>JASFXZ010000012.1:3837775-6237775 GCA_032209605.1 Mactromeris polynyma
ACTGACTGACTGACTGACTGACTGACTGACTGACTGACTGACTGACTGACTGACTGACTGACTGACTGACTGACTGACTGACTGACTGACTGACTGACTGACTGACTGACTGACTGACTGACTGACTGACTGACTGACTGACTGACTGACTGACTGACTGACTGACTGACTGACTGACTGACTGACTGACTGACTGACTGACTGACTGACTGACTGACTGACTGACTGACTGACTGACTGACTGACTGACTGACTGACTGACTGACTGACTGACTGACTGACTGACTGACTGACTGACTGACTGACTGACTGACTGACTGACTGACTGACTGACTGACTGACTGACTGACTGACTGACTGACTGACTGACTGACTGACTGACTGACTGACTGACTGACTGACTGACTGACTGACTGACTGACTGACTGACTGACTGACTGACTGACTGACTGACTGACTGACTGACTGACTGACTGACTGACTGACTGACTGACTGACTGACTGACTGACTGACTGACTGACTGACTGACTGACTGACTGACTGACTGACTGACTGACTGACTGACTGACTGACTGACTGACTGACTGACTGACTGACTGACTGACTGACTGACTGACTGACTGACTGACTGACTGACTGACTGACTGACTGACTGACTGACTGACTGACTGACTGACTGACTGACTGACTGACTGACTGACTGACTGACTGACTGACTGACTGACTGACTGACTGACTGACTGACTGACTGACTGACTGACTGACTGACTGACTGACTGACTGACTGACTGACTGACTGACTGACTGACTGACTGACTGACTGACTGACTGACTGACTGACTGACTGACTGACTGACTGACTGACTGACTGACTGACTGACTGACTGACTGACTGACTGACTGACTGACTGACTGACTGACTGACTGACTGACTGACTGACTGACTGACTGACTGACTGACTGACTGACTGACTGACTGACTGACTGACTGACTGACTGACTGACTGACTGACTGACTGACTGACTGACTGACTGACTGACTGACTGACTGACTGACTGACTGACTGACTGACTGACTGACTGACTGACTGACTGACTGACTGACTGACTGACTGACTGACTGACTGACTGACTGACTGACTGACTGACTGACTGACTGACTGACTGACTGACTGACTGACTGACTGACTGACTGACTGACTGACTGACTGACTGACTGACTGACTGACTGACTGACTGACTGACTGACTGACTGACTGACTGACTGACTGACTGACTGACTGACTGACTGACTGACTGACTGACTGACTGACTGACTGACTGACTGACTGACTGACTGACTGACTGACTGACTGACTGACTGACTGACTGACTGACTGACTGACTGACTGACTGACTGACTGACTGACTGACTGACTGACTGACTGACTGACTGACTGACTGACTGACTGACTGACTGACTGACTGACTGACTGACTGACTGACTGACTGACTGACTGACTGACTGACTGACTGACTGACTGACTGACTGACTGACTGACTGACTGACTGACTGACTGACTGACTGACTGACTGACTGACTGACTGACTGACTGACTGACTGACTGACTGACTGACTGACTGACTGACTGACTGACTGACTGACTGACTGACTGACTGACTGACTGACTGACTGACTGACTGACTGACTGACTGACTGACTGACTGACTGACTGACTGACTGACTGACTGACTGACTGACTGACTGACTGACTGACTGACTGACTGACTGACTGACTGACTGACTGACTGACTGACTGACTGACTGACTGACTGACTGACTGACTGACTGACTGACTGACTGACTGACTGACTGACTGACTGACTGACTGACTGACTGACTGACTGACTGACTGACTGACTGACTGACTGACTGACTGACTGACTGACTGACTGACTGACTGACTGACTGACTGACTGACTGACTGACTGACTGACTGACTGACTGACTGACTGACTGACTGACTGACTGACTGACTGACTGACTGACTGACTGACTGACTGACTGACTGACTGACTGACTGACTGACTGACTGACTGACTGACTGACTGACTGACTGACTGACTGACTGACTGACTGACTGACTGACTGACTGACTGACTGACTGACTGACTGACTGACTGACTGACTGACTGACTGACTGACTGACTGACTGACTGACTGACTGCTTTCACTATTAATTATTTCCTCATATATTTTTTATGGTAACTAATGAAGGAAATATTGTGCAAATTTAGGAATGTGACTGAGGTGTGTGACCTAGTTCATGAAACTAGTCCAAGCACTGAAGTTATACTGTGTGAGATACCACAACGGGGACCCAGCCTGAGGAAGAACGTACCAATAACAACACTGAAGGCAATGCGGAAGTGGATTGTGTGTGCTAACATCACATTGAAGGAAATAAGTGCATGTACACCTTATGTTCGATTCCTCGCATGTGGTAGATTTCTGGTAAACAATTCTTTTATGAATTATGTCTTGACATTGAGTAGGAAAAATGAGTTCTTTTCTGTTAAGTAAATAGTATATATTGAAGATTAAATTACACCAGCTTTGATAACTCGGCTCAGTAGAGCTTCTGAGTGTGGGAGATTAGATGTTTGCTCCATAGTCCATAGCAAAGTCATACAAAAAAACATAATCTTAGTACACATGTTTTCCATTGCTCAGCATGAAGATGGAAAACATGACTTCTTTTCTAGCATACTGTTGTGGTGATATTATGTTCCATCACAAATGAGGTGTCGAGAGTGATATGAAATTGAAATATCTCACATTCAATGTCTTAAAATAAATTGTGAAAATAGTCTTTTAAAAATCTGGTATACTTAGTGGCTCTATTAAAGAGGACTGGTATATTGTTTTGCACGTCTGTCGGTAGACCAAAACCTTTTTAATTATTAAAGAAAACTTATACTAAGTACTCACAGTTGAACATATTACATGTTATGATTTGTTATAAAAGCCATATTGTTAAATAATTTTTTGATATCATTAGGTTGCTCAACATTTGGGCTCTGATGGCCTTCACTTGAGTGTGGAAGGGGCAGAGTTGTGCCACAGGGCCATTGTAACCAACATTAGTGTAGAGGAGGAGCCCTTTTCTGTTAGCTCCCCATCCTTCATTGTTGAAGAATGGCCTGTTCTTGGAGACGTCCACACTGACAAGGACTTGGAGTCTAGAGCTGAGAACTACATTTACCACACTCCATATGCTGATATTGCTCGAGCTGAGGTAATTCCATATATTATGTCTGTATTTTGGGATATATCAATTCATTCATGGAAAAAGAAATTTTTAAAGGGTAGTTAATACTGATAATAGTACAGTCCATGAAAACATTGTCAGGAAAACCCACAACCGTATATAACTGAAATACTGCTGAAAAACGTCAGGAAACCTAATAGAACAAGTATATTGTATGATGATTGACATGTTCTTACTCTTTTTCTTTGTTTTAGTTTGTTTCAGGAGATATGGAAACTATGGAGCAAGTTGAAAAATGTAGGAAACCCAGAAATAAGAAGGTAATCATTTATACATTAACTTTGTTTATTGACAGGATTGTATATAAGTTTTCTGCATTTTAAGATAAGAAAAATCTTATTTATTTGTAATACAGTCAGGACTCGATATAACAACACTGTTTGTTACTGAGAAAAATAGTGATAAATCGAAAATGTTGGTATACTGAATTTCAGTAGAAAAATGTAGAATATTGAATGGGAGTATATATTGACATTTCGTGAGCTGAGGGTTCATGTACATATTTCCAAGTATAGTTACAAACTAAAATCATCCTACTGAAAATTTCATTTACATTGCAATTTTGGTTTCCGACTTTTTTGTCGGTATACAAATATTCTGTTAAAACCAATCCAAGTTATGTTGTAAAAGATTGATCCCCATCAAATTGATATTGTTATGTGAATTTGTCAGTATGACAGGTGTCATTGTAATAAGATTTGACTGTACCATAATCTTGTATATGTTATGTGGCATATAGAAAATTATAAATATAAAGCATTCGTTTTGTCTCAGGTTGTGAGTAGGAAGCGCAAACATCACAGAACAGGACAAAGTGAGAAGCGCATATTTAAACAAGGTCGCAAACGATGGCTGAAAAAGAAGGTAATGAATTGAATTTTCTATTTTCTTGGACTTGTTACCTATATTTTATTGTTATAAGTGCCCTGTAGTAAGCCTCTGTCTGTTGGTCCACATTTTTCATTCATGAGATTTCTTTATAACTTTCTAACCATTTAATGTATCATCTTTAAACATAAGGTAACAGAAGTACACTATTTATGACAAGTTATGCTTCAACTTCAAAACTGTTCCTACATGTATACTCCTGTTAATGTCATAATTATGTATAATATTCATAATACAATTTTCAGTTTGCAAGGAAATGTGACATGATGTATAAATTTAAAGAAGTTGTTATTATTGAAGTTAAATTTAGCTCACCTGTCTCATAGTGACAAATGTGTGTTTTGTGATCACTCATTGTCTGTACAAGTGTCAACACTTGATCTGCAGGATAGAAGTGCTGATGACATTTGATTTAAGACTTAAGCATATGACCCCAATTTATTCAAATGACTACCATTCCACTATTGTTTCTAGAGTAACAGCCCCTGCAAAGACCAGACATTAAGTTTTGTCTGCTCAAAAGAAGAATGAGGCTATACTTATAACAAAACCATAAGATCTAAAGGTTCTAGAATAACAGCCCCTATAAGTGCCTGAAATTTGATATTTTGATCTATGGGCCATATTTTTGTTTAATCTTCATGAGTCTTAGAGATGAGCGGCTCTGAGGTCCTCTTGTTTGTTTAATTGTTAGTTTGATTCAAGTTTTGTTACTTTGGAATGTTTAATCCAGTTTGATTCAAGTTTTGTTACTTTGGAATGTTAAATCCATTTTTGAATGTTATATATCCGTTAAATCATGCCGACTGACTCGTCTTACCAGTATAATTAGACTGTATTGTAACAAGTACCACCTTTGCAATAAGCAAGCAAGTTATGATGAGTCTTTCAATAACTACCCTTATTGTGTTGGCCTTTGTTACTGTGATTATCTGTTATAATAAATAAATTTGACAATAAAGTTTGGTTACTTTGATAAGCATACCAGTAAAATGGTTGTATAAAGCCCGCATAAGTAAGAGTAATGAATTTGGTATGTGGTGGCCTGGGTTTGAACCTGGTACATTTGGCAATCATTAGTAATCTTCAAGCTTAAAAGTGTTAAATAAGTTTTTGTCATCAATATTGTAGGAGTGTAAAGCAACCACTAGATTATGTAGTTGTTTGCCTGACCAATGATGTGGCAATAGAGATTCCAGCTTCAATGACATCAGGAGCATGTTCAGTAAGTATAGATTTAAATAATCTTTAGTTGTCAGGAATACAACAAAGAATATTTTACTTCTTGTAGTGCTGTTGATTAAAGTTTTAATGAAATGTATATAGTCCCCAGATTATGATGAATCTTTATTATATAAACAATGAAAGAACATATGTTGATTCACATAGTTAAAGTGAGTTATGTATTTCAAGATTTTTAAATTTATTTTCCTTTAAAACATAATGATTGAAATTGTTTTGTAGAAAAGAAAGGAATCAACCACGCCTTGTGAAACACAGCCTAAATCGAGACGCATTGTTAACCAAAGGACCAGATTGTCAAGAAACCAGGTAATTAGTTGGCTTATGCATAGTTATGTTTATGGTAAGATTATGATTTGTAATAAAATATTCCTGAACCTATCTCAGGGTGAAACAATGCAGTGGTATGTTAGACATTATGTCTTTTATGTGAACATGATAAAAGTACCCTGCTAACTATGAGAAATGTGAAAATTGAATGACCAATCTGTGACTGCATGTGACTACTGTATAAAAAGTATTAATTTAAAACTAGGGACAAAGTAAGTCTAACCTGTTTGCAAATACTAGAAATTATTAATGGTAAGTTTAAGGTCTTAGTTATGCTGTCCTTGAATCAGGTACCTCTGTCCTAGAATTCACATGGCCTTTATTCTTATTAAATTGTAAAACATTAAACAATTTAATAAGAATAAAGTTTTACTCTATAATTATGATGAATTTATGAAATTATCTGTTTTTATGAAAGATATGGTTGCCATGTCCAGAGTGTAAAGTCAGATGTTCGAGGGAGGACTTTCTTCTAGACCATGTGATCCGGCGCCATGTCAACCAAAAGGCTGCACCTGAATCTTCTTCTCAGAAAGCTGCATGTAGACTTTCACAAACTACAGTATGTTTCAACAATTTATTTCTCCAGACAATTGTGCAATTCAGAAAATATTTATTATTTAATGTGTGCTTTAGTCAGGAACAGGCATATTTGTGTTATATAGTTTATACTACATTACTTTAGGTTTTGTGTCAACAATTTCTTACAGCTTATACTTATCATGAGCCACACCTCAATCCTGATGGTGTTCAGTGACATGAGGATATGACTGGGAACCTTTTGATGCTGAGCATATATCAATCTTTTGCTCATCATATTTAAAATCGTTTGTGACAGGATGCTTACACCCTTGTTTATTGCAGTTAAAAAGTGTAAACCCAAAACAAACAAAAACATCAGTAAAGTGTCCAGGTTCTAATTCAAGCAGTTTACAGTATGGGGTATCACTGTTTTATGTAAAATGTTTTAGTTTAGTGACTAAGATTATATCCAGGTTAAGATTGAGGTTATAGTTTGGATTCTTGGTGTTCACTGATAATGATGCTTCTTGTTTCCTACAGACAGACACTACTACAGATGAGGTATACACTAGCAGCAGCAAGGAGAACATTACCTGTCCTTCCACTGATCTATGTATGTATCATCATTTCAAGTAATAACATTCACTGGTCTTCATATCATTTTGTCTTTAACACAGGGTAATACAAGATACAGTGCAGGGCCTTTTTTCCAAAAATTGGGAAGGTGCCTTAGCCTTTCATTTTTTTTAGCGCGATTTTTGGCAAAATTGGGAAAAGGTTGACTGACTTTCAAAATACATCAATTAACAAAAGGCAGTCAGCATTCTATATTTGGTACTGATTTCCAACAATAACAACACTAAAAGTTCATGAATTGTATTTATTTCAAACATGTTTAGTTTATTGGCTTCATCAGGATATATTTAACACCAGTAGCCTGCTGAAAACTAAATTTCCCAAAAAAAAAAAAAATTTGGAAAAAAATGATGTTTTTGCAATTGGGAAGCCACCGAAATTCGACCCCTACTATAGAAGGTAAAAAGGCCCTGCAGTGTAGTAATTGGGATCAGTTAGCCCTTGTTAATATTTGTTCTGATTCATATATGTCTATCTGTTTAAAGACTGTTTTAAAAGAGAGACTGTTTTGTTTCAGTATGTTTAATAGCACAATTAAACATGATAATGCTTGATTTTAAGGTACTGCAGAAGAAGTGAACTTGTCAGGAATAAGACTTCTCTTATCTAATGATGTGGAGACCAATCCAGGCCCGGTAAGTTACATTATTAAACATGATTCAATTTGCTGTAGCAAAAGTAAACATTTGCTTGGCATTGATGGAGATTTTTTTTAAATAAGTTGGCACTTTAGACATTAATAATTTTGATTAAACATTAAGTTGTCTTGTTAATGTTAAATAGTTCTATTATTATTAAACATGGTTTGTTTACTTAACATTTTTATTAATCAGTACTATAGGAAATTTTGTAATTAGTTAGTAACTTTTTCTTTATATTATCAAAGGTATTTGCTTTCACTTGTTTACTTTAAAGACTCGCTTAGATAAAGCATCTCTGATACATACGAGTGTGCTTAACAGCGAAAGCTCTTGTTTATACGTATATATTTACTCAAAACTTATCTGGTATAAGGAAAAAAAATCATTTTTCAAATCTAGTATTTTTATTCTGTAGATCTTTAACTGCAAATGGGAGAATTGTCTGGAGACCTTCTCTACAGCTGGAGAATGTGACGCACATGTTGTTGCACATGCTGCTAGCGATAAATGCTGCAGATGGGAAGATTGTCAGAGATTCAAAATTGAGACCCCAATTCATCAACTTGAGATCCACACCATCCGACATGTTTATGACGTATGTGTTATTAAATGTTCATTGGTTTATATCACTATAATTTAAAAACCAAACAATCATCATATTTCTAAATTAATTTTTGACTTATAGCCTTCTTCTATATCATAAGTTTGTGTTTCTAAGATTGTGAAAAGAAATGAAAAAGCAGAAATTACTTATAAGTCATGAATCTTATTTAACAAAAATCAACCGAAAATCTGTTTTACGGTGCACCAACACAGTATAGGTGCCTAAAAAGAAAAATTAGCTCAGCTCCACATGATATTTACATCAAGAAAAAAATATAACACATGGAATATCAGCAAAATATCAAGCTTCATTGGCAAACATTAACTGTCAATGTTATATAACAACTTAACATGTTTCAGAATGAGGCATTATTCCCATCATTTGAAGAATGGATTGCAGCACAGCCAGGTGGGAAGTTTGACCAGACACAAAATTTACATTGTTGCCCAAAACATTTGGTAAGTGTTGTGAAATTGCCTCAAATGCTTATATTCGTTTTGGCCTAGTGAACGCTTTAATTTCCATCCACTGAAGCCCTTGTGTCTGTTTTCCTTGTTTGATCATCCAAAGTAAGGATGAACATACATTTTCTGCTCAATGATTTGCTGTTAAACAAGTAAGTTACTATAAACAGAGACATTGATACCTATGTTAAAACTCATCGTATTTTAACTTTTCATTGTAGAGATCAAAGCTGCAGATGTTATTGTTTGATGAAGATTTTGAGATTTCAAAGCAATATTACAGTACAATCAATCACGGGGAGTATCTATCATTTCAATTTTATCATTATCCTACTAAGTTTTTACAGGATGAGAATAATTTTTTGTCAAAACGTAGGTTACTAGGAGAAGATTGGTCAAGTTATATAGGTCAGGCTTCCTCAAGTGAACCGACTGCTTCTACTTCAGACTCACAGTCCGATTCGAACCACCAAGCCCAAAGACAATTTTATTCCGTGCCCTCCAAGACCAAGTACGAATTTGTGCAAACCACTAGGCCGGAATTATCTAGTAGGTACTATTCAGGATCACATCTAAAACCAAAGAAAGTTTCAAAAAGAAAACATGAAAATTTGGTGACTGTAGATTTAGATCAAAACAATATGCCATGGTTTCAACTTTTACTATCCAATCTATCCAATTGTAACAGGGCTATTTGTTACCAGCATGAAATACTGGACAAAATTCATGAAAGTGGCATGATTGATCCTAATAATCCAACTTTCTTTAACATTGAACAGGAAGCTGCCAAATTATCATCAACTGAGAAATGCACTGCTGGGACCTTCATTTGCTTTGTTTTTAAATGCATTATTAATGAGGAAGAATTTATCTATATTAGGTATTTAGAGTCTGGTTGTTTCTCTGGTTATATGCACCAAAAGCATATGAAGATTCTTTCTGATAAATATCATTTTAGTGACAATAACTGTTTTGTTCATTGTGTGTACACTGTAGAAGATTTTGAAGATATGAAAAAGGTAGCTGACAACAAAAAGACGAAAAGAACAAGACCAGATAAAATACGTAAAAATGTTGTTAAAAATACTTTGCCATTAAATGTTTATCATTTGCAGAATTTGATTTCATCACCTGTGGAAACATCAAATGTCAATTTGGAGTCTTATCTTGTGAACATTTGGCCATATAAACCAGACACATCAGTTGAAAGTCCTGAGACCCCATACCTTGAAGTCAGTAACCCTTTATGTCTGGTTGATATCAAAAATAGTTTGATAGATTTCAGGATTAATAACCTACAACGACAGACAGTGACCTCCAGCAATATTTTTCAGAAAGAGCTTCTTACTAATAACAGTTCTTTATTTCAGCAATCTATAGTCCTCAATTGTTTATCTAGCAACATTAAAAGGGAGCAGAGTAAACATTTATTCAAACATCCAGGAAGATACAATGCTAATTTCTTGAAGAGTCCTTGTTATACCTCGTCTCTTAGAAATCATATTTTTATTTTATATTTAGCGAAAGACTTAACTCTTCTGCACTCATTCCTCATTAGATATTTTCCAGAACTAGGTGATCAGTTAGCAGCGATTCCAGAAACTTCAGTAACGGCTGAGGAGCCATGTGCCAAAAAGAAGAAAATTGTTGTTGTTAAAAGTGTTTCAGTAAACAAGTCGGTTCTGGAAAAAAGGCTAAAACCAGATGCAACCAACATTTCATCAACCACAGAGACAGACACGATACCATTATTTGATACTTTTTGTTTTCAACTTTTACAGCATGGGAAATTATCTATTCAGTCTATAGATGAATCTGGGGATGTTGTATGTGCCATGAATGATTACAGCGAGACTGATGGTTCATTTCGTGAAACAGATTTTGTTTATACTTATAACATGTCTCAGGATGGTGGAAAATTTTTTTTTTGTAGCTGCCGTACATTCTCTACTCTGTTACATATTGATGACTCCCGAAGTAATAATGAATTTGTTGTTTTAGGTTCTGCAGGAGAAAACTGTGTCACTTGTATGCACTGTAAATTTTTAAGCCAATATGTGCTTCCTTATGTACATTCTGAAATTTCAGATAGTGAATCTCCTGTCAACAATTTTATTCGCAAGGCTGTTGAAGACAAAGGGAAGGAGATAGTTGAACTTGTTAAAAAAAATAATACACGCAAATTTTCAGTATTTTTTCCAGAAGAAGGACAACCAAGTTTTGTAAATTTGACATTTAGTTCTAGTATAGGGAAATACATTGTGTCATGTACGAATGGTCAATGTCTGTCCAAAAAAGGGCACAAGAGAAATATTGAAACTTGGGAACAAACGTCTGTGTGCAAACATCTGTCTACTCTTCGAAATCATTTAGAACATTGGCAAGATTTGAAAAGCAATGAAACTTTTATTACTAATGAAGATGAGAATAACAATTTGAATGAACTTGAAAATGAGGTTACCTCGGTAGACAGTATAATAGTTTCGTCCGAGTCGGCAACTAATTTTGATGAACAAACTGGTCATTGGCAATACAAATGTAAGAGTTCTCATAAACCAAAAACTAAAGGTAGTGAATCACTAAAATCCAATTTGCTAAAAAGAGATCTTTGGAATGATAACAATTTAAAGAGAGATCAAGATGGTTGCTTAATTGGTCCTAGTTTATTTCCAGATATGCCAGACAACACGTGTGACTGTGGTGCTGGTTGGTTAAAGAGGGATGATGATGATAATTACCATCCAAATGGAAGGACTGTACAGGAAAATTCCAGGGTTTTAAATGTTTATACTTTTGTTGCACCTGTAAAATGCCAGATTCATAGTCGGATTTGCTACAATGATCAAAATCCATGTAAAATTAGCTGGGATGAAGGGAGTTTAGAATCTTTGCATGTTTTAAGTAGGGACACAGCAGCTGGGGATGAAATTGGGTGGGAGTTTGTTTCTATGGTAATGAATTCTGGCTGTACATTTTCTTCATACTGTAAACTTAAAAATGAGTGTTACCAAATTAGAGATTCTAGAGCTAAATTTATGGATGCAACTGTTTTTCTCAATTGGTGGTTTAGTTGGGCAGCTAATATGAAAATTGATTTCAGGGAGGCATGTGATGTGTGTGGGTATGAGCCTAAAAGGTTGTGCTGTGATGGTACAAAAGTAGGGGTAGGCTTCAGGCATGCTAACTTTGTAGAAATTGAGAAGGTTAGTTCTGATGCTCCTGAGCATCCTACATTACATCGTAGAATGGACAGATGTTTTTTAAAAAATGGTGTAGGAAACATTACTGTTTCTCAGATGATTAAAAATAGAAAAATAATGGATTATTTGGCTAGAGAAAAATTACATGAGCTAAAAACAGAAGAAATATTAACTCCTGAAGACCGAAGTCATGCAGTAATATCATTAAAGTTATGTTTGCCTGAAGAATTTTTTCTTTCATTTGATAAATTTGAACCTCTTGATAGACCATCTGATATGCCTGAAGGTGAACAAGCTGCTTATGCTGTGCTTCTTAAAATGTTAGCAACAACTGCCTCAGTAACAAGCCTAGTACCCCCGAAATATTGTCCAGAATTACAACGCCTGCTTGAACCCACCATTGATGTCATTACATTAAACAATGTCATGAAAAATATGCGATATTATGCGCCTGAACTTAGAGATTTTATTTCTGAATCACTGTTAGCAAATCCTTCAGATGATGGCAAATTGGAAGAATATATCTCCTCATTTTTGAGGTATTTAATTGATGAGTCATTAAGTTTGCCTGTTCATGAGGCAGATCCAGCAACACCTCAGCCTGGCTCATATAATCCTGCTAAATACGGTAGAGCATATTATTTTAATAAATTGGGTTTAAAATTAAGGGAAGTAAGAAAATTCACAATCGATTGTAACAAATCTTCTAAGAATAATGATGATCATGATGATGCTGCCCAAGACTTTGAGAAGTGCCAAAAGTTATTTTCCAAGGCTCACATTTCTGCTAGGGGTACAACAAGTTTATTTCTTTGGTTCTGTGCTGATCATGGTCATTGTTATGGATTTCATATGACATATGCTGAGGGTAGAAAAGATCCATCTGCCTCACTTTATTCTTATCTTGAAACTCCACCATCAGAAGTATTTTATGATTATGCCTGTGGTCTTCAAGAGTATAGTTTAAACAGGGAAAATGCATATTACAAGAATGTTCGATTTTTTCATGACATCTTTCACAGTTACTCTCACAAATGCTCACATGCGTTTAGGTCATCCCGCTTACAAGGATTTGAATCTGTTAACTCTGAAATATGTGAACAATTTAACAGTTATTTACAAAACATAAAAAAATCGGCCAGACAAATGACACAAGAACATTTCTGTTTTTATCTTCAGTTCTTTTTGCATCAGTGGAACATCAAGAAAAGAAATGTTTATCAAAAGAAGATTAAAGTTGCATTAGCAGGATTGCATTAGTCCAAGCTTTGTTGATTTTAATCATAATCATAATTTTGTATGTTTTTAGCTTTACTATTTTAGTAATAATTTTATGTGCAAGTTGCTATATCTCAACTGCTCAGGGGTGATGTGTTAATCACTACCGACCTGTCCAAATATATTACCATATACTCGGGGGTGATGTGTAATTCACTACCGACCAGTCTTAATATATAACCATATACTCGGGGGTGATGTGTTAATCACTACCGACCTGTCTTAATATATAACCATATACTTGGGGGTGATGTGTAATTCACTACCGACCTGTCTTAATATATAACCATATACTCAGCAATGATGTGTATATCACTAACATATTTATTACCATATATGTCTGGGTAAAACAACTTTAGGTTACAAATATGACCAGCTATTTATTGAAACACCTTCACAGTGTTTGTCTATGTTCAATACTGTGTTTTCCGGGGTGGGGGGGGGGGGTTATGTTATGATGCCCAAATTGCAGATACATTGTTACTCTTTGTACGGCATACTATTAATCAAACCTGGTCACAATCTTTGTCTATACAAAACCTTGGTCTATTTGTTAGTTGAATTCAATTACTTAGTACTAGGTTGTCCAGTTTAAAAACTAGGTAATGAGGCTGAATTCTAGAAATGCAGAGAAATCAACAGGTCATATTGGTTTGTTATCTTAAAGAAGTCTGCTCTAACTGTTTGTCTTTTTGAAAGTCTTTATTGCATTCTCAGGAGCCCAAATATATGTAACAAGTAAAAATCATTGAAATACCCATACTAAGATTTGGTATTTGTATACTGCATTATTAAGAAATACCCATCCACATGGAGTTTCCCTTTTAAAAAGCTGAACCAAGCTAATTCCGTCATCTTGGGTAAAAATTAGGTCACTAACCCAAATCAGAGACATTAATTACAGGTTAAACTTCAATCAAATCTCTGGTTTATTACTGAAAAAAATTAGGTAACTGCACCAACGTCGGGTCCCAAGTCCCGAGTGCAAAAGCAGGAGGGACTAATTACTTCTGTACTAATTTTTAGAATTTTGCTTCAGTTTCTGGAGATAATTTAAAAAATATAGCCTACATGCTTTTTAGTGCAATTCAACATTAAAAAATTCAGTTTCATTTAATATTCACACAATTGGTAACACCATGGAAACTTTGGATATCCAAATGGTCTAAGTAAGGACAACTGTTATTTCTTTATTGAATACAGTAAGTCTGGGTTCAAACCCCAGTTTGGATCATAGTTTTCAGTTATCATTTAATTGTGTATATATCTTTAAATATCTAAACTGAATTAATAAACTTACTTATTTATCTAATTTTAAAACAATAATTATATGTATAATGGACATGTTCTCTATTTCAGTGAAGTAATAATCAGGTTATTTCTTGACAAGGTCAATAATGTCGAGATTCTGCTACAAGAATCACATATTGCTTAATGTGTTTTAAGCAAAATATTTGTTTTACCATATGTTAGTGAAAATAAAATTGTTAAACTGCTTGATACTGTTATTTTTTATTGAACATGTCCGCAGTACAGGACAACTTTGTCCCAAATGAACGGGATAGGTGCATGCTGAATCAAATGTCTGTATGATATGACCAACTGATAGATTGAATCAAATATTTCCGTAGTATAGGACCACGGACATTATATATAAACTCCATGATAAGACGAACTATGTTCGCAATGAACAGGTACATGTTGGATCAAATATGTCCGAAGTATAGGACAAACTATATCTCGGATCAAATATTACCATAGTGTAGGACCCGGGATCAAATATGTGTGTAGCATAGGACAAACTATATCTCAGATCTTTCCATACTATAGCACCACGGACAAACTTTCGAAATGAACCGGTACAAGTTTGATCAATATGTCCATTGTATAGGACAATCTATGTTCACAATGAGCAGGTACACGTTGGATCAAATATTTCTGAAGGACAATTAAACTACTACATGAAGATTATTGAAGTATGTCAAACATGAACAGGTGTGCACACGTTAAATCAAATAGTCGGTGCACTTAGTTGGCAACAGTAAATAAATACATGTGTACGAGGGATGATCAATAAATAACGAGAAAATGCTTATATCTTTTATTTGATCTTACTCAAATTTAAGCAAAATGTGGTAAAATATATTAGCAACCAATCGCTAATTTTTCAAGATTACAGTGACACAGTGCTCATATCTACGGTAACGCCCAGTATGCTAAGGCGGGGCATTTTGCAGGTTTTCGCCTATTTTCATGCAAAATAAAACGCTTACAACTTTTATATTAGGAATTGTAATTTAATGACAATTAGTAGTTATGGTCACCTAAGACTCGCCTTACTGATAATGATCTCATACACGTGTTGTTGTTTCATATATTACGTCATACTTGTGTAGACCAAACGTTCGAGAAAACGAAAAGTTATGAAGTAAAAAGAAAAAAAAATATTTGTGCGTGAGAATAAGTATACTTTGGTGATCATACTATGACAAAAGATATGCTTTATATAAAGCAGGAGAGTTTTAACAATGTTTGAGAAAACAGTAGTGATCTACCGCGAAATGGCGAAATGCGACGTCGACATCAGATCACCGTACACAGAGTTGTATGGGCTGACCGAAATTCCATAGGGTGACTATTTGATTCACTTTACAGTATACAGAAATATATGAATGGTTAAGGAGAGTATAATGAAAACTTTTGAAGAAAGAACAACAATAGGACTTATTGAGTATTGTCGTCACAATGATAAACGTTATACTCAGATTTACGTAAAAAAAATATATAAATGACTTTGCCCCGCCTACGGCATTCATAGGTCGGCAAAAATGCTCTTAACAATTTATTTTTCAATATATTTGCTCATTGTTTCGTATGATTTCTGATAATACATGCTTTAATCACCATATGAAATATTTCAAGAAAACAATGTATTGTAACAAAGTTATAAGCATTTTCTCGTTATATATTGATACTACTATTACTCGTACATTGCAGATACTAATGTAATTCTGCTACTCGATAACACTTGTAACTGTATCAACATCTACCGATCTCTTATTTGCCAAGTTAGAAACGCATTATGACGTAATCTCTCCATCAGATGGTGAATGTGTACGTATATAATCAAAACTCGTGTGATTCACATCTATTAAAATTAAAATGTCGGGTCTACGTGCGATCATTCGTTCAGGTGATTAGTGCGACGCACATTTTTTATATTCACGGTAATTCTGTGACAAATATCTTCTGCCGTGACTATAATTAAACAAAAAGTTCACTAACTAGAATAGTATATGAACTTTTGTTCAGACAACATAATGCTATAACTTTATCGTATCTGCTGAACCAAAACAAATATGTGGTTTATTCTTTGATAGATAAGTCCTTCTGTATAACAGTCATGATGCGGGAAATTATCTCGTTAAGCCCTTCTACATGGGGATAATGCGTTTATTTAGCCTCGCCACCGGGTGACCCATATGGGCGACAGCCCCCAGAAGTGGTTAGTCATTTTAGTTTTTGGGGGATAGTGCATGATACAGAAGATGCCCCAGTTCCAGACGCATCCCTGGTTCGTTTACGTGCCGATGTAAAGCATCATACACGGGACCTCGATTTTTAAAGTCTCGTCCGAAAGACTGTTAGTGAAATTAGTTATGTTAGGTGGGAAACACTGAAAGCATTTCTAAATTTGTCCGGCTGGATGAGGGATCGAACCCACAACCTTCCGATCAGTAGTCAGTGGCCCATACCACTAGACCACTTGTCCACCTACAACCCCTTTCTACATTCATTCGATTGCTCTTTATATGCCCTATGGTTTTCCCTATGTTACCTGACTCATCCCGTAACACGGGACGGCTCATGCGACCTACGCAAACCGAAGAGAAGTCACTTTGTTCGTTATTTCCACAGGAACAACACGCTTACCAAGGAAATCCCTTATGAAGACCAGGTCTACACTCATTCAATTTCCATAAATAGCCTCAATCATTTACCACAATTTTTGACCAAACGAGTCAACACACAACCATTGAAACATACTAGACGATCTAGCTTGTAGAAGTTAAAATCCCGGTTGTTTTCGTGCGAACACCACCCCGAGTATGACTCGAGAGTTCCCGATCCATTCGTTGTTCGATCGGCTGCATATTAGAGAGAATAGTCGGTAATAACTAAAAGCACTCATGTCGTGAATTTAGTCTGACGTCGTTGACGTCAACCGTGTGCGCAAGGTCGACGTTATTGCCCTTATTCAAAACTGGTATTTTTAGACCCTGTGTATGTTTCAGTTTATAACTGAACTGTCTTTAGGAGAAATTTTCCGCTTTCTACAGGATCAAATGTTGATGTATATTATTCAACCATATCGAGTTTTATGATAATGATCCGGTTTATCCCACGTATTTGTTTATTGTGTCTCATGCAAATTGTTTTTAAACGACGTTCCTTGAACTGCCAACTATGAAGCGGTATGTTGAATAGACATCTCCGTATTTACGTATAAACCGTATCTACCGGGAGAATGTTAAGTGTGGTCTTAAACAAATGTATATTTAAAATTGTCGTAAAAATACAAACTGATCTGTAAGGTGAGTTCTTATTTTTGTGTATTCAATACTAGATGCTTATGGCGAAATAGCTGTAGGGAGGTTGCGAAAAGACCCAGCATATACGTGGAAAATAATAAAAAGGCATGTTGCGAAACAAAACGTGGACGTGTAGACGTACAAGTTGCAATTAAAATTCACTTGCTAAAACAACGTGAGCGTGTATAATCACTTGAAAGTTGAAGCATGATTTCTTCCTTAATATATATGAGTGTTTATAATAACTCACTATGGATATGTTCTATACAGTCATGTATGTACCGTGCGTGTACGTTCCTTATAGTGTGTGTCGTATAAAACTAACTACTACAATTGACTACCGCAGTAGGCATCATTGTTTATATCTCAAATTGTATGGTTAACTCGTTCTCATGTGTATTTCACGAGCGTTGACATTCTCAAAGTTACCATCAATCTTTTTCTTTTGCCCTGTGCAAACTAGCCAGGCCCTAACCTAATGTGGTGATGCTAGCAAGCTATGAACAATGATGTGCATATAATCCACTACTTGTGACAGACTTACAGTATGAATGAGGCTTGGCTCTGTGGGGTGACAAGAAAGCTCCTATGCTATTCGACAGCATGACAAAGCCTTGAACACAATGCTTCCTTTTGATATTGACTTTCTATTTGCATATCTTGGTCGAATGAGGCCATGCTTTTTACCAAAGCTACACACCACCTTATTATGTCACAGGTGCAAACTATTTTTTTCACAACAGCCCTATTTGTGCTGGTGGCAGTCGAAAAAATAGCCTCATACATATAGTCAGTGATGTTATCCATATTAACTCATAACTGGTGTATGTGAAGTAAGTCACATTGATATCGGTTGTTTGTGCAACTTTTCCAGTTTGCTGCGATGGGCGAGTGGTTTAATGCGTCCCTATTTTGCATTGCTAGGCAATGGTGCCGATCAGTATGGGTATGAATCCTGCTATAGCTGCAAACTTTTTGTGTAATTTCATGGTGTTTTAACTATGTCAGTATATTATCATTATTGTACATGTACAGAGATTAGACTCTTATAAAGATGTATGTGCCATTCTAGTGTAGAACTGACTGACAAACGGATTAACACTAGCTTCTCAAATTTACAATAACTGAAGATCCTATCATAAATATAATAATAAATCTAGTTAACATTTCACCAGTTTATTTGTAAAATATAGTTGCATAGTTACTCATAAGATAATCAGATAATTTTCACAAATTCCTATCAGCTCTTCCTGAAAAAAGGCTAAGTTTGGGGGGTGGGCGGAACTGCAAATTAATTGCGAAAATTACACAAACTTTCATGAAAAGGATATAGCAAAATGTAATGGTATCCACAGGTACAGACATACCAAGTATGCTGATCCTCAATGGAAACATGCTCATGTGTTAAAAATTTATTATTCGTAACCATTAGGAGCTTTAAAGCTGACCAAATGACAAAAGTGTATCCTTCTGTAAGGTATCAATAAACCCAGTTTGATAAGTACAACTAAATAAACAGCTAACCGAACACTTTAAGGTTTTCTATTAATACGTAATATACGATGGATATGTTTAGTCATTTCTCGTATTTAAGCTATTTTCAATAGGTATTTCCTAAAATTTGGACTGAAATAAAAACGATTTGTCAGAACTACGTTGTCAAAATTTTAATTGTTTACTTTATTTCAATTATGGTTTAATTACAATTTAATTAACAAAGATGAAATTTAACAAATTTAACTCAAACGCCATATAGGATGTACAACTTAGAATTGCAAAAACATAGAAAATTAAAAGCCATCGTTTTACGGTAAAATTGAAGTTTAAATAATGTTTAAAATAATCTGTGAATAAGCTAAAAAAGGGAGGTAATTACAAAAGAGTTATCACGCTTAAATTTAATATTTTACTAACTTCTTTCATTTTCAGTGTTTTTATATTTATATCATGACGTATAGTGATGCACACATGAGTAAAAATAAAACAAAACAAATTAAGCACGATATAAAACTGAGCGACAATGTTGCAACCTTACTGGTAAGCAAATCGATCTACCATTTTCGATTTCATAGTAGCAAAGTGTCCTTGTCTTCAATTTTTTTTTTTTTTTTTTTAATCTGACCTATTCATGTGCTATAAAATAGGTGCAACATAATCGTAAATGAGACACGTCCTCGAGCTACTTGTGCAAAAATGTGATTTAACCTAATTCGATTTGGATGAATGATTATCAATAGATTCTCAACTGCATTTGATGCATAATATAATATTTCAGTTTTAAGTGTTTGGATAAAAAAATAAAAAACAAAAATATGTTCAAGATATAACAGTCTGTATACATTGTAGAACAGAAATCCAAAAACGCAATTAACTCATATTTCCCTGTTTTCCCTGACTGAAAGGTGATTTCCCCTGAAATTCGTGCTGCCTACAAAGCTCAAATACAGCTTGCATATGTATGACCTCAAACCTTCCCTAATAGCCATACAGAGACTACCATAAAGCAAATCTCATCATTAACTGAGATCCTTTGTGTTTTTGGGTTGGTCAATTGCTTTTAAAGTAAAATATATGGCAAATAGTGCTTTCTACTAAAGTCAGAAAGAGACACTACCAATAGCCAAGATTTTTTCATTCCAATTTCAAAGTAAAATTCCCCGTTTTTTCCATGCAGGGAATTTATAAAAAGCTACAAACCAACTTATTTTCGCGAATAAAAAATTGGGTGTTACATTTTGCCCATTATGACTACAAATGTTGGTGTATGCAAGTGCAGAAAAATTAAAGAAAATGGTTATAGAACAAATTTGCAGATATTTAAGTTTGCAGATTATTTGCAGAATAATTTGTTGGTTTATAGTACTCCCTTTTCCATGTTTCCTTGATGATCCAATTTATCTAAAGATTTTACAAAAATTATTATTTCAACCAAGATAATCATGAAGATGAAGTGAAATTGTGACACCTATTTTCAGCAATGTATTGACCAGGTTTGTCTTAAATAGATGTCTTTCAAAGCAATTGATGACTACGGACAGATGAACAACAGACAAAGAGTGATAAAAAAAGCTCACATTGTTACTTCATGACCCGGTGAACTAAAAAGCAAATCATTTGTCCAACATTAGATACATGTTCATAATATAATGTCTTGCAAAAGAGGAATATTTTAGACAGCTTCTTCTGATGGCTGTTTCATCAGACCTTGGTTTGATCTATTTTCATTTGGATCTTCACAATAGTGTAACAGTGACATCTAAACCTGAAAATACTAAATAATGTCATTCAGAGAATAAACTAGAATTCATACATAAGGCCCTTACAATACCAACTTGTCACAGAAGCAGATATTTTGCCGTGGAAAAAGAGTATAAACTCTCCAAAAATTTGAGTTACATTCTATTGACTACAAATATTGTGGTCAGCACTGTAATGAAATTTTTAAAGTTCAAATACATATCCTATTTTGACCCAAAGCCAAAAAGTTACCAAAACAGCCATCAATATACAGGTAATTTGGTCAGTGAATCTGTTTTGGTTATCAGTAAGTACGAGCAAGTAAATGTGGGGTTTTCTATTGTTCTTTTTTTTGTTTTGTTGCACCCCACAAGTGACGGAATAAATTGAATCTAAAATTAGCCTACTGTTCCACACCCCACAACTACCTCTGGGTGTGTACGAACGCACAGACAGACAAAAAGACAATTATTTACAGTAAAAAGGAAATCAGTTTTTATTACCATTCAATGGTCCTGGCAAGTCTTGACACTGATCTTTTTTGTCAATTCTCTCCAATACAGCTCCTCCTTGATTGACTGTAAACCATCAGTTTGGACAGCGTTCAGCTTACACTTACAAATCAAATATGTCACACCATTTAAAAGCTGAAAATCACAATTTTCTGAGATTAGGAACAAGAGATTGCAAAAGGCCCTTGGTCGCTCACCTGTTGTAGCTGAACCATTGACCTAGTTCTTGACACCCAGATGACTATTTTGGAACTCTATCTAGATTTTATCTAGACAAGCATTCCGACCCAGGGGCGGATCCAGGATTTGGTGTTAGGGGGGGCGTAAATATTGACAATCCCAACCAAAGCCCCGCCCCCCCCACACACACACACATACACACTTTACATGTTTATATCTTAGCAGAATGCCTCACACACTCGTTCTCTACCTGATTTTTTTTCCAAAAAAGTAACTTAGTTATTGTTTGAGCGAAGCAAGCTTGAAAAATAATTATTCAAGCAGCATAATCCATAAAATCGTTCTTTATTTGATAATAATGACCAATAAAGATAATATGCGAGAGAAGAGAGCTAGAAAAAAATCGCAATGTTTACATATGCATCATTCAGCTAAAACTCATTTTGTACCAAGGAATATTGCAATAATAGTAATATGCGAGCTAGAAACAAATACGTTATCTATAAAGCATTCCACAAACCTTTTTATGTACTAAGGTCTAGTCCATTAAAGGTACAAAGTGAGCGATGCGAGCTAGAAAAAATGTGTGAGTTTTCCTTGCACCACAAACCTTTTTTTGTACTGATATGAAGTTTATTCCAATAAGGTATTATGCGAGCGAAGCGAGCAAGAAATTTTTTTTATCATGTTCTATCACTCAGAATGAAACACAAAAAACCTATGCTCCGGCGATTTTAGGGGGGGCGCGCGCCGGGTGCGCCCCCCCTTGAATCCGCTAGTGCGACCAACTTTTACTAAGATACAGTGAAAAGACCAGCCTATAATGCATACCACCGTTTTGACTATGATTTGACTTAATGACCTAGTTTCTAACCAAAATGACACAATATCAATATTTACCTTAATTTATTAGAGATGATCATTGTGACAAAGTTTCAAAAGATAAGGATGAAATTGTAACCTCTAGGGTTTCAAAGTTTTTCTATGATTTGACTAAATGACCTAGTTTTCAACCTCATATAACCCAATACTAGCACCACCGTACCACTATCTACACTGTACCAGTTGCTCAAATGAACCACTTACTCCACTGTACCATTGGCTCCAATATGCCACAAGGTACACAGTACCACTAAATCCACAGTATCACTAGCTCCACTGTACCAAATACTCCACTGCACCACTGTACCACTTGCTCCATTGTACCACCTGCTCCACTGTACCACTTGCTCCATTGTACCACTGTACCACTTTCTCCACTGTACCACTTGCTCCATTGTACCACTTGCTCCACTGTACCACTAGCTCCACTGTACCATTAGCTCCACTGTACCACTTGCTCCACTGTACCACTTGCTCCACTGTACCACTAGCTCCACTGTACCACTTGCTCCATTGTACCACTTGCTCAACTGTATCACTTGCTCCACTGTACCACTGTACCACTTTCTCCACTGTACCATAAGCTCCACTGTATCACTTGCTCCACTGTACCACTTTCTCCACTGTACCACTTGCTCCATTGTACCACTTGCTCCACTGTACCACTAGCTCCACTGTACCATTAGCTCCACTGTACCACTTGCTCCACTGTACCACTTGCTCCACTGTACCACTAGCTCCACTGTACCACTTGCTCCATTGTACCACTTGCTCAACTGTATCACTTGCTCCACTGTACCACTGTACCACTTTCTCCACTGTACCATAAGCTCCACTGTACCACTTGCTCCACTGTTCCACTTGCTCCACTGTATCACTAGCTCCACTGTACCACTTGCTCCACTGTACCACTTGCTCCACTGTACCACTAGCTCCACTGTACCACTTGCTCCATTGTACCACTTGCTCAACTGTATCACTTGCTCCACTGTACCACTGTACCACTTTCTCCACTGTACCATAAGCTCCACTGTATCACTTGCTCCACTGTACCACTTTCTCCACTGTACCACTTGCTCCATTGTACCACTTGCTCCACTGTACCACTAGCTCCACTGTACCATTAGCTCTACTGTATCACTTACTCTACTGTACCACTTGCTCCACTGTACCACTTGCTCCACTGTACCACTTGCTCCACTGTACCACTTGCTCCACTGTACCACACTGTACCACTTGCTCCACTTTACCACTTGCTCCACTGTACCACTTGCTCCACTGTTCCACTTGCTCCACTGTACCACACTGTACCACTTGCTCCACTTTACCACTTGCTCCACTGTATCACTTGCTCCACTGTACCACTTGCTCCACTGTTCCACTTGCTCCACTGTACCACACTGTACCACTTGCTCCACTTTACCACAACAAGCTCTAATATATGACTGTTAAAATAGTGTTAATCTGACATTTAGCTCAACAAACAAGTCACTTATTTAACTTCAATAATTCTGTAAGTAAAATAAATACAGTAAAAAAACAATCAGATAGTCAAGCAGGTTTCATTACCATCACAAGTCTGACACTGCTGTTTCAACTGTTTCCATTATCCTTGATAGTCCATTATTGACTGTAAAACCATCAACTAGGGAAATATTGCTCCCATTAACAAAACTTGTCTTTCACACTTTTTTAAAACTGAAAAATAATCATGTAGACACATGTCAAAACATTAAGAGACCAAAAGTGAAATTATAAATTATAATACATGGACATGTGTATTATGAAATAGAAAAATAATCTTGAAACTTGCTTCTAGGTGCTACAGTCACTCATCAACCCTAGTAAAGACTATTTTTCCTGTATCTCATATTACACTCAAACTTATTGTGTACTCTTTAAAACTCTTCCAATATGGAGTAGTTATGGATCAGCATTAGGAATACATAAGGTCAATAGTTTGCATCTTGCTAAGACTTACAGTCTCGATTCACATAGTGCCAGCTTATGATCCAAAACTACATAAAATGACTGGAATTTAGATACAGGAGAAACTATTTCAAATAAGTACCTACTTTTTCTTTCCAGCTTACAACAGTGACCACAATTTAAAAACATTTTTGGACACAGACAATATGCAAGTCACTCATAGCTTTCTACATTTTATAGTACCCATACATTACTCAGTGGTATGATGCACTGTTCATAGACCAAAGAGTATTTTAAATTTTGTGATTTGAGTGCGATGATTATAGCCTATTATGTGCTTCTTGTCATTGCATAACAATATTCCATCTTGCATTTGATTTAAGGACACCAAATTTTATACTTTTTATTATTTGTGTGCATAAAACTACTAGAAATTGGTTCCAAAATTATTTTAAATCAAAATCATTATGACAAGATAATTAATAGGTTATAAAATCTATAACTACACAGTACTGCACATCTCTCCATGTAATGACATTATACTGCTTCAGTTCCTCATCAAGGGATCTAGGTTACTACAGCATTTGTGTCCAACACAAATGTTCCTTCACTCATATGTTTCTAAAAGGAATGTGTTTCAATTAGTAATACTTATTTTTCATTCAGTCATATGTTACAGTTAGTCATATGTTAACTTCGGATAATGTATTTTAGTCAGATGAATGATTCTGTCAGTTATATGTTTTAGTCAGGCATATGTTTAAGTCAGTCATGAGTTGCAGTCAGACACACGTTTTTGTCAGTCATATGTTTTAGTCAGGCATATGTTTAAGTCAGTCATGAGTTACAGTCAGACACATGTTTTTGTCAGTCATATGTTTTTGTCAGTCACATGTATCCATCAGTCATGAGTTGCGGTAAGACACATGTTTTTGTCAGTCATATGTTTAAGTCAGTCACATGTATCCATCAGTCATGAGTTGCAGTCAGACACACGTTTTTGTCAGTCATATGTTTTTGTCAGTCACATGTATCCATCAGTCATGAGTTGCAGTCAGACACACGTTTTTGTCAGTCATATGTTTTTGTCAGTCACATGTATCCATCAGTCATGAGTTGCGGTAAGACACATGTTTTTGTCAGTCATATGTTTAAGTCAGTCACATGTATCCATCAGTCATGAGTTGCAGTCAGACACACGTTTTTGTCAGTCATATGTTTTTGTCAGTCACATGTATCCATCAGTCATGAGTTGCAGTCAGACACATGTTTTTGTCAGTCATATGTTTTTGTCAGTCACATGTATCCATCAGTCATGAGTTGCGGTAAGACACATGTTTTTGTCAGTCATATGTTTAAGTCAGTCACATGTATCCATCAGTCATGAGTTGCAGTCAGACACACGTTTTTGTCAGTCATATGTTTTTGTCAGTCACATGTATCCATCAGTCATGAGTTGCAGTCAGACACACGTTTTTGTCAGTCATATGTTTTTGTCAGTCACATGTATCCATCAGTCATGAGTTGCAGTCAGACACACGTTTTTGTCAGTCATATGTTTTTGTCAGTCACATGTATCCATCAGTCATGAGTTGCAGTCAGACACACGTTTTTGTCAGTCATATGTTTTTGTCAGTCACATGTATCCATCAGTCATGAGTTGCGGTAAGACACATGTTTTTGTCAGTCATATGTTTAAGTCAGTCACATGTATCCATCAGTCATGAGTTGCAGTCAGACACACGTTTTTGTCAGTCATATGTTTTTGTCAGTCACATGTATCCATCAGTCATGAGTTGCAGTCAGACACACGTTTTTGTCAGTCATATGTTTTTGTCAGTCACATGTATCCATCAGTCATGAGTTGCAGTCAGACACACGTTTTTGTCAGTCATATGTTTTTGTCAGTCACATGTATCCATCAGTCATGAGTTGCAGTCAGACACACGTTTTTGTCAGTCATATGTTTTTGTCAGTCACATGTATCCATCAGTCATGAGTTGCGGTAAGACACATGTTTTTGTCAGTCATATGTTTAAGTCAGTCACATGTATCCATCAGTCATGAGTTGCAGTCAGACACACGTTTTTGTCAGTCATATGTTTTTGTCAGTCACATGTATCCATCAGTCATGAGTTGCAGTCAGACACACGTTTTTGTCAGTCATATGTTTTTGTCAGTCACATGTATCCATCAGTCATGAGTTGCAGTCAGACACACGTTTTTGTCAGTCATATGTTTTTGTCAGTCACATGTATCCATCAGTCATGAGTTGCAGTCAGACACACGTTTTTGTCAGTCATATGTTTTTGTCAGTCACATGTATCCATCAGTCATGAGTTGCGGTAAGACACATGTTTTTGTCAGTCATATGTTTAAGTCAGTCACATGTATCCATATGTCATGAGTTTCAGTAAGTCAGATGTTTTATGTTCATGTGTGACAGTGAGTCATATGATGTAAGTTAGTCATTTGTGTCAGTCAGTCACTTGTTTAAGTCACTCATATGTTTCTGTCATTTATATCTTAGTCAGTCATATGTCTCCTTCAGCCATATGATACAGTCAGTCATATGTTTTAGTCAGGTCATGTGTTTCAGTCAGACACATGATTCTGTCAGTCGAGTGTTTCCGTTTTGTATGTGTTTCCCTCAGCAATGGGTATCAGAAATTAATATGATTCATTCAGTCATATGTTTAAGTCAGTCATGTGTTACAGTCAGTCATGTGATTCAATCAGACACACTTTTTTTTAATCTTATGTTACAGTCAGACATGCGTTTCAATTAGGCATGAGGTCAGTCATGTGTCTCAGTCAGTTGAAAGTTTAATTAAGTCATGTGATACAGTCAGTCACCTGAACAGTAATTTTTTCAGTGGGTCCTAAGTTAAAGTCAGTCATGGGTTACAGTCAGTCAGGAGTCTCAGTCAGTCAAAAGTTTAATTAAGTCATATGTTTCAGTCAGCCATGTGTTGCAGTCAGTCAAGAGTCTCAGTCAGTCGAAAGTTTATTTAAGACATGTGTTACAGTCAGTCACATGTTACAGTCAGTCATATGTTTAAGTGGGTCCTAAGTTAAAGTCAGTCATGGGTTACAGTAAGTTATATGTTTCAGTCAGTCATGTGTTTCAATCAGTGATGTGTTACAGTCAGTTAAAGGTTTTAGTCAGTCAAGTGTTACAGTATGTCATATATTTCAGTCAGTCTTGTGTTACGGTCAGTCATGTGTCTTAGTCGGTCCTAAGTTAAAGTCAGTCATGTGTTACAGTTAGTCATGGGTTACAGTCAGTCATGTGTTACGATCAGTCATGTGTCTTAGTCGGTCCTAAGTTAAAGTCAGTCATGGGTTACAGTCAGTCATGTGTCACAGTCAGTCATATGTTTCAGTGAGTCCTAAGTTAAAGTTAGGCAATTGTTGTAAGTCAGTCATGTGTTTCAGTCAGTGTTGTGTTTCAATCAGTCAAAGGTACAGTCAGTCATATGTTTTACTCAGGCAATTGTTGTAAGTCAGTAATTTGTTTCAGTCAGTCTTGTGTTTCAATCAGTCATGTGTTACAGTTGGTGAAAGGTTAAAGTCAATAGTATGTTTAAGTCGGTCATGGGTTTCAGTCAGTCAAGTGTCTCAGTCAGTCTTGTGTTACAGTCAGTAATGTGTTTCATTCGGTAATAAGTTGAAGTCAGTCATGAGTTTCAGTCAGTCATATGTTTTAGTCAGGCTAATGTAAGTAAGTCATGTGTTTCAGGCAGTGATGTGGTACAGTAGGTCATAAGTTTCAGTCAGTCATGTGTTTCAGTCAGTCATATTTTTAGTTGGTCAAAGGTTCAAGTCATGTGTATGTTTAAGTCAGTCAAAGGTTAAAGTCAGTCATCTATTTAAGTCAGATGTATGATTGAGTCAGTCAGGGGTTTCAGTCAGTCACATTTGTAAGTCAGTCATTCATGTGTTTCAGTCAGTCGTGTGTTACAGTCAGTATTTTGTTTCAGTTGGTCAAAGGTTTAAGTCACTCATCTTTTTAAGTCAAGTATACTTTTTGAGTCAGTCACGGGTTTAATTCAGACATATTTGTAAATCAGTCAGTCATGTGTTTCAGCCAGTCAAGTGTTAAAGTCAGTCATGTGTTTCAGTTGGTCATAACTTTAAGTCAGTCATTCGTTTCAGTCAGTCACAGGTTCAGAAAGTCATGTGTTTCAGTTGTTCAAAGGTTTAAGTCAGTCATCTGTTTAAGTCAGGTATATGTTTAGGTCAGTAATAGGTTTCAGTCAGTAATTTTGTCAGTAAGTCAGTCTGTAAAGTGTTTCAGTCAGTCACATGTGTCATTCAGTACTTTGTGTTAAGTCGCTCATTTCATATGTTATGCTAGTAATTTGTACATTTCAGTCAGTCATATGTTTCAGTTTTATTTTCAAGTTTCAGTGAGTGACATGTTTAAGTTAGACATATGTTTCAATCAGTCATGTTGTTTGGTCATTCAATCATACACTTCAGTCATGTTTGTCATTTATCTACACATATGTCTGTTATTGCCAGACATATAGCCTGTAATATTTCCTTCTATCCTATAATAGGGAGTAAGAGAAACTCATAGGCTCAATCTTTATTAAATTATTTACCGTTAATTCTCCTGGTAAAGCTTGAACTGTATTGTTTGTTCTAACATCATTGATTCTCCACAATTGTGCAGGGCTGCGCCGAAACCATCAAGTAAGAATGGTTTGTTTTATTCACAGAACAAACACTGTTCTCTCAAGATTTCGAACCTGAAAAATAATAATTCACTTCACTATACGTTGTAAAATCAAGTATGGTTTTATACAATGAATATCATTACAGTGTGTCGACCAATACATTAGGCCAGAATAGTAAACAACTAGAGTTGCTAGCGTAAATGTGTGATGCTATATCTTGAAAGACTGCCCTGAATTAAAGATACACAGGTAGTGCGGTTGGTATGGGGTTTGCTCCATGGCTGCATATCATATGAAAGACATAGAGAACAATGGTACCAGTCTTCCAGTGTTTCTATTGCTTGCATGATGCTGAGCATCCAGAGTAACAACTGGTTTCTCCTCTCTCATACCATTATTTTGGTGGATACCATCATAAATGAGGTGTCAAGAGCTAATAGCTTAGCTCATAAGTTATTGAATTTTATAATAAAAACTTGTTCTATTGTAGACCAAAATAATACTTGTAAAAGAAATGCTAAATTTACTGTACCTTCTGCATTTTGGATAATATTAACTTACTAGTAATCCAAATGTATTGATGTATGCATTCTCAACTTGTCATCTCAGTTGTCCAACATAGAGTATTTATTGAGTTGGTTGGCACTGCTGACAAGGAAAGCAAGCATCAAACTAACAGCATTACTCTGATGATGATCCCTGGTAAATACATGAATAATTTAAAATATAATTATTACAATTTCCACATGAAACAAGCACATGTAGTTTTAGATTACACAGTAAAAGCGTGAGGATATATAAAGAAGACAAAATGTAATTTTAATTAGGGCAGTTATCTAGAGTAGTTATAATCTAATGCTTCAGTTAGGGACTGTGCATCGGGTAATTTTGGCGAAGAATATGAAATAAGACATGGAAAGATTTGTTTGTTGCATTGGGTTTTACGCTGTTTTTCATCAGTATTTCAGTTCAATAATAATATACGGCAGCTGGTTTTCCTAACCATATTAGCAGTGCTAACTACCCTTCCACAAGCTGACAACCACATGTGGAGGAAAGTCAATATTTTATATAGTGTATGACCTGCTGCAACTGAGATTTAAACCCAGACCTCCCTGTTACAAGGCGAGTGAACTAACCACTCGGCCATGGCCGCAGCCTTCACACATGGACTAGGCAAAGAAGACGTTATAATCAGACAGGGACTGCACCGGGTCTGCATAGTGGCAGCTGTTTATCGAGCGATGATAGTTGCATATTTGAGCAATGGGCAGTGCCTGCTTAAGTTTCAGTGCTAATGCGACCCTGAGGTGTCTAATTTTGGCAAAAAAACGGTATCAGATAGGAACTGCGTCACTGCTCAGAGTCTGCATGGTGGCAGCATCATGCTTTGCCATATGGAGTTTCAGTACTATCCTTAAAAAAATTAACGGTGACCGTGTGGTTATGATTACGGCATAGAAGACAAATTTAGGCAAACCATGCATGGTTATAGCTTTAAATCCGGCGCTAGCAGTCAAATGTTTGAGCTTATTAAGTAAACTGTAGTGTGTGTTTTAATTAAAACAACAATTGATTACTGATGACCAATTAAAGATTAAAAATCATGTAATATACTAGCAATAGAAACTGTGACTGTACTGCGCAATGTATGAAACACCAGGGTCATTCATGCAATAGCTGAACAAGGGTCGAAATATTTTGGGTACGAAACACGAAATGGATCTAGGTCAACCTAACTGAGAGGGACACACTTTTAAGTTCATCAAATGATTACGTGAATTGATGACTGTTTTCACTCTTGTATTTACTTCAAAATACAGTTAAACATTGCTATAAATTGGTAAGAAAGTCCTGCAATTGAAAGCTCAAGGTTTCAAAACTTTAAAAAATGCCTCCACTAAAACTTTCAACAACAGCCTTTCACGAAAAAACCGGCGCGTTTATCAATAAAAATCTTTTAAGATACTTACAGAGCTCTGTATGCTCTGCATCATTAATTTATTTTAGGTTGATTAAGTGAAACAAGTTTTAGCAACTTATATTAATCACTATCAACACCTCATCCCTGATGTTATCCATCGCCATAAGAGATAAGCCAGCTTTCCTTTTTTATGCTGAGCATCAAGCAAGGGAGATACTGGTACCATTTGCATTTAGTGTTCGGTATAAATTGACGCAGACAGGGATCAAACCTGAGACCTACTGATCCAGAAGCGGACGCACAACCGCTAGGCTATCGAGGTGGTACACATATGTAATTAATAATTTCATATTATCCATTTTATTTGACCAAATTTAAGGAGATGCTGACATGTCACATTGGTCGATAGATATTTTAAATGGATGAGTACCATGCCGAAGGTACTGCTTGTAAGAGAAATACTGGCAATTTGGTTCCAGCATATTATTGTACATGTATAATATCAAACGTCACAAGGAATAATACGATGTCTGATTTGTCAACAATGAAAATCTAAAAAGTAGGTCATGAGTTCAAAAGTAGGTCAACTTCATCATCACGCCCAATGTCGATCTATGCATCCTCTAATTTGCCTATCGATATGATCACATTACAAATCAATAAATCAAAATAGGTATTATATTTTAACGATAAAACTTCAAATAAGAAGGCCTGAATAGACAGAATTTCTTTTCAAAATATGCCGCTTTTGAACTTCAAATCGGACGTCGGTTTCAGCGCCCTCAAAGAAAATATAAGCAAAGTTAGGATATGATACTCACTGTTGCACTTTATGCAAACATTTTTAACCATTTTTGGTGTCTCGTACAGACGATAAGCGTTCTAAAACACTGTTAGAAGTCTAGAAATCGCAGCAGATTTCCATCGCTTCAAAATCCAACATGGCGGATATTTTGATAATTTGGCGACTTTGTCAATCTCCGGTGGTCTCCGCTCGGCAGCCTCCGTCGCGCATGCGTATTAGTATAGTATATTCCATATTTGGTCATTGCCCGCTGGGGACCACCAGCCTAGTGCTGTATTGATTGGCTAAACTAAGTTGTGGCCACAATATAAAGAAAGTGTTGCGGATGTCACCTCTGTGCCACCGTACTGTATTGCATGATGACGTTTCCATTGACGCTTTTTTGGCGCTGAATATTGTCGGTAGTGAGGTGTTGTAGATAGGAAAAATGACGTCATTCCATCGATTTCCGGGTCGAAAAACAACAAGTGACCATCGACTGTCAACAAAATTGAAAGATGAAGATTAGTGTACAAGTTTATGAGAAGCTCATGGAGCTGGTCAGGGGTTATGCATGTCTGTATGACTCCTTGATGTCGGAGTATAAAGACTATTCCCTCCAGAAAAATATTTGGAAGAAATTACAAAAGAAATGAACGAAGAATCCATGAGTTGTAAGTACCATGGCTGTTATCTTCTCTGGAAAGTATGTACTAATTATTTCAATGCACCTGCCCAGGAGAATTTGTAATAATTTGCTCTGCAATAGATGTAATAATATATTCCGGTACATATATATAATAATTTATGTCTATAATAATATATGGTCTATATGTATGCAAAATGGATGTAATTATCTGTTTCAGGGGAAGCATTGAAGAAAGTATGGAAGCAAGGGCGTGACTTCTTTACAAAGAAGAGAAATTCAGTTATGTAAAAGCGGATCTGCAGCCAAAAAATCAAGACAGGCCCACTGTACGAGCAGATGATATTTTTGGTCGATCATGTAGCAGCCAGGAGGTGACTTTCTTATATTTCTTATATACACAAGCAAAGTACTCCAACAGTAATCTGCAACTGAAAGGATTCTTTGTCTATTGACTATATTCATCAATTTATCATTCACAAAATTATTCATATTTCAAGTGGACTCAGAATTGGAGTAGATTCTATTCTTTTGAAAAATTGAAAATAATACTATATGTTAATAAATAAGTGATTTGATATTGGCCCTGTTATTTGTCCGAGGGCAGTCGTATTGGCACGAGGCCGAAGGCCGAGGGCCAATACGACTGTCCCGAGGACAAATAACAGGGCCAATGTCAAATCACTTATTTATTGACAATTTTATTAAATAACTTCATGCACTTATAAATAAAGGATTCAAAGTTTAAATACATAACAAAAATAAACCAATGTTTCTGTTTTTCTTTGTCCATGTATCAATATACTAATAAATCGTGTTTTTTTTCTGTATACGCTAAAACTATGAATTAGTTCAGGGCTAAAAACTGTCGACGAACGTTTAAATACTGACTTTAAAATAAAATGGCTGCCGTTTCCGAATTCCCAGCTGCGAATCTATATCATTTTTTGGCCCTGTTTAATTAGCCAATCAAATTCTTTAAAATGCAGGCCAATATCAATATCAGTTAGCGGCCCCGGGCCGAAAAGTGATATAGATATTGGCACTGTTAAAGAGGAGGCCTTTGTATTATTGGACGAGGCAAAAGCTGTGTTTACGGGCTAATAATTAATAGTTATTTAATAAATGGGTGTTATTACCACTATTCAACGTATGTTATGTTATAATATAATTTATCACATAAAAAAACAAATTAACAGTTATATTATTAGTTATACAGGTTGTTGACAGGGTATATGGGGGAATATAACCAGTTTGTGTGCCATATAACCCGAGGCGTTAGCCGAGGGTTATATGAATCGCAGACTGGTTATATTCCCCCATATACCCTTTCAACAACCTGTATAACGTATTTATAATACTGCAATTCCGTGTTTTCATACGAATTTAGTTAAACAAGCAATGTTTCGATGCCTAGCTCTCTAGATCTAATAATTAGATCTGTGTATTTTTGGTGTTTTTGGTTCATAAAATTGTTTAGAGTGTTTTAGTTTTGTAAAATATCAGTTATTAAAACGTATTTCTTTAAAAATATATCGGGAATTACTTGTTGTAGATCAAAATATTTTTATTTCACTCACACGTTATATTGCCTGAAAATTAATTGCATTACCCCGTAAGGTACCCCAATTCACATGGTTAAGCGCGCGCTTGCTCTCTAATTTTTATTTTCAAGCGTCTGATCTCATGGACTTTATCGAACTGAATTTTGCTCAAACCTTAAAAAATATATCGTTTTGAATATTAATACTAGCACACATGTAATCTGTTCAATATTTATTGAATCATGTGTGAATATCAATTGTCAATTTCTAGTAACTTGCAGACATCAAGAGATCAAAGTTTTCGAGTCGAGCCGTCAACGAAAATTGTCACGAGGCGCATGAAGGGAAAAACGTCATATACCCTGTCAGCGCCGTGTATATAGAATCCTATACGCGAGCCTTTAACCAATGAAAATACTGGAATTTTCTCTGCAGTATTATAAGACTAGATGTAAACTAAAAATAAACTAGATGGTTGTTTTTAATAAAAACACATGTCTCCAAGATGGCCGTTTGTCAATAATTGCAATACTGATACACGATGTTAGAATAAAATATCAAGCAAACAAGAAATATAGTATCTGATCAGTTCACCATTGAATATGTATAAAAACATCAAAGGGCCATAACTCGATAATTATCTGAGCAGAACAAACGACAAGGATGCACAACTACACTTGATGGTTATTAATCCTGTGAAATTTGGTCGAAATTCAACCAGTCGTATAGGAGATGAAACACAGACACACTTCATAGGTATAAAATAGGGCCAGAACTCCATAAAAAATTATCCGAGCGGGAGAAAGTAATGGAGATGCACAACTACACTTGATTTTGATCAATCCTATGAAGTTTTGCTGAAATCCAAGCAGCAGTATTGGAGATGAAGCGCGGACAAACTTTAAGGTATCAAAACTTCAAAGGGCCATAACTCAGTAAATAATTATCCAAGCGAAACAGAACAATGGAGATGCACAACTACACATGATGTTGATCAATCCTATGAAGTTTGGCTGAAATTCAACCAGCAGTATTGAAGATGAAGCACGGACAAGATAAAAGTGGGCGGACGGACAGACAGACGCTGAAGACAAAAAACTCGGAAGAGAGGGAGACATAATAACAAAACAGAAACAGACATTATTATTGACATTATAAGTTTGCTGCTATCTCCCTCTCTCTCCCTTCTTTTCTTCCTCCATCTCTGTCTGGTGCTGCCCTCAGCCAGGCAGCGCATTGTTCCCTCACCTCGGCAGAGCGTCTGGACTTCATGACAGCCTCTGAAAGAAGTGCATGTACCATGAATCTATCTATCTATAAAATTAGAGCTATCACTGAAAGTGATAAATATCTCTCATAAATGTTTTGCTGCATGAAATTATGACATAAGATATTTTACATGTATGACATGTAAGCATTTCTTAACGATAATTAGAATTCTATAACCTCTAGGCCAACACTGAAGAACAGTTTTCAGGTATATATGCATGAGTTTAAGTCAAGTTGCATGCAACCTGACTTAATGGTCTTGATAAAACACACAAATCCATTGAATATTTTCGCTTGTTTGAAACAAACTTCTAAGGTTTTATAATTATCTGCAGATAAAATATGATAACCTTACTCATAAAAGCTGCACTAGAGTCTTGAGTTTTCCAAATTCTAGTTTTTCCTTCACCCCTGACCAGTTGTAAGTGACTGCCACATTTGTCGTCAAACAATAATTCAAGACACGGCGGCACGAGTCATTTAAGTCTCTGTCGCCTAGCAGAGACAGAAGGCTAACCTGAAGAGATAACAAGAGCGCATACCAACGCAAAATACGCCGGTTATACAATTTTTGTCACTAGAGTTTGAAATAAAGCAGTATGCAAATGACTCATCTCCAATGCAATGTATTTAATAAGAATAATATACATGTATGTACAAGATATTATGCCGATACACATTCAGACGAAGTAGATTGGACAATGAATTCCAAACTTATTGATCGGACAAGAACATTTTTAGGAAATTTCTCTGATGAAGATATGCCCAACTGCACTTGATACTGATCAATCCCGTAAAGTTTTGTTGAAATCCAACAAGCAGTTTTTGGAATGCTTCCTTTACGAGCAAATCACTTTATCCAGCTCATTTTGCAATGACAAATCAGTCAGTGGTCTACCAAATGGTAATTTTTTATATTTGCTGTTCTTGTTAGTGACAAAGGAACACCATGTAGGATAACATTTTTCATGGTCACCAGAAGGATGCTGGCTGATTGAACATAGCGCTTTGTCTAAACAATCTGGATTGCCTCTTTTTCTGCGCAACAGCGTAGTTGAAACATTTTTGAAGGTAATGTATAACTTTAGATGTGAGTGCTTTGTGTCCCTGTTGTAATGTATACAGAGAATTGGTGAAGTTCTTTTTGACATGGTTTTTGTCAGACCGTTTGCATATACTGGAATCAACTTCTGATCTAAGTCATGAAGTTGTTGTCGTATCATCATCAGCAATGATTGTTGACGTTTTGACACCTGCTGATCGCACCGACTTAACCATTGAAACAACCATGTCAGGCTCCATGCTTTTGGTACTGCCATCATAATTTAGCCTACAATCATGTGTTACAGCAGTATTCTTACCCAATCTAGTGGCACTTTCACATACACGGCAAGTCTTCGATCTTACAGCATAACTGATGATCTTTCCTGTCTCTACACCGATCATTGAGCAGTGTCCTACAAGTATATAATATGCACGATAGTATACAAATGAAATCATAATGAACAATCAAATCACTACTCAGTGATTATGTCAGTCTTATAAGGATAACAGTAAATACATGTTATGCACATTATCTGAAGAAACTCAGTACATTACTTACCTGATAAACTGTCGTAAGACTTGCCACTGCCCCTTTCTGCCACCCTGCATCAACACTAGCCGCACTTGTTGATTCTCCTTGGCGTCTGTAATGATATATCCAAAACAATAATCAAATGTTGCATACTATTTTATGCTTACCAGCAAGGGCAATAATAATCCGAGCCTTCTCTGTCCCTAAACCAGCCCCTTTTACGATTTTTGATATTTCATGTTGCTGGTTAGGGTCAGAGGAACTCCTATAGTAAAAACCCGGGGATTTCCTCTCCCGCGCGGGAGAGGAACTTTAAATCAATATATCTATGTAAACATTCATTGGATTAACATTTCAAGCATATACATCTATTATCAATATATTAATTAACCTATCTGAACCGTAACATTTGTTTTGAAAACCTTTAATACGTTGTAACGGTCAATCCTTTTCAGAGTAAGCTAAAAAAATAATTTTCTTCATGTAAATATGTATTTGGGTCAAAGCACCTGGCTGTCACGTGATCGATGCAGATTGGTAAATTAAATATCAATTTACCGATTTGTTCGGCTAACTTCTCGTTAAAATGAGACCAAACGCCACATACACCGTTGAAAGTATACGACTACACGACTGTGTGGTTTTCAGTAATCCCCGGGTTTTTACTATAGGAGTTCCTCTGACCCTACGCCGCAAAAAAAAAAAAAGGCTATAGGGTCAGAGAAGTCTCGGATTAGGGCAATAAGTGCATTATTTATTCCACACATTAGACTATAATTCACTTGTTTCCATTGAAATAAAGATTATAATGTGTTGAGTAAATAAATATAATCTCACTGATCACAGATGGTGAAATATCCATACTTGTGAAAATACTGTTTTAAAGATAACACCAAAAATGAAAAGTAAAAGGGTGTCAGTATGATCAATAAAATATTTCATTCAAACATTATATGAGCTCCGCTATGGGATTTACAACTTCTTCTGTAAGTGACGTCAATTTCAGAAAACGCAACATGTGATGTCACTATTTGCAAGCAGGAAACAATATTTACTACATATGGTGACTTCGTTTTCATGTTGCCATATGGGGAAAATATTGCTTACTGTCAGTACATGGTGACGTCAAATGTTACGTTTTCTGTAAATGACGTCACTTAATTTGTCATAGCTAATTATTGATGAAATAATCATGAATTTGCACGTACATATGCGAGGCAATTCTCAAGTTCTAAGTTGTTTAGCTCTGTATTTAACATTTAATAAATTTATGTTTTTAAAGACGCTACAAGTGATACTAGCTCTATGAGGAAGATCAAGTACAAGAACAAATAATCTTTTTTTGGGCAACTTGCAGCTTTTTTCCCCTTTCTTATTGAGACAAACCTACCATGATGAACAGGTATGTTTTCTCAGCACAGACATTAATGGTTTCCATCAAGGGCTTTTGTTTTTAAATTTATCCACAATATGTGCAAACTTCATTATGATGTAATAAAGAGCAGTCATCACAAGTTTAGAGCAACAAGTAACATTTTTAACTGACATATATGAAACATCATACATCAAAAATGACTAAAGTTGATAAGTCCATATACATTCAGCTGTAGCTAACTTTGTGTTAGCATCACATATTCTCTTATGTCGCTTCCCAGTGGGTACATTGTTAGTATAGCCACATTGAATATTACTGCATGGAACTGATAAGAAAAGAATAATTTAAATATGAAACATGGCATGACAAAATCAGCCTTAGTGACATTAGCTACTTATGGTGTACTTATAAATTGAATTATAGAATTATATGCACAAGGACAACACAACAACTCCGCTAACTGTCAAAAGAATACAGCATTAAGCACACATTGAGATTACAAAAGAAACACTAAAACCAACCTTTTATAATTGCTGCAAATCCATATGTGGTGGACCCCAGTGGCATGTGACAACTGGAGTGGCACACCACACCTCTTACATGCAGATAATGCATCAGCAAGAACGCCTAATTCAACCACCCTTATACATGTCCGCCAGTCTCCAGCTCCCTCATACTCAACCAAAATGTCATCAGCAACATTACACAGGTCAGGTAGGTCATTCTGTGAGACCAGGCCTTTCAAAATGTGTGAAAGTAATATTGTAAATATGTTTATCCGTTGATGTTGCCAATAACCTCGCAGCATGACCTGGACAATATTACTGATTTTTAAGTGGTACAGTACGAACTTAAAATATGAGTCCGTTAATTATACGTACCATAACCATGGTCTCCGGTTGCATCATTACTTGTAATATCAATTCCGTTTCGCCATCTCTTCGAACGATGATTGTTCGCCGTTGTAATTGTTTTTCGTTTTTAAATCCATGCTTGATTTTACCCATTGTCAAACTATAGCATGCAAACAACGCGAAAAGCGGACTGTGCAGAAGGGAGGTAAATCTTGATGTCGCAAAAGTTAATAATATCGGAATACGATTTAGAATTAACAAAATGGAAGCGAATCGCTACAGTACGGAGCCCCTAAAATGACATTCCATATTCTTTTTTTTATTTCGTTTAAACGTAATATTAATTCGTTTAAACGTAATATTATTTCGTTTAAACGTAATATTAATTCGTTTAAACGTAATATTATTTCGTTTAAACGTAATATTAATTCGTTTAAACGTAATATTATTTCGTTTAAACGTAATATTATTTCGTTTAAACGTAATATATTTTCGTAAAAACGAAATAATATCTCGTGAATCAGATGCAACACATGAAACGACATGACAACGTAAGTAAATTTCATATGAAAATATCACTTTTTGTAGAATTTGACCATGTTTTCTTGTAGGCCCCCTAGTGTTAATTTTAATAAGTGCTGGGTGAAATTCGTTCGTCAAATTGGAATCATCGATTGACATAATTTTAAGCTGAAAAGTTTTTACTTCTATCTACTAACCACGTGGTAATAGTATGGCTCCTGTAAGTGTGGATAAATAAGACGGTGGCAATGTTTTACCACCAGGGCCTATCCTAAAATTCGAAGACTTTTTGAACAACGCAAACAGTTGCCTGTTCCCAATATTAAGCATTTTTCTCGTAATTGTGAGCTCTTCGGTCCTAACCATTTAAAAATGTTCAATTATATTGATTCTAAAACTGTAATGTACTGTATAAGGATTGTATTTGGTGGAGTGCAACCTAAAACTGCTTAGTGCTATTGTCACGAATGGCGATTTTCACGTCACCTACGGACTTACGGAGGCGGGAGAATTTACGCGGTATTCATTATGATGTTAGTTTTACTGATTTCTGTTTTAAATGCTAGTTTAACTTCTGATCTGTTTACGGGTATATGGACCATAAAAGGTATGAGCCAACTATGTGGTAAATTTTATATAATTATTATATTTTAAGATATATTTTAATTATGTCAATTTTTCGGATAAACATATTCGGACATTAGCTACTAGGGTTTGATTTGGTTTGATTTTCATCTGAGTCATTTAAATGCGCTGTCAGTCTGCACAGGAACTGCCTGTGCTTATTAACTAGTGTTTTCCTCGATTTCACTGCTAGCAACTGATGCCTTAATTAGTACAAACAATTAGACAACCATGCTGGATCCTTCATGTTTATCTTCAATATTTGTTTTTCATATTTTACCTTCATTGTCAAGCATGGAGTCTAAATGCATCTCATCAAAAACGCGTAGCAAAGTCAGTCTTAGCTCAAATTTAAACACTTGGATTATATTGTTTTATGACATGGTTTTCGGATAGGTACATGTCAAAACTCAAATGCTGCCAAAATCTGATTTATTTGCATGCATGATGCATACACCAATGAAAAACGCAAATAATGGCAATACATAGTTCTCACATCTACAATATTTACCTCCCTTGTTCTGAATTGTTGGCCATTTTGATAGGCAAATTTCCTTTAAGTTTATAGGGAATATAATGTAAATGATGTTAAAACTAATCTGATAAATCAAAAATAACTTATTCAGTATGCTCATGTTGGCATTTGGCTCAGTAAGTTAAAGAGAAAGTGGTTGTCACATGCAAATTCTCATGGTATTTTCTCAATTATCACATTTTTGGAAATTACCCAGGCTACAAGGGCTTATCAGTTACCGCCCGCCATTACATAGAGCTGTTTACTCGACTACCCATCGGATTTAAACTCAATTTGCATTATCAAGGCAGTGTTTTATTCATGGTTTTTGTTGCAACTGTACCATAATTGATTATTTATTAATATGTCATAAGTTTTATTGGTGAAATATTTGATTTTATATGCATAAAATCGTCCCGACAAAATTTCAATCGGCCCCTATATAAAAAGTGCTACGGGAAAATGACGATATCCCATATGAGATATGACTGCATTTGACAGAAAATGTAAAATATCATCAAAAATGAAGGTAAAACGTGAAAAACATAAATGCTTGGAGTTATATGTGTAGGACTACTGATGCCTACCCTATTTGAATTAGTGATGGAAGCAGAGTTGTCAAAAAAAGAGGTTTTTACCATAAAACCAAGGAAGTTGGGTAATACTTGAAAAGCCTTGGTAATACTAATTTAGTAATACATGGGTAATACACCAGTTTCACAAGGCACTACACCCCCATTTTTTGAGTAAATATTACTGACTGCTTAACCCTTTTCTCCATAGATACGCCGATTCATGCATCTACTGTAAATTTTAATTGTGAACTTTCCAATAGTCTATTGTATTAGAAAATCTAACAAGAAACAATGTTATGACTTATATGGATTGTTTAAAAAAAATTATATAAATGTTTAGCATAGCACATCGGCTTTACTAGCAATTCTAATTTATACTGTAATCATTTAAGATGTTTAAATGCACAGTATCTTCACCCTGACAATAACCTCTACAAGCCTTATTTTAATTTATATCATGGCTAGCACTCTGGTTATGATTAAGTTGCAGGTTTGTTTTTTTCTGTATTATTGAATATTCAGTTAGAAGTTATGCTTGGAAGTTGTGCAGTGTACAATAACAATGAAAAATAAACATCCAGCTACAAACTTTTCATATTATTAGTTTTTATTACTGAAGATGGGGCTAAGAAAGAAGCAATGTGCATGATTCCATCTCACTACCAAGGTGAAAATCACCCAGTTTATTGTTGAAAGGAAGTGAGCCACTCATAATCATATTGGCATTGTCCAGGACTTTTCACATGAGTCATAGTTAATACTAAACCGGTGGTGTGGTTGTCTTCTCTTCATAATAAAGTCTTCAATTTATGGTAAAAACTTAAAGAAAATTTTATAGTCGCTTAATTAATTATTATGCAACCGATTTCTGTTTTATTGCTTATTAATTAACAATGAAATATCCACTAATAGTAATACTAACAGATTATGAAGTCATTCAGTTTGTTTGATCATGTTGCAGATCTATGAGCAAAATATATTATTTGCCAAATTTAAGAGGCAAAAACAAAGTCATCATTGTAAGGATCAGCAATGCATAATCTTTCTTTCTGTGATTTTATAGGACTTGTCATCTGTTTTATGAATTACAAAGTGGCACTTGAGGTCATATTTATCAGGATCACCTGATGAACTACCACACTCATCACTCATTTTCCTGTCACATTGTTATTTTTGTTGGAAATTAAAGGGTTTCAACCATTTAAAATTACAAGAAGTTTGAACATTGAGGTATAATGTCCTAATACATATTTATGTTAAAATAGACTTAGTAGTCCTTACTAAAAATAGAGTTGGATTAAACAGTATGTCTTTTTACAGACACAACTAAGGCTAAAAAGGTGGGTTCTCAATAAGATGTGTTCAGTGAAACATCTCCAAATTGTTAGTCATGGGAAACTCTTTTATCTAGATCTATTCCTTAATAAATTACTGCCACTTATAATAGCTGAATGAATTTTTTTAAACATTTTAAATTTATTTTGTACTGTTGCTAGATAATCGGGTTATTTTACTTTTGTAATATGTATGTGAGACATATATATGTGTATTGCAGATATTCGCACCTTCCTTATTTCTACTTGTCAAGTCCCTATTGTTCTATAAAACAAAGTTCTTCTGCAACTGGTAATTCCTAAACTGATTTTGACAAATGGTTAACTATGTAGCGAAGGTAAATGACAAACAGTATTTCTGCTATTTTTTCAGATCAAGGATCATACCAGCTTTTTACTGCAAACTGGTTTCTGGCACATACTATCATGGACCAGTATCTAAGAGAGAGGGGGATTGAAGAACCTGTCATACAGAAGTTGAAAGATGACGGAGTAAGTTTTTAATGGATCATATTCCACAATTTTGCAGGGTGGGTTTTAGCAGATAGGAAAATACGTCCTGATCAATATTATCTGAATCAAGCAATATTGGGTATTACTTGATTATAAACATCCCAAAACCAAAAGTAAGTAAAAAGTAATTTGGTGAAGGAAGATAAAACCTAAAAAGTTAACAAGTTTCAATGTTTTATTCCTGGACAGCATATTTTGGATGATTACATGTATGTGACCTATGTCACTATATCAGAGTGGGCACATAGATCTGTCCTTTTCCATCACAAAATCTTGTGTCAAGCATATCTAAAAAATTATCAAAACAGGGTCAACTTTACAGGAATGTTCACCAGCAGTTGTGCACTTGGAGTTTTATATTTGGCTATACCTAGTAAAACTAAATGCAAAGTGATTGCTCTTGACTTTGTGAAATAAAGCGTAAAGAGCTGGCAAACTTGTGTCATGCATATCTCCAAAAGTATATGCTTTAAAAAATCATTTTTGAAAAATCGGTCATAGCGCAGCCAGGAATCAAACCCAGGTATCTGGATTGCTGGTCTACCGAGCAAGAGTCACAAAACTTTACAGCAATGTTAAGAAGCATACAGTAATTTATTTTTAATTTACATTCATTGACTATGAGAGGAATAATGGTCATTGCCTCTGTCACCATTAAAGGTCCAACATGGGGGCATATGTGTCCTATGGACATATTTCTAGTTATGTACTGTTTAGCAGTACGTTTGTTTTTATGCCCCCACTCTGAAAGGGGGGGGGGGCATATAGATTTGCCCTTGTCTGTCCTTCAGTCCGTCACAAATCTTGTGTCGCACATATCTCCAAAAGAATATGAGTCATTAAACTCTACAGGAATGTTCACCAGCCTGTGAAGTTGTGCACCTGGGGTTTCACGTTTGGCTGTGTCCAGTGAGTCCAAAGTTATGGCTCTTGACTAAGTTAAAATATAGCCTACAAAGTATGCAATCTTGTGTCGCGCATATCTCCAAAAGAATATGAGCCAGAATCATAAACGTTATGGGAATGTTCACCAGCCTGTGTAGTTGGGCACCTGGCGTTTCATGGTTAGCTGCACCTAGTAAGTGCAAAGTTATGGCCCTTTACTTTTCACCATAATCTGTAAAGCTGTTCACTCGGTAATTTTAATACGCATTCACAAACTATGAGCCAAATAATAGCATTTGCTTCTCTGACAAAGGCTGGAAGTGGGGGCATCTGTGAACACATTTCTAGTTTTATATATATCTGTATTGTGGAGACATATAGGGGTCAATTTACCAATGTTTGTCCAATCATCCCACCTTAATTCATTAATGTTTAATCCTTTGGTCATCAAATTTGAAAGTAATAGTTATCAATCACCAGTTTGAGGTCAAACAGTCTAATCTGTAGGTAAGCTAAGACAATAAAATTGTTTTCATCAATAACTCAGTTTGTGCTAGGGTTTTCAAAATACATACTCTGTTTATGCTAGGGTTTTCAAAATACATATTGTAGTTGACTAGTTGTTGATTGTGAAAAGTCATGTATGACCTACACCAGTTTGCATACCCATCAATTTGTCAACAGGTTTTACCTTAAAGGTTAGAAGAAAACTTATGATACCACATATATAGTTTATTTGACACCACCACCTTGTACTATTAGTAGCTACTTTTTAAACATAAACTTTCTGTAAAGAAATCGAATGGTTTATGTCTTGGTCTTACTTTCCACGGTACGGTGACATGATAGGTGTTGTAGCGTTTGCTAATAAGCAACGTCAAACAATTGGAACATCTCCTAACAAAAAAAGATCTTTAAGAGAAAAACTTATTGCAAAATTACAAAATAAACAGAATTGTTCAGAAGAGCACGTAAAAAGATCAGTATCGCAAACTGGGAATTCAAACGCTAAAAAAATTGTCAAGGAAAATTGAACTTGGCTGGTTACACACATATGGAAATGGGCTTTTGAAGCAAGTGAGGTCTCCTAGTGGAGGAGGAACAAGAAATCATAGATGAAGAAGGACATGATGCTCAGGGTGTGAGTTGAGACGTCTATTCAGTATTCTGGAAAGCATTCCTGTTGAAGTATACGGATGGTGAGGACTTTAGAGTCCCAATTTTGTCCAATGAATTGGGGGATTGTGAGTGGGAAGCCATTGGGAGAATACTTGTTAAGGGATACAAGGATAATAAATACTTTCCCATCAGTATTGCCCCAGCTTTCCTAGTGGCAGTGGTGCATGGTGAAACTGCAGTAACCTCAGAGTTGTTGAAAAACTCGTTCATGCATTTTGTGTCAAATACTGAAAGAGATGTCATTGAAAATGCGATCTCAGGTTTTGAGCATGATCCAGAAGAACTCATTGAACTGTATGATAGGTTTGGATGTCGAGGTTTGCCTGAACAAGAAAGTCTTCTATCCACCATCCTCCAAATCGCCCACAGGGTGTTTATACAAGAACCTAAATATTCACTGGATGCACTTCAGAGAGTGGGGAAAAAGTTTTGGCGTAAAGTCTTTCCTACCGTTGAGGACCTGTTATCAATGTACCAAAATTGTGAACCAACGGTTCAAAAAGTTTTAGGGCTGTTCAACACAAACCCAATCTCGAAGGAAGAAAATGACGCCTTTAAGTATTTGCAAAGGTTTGTACGTGGGCGCAACAAAGATGGGTTGAAACTGTTATTGCGCTTCTTGACAGGATCGGACATGATATGTGTGTCTAAAATAGAAGTGAGCTTTGTAGCTCGACATGGTGTTGGAAGAGTACCAACAGCACATACTTGTGGACCTGCCCTGGAACTGCCATCCACCTATGTGAACTATCCAGATTTCAGGAATGAATGGGAAAACATTCTGCAATCGAAGGAAAATATGAAAATGATGATCGCGTAAATATTACAAAATATGTTGTTGTGTATATGAGCACTTTAAAGTGACAGACTGGTTTCCATAAAACACTATTTTGCATTATCTTTTTAATGATACAGAAATGTGCATTTGATAAAAATTGTAAGTGCTCAGACATGTCGCCAATATTACATTTGTACATGTAGCATGAAAATTTAATTTTCAAATGTCCGTGTTTTGCAAATTGTATACATTGTATTTTAAGAAATATGATTTGGTTAAGAAACTTCTGTCATCTTTCATCCTCTTGAAATAAATTCACCAATTAAAAGCTTCCCAATTTAACATTTGGGAGACCACTTAAACATGTGGTAAAACACTTCCTCAGACAATACAGAGCGATTCGTCTTGACCTGTCTTATTGCTCCTATAGAGTTTTACAAAAGTTGAGATCACATTTTATTTTTTTAAATATAATGGCAGGTGTGACATCTTGTTAAAGACAAATTGTGATGTATTCAGAAGTAGAATTTAAGTGTGTTTTGTGTGACTATAGTATTTTCCCTGTTGTTTTTGCACAGCATGGACATGTTTTCATTGTTTAAAGAGTGCCATTTGTATAATTACTATACAGTCTCTGCTTTAACCTAGATATTTTTTTTATCAGATTTGTTGTTTGCACTTTGCATTGCTTTTTATATTGTTTACGATCGTTGTCCTAACATTAACGTATGTGTATTATCTTGCATGTATGAGAAGATTATTTTAATGTTTGCTAAGGGGTGTGACAGGTTAGTGATACGGGACAATCCTGTTAAATGTTTTATATTCAAACAATGACACTATCTTCATGTGATTAACTGACTGTATGTACATGTATGACATATGGACCAATACATGGAACATTAATTGCCCTTGGTTTAATTCCAACAATATTGATTGTGCCAGTTGATTTAAAATACGACCTTGTAGTAAACTTGGTCAACACTTTAAATTGTATAATATATGACAGGTATAATCAAGGCACGTTCAGCAGTTCTTGATAAAAGTAATTTAATTTGTTCTTTTAGGAATACATGTGTATTTTTATACTTAAACTTTAGACTTCATTGTATATATACCCAAGGAGGATTTCAATAAAACTGTTCATTTGGCCAGCAAAATCGAGTTTTTACAATGTGCACACTATAACCAAAATCAGCCATGCTTATGTTAAGAAATAAATTTGTGTTAAGATGTAAATACAGCAAATTACATTGTGCCATTTAACATGAACTGGCTCAATCATGATTTGCACTCATTTGTAATTGTTAAAATAAGTGTGTATGACCATTATGTCATAAACCAGGCTGATTGTGTTCTCATGTTTTAATGCAAAAACAAGTCAAATGCTATTCTTGTGGATTTGATGTTTTTGTTTTATGTTGATGTAATTTTAAAGCTCATAACAATATCACTTTTTTCTAGTTTTGTTTAATGTTGAGACCAGGTTGTCTGATACCTGAAGTTGTAGATCAGGGGAATTAAGTAGATTATTCCTAATCTAATCCAAACATAATATTGCAAACCATTTTGGTAAGTACAGAAGGGAATGTAGTGCACTTATGTGATATTGTTTGTGAACATGCGATTGCATAGGTCTTTTTAACTTTAACGTTTCTTTTAATTATTTTTTTGTTCCTCCGTCACACATTTAAGTGTAACTCAAAATCTGCTGCAAAGATTTCAGTAATGATATGCTGTTAAATTTTAATGAGTGTGGGAGATGCCTTGCTCCAGTTTTTAAATGATGTTATTTGTGACTAAATTTCTATGTTTGAATAAAACTGTATATGTATAATCTTAGGGTATAAGTCACCCTGGATAATAGTTATTTCTGTTTAATTTGTATACGGTTAATTATCATTTCGTGTACTTATTACAAGAACATTATTAATGCCTTAAGTTCTTTTTACTAAAATTCTGTTAAAAGTTCCAGACATGAGGAAGCATAAACATGATATAAATATATCCGTTGAACCTGAATTGCACATCAAAATAGTTAAGTTCTTTTTGTAATTAATTATTTCAATCTGCAAAACAATAATTGGAGGTGTGATTGTTTTTTGCGACAAAAATGCTACATGTATATATACATGACGGATGAAGGGATGGGGATCCTGCTATAAATTGCATTGTATAAGCAACATGATGTTTCAGAACATGTCTAATGGCTGTGCATGTAAAGTAATGTGTATCTGATAATCTATTTTGGACTACGGAACAAGCTTTTAGTCTGTTTTAGGGAAGAAATTTGAATTCATATAGTATCTTATAACTTTCTGACAAAGTACATTTGTATGCAGTATATGACTTGTTATTTGTAGCTGTCGTGACTAAATTTTTATTCCCCATCGCTTATAAATTGTATGATGTATTTCAAGGTTTTAATGCTTACTTTTTTAAACCATGTTTTGTTTTTCAAATGCTGTTGGCACAGTCATTAGTGTTTTCATTCATATACTTTTTGTGTTAACATTGTTTGATGCTTTCTACATTTTAGTTATATTTTCTTATTTTATAACATTGCAAGACAAGATAGTCTTTGAGATTATAGAATAAAACACTACTCCAATAAATTCATTAATTTTGTTCTCATTTTTATGCCCCCCTTTGAAGAAGAGAGGGCATATTGGTTTGCACATGTATGTCGGTTGGTCGGTATGTCCGTCCATCTGTATTCTTTTCGTTTCCGATCAATAAATCAAGAACCACTTGACCTATCATCCTCAAACTTGGTCCACACATTTTGGGGTCAAAAGTTAAGGTCACAGGGGGCATAATGTTATACAAACATCTCTTGTTGTGTTTTGGTTTATATAAAGGTCTAGTCCGCTCTATGGCACAGAATGACCATGAGATATGGACAAATCAAAATATGTCAGTCAATTATGTTTACATAATTCCAATATTAAATATAGCGCTCATGGTAAATGGTTGACCTTTTTTAGACAAAAGAAATAGGTTTTTTGTCTGAGAATTTAAAGGGCTTGTTATCGAAAAGAAATTGCTGGGTGAACAATAGGGGCAGTGGGAGTACGTTACAAACAGTTTTACCCGAAAGAGCGGAACCGTCCATAGAGAAGGAAAAGTGCTACTGGCACGTTACATAGTTTTAACATTGGACCTTGGTTATGTATGGTTGTAAATAACTCGACCATTTGGATAAAATAATGCATCAACACACTGAGATACTACTATCCGTACAGGGTACACAGTCAGTTAGTGGCGCTTACAATTGTAAGTAAAACGAAAGCAAGCTGTTTCTGGACTTTGATAATACATTTCGTCTTAACAACAACAATATCTGTTACAGCCGTGAAATCAAATGAAACATCCGTTGTGCATAATTATGCGACTGTGTCCGTCGTCGTCATCAGTTTAGATTGTTAACACTCAAGAGGTAACATCTTTATGTTTGTCTCAATAATTATTAGGTCACATTTTTTACTTGATTTATATGCGACATGGGTACAATGTTTGCCGCAATAAAATCTAGGTAAAGTTCGAAACTGGGTCATGTGGGGTCAAAAACTAGGTCACAGGATCAAATGATTGAAAATCCTTGTGGATTCTCGGGAGGCTGTAGTTCCGGTAGAAAATGCAGCCTTCCGAGAATCCACAAGGATTTTCAATCAAGACCTGATCAGAATGTTTGTCTTAATAAAATGCAAGTCCATTGTGGAACAGGGTCATGTTGGGTCAAAAAGTAGGTCACTAGGTCAAATCATTGAAAATCCTCTCGGACTCTCTTGAAGCCAACATGGCAATGTACTCAGGTGAGCGATATAGGGCCACCATGGCCCTCTTGTTTTCGATCTTTTACCAAGCATTTTGTCAGATAGTTGTCTCACGGCCAGTAAAACTTACTGTAATGTTGTTTTATAAATGGAAGATTCTTAAGACTCATATTCTTTTGTACAATGATTCTTTTATACCGCTAGACTGCTCAAGTTTACTAAGTTAATTGTAATCATGAGTTAATGCCAGCCATTGGCTTTCATTGGATTAAACTAGATGTCTAAGCTGCTGAAACGTTTGTTTCCTTTTAACGCAATTACGGATAATCATAAACAACAGTCTAAAATTTTATGGAAAATAAAGATGATGCATTGTCAATTATATTTTATACACTGAATAATTATCAATTACACTTAATTCACTGTTCATTATATCACATGATCTGGTGTATGGCTCTTCGTAGTGTCCGATACAAGTTGATTGAAAGGTCAGTGTCCGCTTCCAAGCACAAGTCGTGCTCTGCCATGTATTCTATGCACCAATTGTATACGTCCTCGTCACAAGGCACAGGTAAGCGACCACTGACAACTTCTTTGCAACTGCCTATTAAATCGTCATTCTTTGGACACAGGTAGTCCCTCGATTCAAAAAGTTCGGGGATTGTATACAGGTTATTCGGTCTACCGTGTGGAGACGTTTCAGTTCTGGGTGGCCGAATTAAGTGGTTGTTCCAGACATTCGACGTTGAATCCAGCTCTTTCTGTAAAATAAACAAAACTTATGATAACTTGAATTCTGTTTTTGTCAGCATCGTCAACAAACAACATTTTGGACTGAAACAGTAGTTGGATACGACCACAGAGGACAAATTCACCCTACTTTTAAAGTACCGTCGCTGGACATGGTCGTTCATGCTACCAATAGTGTCTATTTTAATAGTCAGACGGACTGCCAACCACGTGGTTCGGACAAAACTTGATAGAAAAAGAGTTTAAATCAATGCTGACCCATTATTACTTGTGTTGAAACATTGCATTTATAGTTTGGCTGAGTGTTTCAGTGAAAGGGGTAACGCATTAGTTTAATTGTTAATGTTGCATAAGCTGAAGAACATGTTTTCATTTAAGGAAACTGGCCTTAAAAAACGCTTAACACAATTATATTGTTTCGAAATAAATTATTTGGTAAGATTTTTACTTGACATGTTCGTAAAGGCAAACTAAAAACTTTCATTTAGTCTTCTCTGTCAGTTCAACAGAAACCATTAAGACAATAGATCTTTATATTATAGTATATTGCTCTCAATTGTTCTTAAATCAAACAGTTAAGTATAGCGACGCATTGTAAATGTAAAAACATAATAACAATATATAATAATTTAACAGCGATGGCTTATAATTGTCGGATAAACCATGGAAAACTGTACGTTGTTAGAGTTATATATACATTTGCCTTATTTATATTACATTCAGCAGAAGATGTTTGCAGAGTTCATAGATTGCAGCTAAATACCATAACAAAATAATACAAAATTACGATCGATTATGGAAAAAGTCCATAGATAAAATACCCTTTCCTTTGGAGTTTTACGATCATATAATTAAAACCTCATGAATTTCACTTTTCTAAACTGTGACGACACATATATGATAAACATTACCTGAATTACGTGTAGGAAGCACAGAGCCATCAGGTGTCTGTCGAGAAAACTTCCATCAAAGTCACCATTGATACCAATGTTCTTAAACAGGTTCATCCAGTAGTCGGTGCATTCTTTGCGAAGCATACCCCACCAACATTCGATTCTCTGATTGCAGATGCTTTTACCATAAAGGAAGCTTTTGTCTCCACGGAAATCATCGACGTCATCGTCTCGTAAATATCTTTGCAACTCACAAACTACACCATTTTCTGTTCCCATATCAGATCGCACTACTCTCGGAGTGCCTCCAAGTTCTTCTACCATCTCTAGATAGTAAGATCCAATTAATGACGGATCGCTGCTAGTATGATAGGCATTCAACCAAACAATCTTTCTAGAATATCCATCTATACACCCATTTATGCAAATTCCGTATGGGCGCAATTTATCATACGAATCCATGTGCCAAATATAATTTGGACCTTTAGAATGATATGTTCTTCTACGAAGTCGATGTCTTTGACGAAGTGCTACGCCTTCAGGATTTACCAGGGATATCAAACACCTCACATCTTCTTTGTTAACGTTGATTCCAAATCGTTTACACTTTTCGTGCATCCATCTGTACCCGTGCAAAGACCCAGACGATTTCTGCTGCTCAACAATAAAGCTAAACGCTTCAACAATATGTTGATCCCTTTTCCTTCGGTAAAATCCTCTCCTGTGCAGAATGCGAATAAGATGTCGAACACTAAGTGAAATATTGTGTCTTTGAAATAGAATCAAAACAATATCCCTGTACTTTAAACCGGCGTTAAAATAATGTTCAATGCATTGTAATCGATCGTCACTGTCCATGGTTAATTTAGTAATAAATACAAAGCCAGTCATTTAGCATAGAAGACAAACTATTTCGTATTTACGAAATAATATTACGTTTAAACGAAATACTATTACGTTTAAACGAAATAATATTACGTTTAAACGAAATAATATTACGTTTAAACGAAATAATATTACGTTTAAACGAATTAATATTACGTTTAAACGAATTAATATTACGTTTAAACGAATTAATAATTCGTATTTACGAAATAATATTACGTTTAAACGAAATAATATTACGTTTTAACGAAATAATATTACGTTTAAACGAAATAATATTACGTTTAAACGAATTAATATTACGTTTAAACGAATTAATAATTCGTATTTACGAAATAATATTACGTTTAAACGAAATAATATTACGTTTAAACGAAATAATATTACGTTTAAACGAATTAATATTACGTTTAAACGAAATAATATTACGTTTAAACGAATTAATATTACGTTTAAACGAATTAATATTACGTTTAAACGAATTAATATTACGTTTAAACGAATTAATATTACGTTTAAACGAAATAAAAAAAGAATATGGAATGTCATTTTAGGGGCTCCGTACTACAGTAACGCTACGGTCCGTTGTTTAATTGCATTGCATAGTTTATTGGGACGACTTTAACATCCTCTAACATTTTACAACATCCGCAAACGGGTTGCGTGAAAATATGCGCAGATGACGCATAAGCGTCAGAAGTGAGCTACCTTAATTCAGATTCTTTTTTTTTTGGATCGCCATTCGTTTGCAAGATGTGCAGGAGTATTCTCTCGTGTTGGTGAAGGGTGCAACTTGTTTGCAAACTTTTGAGCGAAATATTTTTCATTGTCATTTTCGAGGCATTCCATTATGTATGTGTCCTTTTGTTCCTCTGATTTATTAAGCTTACGACCTCCACAGATTTTTAGCGTCTTAATTTGTTGTTAAACGTCCCGTTGTCCTTTGGAATACACCTTTATTCACCAGAAATATGATGATTGTTGAGTGGCCTCTTATGGATAATAATAAGTTGTTTGCTCCAAATGTCACTCTCATTTGAATTATATTGTCATTGGCGTGGTAGTCGATATTCAACAGTTCCTGCACTGCTGAAGATTCCTTCTTGATGACATGAAATTCCTCTGGCAGAGAGGCCAATAGTCTGTCAACTGAAAATTCGTCATTTGTTGTGTTTTGTTCTTTCCTGGCCACAGAAACATAGGAGTCTTTCTTTCCAGCAAACAAATGTCCGTGAGTTGACACATTGAATGTTTTTTTGTAACAGGACACTGACTGACGATAGGACTGTCATTTTCTCGCTACAAAGCAGTCTCTATCTCAAAGGTGTCATATATGTCCCTTGTCTTCAGCATAGCTTTTAGTTTGTCTGCACGCTGTTCGCGAGACGTCAGCCTGAAAAAAATATCAATTAATTAGTATTACACAAGTATATATGAAGGTGTCTGCATTTGTGAAAATATTTATTAACGCATTGTAAACGCACATAATAATCACATAAAAATATAACATTATTCAAACTTAGTCGAAAGATGATAAATATATGCGACCTTGACCTTCGAGCTGATGACATTATATAGTAATGATCACATGCACTTTTAAGTGCCTTTAATTGGAACAATTCTTTGTCATATATGTTTTCAGTGTCAACAGATATTTTGATGACCAGCTGACTTCGGAATCAAGTGAAGTTGCAACTGATCAATCACCAGATGACTGTGATATGGACAGTCACAATGTTATAGATTGCATCGGTGATGATGAAATAGTCCCCGAAATTAGTGGCATTGATTTGGATGGTAAAATTACAGAAATCCCACAGACAATTCCGCTACCAGATAAGTTTGATGTCTTTTAATAAATGAACACACTTCGTTTTGAACTACCGACAAGGCATTCGCAAGAGCTTCACAATGCACTTATTGATGAATTAATTCAAAATGAAAGGCATTGGAAAACATTTCTAACATCTCTTTATTCATGGGTTGGGATACCGTATGATAAACACTTCAGTCACAGATGCTCACAAAACAAACCAGTAGACCAAATTTTTGTTAAATTTCAAAAGTTTGCTACATCAGAAACATACAAAAGCATAACATAGGATGAAATTGCAAAGATATGGATTTAAGAACTCGAAACAAATTTTGAAAAACTAAGAAAATGGAAAAAGTTCTATGTTTTTTGCTTGATAATTGCAAAGCTAGGGAATCTGCATCGATTACTCAGGCAGTTTGGAAGAAAACAGACGTAAGCAATACATTAACACAGGTTTGACAAATGTAAAAGACATTTTACATGTTTTTCTTTGAAATTGTGTCATTGATTTTGTCACTATTAGGTGCAAAAATGGGTCATCACATGAAGCGGACTTGTTTATTTTTGTTAAGCAAGCATTGTTAGCTAACATGGAAATTTATCAAATGTACATGTCTCTTACAATGTACAAATAAGTGTTGAATTAACTGCTTACGAACTGGATCAAATCGTTGCAGAAAATCCTGGAATCGCCATTGGTCGCTGTGTTGCTGAAAGGCGAAGACAAAAGCTACGGGGAAAGAAGGACCACCAGTGTCTGAACTAGTTGCTTTAACGTCTACTGCCACTGAAGAGCTGGATGATGACATTTGTGCAAAGTGTTACAAACAATAGAATTATGATGATTGGATTTGCTGTGATTGGTGCTTTAAAAACTGGTATCTGAGAAAAAATGCATATCTGTGAAATTGTCAGAAATGGAAATAATATCTAAAACAAAATGTTAAATTCCACTGTGAACATTTTTATGATTGTAAATTTGATCATAACAGAAAATCATATTTAAAGGTTTGTTAGTTGTTCTAGCTAATATTTCCACTAGTTAGTAGAGCCACTTAGAGCACATCATGCATATCGGTTGAATTTTTCCATGCTTATTTCTTCATTATGACAACATTTCATACACTTATACTTATTGTCCTAATGAAACTCATCATTGGGATATGTCTGGGAGGCATTGTCTTGTGTATGTTGCGTTACCTGGGGCAGGTTATTCTCTCTCATATATATATCAGTTTATATGACGTCATTAACAGTTTGTGATATATATGACGATGACGTCATTTGGCACTACCGGCACTACCAAGAAAACTTCTCTCTGTAATGCTGGGGTGCGTTTCATTAAAAATCCTAGGAGCGATTTTCGCCCCTAAGATCGTTGTTCGCACCTAGGTGCGTTTCAACATTTTTTCGCTCCTAGCACTTAGGAACGATATCGCACCTAACTCTAGGACCGGTCATAAGCACTCCTAAGTGCGAAATGCATTCCATTTCGGGAAGATGGCCGCTTTTGTTTACGCTCTACAAGAACGCCGGCAAATTAGAAGAGAGGGTTTTCAGGGATAGACTGAACCCCTGGATGCACTGAACGACACCGATATCATTACTAGATATCGGTTTCCACGGCACGTTATCCTTGATATCGTCGAATTAACTGCGGAAGAAATGAAACTTCCAACATTGAAAAGTGGTCATGTCATTCCGGCCCATATTCAGGTATACATCAATGTTGAATTGCATGATTCCCAATACGTAAACTAACATTTTTTCACAAGGAGTATTTAATCTGAAACCATTGAAATCAGTGTTGAAGAAGCACTTGGATTTGTCTTTGTTCGACCAGAACGAACGTGCAAATTTTAATCGGTGTGTCGGCTTTCCATTGGTTTACGAATACGGTTGGGAATGCTGGATTGGTCTAATACCAAAACATGGTAGAAGAGGAAGTGTTCGTTATCATGGCGAAGTCAAAAAGAAGAAATCATTTGAGGTGTTCAAAGGTATTAAATTGCGAGTTCAGAAGGCTTTAGTAACACTGATTAAAAGGCAGGAAGCGTTGCAGTCACTAGCAAAGATCAATGTAAATGATATCAGTAAAATGGGCATTCTGCCAGACGATCAGAGAACTATATTGCGCGCTATACAGGGGGTACTTGATAACTTTTCTGACTCGGAACTGGAACTGATTTGTTTCTGTTTTCGATTTGGTGAGAAATCATCAGAAGGAATCTCACTGAAGTCTTTCAAAAGAGATCACATAAAGAGTGTTACCGTTCATAGTGCGGTGGACATACGTTCAGATAACGATATTGATCTTCTTTGGTCCGCGCCAGGGTTGTCGAGTGTTGTTGGTGGAAGAGGCTCGCTAATGACATGCCTATCATTGACCGAGTGTGGAAACTATCAAAGCAATGTTGATGGTCGTCTGATTGATGTAGGTCCCCGACTTCGTGAAGTTTGTAAGCAGCCAGATAGACTGCGATGTGTACAGTTGTATGCGGTTGTACCACATGCCAGGCCTAGTACAAGGTTTCATCCAGTATCGGGAGTCATAGCAGGGGGATTGTGTTTTCCTAAAGCCACAGCAGATGCCCTTTTAAGAGACGCCAGGGAGTATATTTCCCGTATAGAAAGTGATCTACTCTGCACTGTGAATGCTTCTTGTCGACTGGAGATTGTTTCTGAATTAGACATTTTTCCAGATGTCGTGACAGCTGATCACTGTCTTGATGTAAAAGCGGTTATAAGGCTTTTATGTGACCGTCCCTTACTAGTACCATTTCCAAGTGAAGTGCTATCATGTATTCGAAGGATTGGACTCTGGACAACTGAACAGCTAACCGATTTATTGTACAATTACCAAAAGACTGGAAATGTTGGTGCCACTTGGAAGGCATTCCAATTGGAATTGGCACTGGAGAAGTTAATTTGGGGTCGACCGCTATGTCTGCGTAGCCAAATATTTTCTGTAAATCTTGGTCCCGGTCAAGAGGCTCCAAGTCGCAGTTTAAGTGATGCATTGGGATTTTTAGCCCTTGAACCCTACACCAGCTGTATGTATACAGACGAATTTATACCAAGTACGGCTATTTGGACATCATCTGAAAGAGTGGCAGGAATGATTAAAAGGTCAACCGGATTACACGATTCACTGAACGGACTACTTTCGTCATCGGGCGAAGACTGATCGAAGCGTTGTTGAGAGACTTGTACGAAGTTGGAGGACTGAACAGTTACTGTAGATTCGGGTATTGTTTGTCAGAGATGAAACAAGCAACATGTTCATTTCCAGTTACTGGTCTGATAAGCTTTGATAGACTTGTTGAGATACAGTCAGAAAACAGACGGATGACTTCTTCAATGGTTTATGGGTGTCTGTGTAAGCTAGTGTCCAAAGGCGGAGTAACACTGAGATCTGCGGTCCAGGCTGGACTTAACGCTATGGAAATGACCCATTTTCCCGCTGTAGAAATACTTGATGATCATAGAAATCCCGTCTTAAGATGGACCCGAGCTCGTAACTACTGGAAGATTTCTGGTACGGGAACTGGTTTGGATCAACTTAAGTCATCACCAAAGTTGTCGGCACTGGTGAAAAGTGAACTTGAACTGCGGGGGTTGATATACGTCAGTAAGTTGAAGAATGGTCCAGTAATTTTCCCGTGGATAGAACCTTGCTTGAGAAAACGTGCTACTGAACAACTGACGGATGAACAGCTTGTACTGGTATTAGCATTCATCATCTGTATTGCGCTGATAACACATGGCTGGTTCGTTCAGTACGACAATTTCACAGACTTGATCAGACAGCTCCCTATTACGCAACATCGACTAAGGGACCTGGAGATACAGTCTAAACTGGGAGTTCCCTTCTTTCGAAAAGAGACCGTGTACCGGCTGCATTTTACGATACCAACTAAGTTTCATGTTGAGACAAATACAGTCCAAAAGTCCAAACCTGTTGAACCACCCACCACTGTTACAGAACAAGAAGTTGGAGAAGAAGAAGACTTTGTTCACCGAGTATGTAACAGGATACCTGAAGAGGATGAAACCAAATATGAACTGTAGACAGTAACCACAAGAGTGAGCAGTTGCCTTCCTGTGGCAAGCGTTCAACGGATTCGTTGGTCTGGTCAAGAGCTCGAACTTCTACACGAGTTGCTGAACAATCGCTCAGGGCAAACTGTCCCCGAGATGTTCGAATTGTATAAAGAGAAATTGGTATTCCTTTCCGTACTTAAAAAAAATTGACTGTCGCGAATGTAAGAAGATGCCCATAAGACATAAAGTATGTGTATAACGCGAGCCTCTGAACTCATGGACACTCAGATTATGTACAAAATAGTGAATACGCCTCTGATCTCATGGACACTCAGATTGTTTGTAATAGTGAATACGCGAGCCTCTGAACTGATGTACACTCAGATTGTTTGTAATTGTGATAAGCGAGCCTCTGAACTCATGGACACTCAGATTGTTTGTTATAGTGATAAACGAGCTTCTGAACTCATGGACACTCAGATTGTTTGTAATAGTGATAAGATGGCCTCTGAACTCATGGACACTCAGAATGTTTTACAATAGTAATTTGCGAGACTCTGAACACATGGATATGGTCCCAAGCCCCGATTTTCGAAAGCAGGAGTGTCACTTAGTGTAACGTTAGTTTAAATAGATATAAACTATCCAGTACTGTAGGAAAGTAGTTACGTCGATGGCAAAGTCATACCTGGCAACAGTGAGTCGGTGGCGTCCGATGATACCCCTGCAACACAGCAGCTAATACGGGTTAAAACCCGGGGGGACTAGGTGCCTGAGCCAGATATGACTGAAAATTGTCGAAAACGTGAGTTAAACCCCTTAAGTTCAAGAAACTAAAATCATATATACTGAAGCAAACTTCCAACGCAACACTGTATATAATGTGTAATATTTAATTTATTTTTCAATCAGTTTATACCAAAATCGGCATAGGTATATAAAATCATATCTGTAATAAAATGGTAACAACAAAAAAGTCAACAACCAAAACAGTTCCTCGTAAACAGCACTGAAGTCACATGGGTAGCAAAGTCAATTTCATGAAATGCCAGTATCTGGTGTGACCACCGTGAGCATTGATCACAGCCAAAGAACGCCTTCTCATGGAACGGATGCAGCGTCGTATGACATTCAAGGGAATATTCTGCCACTCTTGGAGTAATGCAGCTTCGAGCTCTGGTAACGTCTGGGGCTGATATGGGCGTGCACGTACACGTCGCCCTAGCTCATCCCAGATGTACTCTATTGGGGATAAGTCAGGCGAAAGTGCAGGCCTATTCATGACATTAACGCCATTATTCTGTAGGAGTTGCATGGTGGCGCGGGCTGTATGGGGCCTAGCGTTATCCTGCTGAAAGATGACGTTGGCAGCTTGGCGGTTAATGTATGGGATAACCACAGGGTTTAACACTTCGTCCCGGTAGCGTTGGTCATTGAGATTACCCCTAATCATGACAAGTCCAATTTTACAATCGCTTCTGATCCCACCCCATACCATTACACTCCGTTGGTACCGATTGTTTTGAATGATACATGCGTCGGTGTACCGCTCGCCGACTCGTCGATAGACGCGGACACGTCCGTCAGCCTGACTGAGTGAAAACCGTGATTCATCGATGAATAAAACTTCGTTCCATTGTCTTCCCACCCAATGTCGATGCTGATGGCACCAGTCCCGACGTGCCCGACGATGTGCGTGTGTCATAACTTGGCCAACGTATAGTCGTCTGGCGCGTATGCCCCATTCACGTAGTCGGTTGATAACAGTCTGACGGCTAATCGGACGATTGTGTGTCACTAGAATTGTGGCTGCAGATCTGGTCGCAGGGAGAGTCCTTCTTCGCAAATGTTGTAGCCGGAGTAAGTTGTCTTAATCATCAAATCTTTAGTAACCAAGAAAAACTCCCCTACATGGATATGGTTTCATCCCTAACTCAATATACGGCAACAACTCATAATTGTGTATTATCGGTTGTTTTACTATTCACATGAGTAAGGATGCTAGGTATATGGAAGATTCTGACAGTTTATGTAAATAATATCGCAAATGGGTTATATTCACATTCATCATCTTACCTGTTTGCTGATATTTCTGCCACAATCTTGATATGGTAGAGGTTGAACAATTCAACATACGGGACACCTGTCTCAGCGACACACCGGCTTGAAGAAGTCCAACTGCACGTCCGCGTATTTACTAAGTCTTGGCATTTTAAAAGACGAATTGACTCTTTTACTTATTACATTATCTAATGACAACCAATGGACAATTAAATTATACATGTGGTTACCCAATAATATACACGAATTCCACGTGCAGCATGTTTTCAGTTTTTATCTAAAAGGCACGTGCTCATCCGTGCGTGACAAAAATTAGACTTGATCAGCGTCGTCATAATCTAATTATGGTAGAGAAGTGTTATAACTGTAAAATATTTGAATAAATACGAAAACAAAAAAAATAAAGCAAAAATTCGTGTTGCGTTTGGAGTTTGCTTCAGTATATATTGGTAAAGCACTGTGGTTAGCAAATATATTGTAGGTAAGCCCTGTGGTTTGCAGATATATCCTATATAAGGAACTGGGTAAGCGGAAATATAATGTATATTCACTGTGATTTGCCATCTACCATTGGTAAAGCACTGTGGTTAGGAAATATATGGTGGGTAAGCCAAGTGGTTAGCATGAATATCCTGTGTAAGCGAAATGATGATGGTCACTCGCCGCTGTGGTTAACAAAAATGTTAATGGTTGGCTTCGTGGTTAGCAAATATATGGTGGGTAAGGCCAGTGTTCTGCAGTGTTCCACGGTGCTTATCCACCTCATAATTGCTTACCCACTTTCCTTTCCACCACATGTTTGCCTAACCTATATAGTAGATAATTGCATATTTCAAATAAATATAAGAATAAAATGTAAATCTATGAATTGATGTCTGACCGTTGGCCATTAATAGCAGGGGCGGATCCAGCGGGGGGGGGGGGTCCAACCCCCCCTGGAATGGCTCAGACCCCCCCTGGAAAAAATAAAAAAATGATAAACAAGCGTGATAAATCGACAGCTTTCTATAACATTAATCAATGAATAATAAATTTATCAAACATTATGTTCCATAGCTTCACTTTTATCGTTATTGTGTATCTTTCTGAATTCAATATTGCATCAATCACCCGTGTAATGAATGTGTAAGCGACTGTGCTAGGCTGTATGTCAGGTTGTTGCTACGCTGCGTAAAATTTATAGCTGACACGCAAATATTCATATTTGTGACGTCATTTAAGGCAATAGTGACGTAGTTATTTGAGGTATCAAGAATTTGCAGTGCAGTTTGGCTTTCGAGTAAAAACAGCACGTCATTCTTGTTAGCTTGATTTTTTTCCGCAATTTGTTCTTAAAAATACTAAAAAAACTTTTTAAAAAAACACAAAAAACGGATCTATATTAGTGGAGACCTCCTCGTGGTTAGAACCGGTAACGTTTGTTAAAACAGATACAAACGGCTAACATCTGCTTGAATTTGGAAAGGGATTATATTTCTGTAATTTTGTGGGCAAAAGTTGGACCCCCCTGGAGAAAAATCCTGGATCCGCCCCTGAATAGCATCATGATGGTGCATAGCAGCAAAATGTTGCTATTAATGTTCACCTCCGCGGGACGATGACCCAGTCAGACAGGCGGAGGAAAAATGATTTGATATGAGTATTACAATCCATTCGTGTTAAAACTGAATCACCTGAAATCACAGTATAATTTGTACAAATGCCGCTAGTCCTATCTACCCTAAGTATCATATTTATTAATCCGAGTGTCTATGTGTTCGGAGGCACAAGAAACAATAAAACAATATATCCATGTGTTATGGGTTGGCACTAAAAATGAATCCGAGTGTGCAGGATTAAATTAAACTCACTTAACACTTTTTTTAAAAACACAAGAAATATATCCAGGTGTCCTTGTGACTGGAGGCACGTAACAACAGCATTATGTTTACAACGAATAATCTTCATTTTCTCCATCCATCGATTCCGCAGACGTTTGTCTGGTTTCCAGTCTGAATCGTCTCCTGGCCAAGCTTTTCTTCTCATTTCTTACTCTGGTAATTAAATATGTTTCAAGGTCCTGCGACCCGTCGCCGATGAGCATGTCTGTATGCCAAATATACATCTTCGATCCCTCGGCCATGTTTGTATTTCATTTTCAACAAATGACAACATTTATGCCAAAATAATGGACATCTTTGTAACTTCAATATTATTGTTTAACAAAGCAATAACAAGGAATAAAGACGTCCGTAAGTTAGATAGAAACGAAGCTTATGCGACAAAAGGCTAAGCAAAGAGTATTTATCAGCTCAATTTTACATTAAACATGGATTTAAATGAAACTAAATGCATCCAAAGGACACGGATGCCCCTCCTTATCAGTATAACGCAAATATATTTGTTTGTAAACGCTAACTAATTTTGAAGCAATATAAAATAATCCATCTTTTCAAGAGTTATTCATTGGAAACCAATTTCTTAAGTTCAAAAAGGGCCATAACTCCTCCAAAAATTGGCAGACTGTAACTGAAATAAAAGCTGACCTGTATTTTAGTCTCATTTCTTTATCTGCCCAATATGAATTGAATGCATTCATCCTTTCAAGATTTATTGAACGGAATTCATTTTTTTAAGTCCGACATTTCGATCAGCTGGATTTACTAACGACTCTGTACAAGTATATACAAAAAATGGAAATTTGTTACAGCTGAAGAAACTGATACTGACAGCACTTCATAAACCAGACAAAGAATGTCAGATAAGATTAATTGTTTCATCAGTTGCTTTAGGAATGGGTGCAGACTTGAAAAATGTGAAGATAATAATACATGCCGGGCCACCAACTAGCTTGGAAAGTAAGTTTAATGTACATTTGAATGAAAAAAATTATACTTTTACACCACAGGCATTCTCAGTGAACTATAGGTGTAGAAATATAGGTGTAGACATACATTAACTATTTAAATTAATTGCTCATGTTTACAGCAAAGTTAAACAACATTTATTCTGGTAAACTCACAACCATTTATACTGTCATAATCCTTCCCAAGATCTGACTGTGTGGGAAGGCATTGTCTTGTGAATGTGGTGTTAAAAACGTAAAAACTTAATCTCTATTTCATTTAATACATTATGCCTTAAATATGTGCATTTTTTTAATTTCAGCATATATTCAAGAGATTGGTCGTGCTGGAAGAACGGGGTCATATGCTGAAGCAGTTCTTTATTTCAACAACTCTGATATATCGGGTCCATCTATGAGGAAGGATATGAGAGACTACTGTAGATACAGTGATAAAGTGTCGCAGGGTTATTATCAATGAACATTTTGGATTTCAAACTAAGGAAATACCTCCAATCTGCTGCAATTTTTGTGATGCTGAACTTTGTATAGAATGGGATTTTTCCAATTTAGAAATAAATAATTGAAAAGTCTAAACTCGGTAGTTCACTTTTTGAAGTAAGAAAATTAATTGTTGCCATGAAGTAATTTTCTGTATGCACAACATAAAAATTAACGAAGTATCATTGTAAAATACAGAACATAACAATTTGCCATCTTGAGTAATTTTCTGTAAGCACAACATAAAAATTAACAAAGTATTATTGTAATATAAAGGACATTAGAATTTGCCTTCTTGAGTAATTTTCTGTATGCACAACATAACAATTAATAAAGTATTTTAGTAAAATACAGACTATTAGAATTTGTCCTCTTGAGTGATAGAACAGCAAATGAATAAAACCATGAGTGCTCACAAACACAAAAAGCTATTGTCATATGCTGTTGACAAGTATCAATTATATTGACAATTGTTCAAAGTTCATAGTAGAGCAGCATTTTATGGCGCAGAATCCATTTCAATATATTAGCCATACCCAATTTCCTGATAGGATTTTTTGGTACTTTTCTCAGAGATTCAGACTGACGACCACATACCACCAGAAATGGTTTTATCTGTCACAGGTCTTTGATAATTTGTTTCTCATCCTCATATGACGATAGATTTGTGTGTGAATGTGAGCACGCTGTACCACCCCAATTCTTTTGTCAAAGTTATTTGATATTTCCTCCATGCCAAAGAGAGCACTACTTCGTTTAACCATTGACGTATCAGTTACATTGGAACACATTGACCGTAAATGTCCTTTCGTCATCTCACAATGTGCCCTTGTTACAAATAATCAATAATTCCATTTGCTGTTCTTTCACTCAAGAGGGCAAATTGCTGACATAACAGTCTTAAAATCTCTAGTGCATACTTTGATTTGTTCGTATGACCCTTCAAAACTAGCATGATATACTTCATGTGGCATAGCAGACGAATCCTACTTGGTGATTTGACAATGTCACATAATTCAAGGAAAATCAGATCTATTTCTAAAACAACCTTTCCATATCAATGGATAACATCAGTTTCATTTACAATATCTTGATTTGAGATGTGTTGCCTACTGTCCGCTACTATGTTTGAAACAAGGGGATCTACAAGACTACCCCAGTAAAAATGTCAGTGGAATACCACCGGAATACCACTGGAATACCACCGGAATACCACTGGTATTTCAGTGGTATACCGGCGGTAAACATATCTGGTATTCAACTGAAAGTTTACCGCCGGTATTCCAGTGGAGTACCAGCGGTAAACTTTCAGTGGAATACCACATAAATTTACCACAGGTTTTCCAGATAAATTTACCACTGGTATACCACTGAAATACAGGCTGGAATATACCAGCGGCATCTTCTGGCAGAATATCTGCAAATAATCCTTGCAAAATGAGGTTACACAACTGAACACACTTGAGACTTAATCTAGCGATTGCTTATTCAAACAACAAAAGTATACACTTTTACCCCATAGAAATGGCAATTAACACTAAATCTATGTGATTCCTACCAGAACAACAATATAATTACATTTTAAAAATAAACTGACACATCTTCCTGTTACATCTTACTGTTTTTATTTGGTTCAGTTTTAAAATAAAACAGACATTAACTAGAGGCATGTTTCATGTTGCATATCAAGGCACCGTTTGTTCATTGAAGGGTACAATATAAAAAATGCAACATATTTATTGGAAAAATAGATTTCTGGGAGCTGGCACGATGTGGATTATTAAAGTAATGAACAATAAAACTGAGGAATTCTGCAGAGCACCCGACGCGCTAAAGGATCCGCTCGGACAGCCGTTTTTATCCCAACCAATTGTTTCTCCTACATTTTGTCCCTCGAGTGTTTAAACTGATATTTTACTACTGTCTCAACTAAATGTTTAAAGGATCGGTAGCATCGTGGCCCATTTTCACTCTGTTTTTGCGTATCTTGTCATTGAGAGCTGTTGTGACCCTCTGCCATTTTCCATTCTCGGCTTTGTAAATGTTGAAGATATGACCTGTAATGTCAAAAGAAAAATGTATATTTAACACTTACACAGCTGACTAATATAGACACAGAATATGTCTATGCAGTCTGGTCATGGTCTACAGTAACACTAACATAAGCATGATGTACCGACAATATGAACAACTAGGCTTGTTACTATTAAGTCTTTTGAATGTTCATTGAAATCCAACAAATGGTAGCCAAGGAATAGCGCGGACAAATTTTGTCTACAAAAGGACAGACAGGACTCCAATATAGCCCCCATATACTTCGTATCTGGGGTATAAAAAGATTAAGTACCTTTAAATGGTTTTTAATAATATAAAGAATAAATTATTGATAGCAATTAAAAGTTGTACTTAGTCATTGTATAGTTTTAATGCTGTAGCTAATACACATTTTGATGCTCATGCAATGTCATTTCATTTCAAAATACTTAAACTTTTAAGTGTTTAATGTATTTTCCATATCATTTTCAGCGAAGAGAAAATTACCAACAGCGACAAAATATTGGGAAAATTGAAAGCTTTCAAACCAACAGATGAATACTATGATCTTCTGCCAGAGGACTTTAAAGCAGCCTCACCAAAGTCATTCAAAAGATTACAAAAGGGCTACGACACCTTTTTTTGCAAACAACATTCTGCTGCCAAAACCAAGAATTCGTTCACTCTTTGCTTTGAAGATAATAATGATGCGGTCTGGTAGGTTTTCTGGAACTGTGTCTGTATTAGGCAAATCTAAATATTGACATGCTGCTGCTACGATATATGCCCTGATGAATTAAACGGCTAGGTCTTTGCAGCTGTCATGATTTTTTACGTCTTTACCTTCAGCATGTTTCCGCAAAAGTCTAACTTTCTGTGTGTAGAGTGTAAATGGCGCTGTACTTGTCCGTATAGTACAGGATGTCATAGAATGTTGCTAATACAGTCATTTGAAGATGGAACAACTCACATGTTGTAGGAGAGAGATTTTCAAACCTCTCAGAAGCAGTCAGAGCTGCTGCTCTTAACCTTTTTGCAACAGAAAATCTTTCTCTTTTGAGCCGGTCTCCCCCTATATGACTTTGAGGAACTTGGGACTCCACAACCTTGATATGTGGTTTCGATTAAATCTTGGTAAGTATCTAATATATCCATAACATCGGCATATTTCTGTTCATTTTTATGCTGAAACTGAAGGGGTATGACAGTGTTTTTCTCTTTCATTTCTAGAGGCGCTCCTCCCTGAATTTCATCAGCAACAGCAGATTTGGCAAACTTCAGCCATGGAAAAAAGTCAGTTAATACCCGTGAAACAAGTATATTCATGTCATTTGATATAACTTTCCATCCATTATTGTTCATTATGAATTGATCGACTGGTAGCTGCTCAAGGTTGCACTGGGGAGTTATGTCTGAACGACCATCAAATGACACATTCTGGATGATCGCTGCTGAACCGAACCAGTGTTCCATATGTCCTGCTTTGCCTGATTTTTTCCTCTCATGGGTCACACCAATATTAAAGTTAATATTGTCTTCAACAATACGAAATGTCCTGCCCTCTCGTACTGTATTTATCAGCTCAGTGTTATAGCTGCCTGATATGGCTGACATAGTCTCCAACATACCTGAATGGCTAAGTGATATACCCAGAGGCTAAGTCGATCATACACCTGTTGAGTAGCGTAAAATATCAAATAGTTAGTGTGTATGCGTTGAGTTTAACACCATATTAAGAGCTATAGTCATTTAAAAGAGGTCAGTCTTTTGGGTTCTAAACCAGCACTAACTTAACAGAAACATGTTTATTGGTAAAAATAAATTAAATACTTATATAAATGATTCCTGGCTGCTTATATAAATCAAAAACATGATCATATACATGAGCATAAACATGAAGAGGCATATAAAAGATTTTGCATTGAAAAAGCCCTTAACTGTAATATAACTGTGTTCAATACACAAAACATCTTCTGTATTTTGGTAACTTTGTACAGATTTACACAAGACTTAATATGTGCTTGAAAAGAATGGACTAATTAATAATTCCTGATACAATCTTCAAAATATGTTTGGTAAGAAATGTATTTAGGACACAGAGATACTATTCTGTTACAATACCCAAAATTAAGTCAATCATTTGGTTGATGATGTCCTGTGGCCGGACTGGAAAACAGGCTTCATAAACGGTTCAAAGCGAAGAGTAGAACCAGCCATTGGATGGGATCTTTAAACGTAACTGTAGAACATGAAAATAACAAAAGGTTTCAACTATAACAAAACAAGTCAAAAACGTAACGATTGCTTCCTGAACTTCAAACATGTAACAATGGAAGCACTATTTATAAAGTAACATGCATAGAAACCTTGAAAATGTCTGGCATATTTTAGTATGTGTGGTGTACATACATGTATACTGACAAGGGTAAGTTTGAAAGACAGTTTTCAAGGTTTCACATTAAGCTCTATCACATAATTGTTTGTTTCCTACCAAATGGTTAAAAACTGAAGTAGATACACTGCATTTTACCTGTATGTACCGTACCCACTATGTGTGCATGTGTATGTAGGAAATGGTATGTTATGGTATGTACAGCAAGATCATTCATTTTGTTGTAGCCGTATAATATTGAGCTTGACCTAAGAAAAGATAATTCACATACGCCACACAGTGTTCAAATTGTTTCCTGCCCATTTTTGGCCTATTAAGGCCAGTTGTCTTGACTTGTCCTGTGATCTTTTCCATCCATTAATTCCCACCTCCCCTTCCCTTACTGTCCACTTTGATTCTCCTAGTTATTCCTTGTGGTCTGCTGGGCCAATCCTTGCGCCTCAGTTCCTTAATATGTGTACCGTTTGACCTCCTTTAGTACCTTATGTTTTGTGGATTGTTGTTTTTTTCCGGAGATCTGCGTGGGGAGGCATTGTCTTATGTATGTGGCTTTCCCTGTAGTTACGTATTCTCTCTCTTTTAAATAAAACATGAAGCCAGAACTATATACACTGTACAGTAAATTTGTACATGTAGAATGACTTTCACTGATGTTTTGCATTCTGGTAAATGCACACAAAAATCGGGTGCTGTCAGTGACGTCAGGACGGAAATGGTCGTGATAGGATATGCACAAGGTCTTCGTGTGATCGTATTGAACGTTGCAGGAACGTAGTAAAAGCGTAGTATTAACGCAGTCAAATTTGATGCCGACTATACTAAGATGCCATTACGACCATGCAGATCTCATCACGATGATATCTCGATGTTTCTATGATTACGCCGTTTATACGTTCGTACACCGCTTTTACTGCGACTCTTTTCAGCCACGATCCTGGGGGGCGTTTTATTAAACTTCGTACGAACGTTTTTATCGTACTTACTTCGTACGAACTATGTAATAATTCGTAGGTGTTTTATTAAAAATATCGTAGGAAGTTCGCACGTACGAATTCGTAAATGTACGAACATTTTCTACGAAAGGTAAATACATATCGCAAGAAAAATTCGTACATGTCATGGCGGCCGTTTTACGCCACAGACACAGAAGGGCCGAGCGAAATTTTCGAAGAGTATCTGTTGATGATATGCGAGACACCGAAGTGATAGAGCGATATAGACTATCGAGGGGTCTCATCCTGTATTTGGAAGAGTTGTTACACGAGGATCTAGTTGCTAGTACTGACAGGGGTCACCCAGTAGAACCCATCACAACGGTAATAATTGTGTGTTGTATGTTCAGACTTTGGTCCGGTTGCCAGTCTGATGTATTGTTTAGGGAGCTAACTCTTCAGTTGTTGTTATGGGATGATGTACAAACTCCAAGCAGCAGTTATCTTTCCTTGCAGTACGTCATTAAACCATAACTGTAAAGGGAGATAACAGCGTATGAGATTGGAGGATTTAGTGTTGGCTATCATTTGGATTTTAACAAGCCTGAAGCGACTTTTTGAATGATTTGGTCGTACATTTATCTGATCATTCATTCAAGGAACGTTTAAGGCATGTTGCATTCAACACATTGCATGGAAATAGATATTTTGCGTAGAAGTTAACCTTCCATCTAAGTCATTAAGTGGGTGGGGAAAGAAAAACATACCAAATGAGTTTATGTTTAATCACATTAATATTGACTTTAGTCTATAACGTAACATTGGTGATGCCTTAATCTGCTATTTAATATCTACTATTTACTTTACTTGATTTTTCAAGGCGCTCATATCCCCATAAGATGTTTTACAAATTCCAGTTAACTCAACAAAATGACCATATTTATTATTATACTGACTTAATGCCTATGAAGATGTTAATATTGTAACCACAAAGTCAATTTCTTTATGACAGGGTTTGGCAGAGAGTACTTCAATTGAGATGGAAATGTAATGCAGCATAGTTTGTTCTAGGGATTTTCCGGATCATGAATTATGGTAAATGTCACTTATCAGGCTGGCACATTCTCCTTTTTTCAGACCAAGATGTTATATATATCAATATATCTGTATGGTCAAGATACCTATTATCGATGGGTTTACATATGTATCTCACCCTATACGATTCGCCCATAGTCGTTTCTTCCCTAGTCATTTATCCCCCATGACGAGTCTACCCCAATATTAAAGTATAAGGAAAAGGGTGCTAATGGGTGTTACAGATTAATGATTATAGACAATACCAGTCATGTTTAAAAGCTTTGTATTTGTACTAAATAAGTGGTATTGAATTCCAGATTCTCATGTCATTGCGATATTTGGCCAAGGGTGATTTTTATTCTGAAGTTGGGGATCTCCATGGAGTGTCAAAGTCCACTATGACAAGACTCTTCAACAAGTTCTTGTCTGCACTGAACCTGAGACTCGACAATATAAGGTACGTACATGTTGCACATAACCATTTTCGTGGTATTCAAAAGTAATACCCTTTTCACAATATCTACTATGTCAGTATGTGTGTCAGAAAGATGCTTTTACTCTTATGTGTAAGTCTGGCACAAACTTTTGGCATCTCTATATCAGATTATTGATGGATAATTAAGTGACACAGAAAACAGAGCATAGCCCAATTCACTTCTTTACAAATCTCAACTCTTAACATTCACTATCTCAAGATGATTGCTTTTATTAGAGTATGATTATTAACACAATTTAAGTTAATTTCTTTGTAGATAAATATTTCTCTGAACTTAATCAATTGTAGATTCCCAGTTACTAGAGTTGAGAATGAAGCAGTGAAGCTGGCATTTTACCAGAAATGCAGAATACCTGGTGTGGTGGGTGCTGTTGATGGAACATTAATTCCAATAAAAGCCCCATCACAACAGGAGCCAGCATATGTATGCAGATAGGGCTTCCATGCTATAAACGTCCAAGGTGTAGTGGACAATAACATGATGTAAGAAACCAGTTATATTACAACTTATTTGTATTTTAAAGATGCATGTGAAAGTATAATTAACAATATTAATAATATTTATTACTTATAAAGTTTTAACTAAATGCAATGTGAAATAACAGTTGGTAGTATTCAAGAAGTGTATACACTTCATGAAATGATAAAACATCTAAAATTGACGAATTATTGTGTGTCTTCAAAATCCTATAATACTATTTTTTTTCCAGTTTCACACATATTGTTGCACGATGGCCAGGCAGTCAACATGATGCCAATATATTCAACATGTGTGGATTGAAGGTTACTATTATTGATTATTATGCTATACTGCAGTAAATTATGCATCATATAATTGCCATTTTGTCTGTCCTTGTTGTGTTTTACACTTTATGGCTAGAGTATATGTCCAACATTTCTGAAGGAACAACATGAATCTCTGAACAACGACAAAAGCTTAATGAAATGTGCAGTCCAAAGGAACCATAACTCTACCTGTAGTATTTACATAATTGTATCCTGTTCGAATTTTTGTCTGGTGCATAATTCAGGTCTAATGAAAGGGTATCTGACTTTTCTCTTGTCGACAGGTACTAATTTGGTGAGTATCCTTATTATAACCTATTTCCTTGTAAATTTTATTTGCAGGACTACTTGGAGACCCACAATATTGGGCACTTACTTGGTGATAGTGGGTATCCCTTAAGAAGATACCTGCTAGTTCCCAAGCTAAATGCAGCCACCCAACAAGAGACAAGCTATAACACGGCCCATGCTCGAGGGAGAGTTTTTGTAGAGCGTGCATTTGGTCTCTTGAAGTCAAGATTTAGGTACTTGTGTTTATGATATAATTTATTTATTTTTTTATTTAACACATTTACTGAAATCACTAATTCACAGGATTGATATCTACCAAAAATTGTTCAAATTATATATAAATTGTAGTCCATATTATCCATATTCAGTCATATATGACTGCTTTGGAATATTTAGTTACACAAATAAATATGTCCAAATTCCAATGAATCTCACTAGAACCACTTTTGTTCATTATGTGTGGAACCAATTACCTCCAGGTTAGGTGTCCGGCATTCTACCCATACACAACAATCTCTCCCCGATAGTTTTATTTTATAATTATTTACCTCATCTGCAGGTGCCTGCATAGAAGCGGTGGATGCCTGCCTTTTACACCTGAAAAGTGCAATGCTGTTGTTACAGCATGTATGAGATTGCACAATATGTGTCGCCAACATGGAGTTCCGGAGCCTGAAGATATAGGGAACAATTTGGCGAATAACCTTGCAAATGACCATGTCGTGGCAGATGCTGATCAAAATGCAATACAGTATCGCCAGAATGTAATTAATACCTTTTAAACATGAAATGAATGTAATTTGAAATTCTTTATAATTATTTTTTTCAAAATTAAATATTTATTTAGTGTTAATTATAATCATACCACATCTTTGATAAATAATCTCTTATTATTCATTTTACACAGATCATGCTGTATGTACACTTTTATACAATATTGAGAAATTTCATGAATAGTCTTCAATTAATGACTCTGTCTTAATAATTTAACCTTTAAGTTGCAAAAGCCAACCTACACGCATTGAAATGGGTGACTGTATTAAATGTATATATAGTATGTCTACTGGAATACCACAATTCAGGTATCAGTGATCTTGGCTTTGTATAGGAATTGTTAGTGTGTACTTAATGCTCAGGTATACTTGTATATTGAAAGGTTGTTACTGATAACTCTCACTTTGGGGTTACATGTAAAAGATGGCTATTTATTTGGCAACCTTATTTTACTTGACTGTAACTCACCACTTCTTCTTAATATAGCTTTAACTTGAAAATGACATGAAACACAAAGTATTATCACCATTGCCTTTTTATAAGTGAAATAACAATTAACTCATGTGTACAATACTTATTCCCAAATAGTGTATATCAACATAAAAAATACTGTAATATTAGTGGTATTGTTTTATTTATTAATCAATGTAAAATGTCAAATCTTGATGTATAATTTTATGTACTGCAATGAAGCATACAGTTATCTGAATTTGATAATATTAATTCATGATTATTATGATATGTTGTTGATTTGTATACTCTGTAGTTGCTTCATGAATGCAATATTGATAACCAGTAAACAATGGTTAATAAATTGACTGTATTTTTGTTTTTTTAATGTGATCAATATGCATTGCCATTATAATGACAATTATAGCAATAATCACAATTATAACAATTGTAAGTGTAACATGTAATTAATTAAGACAAACTAAACTTTTTAAGTACAGTATTGCACACACAAAATATGATAATAACTTACAGCACTTTTTTACATATCTTGAGTCAGGCATATATAGATTTTTAAACAGTATTTGATACATTGTATGCAAGAAAAATTATACCACAATGTGAAAGCTTGTGTTAAAGATTCATATAATATGTCATTCTCTAATTTCTTTGATGTGTCTCTTGGGTTAAAACAGGGAGAACCGTTATCTCCCTTACTATTTATCTTGTTTATAAACGATATTGACACAATAATTGACCGCAACAACCTTACTGATGATGATATTAATTTATTGTCTATATACATGATGTTATTTGCTGATATTGTTTTTTTTACCACATAACCTAATAGTCTACAAAATCAACTAAATAATGTATACCAATAGTCACGTAAGTGGGGATTAAAGATTAACATAAATAAAACAAAAATATGTATTTTTGAAAGCAAAAAGAGTAATAATGTTTTTAGATGGTTTATTAACCAAGAATTAGTTGAAGTTGTAGATAGTTTCTGTTATCTTGGAATTAAATTTTACTACACTGGTAACTTAATATATGCGGCTAAAGCATTACAAGAACAAGCAGCGTTAGGAGAACTTGGTCGATACCCCCTGTCAGTGATATGTAAAGAAAGAGCACTCAAATATTGGCTAAAAATACTAAATAATCAGGATTCTGTACTTTTTCAATTATATAATGAACAATGCTTAATCAATGCAAGAACAAATAGCTGGGTTTCTAATATTAGATCAATTCTTAACACCTTAGGATATGGAAATATTTTTAACATGTATAATATGAATGTAAATTACTTCAGTCACGCTTTCTCAATAAAACGGTGCACTTGACATTTTCGCTTGTCGGCAAGTAATGAAAGCCATTCCAATGTGCGGATCAGTCAATTACCTATATTTTTTATTGCAGGGGTCAATGATGATACAAGATCGGAGTATAATTGTTTTGTCCCGTAATCTTCCTCTTTATAATAGCACAATGAATGTGCGTTTTTGTAAGGTTCGTGACTGTCGCCGGACGAATTTTCAGCTTCGAAAGCAATTATTTTCAACTCTTATTGCTGCCGGTGTTCCGCGTTTGCTGCTTTAACTCCATATATGTCTGTACTTCGGGAAAAACACAGTTTTACCTCTGATAATGTTTTAATTAAAAGCAACAGGGCGTTGATCGTATGTCGCCAAATCCGATATAAAGTTTAGTGCTTTCCTTTTAAGTGGAAATAAATACTACTTTGAACTATTTAAACATGAAATAATATGAAATTATTACGTTCGTGATTGTTTAGTTATAATTTGTAACACAAATATACACCCGTGTGTGTTATTTTCAAAATTAATCCGGCTTAAGGTTCGTTTTTTGATGCGTAGATTTAAGACAGTAAGGTTTGTTACTAAATTTATTGCAGAAATATGAAAGATATCTAATGTAGATGTTATGTTATCAATGTACATCTACCCAAAAGACCGATTTGATAACAAAAAATAAAATTGAAATCATTATTAGTTAAAATATCCAATATCAAACTTGCTTGTGTAAGGTTCGTTTGAAAGATTCGTTATCGCGAAATCTTAATATAGCATTACTGTTATAATTGGTTTGTGGGGTGTACTTTTGACGTCATTCCTTTGAAGGATGTGACGTCATTGATAGTTACAATTTTTCTGATCCGCCATAACAGACGAAATTTTGATGTAAACTTACTGGAAATAGTTTGGGAAAACCTTATCTGGACCAGGTAAGAAATTTATTATTTATTCAAGTGTTGAAATATGATTATCATATTTAATGTGATTGTCAGATAGATGTATTCAATAAGATAAATTGATTATGACTTGTTTGATGTGGGTTACACATGTGAGTGGCATCAAAGTACATGTAAGGTTCGTTTTCCTTAGTAACGAACCTTTCTTACTTTTCCCATGGCATGTTACCATAGAGATAATGAGGGAAATGCGTACAAACTTCATACTTTATAGGTTGATGTCCGTTATTTAGGCTATGAACGTTGTAGTATATTGTAACTGCATGGTGTATTTGTAATTTTTATTTTTCATAACAAACTGTGAAAGCAATTTGAGTCCCACGGGTTTTGCAGTGTATTAGTATGTGAGACACAAAATTGTTTACACTTTATATATTTTATCGTGTAACAATCGGTCATTTTGTTTAAGTCTGAACCAAATATCTACTGAATATAACATGTGAGCTTTTTTATTTCCTAAATATGTATGTGTAAGGTTTGTTACGAAATAGTAACGAACCTTGCATACTCTTTCTTCGAAGCCCATGTCATATTAATTTAAGAATCTACCAAAATGTAATTATTCACTATCAGTTCGGAGCTATAGTTTTTAATTTATGCTTTTTAAATTGTGTTTGTGTTCTAAAGAAAGATAGTGGACATTGTAAATATAACTCACCCCATCGTTCGATTCATTGTACATTTAATAATACATAAGTTGTAGTGTCAAAACATAGACTGTATAAGCATTAAATATACAAAATCAATATACTCTGTCAACTGACTAATTTGACAACAACATTTCTCATAAATACAAGGAGTTTTTATATTTTATAGCCACAGAAAACAGATCCGTCAAAAGGTAACGAACCTTTCAGAAGGTAACGAACCTTTCCAAATGAATGACGTACAGTCTAATACACTTATCCCTCAGACTATAGCTTAATTATTTATTCCTCTTTCAGACCAACGCCATGGCAAAGTCTGCTGCCGAAAAGATGAGAGAATACCGTAAACGGCTGAAACAAGATCCTGAAAAGTATAAAGACTATCTTACGAAGGCTAAACAGAGAAAGACTCAAAATTACACACCTGTTAGTCAGCTATCAAGAACAGAAAAAAATAGAATACGAGAGAAAACAAGAGAGTACGTTAAGCGCCATCGAAGTAAGAAAAAGCTCGAAGCAGTTGCAAATGTCCAAGAAGAATCAATGGTTTCTGAAACCAGTGGATATGCAACAAATGAACATGAATCTCCTGGACCACTGATAGTAAACCTTCCATTTCCGAACCGCAGGAATGGCGCAAGGAAACGCATAAGCCGCGCCCTTTCAAAGAAGCACAGAGAATTTAAAGATTTGAGAGTAAAATTTGATGTGTTACAGAAGAAGTATAAGCGAAATTTGCGATCTTTCCAGCGGTTCAAAAAGAAAGACAGAGATCAAAGAAGACATGAAACACGAGTTTCTGCAGAATGCAGCTAAATGATACCTCTGAAAATAGTTGCAACGAGAGAAGTGAGGGAACACCTATACGTACGCCCAATGTTGACAGACAGGTAGAAATTGAACCTCCAGAGCCACATACACCAAGAAGTAAGACCAAGCAAATGTTGACAAATGCAGGCTTAAATAAGATGCAAAGTGCGAAAATCAGAAAACAACTGCTACTTGCAAATGTTGTGCAAACACAAGTTGAGAAATGTCGTCGTGGAATGAAACGAACGGAAGTAGGTGCTCTGCGTGGGCTGATGGGGGGAAAGATACTAAGCAAATACAGGCTAGCAAGAGCGGTCAATAAATCAACAGGCCTTGGGCGAAACAGGATAGCAAAATGTATGTCTGGTGGATTTACCGGTGTCAATATATTTCGAAGAGAAAGAGAAGTTAAAAGATACAGCGCTCGTGTACTGGAATTTTTTATGCGTGACGACAATTCTAGGTGTAACCCTGGAAAACAGGACAAACTGAAAGTGAACGGAGAGACACGCCAGACCAGAATACTTACTGACTATCTGAAGAACTTACACCTCAAATTTCTAAGTGAAAATCAAGACGTCAAACTTTCTTTGGCATCTTTCTGCCGCATACGCCCAGCGAATGTAAAACTTACAAGGTTTATTTCAAGAAGCAGTTGCCTCTGCACAAGGCACCAAAATTTTGCCTTGTGCATTCAATCTTTGAGAAAGTGCGGTGTGATTGTACCAATAAATCCGGAGAAATTTATTGAAGATGACGCAAACATCGACAAGATGAAAACAGACACACCTGCAGAGATAACGTTTGGACAATGGAAGAGGGTTCCATTAGAGGACAAAGGTAAGAAGAAGATGATAATGAAGGTTGTTTCATGCACATTGACGAACACAGAATTTTTGAAACACATGGAAGTACAGGTGAAAGAATTTACCGAACATGTACTCAGAGTGCGTCGGCAGTATCAGGAAAATCTGAAAATAAAGAAGAACCTTCCAAAAGACGAAGTTGTTGTGAACATGGACTTCGCTGAAAACTATTCCTGTAAGAGCGTAGAGGAAATACAATCCGCCTACTGGAATCAGAGTGCTGTGACCCTGCACCCAGTGGTCATGTATTACAAAGATAATACTGACGAATTGAAACACCAGAGTATCGTCATAGTATCGGATGAAATGGGTCACAATACAACTACTGTCTTGACATTTATTGACAAAATCGTTCCTGAAATAAAGAAACGTGTACCAAATGTTCGGAAAATACATTACTTTACGGACAGTCCACCCTCGCAATACAGGAATAAGACGATATTCCATACTATTGCAAATCATGAAGAGATATACAAATGCAAAGCCGTGTGGAACTATTTTGAAGCCGGGCACGGCAAAGGGCCCTGCGATGGCTTAGGCGGAACGACAAAGCGGATGGCTGATGACGCAATGAAATCAGGGAAGGCCAGCATACAAGATGGAGGAGAGTTTTTCCAGTGGACACAATCCCCAACTTGTACAATGAAAAGTGTACACTTTATGTATGTGCCATCGTCGGACTGCCAACAGAAGTCCAGTGCCGTAAATGTTTACGACATCAAACCAATTAAAGGCACCATGAAATTCCACGCAGTGATCGGCAAAGGAAATAACACAATATTGACATCAAATGTAAGCTGTTATTGCGAAGACTGCATCAATGATCAAGAATGTAAATTGAATCACTGGACTCGTGACACACTGATTGTCTCTGAGAAAAATAGAATCGTTACGGATGAAAGCCAGCCAGGTTCGACAACTGAAACATCGGAACCACAACCAGAGCTTGCCTTGGAAGCCTTTTCTGAAAGTGGTCCTGAATCACCAATGCCGGATGTTTCTGTAGGGACGTATGTGGCAGCAATGTATGACAGAAAATTGTACATTGGGAAGGTTTTAGAGTATGATGATGAAGACGACGAGATTGAGATCAAGTTTATGCAGAATGTCCGGAAACTTTTGCAGTGGCCAAAACATGAGGATAGGATATGGTTAGACAGAAAAGACATAATCTGCAACGTTTCGGAACCTATCCCGACAGGAAAATCAAAACGAATGTTTAAGTTGACAGAGTCCGATTTGAAGAACGTTGAAAGTAAAGCATACCAGTAGAAAAGAAAATAACACTTTTTCAAGGAATGAACCTTAAACTATTTTCAAAGGGACACATGCATGAAATATGCTTAGTATATTTTGACAGGTTTTATACGATAGTTTTTAAAAGGCGTTGCAAATGTTCTGATTATTGATTATACCCCAACAAAACGAAGTTTTGAAGTGGGTATATAGGAATAACCTTGGCGGCCTGTCCGTCTGTCCATTAGTCTCTCAATTTGTCCGTCAATTTGTCCGTCTGTCTGTATGCCTGTCTATGATAGGTCTAGTTAATTGTGGGCTGTGTTCACAGTTTTTTCAATACATTGCATCCTGGTTGACCTGGAATTGTCCATGTCTTTCTGCAAGTAACACTCAAATTCACATATATGTATGTAACATAGAACCATTTTGCACATTGAAATATTAAGAACATTTGTGCAATTGTAACGAACCTTACATATAAAACAAGAGTTTTTAAAAGGCGTTGCAAATGTTCTGATTATTGATTATATCCCGACAAAACGAAGTTTTGAAGTGGGTATATAGGAATAACCTTGGCGATCTGTCCGTCCGTCCATTAGTCTCTCAGTTTGTCCGTCTGTCTGTATGCCTGTCTATTCCTGGCGGCTGTGTTAATTAGTTAACTAGTTAATGTTTGGTTTTGATCACAGTTTTTTGACCTGGAAGTGTCCATGTCTTTGTGCAAATAACACTCAAATTCACATACATGTATGTAACGTAGAACCATTTTGCACATTGAAATATTAAGAACATTTGTGCAATTGTAACGAACCTTACATATAAAACAAGAGTGTACTTGTTTGGAAAACATTATTGCTGAAAATAACAGTATTAAATAATAAATATTTGACAATGATTTTTGCAATTCCATCGTGCATTGGAACACATTTGCCCTAAATGGCATTGCTAAACCTAGGTGTACATGTATAGTATTTTGGAAGATTTTGTTAGTTTTTTTCTAATGTTCTTTAAATATTTGTCCAATATGGTGGATATGTGTAAAAACTGTAATACGGATGTTTCATAAACTTGTTTTAAATCAGAAAGAGTCTTGATTTATTATATTAATATAATTCTTAGAGTCGTGTTGATATCCCTGTTAACTGCGCATAGTGGTAAGGTTAGTTACTATTTAGTCATGTCACTCAAACAGCCTGTACTTTACATATAAAAAGATAACCTTACTTAAAGATGTTTACTCTTTCTGCCAACACATTGGCGAACACGATGAAAAGAAATGTCAAGTAAAACATATTTCTTTATTTTGAATGTATTTACCATATTACTCACATGTTTCAGCTGTAGATGTTTACCTTCGAGTCCGAAATATTCATTATTTTTTCACTCGAGTTTCAGAAAAACACGTAGTACACATGAATATGAAAATGGTATCAGTCATTTAAGTAAGACCAGGTAAATAAGAAATATAAACGTTTTCAAAACCAAAATACAATACTGTTAAGCTGGTGTCTCTATTAAATATGACAGTGTCAAGGTAACAAACCTTTCAATGTTAAAAATACAGGATTTTATGATTTCATTTGAGATATCACGTCAAGAACATCTTGTGGTGCATGTTGAAAATACTTCGCCATGGTACAGGTGACACTATTCGCAGTAGGAAAATGTACTTGTCAGGTTAAACTTATGCATTTCAAATGTTTATGTTTTCAAAATTCAAAGTGCACCGTTTTATTGAGAAAGCGTGCAGTATGCTTAAACAAATACTTCGGGATCAGTATGTACAAACATGGAGTGATACACTCAATAACCAGTCCAAAATGTTTTATTACAGGAAGTTCAAAACAGATTATACATTTGAAAAGTACCTAGAAATTATTAAAAATGAAAACATTAGAAAAGAACAAACGCGTTTTAGATTAGGATCACATAGCTTAGAAATCGAAAATGGCACAGTTATTGTCAACTCTGCTAAATTAGTTTTTAATGCAATGTAATTTAAGCAAACACAGAACAGAACAAAGCTATTTTTGTATGTGAATGAAAATTAATATAAGCAGTAATGGAATACTATTTCAGTGTCTTAAAGTTACACAATACTAAATATATGTAACTATACGTTAACATAAGAATATGTTTCATGAACAGCAAATATGACTATGGAGCAATTAATGTAAGTTTCTCTTGTCTCAATTTCATTGCATTAAAAACTAATTTAGCAGAGTTGACAATAACTGTGATGTTTTTATTAGATAAAATATTATAAGATTTGTTCAATGAAGGTCAGGAAGGTTTTTTAATAAAGTTTGTACTTAGTTAATTAAAAATCAATGTTCATAAAGGTATGTAAGTGGAACATCAATATTTTTTAGTTCCAGACTGTTTTGTAGTATGTCAATTTTTCTTTTCTTCATTTTCAACTTTTCCCACTCGATATTAAGATACTCTCTCTCAAATGCAGGAAGAGCTGGAAAACACATAAAAAAAAGAAATGCAAAGAAATATATAAACATAAGCCCTTCCCTCAAGATTTTAAATGAACTATACCATCCATGTAATAATTACATATACCAAAATTATTCCAAATACTCCATAATTAAAAGCGTTCATTTACTGGTCACATCAAACTGTCATTAGAACAATAAGTTATTTCACTACCCAGTTGATGGACTTAGTATCTATACAGGTTGAAATGCCTGTGCAACTTTTTATTCATCCATATAAATTGGCACAATGAAGTTAAAAATGCTTTATAATCAGTTCTGATCAAAATATTTTATTTTAACAATCATACCATTAACAGCAAACTCGCTTTTTCTTCAATTAATTTATTTGCACTGAAGCTTAAGCAAGAAAATACAAAAATGTCAAACAGATACCTTTAAATTCTTTGTCTGTGATTTTCCTCTTATACCCTTCTGGCATGTCAACATCTGTAAAACAATCCATTCAATACAGAGCACAAAAAGCAGAGATATGATTACATTAAATTTGTAATAAATTAAAATTATTTCATCTGGAGAGGCACATTAATCGCCTGACCACAGGCGCTGTGCAATCAGACTATAAAGTACAAAAGCATTAAAAAGTCTTGTACACTAGGAAATGACTACACTGTTGCTATATGATATACATAATTCTTAAGCAATAACTATTTAATAGGCGACCAGTGGCTTAACAATCAGTAGGTTGCGGGTTCGAGTCACACCTATGCCTGACATTCATTCACTGAGGTTATAAAACCTAAGATTTTTTCAAAGTGCTTAGTAGCCTCCTGCCTTGGTTTCAAATGAAAGAGCTTGGCAGGTAATGACAATTTTTACAATGTATAACTGTATTATATTTTATATTACCTTTTTTTATTTCCTCAATTTCTATTACTTCATTTATAGAATTAGATCCAGCATCACATATTGCTGTAGATGTCTCTGGAGTCTAAATTATGTATGTTTTTCATTAATTGGTTACAAATTGATCCATATTATCCATTTTTGTCACAAGTACTTAATACAGACACATTTGTATATCATTAATCTACTATTAAAATCAGTATTCAAAAGTATTCAATATTTCATCAATATAATTTTACATGACTTAGTTCTAGTTGATCACATGTTAACAGTAATATTATAAATTTTTGTTCACTAATAATGATATATATAAAGGTATAATAATAATAAATATACAATTATTAACACATAAATATCACATGTAATAGCCAATGGAATACAAATATTACTTTGGCACCATAGAATAAGAGATAAATTTGTGCCATATATGATTATTACCTGTAGACATCTTTCTGGTTGCTTGACAGCACATGCACCAGGATTTGTGTCTGTAGATATAGGTTCTTCTTAAAATACATAATATATAGGCTCAAAATCACCAATATACAGATTCATGATAGAAAAAGCTACTACAAAGTCAGTTATCAACTACTACAGGTAATTAATTATTCTGTATAATTGTTTTACCTTTGCTGTCAGTTTAACAAGATAAAGCTACATTTATTCAGCTTAAAGTGTGTCTATATCTGATTATTACAAATAAATGTTATCATATGTGATAACACTACTGATCCAGATCAGTCTGCACACAAGTACTATCTAATTAATATCTACAAACTATCATTTCATGCCATATAATCCCAAATATTGAATGGAATGAACCAATTTTCAAAGAAAAAAAATAAATTACTGCATTGCCTTACCAGTTACTTGAAAGGAGTCATAACCTCCCTCTATACCCACAACAGTTGCTTGTGGAATGTATCCAAGGATCTAAAAATATACACAATATTTAATTGATTTACATATGAGTATCTTTCATTCTTTGTCCATTTTTATATCATTTTACTTATATTATATTACCAGCAGATTCAATTACATAAATATTACATGTATGTTATATTTGAACACACACTGGGTAAGAGGAATAACAGGCTTTCACTTGTTTTTATGAGTTTATATAATAGCATAATTGTGATATTTGAATATGGAATAAATACCTTTTCTTCATACTCCTTCAAAGTAAAAGGAGCAGGACCACCACCCGTCTCCTTACGCCATTTTGAGATGGATTGGCCCTTTTTCTTTGTAGATGACTGAAAGAAAAGGAACTGGTTGAAAAGAGCTTATAATAATAATATTCATCTCAATAGGTATTTCAGATTATTATTAAAACTTGTATTTTGCCTTTTTTTTATATAAACGGCTTATTTGTTAACCACCATCTTAACTTGTTTTCATGATGTTACACATGGTCATTGTAATATACTGTATGTAGCAAGGGAGCTAATTCATGTAGGTAACTGTTGTGCAGTAGAATATGTTTATATGAGCCGGAGAATAAACGTTACACAATGGCAGCGATCTTATAGTTATTACATGGTGTTAGAAGTGGCGAAATATCCGAAGAAATCGGCTGGCAGAAGGTTTTATTTGTGATTATAGTGTGCCCGACACATTATTGAAGCATTCATTGATATACAGGACTAACGATGTCGTCCATCGGCGTAAGGAATCTGCATGAATTCAATCCAACCGACACGACTACCAGTGCACCAGATTGGGAACAATACAAACGTGATTTTGTGGTACATTTGGAGACGCATTGGGCTTGCACGAGAAGCCAGGTCGCAGGAAAGTTGCTATATTGTTGTGTAACATGGGTCGAGAGTCTGTGAGAATATATGATACATTTGTTTGGGCTCCTGAGATACAGAGGGACGATAGTAAAAATGTGCAAGCTCGCCCAGCCGAAAATAAGTACGATTTGGACACTGTTTTTAGGAAATTTGATATGCATTTCGGTGTTCACAGCTATAGAAACATTAAAAGACAGGACTTTTTGAACACGAAGCGGTGTAACATGTCCATCATGGATCATACCAGTACCTCCTATGGCTTATCAGCAGGAAAAATCAGTTCGCGTTAATGTCCTGAATGAATCCAGAATGAACCAAATGATGTCCGAGAGAATTCCACCGAGTACTGAGAATCTGGACAGTAGTCAACCTATCGGTCGGTCACGTTTTGGACGTGAACTCAAAAAGCCCAAATATCTTGATGATTATGTATAGGACTATCAGGGTTATATGAGCTAAGACCAAAATTTGAACAGTGTTAAATGTAGTTTGTAACTTGTTTGACAGGTGTTTGTCTTGTATGATGCTTAAGGAAGTCTTCCCCTAATGGGAAAAATTTCATACTTAATAAAACTTGCATTATTTGTGATCTATTTGCACTATCTAATTAAAATATACATTTAAACAACTTTTTACCATAAACTTTTTGCATTTTCACTATTTTTATTCCCAGACTTGTCTTTTTGTGTATCGGAAAAAAATACATTTGTACAAGATTTCAAAAAAGTATTTTTTTTAAGTTTTTGGACAAATTTCTATGCAATTAAGCATTAATTCACTGCAGAAATAGTTGTTCTTAGTAAAAAAGTTCATATCATGAGTGATTTTAAAAAAATAGCTAACATTTGGGTGAAAAACTGAAATTTCAGTATACGGAAATTCCTTTAAAATCTCAAAAAAACAGAATTGCCGAAGTCACATCACCCTATTTTTCAAAAATTTAAAGTAGGTCCATCACTAAACAATACATAAATATCATCTATAATCATAACTGAGTAAAATAAAACAATTTGAAATATTTTTACCGTAGTTAACTTCAGAAATTAAGATTTGAAAATGACTACCCACTATATTAAGATATGACCACTGAGAGTAAAAAGACATAGTATAAATGAAATTATGTCATTTTTCTAAATTTTATTACATCTGAAAGATGTTAACCTTAATAGATGAATATAATATAACACTGCAATGATGTCTGCAATTGTATTTGTCATTTAATAAGTACTGTACAACATAACACAGATCGAAAGATTGCAGATTTGCCTTGAGTTCAAAGTACGGTGTCATACAAGTTACTACCACTTTGCCCATTACTTTGAAAAATATTCTGCTAACTTGGGAATAAATTCCTCAAGCACTTTTTTTGAGTTTGTTACTCTAGGTAAACCATTACTGGTTTTGCATGTGAAAATATCATGTAAGCCGTCCACGCCACGCCTTTGGTATATGAGGCGGAGGTGGTGTAAGTTCAAGCCAGAGCCGGCAACATTTTCCGCTGTGGGTCTTTTACATACACCAGAGTATACAAGAACGTCAAGTGATCGAACATTTGCTGCCTTTGCATTGGTGTAGGCAAGGTTTTCTAACACAGCTGATGGAGAAAATGTGTGCTTGTTAAACTCTTGCTCACTCAAATTCACAAGCGATATTAGTTCGCCTAAAGTAACAACATCAGCGATAGCATTATGAGCATCATATGTTTTTTGCAGTAACATTGTAGCAAGATCAACCTGTTTCAATGATGATTTTGGGAACAGTTTTCTGAATATGCTCATAGTATCCACAAGACCACAGACTTGGTCAGAGAACTTGGAAAATTTGTCCAGCTTCTTCAGCAATGATAACAAAATTGGAAAGTCGAATCGCCGTCCATTGTGCGCACATATAACAATATTTTCAAACTGCTGTAGCCATGATAACAACTGACTAACTGCTTCCTTGATCTGAACTGAAGGTACCAACTGACCTTTGACCCACATTTGATTATTACTACATGATATTCCAGTAACTGTGGTGGCCTCAGGAGAGATGGGTATACTTGGTTTTATGTAGCAGTTGAATGACTTTCCAGACTTTGTTTCTGTTGCTGCAATTTGGGTGATATGTGGCATCACTCTGTTCTCAACTGAAATAAGCAGAAATATAAGTTGCAACATGAAAGGATTACACTTTCCATTGATATTATTACCTGGCTTGTCAGCAGACCAGTTACATTATTACGTAATTATTTCACAGTCAGATCATGACTAAAAGCTGGGCCTATAACCTTAAATATATGTATGGAATGTATAAATAGAATATCTCTATGTTATGCAGTTTTTTTAGATATTTATCCAGTACTTTTAATAAAATATTAACCCTCTGCATGCTAGGAAAAATTGTCGTCTGCTGAAAATGTCATCTGCTTATTTTATATTCAGTGAATTTGCTCCAAATTCGGAGAAAATATTGACAGAACGGCAAACAGCTTGGAACAAGTAAATCGGCTGCTGGTCTGGTATCAAGCTGTTTGCAAAGGCTGTTACAATCCCCGCCAGTAGACTAAAGGTTAAATATGCATCACTTACTTAGTCCTGTTGTTTCTAAATCCAGTGCAATTATAGTTGATTCACCACTGATAGCTACAGCCTTGAAACTGGCTCTGCATACGGCATCTGGAACTTTCTGTATGTCTGCAGTCATTACATGACCAATTCCTGTTGCAAAGATGATAAAATTGTATCTCAAAATTTTGATGACTCATCTAGCATGACTGTTAGGAAATGCATGATTCATATGAACTAAGAGAAAGAGTCCAATACCAAGTTAGATACTAAATAGAATTCATATACTCTACATATTCTGTGACGCTTACCAGAACAAACCATTTTCTATCACAAGACTTTGACCTATTGAATCAAAACATGGATAGTGAACAGTCAAGACATTTTCCTCATCACTTCTGTGAATTCTGACCATGTGTAATTGCTGAGAAAAAGTCAAGACAATATTTACTATTTAGGGTATCATCAAACTCTGAGAATGGAAAATAAGGTGTACAAACCAGGTACAGCCACACACAAGGCACAAAACCTGACGGACAGAAAATAGTCTAAACAGATTCTGTCTACAGATTGATGGACAGACCTGAATCAAGAATAACCCACAGATGTTAGTACAATTAAATATTCTACATGTTTATGTAATTACTAAAAATATACCTGATTGATATGTGTCGCCTTCCATAGCTTCAGATGCTCCCTGGAATGTCGCTCGTTCCTTTTTCAATACGAGACGCCGTCGTTTAGTGGAAGGAAGTTGTGACTTCTCAAATCGTTGCTGCCTTTTCTTCATGTATCTCTCTGAGTGGGATGTGGTGTGTTCCCCAGGAGAAAGGCCAAGCTTGACAAATCCCTATGTTATAATGTTTATAGTTAGAGGCTAAAAATAATAATGGTTCAAAATCCCTAAAAATAATAATGGTTCAAAATCAATGTCAATATGCAGGACTTTGTTTGACCCTTGAAATATCTAAAATGATGTATTTTTTAGTCATTTTGACAGTCACACTCAGAATTTCATGCCTAATGCCTAATGACTGCCCTGAATATGTTTGTAGCAACAGATATGAATATTACAAAGAAATAAACAGAAATTTACTTGACTATGCATTACTCAAATTAAGAAATTTGTGACACAGACTTATATGCTGAACTAACTATTATGACACAGTCACACTGGATTTACAAAAACCAACAGGACTTACCCAGTAGTAAGTGATGCATAAAAGGGAAATTACTTTAATATAATCTAAGAGGTTTTTGACACAGACTTTTATGCTGAAAAAAAAATGCAAATAACTTTACAGTACCTATGTATTCTTTTTCTGTGGTGGTGTATCACTGAAGTCGCCATCAAGCTGTACTAGAAAAATAACAAGAACAAAAATTCAAAACCATAACAATAAATAACTGAAAACAAAAAAGGTCAAGGCTATAAAGGTTGTACAGGGAAACCTCCCTAAACCGTATGCCTTTTGGACCGAACAAAATTGGTCTGGACATTTATTTCTGAATTATCTTTTTATCAAGATTTTATAAAAATACTAGAACTTGAAACAAAAAAAAGGTTCAGTTTATTTGTCCTTTTTCAAAATCATTGCAATAATTTTATTTTAGAAATTCTACTGTGAACATGTTTACCCTGGCTAAAATTTATGGGTGTAAACCAGTCCTTGACCAATGGAAAAAAATTAATTGTAACATGTAACTTGCAAATTGTACAACCACTGTTTGTAATCTGTATTGTTGTCCAGATAATTAGGACTTTGTGATGTTACATGGGCCAGATATGTAGCACTGTGAAGCAATCAGTGATAGTCCAAGTAACTGGAAAATCCCATGCTCTGTGTATGGCTTCTGTTCATCCTATGCTACAAATAGTGGTTGTATAGGTATAACTTGGAAAAACAAACATAGAACAAGATCATGCTTTGTAGAAGTACCTGTGACAAATAATCTCTCCCCTCGTTTATGCAGGCTGCAGATGCCAGAACCCTGTAGTCAAGGCCTTTTGTGTCACCATAGTAATGAGATTTGGGAGCACGCATGGACACACTCCTGTTGGCAGACTCACATTGCTGGCTTGATCCAAGATCAGTGTAATGATCTACATTTGCAATCACTGAGTCAAAGACTGCCTGTAGCTTGGATTTCAGGTTACTATCACGCAATGCTGTCATGTATGGTAGACTGCGATGTATATATTTTTCAGATGGATTTCGTTTGTAACCGCAAAATCTGGCATGGCAGAAACTGTGGTCTGAAAACTGATGGGGAATTAAAGCCCTCAAGTTCTCAATCATTCCCTCCCTATTTTGCTGATTTTTTTGGAAGGTATAGCACAAGCACTTCTCAATATGACTGATTATGGAGTTGCTCAGATTCAGTTCTTTTTTCATTCTGTATAATGCTCCAGTTACATTTTTTACAACATGATTTTTATCAAATCGTTTCTTCATAGAAATGTTCAATTCGTTTTTAATTCTTGCTATCAATGTATTGTCACCGTCACCTTCTAGGTATTCTATGGGAGTTCCTTCATCCAATAACTCTCTAACACCCTTCAAACCACCAGTCGCTTCCATTGAACGTGCACTTCCAGTATGGTTCTTTACACAGTAATGACTACGAACACGCTTCCCTGGTTTATTTCGCTTCCACCACTTACAAACACCACAGTGGCGATGCCCAACAACTGTCTTTATAACCTTCTTCCTTTTCCCTGCCCTCTTGGTAGTCATGAAGAATGTGTGAGCTGTAATGAACAATTATTGCATACATTAATCAAACAGTCAGTGATAACACATTTCTCATTTTTGAAATGACTGAGTTTTCTGACATGCAAAACTAGACCCCATACTGATGCTTTCTGTCAAGTATGGTGAAAATCTAATAACCTGTTTTTGAGATGCGGAAACAATTTTTCATTGACGAGCCCTGTGACCTTCGACATAGTGGCCCAAAATTATAATATGCAAAACTAGATGCTTCCTGTCAAGTTTGGTGAAAATCCAACAGAGTTTTAGAGAATAAGCGCAGAAACAAAAGTGTAATAACTCACATGTAAGAGAGTCAAAGCCTTTCTTTTGCCATGCTGTATCATTAGCGGCTGACATCCCGATTCTTGTTCGACATGGAAATTTTGGGAGGAGCCTCTTTTTGGATTTCAGTTTTGGTGATGATCGAAATGTGACCATGCTTTTACGTGATCGTCCAATGGTAACATCAGGGACAGAAACATTCTGAGGAGTGCTGAAAATACAAAAAAGTTTTAAATATTGTCAATATCAATGTATGCAGCATACTTTTCAGATTTGTTGTTTGTGTATTAGCAAAATGAAGTCAAAATGAGATGGAAGGATAAAGAATTTACATGTGTGATTGCCGACATTATGTGTATTTCACAGGGTGATACCATGGATGTATCCCAAGCAGTCACCTGTTTGTATTTTTGTAAGATACAGCTTTTGTCAAACTCTCGTTGATGTATACGTTATCAGTTGCTATAAAGTGCATTTTACAAATAAGTATTATAGTTCATTTTACCCTTGAATTGAAGCGTCGTTATGCAAGTTTGGAACTGGAACATTTCCGCCATCGATTTCAGCCTGTTCAACATCTGTGTCATCTTCATAATCACTGTAAACTTCAGGTCTAGACTGCAGTCTGAGTCTGAAATTTACCATAGAGAAATCAAAGTAAAACTAGAAATGTATCGAACCAACAAATTAAAGGCTAGGAAAAATATAAATAGTGTGTCGACCAAGGGAAGATTTGTTTAAAATTGTGTGAAAATCTAAAGGCTGTCAAAAGGACAGCATACGAGAGAAATGGCCGATAATAAAACTGTTATAGCCAGTGTAAATTTTATCACTTAAATATAATGTAGCTGTATTTTCGCAATATAATTAACATTTTTATTTACTGTAGTGATGGAGATTCTCCAGGAAGTGGGCACACTCCAAGGCCATCAATCTCACCAACCATTTGCTCCTGTGCTTTCTCGGTCTCCTGTTGGGCAATCTCACTGAAACATATATTTACAAAATTGAATAATGTTACAACAATAACTTTTAATATAAATCAATTTTTTAAGCTTGATTGTGAAACAGTACAGGTACCCGTTTACAGCTAAGTGTGGCAACAGGTGTCTTTGTCCAATGACACACTTGAGCTCTGGCTAGGATTCAAACCCTTGACCCGCATTCCAGAGGCAGACTGAGCTATTGATGAGGCCTGGCCCGCAACATTACTTGAAACAAAGACAATTATCTGATTGTGATTAATGGGCCACTATTAGTAATAATTTCATTTTTTCATTTTCCTAAAATATACAAAATACCATTTTCTGAACAAATTATACTATATAAGTACTGTAATATACCTCATTTCTAACTCAAATGCCTCCTTGGCAGCTTTTTTGGATGACTCTATAGTCACCGCCTCTATTGCTTCCCCAGCTCGAGTTTCCATTTTCTTCAGATTTTTGCTGTTGATGGTCTTCAAATTCAGGACAGCCAGAAGATTATTTACTTGGTCCGGTCCACCCAAGCTGTCAATCATAGCTGGAAAAAAACCCAGAAATATTTTAACTTAAGATGTTATTACATATGATATTGCAGTGTGTTCAAGACCGGACCAGTGATATATTTTTATACATTAATTTCGTAAAAACATTTGCAGCAAGTATTGGTTCACTGCCTTCATCAATCCTTGGCAGAGAGCACACTTGGTGTGCTGGGGGTAATAGGTTCCAATTAGACCATGACATACCAAAATCATTCATAATGGTACTGCTAGTTCCCTTGCTTGCCACTCTGTATGAAAAGGGCATCGCAGGATGAAGTACGAAGGAAAATACATTGTAGATTTGCATGCTGTTTGATGTACAATAGCCTTTGAGCTAATAAAGTAATATTGTATGTTAACCACAGTGTTTGAATGGCCAATGGTGTAAAAAATATCTCATTTACCTGCTCCCAGTTTTGTATTGATGACAAAACAGGGCATCCCTCTTGGCTTGATGTGATGCGTCTTTCCGTATGCTACTCTGTTCACAAAACTGCAATCTGTGTTCTGACAAACAACATAGAGATAGCCCGACAGTCCTTTTTGGTATTCACCAACTATGTTGTTGTGCATTAGGGGAACTGGGCCCAGTCTACATGACTGACACGTTTTCAAATTGGACAGCAATTCATTCAATTCTACCAGTCTACGACCTTTTTTCCAACTATGTCTTTTTACAACTGGTGGGAGGGGTATGTGCAGACTACTTCGGCAATTCGGGTATTTACAGGCATCTCCGTCGCACAAATACACGTTGGCATAGTTGTGTTCTATCAATAACGTTCTTTTAGGTTGTTTACGTATTGTAGGACGCTTACGAACCTTAAATCTCCCTCGAAGGTCACGTTCTACCGCCATTTGTTTTTGTAGTTTCGATTTTCAAGCTTGGAATTCCCCAAAACGTCACGTGACCGGAACTTAAGTTTTTGATATTAATTTTTTTCTAAACGTTATAAATGTCAAAATGTATGTTCTTTATAACATATTTTGAACCATTTTGACATTTAAAATAAACATTAACAATTTATTTCGTGTTATTTGGTAAAATTACGTTTTTACCGGGCAACAACGGAAACTACCGCCATGACCCGAACTGTGGCGAAATCGGCCGACATCGGCCGACATCGGCCGAAGCTGATTAGACCGAGGCTTCCTTAACATGTGTTTTTTATAGTAATATGTCGCTAAACATTGTATAATGTAATGCTTAATTGTCGTCCTTACAGGATTTATCAAAATATATCAACTGTCATTTACATGATTGGTAAACTAGTCACATTTTGGAATAATCTAGTCGTTTATGCTCTTGAAATTAAATACATTATAAAGTTACTTTATGTCTTTATCTAAGTTTTCGTACCTTCAAATCAGCCCATTTCTTTTTTATTTCTTCCTGTGTCCGCGTACAGACACACATACTATTTATTCTGAAATAAATACAGACATACTACATGTATTAAAATGTTATTGTTTTTATTTCCACGTATTAAAGCTGAACACTACAAGACGTGTCTGACATACTAACTAGAGTAGGCTATGTGATTGATGATCATGATTCAGCCTGTGTTGAGTCTACTTTTTTCACTTTTCAGACCAATATAACTCAACCATCGTTCAGTATTTTAACTACAACACTTCTTCACCTATACATTGTATTTTCTGAACTTATCATGAGTCAAATTGATTGTGAATTTCACTAATCACTAACAGGTTTATAATAACGGGTTTGACTTCAGAGGCGATAAGTGCAGCTCCTTTAGTCGTCGTCATATTGAATGGATGGACAGCCTTATCCTATTATGAACTAGTCGATAGTGTGATAAACGTCGTTTTCAGCAGGGTAAATGGATAAATCAAATATATCTCGTAATGTAAGCAGTCAAAACATGATATTCGACATACCTTTCCTCCACTTCATCCCAAAATCTGTGCCTGGAAGACGCCGTCACGGTGCTACTAACTTTTTTATCAACAATATGAGCAGCCGTGACATTGTCTACCAAGCACAGAACCTCAGCCTCCGACCAATTCGGTTTTTTTTATCTTGGCACTGACAGCTGTCATTGTTGTAAATATGCAGACGACTGTTTGTTTACACTAGATGTTTGACGCTCTCTCGTAGACGCTTGTTATTCTACCTCCGTTTAGAGAGTTACGATTTTTTTTTACGTACGAAGTTCGTACGAAAGTCAGTTCGTACGAACACTTTAATAAAACGCCCGTAGGAAAATTTGTACGATTTGTTTACGAAAAAATTTAAGAAAATAGTACGAACTATTTTACGAAGTATAATAAAACGCCCCCCTGATACGCTTATTTTGAACATGGGACCAATTTTAGATCGTAGTAGAAGCGGGGTCTATGTGTGAACGGGCCATTAGCTGAAGGATTATATACCCGTAGCATATTGCACTGGAAATTCGTGTTCCGCGTGATCATTGGGGCAAACAATGTCAAGGACGCAAATTTTAGACTGGCCAACATGCAATTACATCCCAGATATAAAATAAAACTTGTTTCATGAAAACTTGTAAAGAAATAAAATAAATATTAAAAGATAAAAAACCGTGCAGAACTTCATGCCTTAAGTATACATCACGAATTCAGAATGTATGTACTGAGCAAAACTTCTGACACAATATATTCATTCTTTTCTCCTTAACTCGTGACTGCATAAACCAAATTCATTGCCCGTTCGGCAATTAAATGCTTTTACAATGTGGCACAAATCTGTCAGTCACACATGAGACCACGCCTGCTTCATATTATGAATTTTACATGACAATAATTATTAAATGTTTCGACGATTCACTTGCTTCTCTTAAAAAATGAAACAGAATATCCAAACATGTTCTCATACATGCAGTACAAAATGGTTAGCCAATACAATGTGTTAAGCCCATACTTTCTAAAGAACTAAAACTTACAATGGCATTTTGTATTATTATACCTCGCGTGATTTATACATACAAAATTCATATATACACGCTACAAGCAAATCCGTAATGTTACCCGGTGACATAACGTTTTTACCCTGAGACGTTGTGACATAACGTTTTTACCCTATGACATAACGTGTTTACCCTCGCGCGTTATAAAAATATACTTCATTAAATTCCCATAGTCCGAGTCGATAGGCGCTTATTCAAATACGTAACAATCAAGTGCTTGTAATGTTTGTAACGACATTATCTATCATCTTTGACAGATTCAATTCTTTCACAAAATTGCTTCAAAAATCAAAGACTCTGCAAGCACTTTGTTTTATATTTTAATATCAAAATATTTGTTTGTTATAATAAAATAAATATCAGATTCCTTGGAGGGTGATCGCATAATGTTTACCCTCGAAAAAGAGAGGGCATATTGCTTTGCACGTGTCGGTCGGGCCGTATCCTTTTCGTTTCTGATTAATAACTCATGAACCCCTTGACCTATCATCCTCAAACTTAGTCCACGAGTTCATCTTTGGTAGCATATGAACCATAATGAGTTTGGGGTCCCTGGGTGAAGGGTCGTTCAAAACACCTCACATTAATTGGAATGTTCAGTTTGACAACATTGTGGACTTATGCAATGGTACAAATTATAACTCTGACAAAAAACCCTGGGGGGGCATAATGTTATTACGTGCCTTTGTATATGATATGTTTGTATATACATATAAAACTGCATGAAAATAAACACAGAATTTGAAATTATTTATCACTAATCCATAAGTATAGGTGTACAGTAAAACTGCCATCGGACCGAGCAATTAGTTCGAGTCATCTACCTGTTCGAGCCATCTACCGTATACGTGTATATGTACAAACTGACTGTCATCGAAGCAAGTGTACTAAGCATGCTGAACGCATGGCATAAATTGTGTGTGTTGTTAATGTTTTCATACTGAATGCACGTCGATCAATAGTCACAGCATTATTCATAATAATTAAAAAAGAAATGAAAGAAAACTAAAAAATATTTAAGTAAATGATTCGTTTATTCTTACACACATTAATAATATACAGACAAGATAGTAAACAATTACGAAGTTCTATTTTAAGACAAACTGTAACACAGTTGTCGTTCGTGGCAGACATACAAAATAAGCCTATGTAAACATGAATACACTAGAACAAACAAACTCTCACATTCCAAAGTTTAATGTTTCGTAAGATATTATTAGATCCATTAAGTGATTTGTTTGTCACATAAGTACATGTACATTGTATTGTTTATAGTGCAACCATCAAGTAATTATCACTACGTGCGAATAACACGTGTCACCAATCTTACCTGTCAACAAATAATAGAATATCGCTCGGTCCATGAAAGGTGTGAATTATTGTATTGTTCGACCTATCTGGGGTGAACAATGAATGAAATGGTATCTAGGGACCGCAAAACCTGTTCGAGTGTTCGACCTCCGTTAGAGTGATCTACTGTTCGTTAATATGAAATAAAAAGGGGTTTTGCTGGGACCTAAGAACCTGTTCGAGGTTTCGAAGTTTTACTGTAAATGACACTGTATTACTTAAGAGTGTCGTTAGTCTTTCCTGTTTGTATATAAATCAAACTTCATGGTTTATTAAAAAAGGCAACGAAATTACTTATGGACAAGCTTGATATAACAAGTTAAATGTGTTCAAACATGACGAGCCCATATGCGGTTAACTGAATGTAGTAATGCTGGTTTGGCGTTAATCTCTGGAATTGTATTGTCCGGACTATTACTCTTTCATATATTAGGCGATTTATAAACTACTTGGCACAAATGTGAACCACTATGAGACGGCGTGTCACGCCCAAGACCTGTGTCCTATGCTCAAAGGGTAATGAGACAAATAGAGGTCAAACATCAGAAAGAGGCCTAACAGATCTAGTCCGGAATATTTCACTGTGATGTATGAAAGGATTTACAAATGTATCAGTAACTATATTTTACATTCGTAGATGATCGAGTTGAACAATAAATTGCATACTTCCTTTGAACCGTTCATTGCATGTTACATGTACTGATAAATGTTCTATAAATATCAATGATAATTAAATTTGTTACCGATAATGCAAAGGTGAACGTTTAGAGGTCGACCTAATATCCTAAATGATCTATCTAATTTAGAGATCATTGAGAGGTACCGGTTTGATAGGGCTGGCTTTCAGTAACTGGAACATGAATTAGGATAAGTGTTGCACCCTAAGACCTGTTAAATCACAGTTTGACTGCTATGCAAATACTGCTGATTACACTTAGATACTTGGCGACCGGATCAATACAATTGAACTATGGTGACTTGCATGGTGTGTCACAACCTAGTGTATCCAGAGTAATTGCCGAAGAGACAGACGCATTAAGTAGGCCACAATTTTCTGGATTGTGCATCCATTTCCCTACTACGATTGAAGAGACAACTGCCAACAACAGATAGTTTTTGGGGTGACACGATTCCCAAATGTATTGGGAGTTGGAGATGGTACTCGCATACAGATACAGGCTCCAACTGTGGATGAGGAATCGTATGTGAGCAGAATGGGCTACCATTCCATTAATACTCAAGTAAGTAAATGTAACTTCGAATTATAAATTGAGATACATCTTTGTTTTTACTAATGTTCAACTGAATCGGGATGAACGCAATATATAAAAGCCATTTTTTTGATGTTGAAAAAAATTATAAAAACCAGTCTATGTAAGACTAATTAACCAGCCTAAAATTGCTCAATTAGATACACATATGTTTTAACTTATAGCTGCATTAACTTGTGTGTGAATCAGCTTATTTAATTTGTAATATCATAACATTGCTATCGTATGTTCATTTATATTCAAATTGTGTTTGATGCCAACTATACCATATTAGATTTAGTGACAAGATGGCCTGGTGCAACACACGACAGCAGAATACTAAAAGAGAGTGGCTTATGGACCCTTACTGAATGGTGGACATCTGTTAGCCGGAACACAGTACTTACTGGGCGATAGTGGGTATCCGTGCAAACGCTGGTTATTAACACCATATCTTCACCCTCGGCCAGGATCACAAACAGATTACAATAAGTAAGACTCTTTTTCACAACATAAGCATATTTAAATTCACTTTAAATTTGATGTAAGTGTATATGTCAGAATTAGATAAAAAAATCTGAAATGTAAGCAATACATAACTATTTATTTATTCAAACTGATTCACGATTTTGCTATGTTCATCAATCTTTACATTTATAGAACAAATACATAAGCAGATAAAAGATCATGCGGCATAAAATAAAGTATTAATAAAAAATGCAATGACCAGTGCGTATTTCTGTAAAAAAAAACATCGGTTTGTTTTCATGAATTGTAAACTGAGAAAGTTGCCTAAAATCACCCTTAAGAAGAATGTCCAATGATGTCATCAAAATTGATATTATCTTAATTTTTATTCCTTTGTTCAGATCCCACAAACATACAAGGTCCATTGTGGAGAGAGGCATTGGACAAATGAAAAAAAGATGGGGTGTACTTCAAGGTTAAGTACTCTAAAACCCGAGAAAGTATGCAAGTAAGCACATAGTTTTATGTTTACGGAAATTAATATATTGCTTAGTGTGTTAAATTATATTGTTATATAGTAATGCAAGCATACAACAATACCCATGTGAGTCAAATTCATAGCTTATTATTCAAACGCCAGTTACACATTATTGTAGATGGCATGCATTACTTTTTTTCCACAAAATGCATATTCAATTCATGGATTTCACTTTGTGGTTTCAGAGTGATTAGTGCTTGCGGTGTACTGCACAATATTTGCAAAAGGAGAATATACCATTAATCCAAGAAATAGATAATGCCAATGCACAACACATACCACCAGCTGGCTTTCATGGACATCGAGAAGGACCGAGATTCAGAGATTACATCGCTAAAGCCGGGTTTCCATGAAGCGTACTATTTCGGCGCCGATTTTATCGGAAAATACGACGACACAGTCAGAAATGACGTCATCCGCTCACGTGAAACAATTATCGTCTGTAAACAAAAACAACAACAATGGCTTTCAACAGCATTAAGCGTAAAGCTAATTTTAGCGATCAAAAACAACAACAATGGCTTTCAACAGCATTAAGCGTAAAGCTAATTTTAGCGATCTTGAGATCGCTAAAGTTGTTGAGCTTTGTGTGTCTCATCACGCCGTGTTAACGGGGAAACACGGAGACGTTGACGGAAAGGAGAAGAGTAAATGCTGGGTGGATATTGAAGAGAGGTAGGTAAAAAGAAGTCAGTATAGTATCTGTTAAAATCATAAAAAAACAGCTCCGCTCCATAAAGAGAAATGTAAAATCATTAAAATTACCTTAACATTTAAAAACGAAAATTAAAGTGTCTTTGTTTGATTTGATACTATTCAGACACAAATTAATTCTGTTCATATTTCAACTTAAACTGAAAATCATCTTTACATGATTTAATTTTGAAAAATGTCCATTTTTTACAGCACCACAATGAATTTAAGTCATGCTCAGATTGATTTTTATTCTTCTAATGCTGAGCTGCCCAGGGAAAAATAGTAGATCTATAACATGGATATTTCAATACAACATTAGAGCAATCTAGATTGACAGATATTAAACAGTTTTTAAGAAAAACACCCAACCTGTGTCAAAACACAACCTGTGTCAAAACAGAAATGGGAATGGAGCGGTTCGTTTCTCTGGTTAGATTCGGCTCTAACAGCTGAACGAGACTCTCAATGCCCTCTCTCGTCATTCTGTAATTCCCGAGAATTTCAAAATACCGCATTCCTATTAAGCGTTTTCCAGTCTATAAATAGCCTCGGCACCCTCCTATCTCTGTCACCAGCAACAACTGCACCTATTTTTACGACATACGATTGGACTTGGGACTGTCCCATGACAGTCTTACGACCGTCGTTGCTAAGACTGTTTGATAAAACGGATTATTACCTCCATAGCAACAGATATACTGTAATTAATCCAGCACGAAGGAACAAGCAGCCTTATACTGACCTCGCTCCCAGCAGCTGAATTATTAATATCAGAATGTGAAATTACTTTCAAATATCAAACTAATAATGCAATATAAAGTAAAGTCAACTTTATAATGAGATTAATTTTTAAACAATTCTGGGATAGACTACTAGTGATGGGGAATGAAATTTAAAACAAATAGTGACTGTACCCAAATGAATATAAAGATGTGTTATAAAAAAGCATTATAGAGAGAAACGTGTTCTTGGTAGTGTCAAATGACGTCATATGTATAATAATATATATATGACCTCATAAATTGTTAATGACGTCATAAAACTGATAACGAGAGAAAAAAATTTGTGACCGCCACAGAACAAAATGAAACAATGACAACACCAACGTAAACCCAAAAAACAGACGACACAACCCAATTCCAAATGGGCTGGTCGATAGTTTTAAGATACGCCATGGAACAAATCCTGTTGGTTCCAGAGCAAAAGTTAATGCCTACAACGTCCCGAACATAATCCCAAAAATTGTAATCAGTCATTTTAGTGGCACGTCGTTTCCTACAGAAGAGAGACGCATGCACGAGGTAAACAAAATAAGCTGTATATATATAAACGCGAATGTGTGCCGGAATGAAATGACCACCTTTCAATGTAGGGTGTGTAATGTCTTCCGCAGTTGCCTCTACGATTTGAAGAATGGCGTTCGTTGGAAATCGATATCGAGTTAATGACCGCTACTAGAGTAAGGTATGATATCGTTCCCAAGTGCTAGGAGAGAAAAAATGTTGAAACGCACATAGGTGCGAAAAACGATCCTAGGTGCAAAAGTCCATGATGCATAAAACGTCACTTAAAGTTCCATGAAGGAATTAAAATGAATATTTGAGATAAACAATTAAAATCCAGTCCGTTCTTCGTAATTAAGCAATATGTGGCGAGTTATTCATGAATTCATGATACTGATGTCAATTTTGTTCTGTAAAGCGATATCTGATTAGGATAAAGTCATGTTTTATGGAACACGAAAAATCGGTAAATGGCGCTACGGATTTGGCGGTCCGTTATGCTAACCACTACATCATAGCGACCTAGATAACGTCATTTTCGTGTAAATTTAACTAATATAAAGTTGATTAAGGTTAACTACACTTTGGACGAGGTACGGGGCGAATTTTTTCCTCCGCCACACAACACTTAACACCAGCTGTAGTAACATTGAAATAAAGTCAATTGTCACTAGTTTTCACGACTTAAATTTCATGTCAATTGAAAACTGTATAATTTCTGATGTCGTTGTATTCATACTGGGTGTTCCATAATATCTGTCCTTATTCCTACCAGTTGTTTATTCTATCCACATAAATTTTACAAACTCTAAGAAACAATATTCATGTAGCATACATAATGAGTTTTCATTTGATATATAATACGTAGGTAATACCTTTAGGATAAGTCAATACTTGGATGTCAGAACTTATGGTATGTGTTCCACATGACGTCCATTCTGGTCAATTATGACGTCATATCTTTTCTTAAAATTATTGATTACGTAAATGCACGTTTCCCTACCAATTGCGCGGATTTCCCTCTTGATTGTATCTTTCAGTTTATCAGTATTTACAGGAGCAGGATTATACACCCTATCTTTCAAATAACCCCACAAGAAAAAGTCCAGGGGACTTAAATTAGGCGAGTGTAGAGGCCATTCTTGGTCAGTCCGGAAGGAAATGATTTTTGTCCAAATGTTTTTGACAGCCATTCAATCACAGCACCCGCTGTGTGTGGAGTCGCCCCATCTTGCTGAAACCATATATCATTTATGTTCACACCCTTCTTCTTTAATGCTGGAATGAACTTCTTTTTCAGAACATTCTGATAGCGATCCTTATTTATAGTGTCAGCATTCGAAGTAGAAAGGGCCCACAATACCGTCTTTACTTAAAGCTGCCCACACAGTAACTTTTCCCCATGCAATGGTTTCTCAATATTAAAGTCTGGTTTATCAGTGCCCCAGTAACTAGTCATCTTGTTAACCTGGGCATTTAAATTGAAATGGACCTCATCAGAAAACCAGAGTGGGCAGGCACTGTCTTATGTATGTGGCGTTTCCTGTAGCTACGTATACTCTCTCTTTTATCAACAATATCACTATGAGAGATCATCCATCTTGCAAATGACAGTCGACTTGCAATATCAGTTGGTTTCAAATGCTCCATAATAAATCTTATAAGGCGTAAGTTTTAAATCAAACTTTAACATTCTGTACACACTTGTAGTACTAGCAGAGTTAGAGATATTCCCCAGTATTCTTCTTACTGACTTGTGTGGTGTTTCGCCAATAGCTGCTTTCACTTCTTTAATATTCTCTTCGGTCCTCACCGATCTTGGGCGTCCAGGATTCGCATGCCGCATATCTTCTTCAAAACCGGATTCTTCAAATTGCTTGACAATTCTCTGTATCTGTTTTGTACTTAACTGTCTCAGGTCAGAGTGTTTCTTTTTCATTGATTTCACCACAATTTTAAGTGATCTACATTCATAGTAAAGCTTTACAACTTCACAGCACTGTTCTTTGGTCGGTGCCATCTTGAAACAACCCCACAGGAAATGACGTCATCGATGACGCTGACGTCTTCCCTTACTTTTACGTTGAGGAGAAATTATCATTCGTGCACTTCAAATAATACCTAAAATAGGTTGATTCTCTTAAAAAATGACAATGTAATAACAGTTTCTTATAAGGACAGATATTATGAAATTATGTACTATATTTGATGTAGATAATGTAATTGTAAGGGGTGTAGTTACGTATTATATCTGTATTATCCCTTGCACTCTCCCTACTTAAAAATGAAAATATACTTTTCATGCTATAGACATAATAGTAGAAACAGTTGAATTGTACATCAACTGGAATGTCCATGATTGGTTCACTGATGTATATGTATAATTATATTGGTCTTGTAGAAATATCAGAAAAAATATGATATTCCGACTCTATATCATACGAGAAACGTTTTGACACTGCTGTATGAGGGTATTATAACCGACATGGTTAAACGAACGCAACTTAGACAAAGCAAATGGATACATCTGTATCAATGGAGACTGATGGAGCACTTTGTCACCTAGTGGGATCTTGGACAATAAAGCAAAATTTGAATCCCTCGTCTTAGATTCTGACGTAGTTAGTGGATGGGCTTTCGACGGGCTTCCGCCAGGTAAGGTCAGGACGTTGAAAGCATGCAGGATGAATTCCCGTTGACTTGGAATTCCGCACTTCAACGACATTGACGTGGCCACAGAGGAATCATCATAACAAAGAGTGGAGAATGGCACATGTTGGTCCCAACCCTTCTGCCATCTGTCAGCGGCAACGGATCCAGGATTCTTCAAGACAGCCACTTTCAGGGATGTGGCAGCTGTTCCGTCTTGAGGTTTGCCAAGCATGATATGCCGGTATGCCATTGGCTCCATGTCCTAGACCATGTGGCATCTCAAATCCACAGGTCTTCTAAATAATTTAGTCGGTTTGCACCATGCACAAACGACTTGTATGGACCGGTGCGGCCTATTCATGCAATGGTTTCTTAGGTCCGTAGCCTTTTGTAAACATATCTCCGCAGTACCAACAAGACAGCATATTCTAAAAATATACCATCAAGCCTAGCAATGACAGTTTGGATCTGTTTCATCAGCATGTTATTTGTCATATCATCTTGACCTTCAGTTTGAGTATTTACCAATCTAAATGGAGTGCGTTTCTTGTCATTTACCCTAGAACGAGCTCATATCGTTCTACAATAGCCACCGCTTGTTGCATAGTTTTGCATTCCTTATCAAGACATCGTCATCTCATTTCTAGGCTCATGGATTTGTAAAATTGATGAAGTGCGAGAGATTCCTGCGCACTACTATTAAGATCAGGATAGGCACGTTTTGCCATGATTCTTAAATCATCTCCGAAGGACGCCAGTGTTTCATTTGTCTCACGTAATCTAGTTTCGAATCTGGCTATGTATTTCGATTGTTGCCTTGCACTACCAAATCTTTTATTTAATTTGCGCACCAATTTTCGAAATATTATCTGCTCTTGGTCATTTAAAACTAAGTCAAATATCCTGGCTGATCTCTGCAAACAGGAAGCAAGAGATAATGCCTTTTCTTCATCTGTCCATTTACCTAATTCAGTGCAATCAGTGAAAATGAAAGATAACTTTCCCAATAGGTAGACCCATCATATTTCTCTGGCTTGACCATAGGCAACCTCGGTCTATTTGGCCTATGATACGAATCATTAAATACAAAATCACCTCTCTATCCTCGATTGTGGTCATCGTTTACCAAATCCCGACGTCTGTCCGGTACATGATGACCATCGTTTCGCCTTCTATTAAAATAAGCGTTGTCATGCTATCATCCGACTCCGTTGATTCGTCTCTGTAAGTATTTGGTTAGCGTATTCTCGGACTTCTATGAGAATCATAATGGATCTCGACATCACTGTGGTAGGTATCATGTTATTGATTTTGTTTGGTTGGACGATCCCTCACACGTCTATTTGGGGACCTTCCCCTAGCACTCCCCATGATATGTACATGTATGTATGCCCTGCGTCTCTGAGTGTTTATTTTAGGATCATAGTTCTGTACCTCATCTTCCATCAAATTGTTTATCACAAGTGACGTTGATTGTTGAATGTCTCCACTAGCATTATCAACAATTTCATCAATATGTGGTGTGTCTACCATGACATTGGTATAAACTGTACCTCATTATCTGTGCTGGCCATAGTCTAGGTTAAAACAACAATAAAACATTATAGAACAACACACACAACAGTATAATATTGCTTCAATAGTCACTCAATGCAAACATATCACAAATGCTGAAATACAGTTCTGTTGAAAATCACTTGGGTATACATGACTACGTCGCATTTACTGCCAAGCAGGTTCGTATCGGGATGCTCTTTCAACTTTAACAAAAGCATCCCACTTCCAGCAACGTTGTAAGGTACCTCGCTACTCACATGAACATACTTTTGAGGTTCGCTATTAGTCAAGGATATTATTTCGATGACAACTTGCTTGGGTGTATTTCCATACCAGTGAAATGATTTGAACACGAAGTGTCTTAATTTCTGACAACAGTCTCATTTAGTGATATGATACCTAAAACGTCACTTAAAATTCCATGAAGGAAGCAAAATGAATATTTGAGAAAAACAATGAAAATCCAGTCCGTTCTTCGTAATTAAGCACTATGTGGCGAGTTATTCATGAATTTATGATACTAGCATTATATACTGATGTTCATTTTGTTTTGTAAAACGATATCTGATGCAGAATTCCAATTGTCACTAGTTTTCACGACCTAACTATCATGAAGACTGCCAACTTGTAGCCATATAATTCTCAATAAATACAGAAGGCTGGTAATATTCACTTGCTGTGTAGCATATACTGTGTGGTACTGTTGTATTCATACTATAGTATGTAGATAATGTAATTGTAAGGTGTGTATCCCTTGCATTTCTGTAATGATGAAGCAATGCGATAATTGTTGGGACATACTCAGTATCATACCCAGGACGATCGTGTATCATTATCTTGAATACCTCATATGTACGAGCAAAATATTTAGATCGCTCAGTAAGAATGAAGATTGTTCTCTCATGCTGAAGCTTTTGTAAGGTCACAAGTTTGTATTTATCTATCAATGCTAGTCTCCCTCGAGTTTGCCTTATTTTGATCTTCTAAACATGTACACCGGTTTTCGTTGTGGTTTCATGTTTGTAAGATCGTACCATGTTTGCAAGTGTGTTCAATTCGGAACAATAAATTCGTCTATATCTACATTCACTACAATCTCGGACAAATGCTTGTGTCTGTTTAATACCGCAACTTGTCCAAAACTTTTGAAATTTTATAAAATCTTTTTTTTTTCTGTGTATGTTTTTTTTGAAATATAAGTATGTGGGTGGTAAGAAATTAAAAAGAAAACAATATGCTTCCGAGCTTGATTTTATTCTGTGGTCTCATGAAGTGGTGTATAATTGCAAAATTCATTTAGGTAATGAACAAGCAAATGCACAAATCTGTAAATTTCATAGATTCTCATCACAAACTGATTTTAAATTTATATATTGCAACCCCATGATAATGATATATAGTGGGAAAAATAATGAAAAAAACACGAACAATCTTTTTCTTCGTCGGAAATCTGTAAATTAACATATATTCTCATGCAGCCATTTTGAAATTACAAAATAATCGCTGACAGTTCCAAGGCTGTAATTCGCTATATGATTGTTGTTTCTGTTTGTGTTATAAATGTATTTTGTATTTCCCTTTCCCCTGTGCAATTCTGTCACTTTATACAGTGTTCAGATTGTTTCCTGCTCATGTTTGGCCTATTGCGGCCAGTTGTCTTGACTTGTCCTGTGATCTTTTCCATCCATTAATTCCCCCATCCACCTCCCTTCACTGTCCACTTTGATTCTCCTGGTCTGCCGGGCCATTCTTTGTGCCTCTGTTCCTTAATATGTTTACCATTTGATCCCCTTAAGTGCCATATGTTTTGTGGATTGTTTTTCCGGAGGTCTGCGTGGGGAGGCACTGTCTTGTGTATGTGGCGTTCCCTGTAGTTACAAATTCTCTGTTTTACAATTGAAAACAAGTAATTGTAATGATTACCAATTTTTAACACAGTAATTGTAATATAATCATTACAATTTTACAAGTAATCGCCATAGATCAGAGTCCAAGCAGTGTGACTGCTGCGATATACAGCATACGAGATGAAAATTGTTATGCAAAAATAGACAGAATACTTATATGTGTGATAGTTCCTATGAAGTTCTAAGAAGAAAATTCAAACAGTGGTTGCTGAGAACAGCGCAAACAAAAAAGTGAGATTTAGGTGCTTTTGAAGCAACGGTTTTGTTAAAAGATTCATTTGCTTGTTTACTTCCCATGTTTGATAGCTTGTTACACTGTCTCTTATAACGATCAAACAGGTCCTCCAATGACTTCTGGAGAGCCTCGTCAGTTAGTGCCTTACCATATGGCACTGACTGATATTTGTTACTGGGATCTATCACACAAGGAGTGATCATTAAATGGATGACGTGATAACGCATCAAATCCCTTGCTGATTCCATCTGAATTGCCTTGATTTTGTTGAATCATGTAGTTTATACACTTTAAAAGATAATGTATCACTTTCTTTGATAAACCTTTTTGAGACATTTGTAGAGCATACAGGCTGGATGCTTTTTGATCCAAATTATTACCAGTGTTTGTATGTACTAGCAGACGTGATATTACACCCTCAGCTGTTCTGCTAAGTTAGCTCAGTAGGGTTGGCTCTTGATTGCCAATCTGTTCAAGTCTCATCTTCAGATTGATAATAAATGATAACCCAGGAACACTGTTTAAGTCGACTGACTGCAATGCACAAATGAAATTCTATTGTAAATGGGTTCTTAACTCAATACAAACAAACCTGATAAACTGTCATATCCCCTTCCGCTCATCTACACTGACAGTAAGGCCTATTGTGCTGGACTTCCTACATTCACAATAGCATTAGCAATATTTAAGGATAAGGTCTGAGTCTTTACAACTGCAATGTGATTTTCATAGCTTAACACTACATAAACACCAAAAGTAGTGTTTTTTATAAAGGCTTCTCTGAAATGAATTCAAACATTAAAGTGCTCTATGTTTGATAGTTTTCCTGATTTTGTTAAGTGTTAAAATTACACAATTATTTTTATGTAAACATGCATAATGAAAACTGCTTTCACACCAATTTACTTAGTGAATTTCCAGCTGTCACAAAACTGGCTACTCACACACTACATTGCTTTTTGTATTTACTGGGTTCACAATGTCATCCTCTGACTCCACAACTGACTGAGGTTTGTGGTCCATATCCTAAATGCTATCATCACTGTCATCATCATCAGGTCCTATGGATAAAAATCCACCAAATACTGCATTAATTAATCAAATAATATAACTCTGAAAATCACATTTTATATATCACAACGTCTAAGAAAGATTATCATAATCAAAATGTATCATAACAAATGAAACATTAAAATAAAGGGCAAATAATTGATATTTTCAAAGACAACTAAAATATGTCAATTGTTATTTTTGGATGCTTCAAATAAAAATGTGTTACAAGAAATTCATCGACTGATGCACAGACAGGGCAGCATCAAAATGTTTTGCTAGGTAAAATAACTCATTTTTTGTAAATCATGAAGACAAAATTGTGCTTTTCGCATTGTAATTTTCAATACAATAGCATTTACTTAAGATTAGCCATCCATCATTAACGTGGTACATTTCCGTGCAATCTCGACGACGACATAATGTCCTTTCGGTAGGTGTCCGGCTCAGAACGTAATTTCGAAAACTGCCGAAAGCATTTAGAATCACTCGGAAAAATCGTTTAGGAACCTTTCGAAGTTACACGGAAATGTACGAGCTAATGATGGATAGATTGCCTTAAATTTTGAAAGCATGAAAATTTAATTATCAAAATATATAACAAACATTCATTTAAGAGTTGATTTTTGTGTTCGTGTGTTCATGCAGTATGAACACTCGGAAGCGAGCTAGTAAATCCATGAAGCTCGTAAGCACTTGGTTGTAAATTTGCTAGATTACTCCTACATGTAAGCGTTCATACAGCATGAATGCACAACATTGAGAATCAAAGCGTATATTTATAAACAAAATATTGGTACATGTAACTTATTTCTGAAGTAATTTTTAGTTTAACAAATATTAATAGCAATGTGGCTCTGTCACTTGAATAGCCGAATTTAGAAGCTATGTGTGTTCAACAACAAAAAATAGTTGATATGTAAATATTTGGTCTCAAACGTTATTAATATGGCACTTTGTAATATAAGAGCATCAATTAATACTTCTGACAACTATTTTATACTTCTTTCAATTATCAGAGTTTGTTGCAGTTTTGTTTTTGTTTTGTTCAAGTATCATTTACATTAATCCAGCAAGCACGGGCATATCGGCCATATATCAGCTAACTGATATCTGTTTGTAATATTGGTCCAACATTTCTCTGATATTAGACATATATCGGTTTTGAACTTGTATGTAAATTTTGAATCAGGGTATATGTTTAAATAAATTGTTGATTAATATTCACAATTTCCAGTAAAAAAAGGCAACATGGAAAATCTTAAAGAGAAAATTCTGTTATTGTACACAGGCAGTATAATGTGCTGACACAGTTGTTTACGATCGTCATGTGTTTTGCGGTTGACTGAAACTTTGAAAGATGAGAATTAACTGATAAGAATGCATCGCTATTTTACCTCGCATGGACAAAATTATATTACTACGTAAGATGAAATATATTACTTTGATAAAGTTTTTATACTTATAGACGTATAGATAATATTTACAGGGGCGCAAGAATTGTTGGTCAAATATCGAAATCAGACGATGGGCCGATATCAAAAAACTACAACGGTCCAATGTCAATTTGATATCGGTCCAATATTGGCTTGATGTTGGAAACGATGTTGGGCCGATATTACGTCCATTTTGCAAATCTGACAGTGGTCCGATATTGAAATGTGATGTTGGGCCGATATTGTAGAATATATTGGTCCATATAATGTTTTTTGTTTTGTTTAACTCACTGGATACAAGATAGAGCACCGATGTAGAAGGTAACATTTCCTTAAATCTACAGACAAATATGATGTGCATGTCAGTGATTCTAAAATTAACGTACAATCTTGGGTCAGGGAGATACATAAGCAACACATGATATTCTGGCCATGATGGTTAGTTTAATGGAATGTTTTATCATTCAGACACACTTTTTATGCAAATGTTTTTATTGTTGTAGTGCCTTTTGCTTGTTAAGAGAAATTATAAACCCTTCCTCCATTAAATTTGTCATTTCCGTTACAATTTTATTTCTTATTTTTTGCTATGATGAGACTATAGTTTTCGAAAAAACAAATTGAATGTGTCCATGTTCTTTGAAAAGCAAAGGCTTTTTATATGCAAAATGTTTATTATATATTTATTGATTTTAGCAATAAGTTCATGGGATATATCACACATGTCGGCAAAAATGGAGACGGCAAACAGGTAAATTTCATTTTGGCCTCGACAGTATTTTATGGGAAAATCAAAGTTATTATTTCGGACTTAACATGATGATCAATTTGGTAATATGCATTCAATTTTTGGGTAATAAGGATATGTTGTGACATTATATATAGACACATTTGTATGTATGTCAAAAAGATGCCCCAAGATGCAAAAATAGTTGGTTCTTACCTTTGATAGATAGCTAGTGACGATGTGGATTTATGTCCAGTGACGGCCATTACCTGCGGAGCAGTGAATGTGCGACCAAGGATAGTCGCCCCAGTCACACGTGCTTAGTGATTTGTATAAACAGTAGACAATGGTACTGCTTTGCTCAGCCGGATCATAAACTTGGACTGCGCATCCCTGCCGACTGGACGGTTTTGATACCACACAGGGTCTGAATCGAGTTAGACTTCTCTGGGATATTGCCAGAGCCTCTGACATTGGGGATTAAGTTTTGATATGAACTTTTCAAAGTTTCTTACAGGACAATTGTCAATGACGACATCATCAGGGGGCATATGTCCAGAGACTAACACCTTGTCTTTTTCCTTGTGGTTTGTTGTGGCCTCATCTTCGGCCTTGTAGATATATTTGCGGCCATCATGGTAGCACCCAACCAAAAAAGTTGATTTTGTCATCTTCTCGAAATTTTCATTTGCCCGTCTGCAAAAGTACAGGCGAATGTTCATCTGTGCTCTATTCAATAGTCCGTGGGTGTGGTTGGCGTCATATGCACTGACATGTATAATTTAGTCAGATCATCATTAATTATTAAAGGATAGTGCTCAGTTGATCCTTTGCCCTGTTCTTTCAATTCCCTCAATGCAGTTTTTAGGGACTCGATTGCCTGGTTAAATACAGGGCTTGTAATTATGTCAAATTCTTTTGATACAGGTGGAGCTTTCAAATACCTTTTAAGATTATGTCTCATGTTCTATAACGTACTTGATTTGTACAAGTCGCCTTTCTTGTTTCGGGCATCTAAGTAAAATCTTACCAGAGCATCAGCTAGCTGCTGTTCTGTGTACTGTTCAAAATTAATATCCTGATCTTTTTCTTGAAGATATGTTCTCAGAGTTATCGCAGCAGACCGATTCATTTTTAACGTATTGTTAGGGGTGTATTTTACTTGTTTATTTGTAACATCTTCACTGGAATGATCTGCAAATCGTTGTGCCATGTTTATACCAGGTCCTGAAGTCCTGAACAACGATACAAAACATTCTATTCAGTTTAGACAACTAATTGTTTATTTAAGAAAAAAAATTTATGCTATTACATGATTTTTGTACAAAATTTATATCTTTGTATAATGTACAGTGTAAGTTTTAGTTCATTTAATGTTTTTTTTATAGGCCTTAGCAAAGAATGCAAATTTCCTGTAAATCAACCTATCTAAATTCTATTTAATCTGTGGCCCAATATAAAAAGATTAATATAATGAGTCAGAAAAAAAAATTGTTTGGCCTTAAATCATTGATGAAGGATTAAGTTGTTAATAAAATAAATTATTCAACGAAACTGTACATTTTCGTTATATTATTAACATGTTTATAATAAATACCTGTTGATGAGTTTACTCTTGTTAATTTTATAGTTTTCCATTTGTTTATTTGACTGTGTTTATTCATTTATTTATGCAAATCCGTTCGTATTCGTCTGCGATAATTTTCATAGCAGCGCACTTGACGAATTTTCAAGCGGCTAATCACATCGATTTCGTCGAACTAAAATGGGTTCAAACTTTTAATTTAAATCTTTTCGGATACAAATTTGAGCATACATGTGATCCTTTCAATATTTAATCACTTATGTGTGAATACCGATTGTCAACATTCCATTATTTGCTGACATGAACCGATCAAAATTTCTAGTCGACTCGACAGCTGTTACGCGCATAAATAAAAGATCCGAACAGTCGTTTAGCCAATGAAATTCCGGCGTTCCTTAAAAGGATATGGGGCGCATGAAGGGGAATTGATTTCGAACGTCATATACCCTATCAGCGTCGTGTATATAGGATCCTATACGCGAGCGTTTAACCAATGAAATTACTGGATTTTTCTTTGCAGTATTATAATACAGGATATAGGAAAAATAGAGAAATGTATCCAATTTTATTCAAAATTACCTTTTATCACATAACATACGGCGCGGGAGTGATTATAACCTATGCATTATTTCTCGAATTAAACTAGTGTATTATTTATGCAAATTAGGGCCGCATCACATATTCATACGCGCTGTCAGAAATCCAAACAAACATGGCCGACTTTCGCGTATCGGTCTACGACAAATATGTAGCATTTCGCGATCGTCTAAATGTCAAACAGCTTCATAAACGAAAGTTTATCAGAATTCTAACCATTGCGAGCTGAACGCGTACTTCAAATCCGATGCGAGTGCACATTTCAGCTCGTCTGGAGGTATCAACACATGACATGGTTCGCTGTCCATCATCCGGATCACGGTGGGTTTTTTTTTATGTGAACATAAACAGAATAGACCACACCACACGCTGATGCAATCCATCCTCCAAGAAAACGAGTACGAATGATTGACAGCGACTCACAGTGACATAGTTTCAACTGTGTCAACGTAGATCTGTTGATTTACGTTCAGTCAATGATTTTACTTTAGAATGGACTCGGTGACGTCACGACTTCATGTCGTCACAGCAGCGCGTGTGCACTAAATTTTAAACTTCGTCAATGTTTTCCTTAAAACTGCAGTAAATTATCGATCATGTTGTTAATTATTTGTTTTGTGTTAAGTTTCAACATTCGACATTACATTTGGTTTAATTATCGGTATTAATCGTCGTTTTTATTCTGTGAAAATCTTTGGAACTATGTTTTCTCGACCGAATCACTAAAGTAGAGACAAAATGCAGAGGCGGCTAGAGAAACGAGTCTGTGTGTTATTTTTTTGTTTTAGCCCGTTTACAAGATTTGTGATAAATAGAATCTAGCATTCGTGTTCACATTTTATTGAATTTATTAAACTTGTCGGCCAAAAAGAAGCCTCGCATTATATCATTTCGACTCATTTAATAAATTTAATAAAACATGAACACTCATGTTAGATCTTCTATGTATAATACAGCCTCATTTGCAGGCGATGATTTAGTAAAAAATTCTGCAAGATGAAATATTGTATCCGCATCGGTTCGGCGAGATAGTCGCTTGGCACTTCCAAATCCGGCATCAACCAAGCATTTGGTATGACCTGGCTCCAGTTTCACGAACATTCTTAAGTCCCTTATTGTTCTTAACTCCATAACAGGCTTAGTAACAGGCTTAAATTAACAGGCTTAATTTTTGTTGCGTTTCACGAAAAATAGCAGACTTAGTAACAGTCTTAGTAAGATTCTTAAGTCCATTATTTTAAGACAGCTATACCGCTGTCTTAAGCATGATTAGCAGTCTTAAATATGGCCGATTATAATAGAAGAATACAGCGTCTGCGACGTTTTGAGCCAGTTGAACGGATTTTTCGGGACCGCTCGAACCCGTTAGAGCAGTTGTCAAGGGAGGAGGTGAGGGATAGGTACAGATTCTATCCAGAGTCTATCTTGCTGTTGTTGCAGTCATTTTCTGCAGCTCTTGAAACTGATACGAATCGGTCTATGCCCCTCCCACCTCTCTTGTCACTGCTTGTTACACATTATTTTTTGGCGAGTGGATGCCATTTCATCATTATTGGAGATATACACGGAATCTCCAAATCGTCTGTCAGCAGAGCCGTAAAGAAAACAACCAACCTGATTAGCTCGTTACTTGGGGAATACGTTAAGTTCCCAACGCTAGCTGCAGATGTAAGAGCAGTGAAGAGGGATTTCTTCTCCATTGCAGGTTAGTTTACTACATTTATGGTTACGAAAATTATGTGGCGCGAATGTAATGACGAGGTCTAAAAATAGCCTATCCTTTTACCTTATTCCTCAGTCTCGGTAAAAATTACGACTAATATACACGATGAACCTCATGTTGTGTTCTCCTTCTCTCACCAACCAATCATTATTGAATGACATCGATTCCATCTTAATTTCGACTGTTTTTCTTTCCGCCTGTTGTCAGACGTTTCACCCCAAAGTCGTTTCGTACCAAGTCGTTTCGTCCCAAGACGTTTCACCCCCAAAATGGGTGTGGAACGTCTTAGTAATTTATCATATTGAATACATATTTTTACTTTATAAATTGATCAAACTTATTAAGTATGTGTATGGTGGATGTATGTATACATATGAGTGTGCATGTGTGTGATTGTATATATGTTTATGAGTGGGTGTATGGATATATATATATATATATTTTGTCCAGGCTCTATTGAAATTGTGGGTGAAACGTCTTTCTATAACTTCATCTAATTTGTATGTTATTATATTTCATGTCTAATATGACAATGTTAACATTGACTACGTAGTGATTCATAAGTGTGTGATTAGAAAATCAATTTGTTTGTATTATCAGGTTTCCCCAAGGTTGCAGGCTGCATTGACTGCACACATGTACGCATTCGTGGCCCTTCGCAGAACGAGCACGAATTTGTGAACAGAAAAGGCTATCATTCCATTAATGTTCAGGTAAACTTCACTCATATATTGTAGTAAACAATGTGTACCTCTAAAACAAATATATATGTTTTAATTTATTTACTTGAAAGCTCAAATAATAGCATAATATTTCACCATATAACTTTTTTCATTGATTTATAGTACAAAATAGTAATTTATTTCGTATAAAATTTATTTGCTGAATTTCAGATGATATGTGATGCCAAGTTCAACATTTTGAATGTTGTAGCGAAGTGGCCAGGAAGTGTACATGACAGTCGGGTGTTCATGGAATCTTCGGTGTGCAGATATTTACAAACTGGTCAGTATATACTATTGAGGATAACGCAATGTTCACAAAATATATGAAATATAATGGTGTTTTATTGATTAGTGGAAAATGAAGTTATCAAATGCACATATTAATTTATTGTTAATTTTTTACAACACTATTCACAAATACTGTGAACATATGTATCATAAAATAAAACTGACTACATTAAAGTCTCTATACAGTGACCACTAAGTGCTGGTTATACAGTTATCCACTAAATAAAACTTAACTTGTGTTCAGCATTTAGTGACCAATTGTATTTATACGTAAGAATGTTTCTTTATTTAGTGGTCGCTGTAATGAGACTTTACTTGATTAACATGTGTAATATGCTGTTAATACGAAACGCCTCAATCAGTAATGTTATTTTTTGTTCATATGACAGCATATTACAAAATAAATAAATTAATAATTGCATAAAAGTAACAAACTTCTAGTTCAATGAGATCTTAACAATACAAATGATATACATTTTAATTGTACAAACATACGCCTTTAAGTGTACATAAAAAAATTAACAGCTACATGTATTTATCAATTGATATCAGGTGCCTTAGATGGACATATTCTAGGGGATAGTGGGTATCCTTGTCGCCCTTATCTACTAACACCATATTTACACCCATCTACACCTGCACAAGAAAGGTAAGAAACTTTAATTGATTAAAAATATAATATTTTTTAATCTTCACTATATAAACTTTTTACAATTAACACATTTTGCAGGATATTATTAATCGTTTTATTTGATTAAAGTAGTAATATCTCTTGTTTCACAAAACCAACTCTAACATGACAGAATATCCTCAGAATATTCCAATGTTGGAATAGAAACAGTTCATTTATAGGTGTGATGAATAACAAATTATATCACAGTTAGATCAATTGTGTCCATGACGTAGTAAAATATACAACAATCATTATTGTAATCACATAACAATGTAACAAAATGGAAGCCTCTTATAAGACCAATTGAAACTACATTATTCATATGTTATTTTATTTTTAAATTCTATTCCGACAGATACAATAATGCTCTGGTGAAGACCTGTGTTATTATTGAACAAACATTTGGAGTTATAAAACGAAGATTTGCATGTCTTCATTATGGACTTAGATTGAACCCTCAAAGAACATGTGAGATTGTTGTTGCTTGTGCCGTTCTGCACAACTTTGGACAACAACAAGGTGATAGTCTTCCAAGACAAATAGAATTGGTCAATGAGCCACAATGTAACGACCAGCAACCACCTCAAGCTGCAGTTGCTGGAAACATTTATCGAAATCTCATTGTTGCCTCATACTTTCAATAATTTGATAAATGTAATATTTAATTTCCATCACAAAAGTTAAGTTCAAGTATTCATTATATATTTCTTTGATGGCTGGTTTAAAGGGGTTTTACTGTAATACCGAGTTAAGAGAGAGATAAATGTTGAAGGCACTGCAGTTTGACAGTACTATGTTTACATATTTGTGTAAGGTATGTAAGTTCAAACTGTACAATTGATACAATAATGAATATCCAAACTGTTAGTGGGTGTTAGAGAATGTAAATTATTTTTCAAATGGGTCACAAATTCACCAACCTAATACATTGGATTTTATCTTAACATAGATACAGTGAAATCCCATTATAAATTTACATTATCTAACATCAACTCATATTTTGGATTTGCATTATTGTACCAATTGTACAGTTTGAATTTGCTAAAGGTAAATGATTAATGAACATTTAAAAAACATAAAATAAATGCTTGTGTCATGTCAAGATAATGAACTAAAAGAATGATTGTTTTGAAAAGTCAAAGCTTGTAGCAGAGCTATGAAACTGAATAGTTAACCCTTTCATCCATAACAAATATTCAACATATAAATGTATAAACATCTAGTCCAAAGCTCAGACATTATATAATTGAAAATGTTTATGATAAATGTGGCTAAAGGTGACATTGTTCATTAAGAGTTATTTCATAGTCGATCATACTTTTTACAAAAGTTGTTTCTTTAAGTTGAGTCAAAATGCATCTGCATATGGGGAAAAGGGTTAACTATTCTTCACCTTGAACAGGTACAATAACTCCCAGCTGCTTTTTTATGAGTTGCTTTTTCAAAAGGTACAATTCATTGTCTAAATGTTTTTTATTTTCCCAATAAGCAGTTTCTGCTTCAAATTTCTTTGTCTCTGCTAAAAGCTTTGACTTTTCAATTGAGTAAAGATCAGATTCAAGAGTATCTCTTTTTCTCTTTGTTGTTCTCTTGCATTGAATTGTCGAAATTGGCGTCGGTAAGATATTTGTTGATAATGGTTGAGCTGTAAACATAATATTATAACAATAGAAAATTGTGAAAATGCACAATAAGCAAATATATTTTGTTTTTTTAAATTATAATTTTTTTGACTATTTATTCCTTGCATGTTAATATAAGTAGTGTTTCATGTTACTCTTTTTAAATACAATAAACAAAATAAAGTATGATTCATGTTATAAGGTATTCCAAAATGTTCATTATACATGTAAAGAACTTAATTATTGATCATAAATTGTATCTAATCAGATAAACATAACAATGATATTTCCATTGTTTAATGAACATCATAAAACTAAGTACATTAATGTTTAAAGCACTCACTTGTGGTGTGATTGTCTGTTTGTTTTGTAACAACTGGAACATATGTGCTGAAATATTTTTAATGCATACAAAACTAGAATAAATTAATATTATTTTGAATACAAATGTTGCAACATTAGTTGTATTCATATCTAATATACAATAGACGAAATATAAACCATTGTGGCAAATGGAGAAATTACTCATAATGAGCCGTTCCTATTTTTATCAACGTTCAAATATGTCCATTGTTTAAAAATATGACAATTTCACTTATAAATTTATATTTTTTGTTTTTTACTACATATACTCTATAGATGTTCATAAATTCGTCTGCTGTTGATTTGATGTAATATTACTGACTGAATACCAAATTGTACTTCAATATTCATGTCGTAGTTATATCAATAAGCCATATATATACAGTGTGGAGAAAATTATTTCTATTATAAATCATTGTAACTTGTCAGAATTCAATACATACCTTACAATGTCCACTCCAACATTGTCCACACTGATCAATGATAAGTCTGCCGCCGCCTCATGATCTTCATTAGTGCCAGTTGTACTTGCATCAACTTGTCAAGTAAATAAAATGTGATAAAGTCTAGTTATTATGTTTAATTGCAAAGCTGCAAACATTAATCTATGAATTAGTTATTTAAAAATTCCTTAAATTAGTTTTGTGTCGTTCATAAATCCTATGAGATTGTTAATTTTTGATAACATTACTTTATAATCTCTTTGTGAACAGTAAAACTTTTAGATTTAAGGTAACATCATTATTGTGCAGACGGTACAGTAATTTCTGTGGATTTTATTGATCAAAATTACAAATTTTAGTTTATAGTTGTAGTTCATTTTAGGATATAAGTAATTGAAGCTTTTCCCCTACTTCATTTTTGGAATGTCTTCCATTCTATGTTCTATATTATTATAAGGCTTCATAATAAAAACCTTGAATGAATCAAATTGACAACAGTTATATGTGTTTAGTGTACTTTTTTATGCCATTTGGTTGTTCACCAAAATGACCAAGTTTACTTTAATGTCAAATACAAAACAAGTTAGAAATACCTGTATTGCACAGAGACTCTAGCCCGCCACTTATGCCAGTGGCCTCAGCAGAGTTGTTCTTCACCCAATGCTGTACAATAAGGTCCTCGCATGGTAGAAAAACAGCCATCGAGCCACCTCCAGTCTTGTTGACAGAGTCCATCTTTTCTTTGGCTGAAATAATAAAGAAACAATAAAGATAGCATAATCAAAGCATACATGTACAGTCAAACCTGTCTGTAAAGACCACCTATGAGAACAGCAAAATGTGGTCTTTGTTTACAGATGGTCTCTATTAACAGATTAAATATCATTGAAAATGGTCTGATGGGAGATAAAATTAGTGGTCTTTGCAGACAGGTTTAACAATAGTGGTCTTTGATCTCAGGTGGTCTTTAACACATGTTTGACTGTAGTTGTTAACATTATGCTATGATATAATTCGATATTCGTATGTAATTTGATAACTCCATGTAATAAGTATTGGAACTTGTTACATACATTAATAATATGCGTTGATCAGTTATTTCATTATCAGTTTTGATTTAATCCAAATAACAGACACAAAATTATAACTACCCATGACACTTTAATACTTACTATCCTTTTAGATGAATTAGTGTACATGACTCACTTTCTCACTGATATCACATGATATATTGCAAATTTCAACAACAATTTTAAAGCGTTGTGAGATATAATATTTAGATATCTTGTTCCATACATATATAATATTTATTAAAATACATATTCAATGGAACAACAAAACAAGTTTTCAATTACAAGTATGTTTAATGGATTGGATTTGAAATTTAGATTGCGAATCATTTACCTAAATGTTCCATACATATATGTGATAATGTCTCAGTAAAAGCGGCAGATTATAAGTATATGAATTACCTTTTCCCTTACAGTTGTAGTACAGCTTTTTCAGTTCGGCTACTGTCCGAATGCACGCTGTACGTCCTGATCTAAAACAGAAATAATTTACATGTAATGAAGATTATGATCATGTAACTATTTGCTACTTTTTAACAATGTCACAAAACATTTCTATTCATTAACCATTCTCATGCTTTACATTTAAACACAAATCTTTCTTTTTGTCAATATCAATGTAAAGTGAAATTTTCTGGCATTCATTAATATTACAAAATTGAACGGATAAAAAGTGCAGCCGGTACAGGGGCTCGAATCCAAGACCACTCGCTTACAGGGCGAATGATCTACCATCTGAGCTAACCGGGCTGCTAAGAGCTCCATGAACCCACAATCACTACAATACCATATGATTATTTGTTTCACAAAAGCCACTACCTAAATGACGATAGAGGCTGAGCTATCCATATACATGTAGTATGATTATACATTGAATGACAATCTCCTCAATGTATCATGTTAATTAGTCATCTTCATTTGGAAAAATATTTAAACAATAACTATAACATAGCATATTGTTCTTCTTCTCCTTCTTACAATTTTTCATCTGCTACATATACTGCCAATCCGGGAATGGATATAAATTCTCATTGTTTTTAAACGTTTTGGTACGGGTAACGATTGATATGTAATGTTGTTAAAAAATAAAATAAACCCACATATACCGACTTGTAACGATGTAAACAGATTAAAATATTGCCATGTACATTGAAGTTAAATGTGAATTCAAATTAGCAGCGTACAATCACACAGCCACTCGTGTGCCGTTAAAAGTAACAATACAAATCGAGCAATGGGAATGCTTGATTGATAATGGGGTTGAAAGTGTCACTTACGAGTTTGAAGAATCTGCTATTTCATGCCAGCATCTTTCTTTGGATTTGGCTCCAGAAGTAGCCCCACGAAATTTTCCGAAAAGTTCATCACTTCTGCTTATTATTTCTTCGATGGCAAATTCCTTTTCACAAGAAGTCCAATTTGGATTGCGCTTTCGCGAATCCATATTGCCAAACGACAATTTTGACAAGCACTGACAGCTTGTGACGTAATATGCATTGTTTACACAAATTGCTATGATGTCACACGCTAAATAACTGAAAATCGCCTCCAAATGAAGAGTAGCTACGAAACAAACGAAAAGAACGGAAAGTTAAGAACGCTATTCGTTCTTAGCTTAGCGATTACTTAAGAACGTTAGTGAAACGCAAATATCGTCAAATTCTTAGTTAAGAATGTTAACAGTCTAAGACTACTGTTAATTCTTAGTTTAAGGAATTACTTAAGAATGTTCGTGAAACTGGAGCCTGGTGTCTGCATCATGTATGTTATATCCTTGTGAAAACCAACAAGAATGCGCCATGCCATGTACCAGTTTTTGTGTTGACTTACAATAAACAGTAAAAGTTTATTCAAATTTAAGACGCATGTACTGTACTTACAGAAACAAATTACAAACATATTAATAAGTTGTCTTTGTGTGGTATAAATTGTTTATTTCATGAATGTAAGTTTGATTTGAAAACATTATTTATATAATGCAGTATCATAAATTACAACCGCATATTTCAAGACTTATTGGAAAAAGTAACCGTACATAATTATTTAATTATATTATGAATATGTATAAGAATGCTGATGTACAAGTGAAACTCTGGTTTTAGAATGTATACGATAAAATAATAAAATACTCACCAAAGCAGTTATCAGCATGAAAGCCACATTCATCTTCACCTCCACCAAATTTACTAAGGCCATCATCAAGCATAGAAATGACTGCATTTGGACCACGAATTCCTTTTCCATCAGGACCAATTGTTTGGGATTTATCGATTTAGTAGTTCACCTGACGTGGTATGGTATCAATTCTAAATCCAAACACATGTACGCGACGAGATGTAACGAAGTACAATGGCCCCACCTGTCTTCCATGGTGTGGAACAGTGACCAGCTGAGCAAAATCAAAGGTGTAATGGATTTTATTGCTGACACCATCCAATGCTGTCCTCACCCAGGAACAAAATCACGTTCCTTTTGTGCAGTATCAATGTGAAGACTAAAACCTGCACATCCTGTCATCTTTTCGCATTCAGTACGAGCATCCATTATTTGTTTTCTGAAGCTTTCACATTTGGAGCAAACATCATCACGAGGTGAAGCAATCCTGATACTTGGACAGCATGATCTCCAGGTATCAGTAAAAGTGCTGTATTTCAGTACCCTTGCATTTTCTTCAGAGCAACATACTATTCAGAACCTCGTGGTGCTGCAGGCATTGGTAGCCCTATTTCTTCACCCTTGTTTTTAATGAAGTTTACCACACGCAATATATATTCATATGAAAGGGTATTATGTGGTCGTTTGCCTTTGTTTCCGTGCTCACGTCTAACAAGTCCATGTTGACGGATGTGGGTCATTGGAGCTCTCAAGGTAAAATGTACAATGTCAAAAAGTAAACAAAATGCATCTTTGCAAACAACACTGTCTCTAAACTTGTATTCAATGCTCTGCCGTTTTGTATCATTTTCATCATAAACTTGCATGCACCCCAATCTGTTCAGAACTCCCATAATGTAAAACTCTTTCTCTGACTTCTCCATCTCTCTCAAATTAAAAATATGTTCTTGGACTTCTTGTTCATGAAATGGATATAAAGAGTCATTCTGACAATAAGATGCTAGTCTTGATGTTACAATACACTCAGATTCAGTCCTTACATTTTCTTCAATAGCTAAAACAACACTGTTAATACTCAAAAAGTCTTCGATGATATTATCTCCTTCAGTTTCATTGTCCGTAAAGTTTTCCGCATCAGTCTTCTTCATCTTCACATTCATGTCTATTTCCAGCATTATGTATTCTTCCAAAATGTTTATCATAATACTGTGTGATTTCCTGAAATACAAAATAAATCAAATAAAATCGTCTGTAGGTATGCTCAAATAAAACAAAAGTATTATAAATATACTTAATTTCATGAGAAAAAATTATTCTACAATACATTTTTCTAAGTCATAATATGTCACATGTAAAGAAAAAAAACTGGGAAAAAATTAACAACTACCAAGATTCGAAATCGCGACCTTCAGCTTACTAAGCCACTGTCACATTCACTACACAACAGAGGCCACACTAAAATAGATTCATCAATTCTATTTTTAGAAGTATGTTAGGGGAAACTACTCTGTAATTAATTTCATAAATTCATTAATACACAAGTTTCAGAGTTCGAAAAAGTAAATACACCGTCACTTATTTTAATTTATATAAGTCATGATGCATATTATTAGCACTATCCTACAGTATATGGTGTGTTTACAGCTATAATCAAGTGTTGTGAACAACGACTTCAACTAGTTCAAGTTGAACGTTTGCAGACGAACGATCCGAACTCGACGCTTTCACTTGAAATTAAAGACAATTTCACTCCAAACAAAAATTGATGATACTTAACGAATGTGTATTTATCTCCCTTTGTGACGAAGGGCATGGATTTTGTGCTCCGTGAATTTTATGGAATTAAATGTAAAATTAAAGTGATTTACAGGATTATTTTTGGACTAAACCGATTGTAAGTACTTTAACTTCATGCCACCAAAACAAAAAACCACAACCAAAAAGGTAAATAAGAAGAAAAAGCGTAAAAACATTTCGCCATTGTTTGAGGAAACCAATACACAAAGCACGAGCTACACGAGTGACCAAAACACGAGCACGGAAACCGGTTCGAAAACACCTGTGTTCGTAAATTGTGACACAGATGTGAATAATCAAACCAAACGGCAACGAAACCACACAGTGCAATTTAACTACGATACGCCTACAATAAACCGACTTATGACATCGCAAGTGAACTATCCACAGTCATTTAATGGCCAATTATATGCAGTCACCGCCATGTCAGTTCACCCCACAATTCATGACTATCCCGCATCCGAAAAATGCATCAGCCAGTTTCCTGATCAACCACCACCTTGGGCTTTAAGTATTATGGAGGACATTAAAACGATAAAAACAAGCGTTGGAAAAATCGACAATATTGAAAAAATAGTCAACTCCATGTGCGCGAAGCTCGGTGACCTCAAAATCAAGGTCAATAGTATTGAAACTCGTGTTTCTGAGGTTGAAAATGCCACCTTCTTCATCAGTGAAAAATACGACGAACACTCACTTGAACTTACTACAACACAACAGTCAGTGAAACATCTTCAGGAATCGTGTGAAACAATAAATGATGAACTGAAAAACAAATTACTTGACATGGAATTTCGAAGTATGAGAACAGACTGCTCCACGGGTAGATTCGACTAGTGCAGAAACTCCCATACTCAAAACATATGAGGATCTCGTCAAGAGTGTTATTTCTGACACGCTAAATATCGCTACCCCAGATATCTCCTTTGATCGAGCTCATCGTCTAGGCAATAAAGTCATCCTAAACAAGCCTCGACCAATGCTAGTGAAGTTTCACTACCACCGCCAACGTGAACAGGTTCGACAAGCTTCTTTTGACCTTAAGGCTGACGGGATCGGCGTACAGATACCAAAAGAGTGGCGTGACGCCAGGCGCAACTTGAACAACATATACCTCAGCGAGAAGGAGGCGGGCAAAACCGTCCGATTAGTAGGCGACAAACTTTATGTCAACGGTGCAGTGTACAACCCACCAAAACCCTAGAGGTGTCGAGAGGAGCAAATAAACATAATCTCTTGGAACATTAATGGCCTAGCCAGGAAAATTTCCGATCCAGATTGTATTGACTTAATTAATAGCCATGATGTTATCATTCTTACCGAAACTTGGGTGTCATCAAAAACCAGCCTTAATTTAAACATAAGTAGCTATAGTGTTAAACATTTATTTGGAAATAAGTCACAGAACCCAAAGAAATGACAATATTCTGGTGGAATTTCAATTTATTATAAATCCAGTCTCATTGATAAAATTATTATTGTAAAAAAACATCAATGTGGAATTGTTTGGTTTAAAATTTGTAAAACTGTTTTTCATTTTAATGAAGATGTGTATATTTGTTGTACGTACATTCCTCCACGCGATTCAAATATTTTAAATCAGTCTAATATTGATATATTTGATCAATTAGAAATTGATATAGGACATTATGAAGTACTCGGAAAAGTACTTGTGACTGGGGATCTCAATTGTAGAACATCAAATGAACCTGATTTTATTGTATTTGACAGATTTTTAGATAATAACTTGACTTTAAACGCAAATGAAAATAGTACCTAGGATAGACAAAGACCACATGCTCGACGCACATGGCACACGGTTGATCGACTTATGTAAAACCACAAATTTATTAATAGCCAATGGCCGCATACATAGTGATAAATCCGTCGGAGATTATACATTTATGAACCGTAACGGGATGAGTGTAGTTGACTATTTATTACTGAACCACATTGATTTTAACCACATTACGTCTTTTGACATTATGTTGCCAAATGATTTATCTGACAATCGTGCTATACATTTTTGTATTGAACGACTACGCCCACTTGAAAGTACACGTGACCAAAATACCGCCCCTGAAATATTTTTAGCGTGGGATGATGCGCAAACTACGACTTTTCGTTCAGTTTTACTGAATGACGTGACACGCTTAAATCAGCTGACTACTAATTTAAATAATAATACGATAGATGAGTCGATCAATTGCTTTACACATTTTATGCAAGATAACGCCTTCAAGGTTTTTGGTAAACTTAAGATAACTCATTGTCCAAAGAAAAAACAAAGAAAAAATGGTTCAATAAAGAATGCTATGATGCGCGTAAAATATCTAATCAAGCGAGAAACATTTTTTTAAGAAATAGAAACACAGATAATAAAGACGATTTCCTAAATAAAAAGCGTACTTACGCGAATGTGAAGCGCAAATATAAACGCATATTCATGAAAACTGAAGGAAAACGGGTTTCATTATTAGCGAAGTCTAACCCAAAATTATTTTGGAAAAATATTAAGACACAATATAAAAAAACGCAAAATGAAAATAATAACTTGAACTTAAATGACATATATTCGCATTTTAATGATTTATACGGAACAGTACCTACATATAATAATGACCAAAGTAACGATGCGACATATGAAAACTATATCTATGACAATGATTTAGATATTGCAATTACTACTTCGGAAATAAAACATGCTGTCTTTTCACAGAATAACTCAAAAAGTCCTGGCACAGATAATTTAATAGCGGAAGTGTTTAAGAATTCTTTTGATATAATTTCACCATTTTTAACTAGATTTTACAATAAAATATTTAATGATGGTGTATTCCCGAAATGCTGAGAAGAGGGTATTATTATACCTATATTTAAAGGCGGGTCTCACGAAGCAAAAAACTATCGAGGAATAAAACTCAACAATATTTTATCAAAAATATACTCCAAGTTAATAGACTTACTACATGGGCGGATAAACATGATAAATTTATCGATAATCAGTTTGGTTTTCAAAAAAATAAATCAACCACAGATTGTATCTTTGTACTTAATGCTTTAATTGCGAAAACTTTATCAACCAAAAAAAAATTATACGTAGCATTCTTAGACTGGGAAAAAATGTTTGACAGAATTGACAGAATGCTTTTATGGAGAAAATTACTGAAGGAGAATATAAGTACTAAATTCATAAATGCACTACAATCTATGTATTCTACCGTTACGTCATCTGTTCGATATAATCATATGAAATCTAATCCGATCAACTCTAAAATCGGTGTAAAACAGGGCGATCCTGCCAGTAGCATTTTGTGTCTTTTTCCTTAACGACATATTAAATCATATAAATAAATCTATAAATGGTATTGTAAGCATTGATGATATACAATTATTTTCATCAAACATGAAGTCTGTTTTCTTGATTTCCCACAAATTCTCCCGACCTCTGTTGCAGAAGAACAACATGACGGTGTCGTTAGGTCAAAAGAACTGTACAGTGTGTGCAGATCATGCTTGCTGAGTGGTTCTTTGTGTTGGACCCTGGCCTTTCCTTTTTGCTTCAGTTTCACAAGCATGGCGAGAAAAATCTAATTGGAACTATTGAAATCCTTATCAATAACAACATCGATAGAGCACAGCTTGTCAAAGTGTTTCTGTAAACCATACCTGATTGATAGCATGGATTTCTTTGAATATAACTGTCCATCAGTTTTTCTAGCTGCAGGATAGAAATTTCCCAGCAAGTTTTTCAGTTCAGATTTTTCAAGCGTCTCAGACGGAAAATACAGGTGTTTCTCACTGCAATAATTCCGTAAAACACTGACCGCGCACTTTATCACATTGTATGTACTCAAAGAATCCCCTGTTTTTAAGTAAAATGCTCAGTTCTCTTTCTGAAATATCGTCGAATCTTGACATGTTGTTTGTTTGCGTCTGACGAATCCCAGTCACTCAAACGCTCGCTCGCTTCGACAATGATCGTAACTTTCCGAAAAACGCGAATCGAATACGGAAACGATCGAACGTTAATGATATGCCGTCTAAAAATAAATTTGGAAATTCCAATGACGTCATAGCGCTAGAGGGGAACAGTTCATACTGTTGACCGGGGGAATAGTTCAATCCAAGACAAATTGATAGCTTTCATGTAAAACAGCAAACAATAACAGATTTGTATTTATATAAGGAGTCAGGTAATAATAGATATTGTTTCCAACTTGCAAATAGTGACATCACATTACGTTTTCTTGAAGAGGAGGTTGGAAATCCCACAGCAGTGCTCATATATGTTTGGCTTTGCACCTCCCCGAATGCTAATGTTTCGTATGCTGTTTTTAGGGAGGCATCGTCTTGTGTTCTAAGATCTTTCTTCCACTGTCTACATAATAGTTTTTGAAACATATCTTCTCATGTATACTGTTACTTAGTAAGAAAAAATGTGAATGAGCTAGCCTCCAAAGATTACATAGAACACGCATTGAAAGGTCTGCATTGGCTTAGTGTCTGAAAAATGTGTTCATTCGTCTCTTCAAACTCTAAGGCGTAAGTGAGGGGATGAAATCCGATATTGACAAAGTTCATGAACAATTGAGATCAGTTTAACCTTAGCCAGAATGAAATAAAGCTATTGAAAAATACAAGAATGTAACAGAGAAGTTGAGTTACAAATCGTTGTCGAAGAAAATGATAAGCTTAAGAAGAGAAATAAAGACCTAAATAAAATACAATGAATTCCTTATGACCTAGAACAAGAATAAATAGTCTAAGACTAAAATGGTCTTGGTAATCCAGCAAAAAATAAAAAGCCTGAAAAACTAGATAAACAGCATTCAGCTTGTTAATAAAAATCTTGGACATAGTCATTGCTCATAGGTAAGTTAAATTCAACAACGAGATAAATAGACCCGTGGTTTCGTTCCCTGTAGCTACTTATTCTCTCTCTTTTACTGTATAGTACCAGGAAAATGTTAAAGGGTGACAAGATAGGTCATCATAGAAGATCTTACAGGGAATAATGCACTGACGATTGGAAAACAATCGCGCTTTTAAGTTATAGTAAATTAGTAAAGTGGTACATAGACTTGCCCAAAGCTAGACATCGGACATGTGTTAGTATAAAGTCATGTTTTGAGGAACTTGAAAAATCGGTCAATGGCGCTACCGTCTTAAAATCATCTTATATCCATATATATTGAAACGTCTGTTAACATTTTGCATCTGCAATTTCTTTTATAAAATTCTAATTGAATGTGTGCAAAATGATGAACATGGGTTAATGTTTATTCATATATGCAAATACGCATACACCTCTTTACACTATACTTTATATTCACGAACCCCATCGGTAATATTACTTGTGTGTTTGATGTATACTTCTCGGACCACAGGGCAGTATGAATTTGATATGGCGAGATATGACATGGTAATATACTGAAACCAGTCTGCTATAGTTGTGTCACTATCATTCACTTGACAAAGCTTTAAATTTACTTCGCATAATTGTAGTATCATATCATTTTGAAATGTCGCTATTTGAGCACTTGCCGCGAAATACCAAAGTCGTTGAGGTGGTGCTATAACCTCCAAAGTCTACGCGTGTCATTATAAAGCGAGAAATATGACTAGATTGGTCAGTGTAAGGTTAATATGACTGGATGTGGTAGCTTGACACCTGCCCAAGGCGTGATTTCACAGTACGACAACACGTTATCAGATAAGATAAGAAGATTCAACACTGCATACTTTATGGGGGATATAAAACCAAAGACATGCCACCCACCCTATCAAGTACATGCCGAACAAGGGATGAAAATAATTTCTAAAATTTTAAGAAACATCTTCATTTTCAGAATATTCCAATATTTATGTTTACCCTAAAACGTAATTATTCACGCAATAAATACTAACCCATCAAATTTCAGAAGGTTCAATCAAGCATTATATTGTCTTGTAGACTTGTGAGTGTAACATAATTCCTCTTGTATTTGTTGACATCCGCTGTCTTCCTATGCTACTATTTATTTCACGCGTTTCATTAGTATAGCGTGAAATGGTTGTCTTACGCGTAATATACACACAGTAGTGAGTTTTTATATGAAATTATTGAAAATCCGCGTACTATATATCATACAGTGAGGGTCAGTCGTGTGTATGTTACGGTGAATGATTTTGCTATCTGTGATTGATATGTTAGGTCATTCTACCGGACGACTTCATTCAAGGCAAATCGTAAATTGTTTGGCAGCCGGTATTTTAGAGCACGTGGTTATTCGAGATAAATATGAGCTTCTTTCTAAAATTGAAGATTTGGTTTCATCAAAATTATCTACATTTGAGCAGAAAATAATGGATTCTCAGCGTCAGATATCTCAATGTCAAATTTCTATACAGCTAGTCTGGTGTCGCAAAATATGTTGTAATGTTGTTGTTGTATATTGCTGTGTAGGGTGTAGCAAAGACTGATTGCATCAGACGAGTGCCCATAAATCGATGACGTCTCATCACGTGAATACAGTTTTAACTGTGATTAGTTATTTCTATCGACGTTGCGTATGATTTAATTAATTTTGGTGCCCTGATACATATTTATATCGCACATGGAAAGTCATGGGGGCTCATCGATATTTTACGAAATTAGCGACAAGGTTTACAATGGTGTTATAAAACATTTTTGGCGTTCATGCATGTGTAAACCCCGATCACGACGCACACATTTAACACAAAGCCCCTTCTATGTGTGCGTCCTGATTGGGGTTAATACATGTATGAACGCCAAGCAATGGTCTTTTAATCCGTATAATTGCAAATCCAGAGATGTTTTTGTAGTCAGATAGTTGAACAGGAAAAAAAATTGAAAATAATATTCGGGCCATAATAGGCGCCATATTAGACATTGACTTAAAAGTTGATGAAATTTGTTCGTAACCATTTATTATTCCACACCAATCATTAATAAGTGTAAATGGCTAATCATGCTAATGGACTTCAAGATCGAGCTGGCAGATAAATATGTAGGATTAGCGCGAATCGGATGAAATTCTCGCGTCAAAACGTCGGTGAACGGAGCTATTATTCAGAAACAAGGATAGATAAAATGGTAAACATACCGCATTTCGTATAAAAATGGAATGCGAGCTACTAAGAAAGAGAAGATTATATGCTGTTAATAACACGTTTTGGAAACCGAAAGATATGGTCGCGAAATCATATGGCTTGGCTATTAATTAAGTAATGTTTGATTGTTTGTCTTGTAAAAAACAGTCCAAAAACATTTTTGTATGCTCTCGTTAGCAATAGCTGCGTTTTTGAACAGACGGGTTCAGAAAAAAAGTAAGACCGACAGGAATGAAATGGAATGATTGTTTCTAGACCACTCATGATAACATCGTTTGTAACGCGAGTCATTTTTTCCATAAATAACCATGTAACTAATAAAACCTAGGTCTAAACTTGTTTTAAAAATATTTGGTGAATTTGCAAATACATACACAATATAGTTGTTGCTTAAGAAAATAGTGTTCATCATATTGTATACCTTAGACTTAGGTCGAAAATAATCCGTGATCGATGAAATTTGAGTGTTCATGCATGTATGATCGCCTCGGATAAACCGATCAGAATCCATCAATTTGCTGAATTTGGAATTAATGATGTTTTTGTTGACAACATTATGACGTTTTTCTTTTATTTCAAACATCAATTACTGATAGCCATAAATTAATCAATGAGGGAAATAATTTCTGTTCCATGTTCTGCGGTGTAAATGGATGCAATGACCTTCATTTAGTCTTTTAAAGACTAAAAGCGAGAAAACATCTGTACATCGGTAAATGACGGAGTAAATATGGATTCAATATACCAAAGAGAAATACAACAGCAACCACAGAAACCACAGGAATCTGTTTTCAGTGATAACTAAACCTGCAGCAAACAATACTTTTCCCATGGTTTGTTTCCGTCGCATCAATGAAGTTTTTTATAACGACACAGCATAGCTAACTAAGGAACCTTTGTACCTAATTATCCGTTTTATTACTTATATGAATTGCGGATGAAACTAATATAACCGGATGATTATAAAAAAACATGAGCACGTTTGTTTGCCTTTTATTTATACATCTCATGCGGTTCATCTGCTTGATCTCTTCGCAGCAGCAATAAGGGTTGTGATTACTTTTGTACAAGGGACATTAAAAAAGTTCCGAAACTGCATAGGTTGTTATAAATTGGAAATTGCAGTGATAAAAAAGGCAAAAATGCATTATTACGTTTGGATTTTTACTACTAGCATGTGTTGATTCGGTGTTTCGAGCCAGGTTTCGAGCGGGTCTCAAACAGGTGTCAATTAAGTGGATTGTACCAAAAGTCACTAAGATATATCTGGACACTATGCAAAGTGTCGTGATGTTTGGAGGCTATTCTGTCACCACATCTTATTTAAGCGCCATAGTAACTTTTCTTTCTTCACTCTATTCCCTGACCAAACCCCCGCCCCCTATCTTTCTCTCTCTCTCCTTCTCGGAAGTGGACATAATACTCAGTCCATCGATAGGTAAGTTATCAAATGCGTTTTTCGACTTCGCGACTAGTTTCAGAACTTTTCCAGTGACCCTCGCATGAGATTAGCTCCACCAGACTGAACTTTTGATCTCGTATCTGTATATTACATAAATGGTGAAAAATACATTCGGTATTTTGTGCTATATATAAGTGTTCTTCGATTCAAAAAACATTTTCGCTCCCTTAACATATATCCTAACGGTTGCGAAACTGAGTTGGACTGAGGAAGTTCAATTCCAGCTGTAAAGGTACGTATTGCATTTGTAAAGAATTATATTTGTGTTAGCTTACATGTAGAAATTATAGCCAATCGGTAATTAATTTTATTTTTGATTAGTTTTATGTTTGATAAAAAATAATAACTCTATATACGTATTACCGATGCGATTTCGAAATCTAACTTTGAGTCTCAAAATTGATGAACTCTCGTTTGCTTGAAATCGTCGGGACTGACGCGAGTACTCCAATAATGATAAGAGTTCGTGATTGTTTATTTTGTGTAATGTGTACGTCAGTTTTATTTAAATGTCTTGTTATTGTAATGCATTATGTTTGATATTTTGATACATTTTACAAGAAATGAAGTCGAATCTGGTCTTTTCCCCCTTTTTGTCCATGGCCATTTGGGTGTAGGCTGTCTTGTTTTTGTGCCTCACCTCCTGGTCAATTTGTTAATGTTTCTAGTTCATCACTGCGTGTGCCTTATCTTTTTTCTTTTGTCTAAATGTGTATGTGGTTGGTCTGATATGTAAATGTGGCCTTCCCAGCTCTGCTGTTTGGCATTTAATATTTCGTAATAAATGAGAACAAAAATGAGCCTGGTCAATTTTCGTGGCAGTACTACATGTTTCCGTTTATTTACATTTCTCCTTTTATTTGTACTCATCGGCATTTTTTTGTTTTGTATTCTAAGTATCTGTGTCGTGGGGCAAAGTTTTATTTTTTCACTGTACCATTCTTTCTCACTTCGGGGCGTTTTGTAAATTTCTATCGTTTATATTTTCGCGGTTTAGATTTGGCGGAATCAACACAACGGAACTAAACAGCCGCCAATATTTCCGCATTTGCTAATTATAAAACGTATGTTTTTGTCTAAAAGAATTAATAATCGAATGATAATCGAAGCAAAATGAAATTTCATGTAGTCCGGAATTATTAAAACTTTCATTTTAATGAAATATATCATTTTAATGTTGCATGAATTAGAGATGGGAGCAAATAACCGTAGCAGAATATCACAAAGGACCATGACCTCTCCCATCCGAGAATGTAACTCGGAGCTCCCTGGTAACCACAGAGTACGCAATCCTTTTCGTACCTCATGCAATTTAATTTTCTCCAAAAGCTATAACTAGATATTCTGAATCTCGTATCTTGAAATTGTTTTTTTTTTAATTTCACATTCTCGATGAGAGAATTTAAACATTAAGACGATAAGTATCGCCCCAAACAATCACAGGAGGATCGTTAAATTTCGTATTGGTATAAAATGGCGACAACACGATATTTTTGTGCTGGACATCGCGTTTGGGGAAAAAACGAGATTTAATGTGGAACCATCAGGATTTCGTAACCCAGCGTTCTACCAACATAGTTAACGTGGCGGGTTTATATTATTCTAACCGTATTAGTAATATCTTAAAACTGTCCAATGAATTCACAATACGTTGTTGCCATTGTATACATCATTATTAACATCGACAATTTGCTTTTGTCGTTTCAATTTTTTGTCTGGTTTGTTGTCTCAAATTATGGTAAAACATAATTAGTATCTCGGTAACGTATATATTGCTCATATAACGTCACACTTAACTGAATCAAATGAGGTTATTCGATATTTTATAAAACTGCAACTTATTGATTAAAATATACCACTTTTCCAGAATGTTTTATCAATTATTAATAAGAAAAATCTATCATGAATTAATATATTTTTTGTCACTGAAAGATATTTTTAAAATATGTTTATATTAAAAGATATCTTAAAGAAAAATAAATATGTAATGAGAGTCACGAGCTCTGACGCGTAGTGTTAAATCACGAGGGCATAGTATTAGCGTCCGTGCGCTGTTCCAAGTTACCCCACTCGCGTACTGTCTGGCTGTTTTTCATTTAGGTATTGCCTGATATACACTGAACAAAACAAACCTTCCGATTTGGATACATAGTGTTTGTTGTGTTAAAGAAATCATTGTGTAAAGAAAGTAGATGGATAATATTAGCCTTGACCTGTGTTTTCAGGATTCATGGATTTTAGCGATTATGTTTGCACTGTTAATCGTCAACAACGTGAAACTCGATTTGCACGTGCATAAATTGTTCAAAATATCCCGTGTGGTATTCAGTCAATTTATTTTACTTGTCTTCTGACATTGTTGTCAAGTGAACGAAAACGCTTCAAAAATTGTAAAAAATCATCTTAATTGGGCAAATGTACACACTCGGTGGACACGACGACGCTTGAATACCGTTCTTTTTTCGGATGAATCCAGATTTTGTTTACATCGTGGTGATGACAGGGTGCGCGTCTTCCGTAGGAGAAATGAACGCTATGCTGACTGCTGTGTTCTTGAACGAGATCGTTTCGGGGGTGGAGGTTCTGTCATGGTTTGGGCAGCCATTGCCCATTGTTATCGTCCACCACTAGTCGTCATTAATGGCAATTTAAATGCTCTACGTTATCGCGATGACATTCTCGCTCATCGCGTCATTCCTCTGTTCCATGACGACGCCAACATCTCGATTTTTCAGCAGGATAATGCCCCATCTCATACAGCTAGAGACACTGTAAATTTTCTTTTAACAAATAACATTGATGACTGGCCCGCTAAAAGGCTTGATCTCAACCCAAGCGAGCACGTCTGTGATATTCTGGACAGACTTCGTCAAGCGCACATTCAGGAATAGAACAATATTCCCCAGGCAGAAATCAACACCTTAGTATATATGTTGTTTCCCCAATGAAGAATAATTTGATATTAACAAATTAGATATGAAGAAAAAAAACTTACAGGTTTGCTGCAGATTTCAAAAGTTAGGACAAGAAACAATTGTTCGACGCTATCGAGTGAGTGAAGGAGGAATCGTTAATTTACAAAACTATTTGCGTAAGGTCTTAATCGGTAATTTTCTTGATAGTTTTCCTCTATGTTTATAAAAGAAATCTTGCCGGTCTTGTATGAATTCTCTATAATTTTCATTAACGAGAATAGATGCATTACGGTCACGTCCAGCCATTTCTTGCGTCACAGTCCTGTGATACACGGAGGGTAGGAATCAAATACACGCTATAACAGTTATACATAAAAAAGAATGCTCTAAGATTGTTTCGTAAAAATATAAACATGTCGATTCCTTTTCTCCAGATCCATAACAACCAACGCCGCTGTATCATTTCTCAAATTGGCATTTTGATTAGCATTAACGTGTAGACCGCGTGGGCGTTGCATATGACACGGACTGCTTTATGTTGCAATAGTTCTAACATCGAGGTAAACTTCTCTCGTTGGAATATTTCTGACATCGAAACAGAAGTCTTTATGAAGGAATTACCAACACACCGAAACACGCGACTCTATTTTTGACTAGTTTTCAAACCGAGACAAGACATCTTCACGGTGAACAAGTTCGCGCAGAGAGGGATACGTTTTTATGTTGGGCTAGTTCTCACACTGAGGCAGATGTTTATATGTTGGGTTAGTTCTCACACATAAACATATATTTTTATATTGGACTAATTCTTACAGGGAGACATACGTCTTTATACTGTAATTGTCATAACCACACTTGAGCCCATCGAAAAGGACAACAGTGCAGATCTGCACATATGTTGTCATTGTGCATGATTTTGCCGCAATGGCATGTGCATTCATTGAATGCAATGCAACTAGGATCGCCTTAACGAGATACAAATTATAAAATATTAAAAACAACGACTTTTTTATCGGCATCAAACTATATATACGCGTGTATCTTGTTAAAAGTATTTTTAATTAAATATTCTTTTTGTACTGGTGGAAATACAATCATTTTAATGATAGATTATCGAAAGACCAATTCCACTAGCAAATTAAATTTACTGTTTGTTTGTTTGTTTTGCTCAGGTTGACTATACTGATAAAGCCATTGCATGTATACAGTATAAACAGTCCGCCTATACATTGGGGGTGTTTGCAATTTTCTTTCCATTTGGTTATAATTAATTTCAAATTGTGTAAAATTGCTATTGTTTTACTGTTCAGATTTGAAAATGGACATGTTGGTTGCTGCGGTAGCTGTCTACGCTTTACTAATTGTAAATGGAGAGTCCGGCAACTCGCTCAACGCAACGTTTAAAGAAAAGATAATTGGTTATTTGCAAGAACTTTGTCCTCGCTCTGGGGTGTGTTCCAATGAAGAAATAGACAATCAGTCGTGTTGCGTTGGTAATTCCGTATATTCATATTTATAACTATATTATTATATTATACCAAATGTTTATTGTATGTGCTTGAATCACGGAATTGTAACCATACTCCAATATATTTCGTATAAACTAGAAATTATTTTGTAGTATTTGTCAAGATAGTGTTTACTGATTTGCAATCACTATAAAGTTTCTGTATAAATTAAAATGAGAAACATTTGTTTCCGAATCTTGACATATGTACACTTACATATAATTAACATGATCATTTATATAGTGTGAGATGTGTATTGCTATTTGCAGCTTGTTCGTGTGCCCCGGATTGTGAAATGGATAAATGTTGTTTTCCCAAACAATATAATAGTCTATCCATCGGATCCTTATATCCATCGAAGCGAATTCATAGCCAGTGTCTTTATCCATTTTCTAAACCAATTGGGAAAAGAGCAGAAAGAACTTTATACCAGTCATACTATATGGTCACATCATCACCAAATGAAAACAACAGCGTTACAGTTCCTTGTGGTGACAAGCGAGTAGCGCCCTGGGGAAGCTTATATCCTGTCTTTTCTCGGACTGATGGACAAATATACAAGAACCGGTTTTGTGCGGAAGCGTACAACGTCACTGAGTGGGAATTATGGGAAGCTCATTTATCATGTCCACGACATGATGGTGCAGGTCACGTCGATGCATTGTATAATGGGTTTGTTTCCGAACTATGCTTTGTCCGATTCGAGTACAATGTTGCTCTCCTAAGGTCGGAAACATGTTATTCATCAAAAGATTATGTGACTTCATGCCTTCGGGGTGATTTTGCTATTCCCTCAGTAACAACGGCATCGAAAGATGAAATAATAACAGCCTGTTACAGTGGTATCATTTCGCCATACAATACGTATGTCAATGTATTCTGTAGCATTTGTTCTGGTCACGCTTTAAACACGTGCTCCGGAAACAATATGCCACATAGAGGATATATTTCATCATCATTTACATCAGTAATAGATCCGAACTATCTAGTTAGCCACGTTGATGAGCAACCACACACAATGTATATTCTGAAACATGACGTGAACACTGCGTGTATCGTAAATGATGCCAAATATGCTTTGGTAAGTCTGTGTACGTCAATCGTTTAACAAATGCATTCATGTTGTCTTTTTTTAATGATTACAATTCTACACATGAGAGAAAGCTAAATAGACGATTAGTCTGTACTCATATTTCATTCATCTCTGTGTTTATATCTTGTGTCAGTTTTGTGTTTATTATATATTCCCAGCTAAGCTTCTCATGAAGTTTAATTTTGTTTAGTCATGTGTTGTCTAAATAATACACTTAAGTGTGGTAATTTTACCCCCTCCATATTCATTTTATTTGTGTAAATACAGCTCAACCTTTGATTTTTAGAATACCCTAACTTCTGAAAAGGCTTCGATTTATCACATACATATCACAAGGTGTACCAATGTAAGAAATTTTATCATACAATTATATATTTCAGTCAGATGAAAGATGTCGGAGAATTGTCTGTCCAGCCGGTCAGAGATATGACAAAACAAATACGTGTATTTATCCCGGAAACAAATGGTCAGTTACAATGATATCGGTCCTCATAAATGTCACAACAAAGCAATATTTTTCAATTTTACCACTAGTCTCATCCATACGCAATCTAAAATCGCCTTTCTCCAAAGGTTGGTACTTTGAAGAAGTTGCTTATCGGGATACAAATGCAGACAATACATCGAGCAGTATTGCAGTGTTTCTTAGCAGATCATTTCAAAAATCGTTTAAACCTACATTCATCCTTAATAGGCTGAAGGAAGATGTGAATAAACCATGGCAGCTCGTATCCAGCAATGGAACAATTTCTTTAAATGCCATGATATCCAGTGTCAAAAAGATCAATCATCCAATCGTCGGCAATGGTTTCAAGATGCCTGACATGCCATCCGCTGGATACACATTTATATACTACGAAAATGGCAGAATACATCAGCGCTGGCAAAGGTTTCGAATAACTCTAATGTACTTTTGTGAGCAGGTCATTTTACAACCATGGGAGTATGTTTACAATAAACAAGACGATATTTTAACGAATATAATCAGCAATGATACCTTGTTTAATGGAGAGTTTGCATGGATGGAAAACCAAGACGGCAAGTCCCCACTGGTTTGTCTTGAGAAATCTGGTTTGAAAAGAATGATAACTTCAAATTCTCTGACGACAGCGTTACATAAAATAAACTGTTTTGTATTGGTGTTTCTAACTAAAGCATGGCAGGTCGTCGTTTAGTAATTCGAGTACGTTCTTGGACCAGATCTATATTAAGTATGGACATCAACTCTTCACCGACGGAAGCGTGATGAATATTCAGTGTTGTAATTGGATGGAATTTATTAAAATGAACGCCTTGTCAAACTGACGTAAAACGAATCATTGGTCGGCTTCTTATAAATAAAACATGTCCATAATTGCCCCTAATGACGTCTCATTTCTTTCGGTTGGTCAATTCATGCGTCAGAATTCATATTGATTTGTTTACAACATCAACTCATTGCATGTTTAGGATTTTATTAAAATTTCCTATAGCGTGTCCAAGTAATAATTTCGAGTTGTTTGACCTATTGTAGATAAGGGAAACGCTTCCCTTGATCGAACCTTTATCTAAAACAATTAATGCATATAATAATTCACATGTCACGAATTTTGGTGTTCTATACATCTTCAAAGCGTACAAATGCATTTGGTATTATCATGTTTGCGTTGAAGTGAACAAGCTGCACATGGAAATTTACGTTCACAAAATAGGGCCTCTACAAACTTATTTCTTGGTTAGGAAATGAAATAAAAACACGGACAGGTACAAAATTAAGTGGTAGCCGCGGCCGTGGTCCAGTGGTTAGTGCGCTGGACTTGTAACCCGGCGATCCGAGTTTGATTCCCGGTCGCGGCAGGTCATACCTTTCCATGAAAATTTGACAAAATGTCGATTTTCCTCCACATGTGGAGAAGTTGCCGGCTCCTTGTGGAAGGGTAAGTTAGTACTGGTTAGAATTCAGTCCAGGAATAACTGGTAAGGTGAACCGGCCGCCGTATATAACTGAAATATCGTTGAGAAACGGCGTTAATCCAGATGAAACACACAAACAAACAAAATTAAGTGAAAAGAACAGAACTAATTCATATCTCAAACCGATGTACCTTTTTATCAAAAACCACAATAACAGTGAACGACAAAAGTTAATTGATTGTCCAAGTGGAAGACGTCATTATGTCCCATCCTTTATCGCGAGTCAACATCGCCAAGCGACCGCGAGTCATCATAGGCCGCTCCTTTTTCAGTGTCTAGGGATGATGGGTCCCAACGTAAAATATTGTATTCGATCCCCATGCAAGTTGATATTAAAAGAAGCGAAATGGAATGCAGTTTACACTGATTTTCAATAAAGTTTGAACCTTTTATTAATTGTAATTCTCACATAAACTGCAAACATATTTACTCTAATGGTCATTGAAGTTTAAGGGACCTGATCCAACCAATGCTTACATGGAAGTAAATTGTGTGCTATAGATATATAAAACCAGATCATTAAAATAATGATAAAAGATGAATTAAAAAAAAAATGCAGAGAAAAACCAACAGTCCGGTCCTATTCCGGTATTGATTTTCAAGTGTTTGAAACACCGATGCCACTTAAAGATATACCTGGCTCATCTGAACGTAAACTATTTAAATCGGACTTAAGTATTGTTGCTACAACAAAACAGCTAAAATATATTTAATAAGAAGCATTCCATTGTATATCTGATTACAACAATCTTGTTTTATCATATTACTAACAGATAAAGCTTATTAAAACACGCTAATAAAACAAATGGTTTTCTTTCGACAAATACGGATACATAGATTCTGAGCTTTTTCCTTATTAAATTAAAATGCACATATTTATTAATAACTTATGAAATGTATTTATAGCTCTTATGATGACTTGTTGAAGATTGAGTGGCGCGCCTCAAGCAAATGACGGAGTCGTGCGAGGGAAAAGCTTTCTTGGTTTGGGGCACCCTTTTGTTTCTGGTTACGCGCCACTTATGTTGAACAAAAAAAACGTCAATTAAACAAGTCATCATAAGTGCCGGACAAGATAATACAGTCAGGAAACACCACGTCCTTTGAACAAAATACAATTTGAATTAGACAATATAAAACAGTTGTTTGACGTGATAGCGTGCTATATAAACAAGTTGACATTGCAGTTTGACATAAAAGCAAGCACGTTCGACATAATAACACGTTATATGGACACATTACCACAGCACTTTGACATAATAACACGCTCATTTGACAATATCACACATTCTTAGACAAGATAGCATACTAAGTTGACACAATAGTGCACCACTTTGACAAGTACAAATGTACGAGCTATTATTATCATAAGTTGTAATAAAATTGTAATGAAATCATTTTTCCTAAACACGAAATTCTAAAGCAGCGTGTATTGACATGTAACGCAGTTATATAATGTATCCATTTGAATTATATGAGATATAATAAAAAAGTAAACATTCTTTACCGAGGAGAACGCATTTGAACATAACCAAAGCCGAAATGACTGCCTTAAAACAACTTGCAACAGGCGTTTCAATCATTATAAAGGAAGCTGATAAATCGGGCACTATTGTTATCATGCATAAAAGTGAATACAAAGTTCCATGACAATTTGAGGATCCTTTGCATTATGAGAAACTTACTACTGATTCGTAGCTGAAGGTTCATACTTATAATCAAACTGTTTAAATCATTTTTCTGATATCAACAATTCTGTTCCGCTATACGTTTTATTACAAATGATCATTCCTTTGCTGCATTTTCATAAAAGCATATTGGCATATTACATAATTACATGAATTATTTTCAAAGAATCCGTATGGATACATTCTCTTAAAACAATGTAATTAGATGGTTTGAATTATATAGTCCTTTACAATACGTAACGATTGTTACACTGATCGTTTAATTTGTGTCTCTTCTTCCTATCATCGTGTTTATATATATAGTTTTTATAGTTAATTTTGTGTCAAAAGTTGATCCAGTATCATTTTATATTATGTCATATGTACTTTTCAAATTTCCAGAAGTAGAAATATCATATATATTCATTGCATTAATGTTGGTGCACCGTTCAAACACTGAAGAAGCCTTTATAGTCAAACTTTGGTATTAAAATGAAATATTTAATGTTTCCGTGTTTTATGGTATCTTATTTTATTTTTGATATATTATGTAAGTGTTACCATGGATACATTCTTTGCTTTCAATTAAGTTTCAATATTTTCGGCGTTAGGATTAACAGGCAATCACTACAAAACGTCTTCGAAAAAAAACATTTTATTACTTTAAAGACAACACGATTTCGTCACCTGAATTGATATAATAAGTGGACGTTGTCCGACCAGGAAATGTAACCCTTACAGCCTGTCCGAATAAAAACTACTAGAGCTACTAAAAAAGCCAATCGAATTTGAGAGAGCCCAATATTTTCTTCCTTTTCAACAATGTTTTACACATTCGCGAAAGCCCGACGAACGCATGTGTGAGTATTTTACTATATAGTTAAACAGCAGGGTTGGTATTCGGCTTCCGCTTTACAACTACCGGTCATTTTCAAGAACACTCGACTGAATGACAAACGACGGTGCTCTCTTAGAGTGTCGCATCCCTGTCCTAAGGCGTACACGACCAACAGCAAAAACAAGTCGCGTTGTACTGTCTGCTGTAGTAAATTTCGTTTCTCGACAGTTCGTACTTGTCTGGTCATATCTATGTTGGCCAAAACTGAATTAACTACGATTATACTGACCCACGTCCATATTACATTTGTGCCCTACTATTTTCAGCAAAGGATAATACCTTGGGCAAATGTACAGCGACATTTTGGTTCAAAAATGTTGTGTCTTTTACAATATGTACGAAACAAATCAATCGGAAACATCCTGACAAAAACACATTTTCCTCAATTTGTCCATTTTGACCATCCGCGTTTCTGCCAGATCTTCAACTTGCAATCATATTGACAGCGGTATAAACATTTCATTACCAACATTATTTGTTACACAGACACGTTTACAAAACTGAATTAACAGGCATTCCCTCCTATTAGCATATGTTTGATTATCCGGCCTATTACACAAGCCGGACACAACCGAGCAAGATCGATACGCATGTTGACTTCAGTAGACAAGCATTTGATATATCAATCAGTGTTTAACTTGATTGTTAACACCTTTAACTATGTGAAAATGATTGAAATGTATTCAGAAGTATATGGGTGGAAATTATATGTAATTGTCTGTGTAATTTTATGTGTAATATTCATATACATGTGTTTAATAAAATTACATTTTAAAGTGTTCTGGAGTTTCATCAATTCATCTTTTTATTTATTGTTATTTTAATAGGTTTTTGTTAAAAATACAATTGAGCAAATCACCCTATACAAAGTGTTTAAATTAAATATTGTTATGCGTCTAACGTTCTGTGATCAAGGGGCTTTTGTCCGCATTTGCAAAATCATGAAGAGGCGTGTATTCAGTGCGGCAGGTATTCGTGCTGACAGCAGTCATCTTATTCACAACTCCCCTGTATAACTGGTTTATCACAGCTTCACTTCAAAGTAATAAAGGGAGATAACCAACAACTCGTACTGGTACAGTTTCTCAATTTTCATGTGTAATTATGGTTCTTCATATTGGTTTATGTTGTTCATTTATATTTCATACTATTACGTCTTGTTGTTCACTAGCGAACAAATAACCAATCGTGTTCAACAGGTAGACAGTATATTCGTTTGAATGTGAGACGTCTAACATTATCTATACTTCTTTTGTCGAAATGTTCACGGACACTGCATAGCAACAATATATTGTCGCTGCCCTTGCATTAGAAGTGCAATGGCGCGACCACTTTTAACTTTGAAGAGATGTGGCATGATCGTAGTTAATTGTCCTTAATTAAAACACTAAAGAGTACAACAGGGAATGAATTTGGATTGTACCACTTTCGATGTATGTGCTCGTTATGTGCGTGTTTCTAAACCAGGTAATTAAACAAGCACCAGTCAATCTTCACTAAGGCTGATGAGAGGATGTAATGCGTGCTACACAAGAGGTAGTTTGGCCGCGTTCTACAGCAACTTTCACATCGGCTATAGAAGTACAGAAAAATGTGTCACCTTACGTTTTTGTATTGTTTGGTGTCCGCAGGACAACAATAGAAAATGCGTTTTTGTAACAAATCGTAATTTACGCTTTGTTCGAACAAAAATATGTTGATGACATCCAGGTTATACTTTCAAGTGTCTATAGACACACACATCTATAGAAATATTATTATAGTACTAAAAAATGTATTATTATTTTCAAATATAAAAATCTGCTTTTTAAAATGTGCTTTTGAATTCATGTGTTACCTGCATTTTGAAAACCCATTGAATCCGTCCTCTTTTTCTGCCTTTAAATTCTCAACGGTTGCATTTGATAGTCAGTCAGACAATTTTTTGGTTCCCCATTCTCATAGATGTTTGTATTTTGTACCTTCTCATCCCTAGTGCTTCGTATGCTGTTGTTTCCCTGTGATCTGTGCGGGAAGGCATTGTCTTGTGTATGTCGCGTTCCCTAAATATTTCTTCAACCTACACAAAAATATTCTGAAACAAATCTTAACATTCTCATGGATAGTGTAACTAAGTTACAGACTATACTGTGTCTATGACTGATCACCCTACGGAGTTATTTGTATCCAGTCTCCCACACAGTGATCTCCCCTTACATGCATCGGAGTTTCTGTAATATAGCATAACTGAATGACCGACAGTCGTAACATTAAGGCAATTATTTTATGTTGTACAACAAATTTTAACCTTCAGATTGCAAAATAAATGCATACTTCAAGTTTCGCCGACAAGCCTTTTTTTTAATCGTTTATTCTAATAAATTCTTATGTACAATACAGACTATTTTGTCATATCATTAACATATAATAATTTTAACAGTTTTTTGGAAATATGATCTTTCGTACCATGAAGCATATAAAAATAGGTGAGTGAGATGTTTCAGGTAAAAACATCATTTTGTGTTAGTGACGTGTCTAGGACCTTGGTATATATCGCTGGCACATATGGTTTTGTGAGGATCCGTGAAGTCCGAAAAAGTTGCTCTACAAAATCAGCATCGGGCGAAGTTTTCGTCGCATATATTAAAAATATTTGTCTTTATAACTTAAAGATGAACGATGCTTTTGATAGAGGTGGACTATTTGTGTAAGTAAATTATTGCAATTCTTATGAAGATTAACATTATTATCAAAGGAATTATGCCGAATAATATAGAATTTCTTTATTACAATATGAAGACGTCACCACTTTTATGCTACATGATACTGAAATATCTCTTTAACACACCATGGAAACTATGGAATTTTATGCTAACCTTCGAGGCCAAACATCATTATAGAAAAATATGATCCATGAAATATGTTATCTTGAATAAGTACAAACGACAGAATAAAAAATACGATTGACACTTATTGACGCTTATTATGATATTTTTATAATAACCCTCTGCTTTATAACTTTCGTATAATTCATATTAACTATTTTTAGACAGGCGAATCGACCTTTGGTCGTAGCTTGGAACGACTAATTATTACAGTTAATGAGTATGCAAATAAAGACATGTGATCTATGAAGAGTGCTCTCACCGCCATATAATATAAAGCCGCGTGAATGTAAAATTGTAGAAAAAATAACCGAGCTTTAGTGACTAGAACGTTAGTCGACTTGCCCAAATTGTCTCCGATGCGTTTATTATGCAATTACAACCATGTGGCGCCGCGAAAGATGTGCATTTCAATATGCGTTATCTTATTTCTTAACATGTCTTCTGAAATATCGCCGACTAAGTTCTATGCGTTTTATAAAACTCCTCGATGATTGAACGAAACTCTGTCTTCTGAAAAGGCTAAATGACGAGTAATTAAAACAGACTGGCGTGCGTCAACAAGGGACGCCACATATTTCTAAGTACACATCTTGTTGACTCTTAAATACCCGTCTATTCTAATCTCAGTAGTCACGAGATAAAAATAGTATCAAGGAAAACAGTGATACCGTTTTCTGATATTACGTCATTGGCTAAATCAGAAGGGTTAAACGGTCAAATTATACTGCGTAATAAAGTAGCTTGTGAATGTAACGACCGAGGAATCAAAGCGTTGTGTTGGAGCGTACATAGTCTTGTTTCCTATAGAAAAAATATATGTATATAAATCATCAAATACAAAGTCCTTCAAATCAATAACTAACCATTATGTACTCTTCAAATGTTAGTAATTTTGGGGATTTTTTCTAGAAAACCAAAACCTCAACTGGTCTTTTTATTCTTATGAGGCAACATCCGCAAACATGACGTTATTTTTGCTTACTGCCTATCAAGCAACTTTCTCACCCCAATGATGGTCCAACAAATGCCATGCGTGTCACGTGTCACATTTTCCCACGCTATTGTTTTTAAGAAATTAGTCCGATTTATAAAGTGAAGGTTCCATTAATTGTGTGAGTATTTTTAGAACACATTTAATTTATCTGAATAAAATAACATCTCCTTTAACATGTATTCCAGTCAGGTAAATTATGTGTCCATGGTAAAGCGTGTGCATTGTTTGAGGGAAGCCCAAGTACGTGCCCTAGCCACGAAATACCATCGTTAAATATGTAACATTAGCACTGTTGTCTTCTCTTGGTATTATTGTTTGGTGTGATGTCACGTGTCTTCGGGTAGGTATCACACTTTGGCAGCACAATACCAGCTGCAAACGGGCCGTCGTGGTGTAACTGCAAGATGTTGTAGGGACGTAACGCAACACACCAAAACGAGGCATCCGAATTGTTTTTTTCTGTTACAATGTCATCTGGGTTTAGTTACTTTCTCATTGCGTAGCATAGCATTTACAGTAAAATGAACATATCTTTCACTAGACTTCTGTAAATAAAACTAATACTAATTATATTCAGTGTTGCTTTATTATATCCATAGTTAATCTTCAAACATGTGTTCGTATGTTACATGTAAATGAATATTGAAGTCCAGCTGGAGATGTCACATATAACGTTACAGCCACCCATAAAGAACGAGGAGACATAATAGTTTTGCAACTTTCATTCTTTGTCTAATTTGTAAATGGATTGCACAGGAAGTATGATCCAGTTTTACTACATATAAAGTAAAAGTTCGAGTCTAAATGTTTTCAATTGATTCCGGTACAAAAAAATATAAAACGAGAAGTGTCATGGAATTGTCTCTGTTATGCAGTAATTCTCAGTTATTTTCAGTTAAATATTGGTGCTTTCGCATAAAGTGATCTTTTATTTGCGTTTGTTCATTTGTTAACTGTAATTAATTACATTCATCAGCTTGGTTATTTCCCAATAAGGAACTATGGGTTGCTTTTATGAAGATTCTCATCTTAAAAGTATTTTTTGTTTCAATTTTATTTAATAATACAATTCTTAGGGAACAAAAATGTGTTTTCTGTGTTACTATCGATCAAATTAAACAATTGCTTGGCATATTCGTGGGTTTTCACATGTTTTTGTGTTTGCAATTTGTAATGACTACTGTTAAATGAAGCAGTCATTTGCCAAGAATATTCTATTCAAATTATTTTTAATCGATTATCCTCAAAATATAATTACTTTTGACGCATATATACATGTGAATACAAGAAAGAATATTATGTCAATGAATCTGATTAGACTAATAGTGTTAAGTATAAGGAATTTTACATTTTAATGTCCTGATTATTTTAGAACATTTGCCTATGTCATGTAGTAGACGTCTTCTTGCTATGTAATTGTAACAATTGTAATTATTTGTATGATAGCATTTCATTTCGTGTTTAAGTTTGCTTATTTTAACTGCATTCTATAACTTGCTTGCCAAACATATATGTCTATGTCTTGTATCCCCTTTGTCTTGGTCCATGTTTACATATATTGCTTATATAGCCTTATATGTATGTTTGGATATGTGTTATAGAGTTCCTTCTCCATCTCATAGAAGTATGTGTGTATATACAATGTATTTACATTTTGGTTTGTCCTCATGGGCTTACTGGACTTAAAATGAAATAAACTCCATTATAGTATTTTCATGTTTCCTTGTGATTGGGGTGTGGCTGTGAACTTTGTAAGTGTCATTCCTCCTCGACGTCTTTTTCTGGAACTCGTTGCTTATCAAGATGCTGTGTTTCATTCGAAATTTTCTTGTACTAAAAAAAATGCCTCTCGAGTTCGCTTTGTTGGCAACTCTGCTTTATTTCTAAAACATTATTGCTGAATGTAATGAGATTGTTCTTGCACGTCCACATTCAATCAGACCCAATTGTATTCAGCAAACATATTTACTGTCTAATTTAGACATAATTCTGTGCACAAAACGATGTAAAGGCTGCAATTTGATACATTAATTGCATCACCATTTGGACATTTTCATATTAAGACCTCAGCAGCGGACGTTGAATAATTTACCTCTCTTAATTGTAAGATTGTGTAAAGTAGTTGTTGAATCGTGACAAATAACATACACCTGATTTAATTGTGAACAATTTATGCAAAACAAACACTTGCAAGACCTTTGTCACAGTTTCATTACAGAACTTTTCTGGACCGTTCCACAAATTGTTTTTTCTAGATCCTTAATGGAAGCAGGTACGATATCTCGTGACTCATTTATACTAGCACCAATTTTATTGTATAGTTTACGAGAGAACTGGCACCAACATTGAACTTAAGACGACAAAAATTATCGAGATCATTCATTTTGGTACTAGTATTCATATATGCCTCTAGTTTGTGTTAATACTTCAATTCACCCTGATCGTAATATTATACCGATAACATATAAATCGACCATTCCTTTAATTTAGAATGTTCTTGATGTATTCATATATTTTAAGCATGAAAGCAGATGACTCTAGATAGACAATATCTTTTTAAACAATGTCGAACTACCAATGTGCTACATATCGAAATCAATTCAATGGGTTAATATTGCGGCATCAAACTAAGTAGCCAATCTCAGAATGACTTCAAAGAAAATTGAATCAAATACACGCATTTAGTTTAAGGCTAAAACTCGTAAATATGGTTGAGGAATTATGGCCATGACATAATTAGATTCCTGGTTGTAGAACCAAAATGAGTCTGATTCAGCCGAGTTGAGTAGCATAGTTCGTCATCCACAGCGGTCTTGTTTAAAACACTTTCTGAGGAATGAAGATTAATATACACTTAATACATGTGATACTGTTCCAAAGCTTAAAACATCATTCTAAACATTGGACTAGTCCTGTTGTTCAACTATAAGGTGTCAGAGAATTCATCTCTATAATGCTTGACAGCTTCTGTCCGAATCATAAGTGTAGTATTCGGAGTTGTCCAATCTGGTAGCGAACATCATCATTAATACAGATTGCTGAATTATTGATGTCAAGCCTTTTGTACCACTCTCCTTGTTCGATTTATTTGTAACTTCACGGGTTCAAACACACGATATAATGGCACTGTTAAATCTAAAATATTCTCAAGTAGGAGTCATTGATTTTTTTCTTCCCTATTGCTTTGAATTGTCAGGAGTAAATCCTGTTTTATCCTGATACGTTAATTGACGAAGAAAACGTCAGAACAAACGCTAACTTTTAAGACTTATTATCACCATAGTGTTTCCATTAAATCTTATTGTCATGATTTGCAAGTGATCCCCTAAGGGAGTGTTTAGAGTTCAAGCTGGAGATGCACAGAATGAGACAAATGTTCTTCAACGGCTAAATGATTGTCTTGATGATATCATCTTGTGGATGACAAAGTTCAAGTTGAAAATGAATAATTCGAAAACTGAAATTATCTTGTATGGAACTAAATATCAGTTGGCAAAACTTAACATCTCAAGCGTAATTGTTGGTGGATGTGTAGTAAAGTGTGTTGATCATGTGAGAGATCTTGGTGTACTTTAAATGTTGATATGCATATTAAAAAGAAATGTCAGATTGCGCATGTCCAGCTTAGAAATCTGAAAGACATTCGTAAACATCTCTCACAAAAAGCAACAGAGATAATGGTACACGGTCTTATTCACTCTCACATTGACTTTTGCAATTGACTATTCACGGATATCCCTGCCTATCTGATTAACAGACTTCAGAAAGCTCCAAACCAAGCAGCAAGAGTGGTTACCAATGCTCCATATGGTCATCCTACTACCGAAATTCGTACATCTCTGCACTGGCTGCCTGTGAGGGCAAGAATTAGGTTTAAAATTATTGTCCTTGTATTTCGAATTGTGCAGGGAAAAGCACCATGTTATTTTAGGGTTTTGTTCAACCGTGTTCAAAGAAAATACAGACTAAGATCTTCTGATGACATTCAATTTATTATTCCAAAGACCAGAACCAGAATCGCTGACAGATCAATAACTGTGGTTGGTCCAAAATGGTGGAATGCTCTTCCTAGAGACCTAAAATTTATCAGGAATGAAACTACTTTTAGAAAGGAACTGAAACACATTTGTTTAAAATGTTTTACGATTGAAGAGTTTGCATGTTTCCGTGTATATATATAGGATTTTCTAAATACCTGATGGACTGTGTGAAGCGCAATAGAATAGTGTTCAATAGTTTTTGCGCTATACAAATGTATTTGTATTTGGTTCACTACATATATGTAAATAAAGTAAGTTTATTACAAATACTATTACAGTACTTTGAAGACTCAGAATAAGCTCTTAAATTGTCTCTAAGCTGCTGATATGTTTTTGAGATCAGAAGAATATTTATCTGAAAAAGTGGCAAATTGTACAGCGTCGAGAAGTCGTTGGTAGTAACATAAGGAAATTGTACGATTGCATTACATTAGGAACTTTATTCGAATTGCAATTGAATATTTATTTATTCCATAAAATATTTGACCAGATTTTTAGGACATTTATCGTTCATGTAAAACTTTGATGTTTAAACATTGAAAATGAAGACGCCAAAAACAATCAGGGTACCGAGACGATTCGTTGGGACGAGTCCTTACAATTTCGCCTTTGTGTGTAAATGAATGCTTGACGTAACGCTACACAACCACGGTGTACAGACGACTCCTGATATATTCTTCTATGTTGGGTCCACGTCTGTATGACTAAACGCTACACCCTCGTGGAGTGAACTGTTCTCCTGATAGATTCTTCTATGTTGGATCCACGTCTGTATGACTAAACGCTACACCCTCGTGGAGTGAACTGTTCTCCTGATAGATTCTTCTATGTTGGATCCACGTCTGTATGACTAAACGCTACACTCTCGTGGAGTGAACTGTACTCCTGATATATTCTTCTATGTTGGGTCCACGTCTGTATGACTAAACGCTTCACTCTCGTGGAGTGAACTGTACTCCTGATATATTCTTCTATGTTGGGTCCACGTCTGTATGACTAAACGCTACACCCTCGTGGAGTGAACTGTTCTCCTGATAGATTCTTCTATGTTGGATCCACGTCTGTATGACTAAACGCTACACTCTCGTGGAGTGAACTGTACTCCTGATATATTCTTTTATGTTGGGTCCACGTCTGTATGACTAAACGTTACACCCTCGTGGAGTGAACTGTACTCCTGATAGATTATTCTATAATTGAGCAATGACTGTATGATTTAACGATACACCCTCACGAAGTGAAGTCGTTTCCAGATAGATTCTTATCTGGTGCGTCAATGCCTGTATGGCAGAAAAAGCAATCGCCAATAACAGTTTTACTTTTATTGGCATTTGTTTTTTTTCTGTCATGTAATACAATCGCAACATCATTGCCTTTGAAACAATATCTCTCCAGAGTGTGCTAATTTTAGATAAGGTATTATAAGAAGCGAAATGTATTTGTTTACATTAGTGTTCTTTATACATGTTTACAATGAATCCATTGATTTGCAGTTATTGCGCTTTATCACATACCCCTATATGGTTCAGCGATGCCTTAAAATAACATGGGAAGGCAACACCAAATTGATTGGTAGTTCGTCGGATTTACCGCTCCTTTAAAATGCTAGAGTAGAAAATGAAATAAAAAAGTATCCGCTCGCACGTCCATCTACGGTAGCACAGAGGTGACATCCGCAACACTTTATTTATATTGTGGCCACAAGATTAAAAGTTGTGGCCACAAGTGACTTAGTTGTGGCCACAAGATAAAAAGTTGTGATATCGGTGACGATAAGACGAAGAGAGTACAGTGACGCTCGTTCTGTTGTTGACTTTGTTGTCAACTCGATCGAGCATTCTGGACGCAATCATCGTTACAGAATCATGCGACAACGATGCTTGGCGAATGGATTGAGCGTACGGACACAATATGTGGCCACCATCCTCCGTATATGCGACCCTATAGGTACGTAAAACGGACTGACGAGATTAGTCCATGATGACGACTTTGGGTTCAATTGTAAAAATAACATTTTGTGCTACACAAAGCGGCATATATCCTGTCATTTAAAGGTTTCAAAAGTGTTTATCCATATAATTTAGTTGCAATAATACAATAAGATGACTTCATAATTGAAATTGGTTTAGCCCAGTCACACCAGAGAAAGGGCTACAGATAGTTACGGACCACACCGGAATTAAGTCCGCGGTGATCATCCTTTGCCGTGATAGACCGTTGTACTTCAGTTTTTTATATGGAGTGTGTAACCTGGTTTTTACCGGTGATAGTACGGATATTCCGGGTATCTCCAACGGCAGTCATTGGTTGTACCAGTAATGACACTGTATTACGTAGACAGGAGGTCCACCTGTAGTCATGGATGTCAGTAGTAACACCATAGTAGAAACCGTACTGGCATCGTTTGTCCTGCAAACTATTTGTCCGGCATATTTCCGGACAGCTCTTTTAATGACCACTCTTGGTGTAATATTACCATATTATTACCGTGTTATTACCATAAAGCGGCAAAGATGAAACTGCCGTTTTGATTGGCTAAACTAAGTCAATTTAATAAGTTGTGGTAACAAGTTACTAAGTTGTGGCCACGATTTAATAAGTTGTGGCCACGATTTAATAAGTTGTGGCCACAACTTAGTAACTTGTGGCCACAATATAAATAAAGTGTTGCGGATGTCACCTCTGTGCCACCGAATCCATCAAAAATTAAAGGTTGTGCGCAAAAATTTCGGTGCTATAAAAGGGTTCTTTAAGCTGTCAAGAGTTGCCGTTCATAAATGTCATTCGTAACGCGCCTTTCCATTTGCTATAAACATCCAAGAAACCAATCGCTATGCATTTTACACACTGTCTGTTATCATGTTAAAAATATTACGAACAGTTAGCACCTCCGTTGTCAACTGGCCCACAATTAACATCGATGATAATTAACCATGTTCTCCAGGCATGTCATGCACACAACTATTCATCCAATAAGTAGCATCATTACGCATGAATTGTGGTGAAAACTTCTTTTAATCGCATTAAATTACCGTTGTTGTCTCTCGTCGTCGTCATTTTATTAAACCAGTGCCGTTGTTTCTTTGATACAAACAAATTAACAGAAACGTAATTCAATCTCGAGAATTATTACCACTGTTAATCAAGTAGTATTCGGAATGATTAATTTCGGATTTTCGTAAAATATTACTTGGTCAACAAAAAAAACCTCGTTTTTTATTACTGTTGAATGGAATCAGTGGAATAATGCGACTTAATATGTGGCACGTGTCTGAAAGAGGGAGAATGTCCATTGTCACATAAGGGAAACTTTAAAAATTAGACGGTTACTCCTACATCATTGAATATAATTGCCATTGTGCACATACTTGACCAAATCAGACAACCTTTATACATGTATTACCATTATTACAATTAGTAAGTTCTGTACAATAGTAAGAGATTATTGTGTTGCCCTTTGTCAGTCTGTTCGTCACGAAAACTTAAAATTGGCTATAACTTCTGCTATAAATATGTCTGCATCATATATAAATTATATTGCTTATGACAACTTTATCCATAATATATATAAATGGATTTTTCAATGCATAAATGTCGACAAATACAACATAAAATGTGGCCTTTGCACACATTAGTACCTCACGGGCTCTCAAACCAAATAAACTTGCAATATATGTACACAATTTTGTATTTCTACTCAATCAAACTAGAATTAGAGAAATAAGCGCCGCCAGCGAAATTTTGAGAAATACAAGAAAAATGTTGTTTTTTTCGCTCGATCGCCAATCTTTTTCTTAAAAAAGCCGAAGAACTACTAGTCAATTTGGTGTGACCTAAGGATAATGAGTAAGGATAACAAATATCCACATCACCAACTTTTGCATCCTCGGTACCCTGGCTGTTCATTACATATATGATACCATAGGCAAACTGACTGTGAATCCCATGAGATCGCGGATTTCAAATCGTGATAGGCAGGACATCAAATATAGCAGCCTCCATGCATGTAAACGAGAAAAAAAGTTTCTGAAAAATATTTCCCCATTGAATAAAACACTACTCTCACTTTTTAACATTCGGTACGATCTCTTTTTTATTATGCCAAGCAAATTGCACTTTTCTTTCAATGGTCGCTGTCATTTTGTCGAATTTACTAATAGCTCACCACAATGGATATTCCTTCTTTTTGGTTATCGTCCATTTCATCGGTCGAGAAATGCTAATGAATATTCATGCATTACGAAGTTTCGCTAGCGAATTTGCTAAGGGTATCATATAATTATGCTATGAATAGCCAGTGTACCGAGGATGCAACTTTTGATGCATTAATTAAAAATGCTCGTAGAAAATGAGTATGATAACACGTTTACTTAACATGTAAGTTATGACAAATCTACTAAAGCATGTCCAATATAATTATTCTGACCTACCTATCCAGTTCACCAAGTCTATTCCACCACGAACAATTCGTGTGTGAGACGACATCAACACATCATCAATGCCCAGGGGAACTTTTAACAATTATATAATACTCTATTTGTATTCTAGAGATTCAGCGCTCATTCAAAATGAATTAGATTATGCATACTAGTAGCGAGTCGAGTCACATAGTTGGAATGGACTCACAGATCCCTTGTATACTGAATGACATCAGAATCGTGTGTATGTGATAACTTCATGTAAAATAGTTCAATGCCATTTAGAGACGAAAGAGTTTCTTTTATTTATGTTTACAATAACGCTTGTTTTTAGCTAATTGTAAGCTATATTCAATTAACTAGAAAATAAAAAAATGATAGATTTGTGGAAAGTTATAGAAATAATGATTTTGTGAAAGGGGCTACTTTTTCGGCTCTTTAAATCAAAAGCCGAATTACTTTGGCGACACTGCTGTCTATATTAACGAAATCATGTAAAGAAGGTGTTGTCACCTTATTTTTTCGGGTAAGTGGTGAATATAATATTAAATTCATGTTGGTGAGTATTAATCTATTGAGCACGTTGAATAAAAATAATAATTTTATGAAGCTCGACATAGGCTCACGTCTAATAAAAAAAATTCAACTCGTTCAAATCATTCAATACTTCTATATACAACACTCATTTGATATTCTCTATTTATTACACCAGTGACACTATTGCTATTATATAAACGAAAGCTGCCAGTTATTACTGGGTGGGTGATACCATGAAATGCACCGCTCGCTGAATGTTAAAAGTAAATCTCATCGAAGTACCAAAGCAAAACAGACAATAATGACTAGTTATAACTCATATTATCGCACAGCAACTAAAGTACCCAGTGGCTAATAATAATAACTAGTAATTACTTTGAACATTTAATGTTTCAATACAATCTGCATAAAACATACACATTGCAATAAAGTAAACACATCCGGCTAAAAATAAACTATTTGTCTTAAAAGTAATGCGATGGATTTTGTAAATCGGTTTCAAATAGAATTTATTACATTTCTCACAAACAAGTAGCATTACATTTTCAAATAACAAATGCAAAAAACCCTTGTTAAAATGGATTGCAATGTTTGCTGCATTGAAATTGTGTCCTCGAATAAAACAGTCCCGAAGCTGCAATACAGTCCCAAGACTACTAGCAGGTTATATTTATCATGTGCACGTGTCTGATAGCAAGCATTAGCCCTTACTGTGTCAAGTGGCTATTGGTCTCCAGTGTCTTGATTTGACAAATCTACATAAAAGAATATTAACTTTGTTCTAATTTTATTGTTTAAGCACACAAATAACAACTTTATACAAATGGGTTCGGTCAAAATCTTTATTTAGCGCCCTCAGAAACTAAACATTTAATAGAGGGCCAATATGGTCCTATATCGCTCACCTAATCTGCAATTTATCAAGAACAAGAGGGCCAATATGGCGCAACATCGTTAACATAATGTGAATCAGTGACTGGTTTGTCTCAGTGCACATGATGTGCGTTGCAGTTTTAAGTGCAGGATGATCAAGGACTATTTGTCCCAATGTGGCCAAATGCTATTTTTGATTTGCGTTACATTAGGACAAATATATTTAGGCCTTTTTTTTAATTATATGTTTTACGAACGGCCAGAGACATAAAGTGTCAGAGGAGGAGGAAATAAAAATAAAATTACATTTCCGGAATTTTATTTTTTGGTCGGAAAAAAACCCCACAGAAAAGCAAAAGCTATGATGTATCCTTTATGATTTTCTTTTTGAATGTCAAGTCAATATGTAAGTGTGTGCACATTTATTTTTGTTTTATCTGACAAGTTCAATTCATATTTTCATTAATCACTCTTTATGCTTTGAAAATGCATGTTGTAATGTTTCCTTTAATATATTTCCTCATTGAATTAAAGATGTTAATCTTAAAAGTATCCAGTTATTTTTTCTTAAGACGTTTGTTCCTAGTGAATGGCTCCTTCCCACTTGCAAGACACTGGTAGCAGATTGGTCATAACCTGTACATTTCTTTATCCCATTGATAATTGCAATGATTAGGTCATATCAATCTTTGATCTCAATTTATAAATTCACAACGTGGCTGCAACTGTCCTCCAAAAATATTTACTTCAAAGACTTGGCCAGTGACTTCAAACATCTTTGATGTTTATTCTTGTTGAAAATTAAATTGTTGTCACAAGAATTGCAACACAGACAATAAGTACCTGGATTTGACCTACTTTAATATTGATTTTGTGCTGGTGAAATTTTCAGAAAATAGCCGACTTGTGTACACAAAAAATGTCTCGATGACGTATTGATCGCGTAATTTACATCCTTTGTTTGGTCGATCTTTATACCTTTTTAAAGATTATTAAACCCAGATTGTTTTTCACAGCAGTCTTTTTAACTATTTAATTGGCGTGGAAATGGATTAATACAATTAAACTTTGATGAAAATATCAGAATTGAAGTGGAAAATTACCAACTTGTTTAGAAATAGTGATGATGAAATCGTGCTCAGTGAAAATTTCTTTACATGGGATTGTTTTATCGCTGTTTTTGGAATAACTTTCAATATTAACCACAATATTTTATTGAGGATTTAACATCTTAAAAGGCTGATCTTGACATTGGGGTAAGTTTAATTTACGATACTTGTATTAATTTTTTTTTGAACATTAAACATCGGATGCGTCCCAGTGCGTCTGCATGGAGATAAGACAACTGCGTCCTAGTGCGTCTCCATGGAGTAAATGGTTAAACTTTTTCAGAGATATTGACACGTACATTTTCACAGCTATTGCAACGTCCGCTGTTTTTATGATTTGCCGCGATATAGTTTCATCGGCGGAAATAAAAAAAAACCGAAATCACAATTTTATTTTTATTTCAAAAATGAGTTTTTTTGAGCGGCGGTGATTGTAAAACATAGAATAAAAACAAAAAGGCCTTAGATGCAATTTCATGCATTTCAAGTTGAAAATGTAGCCTGCAGAGTGTCCAAAAGGATTGTTATGATTTAGTGTGACGTAGTTGTTGGCCCCACGTGACACAAATATATGTCTTGCATTTCATTCAGGCAAAGAACCTGAAGTTGGTTTCAAGTAGTTCGACCTGAAATGTAGCCACTAGGTTGTCCAGGAATTTTACATTTTGACCTATTTTTTAACCCTAAATGACCCAGTATCAACTTGACCAAGATTTTGTAGAGGCAAACACTCGGAACAAGTTCAATCAAAATCGGACCAAACTTAAGGTGTCCCGGACACAAACAAATTGTGGACGGACGCATTGACATGGGTGACAGCCATTCAACGATCCCAAAGGCCCACTATGATCAATCGGGTGAAATATAAACATTCTGACTTATTTTCAGGATAATTTATGCAAATATTACTCCTATAGAGTTCACAATATTTTGTTTTTATTTGACCTGGTGACCTACTTTTTTTACCCAGTTTTAATGCTGATGGATAGTTCCTGAAGACAATCATTCGGAACAACTTTCATAAGATTGGCAAACAAATGTGTTCACTTTTGTATTCACAAGGTAAATGTTTACTTACTGACGATACCCAAATTGATACAATTTCTGATCACTGCGTTTCTTTTGCCGCACATGTCAAAATACCTGTCATACAGCCAGTGAAAATGCACGAGTCTCCGCCAGAATACCTGATACTTTTTATGCATTGCTGTATCAATAAACTCGTGTTCACGTTCCATAAATTGGCACAGTGACCGCAAATGAGTTTTACACTTCGTCCATGAAACTTACTATCAATATGTTCCTGATAGAGTAATACATGTAATAGTATTTACAAAAGCTACTTTGGTTGCCTCCAGAATATTCAGAGACTGACACTGACAATAATAGTGATGGGGGGGGGGAACATTAGCAAGGAGCGGGGAAATTCAGTAAATGGGGATGGTATTCAATTAATGAAGTTGGCAAAGTGCTTATGGGCTTTATGGACTCTGAGCAAACCGAAGAAAACTCCACAATTGAATCTTGAACGGCGACAATGATATAATATTGTCTTTAATAATGCTGATTATGAACAATGAGTCAAAAGTACAGAGAATTTTAATATTAAGTAATATATCTGACAGTGATATCTAAGGGGAGTACTTTCTATCAAAGTATGAAAAGTCTTCATCTTGCTGTATGTGTTCTTATTTGGCAACAACGCAACGCAAACCTAATACACTAATAAGTCTTATTTACAATTATGATTGAAAATTACGTTTTTTATTAGTCACCGGTTCCGCTACCGCACGAATACTGTAATATTTTCTACACACCCATGTTAAATAATATTTGTAGTTAGTGTTAATCTCTTTGGTATGTTTTATTAAACAATTCATTCCGCTCGCAATTCCGTTTAGTTAGAAATGAGGTGGAGCAATCGGATAGCATCGGCTGTAAAACAGCCTACTTCCGAGAAGTAGACTTCAAGGTCGCGCCAGAAGTTAACATGTCTGTCTAATCTCCTTCGCAGTGATGTTTCCTTATAGTAATCGGAGTAATTGCTGAATTGGACAGAAAGTTAACCGTTGCGTGGAGTTTGATGTCTGTCGGGCACGCATGGGATGCAATTCGCACTATCAAACTATCAAAGGCATACATAAACTGACAAACATACCGGATTTCGCATAAACATGGAAAACGTGCGTCTAAGTGGGTATTGTTCGCTCGTCTCGTTCTGTGGTCGCTAATACGCGATGTCTATAACCAGAGTCAGAGTCTTCAAATTAAGATTAGATTAAATGCTAGCTTAATTACGTAATATTTGAGTGTTGTCTTGTGTATAAGTCAGGCCAACGACAAACGTAATGTGCTGGCGCTAGCAATAGCTTCGGTATTGAAGGAAGGGGTTCAGATTAGGCACTAACCAGTTAAAATCATCTGCCGTGTGAGTCAAGCTTGTTAGAAGCTGTTTATAATGCAGTGGGTTGCCACCGATGTGGGCAAACCCTGAATAACATGTTCGTTTCATGCTGGTAATATTTTTGTAAAAATACCATTTATGCTTATGACAGGGCACCTCTATGATGTAATAGAGAATTTCTATAGGATCTAATAATTGAAGTTATTTTGTGTATTATTGTCCGAAACAGAGGCATACAAAGACGTATGTATATGCCAACAGAAGTTAGTCTGGCTGTTGTATTTCCAATTTAACACCATCTGTAATACAGAGAAACAGGTGCTTTAGCATTAAAGGAAGATAATCATTTTCTAATGTTGAATGTAGTTTCATCTTAACACGTGTACTGTATTTTTTATAAATGGATGTTTATGATATTTTTTCCAAAGAAAAAGATGATTTTCCTTTATTGTTATTTACACCAATGATGTATATGTGCATTTCTTACACAAAAATATAGCATGTTCAATATTTGCAAAATTCAGTTTGTGTTATTACGTCACTTTTGTTTTATCTTTTCTGCATATTCCTTTCAAACATTTCACATTAATTATTTTGCTAAACATTGTCCCGGTGACTTTGATGCCTTGCTGATCAACTTTCTCTTGTTTGTTTCTTACAGAATTTGAAATTTGATAACATTAGCCCTGGCTTTGTACCAATAAAACTTTCGTCAATGCCTTTCACGCAATGTTTGTTTAAGAGGTATGTCTGATTCATGATTAACCTTTCCATATCAAAGCTTATCAATTTGTAGTAGACGTTTTGTGTCAAATATTTATCTGGTAAAACACCATTTTGAAAAAGCCAATCGGCACATAATATCATATTTCTTTTCATATTTTGACAATATTGAGAATGTGATTCAACTCGAAACTCCCGATTCTGAATGTTATGTCATTACATCCATCGGCGTTCAACGATTATCTATTTACTGACTGTAGTAACACTTTCTTTTCTGTAGCTTTGGTTTATCTTGCAATAATTCATAGACCCTCCGACGCATTTAAAATCACTTCAGCCCAGTTGTTAATTTTTCATTTCCTATTTTACGCAAGAATTAGAATTTCCAACTAATGATACATTAGTAATTCTTTCATTGGCTTCGGCATGGAATGATACTTAGTTTTCACGAACAGTTCCTTAAGAGGTTTCTTACAATGCCTTTTTATGTGCACCTTTGGCCCACGATTCCAACACTCGATATAATCATAATTATCTTTGTCCTACTTCCTTCCTACTGCATTTGTTTTTACCCTTGCAATTTTGTTGTCAATGTCCTTGCTTCGTGTAATAATGATCGACTTCCATGGACTCGAACCCATATTAAACCTTAAGTTAACCTAGCTCTTGCGTTTTGCGCTGTCATTGCGTTAGCAGGATTGTCCCTCATACGAAAACTTATTGTCGTAAAAACCAACTCAAATCAACTCCCAATACTCTGCCCAAACTCTTCCTACTTAAAAGCTACACTAAAATCTTTTCTACCGCTGGATGTTTATACCTTTATCTTGAACTGCGGCGCAATAACATGTTTATACCTTATCATTCCATATTTACAGTCAACTTTAAAACAAGTCAGTCAAAATGACCATAATGTATGGTACACAATATGAGTGCATCTGATCGCATGCCCCTGTTTCCATAGCCTAAGAAACAGGAAATTATATGTGGACTAGGCATTGCTTATGAAAGCAGTAGTCCGCAGATCAATATTTTTTTGTTTTTCAATGGATGGTTCAATATTGAAATAGGCGGCTCGTGTTCATTACCTAAAGAGCAAAAGAGAAAGGCAGCAAATGTACTTGTGTTTCCAATTTTTCTTTTTGAGCATAGTGCGGGAATTGGAGCATCTAAGGGATAGACTGTCCCTTGTTACATCTGTTTGGTATGACTGTCAAGGATCCGATCAATGAACTCATCAGCTGACTCTTGATTCAGATAAATCAGGGATGTGGTTGGTCTTCTCATCAGAACTGTCGGTGCTTGAACAGTTGAACACTACGGTTGGTGGTGGAGATCGACACCTTATATAATATTATATGTTTTTTCGTATGCTTATATTGCCTTGGATTCCTGCCCATACGCAAACCACCTTGTGTAGTTCTTGTGTCTATCGAGTTATCAATATCGCATAAAACATAGGATTCAGAGTCACTCTTTGAGGTAGATTGGTGATCGTTGCATCTCCAATCTAGGCATTGGATTATCCTTTTTATTTGAAGGTTTGATCACCACATACTTTGGCGAACGGTGGCCTGTACACTTGGATAGTGTATAGTTTCCAGAACGAATGTCCAAACAGTTGTACCTTAAACACAATAAAGATTTAGCCATCTTGGATATTCAAGGCCAAAGGAACATGTGACGCGTTACTTGAACTTAACTCATTGCAAAAGCCGAATGTTGATTAGGTCATCAACATTACAGTACAGTGACACACACTTCGCACAACAAGTAAATAAACAAATAAATTAATAAAAATTTGAAAAATATCGAAGCCAAAAGAAAACAGCTCCTATATGTTTATTATATATATAATTGATATGTGCGCATACGCATTGGATATTAAGATACTAGCAGTTTATTGCCGTTCACTACCATTTCAAAATACCATAACGAACCATTCTGTCCATAGAATTATTACATAAAATACAGTTTTAAATTCTATTTACTAGATCGAAGACTATTATTGTGCGGCATGTGACGAGACTGAGCTACTGTTGTCAGGTTGTAACATTGCGCCACAGGCAATAATGCTGTGAACTAAAGCGATCTCACCTGGTCCAGATGGAATGTTGTCCCTCATGTTTCCATTGATGAAATGCTGGAGTCGTAATTTTCGCCACAGAAATGAATAATGCGATCACATTTTCTGACAGTTTAAATGCAGTATGTTGGGTATTAAAGAAACCATCACGTGGTGCATAATTTTGGTTTTATCAGAGTCACGCGACAGTTATAAATACAAATTAACTGTCCAAATGAAAATGTGCACAATTTCTTGTTCAGTGTGAACTATTTTATATAAATCCGCGGCCGTTATTGGGTTTCGTGTATGAGCATCTCGATTGCAGGGGTTGCGGTTTTAAATCTGCAAACATTCCCAAAAATTGACATATTTAGGTCTTAAACAATAATGGCGATCCGCCTCCAAAACTCATTTGTATTGTATGACTAATTGCAAGCCCAGGACAAGCACGTTCAAACACGAATTTCTTTTTATTGCGCAAGAATACATTGAACAGAAAATCACAAAAATAACAACAATGATTACGTCATTTAAATCGCATCATCACGTTGGTTGAAAGTACTCATCTAATTCATGCACGTGATAAGGTGATAACTTCTTTAACTTGAAGCAGTGAGTTCTATTTCATTACTTTTCATATACATGTAGATAATAATGAAGCAATTGATAAAGTTGGAAAGAATGTGTCTGAAGATTTATTGCATTGCATTACATTTGTATGTGTAGTATAGCTTGTAATACAGCTATGATTGGATATTACAGAGATATGAAACACGTCGCTTTCCGAAACCTTTGTTGCAGCTTTTCTGCTCTCCAATGTTGATCTTAGACAATTAATACACAAGGAAAGTTTCACATTATAGAAGAGGTCATACCTTCATATGAGAGCTATATTATCGTAAATTATTGTCCTTATCTTAAAGTTACGGACCGCATCGCATATTTTCATGCGTGTCCAATTTGCTGGTTTATCTCATTGTACATGCATACCGTCCGTTGTACCGTTCATACCCTGTCGCAATTATAATAGCATATTTTGGCAAGTTTTACTTTCCATGTTTGTTCCAATGTTACACTTATGCATGACCTTGCTCGGCTCCGTGTTCTTCAATGACGTGTAATGGACCAGTTCTGTCAATTTGTGAGTTATGTCGACTGAAATTCGATCTACGTCCCACAACAACGCGTATTAGGAGGTAAGGCTTAGTGTCATCATCTCTTGTATATTTTATAGCGTTCATACCAGTAAGGGGAATTCTGGTTCTACCTGAAATGTATACGGGATAAGCATAACTAGTATCCGTTACTGATTGCATTGAGTATCTCTAAAAAGGTACTAAATTTACCACTATTGTATTTAAGACGACATATTTATAATTGTGTAACCAAATATACCTGATTACGTTTCCTTATACTGTCTTATTAAAATCCGTAAGTTAACGTAAGGAATCTTAACATTTACTTGTGTTATAGTGTATAAAATAATAATTCTATTTATTTCGGTTGTGGAGTACATGAGCGCGAGTATTTACATGACACTCAATATTCCATGTATATCCATTAATTAATTAATTAAGTCCGAGCGTAATGTATTACCGAATAAGATTGTCGTATTCAGGGACAGCTTTGTTGATAAGGCTTTAAGCTGCTGCTGAGGAGTTTCGTGATTCGAGCCTCACTGTCGATCAATTACACGTTCATTTAATCTACATCAAACTATATACAATTCGTTTGGTAATTTATCTACGTTTAGCACGATTTTGAAGGTGCAGTAATTACATGAAAAACCATTAACGTACTGAGCTTTTCTCTATCTACCTGTACATGTAGCGCTGCTATGGGATTGCAACCTCTTCTGTATGTGACGTCATGTCAAGAAAACGCAACATGTGATATCACTATTTGCAAGCAGGAAACAATATATTTACTCCATAATATGGTCACTTCGTTTTCATATGGGGCAAATATTGGTTACTGTCAGTACATAGTGACGTCACATGTGACGTTTTCTTGAAGTGACGTCACTTAAAGAAGATGTTGGAAATCGTACAGCGGCGCTCATATAATATTGTTGATTTTTTTTCAAATACGCATTGTCATTAAAGAGGGTTAAATAAGAAAATGATCAAATATGTAGATAAATGTGTATAAAAAAATGGTGATACAATTAGCGCATTTTATTATCTTATTGAAATAAAGCAAAACGCGTAGAATAGTCTGATTGAGCTTACACTATCATTGTACCACTGCGTCACCGTGTCGTCAGTTGGTCTTATTATTTGTGTTACCATTTCAAAATACAATTTGTCACGTAAAATAACGAAAACACCCGAACATACTGCCGAAGATAAATGTGTGCTAGATCGATCTAAATAAGTGTTCAATTTGTATATACAGTCCAAATACCACATTTTTTTACTAGTGTAATTCCAATAATATTATTCACGTATACAACTATTTTTCACGTACATACGGTTTCTCGCTGCTTAAAATGCACTGTACCGCGTGTTTTTCTCAAACAATTATATCCAGTAACCAGACTATTCGATTGCTTTATGAATTCTGCTACACAAAATATGATGAAATAAGCCATCAGTAAACATTTTGTGTTTGAGGTACCCCGACTGACCCACTGAAATCGGCTTCGTCTCAAATTATAAGAATAGCATGGGCAAGTGTTTTCGTGTCTAAACATTGAATGGAACAAAATATCTAGCGATAAATCGACTAACTGTCAAACCCAAAATTGTGAAAATACGCATTATTTTTTAAGAATAATCAATCAGTCACTTTTGCAAAGCAGGGAATAGCGCCAGCTGGTCCACCAACTGTCTGTACTTCGTTTGGCCTACCATTCAATATTCGTAGTGTAATAATCACAAAGATTAACATGTAAAAAACGATTTTCTTTATGTTCTCTGTCTAACAATTCATCAGGAACTCGTTTATTTAATAAATACGCAAAACATCGCACATCTGCACACATTTAAAATATAAAGTATTCCCTGATACGTGGTACTTTAGTCTATTTGTCGCAATTATGGTCTGCGGATTGTCTTATAAAATCGTTTAAGTAAAGATTTTATTTGTATTGTATGCGTTCTAAATACCGAAAGTATGTAGTATCATTCTACATATCTTGTCTGATCACTTACTGTCACGTAAAAACTGCACATATTACGTCATACTGCTGCTGCACCAACGAACTACATCATGGGAGGGGCAAAAACAAATCTGCTTCTGTTTACTTTATTTAAAGGAATTAGAAATAAATGTACGGGTTTCTGTGTGTATATCAGTATTATATTGCCATAAAAAACATCAATCTCCATTATACTGATTCCTTGTCTGAATTCTTCGATATTAACTATAAGTTACTTTTAAAATAATCTTACGTAAGCCATATCAATGTGTTGTTTGATTCCGTAACTCCATCTTTGCAACCAGATCGGCAAGGGTAAAAACTTGGTTGCTCGAAAAATATAGTTCTGTCCAAATTTTGAATGTAACATGTTTAAAGCTTCTAACATCTTGCGTTCTGTAGAATATATTATAGACTAAAGATCTGCTACGTAATTATGTTACGTAAATGTCATATTTAAGAGAACGTTAAGATAATTTGGTAATGGCACTATAAATATTACAGACAAGAACTGTTAATAAAAAAGAAAATGTACGTATGTTAATTAAAATATAAACAGTAGTAATGTTGGTATATATATATAATTATATTTAAATATAATTATTTAATAACGTAAATGTTTTAATGTGCAAACATACACCAGCATGAAATAAACGATTGAGTTGATAACAACATCAGTACTGTATTTCGAGGGAAATCATTGGGGAAGTTCTGTGAAAGAACGACTTTGTCAATAGTATGACTCTTACGACGCCAGTTTGAGATTTTTTCGGCGCAGCCGTACTAACATGGTTTTGCTCATTGCATATTCAGTGTTTTGTAAACCAATCAAATCTTACGTTAACCACCAAGGCAATTTCGCGCCATTTCTCTTCAATTTAAAAATACGTGTAACCTTGAAGCAGATTGGTTAACATTTTCTATAGTGTATTTCAAGATTTATCCTGTAAGTAGTTATTCCATGTGGTCTGTTGTGCCATTCCTTGTACCTCAGTTCCTTAATATGTGAACCGTTTGACCTCCTTTAGTGCCTTATGTTTTGTGGATTGTTGTTTTCCGGAGATCTGCGTGTCTTATGTATGTGGCTTTCCCTGTAGTTACGTATTCTCTCTCTTTTGTTATTCATCACCACGGGGAATTGTCCGTTGTCGGAATTAAGAAAACTTTCTTTGGTTTATGTACCAGTCGCGAACTTTAATATTCTTTCAATCAGATAAATCGCTATGTAACAAGTTTATCTACATGGATGTGTGAGTTCACGACTTATGCAATAAGTATTGTTGAACTAGATCTTTATTGAAACACACTATACTGTGTCTTTGACTAATCACACAACGTAGTTATTTATTATGCCGTCTCATTCGGAACACCTCGGCATTATTGGCTCTGTCGAATACCGCCGAGAAGTTGCGATTGATGCAGTCTCAAATGCAGTGATCTCCCCTTACAGGGCTTGGAAATTCTGTATTATATAGCGAAATTGAATGACATTTAGGCATCTTTTATGTTGTACACATGTACAACAAATTTTAACCTATATATTGAAACAAATTTGCAAACTTCAAGTTGCGCCGACCATCTTTTTTAAAGATATTTCTTTTTTCTATTAGCTAGTCTCAATACCTATCCTACTGACACATATCATTGTCGGCTGCTGTGAGGTGGTGCAGTGGGGTCAACATCAGATTGTGAATCGCCTTAATTTGCATTGATGTTTAACGCTACAAGTTACTATCAAGGTCAAGGGGTGTCCGTTCTTTTCATTTATCAGAAGATCGATCTACATGTACGTGTCTGAAATGTTCAACCTTTTGCTGAGGGTTGGGGAACATCAGTGCGATGAGATAATTTAGACAACTGACCTCCCTGTCAATTGGTTTGTGCTGAGACAGGGTTGAACTGACTTTGATCCATTGCAGCTCGCTGTCTAACATAGTCAGGTTGGTTTCTATATTCAGATATGTTTTGAGACGTAGATACTGGGTATGACCATGTTTATCAATATATTTCCGCAAATTAGCATCGAACAATGTGTTGTTCACATAAAGCCTGTCTTTGACCATTAATAATAATAATAATAATAACGACTTTATTTAAAGAGGCAACACAGTTGGGCAAGCCCAGTCTTCCATTGACACTTTTACCAAGAACACTGAGCCTACGAACTGCTGGGTACAGCTTCCTGTGTCGATCTCCAATATATCTGCTCATATATTTTAATTCCTCCTTTCATCTTATTCAACAAAATACCAGCTTTCCTAACGGTATCTCGAACGCTTAAAGAAAAACATGTGCTATGATTGCTCTAGGTCAGTTCGATTGTGCTGCTTTGGGAGAGTTTCCGACACGATATTCTCAAATTGTAGTTTTTCAGTTGACACTGGACATTTTTTTGATATATCTGCATTTTCATCAAGGTGAACTTTCAGAGCCAGTCTTAAGCTTAAGTCTACATTTTCTCTGATTAATTTATTCTCAGTGTTTCTCGTGGTACAATTTCGAGACGTTTCGGCATCGAATTGAACACTTGTATTTTCAGTATTTTGGCCATCACGTTCATTTACATTGTTGAAACGAAATATTATCAAGTTATGTTCCATGTTTGAACATCCAAGCAACGTGTAAACATCTCGGAGTTTTGTGTCTCTAAATTTGGATAACAGATTCTATTTTGTGTTTTGACGTATCAGTTCTAGAAATGTATCATTCATTTGCCTTTGTGCACCAAAAACTTCATGAGTAACATCGCTGGCAGAATGATTCAACATCAATAATACTTTTAGATAGTGATTTGTTTTCTTCAAGGCTCTAACTGAATTTGGTTTTCAAGTAAGACAAATCAGGCGATATTTTCGTAACGTTTAGTTCAATAAACTTAAGTCTATAATTCACTTTTTTTATTACTTCAAATAAACTATATAATTGTCACGGGTGGGTATCCAAGAAGAGCAGGACAAAGCATTTGGTTTGAGCTTGGGTCTTGCGCGCCCATTTGTGGAAAATATACCGACTGGGGATACGGCGTTATCATCGGTTGAGGCTGTGTGTCACTGACTTACATGTGTCCGATTTTCCTCAGTTGTAGAAGAATTGGCCCCGTCATTATTCAGTTGTTCTGCTTTGTCATTCGACGGCATATTACGACTATGCTGTTTTCCAAATTAACACAACACTATTGCCACCAAAAAACTGCCAACATTTATATTGTTTTTCACTCCCAGATACACACATCACTCGTACAGGTGTCCAATTTAGAATTTAATCAATTCTTTCCTCAGCAAATGAAACACCGCATTGTTTTCAAAGCCTGGTTTCCATGTCCCAATGTGTCAGATGTGATTTATATCGCTATTACGCTACATTCCGTCGTTATTCCAATAATAATGACTATACCGTATTTGATAAATCGAGTGTAGCGTTATGGCGGACTTTATGGTTATTATAAAGAAGATAAATAGAGAAAAGTGTTCGCGATATTTTTGTGACATTTTTCGGGGGAAAAAGAAGCGACCGCGTAAAAACGTTATCTGGTATATCTGATGCTGTCACGATTTGGGATCGCGCTAAAGATGAGCAGGACTTTCAAAAGAATAAACTAAGACAAGCTATTAAAATTACGCTTTCATAATGCATTTTTCGCTATTTTTGTACTGCAGCGAAAATATCTACATCATTTAATTTAACATTTGCAATTCGGCTATTTCTGCAGATATTTTGTGGACATTTTTAAAACTCCGAGGATTCATTTTATACTTTCGGATACAATTTAATGGATTTCGCAGACGAGCTAAACAGAAAAAGATGTATCTAAGTAGAGATATCGGTCTGTAATTTTCTTGAGAAAATGTGCATTTCCAAAATGGGGAAATGAGTACCATTAAATTTATGAAATTATTCAAATTTGGATAATTTAAATGCTTTTTACAGTCACTGTGTCAATGTACGTACTTTTATTACAGGCATTTATTCGTCCTTGTAACTATCAAGGACATTGTTAATTAATATGTACTGAAAGTAATACATTTACCGAGGGCAGACCTTACATTATTTACTGGGTGCAGTATGTACCCAAAGCAGCTTCGTATTGCCGATCATAAGAGGATTAATTGTAACTTAAGTACATTTAATTGTTGTGAAAAATACAGTATGATTTCAACATAGCGGTTATAAGTGAACTTCGGTTCCATTATACAGTTTTGTCTTGAATAAAATACATGTACTCACATTGATCGGTCTGTTATAATCATAGAAAATATATTTAAACGCACGTTAGTGATACTTCCGACGAATACTTTTGAGATAGATAGGTCGATCGCTTAAGTTTCTTTTAAGGTTTTAAATGGATTCAAAACTTGCAGCTTAGGACCCAAAATGAGTTGGGGATGTCGCGTTAGATCGATCAAGGTACCATAAACAAACTTCTGAATGGTGACCATAGGTGATAAATCAAGTATAACTTAATTGACGAATAGGTAATAAATGGTATGCTCATAAAATTCATTGGTAAAAATGCATTAGTTAAATTAGCAAAAGACAATCATGTAGTCAGTGACCATATTCATGCATTGGTGTTGTATTAACAGTTAAAATGCACTGAACATGTGATATTAACTTTGAATTTAACATTATTTATGAGCTATCTTCATACCTGCCTCCAGATTGTTTCGAACTGATGAGTATGTACCACCAAGTGGAGTACTGTGACTGCGGAACAGCACTTTCCTGAAGGCGGCCTTGAACTTTGTTGATGTTAGACTGTAAATAATAGGGTTTCCCGCACTATTGAAATACATCAAAATACGTGCCCATGATATAATGTTAAGGTACGCCTCCAATCCAATGTCTGTGACACGCTCACTGGGGGAAAAGATAAGCCACAGAGTTACAACCCGTATTGGGAACAATGACAAGAAAAATAGAACAATGATGAAAATGAGCATGTACACTGCTTGCTTGCGTGCCCTTAATGTGTTTGCTGCCCTTGTGTCATTCATTGTCATTGTTTTTAAAGTGTCCGACATCAACTGTTTAATAATTCGCGTGTAAATACCTATGACTATAAACAACGGAAGCACAAAAAATACCACAAACACAAGAATTATGTAACTGTATCTCCAGTATTCATCTATCTTTGTTCTACACACTTTTATAGGCGTGCCGTCATGGAAGTGGGCGTCCTCATGCTCAGTCATTACAGCAAACGGGGAAGATAAAAGACCACCCAAGATCCATATCGCTATCAGAGTCTTCACTGTTGACGATATCGTGTAGGACATACGGCGTCGGAACGGATAGCAGAGGGCGTTATACTTCTCCAGGGTTACGGCAATCATTGTCAAAATTGAAATATGCAAAGCTCCATTCTCCATTAGTGGCATAAGTTTGCCTGAAAAAAATAGAAAATGTGACAAAGGTGTCAGTAGTGTTGATGGACAAGAAGTTAGTTAGTACCACTCAAGTAGAAGCTAGTATCGGTTGAAACTAAATAAGTAAGTACTGGTTTGTAGCCCAAATTATGTAATTACTGGTAAGAAACTTAAGGAAAAATAATCACCGGTTAAAAACTCAAGAAGAAGTTAGAACCGATAAGAAATTCGAAAACGCCACTGATCGACTTATTAAATACGTCCGCACTGCTTTACACACAAACAGGGGTCAACAAAATGCCTATAAGTACCCGAGTGTACATGGTGACTGATTATAAACAAAAAAACAAGACAATACACACAAACAGCGTAACTAACAACACTGTTCCACACTTTTCATGACTAACTTCCCTCGACATATTACGACTGTAGCACAAGATGTACATTTTGGTGTTTTTTTTCTAACATGTACGTAATATGTTAACTCATGGTATTGAACGCGGGCGATAGAATTATATACAATTTTAAGACACTTCAAACACCAAAATACAAAATGTAAGTATTTAGTGTCACATCGTTACACTGTTAAATGTAATGTGGACAAAGTTTATTTTATAAGATAACTCCGATTCCAGGAAAAAGTTAATTGTTTCCCTGAAGAACACGACGATGACAATATATTTGTTGATATATAATTACGTCGCAATGTCATTCCTGCCGAACAATATTTCTAGAAACTAACATATCGACACGTATTTTTCGGCGCAGCCGTACTAACATGGTTTTGCCTTTTACATATCAGTGTTATGTAAACCAATTAAATCATACGTTAACCACCATGACAATTTCTCTTTTCAACCGTACAACGTTTCTTACCTTGACGCGGATTGGTTAACTTTTCAATAAAGGTTACGTAACCTTACCGAAAACCACTGGCTGAATTTCGGTGAATTTACCGAAATCCATTTTGAATCTGGAGTGACCAGCAATCGTAACATCTCGACATTTCTTATGTTGCACAACAAATCTTAACCTATTTCTTGCTGTGAACTGATTTGAAACTATTTAACAGTTTTAAGATTGCTAGTTGAATCGATTTTTTATTTATTTTTATTGTGCGCCTTGGTCAGATTTAAATAATAAATCAATTTTTAACTTAATGCGAAATAAAACACGTTGAATTTAAGTTCGGAAATGAAATAATTATGACCCAGAATGCCAACGCTCCGTTTATGGTCGATAGCGCAATAATATACGTATAAGTTGCTGTGCGCCTGTTATACATTTTCAGAACGAATGCTATGGCATTCATATTAAGGTAGAACACATCTTATGGACATATCTTCAAACACAAATGAAACTTGTATTGATTCAATCTGTACTATAACGCGGATACAGTTTTAAAATATTGTTATTTTTTACCATTCCACTTTTTCTATGTAAACTTCTCTTCTGAACAATGTTAGCCATACAAAAATGACCAGTAAATGGAAAATTAACATTTCATTTCCGATTATCGTAATATTTCTTGTAAAGGAAAGCATCTTTGTTTTGATCAGAAATTCAAAGAAAATGGTGTTGGTTTTATATGTATGCGTATAGCATTTAAGAATGGGCAAATATCCTCTCAAAATTAAAATATTGTTAATAGGAGATGATCTTAACTAAAATGATGTATCAATGCGGCATCACAATAGCTGTAAAGAAAATTATTTCATTATCTAACACAATACATCAAACTTTCACAGACTTTTACCGTCCGGTTACAGCTCAATTTTCATTTTGAACAGAATGACCTGCACGATAAACTGTATTTTTATGCCGGCGTAGACTCCTTGGTCAGAGCTAATTATTGTTATTTTCAGACGACAGTCTGCACGTCAACCCAACGATTATCTTTCGTGATGCTAGGGTTCATCACGAAACAACACGGGTTATTTCCAGCTCATAAGTTATCGTTTGCATTATTAGTGAAGTATAATCAATACTAGTGATTTATGTTATTGTACTGTCTGTGCTCCCTGCAAATGTGTTTGTTACATATATCGTACTCCCATGAGAAAGTTAAAGTAGGTCTTTTCAAATTTCTTTGAACAAGAGGATATTTTATTATGCTTCCCTTGTAATGATGTTCCCAAATCCGCTTTTAAACTGTATAAAAAGAGTTTGCGCATGCAACTGAAATTAGATACGAGTTCTAGACAGAAAGGTTAAAAGAAGAATGGTTTCCCCGCACGGATCCCATTTAACATTATAAACGAAAGGGTGTTAATGTATAAAATAACACTGAAAAGGGAGCGACTCTATTTATGAATGAACAGAGCATCGAGAACCACATACATTATACAAAGTGCACAACCACTCCAAATGCTCAGGAAGACATGAATTTATGCATTGTTGTAAACAATAACAAAAGCAATCAGGGCAAAAAAACACGAACATGAATAAAAAGGCAAAGTCAGGGTGTGGTATCAGAGGAATATTGACAAGGATTGGGATTGGAATCAATGAAACTAAAAATGTGGAAAACTGGATCCGTTCGAACTGTTGGTCAACAGCCAGTAAATAAACTGGCGAACTTCAAGCGTATAATTGAGATGGGAAACTGTACTTTCGAAGCCGAATTTTCTAATTCAAATTCACCAAACTGGGTTCGTATTTTTTTACCTTTTAATAATTCCTAACAGAACAACATAAATATTTCGCATAAGACATGTTCAGATATTTTGGTTTTCATTATAGACAGAATAAAACAGTTTTTAAAGAATAATACAGTTTTTTCAACAAATCAGGATAAGATGTGGGGACGTTAGACAGTTTAGGCATTCCTTCACTGTTTGTCCTCTTTGATTCACCCAGTTATTCCATATGGTCTGACAGGCCATTCCTTGCTTCTCTGTTCCTTAACGTATATACCCTTTAACCTCCTAAATTGTTTTATTGATTGTTGTTTTCCCGGAGGCGTGTGTAGGGAGGCACTGTCTTATTCTCTCTCTTTGATCACACAGTATACAGATTGGAAGGACACGTGTCCGTATCGCCTGTCCGATTTGCCAATGCGTGCGTAGAATTTTCGTGTCGCGTAATTATTTTATAAATCTCGTTACCATTTTGTCAAGGGCGATGTAATTACTTAATGTCGCTATATGAATGTTCAATACATTTTGGTCGAAACATTTGGATTATCTAAAACAATCCCATCTTTAAGTATACTCTTAACATTTAGTTATTCAGTGAATAATAGCGTCCTATCAAAGTTCATGTTATTCAATATTAATTCAAAATGTTTTTAGTTTAGTTTTTTTCCTATTTATCCTGTCACTGTAGTAATTCCGCTCCGATTAACAGGGTGCTTGATATGTTTTTGCTTTATCAGGTCACTTGGTAATATGACTTTTATCTAACAAAACATGACCACGTGACTAGCCGGTCTGTTCTTAGTCTGGCGTTGCGATGTTATCTTTTTCCGGACTTACTCAAACAATGGATTTGTCTTTTGTATACTTTCCATCTTTATTGTAAAATGCACACCATAAAATGTTCCTACCTCCAAAATTGTTCTGTTTACATTCGAACGGTGCTTAATTTTATTCGTTATGAGTAAAGCTCAGTCTGCATTTAAACCCGAATGCAAGCGCTTACTGTAGCTCGTAGTAAACAACGTAGTTAAGAAATTGTCGGCTGTCAAAACCATTTAAAGAACATCATGTCGGAAATTTGAGTCCATATCTACTTGTGAACTCATCAGGGATGACTTGTGCCATGTTTTTCCGTGCAGTTTTAAATATCCAAAACTTTAATATATCTATGATACACATGTATACTGCTGTGTTCACGTTTTCTGCAGCGCTTTACAATTCTCTTCATTTCTAAACAAATTGTTTCCGCTACTATATTGGATTTGTTTTTGATAAATGCTCATCAGATGCCCCCAAACGCAGATAAATATATATTGCTTTCGAAAATTTATGTCATGGGAACTATTTCTCTCAGCGTATTGCGCTAATCATAATAAAATTACAAGTAGCAATATTAATTACGTCATAATTCATGGTACGTGACTCGGTATTATGTGAAATTAAAGGTAATTCCCCTTACTTTACACAAAATTAGGTTGGTGACGCGGATGGAACCCGATATATTCCTCCACCTTGCCTTATTAACTTCTCCATCCGCGTCACCAACCTATTTTTGTCGGTTTTGGCGACCGTTTTTATGCTCCCCGTCCCCGAAGGGGGGGGGGTATATAGTCGCCGCTTCTTCCGTCTATCTGTCTGTCTGTCCGTCCGTCCGTCCTTCCGTCCGTCCCACTTTTCTTGTCCGGACTACTTCTCAGAAACTACTGACTGGAATTCAACAAAACTTCATGGGAAGCTTCACTACCAAGAGGAGATGCTCATATTATCACACGGTTTTGGTCAGACTATTTTTCACCGAGTTATGGCCCTTTGATTATGCAACAGAGTACATATTTGGTACCATTCTTGTTCGGACTAATTCTCACAAACTTTTGACAGGAATTCAACAAAACTTTATGGAAAGCTTAATTACAAAGAGGAGAAGCGCCTATTATGATTGGACTGTTTTTCATAAAGTTATGGCCCTTTGATTATGCAACATATAGATTAAATATTTTCAGCTATGCAAGATAATCAAAATTACATTCTTTTAATTTTTCAAGTAAGTTTTTGTTGTAGATAACGTTTGTCTACATAGTGTTTATAATATATACATGTATATATTTGATTTCAAATATATTTTCTTGTTTTTATGGCACCTTTCAAGATCACCTTATGTCAGACCTCAAACAAAAAGCTTTGTTTTTTTTAATTATGATAAAAAGTATTGAACCAAAAAAAAGACATTCACCATACTTATTTGATCATCAGCTGATATGGATTTGTATCAACTTACAGTCGTTGTTGTAAAGGTACGCATTGCATTGACATGGGCACTTAAATTAATTGTGAATAAAGGCTTCTTATATCTGTAGCAAGATTCCTTTTTTCATTATTTTTTCAGTTAGCAGGATTATCATAGCCCTGCATGTAGTTAAATTGTTCACTATCTCAATTTCATTGTACATTTTTGTATACCTATTTTCTTGGGAGATCCAGGACATTTCAAGTGCTGCATATAACATTCAGAATGTAACCATCAACAAAGTGAAATTTTCCAATTAGAGTCTTGTTCGAAGTTATAACCATACTTCGGGGAGCATCCATCGGTTCCACCGATATCCTTGTATTAATCTACTTTCTCGCGTTTTTGTTGTTGTTTAAACTCGGTGTTTCTGATTGCATCAGACAGCTGCACATAATTCAATCACGTCTTATCACGTAATGGCAATTTTAAATATGTGTTGTCGTTATTGAAGTTGACTTTGACGTCATTAATACTTGTGTAAGGTAGGATATTTGTTTCAAACATGAAGTATTCTGTAATCAGTATTTTGTCATTAATAGATTTTTTTCGAAATGGCGAAATTATTGAAATCCATCCACCAATGAGTGTAAACTTGTACACATTACAAGTGTTGCGGCTTAAATGGATAACAAATGCCCTTATTCGAATCTTTAATCCGTAAATTTATATTATATTATTCTTCACTTATATTGATAAATTTTAGCCGTTTTAATAAATCGTTACACAACAACCATATGCACACACGCCCTTGCGAACGTTGTATTACGTCGTTTCGACAAAGAACTTTAAATAAATTCTTTATCACAATACATCATGTTGGCAATCATTAGCCTATAACATGCTCTGAAAATTGATACCAATAATCTTTACGTAAGGGAGGGGGCGTTAATCAATACGTTCTCCCTATCACGAGTCTTTTATTATGTCATCGCCAAGACAACAACATCACAAACACTGTCTATAAATAGTTTCTTTTTCGCAGACATGGCATTGTCAGTAGCTGAGCGTCTCTCTTTACCTAGTTGAGTATGTTACAAAGGTGTTGGAATAATGTAACAACGCTTTATTCAAGCAATTAATGCGTATGTCTTAATTTAAAATCTTTTAAACATTTTCCATCGCAATTAATAAGTGAATCGTAGGAGATATCCAGTTTTAATCTAGTCGACGATATGTTTTGTAAAATGTCCATATCCAGTGTTTATCATAGCATAAACATTGAATATACTGGTTATTGAAATAATGACTTAATCACATACTTATATAAGTACATGTATTATGATTATAGTTTAAAAACATAACAAAGTGATCAAATGGATTACGTATGAAATTGTGGGGCGGTTTTGACGGGTTTAACTTGCAAACGCTTTTACAAACTTTGCCGTAATCATGATTTCTTTAACAACTTCGTCGTTTGATTTATATCTTTTTAAAGATTTACGTCTTTTAAAAAACCATTATTCGTCCATTATGGTCTTATTTACATGGTTATACATGTATTAGAACTTACTTCGTTTAGCTCATTCAAGCATTTTTATATTCGAGTTACAACTGATGTATTCGTTGCGGGAGAATTGCTGGACAGTAATTGAGTTCTTTTTGGCGTTCCGTGTAACAACTTAATATTTCCTTTAAAATTGACAGGACAAATCCATAAAAGACCATTATTCTTACGTTACGTACAATGCACATTCATAAAACCTGTCAATAAATGATGTCATTAAAGGCAAGACTCTGGTATATCTATCAATGAGTTGGACAAAGATTGTACGCTTGTCTAGCGAGAGCCATATAAACCATGTGTCTGTCATAAATGCACCTTATGAACCATCAACAAATGTCATAAAAGTATGCTCCCCTTTTGTTCTTTGTTTACTTAATAATACATTGACAAAAATTCAGACAAAAATTCAGATCGGTAAAACAGCAATATACATACATTATCAAAGCAGACACTAATAATGTACTATTCTGTATTTGTCGAAACAGGACGTTTGAAATACATGTACATTAAAAGCTTCGTCTGTGTGTAACATTATGAAACAATATTTTTGAATTGGCAATACTTGGCAATTGTTAGTATTAAAGATGTCTTGGCCAATGTAGCGACAGCACTTGATGAAGCCCTTTCAAATAGTTAACGTTCAAATATGCCAGATACAAATTAAATGGCATAACAGATACAAACATCATCTGTTTAATGGTCAGTATTTTGCAAATTAACGTCTTGCTTCAAGGTTTAAGCGCTCTCATGTAGCCCTGTGGCCAAAAGTTTAGAATCTTCAACGCTAAAGCTTAATTTTGCATGTTAAAACGGCAATACTGCTTAGCAATATTAAAACACGCCTTCTAAGACATCGCTTAATATTAATGATAAAGTGTTCATTTTCCTACCTGATTTCTTTAATTTGCTTTTTTCATATGTTCACATATTACGGTCTGTGTCTTTCAGTATATTGTTAATAGTTGGTCGTATATTTTTTTATGATGGTGAATTTGTTTATTTTGAGTTTGGCATAGTTTGGTCTCCTGTCCAGTATGTACCCCACCTATCACAACACATACATGGCTTTGAAAATAGTAGAAAGAACCTAAAAGAGATGTACATTCAACCCTCGTAATAAGCACGTAACAACTAATTCTATATGTGGCTCATCAGTTATTACATAACGTTTTTAGCATAAGAGTAAATACGTTCAAGCGATCAGGAGATCAAATAGTTTCCAATTCGGATAAATAAAAATTTGTGCCTAAAAGAACATTTTTATTGAACGACAATTAATAAAAGTAGATAAAGAAGACATTTGATAAAGAATTTTTTGAGAAAATTTGAATTCCAATTAATTCCTTGTAACCGACTTGTCAAAAGTATTGACAATTTTAATAATGAAACGGTTTGCTTGAAATACAAATTACCTCGTTCATACTAAAACTCTTCAAAGTAAGTAAGAGGTGACGGAGCATCCGTTTTAAAAAGGGTTCCAGCAATCGCCAGCATACACTATTAAAATGTATTAACCAATATTCTTTTTTAACTAAAGAATCAATTGCGAACAAGTTTAGTTTATCTTTTTTCTTTTGTCACAAGTCGTCAACTTTTCTCTAAACAAAACAATGTTTCCAGAGCGATGATTAACTGATAAAACCGCAGTCGATTATTGTTGTATTTATAGTTATTGCATTGCTTAATCAATATTTAACAATGTTGAAACGCATTGTAAAATACAGGAAGCGCCAACAAAATTCGTATGAATCCTAAGTTCGTACGAACGCATATTGAACGCGGAGAATCCGAGAGAAATGACAGGAGTGTGAAAAGAGAGCGAGGTTAGAGAAAATGATACGATACTAAAATGTGATTGCGAAGATGCGAGTCTACAATTGGGTTAATGAGAGGGAATAGATAAAACAATTAAGTGGATACAAGAAACAAGATAGATAACCAAGAGGAGTAGAAAGAGTGATAATGTTACAAAATATCATTCAGTTCTTCTCCAGCTTATCTATCGTAATTCCCTCGACATACCATCTCTTGTGTCTGTTTCTTTAATAGAAACAGTTACAGAAAATAGGCGGTGAATTACGTAGAACTTTCACTTTGATAACTCCAGAGTGTGGCTTGCTTGGGTTAGTTCTCAAATGAATTGTTTATTATGTAATGAAATATGATATACACAGTTCATTAATTTACTTTTTTATTAGCCTGATGGATCGGTACCAACTCCTGAACGTCTTTTGTTGTTTGAGATTGTTTTTCAATTACTACAAATCGCAAGCGACAGGCGGGTATTACTAATTACTGTATTGAATACTGACTAATTTGGATCTATTACAAGTGTCTAAATTGTAAAACTAAGATTCTAGTTGACTTCAGTGTTTTTACGGGGGGAAAAGGTCTTGTGGTTTTTGTGAAGACGAGTTATGTGTTAAAAGTACCTTTTCATTATGAACCGAATTAAAACATTCTTTTTGCGATTTATTGGCACCGATTGTAACGGAGAACATTTGTTGAAAAAATCTTGTGATTGTCGGATGCGTATTCCTCGACATTGTTCGTATTGTTCGAGAATTGGTTCAAACTAGTTCACAAATACTAAGTTTCGTCATTTTAGCGTATGACTGCCATTTCCAAGGTCATGATTATAAATCAAAAGCACGTAAAAAGGGGAAACATGTATTACTCGAAATGATATTGCAAAATTCAAGTTTTGGATTCAATTCAAACAAAACATCGAAATTCCAAAAACGGATTGATCGGCAAAATGTTTTCAATGAGCGCATGGAATTGAGATGCAAGAGGTTTTGAACTACTAATAATTATAATGAGATTACTGTTGTCACAATCAAATTCCAATACAGTACTGTACAGCATACTTGAAGAGACAATATCATTGATATCATTGACTGTGGTTGCATAAGAAAGCAATACGTATCTTAGTTCTCATTAGTGACACCCATTAATAGAGCATTGTCGGATCAATTTATTTCAATGTCGACATTTAGAGAAAAAAACAGGAACTTGGAGAGACTACTTTTGTACATAGGCCACGTTTTTGGTGCGTTACAGTTTTCGTCTACGGTCTTAATGCGAGAACATTGCCTTGTGTATTGTCTCCATCAATTACCATGAATTAAGGTTAGAATTACGCAATAATATTAAACACACATCGCTACTTATGAAGTAGGAATTTTACACGTCTTATTGATGCATAAAGACCTGTTGTCCGCACCAGAATTTTACACGTCTAAGTGATACATAAAGACCTTTTGTCCGCAACAGAATTTAATTATATTACGAAATGTAGACTGAATACCTTTTTTTTGCAGGATACCAGAAGTAACTGATTAATTTATGTGTATTCCATCCATTCAATTAGTTTCCTTCCAATCAATTAAACCCCCCCCCCCCCCTTCGCTGTTGTCCCCCAAAGTGTTCCTAGTTGCTCTTTATGGGAGGCCCTATTTCAACACATGTGCTTGCACCAATATTCCCATACCTGTTTACCCTTGCACTTCCTCAGTTCCTTATATTTTGTTCACTGTCGTTTCTTGGGGATCTGTGTATGGAGGCGTTGTCTTGTGCATGTGGCGTTCCCTGTAACAATTTATTATCGTTCTCAATCAAGTATTTCTTTTCATTTAGTTCAAGAGTGATTAACTTTGTGAGTATTAATTTATATTATTTAAAAAGCACCCACCTTTAATTTATCTCGTCAGCAGACAATGATACAAGGGAGTCATTTTGCCTTCGTAATGACAATTTTCTCTACATGTACAGTGCATGCAACTTTGTTACAAATAAGTATAACACACCAGCCAACATTAAAGTACGTGCTGTTGACGAACTAATAATAAAATATACGTTCAAAATGAAATCCGTTATGTCAAAATGACCGATTCAACCAAATGCATACGATGAATAAGAATCGAATAGAATAATAAATCCATAGAATGACCTGGTCCTAAACAAATGTTGCCAACTAGAGTTACCTTATTTGGGAGTTGTTTTTCGGATTAGATACCTTATTGCGTGTAAGACATGCAACAATGTTCTTGTAACTGTCCAGGAGCATCAGTTGATAATGAAAATTTCTGCAATAAAGGTATTTTATTGCGTAATTTACAACTCGTTTTGTCAGTCATAAAACTTATTAATAGCTGCGTACTCAGCGTGTTCAGCCATTTTTGCATGAATTTTTGCACTCAAAATGTGCTTTTAATTAGTTTCTTAGGACCACAAGCTATGATTAAAAATTATTTTAGTAGTTATTTAGTAGCTTAAATCGTGTGTCACTTGAATAAAAATCTCGTCAGGCGAATCATTTTCTGTGTTTTCTCCTGACGACCACTAATGTACCGTAGTAACGACATTGACTAATGAGACAGCGACTCAACATAATTGGGCGGGACATTTTTAGTTTTGGATAGGCACTTCTTGGAATGGTTCAAGCCATGATAACATTTTGTTTAAAAACGTGCACACTTTATACTGGCACTGTCATGTTTGGTCGGCCAGAGCATTCCTTGCACCCCCATTCCTATTCATGTTTAATCTTGCACCTCCTCGTTGCCTAATGTTTTGTAGACTGTTGTTTTCCCAGGGGTATGTGTGAGGAGGCATTGTCTTTAATGTACATGGCGTTCACGTAACAACTTATTTTCACTTTTATGATATAGATTATAACTTTCCGAAATTGACTGTGTTTTTTCAATTGATGCGATGCATAACATTCAGTTAGTATAATTGAAAATGATACACGTTAACTTACTGTTGGCTTGTCGAAGAAAAAAGCCAAACATCTACATACGTACGTAATTTATTGTTACTTACAGAAGGTCTATGTACAATCGTTATTGCGAGAACGACGAAATGTTTATCTTCAAAATGACTGATTTCATATGAGAACATAATGAGATCTTATTATCTTAAACAAACACTGTTTACATCATGGATTTCAATTCTCCACCTACATTTTGCCAAGTGTAATCGATTTTAATAGAAACTTTCTGCAAATATACAAATATACCACCACAGATTTAGATACAAACATACGTACACTATACTTACACAGTATTTTCTATGACTTTTCTCCGTAATATATCACGTTTCAAAAGTCTATAATTTTATCTCAGAATGTAACATAAATCATATTCCGAAAGTAATGTAATAACATAATTACTAATATGACAAAAACAATAATTGTTCCTTTGGAATCATAATGGAAATAGTGCGTGACCTTGTCCAATTCCAAGTGCTTAAACTATACAGTTTAATTTGTTTACATACATGCATCTAAGGCATACCAGAAAAACAAAGCCATAGTTCTGTTTTCCTATTTTAGGAAAATAAAAAATAAAAAAATATTTCAAACCAAAACTACCGTATTGTGACGGAAAATATTCATCAATGTTTTCGAAGAGGAACTTCTGTGCCATGTCTGTCATTTACTTAATGTTGTCATTCACTTCGCCAGGGGAAATTAAAAAAAATACATCGGTACGTTCAAGGGACCTTTGAGTAGCCAATCAAATCCTCGCCTACAAAATGTTGTGGTATAGAGTTATGAATACTCGTCGATCTCCGACGAGCTCCGTAAATTCTATTTGAGCGTAGATCACCAAGACGTTCCGATTACGTATTTTCGTCAATTTCAATATGGCTGCGCAACCGCAACTCATACACGGCAACATTCTTTGGTTAATCGGTGTTGTTTGTGTGGTGTTTCGTTTTTGGAAATATTTATTACTGGAAGCGGCAGGAAGCACGTTAAATAACAGTATAAACAATATAATATACAATACAAAATACTTTATTTTGGTCATGGTTACATATGTAACAACACACAATGTTATGACAGACAGATAATCTGTATGGGTAATCAAACAATTCAGTTTATATAAGTATGCAATGTAAAAACAAAACAGAAATAGTTGGCTGAACATTTACGTTTGTTAAGAGGACAGCGATGTTTATTTATCCGTGAATGGTATAAAAAGTTGGGATAATTTAAATATTTACAATGAAATCACGAGAAAATCGAAGGTCACGTTGTAGGAATTTCATTGATGACTTGGAGATAGTACAATATATGTGTATAATTGTAAATGATGTTTTTGTTGTTCAATTAAACTATTTTGTGATATAACATGTGTATAGACTTGTACTTCTAACTACTCCAAAAACAGAAACTCCGAATAAACGATAATGACATTTTGAGAAAGACGACAAACACGGTTTTGTAAGGAGAAATTTCATTGGACCACAAACGAGCACCTGGTTACGCATATCTATTTTTAGAGAGGTTATATGAACGCGACCTCTTACGGAGTGTAGTCAGATCCTTACAGTGGAACATAATGGAGCTAAAGTTAGGGGCTGATTTCAATGAGATTGGGCCTGATGGGACTTGGATGTCGATGTGTTGTGGCTGATTTTATAGAATTTCAAACATTTGTTAAGGTTCATGTCAAGCGGATTGGCATTGCAATTGCTACACATATGCAACACAAATTTCTGGGAATTCAATACATTCTAACCCAAATCAGTTGCATAATATAAATGATAAGAGTAACAAGAATAAATTGGGTGTTTAATATTATGCCTTTGTGCACTACAATAGCTGTTATAGGCCAACATTAAGTGACATTTCAGGTAAAAAAGGGTCCTTCACTAAAAATATATCCAACTTATTATCCGAAAACATTTTAAGTTTAATATCATACCAACATTATTATCCATTATCATAGTAAGATGGTACGAGAACTTATTTATTCTAGATTTTATCAACAAAGTAGAAATTTGATGTCAAACTTGTTCAAATGTTGTCACTGGACGCTGCCATTTTTGTTTGTTGACATTTAAAAGTTAATCCAAGTGTTTAAGACTTTCTTTTGTCCCTATCACCTAGAATATTGTTTTATGGATCAAAAAAAGTAATAGTTGAAATTATTTAAAGAGTTGTTATTTTTTTACATATTTTCTAAAAAGTCGGAACATTTTAAGTATTTTTGTTTTTAAATTGCATTATTTGTCAATAACAAATAATCTGTCTGTATCTGCTCATTCAGACAAACATTTAGATATATAATAATCCATATTGCATTGTTATTTTACTTAAAAATCAGTGAATTGTAATATGCAAAATCCGCTTAACATGAACCTTAAAAACTATTTTAGATCTATACATTTTCAACAAATATGATGTAGATTCTAACTGATTTCTAAAATGTTCTATTATTTCCAATATATTATTCAGTCCATGTAGCGCCGCGACATAATGTTTGTTTCATCGGGTTTAACGCCGTTCCTCAACGATATTTCAGTTATATACGCCGGCCGGTTCACCTAACCAGCCGCGACATAAAGGAATCACGTTTTAAATGGTGTCATCATGTTTACACACTACGTCACTCTTTACTGAGTTGCCCCCGCACACAAGGTCAATCTAGGCCGGAGCGGGTATTAAATCTATTTTAGGCTCGTTTATGATCCAAGTAGAATGGCTCCGCTTTAGTAATCAGTTGTGACGCTGGAAATTTTAAACGTGCCAAAACATGGCAAATATACGGTGGCATAGAGGTGACATGTGTGAAATTTTTTTTATCTCGTGGCCACGACTTAGTTTGTCGTGGGAACGGGTTAATAAAACGTGGCCACAAGTTAACTATGACTCATTATGACTATCACATCAAGGCCACGAGTTAGCAAGTCGTGGCCACGAGATAAAAATAATTTCACACATGTCACCTCTATGCTACCGTACAAAAAATAGATGTAGTCCGGATTTTGTGCTTATTGTGTCTGTAATATGAAAAAATATTCTTTTTAATCTTTTATTTAAAAACAAATTCATCTGTTTTTCTTGTGTGTTTATTGTTCAACATAAATTATGAGTCTTTACCATAAAATATTGTAAATGGCCTAAGGCAAACTTTAGCCGAATTGCCAATGAACGAATTAATGGAATTTGTATAAGTCTGGTTATTTCCCTACAATACTGCGGTACAAACATCAATAAACCATAAACATCGTGCTCGAATCGCAATGACAACCAATACGGGATTTAACGCCTGACTTAATAGATCTATTATTTATATATCATGTTTAGCGAATTCCTGATTTCATCTATTGTAGACTGGTACCAAAAACGCTATCGTGGACAGGGGGTAGCTAGGCCTTTTTGAAGTGTACGAACAATTCAGGTTCAAAGGGGTGGTTGACATTTCATAGGAGAAAAACATACTTGTATAGCAAACATTGAGGCTTGTATTACTCACTCCGTGCACTGCATGGAATAAAAATCGTTCGTTTAAATATAAGGTAAACGAGGCTCTATCTATTGTACTTTTTGAGTTGTTATCGTCCCACGAATTCAAAGTATACGTCCTGCAAACGCTTCAACCCCATTCTTTGAAAGTAATGTACGTTGCAGATAGATTAGGGATTAGTGAATCTACAGTGTCTAGACTTCTAAAGAAAGAGGCGGCGTGAAAGCGGAATTATTGAAAACAAACCAAGGAACGGTCGTCTGGATTTGTCTCGGAATGAGCGGGTTTTATGGAGGATCGTTAAATCATACAAACGAGCGACTAACTTGTTAGTTAGTTGAATATATTTACGTCTGCTTAAGTTTCCCATATATCTCTTCAGACAGACAATAACATTATTGGGTTGAAATCAACTGGACATACTTATTATGTTGTTGGAACTTTGGCATTTGATAACGCAAATAAGAACTCCGTACAGTACACAAGTGTAATGGGTGAACTTTTGCGGCCAGTAGTGGCTTAGCATTTTGGTACGGATATCTGGTAATACCAGGAAACAATGCTCCCGTCATCGGTCACGTGTCACAAATACCAGGAAACAATGCTCACGTCATCGGTCACATGTCACAAATACCAGGAAACAATGCTCCCGTCATCGGTCACGTGTCACAAATACCAGGACACAATGCTCACGTCTTCGGTCTTGTGTCACAAATAACTGGAAACAAACCAATAACATTCACCAACTCAACTGGCATACACAGTCCCCGGATATAAGCCCCATTTAAAATGTTAAGCTTTTACAAAAGATTACTGTCAAACACATACGCCATCATACGCGTGTCTATATGGGAAATTGTACCGTTATTTTAGATCCATCTACATGTTCATTTGAGAATCTTTATTCCAAAAACATGCCGTCGAGTATTTATATAGAAAGGTGGAATTATCATTAGAAGTATTAGATCTATAACCAAAACCACAGACGGCGAGCACGAGTTAAAATGTTTGTTGATGCTATGTATTGAAACGTCAACAAGAGGCGTAGCCAGAGCTGGTAGAATGTGTACTCAAACAATCTAGGAGGGTCTTAGAGCATAATACCCCGAACAAAACCGTTTTCGAGAACGTTCATGGTGCAATCTGCTAACATTTTCACAAACAAAACAGTCAATTTTGAATCGTTATATATTCAGAAAATGTGTATCACAAACTGCATACAAATAATCAACTGTTGGTTATTGCATATTTTTCTTTTTTTTGATAATCATGTGTACGCAGGGATATCCGTTAATAGTCCATTGCAAAAGTCAATTTGAAAATGAAAAATACCATGTACCATTATCTCTGTTGATTTTTGTGAGAGATGTTTACAAATGTCTTTCAGATTTCTAACCTAGACATGCGCACTCTGGCATTTCTTTTTATTAATATGCATATCAAAATAGTTTGCAAGTAAAACCCGCCAAAACCGCCCCGCAATTCCATACGTAATCCATTTGATCATCTTATTGGGCCCGTTTTATCAACGTTCTTACGCACGAAATTTTCGTAAGATTTACTTACGACATTCTTACGATCGCAAGAGCGTTTTATCAATATTTTCGTACGCATGCAGACGCTACGAATTCGTAAGATTTTCTTACGACGTTCTTACTATCGCAAGAGCGTTTTATCAATATTTTCTTACGCATGCAGACGCTACAAATTCGTAAGTTTAAGCCAGAATGCTACGAATGGTCATAGGCATGCGTAACATTCGTAAATATAGGCTAAGAGACAAATTTGATCAGATGCTAAAGAGAACCATTCTATATTTCTTTATTTAAGTGTCATGCAATTAACAATTTCAATAATTTTAGCCTTACTGACAAAAGAACAGAAGAGCTTATGCGATGGCGCGGTGTCTGTCGTCCGTACGCCCGTCCGTACGTCCGTAAACAATTGCTTGTGAACATGATAAAGACGTTAGTTTGATTGTATTTCTTCAAATTTATACAGTAGTTAGATATCCATAAGAGCTCTGTTCCTTTCGATATATAGCCAGAACTGCCCATGCATGACTGGATTATGGCCCTTAAAATTGTCAATTTTTCTATAATACAGCTTGTGAACAGAATAGCACCTTCTATATTATCCGATGTTTACCAAACTTATACAGTAGGTAGATATCCATGAAAGCTCGGTTGCTTTCGAAAACCAGCCAGATCCACTCGTGCTTGACTAGATTATGGTATCTTGAAAATGTGACAAAATTGCCATGCATGAGCTTGTGAATAGCTTCTATTCTTTATTTGATCTTCACCAAACTTGGACAGTCGTTTGATATCCATGAGATCTTGGTTCTTTTTGAAAAGACAGATACGTGCATTCATGACTGCATTATGGCCCTTGAATTTGGCAATATTTCTGTAATCAATATAGCCTCCATAATTGCCTTCTTATAACTTAAAGACAAAAAGTGAACGAATTCAGTCAGCCAGTAGAGCACATGCCCTCATTGGTCTCTTGTTTTATAGATGTTTGTATAAGAGTGGTGTATGCATGTCATTATAGTGTCTTATTCATTGGCAGACATTAAACATTCATGAATAGTTATTTGTTTCAGTGCATTTTATTTGCAGTCTAAGATACACAAATGTTAACCATAAATTAGTGTTGAATTGTATTTATGTCCTTACTTCAAGGCACATACATTATTTTACTTTGCTTTTGTTTATATTATCATCAGTGTTGTTTTTTTTAAAATGTACAAACACCACAACTCAAGTACACATTTGAATTTTTTGCTGCATAAACAATAAGAAAATAACAATAACAAAATATATATAACAATAATAAATAAATCACTTAGAACTGAAGGGGTTCAATGTGGCAAATTTCAGTTGTTTAAATTCAACAGATTCCCTTTTAAGTTGAACCAATTCTCTGAAAAGAGACAATTTCTCTTTTTTCAATTGTATCAGTTCTGATAGACAGTCACCTGAAATACAGGAAATTTATTGTGAGACAAATATGCAGATAAAGCTCCAAATATAACTTTGTTCTGTCAACAAATTTTGTTCTAGTTTTTTAATCCTTATACCAATATGAACCTTTTATTTACCTAAATGGACTGAAAATTAATACACATAACTATAGGACAGCAGTAAACCCAACATACATTTACGCTTCCTTTTGCCCGCCTGTGCATTGTTGGTGTTGGAACATGTAGCGGCTGAAATGTATAAGAAGTATGCATTTATTTTACAAATGAAAAAAAGTTAATCAGACGCCCAGTTAGTTCATTTGGTAGAGTGCTATAGTAGAATTTCTGGGGTCGAGGGTTCGAACACCACATTCATATTGATCAACTTTAGGCTTAATAAAAGTTCATTTGTGATTATTTACTGGCATAACCGTCATAAGAATTGTATATAGATTTACATATTGCAAAGTAGAAGCAATCATCACGACGAGCAGTAGCTCTGGATTCAGTAATATAACTGGGACCTATGACTCGCAGTGGTTAGGCATTCGTTTACCTTAGCGCAAATCTGTGTATCTACAAGTCCATTAATAGGCGGGTAGCCTGTCTTACTTGTAAATGATAAACGTCTGCTATATCAAAGACCTAAACACGGTATTTAGGTCTTTGGCTGTATGAATAATTTAACAAATTAAAACTACTTACTGTGCAGTTACAGCCACCTAAAACATGCCATTCATTTCGTCCAGCTGCTTTTCATAACAACATTCCACTAACGCCTGCTTCTCCTCCTCCGACCAGTTTGTTTGTCTGCAGTTTGTTTTTGTTTCCGCTGCGTCAGTCATGATAATTCTATGCAAACGAGTATTGACAACAGATGACAGATGGCGCGAACTACGTTGTTTTCTACCTCCAATTGAAGAGCGTTTGCGTACGAATATTCTTATTCGTAAAATCGTTGTCATACGTACGAACGCGTTTATAAAACGGTCGTAAGTATTTTCGTAAGAATGCCTTGATAAAACGGTCGTAAGTATTTTCGTAAGAAAATTCTTACGAACATTTCTAATCTTACGAACGCTAGTTCGTACGAATATTGATAAAACGGGCCCATAATGTTCATTAAACTACAATCACATTATCTTAAAACTACAATCATAATACATGTACAAGTATAATAATGAGATTAAGGCGATAGCCTTGCCATGTGTTTTGACAAGTTTATCAATTTATCATGCAACTACCATGGTAACAGACTGATAACACATGACCTGATAACATAAAGTGTTCTCAGGTCAATAGGCTGCTAGTAGCATGATAACACTTTTAAGCTCCGCCCACAAATCACATTAGCGGATTGAACACTAAATTTTAGGTAAAGACACACTAAAACATGCTCGGAAAATTAAGTTTCATGATAAATAGAATCTCAAGTTACTGTCCGGCTCGAACAATGTTATCAGACTCGGCGATATCGTTCGTGGTGACTCGCTAAAGCTCGCCACCACAAACGATATCACCTCGCCTGATAACATTGTTCTCACCGGACAGTAACCCGAGATTCTCTATATACACATTTATGGATTAACTTTACACACTATTCTTGAACAGTACGTATATATACTAGACGTTTAGTAGGCATAAACACATTTGCTTGCTCTTTATCCCGGACGATTTGTAATGGGTTTCTAGAGATTTTCACAAGATGAACGGATATAAATGCTGACTGTGCAACTACACTTGTCATAGGTAGCGGATCCGTGGTCCAGTGGTAAAACGCTGGACTTGTAATCCAGGGATCGCTGGTTCGATTCCCCGCTCCATCACTGACCGTGCTAACAGTCTTTCGGACGAGACTTTAAAAACCGAGGTCCCGTGTATGATGCTTTACATCGAGCACGTAAAAGAACCAGGGGTGCTTCAGGAACTGGGCCATCTTCTGTATCATGCACTATCCTCCAAAAATATAATATGACTAACATTCTTCTGGAGGCGTCGCCCATATGGGAAACCGGTGGCGACGATAAATAAACGCAAATACAAAAACACGTGTCATTCTTACAATGATGACTCGGGACTATGGTTCAAGTTTAGGCTGCTTGATATACAACATGTCTTCGTTCAGTGTAGTAGATTGTTCTCTTACCACTGCTACTTCAAATGTACGAGTAGAAACTGTTGGTTACTTACAATGAAACTGATGAACTCACTGGTTATGTATCCCAATGAGAACATTTAAAACGTTCATGTCTTAATTTGACACTATCCTTTTTTCCGATAAAATTGCAAGTTTTGTTCATGTTACGTGTGTCATATATTACGAGCAGTAAGGGACCCAGGGTTCGCAGCAATAATTCAGAAACTTAATTTGCCACAGAAGGTAACATTTCCTAGTGTAATATCTCCTCTGAGTTGTTTATGCCCCTCTGACAGGGGGGCATATAGATTTGACTTTGGCTGTCCGTCCGTCTATCCGTCCTTCCGTCCGTCACAAAATATTGCGTCACTCTTATCTCCAAAAGAATATGAGCCAGAGTCATAAAACTTTACCGGAATTTAGTTGTGCACCTGGGGTTCCATGTTTCGCTGTGCCCAGTAAGTGCAAAGTTATTGCCCTTGGCATAGTTAAAATATAACCTGCAGAGTATGCAATCTTATGTCACGCATACCTCCAATACAATATGGGCCAGAGTCATAAAACTGGGGATTTATGTTCGTAAGAACCAAGTAAGTGCAAAGTTATTGCCCTTGACTTACTGCAAATATAGAATACAGAGCGTGCAATTTTGTGTCGCGCATATTTTAACAGTATATCAGCTACACTTGCAAAACTGTACACAAATGTTCACCAGCATGTGTAGTTGTGTACCTGGGGTTTCATGTATGGCTCTGCCCAGTAAGTTCAAAGTTATGACCCTTGACTTATCACCATAATCAGTACAGTTTTTCACTTGGTAATTTTGATACACATTCACAAACTATGAGCAGAATAATAGCATTTGCTTATGTGACAAAGGCTGGAAGTTGTCTGTGTCCTATGAACACATTTCTAGATTAAACATAATATGTTCAAATTGCGGGAATTATCTTGTCCTGTCATTCTAGTTGTTTGCACCTAAGATACAGACTACTTATGTTTGTCAATCCAATAAGATGTTTAAAATATTTGAATACATGAATATCTAATATACATCAAACTGTAGAATATTTGTTTTAATTGTGACTTAAATAAGGTTTATAATGTTTGGAGTTAATTGAAAGAATATTTCTGGTGGCTATTAATTCAAGCTTTTATCTTAGTAGGTGGAGTAATTTCTATCACTTAAATTTAACCAAATTTTATTCACGTTTTTCGTTCTAATTGGACGTTGGTCTTCATATATGCACAATGAATAAAGTCTGTATATACATATTCTGCTGTCGAGAAGTTTTCAGGTGTATTTTATTCCACAGTTGTACTTATTGGCATTTTATTGGCACTCAACAAACGTGTTAGTAAATATGCGGAGGTGTTAAAACAGACGAATTTCAAGTATTTATTTATTTATGTTGTTCTTTATAGATTTACCTTTCATGAACAGTGAAAATCATTTCTGTTGCAACACTTTCAAGATTTTGACATACAATGCGGTACTCTAAGAAACAGGTTAGTACAACAAATATGTTAAAACCATTTAAACCGTTTAAATGGCGAATGAAAAGGGAATGTGCATGTTATCAGGGCAACTAGAAATGTGTCCATAGGACACAGATGCCCTTACTTCCTTTGCGACAAAAGCAAGGGCCATTATTCTGCCCATAGTTGATTATACATTGTGCACAACTTCACTTGCTGATCAATATGTAGCCGTTTAAGTGGCAAGTCATCGGGGCAACTAGAAATGTGTCCATAGGACACAGATGCCCTTACTTCCTTTGCGACAAAAGCAAGGGCCATTATTCTGCCCATAGTTGATTATACATTGTGCACAACTTCACTTGCTGATCAATATGTAGCCGTTTAAGTGGCAAGTCATCGGGGCAACTAGAAATGTGTCCATAGGACACAGATGCCCTTACTTCCCGCCTTTGTGACAAAGCAAGGGTCATTATTCTGCCCATAGTTGATAATACATTGTGCACAACTTCACATGCTGATCAATATGTAGCCGTTTAAGTGGCAAGTCATCGGGGCAACTAGAAATGTGTCCATTGGACACAGATGCCCTTACTTCCCGCCTTTGTGACAAAGCCATGGCCATTATTCTGCAAATCGTTGATAATACCATGTGCACAACTTCACATGCTGATCAATCATTTTCCAGGAAAGTTTGATGATATACATTGTCAGTTATGTGTTACAGAAGTTAAAACGTTATTAATATACCTACATACCATATTTTATTACACTACTCTTAAATCTCACTTAAAGACCACATTAATAATAAAACCACCTAAATAATAAGAGGAATATTTCAAGTCCATTTTCACTGTTTTGCTCTTATTCAACAACTTCGATATTAAGACGACCACCTCAATAAGAAGACCAGTTTTCAAGGTTCCAATGGGTAGTCTTATTATTGAGGTTTTTGCAGTTTAATTTAAATATATTAAGTTAAAACTTTGTTTCTATTTTTTGTAACGGTGAACTTCATCTGTGGCTCATATACTTTTGGAGATATGCGCGACACACGATAGCATGCTCTATAAGCTATTTTTAACTGAGTCAAGGGCCGTTACTTTGCACATCTTAGGCGAAGCAACACAAAAAACAGGTGCACAACTTCACATGCAGGTCAACATTCTGTTTAGTTTTGCGATATGTGACGTACAAGGTCAAATCTATATGCCCATCCTTTCAGAGTGGGGTATAAAAATCAGTTTTCATTTTCCAGTCATATGAATCCAAAACATATCATGGTTAGCGAACTGAGAATACACGGTAAAACCTCACTTAAATACCACCTCAATAATGAGAACACAACTTACAAGTCCATTTTCACTGTTTTGCTCTTTCTTCAACCTCAATATTAGGACCAAGTCAATAAAATACCAGTTTTCAACGGTCCCAAGATTACTGAAGTTTTACTGTATATGACAATACCGAATCATGTTTAACAATAGACAACTTGTTCCGTGACTTCCACAAAATTGAAATTAGAATTTACATAGTGTTGCTTTTATATACCAGGAATTCGATTACTCCGGATAATATACCAGATAGTGGGGTTGAAACGTTATTCGTGTCTAATTATTTTGAGATTTTATGAGGCTAATCACAGCTAGTCACGCAAACACGACAACTGACAAACCGTTATCGGAAAACACTAAAGCTTTAATTGATCTATATACATCTGAAATGTTGTGTAAATTTCTGTAAGAATTGAGAAAGGGAAAGCAACGTAAACAAAACTGGGTCTCCTCCAGAATGATTTCTAGGGTGATAAGTGAAATCTTGAAAATGAGAATGGGGAACAAAAAAAACACCAAAATTGATTGAAAATGGCAAATTTATTCCTAGGCGTGATGAAACATAACAATTACAATAACAACATTTCAATACATCATAACTCACGACAAGAACCGAACTCCTCATGTGACGAAATCAATTCCCTTTATTTCGGAAGGATAAATTAATTCGTTAAATTAAACAGCAATAAAAAGACCACCTGAAATTAAGAACACAATTTCAAGCCCCTTTTTACTGTTTTACTCGTTATTGAACCTCAATATTAAGACCAAATGTCAAGTATCCAAATGATGGTCTTATAATTGAGGTTTTACTGTATGTACCTCGCAGGAAGCGTAGGGAAGCTAGTAATTGGTCACAAACTAATTAGAAATATTTTTAAACAAGAAATATCTTGAAAAAAAGATGGTCGGCGCAAATTGAATGGTAAGATTTGTAGTGCAAAATAAAAAAAATGCCGAGATGTTACAATTGCTGGTCACTTAAGATCCAAAATGGATTTTGGTTAATTCACCGAAATTCAGTGGATTTCGGTACGATAACGTATCCCTTATCGAAGGGTTAACCAATCCGCGTCAATGTTACACAGGTTGCTCGGTTGAAGAGAAGTTGGTTTAATGGTAAACGTAAGATTTGATTGGTTTACACTACACTGACATGCAAAAAGCAAAGCCATGTTAGTACAACTGCGCCGAAAAAAACGTGTTAAACTAATTGACGTATGTTAAATGTTTAGTGAGAATAATTGTAACAACATTGGCACGAGTCTCGCAAAACGTATTTAACTATCTAACATATTAACTATATAAGTAATAAAAACGTAATTGTGACAAACTTCCCACGCGTTTTCTATAAAGCCATTCGTCTCCTTTGATGGCCTATTTTATTAGTCAACATCCAGATTTAGATCGACTAAATCATTGTTTTTTGTCTCATAAATTTTCTAATGACGTTGTTCACTTTTATGTCAAATCATTAAAGACTCACAGCGGAATTTATTGACTGAAATTAACCTGCTGCTACAATAGGATGATTCAAAAGAGAAAAATCGCTTTTGCCAGCATGCAACTTACGACATTGTTACCGAATGGCTTAAGCATTTTACTTAGTGTACTGCTCACACCTGTTTTTAAGTACCAGACAATGTTGAATGTGAGGTCTTAACATGGCATTTATTCATCGCGTGTTGCTAAATCCACTAACTTCTCTCAGTTTGCCTTTATCTGTCATTTTTTGCGCAGTCGTACGACTATGACTTTGCTATTTGCATATCTATGTTGTGTAAACCAATCAAATCTTACGTTAACCACTAAACAAGCTTCTCTTCAACCGAACAAAGTTTGTAACCTTGACGCGGATTGGTTAACATTTCGATAAGGGGTATGTTACCTTACCGAAATCCATTTTGTATATGGAGTGACCAGCAATCGTAACATCTCGGCATATTTTTATGTTGCATAACAAATCTTATTCTTCAAATTGCGCCGACCATCTTTTTTAAAGATATTTCTTGTATTCGTTTGTTCCATCGATTTCATTATTTCTTGCCCAACGTTACTTATGGTAGTCACGTGAACAGAATGTGCCAGTTATCTCCAAGTATGGTGTCCGACTTGTTGTTTTCTGTGAAAATGTTCATGTCGTTGGCCTTTACATTAATTACGATATATTAAAACCATTTCCCCCAAATGTTATCCTGAAAACATTTAATGGACATTAATGTTTAATGTTTTCATTGATTATGCTGCATGTTACAGTTTCCGTTGATTCATTCCACATTTAAATATGCAAATAGTGACATTATCATTTAATAGTGACCTACTTTTTAATTTCAGAAATATAGTCAAATCCTGGAAAAGACAACTGTATCAATCATTTAAAATTTGACGCCGCGACGTCCTATTAGTATATAATAGAATGCTATTACATTGTCATGACGTTTCACATTTCTGATGTGTTCAAAATCGTCGGTAAACTAAAGAAGAATAAGAAGAATTTACGGTACGTTGTCATTTAAAAACTGCTTGTTGATGAAATCTGATATTCGAATATCTTAACAGCGGAACATGTCTGAGATTTATGTTCGGAAGATGATATAAAACGGCTATAAAAGATATAATCTCCGGGAAAACAACAATCCATAAAACATAAGGCACTTGATGAGGTCAAAGGTACATACGTCAGGGAACAGATGCACAAAGAATGGCCTGGCAGACTATAAGGAATAACTAGGACAAACAGTGAAGGGGGGGGGGGGATTAATGGATGGAAAAGAACACAGGACAAGTCGTAGTGTTTTCTTCAGACTACTATTTAACGAAGAAGTAGTAGGATTTGTCTGCCCTTTGACCTCACTAAGTCATAATTAGTCACGTATAATGTAACAACGGAAGACTTTAATATGACTTTACTTTCCACAAGTTCAATATTCACACCGATGCCTTCTATCATTTATGTTTGTGCATTGTGTCCGTTTTGTAAATGAGCGCCGCTGTACGATTTCCAACCTCTTCTTAAGTGACGTAATTTCCCGAAAACGTCATATGTGACGTAACCATGTTCTGACAGTAAGCAAAATTTGCCCCATATTGCAATATTAAAACGAAGTGACCATATGGTGTAAATATTGTTTCCTGCTTGCAACTAGTTACATCACATGTTGCGTTTTCTTGAAATGACGTCACTTACAGAAGAGGTGGTAACTCCCATAGCAACGCTCAAATGTAATTGATTTGAAGATGGTACCATGGCTCTCTGTACTTTTGAGGAGGTTGTGCGCTTTGTAAATGGCATTTTGGTCGTCTTCTATATCCTTATCTCAATCATAACATTGTTTATGTGTTGTTTTTATACTTTGACATTAAGACGTACCAAATACTGCGTAACAATAGTTTTGCACCAAATTCTCAACATATCAAGTACAACATAACAAAATAGCAACCATATACCAAACAAAATTATTGACAACATTTTGAGTCGAATAATAATGAGTGCAACGTAAATACTAATACACTCCTTTCCACGATTCACCAAATGAATACAGACCTGAACGACTAGCCACATATGGTTGTAAACTGATGAAGTAGTGTTTAAATTGCCATTTTTGTAATTGATTGGTATAGTTAGCTGTGTCGACTTTGCAGAATCACATTGCCCAGGAGCAGTATTTGGAATGGTTGTTTGATGAGGGGATAAAGGGGACCATTGTAAAGTACATGTCTTTTATGCTATCTTAAATAAATATCAATAGGTTATTAACAAAAATATTTTCAACACAAATTAACGTTCATTTACAACAAGTTATCAAGTATATTTTACTTTCACTTTCTACAAAATCTACGTATTTATACGTAAATAACACATTTTCCGACATGTATATGATTCAGTTAGATAAAACGAATGAACAAAAAATGAATTTTGATATTGTTTTGTCTTCATTTGTTTTTGTCTTCATTTATGCTGTACAACAAATCTTAACATTTAGATTGTAACAAATTTGCTTGATTCAAATTGCGTCGACCATCCGTTTGAACGATATTTCTTGTTTAATTGTTTCATAGCCTGTTCAAGCTGTGCGTTTGTTTTGATTTATGTAATAGAACTAATTTACCGATCTATGATTTTAGAAAACTTAAGTGCTTCTCTGAATTCGGACACATACTCATTGATATATAACTGGCCATATCGCGCTTGTTACAAAAATCAAATGTTATAAATAAAGAAAATCTTGTCTCGCGGTTTAATATTGGATATGATTGATTGTTGGTCCACTTGACTGTTGTTTTTTAGAAACACTAGACAAAAAGAACATCATCCCTGTAGATTGTCAAACAACATAGTTGAGCAACAAAATACCAGTATATGGACTTGTTTCTTCAACCTCTAACCATCTATAAAACTCTGTATAAGGAGATATATTCCACTCGTTAAAATTGCTTTCCACGGCTTTGAGATTATTTTATATTACGATTCTGACGTTGACAAATTGAGCTGGAAGCACTGGAAATAGGTAATAGATTGGTTTATTTAATGATTCGACGCATTATGTAGAAAGCATTTTGCTGTAAATTTAAACGGGTCCCGATATCTTAAACTGACACACAAAATAATAGCTTTGAACTAGAATACAAATAAATAATTCTGCTATGTATGTAAAAGATAAAATATAGTTAGAACCCAGATATATCAAGTGCAGCCTACAATGTGTTTTCGTATACGCGTTTCATTCATTAATACTCCTCGAACGAGAATATCTGCCAATAACAGAAACCATGAGGAGGTAAATTGCTCAGAGACGCTTTAATCATGAAAACTGTAATAAATCTAAACATATTTATGCCCAGTAATCATCGAAAACTGGCTGAGAAGGATTAACTTAGGAATTTGAAAACGCAACGTCGAAATTGGTACTCTAAGGTAAAATTTCTTTTCAAAGGGGCAATAAAACCCGCTGTGTGAGATTTAATAACATGAACTGAAAATTTAAGTGTAACAATCATATTGACGACTCTAAAATTATGGCAGTGTTATTTTAGATAAATAGCGTCTAAAAGTAGGGATGATTCCGGGTTACAGGTTGCAGAAAGATGGAACGGTAGTGAGATGTTTTTCCAAGACAGTGTAAATTGAATATCAAATGATACTTATCTTAAGCTGAGAAATTACCCCTAGTTTATTTATTGAAAGCTGTAACTGTCTCTTGTTTAGTTCGTTGACTGCCAAATCTTGTTAAAATAGGATCCTATTTTCTCAAATATCCGTGTTATCTTGTCAATGAGGTATTCTATCTTCTTGACTTCACTATCTTGTCAACATCACGTGTTATTAGGAGGGATGTCAATATTCGGTTATTTTGCTAACCGGGTAACCGGTTAATCTTCCGAACGGTTAACCGAACATGACATTCGTTACGTGTTTCGTATTTTGTCGTGTATATTTTTACCATGACTGACCTATATTCTGACGTTAGTACTAGTTCTTATCTTCTCTACACTACGTGTTGTCTTGTCTACATGATGTGTTATCTTGTCAAACAGACATGTTGTCCTGTCAAAATACAGACTTATCTTCTCTACACTACGTGTTATCTTGTCTGACAGGTTAATGTCTTGTTAATAGAGAGTCATGACCGAGAACTGCACTATTTTGTCATACTACCGTATTAGTATCTTTATTTTCAATGGTGCCTTATCCAAGTACTATGTGATCATGGTCGAACAGAGTGATGTTATGTCAAAGTACTGAGTGATCATGTTCAAACAGAGTGATGTTATGTCCAAGTACTATGTGATCATGGTCGAACAGAGTTATGTTATGTCCAAGTACTATGTGATCATGGTCGAACAGAGTGATGTTATGTCCAAGTACTATGTGATCATGGTCGAACAGAGTGATGTTATGTCCAAGAACTATGTGATCATGTTCAAACAGAGTGATGTTATGTCCAAGTACTATGTGATCATGGTCGAACAGAGTGATGTTATGTCCAAGAACTATGTGATCATGGTCGAACAGAGTGATGTTATGTCCAAGAACTATGTGATCATGGTCGAACAGAGTGATGTTATGTCCAAGTACTATGTGATCATGGTCGAACAGAGTGATGTTATGTCCAAGAACTATGTGATCATGGTCGAACAGAGTGATGTTAGGTCCAAGTACTATGTGATCATGGTCGAACAGAGTGATGTTATGTCCAAGAACTATGTGATCATGTTCGAACAGAGTGATGTTATGTCCAAGTACAATGTGATCATGTTCGAACAGAGTGATGTTATGTCCAAGTACAATGTGATCATGGTCGAACAGAGTGATGTTATGTCAAAGAACTATGTGATCATGGTCGAACAGAGTGATGTTATGTCAAAGAGTAGTGATGTCTTCTTATGAATTGATATTAACTTCTCATAGTAGTATATTATTATGTCACAGAATGCTGTCCATATATGTTTATGATTAATGTTCCTTTTTTAGGACCACACTGCCTGGTGGTGACATTTCAGCTTCAAGAATTCGGGAATTCAACTTCACAAATACACGAGTTTGTCTTCATGAATTCACGATTTCAACTTCATGAATTCACGATTTCAACTTTACGAATTCACGATATCAAATTGACGAATTCGCAAATTCAACTGAACAAATTCACGATTTCAACTGAACAAATGCACGATTTCAACTTTACGAATTCACGATTTCAACTTCATGAATTCACAATTTCAATTTTAAATCGAGAATTCATGAAGTTGAAGTCGTGAATTCATGAAGTTGAATTTGAGAATTCTTGTAGCCGAAATGTCACCACCAGGCTTTCGTACCTTTTCGCTAGAAATATACGCGTAGAATGAACATATAGAGATGCATTTTAAATGGTAATAATTCAACTTAATATTTATTCCTAAAATAATCTGATCGAGGCACGCTGTAAAACATAAATAATGAAGGTGTCCATTCAATAGAAAGCTTAGTAAATTTTAAATGAAAATAATGTAACAAAAAAACAACAACTTACACATAATCTCTCCCAAAAACCATCTGTCTTTTCCGAAGAATTCCAGTAACGCCGCCGGCTGGCATACCATCAACACAAGCACATCGGCGGCGCTTAGGTTAACGAGAAACACGTTCGTCGGGGTACGCATTTCTCGTACACGTATAACAACGAATATAACAAGAATGTTCCCAAATGTTCCGACGACAAAGATGACGATATTTATCACTGATACAAATATGTAGATATACAAGGGAATTTCCATAGCCGCCGGCGGTAAAGTACCGACGTAATCTGTATTATTGAAACCCGCACTTATGTTTGAATTGACGTTCCCGTTACTTGAGTAGTCTACTTTAATACCTTCCATATTGATGTTTATACCGCCGCCACCGTCGTCGGACAATCTAGTTTTTTATTTTTAAATAATCTGTCGTAGTTTAATGAAGACGATACTTTATACAAAAAGTGCCTGTGAATAAATGCATCGCAATGACACCTCTTGATATATTCAAAACCAAAGTATGTCCAACATTAATTTACATTTTAAAGTAAAAACATCATAACAAAAGTAACTACGCACGTATGTTACAAGGTAAATCTATGATTGAGTTTTATTTTCCTTCTCATTCCTTTCCAAAAAAATATCGTATTTTGGCGATTTTTTCAAAATAAACAAAACAGTTTAATTAACAAGAATCGTTTAATCCTCTTTGGTTATTTGTTAATTCCTATTAATTGAAAAAGCTGTTCTGTGTCAACAAAACATTTTTTCACGACGGAAACACTTCACTCACCGGTATGTCAATGTCTCCATTTCACTCCCCGACGTGTCAATGTCTCAGTATCAGTAATAATTAAGTGCATAATATCGTCTTCAGTGTGCCGAATTTTAACATCGATACCTGTTTATTAATTAAACAGTTCTCCTGTGAGGGAGTCCACTAGTGCTTATTCAATTTTATTGCAATGCGTATTTGCGTAACTTGTACGTCAATTGTGCATGTATCAATATGACGACTTCATATGACTGGTACCGCCGTATTCCGAATTTTCACTGACCGCAAACAAACGACATGGCCTACTTCCACGATATGGTTATGAAATCGTCATCACCAATGAAGACCAATATGAAAGCGATGTCTAAACGATACGAAACTCAACAATACGTCTAAGTTGTATTGGTTTTTTAGCCACTATCATGGCAGATATTGTTGGCTGTTTAACGTCATTGCGCAACACCCTCATGAACCACCATTCTCGTCAGCTCTCGGATATTTCCGTACCACTTCGTTATTCTAATAACATCCTGTAAGGCGGAGCACTATGTGGCAAAACTCGACATTGTGTGCGGTCAAAAAATAGTTCTCGTAAAACGGATTTATAATTTTAATAACTTCGATCAATTCACGTAAGAGATGGATTATCGTTGTCATTTCTAGTTAAAACTCACATAGTTCAGTCTTCATATAGCTTAAATATTAGATTCATCAGCACTCCAGCGTTCACGCCGCCATCTTTTTTTCGTGATATTCGAATTATATTTCCGAAAGTAGTGCCTAACGAACATCCGAGGCACTTGACGTAGTTGGCCGAGGTTTTCCGAATGCATGATCTGCCTGTTGAATAAAAAGATAGTTAGAGAAAACAAAAAATAACTTGAAAAATATTGTCTGCGTAATTTGAAGTTTAAGATTTGTTGTGCAACATAAAAAAAATGGTTAACAAATCCGCGCCAAGGTTACACACGTTGTTCGGTAAAAGCGAAATAGCCTTGGTGGTTAACGTAAGATTGTATTGGTTTACACAACAATGATATGCAAATAGTAAAACCATGTTAGTACGGCTGCGCCGAAACATAGAGAGACGCCTCTGATTAGTACAACATATCTTAGAAATGTTTGTGCTGTATCGAGTGGGATACCTTCAACTCACACAAACCTACTGTCAAAGAACAGAAAAGTAATCTCTACGGCAAAAATATTTAAGTTTCATTATTCTTTGACTATTAACGTTTTATTTTATTTCTGTGTGATAATATTTACATAAAAATGAGGCGAGACGGAATCAAGATAAATATGAATTTGACTTTAGTTCGTAATAAAGTGTTTTGATTTGTAAGTGTCAGAACTTGAAGGCACACGCGATAAAAACTACCAGGAATTATTACATCTCCTAGACTGAGAAAAAGAAGAATCGCCAAGACCTCCAGAAATAAATGTTTCATAAAAACTTTTTCGATTGATCGTTACGATATTGTTGACTTATATTTCATCTGTTTGTAGTTGATCATAAATATCGAGGCAAATTTTACAATGTATATTCATTTCTGTCTAAATCAGAGTAATTTGGACATACACAAGGGATCGTATTTGTACGGTGTCTCATTACGCCATTCTTGTTTTTACTTTGCGATGTCACGTCAGTACGATGCAATAATTGTGATGATATAACAGGACTTGTCCTGCTCATTCAGAACATTGCCATAGAACCCTTTACTTCACTTAAAACGTCGATGTGTCTTCTGTCTTCGAGGAAAATATGTTATATGATCTCTAGGTCACAAACACTTTCATTTTATAAAGGTAGGAAAGGTAGAAAGAGAATGCCACATTCACAAAACGGAGTCTCCTCACATAGATATATAGAGCACAAAATAAAGCAAAAATAATGAGGGGGTATACATTCAAAGCACTGAAAGTGCTGACAGCTCACTGCAGATCACAGACGTCACATGGACATACATTTACCTATAAGGCTATCAAAACATTTTTTATGTCAGTATAATTATTGAATTATATATGAGTTGAACACACACGATTGTATACGAAGAATTTGTATATACAGTCAGAAGGATGAATGGGGAAGAAGTAAACATTACCTTAATGTTGATCATATGCCTAGTTTCAATGCAATCTATTGAAAACTATCGTAATTGACAACATAAACTATCATGTTATTACATGTGTTCTAAAAGGAGATTTCAGCTCAAAGGAACATAATTCTAAAACATTTTCATGGATGTACAGAAATATTATGTCTTGCACATCTACAAATCATGTATCATGGTACTTATAGTATCAAATTGAATTGCAATCCCTTGAAAACTGAAGAGGTAGTTAGCCACACAAACTACACATGTTGTAAATTGGACAGAACAATCAATCGATCGACCTGCAGACAGGGTGATTCTAGTATCCCCATTGACAAACGCTGTTTAAGGGAGTATCAAAACAAGGCATAGATACTACTTAGATCATTATTTTCTAAAACTTTTTTTATAAAATTCTAGCTTTTTAGTAAAACTGTAAAAGCTTGACTCTTCAATGCATGCAAGGAAGTATAAACTAACCTCTCCAAAAGAAGGAAAAATGCTCAGCAACTACAAGTGAACAACATCGATCCACTTTTAAACTATTAAAACTAGTTTCTGGAGAAATATTTATTAATATTATTACTAAATAATTTCATTTAGTTTGTACCAAGAACAGTCCACTTATCAATAAAAGTATGTGCAAATGCAAAATACGGTCAGTTTTGTGTTAACATAAACTAATACAAATTCTCACAGCTGAAGCCCCAGTCACACCGGTTCTGCGACCAGGTTACGACTTAGCTGCGATCGAAACAATTTGGAACCGTGGGCAAATCGTAGTCTGAAAGAGCGCATGACTGGTCACAGAGCAAAATCAGTCGCAAAGTGGATGGTCATGTTCAGAACTTCTGACTTGCGATTCCAAATCGTAAGAGGTCGCAGACAGGTCTTACGTGGTCTTACGACGAGTCGCTTATGGTAGGTTCCCACTGCCGATCAGATCAACTCGATCGTCCCGATCGCCCAAATTCCCCGACCACGTTCGACCAACTGTTTGATGAGGCTTGTTCACGACTTCTTCTCGACCGCTACTCGATCGTACACGACCCCCACACGACCACTAACGACTTCTCAACGACTTCTCAACGACTTCAACCCGACAAACACTCCGAACTCTACTCGATCATCTCGACCCATACACGATCCCTACACGATATCTACTCGACCAGCTCAACCAACACGACGTCTACTCGATCTCTATTCGATCTCGACCCGACCTGGTCGTACCGGGGTCGTAGGGGGTCATGAATTGGTCGTGTACGGACAATTTTAGTGTAAATACTTCGAACTTTTGTAGTCCGCATTCAGAAGTTCTAGAGGATAGTTATCAGCATCAGCATCATATATCATGGAGGTAGAGCAATTGCAGTTGTGGGCCTAGTGGTTAGAGCTCCAGAGAGACAGGGTCATGGCTGTGATGGCGCTTGAAGAGGAAGAAGGGGTCGAGGAGCGTAGAAGACGCACAAGAAGGCGTAGACAGCAACGGCGCAGGGAAATCTGGGTGAGGCAGTGGCTGACACGGCGACCACTGTATGGGCAGTATGACCAACTGCTGCAGGAGCTCAACAGAGAGGACCACAATGCCTACAGAAACTTCCTCAGAGTAGACGCTGATAATAATAAAACTGTACCTCTTTCACAGGGAAACAAGGCTGCTCCTGCTCCTGACGCATGGTATGCTTGGCAGGGGAGTCAATATGATGAGTAGGTGATGCTGACTGCTGGCTCTCATTCCTTCCCTTCTGAGCGGGGGCTGGAGGCGATGAGGTTCCGGCTTCATCATCAACAAATTTAGCAGCAGGCCTGGCCTTTCTGTCTTTTCGAGGCATCCTTGTAGTTGTATATACGTTAATGTGATCCCTTCGTGTTCATAGCAGTATATGAGAGACCTGAGAGATCTGCGCGCCCTTTTAATCGTGTCGTGGCCACTTGCGCTTGTGTATGGTCGATTAGCGATCGGGAAGGGATCGAGTGCGGTCGGATAGCGGTCGAGTTGATCTGGACAACATATCAAACAAGGATCGCGTTAATCGGGAAGCGATCGTGCTTTAAAGGCTGCATTTCACCAAGGATTGTTTTATCCAATCGGCCCGATCTGGACCAGATTGTCCCCGATGAATCAATTTTTTTGACGGCCCGATTGTCGTCCTGAATCGCCTCCAATCGTCCCCTTTTTTTACCCGATTGAGTCCCGACCAATGGAGCATGGCGGGGGGACGAATCACGGACGTTCCTCGCGCGATCGACACGTTTCCGGGGCGCAAGTATGCGAAAGTACGCGCAAGTACACGACAAAGGCCCGGTAGAGATCCGCTTCTCGCGCGCAAGTGAGCGATCTTCGCGCGTTGTTCGGCCGAGAGAGGCCGAAAATGGGCGATCCCGGCTCGAAAGAGGACGCTTTCGGCCGCTCTGCGGCCGATGTCCGCCGTTCTTCCGCCGTTCATCGCGCGAGAGTGGCCGAATGTTGGCGTATGTTGACGCAGGAAGCCGCAGGAAGCCGAAAGTAAACGGTCTTCGGACGATTTAAACGATCTTCGGACGTTCTTCGGCCGACCAAATTTGCCTAGATCGGCCGGACTATATAAATCGAGCCAGATCGAAGCCTTTCATCACTTTCTGACCAGCCAGGGAAGGTCATGGACCAACAAGCAGTGCTCGGGCTTGTTGTAGCTCTACAACTTCGTTCTGCCATAGCATAGCGTAATGTTATTACACTAGAAAATATGCTGAGGAGGAGGCCAAGGACCAAGAGAAAATATGTCAAAAAGAAGTAAGTTTGTGTGCTTTTTTAAAGGTTTTTCACATGTGTTTTGTTTCAGTACCTGTTCTGAGAAAAGTGTGCAGTTTTTATTTTATATTTGGTTTATAATTCTCTGGCATTGGTATTAATTTGTAATTTATTATTATTTATAATAATTTTGAGTAAATATATGCTTTGCTGTTGTATTTAGTAACAATTAATTCTTAGTGACATTTTAAAGGATTTTTATATGTGTTTTGTTTCATTACAACATTTGGGTTTTAATTCTCTGGCATTGATATTGTTCTGAATAAATTTCTTATCATTTACAATAATTTTGTTTAAATATCTCCCTTGCTGTTGTATTTAATAACAATTAGTATGACTATGTTCCAGGTTTTGGTGTGCTCCCTGGCTGGGTGATGACAGAAGGCTACACTACGGCCACTACGATGCACTGAAGCAAGAGATGAGGGTCGGTGATTCTGCTGCTTTCCGAAACTTTCTGCGCATGCCTCCAGAGATGTTTGATGAGATGCTGGCTCGGATTGGTCCACGTATACAGAAGATGGACACCAACTACAGGCGGGCGATATATCCTGGGGTGAAGCTGGCCGCCACCTTGCGATACCTGGCGACTGGTGAAAGCCTCCTCTCTCGAGCCGGGATCGCCCATTTTCGGCCTCTCTCGGCCGAACAACGCGCGAAGATCGCTCACTTGCGCGCGAGAAGCGGGTCTCTACCGGGCCTTTGCCGTGTACCTGCGGGTACTTTCGCATATTTGCGCCCCGGAAACGTGTCGATCGGGCGAGTAACGTCCATGATTCGTCCCCACGCCATGGCCCATTGGTCGGGACTCAATCGGGTCAAAAAGGGGACGATTGGAGGCGATTCAGGACGACAATCGGGCCGATCAAAAAAATTGATTCATCGGGGACAATCTGGTCCAGATCGGGCCGATTGGAAAAAACAATCCTTGGTGAAATGCAGCCTTTAAATTACTCGAGTAGAGGTCGAAATGATCGGGTACTGATCGGTAAAGATAATTAAAAAAATTTTTATCCCGACCAAACTACATCTCTACACGATCGTTCCCCGATCAACTCGACCTCTACTCGACTAATACCAGATCGCTTTCCGATCGCTTCTCGTGTTCTTGGCTTCTCGATCCCTACTCGAAATTTTTTGACATGCCGAAAAATTTCGGGTTGGAAGCCGAAGCGATGCCGAGCAATGTAGACCACCCCGACCACTCCTGCCGAGCGAGCCAGACCAGTTCCCAATCGCTTGATCGGGCTTGATCGAGTTGATCTGATCGGCAGTGGGAACCTAGCATTATGGACGCACCACCAGTCGTACATGAGCGTGGATCAAGCAGTCGCACGATTGATCGTGCTACTGGTCCTGCAACCTGACGATTGGTGGTACCACCTATCGTGCGACCGTTCGATCTGTAGTGCGACCAGTCACGACCTGTCCCGATTGGTTGCATGACCTTACGATTGATGGTACATCAGTCTTTAGCTCGCAGACCAGTATATTTGGTGTGGCTTCTTGGGTCCTGGTCTTCTCCAAAACGGCAATAGAAGAGAGAATATTACTATAGTGGGTGTACCAGTGCCGCCGGGAAAACTCAAATTTATGTTGACAACAACAACAGCTGGATGTTGAGGCTTCTCCGACGAAGAAATCAGCGCCAAGAGAGAATAATCTCAGCCAAAATCGCCCTAACATCAGATTCTGACTCTGCCTTTCCACGGCCCTTTCCCTTCTTTGGAGGCATTACGAATTTTAAAGTGTTCAACAGTTTCCGATATTCAACGGAAAATTACATTGCCCATGCACTTCACGCGTGATACGGCTGCGGCTTAGGAAGACATAGTTTTCTATCAACACCAAGTTTCTTTTGCCTTTATGTGATGTCAGCTCAAATCCAATTTCCAGCTGATATCGCAAATTCTTACCGCTATTTTTTGTTAGACAAGTACTACTTTCTTCAGGAGTATGTAGACTTTGGCGGTTCAGAATTACAGGCTTTGGATGACTCATCCGATGAGCGTCCGCAGATTTCGCCTACTGCAGCAATTGGCTCTAACGAGCCCCTTGATAAAAAAGGTAAAGAACAAAAAGCTGTACAAATACCACTTTATATGCATTCCCAGATCGCACTTTACTATTGCAAGAAATCTCTCATTAAGACTTTTATTCACATAGCTGTTTGAAACTTTACCTTTTAAGCAAATGGACAAAAATAAAAAAAAGTTAAAAATGACAATATCTGACCAAAGACGATATACAAAGGGATAAAAATAGAAGAGGAAACACCACATTCACAATACAACGCATCCCCACAAAGATCTCAAGAAATCACAAAACTAATTTAAGGAATAAGCAAGGAAAACAACGACTTTGTAGCACATAATTGAGGAGCGAAATTGCATTTATTGAAACAATCAAAACAGATACCACAAGGGAATACCAAAAAGAGAACAAAATATGATTATACCACAAATCTGAAACACAAAAACAATGGAAAATTGTCGTGACCTCCAACGCATAAAGTCTAAATTATATGAAGCTAAAACATTGACTTATATGCAAATGATCTGTGCGTTTGTATGTGAGCATTTTTGCTTCGATATGTTTTTGTATAACGGTCTATATTTAGTGATTTATTGAACATTTACATGATAAGTATACGTCGGGTTTGTTATGAAAAGCAAAACATGGACGTGGGTATAATTTATTTATGATTATATGTTACAAATGCCTGCCGTCGGGGCAAAGATTAGTATCATCTGTTTCATTAGCTACAGAACCACAAATGAATGTGTTGCATAAAAAAGTCGGGAAAGCATTAACATCTAATTGTCGTAATAAATAACAAGTAAGATATGTTTACAGTTTAACATCGCATAATAACATGTGCGCCAATACAAATACAGTCGACACTCATTGTGTCGACATCGGTAATATCGACATTCCGGTTTAGTCGACATACATGTAAAGTCCCGATTTCTATCGCTATATATTGTACAAGGAAAATGATTTATATATCAACATTTCTATATCGACAATTGCGGCTATGTCGACGTGATTTCTATGAACAAAAGAGTGTTTTTGCCAGTAATGGAATCGGATATGTCGACATTCGGATAATATCTGACCAAAGACGATATACAAAGGGATAAAAATAGAAGAGGAAACACCACATTCATAATACAACGCATCCCGACAAAGATCTCAAGAAATCACAAAACTAATTTAAGGAATGAGCAAGGAAAACAACGACTTTGTAGCACATAATTGAGGAGCGAAATTGCATTTATTGAAACAATCAAAACAGATGCCACAAGGGAATACCAAAAAGAGAACAAAATATAATTATACCACAAATCTGAAACACAAAAACAATGGGAAATTGTCGTGACCTCCAACGCATAAAGTCTAAATTATATGAAGCTAAAACATAGACTTATATGCAAATGATCTGTGCGTTTGTATATGAGCATTTTTGCTTCGATATGTTTTTGTATAACGGTCTATATTTAGTGATTTATTGAACATTTACATGATAAGTATACGTCGGGTTTGTTATGAAAAGCAAAACATGGACGTGGGTATAATTTATTTATGATTATATGTTACAAATGCCTGCCGTCGGGGCAAAGATTAGTATCATCTGTTTCATTAACTACAGAACCACAAATGAATGTGTTGCATAAAAAAGTCGGGAAAGCATTAGCATCTAATTGTCGTAACAAATAACAAGTAAGATATGTTTACAGTTTAACATCGCATAATAACATGTGCGCCAATACAAATACAGTCGACACTCATTGTGTCGACATCGGTAATATCGACATTCCGGTTTAGTCGACATACATGTAAAGTCCCGATTTCTACCGCTATATATTGTACAAGGAAAATGATTTATATATCAACATTTCTATATCGACAATTGCGGCTATGTCGACGTGATTTCTATGAACAAAAGAGTGATTTTGCCAGTAATGGAATCGGATATGTCGACATTCGGATATGTCGACATTCGGATATGTCGAATGTTTTATCAGGTCCCTTTAATGTCGACATAACGGGTTTCGACTTTAGCAATACACGACAATAAACACAGTCTACATTTGAATACGACAGCATGACTCATAGTATACAAACTGGGGGAACCAACATAAAACACAAAACAGATGTCATGCGAGATCGTTAGTCCAAGGTCGAAGTGATTTGTTTTCTGGTGAACTCTGTCTCTTACTCTATTTCGGAGGCAGACGTGGTGTAACTTATTTATGAACAATCTTCCTTTATATGGAATTTTAACAAGAAAATCGGTTACGAATGGAGCCGGCGTAATTTAAATCACATCAAAACGCCTTTAAAACAGTCTGAAAATATAAACGATTGCTTATCTAACTCATTTTCAGGATAAACTGTGAATTAGTGCCAACAAGCGTAATAATCAGAAGCAATTTAGAACATATAGCATTTTAATGACGCCGTTAGCTGTTGACACAATCGCTAAAAGATTGCTAAGGCGCAATGTCCTTGGTAAACTGATCCTTGTAAAAAAACGTATGTATACATTATCCGTCTTGATTTTATGTTTTATAATTTTATGTTTTATTATTTTATGTTTTGTTATTTTATATTTTATAATTTTATGTTTTATTATTTTATGTTTTATTATTTTATGTTTTGTTATTTTATGTTTTATTATTTTATGTTTTATTATTTTATGTTTTAAAGAGTCAATGCGTTCACCCTGCTCATCAGTTGTGTTAACTTGCACTTGTCATATGTTTATTAAACGTTAATGGATTTCTTTTCCCATGACGGAGTCGGATCAGTTTCTGTAAAACTAGAAAATATTTCGCGCTATTTAAGTAAGAGCGTTTCGCGGTTGGCATCTTTCCGTGAAAATAAAAATCTGGGAATAACTGGCCCTCTTGATGTGATGTTATAAGGTTGATGTATTCTGCGAATTACAACACTCGCGAAAATGGACAGCGTTATGAACATCGCGAAACATTGTATCAGCGAACATGTCTATGTTAACAGTATAATATCGTAGTAAAACTCGCATCAAACTTTTCCTCATCCGGATAATTAACGGTCTTTGATTGGCTTTTTAATGACAAGAGAAATGTGATGCAAGGCTTCAACGTCGCCGGAAAAAGTATTGAGGAGAAAATAAAACCAAAGTGATGTAGATATATAACATAATAACACAAATGGATTTTTGTAAAACATTCATGTTTGTTGATGATGCGTGTGCTATTGAACATGTAATGATATTGTGAAATAATATATGAGCGCCGCTGTAAGAGCTCCAACCTCTTCTTTAAATGACGTCATTTCCAAAAAACGTCACATGTGACGTCACCATGCACTGACAGTAAGTTTTATTTGCCCCATATGACAATATTTTTTAACGAAGTGACCATATGGAGTAAATATTGTTTCCTGCCTGCAAATAGTGACATCAAATGTTGCGTTTTCTTGAAATGACGTTACTTACCGAAAAGGGTTGTAAATCCCATAGCAGCGGTCATACATATATATATATATTGTGCACATCTACAATAATGATGTAACTACAAACAAAACAAAAAAATAATTTTCATAAGAAACAAATGCTGTACAAGATCAAAAGACATTTACAGCGAAGATGTCTTTGAAGGTGTTGAACATTGCTTAGAAACGAACCATGCGCTCAACGTGGGGCTCGTACTCACGACCCTAAGATAACCAGTCTCGAGCTCTTCAGACTGTGCTGCAGGGGTCATTTTGCAAAATAGTAAGACTTTTAGTGATTACAGACTATTGTATCACTACAAAGTACGACTGTCCGAATTTATGGACTATCCGTTATCTATTGAACTTTTAAATTTTATGACCTTTATTAGCTCTCATAACTCATTGCTCATAACTCTGGTCCAAACTTCATAAAGCAGCAAAAACTTGACAAAAACTAATTTATGCATCCATAAAACACATGTTCATATATCCGATTCGCCGCTGTGGAAAATACAGCACGGACCGTACGACACCGACTTGATCCGTTCAGGGATCTGCTATTTTACCACAAATTGGTTTTTAATCAACAGAATCACAATGAAATAAAAGTCATATTTTCAATTATTTCCAGCCTTATAAGTATTTCGGTTGATATTTTCTGTGATAGTTAATTTTGTAATGTATTGACATTATTTAATCAATATTAACCGTTCCACCCAAAAACAAAATGAATAAGGAATAAAATAGAGCGGGCGGCTAATAAACTACTTATGTGCTTAACTAAACCATTATCACTATTTTTTGTAAATATTTATTTATTGTTCTACAATCAAAACTATAATTTTCTGACAATTACGTTATACAATAACAAAAATGTCATATACTATACTTTCTTTACAAATCTCAAAGTATGCAACCTTATACATATAATGGTTTAATGGTTTGACTCATAACTTACAAAAGCATTTTCCCATTTCTTCATCCCCGCCCACCTTTGTCTTGCTCTTTCTCTTTCTGTACATTCTCAGAGTATAAATCACAGTGTTTATATGTTATTTCTCTTTATACCAGTTATTTGTAGTTATTTTCTGCATCGATTCTCTTGCGAAAATAATACGACGATCAGACTATGGATGTATCTGTATGTCTTAACGGTTCTAAAGTCTGTATAATTATCTATGCTATCTATGCATTATGTGGTTGTCGTCTCTTATGCTGGGGCATTATCCTGTGGTTGTCGTCTCTTATTCTGGGGCATTATCCTGTTGTTGTCGTTTCTTATGCTGGGGCATTATCCTGTGGTTGTCGTCTCTTATGCTTACCAGAACGTTATAATTAATGCTCATTACGTACTGCATATAATGAAGAGCAATTTAATAATGTGTCACGTTTTCATATTGCTACCGGAATATTTTCTAGTATGGCATGAGAGATTAACAAATCATGTATTTTCTAATTACATACAAAAGCACTTACATACGCTATACAGTATTTTCATTTTCTAACCAAATTAAAAAAATTCTCAGAATTGACTGCGCTGTCGGCAATTGATTCAACACGACCAGGCGAAATATAAAGAACGAGTTTATTAGAGTTGATCTGTTAATGTTTGCCATCTAACTTTATTCCCACAAAACAATTTAGGCTTTAAGAGACACGAATGAGATTTTACAAATTTAAGGCCATGTACTTTTCGTTAAATGAGAGTAAATGTCTTTATTATGCTCTTAAAACGAGATGCCCGTCCTCAATTAAGTGATTTAATACCCCTGATGCCAAAAAAAGACTTGTATAACATAGAAAGACAATAATCATACTGTCTAATTGAATTGTGACACGTCTGACGAATACGAACGAAATAAAACACGCAGCTTAACAAAGAGGATTTGCTTATTACAATAATGATGAAGTTGAGGAGGAAATGCTTCATACTATGTACACTGCAAACCCATACTATGTACACTGCAAACCCATACTATGTACACTGCCACCACATACTATGTACACTGCCACCACATACTATGTACACTGCCACCACATACTATGTACACTGCCACCACATACTATGTACACTGCCACCACATACTATGTACACTGCCACCACATACTATGTACACTGCCACCACATACTATGTACACTGCCACCACATACTATGTACACTGCCACCACATACTATGTACACTGCCACCACATACTATGTACACTGCCACCACATACTATGTACACTGCCACCACATACTATGTACACTGCCACCACATACTATGTACACTGCCACCACATACTATGTACACTGCCACCACATACTATGTACACTGCCACTACATACTATGTACACTGCCACCACATACTATGTACACTGCCACCACATACTATGTACACTGCCACCACATACTATGTACACTGCCACCACATACTATGTACACTGCCACCACATACTATGTACACTGCCACCACATACTATGTACACTGCCACCACATACTATGTACACTGCCACCACATACTATGTACACTGCCACCACATACTATGTACACTGCCACCACATACTATGTACACTGCCACCACATACTATGTACACTGCTACCACATACTATGTACACTGCCACCACATACTATGTACACTGCCACCACATACTATGTACACTGCCACCACATACTATGTACACTGCCATCACATACTATGTACACTGCCACCACATAATATGTACACTGCCACCACATAATATGTACACTGTCACCACATACTATGTACACTGCCACCACATACTATGTACACTGCCACCACATACTATGTAAACTGCAAACCCATACTATGTACACTGCAAACCCATACTATGTACACTGCCACCACATACTATGTACACTGCCACCACATACTATGTACACTGCCACCACATACTATGTACACTGCCACCACATACTATGTACACTGCCACCACATACTATGTACACTGCCACCACATACTATGTACACTGCCACTACATACTATGTACACTGCCACCACATACTATGTACACTGCCACCACATACTATGTACACTGCCACCACATACTATGTACACTGCCACCACATACTATGTACACTGCCACCACATACTATGTACACTGCCACCACATACTATGTACACTGCCACCACATACTATGTACATTGCCACCACATACAATGTACACTGCCACCACATACTATGTACACTGCCACCACATACTATGTACACTGCCACCACATACTATGTACACTGCCACCATATACTATGTACACTGCCACTACATACTATGTACACTGCCACCACATACTATGTACACTGCCACCACATACTATGTACACTGCTACCACATACTATGTACACTGCCACCACATACTATGTACACTGCCACCACATACTATGTACACTGCCACCACATACTATGTACACTGCTACCACATACTATGTACACTGCCACCACATACTATGTACACTGCCACCACATACTATGTACACTGCCACCACATACTATGTACACTGCCATCACATACTATGTACACTGCCACCATATAATATGTACACTGCCACCACATAATATGTACACTGCCACCACATACTATGTACACTACCACCACATAATATGTACACTGCCACCACATAGTATGTACACTGCCACCACATAATATGTACACTGCCACCACATACTATGTACACTGCCACCACATACTATGTACAATGCCACCACATACTATGTACACTGCCACCACATAATATGTACACTGTCACCACATACTATGTACACTGTCACCACATACTATGTACACTGCCACCACATACTATGTAAACTGCAAACCCATACTATGTACACTGCAAACCCATAATATGTACACTGCAACCACATACTATGTACACTGCCACCACATACTATGTACACTGCCACCACATACTATGCACACTGCAAACCCATACTGTACACACTGCCACCACGTACTATGTACACTGCCACCCCATACTATGAACACTGTAAGCCCATAATATGTACACTGCTACCCCATACTATGTACACTGCAAACCCATACTGTGCACACTGCCACCACGTACTATGTACACTGCCACCCCATACTATGAACACTGCAAACCCGTACTATGTACACTGCCACCACATACTATGTACACTGCAAACCAATACTATGTACACTGCCATCACATACTATGTACACTACAAACCCATACTATGTAAACTGCCAACAAATAATATGTACACTGCCACCACATACTTTGTACACTGCCACCACATATTATGTACACTGCCAGCACATACTATGTACACTGCCACCGCATACTATGTAAACTGCCACAACATACTATGTACACTGCCACCACATACTATGTACACTGCCACCACATACTATGTACACTGCCATCCCATGCTATGTACACTGCCGCCACATACTTTGTACACTGCCACCCCGTGATATGTACACTGCCACCCCATACTACGTACACTGCCACCACATACTATGTACACTGCCAACCCATGTTATGTACACTGCCACCGCATACTATGTACACTGCCACCACATACTATGTACACTGCCACCCCGTGATATGTACACTGCCACCCCATACTACGTACAATGCCACCATATAAAAATGTACACTGTCAACCCGTACTATGAACAGTGCTTACCCATACTATGAACAGTGCTAACCCATACTATGTACACTGCCAACCCAAACTATGCACACTGCCAACCCATACTATGTACACTACCAACCAATATTATGTACACTGCCAACCCATTCTACGTACACGGCCATCACATACTACGTACACTGCCATCAGATAATATGTACACTGCCACCCCATACAACGTACACTGCCACTCCATACTATGTACTCTACCAACCAATATTATGTACACTGTCAACCCATACTACGTACACTGCCATCACATACTATGTACACTGCCAACCCATACTACGTACACTCCAAACCCATGCTATGTACACTGCCAACCCATGATACGTACACTGCCAACCCATGATATGTACACTGCCAACCCATGCTATGTACACTGCCACCCAATACTATGTACACTACCAACCAATACTAAGTACATTGCCAACCCATACTATGTACACAGTCAACCGATATTATGTTATACATACGTCTTTCTAAGCCTCAAAAAAATCACAAAATAGCCTCAATTGTTAAATCCTATATAAATGCTCCATTCCCTCACAGAGGTGGCCCATCATAAGCAGTAAATGTCTTTTACAAAAATATCACCAGCAGCTAATGAACATGTTATTTAGAGTTTGCCCACATTGGCGGTAAACCACTACATAAACAGCTTCTATCACCCGAATAATAACAAGAAATACCTTGAAAAAAAGATGGTCAGCGCAATTTAAAGCAAGCAAAGTAGCTGAAATCTGAAGGTTAAGATTTGTGTTGTGCAACATAAACAAATTCCGACAAGTTGCGTTTGGTGGTCACTCGGTTATGCTACACTATATAAACTCCGATACCTGTAAGGGGAGATGACTTCGTAAGAGATTGGATAAAAATAACTCCGTAGTGAGATAAGTCAAAAACAGTATAGTCTGTTTTAATATAGTTCATCAGTACTTTCTGACATATTTGTTAAGGCAAACTATTATGTTCATCTGGTTTTCGCCAAACCAATATGTTTTTTAGATGTCCATAAAGTTCATTTTATTGTTTTAAAGTGAAATAAACTACTCAAATAGCAACTGTCATAAGAAGGACGCCATATGACGGTGGTTGGAATTTCACTGAATGTATATAATTACATGTAGTTCCATATTTACAGCATATTTACAGCATTTGAAAAGGTGATATAAGATATTTTGGCTATATTCACTTGCTTGAAACATGTAAAAATAGTTTGTCCATCTCGTCTTTAACTATATTCGGATCTACTCTCTTCGGAGAATGAGCACGGGACTATCATCTTTGGACCAACATGCCTCAATGGGCACGTAATGTTGTCAGTCTTCAGTAGAAAGCAGTGATATATGCCAATTTGATAAAGTGAAATAGTTAAACGTGAAAGTTTCCAATAACCGTATCATTTCGTTAAAACATTCCCATGAATAATTCAGAGGCAATTTCAAACTTATTATGTTCCATTTGTTGTAAGTTGTTTTGCAATGAGTCGAACAAAACAATAATTGTCAGTTATTGTCACATTTGTGACATTTTGTAACCGTTTTCGGTATCATCATGCAATAAAGTTTAACAGAAACAGAGGCAACATTACAAGACAATTCAAGAAAGCTGGCAACAACAGGTCGACAGTGGGGAGACAATAACATGAACACTGTATACAATGAAACAAGTGCACAGAGGAAAAGGGAAATTTAACATACATTTAAAACACAAATAGAAATAATAACCATACAGCGATTTACAGCCTTGGAACTTTCAGTGAAAATACTGAGGAAATTAAGTTATTTCCACATAATGTTTCCGAGCTGATACAAATGACATTTCACTAGAATAAACATACGTAAATGTCAACATTGGTGGGTTCTCTCTGCGTTATAGATATGTATGTTTTTGCAAATTTGAAACCTAAAGGGGACGATGGTACTAATAGCGGTCATTTCTAACGAAACACCGCGGCAACAACATACTCAGCATTACACCGTTGGTCCAGGATGGACGTTACTCGAGTAACGATAGTTGTGTTGTGTGTGGGTACTGCAGCAGGTATATTATCTTATTTTTCTTCCGTTTTGTGACCAAATAACGCGATGCTTTAAAAATGATCGGGTAAAATTTGTATAGTTATGCTGATATTGTAATTGAACGTAACAGTATCTTTTTTCAAAGCAACTAATACATGTATAAAGAGGCAAAGGAACCGCTGAGTAGTTATGGTCAGAATAATGTGAAAAGTTGTCCACGTAAGCAATTTATTGAGGTCTTTAAAATTCTTGATTAAAATGTATAAATTAACAATAACATCAGTATTACCGATACCTGCAATATTCCCGTTCTCTATTACTGTTGGTCGTACTAGCAGTGAAGCAGCAGTACAATATGTTCCGCCAAAAGATCAGTTATTCAACACATTGTACCAACAGTTAACATGTAAAAACATATACAATATCTAAAATCTCAAATATGAAAGAACGTTGCAGTAACTATTGAAGAAAGGTAAATGGTTACATTGTGTTAATGCATATATTCTCAAACACTTGACAGTAGAAAAAACAACAACATAAAAACACAAACATTCTTTGCTGTATTACATCTATGACTGAATAATACAACAATACAGACATAATGTAAGCTGGGGAGTATCACTGCCAGTAGTGTTAAGCAGGTACAGTAACACAGTTACCGTTGTTACTGCTATTACTGCTTTTACTGCTACTACTATCAACTTCACACCGAACAAGAGAAGTTTACTGCAGTTACAATTCTCTTAAAATGCATACGTTTGATGACATTCAGTGTGCACACATTAGTTTGCATATATGAATTATTCTACTATCAACAGTATCTAATATTTCTTCACATACTGCTCGTACGATAAATGTATTATTCTAACAAATAATTCGTTGTTGATAAAACACATTTCTCTAGGATGTTACGTTACTTTCATGTTTCGAGGTGAATAGTAGTTAATCACACTGGCCATCTCTTTCAGCAATACACTGGGCTCCATTGAAGGATCGGGAAGCGCTAACCAATTTCCTTTTAAATAACTATATGAATGCTGTGGCATCCAGTGGTACTAATGGAACAATACGAGTCAATCTATCAATTTCAGCCGCATCAGTCATCAGTTTAGTATGTTTTTACTAAAATCGATTCAACATTACTTGAGAATATCGTTATTGTGTTCCCATTGTCTATTGGTCAATATTTGAAAACCACGCTTTCATTGCCTTACCTCCTCACAGCTTGTTAACGAGCGTTGTCAAGTAAATATAAACGTACTATACATTGTCTATTTTGTTGTACAGACATTTTGTATTTCTAAGCAATCCTACTTACTAGTTTGTTCTCAACAGTATATCAGTTATATACGGCGACCAGTTGACCTAACCAGTGCTCCTGTGTTACCAACCAGTACTAACCTGCTCCTCTGCAAGCAGCTGCCAACTTCTCCTCATAAATCAGAGTTCAATGGTGGAGGTCAAATGACTTTTGGATGCATTATCTTCAGTCAAATTGTCACGGAACAACATACGCCTTGCCAGGATTTCGAACCCACGACCTATAGATAGATCAGCTATCGAGTGCTCTACCGACTGAGCTAAGCCGATCGTGCCCTAATCAAGCCCAGTAAATGTGAAAGCGTTTCGTGTTTTGCTGACAATTATTTCTGATGAATTTAAAAATATTCTGTCAGTATAATAAACAGCATTTAAACAAGTAAGCTAGAAGCTCATGTTCCAGACTGCTTTCTTATGACGCAATGTCATCTTCCTTCATTAAAACACTGGTATCTCGGTATGCAAACAGAAAACGTAGGTCACAATAATGTTTATATATCGACGACAGAACCAATGTTAGACCGTTAGTAATATTAACGTAACGCCGTAATTAAAGGAACCACTGTGGACAACTATTAAATAACGCAATAGTTACGAACATTAAATCAGACATATTACACTCATACTCGGTGTTGCTTTATTTCCGGACTCCATATACACTCAAATACCTACTACATGTATATCAAACAAATGTTCCATATCATTCTTAGTCGGACTATCTGCAAGACTCGTATGCACTCAATATCTATATCTATTTTAGAGAAACTGTTTCAGATTTAGAGATGGTGTACAAAATAACAATATTCTCAACTAATTTTGAATCGACAGTACATGAATATAACTGTTGAATGTTTATGTACCAAGCACCATATTTATTTGTGTACTTTTAGAATTGAGCCGCACGCTGGGTATGTAAACCAACACGTTTTTGTTCAGAATAATGGACAAATAGGATTCTTCCCGCCGGAAATTCTGAAGGCCAATTGCCCATTTGATGAAAGCGACATCTACAGTGACAGTAGAATGCGCTACGGTGTCAGTCAAACATAACGTTGTAAATATCAGAAGCTATCTTGAAAATATATACATGTATACTTGATTATGTGCAGATTCATCACAATTTTGACAAAAATATGGAAAAGAACGGCTGTTTTATTTACATATGAGCGCCACTGTACGATTTCCAACCACTTCTTTAAGTGATGTAATTTCCAGAAAACGTCACAGGTGACGTCACCATGTACTGACAATAAGCAATATTTTCCCCAAGTGGCCATATCGAGATAATATAGTTTTTTGCTTGCATTTAGTGACATCGCATGTTGCTTTTTTCTTGAAATTACGTCCTGTTTACAATAATAAGAATAACGCCTCTATCGTGATCTAAATGTTTTCTTTGCAAACATAACAGCATTGCGATAACAGTGTTCATTACTTTGCTTCGGAAGACAAACCACATAACAATAAACAAGTCACTGTTTTTGAGGTTTGACGAACACGTATCCATGTGTATAGGCCTTATCGAACGGCACGTTACCTTACCAAAATCCACTGGAGACGTAATCGTCTATATTTTTCTAAGTATGCAATATTTTCCTTAGATTTTTGTATGTACATTTAAATCAACCTAATATTTAAAATGATGACAATAAAATAGGAATATATTGTACAGATGTTGTATTAGAAGTGGATTTCGGTAATGGAAAATGTATTTCGGTAAATTTACCGTAATTCATTTGATTTTGGTAGGTAATGTACCCCTTATCGAAAGGTAAACCAATCTGCGTGAAGGTTACAAACGTTGATTGGTGGAAGAGACGTTGGTTTAGAGGTTAACGTAAGGTTTGATTGGTTTACACAACACTGATATACAAATAGCATTAAGATTAAAACACATCGTTTAGCAAGGTCAAAATGATCAAATGTATAAGTAAACAAGAGTGGAAAACTGTCACAAAATACGCCCGTCAGAACTCAAGAGTTAAAACATAAAAAATTGTAGGTAATTTCTAAAATCAAAGGGTGATAACTCCCGAGTGACTTGAGCGATATGGCTGGTTATCGAACTTGGCCGAATTAGTACGCCCACAAACATTTTTGACTTAGAGAGCGGACAACATGGAGGACGCCCGCCTCCATATCAATGGTTTTAGCTCTAACCCATCGATATATAGCTACCATGCCTTGCCATATACAATGTATTACAACTACACAAGTACGAGTATTTTAGAATAACATATGATTGTGTTGTCTTTAAACAAACTATAATTGTTAACTTTCTTCTAATAAGAAGATTTTTTAGATTTTGCCTATTGCGGGCGTGAACCGTTTCAACTAAACTGCAGAAACAACAGCCAAAATGATTAAAATAGATCATAATGAAAACTAAGCATAAAAACTATTTCATAAGTATTGTATATTTCTGGCTTATGTCACTTTCTTGACGCTTCTTTAAATCAATTTTTGTCAGCCACAAGGGATGGTATGATTTGTGAGCTTATTAAATACGTTTTTATCCTGAACAATCGTAAGTAACACACCAGTAATTTACAAATATATCTTTGATGGAACATATTTGAGATGAGTCAAAAAGTTCGTGGGTATTCGGTAGCATTTTTATATAATATATAATAGTTAACTATAGCAATGTCACATATAGCACGATGTGTGTCAGCTGAGTAAATTCGGCTAAACATATTTATTTACAAGAAACGTATGCATAATAACAAACGGGGGTACCACCGGACATCAGTTCTAAAAACCAACGTTAAGTTTGTTATTGAGATGTCCGAGCACTTTGTGTTGTATGGCTCGAAAATGTGATATCGTCGTCATTTCTTGCAAGTTTCGTTGTTTCCGTCGCGTGAAAACGATTCCACGGGCACTTATCGTTTGCGTTGTCTGATTTCTTTTTATTACATAATTGGCATCATTTAGCATCGAAGAACATAGGACAGTCAACAGGATGTGTGCCTCATTGGATAAAACTCAAGATTTGCAATGAAAATGTTCCAGTCAGCTACAGGAAAATTGCCAGTGAGCAGATCATTAGTGTATACATAATATAAGCGTTTCTCCAATGGCAGAACGTCTGACAAAGATGTCTCAAGGAGCGGTCGGCCAAGTGTTAGCGATGGTGCCGTCTTCGCGTTGGTAAAAAATATCGTCAAGCTGGAAAGGCGCGTCCACAGTATGTTAAAAGAGATAATGTGTGCCCGTTGGATCCCGAGATTTTTATCTGACAAAGATAGAAGCAGACGATTTGTATGCTCTCGGCAAATTTTACGAATGTATCGTCTTGAAGAGGATGACTTTCTTAGTAATATAATAACCGCATACGAGTCGTTAATCAACTTAGTTTATGCTGAATCTAAGCAAGAATCGACTGTATCGAAACGATCGTCTTCCCCGCAACATGTACAAGCTAGAGTAGCATAGTCTTCACCAGAAGAATGTTGATAATAGCGTGTGTTGCTTTGAAAAGTTATGACATAATGACCGTTGACGGCACACAAGCCACACTGTATGTATATTAATTATTGCTTTGGTTTTAATCTAGAAACGGAGAATGATCAAGACACAATGATCAGTACAGATAACGAGTGTGCACACAACGGAATTGAGAATGCACCTAACACATTGATCAGTTCACATGGCGTAATGGAGTTTGAGCGTGATAGTTTAAAGACTACGCAGTATACACACAAAACTTGTATAATGAGGCAGCAAAGGGGTTCCATTATGGGGTCTATCTTGTTTGCTAAGGCGTGGCATCGCTCTTCGTAATAAACTTTGGAATAGTATGTGTTTTCTTGTTAGAACGAATATGTCCAGGTTTAGTTTATTAGATGTTTTTACATATCATACCATGTATGGGCATGTTACGAAGATATGTGGGAGGAGCTGACGCAATGACCTGGTTCTCGTTTGTGGCCGGCTCATAAAATCACATGAACGGACGAAAAAATAGAAAACAGATAGATGCAATTATATTTTATTAAATACCTATTATAGGATTGAATTACGTACAATTATATATTAAGCGATATACTTTGACTGATTTTAAAATTGCTGAAGTCATAATATTTAGTAGATTTTATGCAGGTATAATCAGACATTTCATGATATTATGCTAACAAGCTCTTTGGCTCGAATACATTTCACCGGCTAGTGCTTTTCAGTCCGAAAGTTTGGATGACTTGTGCTCTTAACTAATAACAATTGCAAATAATGTACGTTTCTTACGTGCTATTGTACAAAATGGCCATACTTGACTGGAAATAACTCTGGCTCTGGCTCCTTTCCACACATGTTCAACTGCTTCATTCATGTTGACAATAGACATACACGATTACAAAAAAACACTTGAAGAAGCATTCGTCATTTTTAATAGGTTCAGCAAAAGCATTGTGTGAAAACCATGACTTCACACTTTTCAGTCCAAAAACACCAATAGGGTTAAGAATCGGTCCCTTAGGGTGTCTCTGGTCACAATACCCCAAATAAAGGAGGAGTGTGCATGAGAAACCCCAGCTGGTCAACCATCCTTACATATGAGACGGTGAACACAGAACAATAAATGTAGAAGATAGACCACTAAATTAGTGGACCAGCAAACCCAGTCAAAGCAACCCTTTTAAGGTACTAAAATGCTTTATCTTCATACATATTTAAATTGATCCATTAAATAAGAAGGGGAAAGTTGGGAATGGAGTTTATATACATGAAATAGCGTAATTTGATTCACTCTACTTTCTACAGGTATCCAATTTAAACGGGAAAAATGTTCTGTGCCAATATGTGATCTAGGATGTAAGTTCAATACAAATCTCACCAGTTTATTTTGTGTGACTTGCAATTTATTCTTTAAATCTTGTGTTAAACTGTTAAAACCTGGCTGATGATGGATAATCAAAGTGGCATTGAACAAGGGAAGAGACCAGAAGTTTCTTTGTTTGCATAGTTAGGAATTCACTTTTACGATACTGGAATGTTAACCTTGCATTGGATTTTTTGATAACAGACGTTGCCATAGACGCAAAGGACAAGTTTTGATCACTGGTAACTCCAAGATATTTAACTGATGTTGTTGTTTCAATAGATTGGCCGTTACAGCTTATATCAAGTTTGGACTGGGATTTTAACCGATGTTGGGATCCAAAGACAATAGACTCGGTCTTCCCAAGATGAGGGGATAGCTTATTACATATAAACCACTGACTAACAATGTTCAGTTCGTTACTTAAAATATTTTCGATGTCGATTTTACTTTTACCGGGCACAAGAATTGCTGAGTCATCTGCATAAAGTAGTAACTTATTTTTGACAACAGCAGACATATCATTTACATAGATAAGAAATATCACGTTACTAATGACATAAACTCAATAATGATGTGAGTACCTCCGACAACATGAATAAAGTTTAAATGTCAATGCTAATATGGCGACTGAAAATAAGATAACTGGTTGTTAATGGGCCAACTGCACACTAATAGTATAAAATAGCTACCCTGTTTTGTTAAAATGTAATGCGAATTCTGAGATATGAACAAATTCTCCGCATTATTTGCTATAATAATGTTGAATTTCTCCTATCTAGGTATAGATATGTCTTCAACGAAGTAGCTCTTAACTCTATTTGTCCACTCCTTTAAATAGTTTGCGCGAGAAAAAAACTACAATATGTTATTCAAAGTTAATACATTTTTATAAAAGCTACCATCTTTCATACTGGCTGTACATAGACATTGATCCCAGAATGTAGAAGATGCCTAGCAAATAAACAGTATTTCGGTAACTAAATAAATAAGTTAACACATGTTCATTGACTGTCATAGCTATTCTGTACTTAAAAATTGCGTTGTAACATCCAGACACCGAACTACAGCTAGTATTGACACTGATACAGCTAACAGGACATGACAAGAATGTGGGAAGCAGCACCACAGGGAAGACGAAACTTACTACCGCCACTCTCTACATATTTACTGTCAATAAAATATAAATCCTTTCCTAAGGCAAAATAACAGACAACAATTTAAAAGGAATTGTTTTTATTCAGAGCATTTATATTTATGTATGATGATTACTTTTCTGGTAGTACTAAAAGATCTTGTAAAATAGTTTTCAATTTCGTACAAGTCCATTCCTTAACGAACTTGGCGCATCAATTATCTCTTCAATTGCAATTACACAATAATGTACACCAAGGACTTAACGAAAATCAGGTTTTTAGAATGGGGATGTCGTTGGGCGGGCAGACGAGAATGCGTCTGTTAAACTAAGTGGTTTCCGGCCGACAACTTAAGTTACATGTTACTTTAATACTTGGTGTATAGTAAGTATATGTATAGAGTTTCCTTGATATTGCTTTTGGGGAACATTATGTCTAAAGTTACTGTTCTTAACAATAGAAAATGGGATTGCGCTCAATATCTCTTCTTTACTTAAGCATATGGACATCAAACTTGTGTATAGTAAGTATATGTGAAGAGCTCGCTTGGGATTGCTTTTGGGTACCGTTCTGTCCTTGACAAGGTCGCCGTTACTAAAAAATAATATCTCTATTTTGATCATGCATATTGATAACAAACGTTGTGTATAGTAAGAATATGTGAAAGGTCCACTCGGGAATGCTTATAGTTCTGCCCAAGGTCAATGTCAGCGTTACTGAAAATAGAAAATCGGATTCCGCTCAATATCACCACTTTCCTTATGCATACTGACACCAAACTTGGTGTATAATATGTATTCCTGTATCGCTTGTGGCACCATTGCAGCATTGATGACCATCATGTATTCTCATGTATTCATGTATTCTCTTTGCATAGTTTATGCCCTTACCTACTTAAGAACTGTTAATTTCCAATGTTGCTTAGATCAGCATGCCCTACAATATAGAGGCTTTCCTAACACATGGTTGTTCATTTAAGTAAAATTAACTTTTATGGATGTTGAAAACCTGGTTTCGTGGTATTGCCACTTTTCTTGTTTTACATTTGCCTTGCACTTTAAGGTATTCAGCTAGACTTATTACGTATTTCAACACGTACGAGTGTTCCTACATTTTTTATTCGCCTTGAACAGGGAAATGTCACTGGAATTGAATTTCTTCATAGATGTTCTGTAAGATTTCCTAAAGTTGTAAGTATTTCCATGGAATTCTATAGTATGACACATATGAACTATATTGTCAGGAAATGAGGAACATAATTCACATGATGTTAATGTTAAAAGAGTGTCACATTTAAATTACAGTTGTTTAAAATTAATTTTATTTCATGATTGTCATCTTGCGCGCGCATATGTCACCGACAACAACTGAAAATTCTGCTCTTACAAATTTCTGTTTTCTTTCTATTTCCGAAGGTTGAATTAGGTGAGACCCATCCAGTTTAACTAATAAACCATAATTGTACATATTGCCATTCATTATCTACCCTTTTACGATGTCTTAAATGAGTTTATTAAACTTTATCGGCAAAACAGCTGATTGAGGTCAAAGTTCATCCTTTGAGTTCCATTGTTTGTTGACTTCCGGTTGTAATTTACGAGGAATTGAGGACTCCTACAGGTATTCCTTGACTGTTTAAACACCTGTCTATGCATGTATTTCAATGTTTATGTACCCAATTTCCCTAGCTTTTGTTGTTTTAGCCTTAACCAGAGTTCCAGACGGTGTCAATGATGACATATCATTCGTCGGACATAGAGATGTAACAACATTCTCACAACGAACTAAACTACTTTTAACCTGCTGTTCATTAAAACTCAAACAACTTATTTTTAGACCAAAAACTATGCATAAATGTTCATATAAAACCGTTATTTTTCTCAGCACACTTCTATTAATTCTCTCAACTGACATTGAGACAAATCCAGGACCAACCCTAATAACCGAGGTAATTGGTAACACTTCCTCCGTCTTCCCATGCGGTAGCTGTGAGCAGCCTGTCACTTGGTCATGCAAGGGGGTAGAATGCGAGTTCTGCTTCATCTGGTACCACGCGGACTGCCAAAACCTGTCGGACAGTATGTATGACAGACTAGGAAGTGATTCTAAAATAGGGGCCTGGAAGTGCTTAGCATGTGACAACATAAACATCACAACATCTAGCCTTGCCAGCCTAGACTCATATCACACACCAAATAAGTACAACAATCTCAGCAACAGTATCTTAAGCCCGACAAACTCACAGCTAAACCACCCAATCACTACATCAACACCCAAAAGTAAAAATTTGACACAAACTAAAACCAAACAAAATCAAAAGAACAAAATTAAACGATCCTTGAAAGTACTAGTTGTAAACTGCAGGTCTATTGCTGATAAGAAATTGGAATATGAGAATATGATTATTTCAACAAAACCAGACATTATCATAGGGACTGAGTCATGGTTAAAACCTAAACACTATGATAATGAAATTTTTAATCCCGATCTTGATTACACCCCTTTTCGTAGAGATAGAACAAATCAGGCTGGGGGTGGAGTATTTATTGCTGTCAAAAACTGCTTCCTAGCACAAGAAGCCACTGAACTCCAGACTGATTGTGAAAACTTGTGGGTCAAACTTGATATACAAGGCTCAAAGCCCCTCCTTATAGGATGCTACTATAAACCCAAAGAATATGACCGACACAGTCTGGAGGAATTTAACAAATCCCTCTCCATGGCCACCAAAACCAAGGCAACAGTATGGGTCGGTGGGGACTTTAATATGCCCAAAATGGACTGGTCCAGTATTACTCCATCCTCAGACTGCAAACTGCAATCATTTTACAGAGAATTCATACACATAATTTACGATAACAACCTTACACAAGTAGTCAAAGACCCCACACGTGAAAACAATATCCTTGATCTTTTCCTGACAAATAATCCCTCCATAGTCAACAGAACCAGCGTCATACCTGGAATCAGCGACCATGATGCTGTCCTGATAGACACAAACACCTCTGTTCGAATGAAACCCCAGGAACCCCGCAAAATACACCTATACAATAAGGCGGACTGGGATGGCCTTAAATCACATATCTCAAACCTTCATGACTCACTCACCAGATCAAACACATACATCACAGACAGTATTGAAAACCTCTGGCAAACTATCACCAGCTCAATAGAGGAAGGAGTTAATACCTTTATCCCATCCAAATTTTCATCTACTAAAAATAAGCTCCCTTGGATTAAAGCCGACTTAAAACGCCACTACAGGAAACGAGACAAAGCATACAAACAATACAAAAAACACGAAACAAACAAATACAAAGAAAAATACTTCAATCTCAAACACCTCTGCAGGAAAGAAACAAAAATTGCATATCAAAACTATCTTGAAGACATCCTAAACATAAACAACCAAACACCAGAACACGAGCAAACACAAAACAGACCAAACACCAAGAAACTATATTCTCTTCTAAAACACTCTAAACAAGATTCTGTTGGCATTGGTTCACTCAAACAAGACAATAAGTTACACACAGCAGATCAAGACAAGGCCACAGTTTTAAATAAGCAATTCCATTCAGTCTTCACACCCAAGTCACCCACATCTCTTAAATCACTAGCTGAAATGAAAGTACAGGATATCACAGATACTGGTAGAGAGATCCCCCAACCGTCTTTCAGCCCTCATGATCCCATAGCTAACATTGACATATCAACTAATGGTATTGAAAAGCTTCTTAAAAACCTGAACCCATACAAAGCTGCAGGCCCAGACCAAATAAAACCAATCATACTTAAAAACACTTGCAAAGAAATTGCCCCAATCATAGCAGAGTTGTTCAAAAAGTCACTTCATTCTGGTATCCTACCAAATATCTGGAACACAGCAAATGTAGCCCCCATCTATAAAAAAGGCACCAGGTCAGACCCAGCCAACTACCGCCCTATATCTCTCACCTGTATTCTGTGTAAGACCCTGGAACACATAGTCGCATCTCACATCACAAAACACTTCACTCAATCCAACCTATTTTATGAATTACAGCACGGCTTCAGGGAAAAAAGGTCATGTCAGAGTCAACTACTAATGCTAGTCGATGACATCCTCCAGTACCTTAATTTGAAAAGTCAAGTTGATCTTATTCTTCTTGACTTCTCAAAGGCCTTCGACATGGTTAACCATGAAAAACTTCTCTATAAACTACATTACTATGGCATCAGAGGTCAAACACTACTATGGATCAAGAGATTCCTTGACAACAGATCACAATCAGTAGTCGTAAATGGCTGCACATCAAACTCTATCCCAGTATCTTCCGGTGTCCCTCAGGGCTCGGTCCTTGGACCATTACTCTTTCTTATTTACATAAACGATCTCCCTGAATTTGTCAAATCTTCCAAAGTACGACTATTTGCTGATGATACAGCTATCTATCTTGCACTATCTAATTCTTCTCACTCTAGCCTTCTTCAACAAGACCTAGACCAACTTCAGTTCTGGGAAAATAAATGGGACATGAAATTTAATCCGTCAAAATGCCAAGTCATTCAAATTACAAAACGCAAGACAGTCATACCAACCAAATACATACTACACAATACAACACTAGAAACAGTAACATCAGCAAAGTACCTCGGCATTACAATATCAAATGACTTAACATGGAACACACACATTGACAATATCACAACCAAAGCAAACCAGACACTAGGATTTCTCAGACGTAACATAAAAGTAAACTCACAAAAACTTAAGTCAACTGCATACAAGACACTGGTCAGGCCCCAGCTTGAATACTGCTCATCTGTTTGGTCCCCTCACGCTAAAACCCAGATTGACCAACTCGAGTCTGTCCAACGCCGGGCTGCTCGCTGGACCATGCATGACTACGGCCGAACTTCCAGTGTCACTGACATGATGGACACCCTCAAATGGAGAGAACTTGACCTCCGCCGTATAGACCAACGCCTGGTTATGTTCCACAACATCTTACATAGCCAGGTAGCCATTCCCATACCTGATTATCTTCTCCAAAATACCAGATCCTCTAGATCCTCTCACTCACAAGCATTCCATCAAATTCAAACCACAACTGATTACCATAAATATTCATTCTTCCCCAGAACTATTGTCCACTGGAATGCCCTCCCTCAAGACATCGTAACCCTGCCAAGCCCTGAGTTCAGTCTGGCTGTAAGCCAGACTGAGCACACCTCTCCATAATTCATACCTGCTCTGTTTTTAACCTTTTAACAAAACTTTCTTCATTTCTCTTATACACTTTTATACTTTGTCTTATTAATTTTTCTTTGTCGGTGACGCGTGTCAAGTCTAAGTCCCCTAACGGGGTTTGACTTTTATGGAAGATAGATACTTAAATAAGAGTTTGTTTAAAAAAAATCTATTTCAATATTTTAACTTAAGTTCGAATGAAATGTCTCCTCTCAATTTGTGTCCTCTTGTCCAAAGTCAGCATTCATGTTTTCAGGTCATTGAACAGGACAATTTCCCGTTTACTTAAGACATTGTCAAGATATATAACAGCAGAAAATAACTAATTAGAGTCGGGGTACCAGCTCTAATATCACATATCGAAGGTGGTCGTGGGTCTAAACCAAACTTGTTTTATAGAATATAGAATCTTTGTAACCATAAGTATCATTTTATATGACCGTCGATTGTTTAATGATATATAATTGAATAATTTCCAAAGACATACTCCAAATATCAAAGTTCGGAATATATGTCAAACAAGAAGTAATAATGAAAATATTTCAGAAGAAAATGGTAAAGGAGATTCTATGCATGCATTCACTTCTAAAATACTCATGACATTTCTGGTTTAACAGAAAGACGATCGAGAATGAATATCAATGAATTGTAAACGTGCGTGGCCTTGAAGAGCGCATTATTTTAATAATTGGTGATTAACATGCATTATTATTGCCGTTGCAGTGTTTTTTTTTCAACTACAGCATTCACTTTTCCACTCAAACGAATGATTGCCAGAAGATTGCATGAAACCTCCATTCCGAACTACTGTATTTACTGGTTAATGCTTGTAATACATATATAACTAGATTCAAACAGAAATCAATTAACAGAACACTAAACTAGTCCCGACTGTTATGTCTTTTTCCTCTTAGCCATTATTAAGACTTCCTTATTGTCATCAATTATTTTTTGTCAGGGTGTTAATGTACGTCTAATGTTCTTCTGTTCGTACATCCTTCTCAAACCAATTAGTAAGTAATAATTACATAAACTTGGTCACAAATGTGTGTACTTTGTTCAAAACACAAAATACTTACTATGTAATTTCCTAAGTCACTAAGTCGAACTCCCTAGCGTCAAAAATTAACTAAAATCTTACATGTGAGTCCTTACTTTTTAGTCTGATTCATTCACAATACCAAAAAACATTCGTATACACATAAAGTTGATTTTGAATATGAAGATATTGAATCAATATGTCTGCAGCTGAAATTGTCCATCACTAATCCGATCCTATTAAAATTTGTCTATAGACCACCGGATTCGAATCAGACATGGATTGATAAATTTGAGCATTTACTTGATAGAATAGACACCACGGGCTATGAATATTACATCGTTGGAGATGTAAATATCAATTATATACCGAACAATACCAACACTATTAACAAAGATTATAGTAACAATAAATGGGACGACTTGATTTTAAGGTTGGGCCTAACGCAAATGGTTAAATCTCCGACGCGCGTAAGTTTAGTTCTACAATCATAGACCATATTTATTCAAACCTTCCTGAAAATATTTCAGAAGTGAAAGTACCATTTTACAGCATAAGTGTTTGCTTCACACGCTCATTGCCAAATCAATACTGTGTTAAACATTGCCATAAATCAATGAAATATAGATGTTTCAAAACATTTAATGAATCTTTATTTCAAAACGATGTATTTCATGCTGGGCTAGATAAGATTGAAAATTTCAGTGATCCTAACAATCCACTGCAATCATTTTATGATACTATAATACTGTTTTAAATAAACATGCGCCGATAAAAGAAAAAAGAATAAAGCGCCAATCACAACCAGAATGGTTTACCTAAGAAATAAAATTACAAATTTTTAAACGTAACACATTACATAGAGAAGGAGCATTTGATGAATTCAAAACGCAGAGAAATAGCGTAACATCTTTGATCAGGTAAAGTAAAATAAATTTCTATAATGATGCTATCAACAACAAAAATCTACTCGTTGTTTATGGAAGAATATAAAAGAAATATCTGCAAACGGTTGTTCTAACAATACTATTTTGATCCCGTCTAAACTCTTAGTGGATAATGGGACTGTAGAAGGACACTCTTCTATATTAAAATGCCTTAAATGAACATTTCATTAATGTCTCAACATTGATTACAAAATCAGCGCTTGTTCCTGAAAACGTTTCTAAACTAAAACAAACGCTTGACAATAAACTAAAACAGTCTTTCTTTGATATTGAATATATATCTGCGTACGAAGTAAAGAAGATTATTGATACATTAAACTCTAATAAATCAACAGGTATAGACGGCATTGGCCCAAGAATACTAAAACATTGTAGTGATTGTATTACACCGGCAATTACACATGTTTTTATTAACTAAAGTATCGACACGGGGATTTTTCCGGATGCTTTAAAAAAGCTCATGTTCTCCCCATATTCAAAAATAGAGATAGAGAGGATCCTAATAATGACCGTCCTATATCTATTTTGCCAACCATTTCAAAAATATTTGAAAGACACATTGCGACTCAACTTCAATCTTTTTTCAAACTAACAAATGTTCTTCACAATACTCAGTCCGGATTTCGTCAAAATCATTCTTGTGACACAGCACTCATTTACTTGATAGATACGTGGTTAAAGGATATCGATTCAGGAAAATATGTAGGGTCAGTATTTTTGGATTTGAGAAAGGCATTTGACCTTGTTGACCATAACATTCTCTTGTATAAACTAAAACTGTATCACTTCTCGCCACGCACCGTTACTACCGTTATTTAAGTCTTACTTATCAAATAGAACACAGACTATCAAGCATGCAAATATTACATCTGAAACAATGGAGATAATGTCTGGAGTTCCCCAAAGCTCAATCCTCGGCCCTCTATTATTTCTTCTTTATCTAAATGATATTGCATGTGAAATACCAACTGCCAATATCCACCTTTATGCTGACGATTCCACCCTGTATACACCTGGCACTGATATCAAAACTATACAGACCACTCTTCAAACAAATATAAATGCAATCATTTCTTGGTGCCAAATAAATAATATGTCTTTACATCCTAATAAATCTACATGTATGATTCTATCGTCGAATAACCGTCTAAACAACCTTGATATTGATCTAACGCTGTATATAAATAAAACTTAATTGCAAAATGTAAATGTTCAAGGTACTTGGTATTTACATTGATAATACCTTATCATGGAATACCCATCCTACAAAAATATGTACTCATATCAATTAAAAAAAGGTGTACTTTTAAAAAGAATTACAGAACAGGTGGAATGGTTACAATTATCTTTGTATTACATTGGAACGAACATAACAAAAATGGATGTTTATAGCAGTATCTCATTGGAACGAACATAAATGATGGATGAATAAAGGCGTATCTCATCGGAACGAACATAAATGATGGATGAATAAAGGCGTATCTCATTGGAACGAACATAAATGATGGATGAATAAAGGCGTATCTCATTGGAACGAACATAAATGATGGATGAATAAAGGCGTATCTCATTGGAACGAACATAAATGATGGATGAATAAAGGCGTATCTCATTGGAACGAACATAAATGATGGATGAATAAAGACGTATCTCATTGGAACGAACATAAATGATGGATAAATATAGGATTATCACATTTGAACGAACATAAGTTATAATCCTCGCACATATGAGGCTTGGAACTCGTGAGTATGTGTATGGAACATATAGAACTCGAGTATAACAAATATTCAAATATACCCGAGAAACTATTCGAGTGTGTTTATCAGAAGCCAGGGTAGCGAAAGAGATGCTGTAGTAGGCATAACACTAACTCTGATACCAAGAATTACAATTATGTAAGTTTCATTATTGGGTTGGAGTATTTCGTTTTTTGGAAGAATGTGATCTATGAAATTGACATATATTTTCTGTCTTCCAATCATTATACTGTACACTGAGTTCGCAAAATTGCCCAAAATCCTTTTTTCTTACGCCTCTCCCGTCCAATTCAAATAAAGTAAGTTTTCAGTACATGTTCGGGAGCTAATCACCTTTGAATGGTTGATAAAAATATTTGTTAATTTAGAAATTATCAATGAAATATTCAGAAATAATTAAAGATTCATTCACTTTAATGAAAAGGGCATAACATAACGCGCGTATGGAAATGTGGACCTTAGTAATTTTAAGTTGTACGATAATACATGTTGAGGTATGCGAGAGCCGTGAAGTATGCGGTATGGGGGTATTGTGTCGCCTGATGTAAAGTTCATGTCACGATCTGACAATTGTTTTGAATATTTGAGAGAACTAGACATGTAAAGTGTCTATTGCCATAAACGCTTTGGTTGTATAAGTAAACAGGAATATTTTATGTTTCCGTGTTTGGCGGTTTTTACTCTTTTTTCATGAACACTAAATATAATGTAATGGACGAACATTACGCGACGCTATTTGTATTGGTGATGAGGCTTAAAATGCTTCAAAGTTACTTAAAGTCCAAATAAGAGTCGTAACTCCTTCTGGGCTGTTACACGACAAAACATGTGGTAATTACCAAAACATCCATTCCTAGATTATTACATTATCTAACGGATATCATTTTATAGTTTCTACTCATACAAATTTTCACTTTTAAAAGTCTAAAGTAAACTTCAAAATGAAGACGTCGCGCCAGAAATGCTTTACACAAAAGTACATGAATTCTTATAAAATGTCTGTAATTCAAACGGAAACACAAATTACATAACAAAAACATATTTACGTTCACTTAATTCAATAAATCAAAATGTGCCATCACAATACCTCGGAAAAAGTGCTTAGTTTGTGACGTCAAAACTTTCGGAAATACTCAGCGTCATAACCAACGTTATTGGAAGCGTCAATATGTCGTCGCATAATTTCCAGAACCCTTAACTTGTTTTTCGTCATTTTGAGGATTTTTTTTAAAGTTTTACCCTCTCGAGATAAGTGTTACATACGGTATATCAATGTTGTGTAAACCAATCACATCTTACGTTAACCACTAAGCCAATTTCTCTTCAGCCGAACAACGTTTGTAACATTGACGCGGATTGGTTAGTATTTCGATAAGGGGTACGTTACCTTGCCGAAATCCACTGAATTTCGGTAAAATTACCGAAATCAATTTTCTGAAATTAGATCTGTAGTATTTGTCAAGATTTATCTAGTGAGTAGTGTTGTTAGTCAACCCTTGCCCGGCGTTGGAATTAAGGAGATTCTAGGTTTATGTACCAGTCACGAATATTTGCATTGTTTAAATAAGATAAATCGGTACGCACAATATATCTTAACCCTCAGATTGCAACTAATTTGCTTGCTTCAGATTTCGTCGACCATCTTTTTTTCAATATATAACTTGTTTATATATTCGGAACTTCTTTTTTATAAAGTTTGATTCTGACTTATGAGAATAAAGTCATTGAGTAGTTTGAGCATTCTCCATATTGTGCTTTGTCACAGTAAATGTGTTATGTCTTTAGTCGTGTCTGTTATTCGGTCCATATCTTACTTTGATTTTGTATAAGTAGGGTCAAGTCTCTCTTTGTTAATGATGTGATCATGCGAGTAACATTCATATCGGTATATAAGATACAAATCGGTCAGACAAATCAACATATTCATAATTATAATTTGAATAACTTGTCGTGCTGTTCAAAGTACAAATTATTGCTTATTTAGCATTGTTCGGAATGCTACAAAAAGAACTCATTTGTTAGTCTGTCGGAAGTTAACACGCAACTAGACATTAATTACCGAACAAACCAGAAACCGATGTCTGTAGGGCTAATCCTTTCCTGGATTAGTACATATCGTTGAGTTTAGCCATGACAAGTTTTCTCTCTGCTTCGCAAATGTCTGTATTCGACCGGAGAAATGATTTATCAACAGGAAATATCTTAAAAAACTTGAAGTATGCAAATTTGTTACACTCTGAAGTCTGTATTCGAGTGGGGAAATCATTTATTAAAAAAAAATATCTTTAAAAGTTTGAAAGATGCTAATTTGTTGCAATCTGAAGGTTAAAACTTGTTGTGCAACATAAAAAATGCCTAAATGTTACAACTGCCGGTCATTCAATAACGCTACACTAAAGTAACTACGATTCATGTAAGGGAAGATCACTGCGTAGGAGACTGGATGAAAATAACTCCGTAGTGTGATTAGTCATAGACACAGTATAGTCTGTTTCAATATAGTTCATCATTGCTTGTTGTATAAGTCGTGAAATCACACATTCATGTTTATAAACTTGTTACATATCGATGTATCTGATTAAAATAATATTAATGTTCGCGACTGGTACATAAAACCAAGAAAGTCTTCTTAATTCCAACACCGGACCATTCCCCGTTAGGATGACTAACAACACTAGTACTTGATAAATCTATATCTAAATATACTATACGATCAACTTGCAGACACGGTTGTTAAGGCAACCCACATTATGTTCATCTGGTTTTCATACAACAATGTCATGTTTGCTATAGTAAGAATAACGCCTCTATGGTGATCAAGATTTTTTTGCAAACATAACACCATTTACGCAAAAAAAAATCAAGTTGATATTTTTATGTTTAGTAAACAAATATAGTGGCCTTAACGAAATGTCAACCATGCTGCGTCAAGGTAGCAAACGTTGGTTGATTGAAGATAATTTGGTTTAGCGGTTAACGTAATATTCGATTGGTTTACAATACACTGATATGCATATAGCAAAGCCATGTTAGTACGGCAGTGCCGAGAAAGGGGGCATGCATATTGTTTACACTTGTCGGTCGGTCTGCGAGTAGATCATCAATATCCGCGAAATAACACAAGTACCATTTGGCCTCTCGGGTCCCAAATTCGTTGAGGGGATAAGTAGAAAAAATAAAACAAAAGTGGCGTAACAAAACAAACTGAATTTTGCACATATTCAACATGCAATATTTTTGTGTAAGAAAAACACAAAAATATTATTGATGTAAATAACAACAAAGGGCTAAATCTTTATTTTCTTTGGACAAATATCATAAACAGACTTTAATATATAATATAGTACCCATAAGATGAAACTACATTCAACCTTGGACAATTATTCTCTTCCTTTTATGCTAAAGCACCTTTGTCTCAGAACTACTGATGGTGAGATATTGGAAATATAACAGTCTGACTAACTTCTGTAGGCATATACATACGTCTTTCTATGTATTCCGGACAATCATACACACAATAACCTCAATTATTAGATCCTATAGAAATGCTCCATTACATCATAGAGGTGCCCCGTCATAAGCATAAAATGTCTTTTTACAAAAATATTACCGGAAGGTAATAAACGTGTTATTCAGGGTTTGCCCTCAACGGCGGTAAACCACTGCATAAACAGATTCTAACAAACTGACTCACATGACAGACGATTTAAGCTGGTTGATTCCTACTCCTAATCTCGATCCCTCCCTCCGATATATCGGAGCTATCGTTAGCGTCAGCACATTGCGTTTGTCGTTGGCCTGACTTATACACTAGACAACAATCGAACATAACGTAATTAAGCTAGCATTTAACCTAATCTTAGTTTGAAGACTCTGGTTCTGTTCATAGACATCGCGTATTCGCTATAATATCCTTATCTTGCATCCCTAGGCAAGTTCATGAAATTCGAGAAATATTACATTTTGAGTTTGAATGCACTGAGTATATAATGAAATAATAATGAAATAGAATAACTACAATTAGAAAATATAAAAGTTATAAATGTTTATTTAATGCTTTCCAGTGGTTTATAGAGATTTATCAGTGGAATAAAAATTGGTATTTTCACTGTTTCAAACAGTGAAAATAACATTTTGATATTTCTCACTGTTCCGATTTTTGGGACTATTTTTTACCCCACTGGTAACCCCAACAGGGAAAATCAGTGTAGAAACTAAATTGAATTGCCTCCCTTTGTATTGCAATGAGATGACCTCTCTTTTGTACATGTACTAGAAAACCATGACGTCATCATCCGGTATTTTTGTTGACATTTCGAAGTAAGATGCGGTTGTTTTCCGCTTGTATTTCACATAATTTCGAACAAATGAATGTTCTTTATATATATTTATTTACATAGCGATATCTTGCCATGCGGGTATTTTGATTTAAGTGCCTGTAACGTCGAAAACTAAAGCTACTTTATTTTTCGTCTGCAACATTTAACAATATAGCTCTAGTTAACATGACACAGCTATTTTCACGGAAACGTCAATTTCAACCACACGGAATCTAGATCAACGGGGACTCTCCCAAAATGGTCAACAATTCAAATGTACAAAACCTGAGGTATTATGTATCTGATGAAGCGTGACCACGCGAAGAAACCCCTCTCGCCAGACCATTCAAGACAGTTCGTGTCATCTCTGACAGTGTCAGTGACGGTTATTCATGTGCAAACTCGTCAGTTACTACAGACTGTTTATAAGCGTTCTCCAGATTTCAAAGTTCTTTGTTAACAAGTTAATTCCATCTTTACGTGTTGTCAATTTCATTTCCAACATGGCGTCCGATTTGATCATTTATCGATGTGCAATGAATATTGCTACGCCATAATTAGTTGCATAATTTCGAATAAATATTTTTTTAATTTATAATTTAATGTGAAACAATAATTAAATTGTCTCAATATTTCTTATCAAATTGTAGTTTTATCGATGTTTTCAATGCTGTATAGTTTAATAAATTGGTAGAGTTCGCTCTATTTTGTCAGCGGTTGTGCTCGAAATCTATATGGTTGTAAAGCGGCTACAGAGGCACCGCATAGGGTAGTAAATGGTCAAAATAATGTTTAATTCTTTAAAAAAGCATAAAATAAAAAGAATGTTAGTTGATTTCGATGGAAGATCGAATTTTATTTCACTCGTGGTCAAAAGAAAAGTATATTTTCACTCGTGGCTATATATTTCTTTTGACCACTCGGTAAATAAAATTCGATCTTCCATCGAAATCAACAAATATCCTCTATATATTATAGATAAATACATGTGTTCAAAGTAAGTTTTACGTTGTGTTACTCTTACGTTCCACCGAAACCAAGTTCTCAATTTCAGAAACGGTATAAACACAGACACTCACATTTTTATAGATCTTTCAATTATCATAAATCAACACACATGACATAAAATAATTATCATAGGGTATCAAAAAGCCAAAATATGAACATATTGTCACGTGTTTAATATTGTTACGAACTAGGGTCACTAGCTTTCGTTGCTTCGCTGCACTACCACAGTTAATCCAGCTGCAGATTAGGCAGACAGTCAGACGTTCAATTGTATTTCTCACCTGATATCTGAGACAGACGGACGAACAAAAGACGGACAAAGAGTGTCACACGTGACTCAGCAGCAAAGGAACAGTAATTAGATCCAAGTAAACTAGAAACATAAGCAAGAGTGTAAACGGTTAATGATTTTTATTATATACGAAATGCATCAACAATGCTATAGGAATTATATGCTATATGAATTACTGTTTAATAAGAACATCTATTTCCAAATAACAAACAACAAGTTTACACAATATAGCTGAATGAGGTGCCAGTGACTTATTAATGAAATTACAAGTATATTATATTACCAAAATGCTTAAGGAAATCTAGCTATAAAAACTTAACTCCAAAATTAACTAAAGTCTGCACTAAAAGACGTTGAAAACTTTATCATAAAACACTTATTTTAACAGAATAAATCTTAAAGAGACTATTTATTTATAAAAATTTAAATGTAAAATCAAACAAAAATAAAGGTATCTGACCTTAAGAAAATGTACTGCCGAGTGCCTTTCAAACAGTGGACAAGACTTTTATACTCCAACTTCAAACAGTTCCAACAGTGTTTGAAGAAAATATCAAACATATCCAACAAGGGTTCGAAATGGGGTTCAAACAGTTCAAACACCTCAAACAGTAAGATTAACAAGTGTGATAATCACAACTTAAATATTCTAGGATTATTTACTTATTACAAAATTACATTATAAATCAAGGGCAAATGGTGATGTGAACAAAAAATTGGTTAATAAATCAATGTTTACATCAAACAATCCCCTTGGGGGCCTTTCTATAAGAAAATATACTATCAGAAGAGATCAATGACATCAATGGTGATATCACACTCAAGAAGTCACATGATTATACACTATTACAAATGGCTGCCAAATACACAGACTTACTTAAGTTTGTGGTTAAAAAGAATGTTTACAGACTTAAAAGCAAGATGAGAATAGGTGAATTACTGAATTAAAAAGATCATACTAATGAGTAACATGTAGACTCAATATTTGCTTGCACTAATATATATAAGACATGAAATATAGGAAAAATGGGTAGGAAAAATGGGTGGGGAACACTTGCACACCACAATATCAATCAATAACAGAAGCAGAAACTGAACCAAAACTTGTTCGTTACATCAGTATGATGATTCTTATAACCAGCCGCAGTTAACAACATCGATATGACGCGTCATCGTTATCTCGACCACTTTACCTGTCCCAACCACTCCTCGAGTTTTTGCTGCAGATGGTTTTTTGTTTCTATTCCGAACAAATTTAATTATCAGTTGTATCCCTTTTGCAGGCGCGTAGCTACCTGTACGCAAAATACGCCGTTGCGTACACATGGTTATAAAAAAACAGAAGAAATTAAAAGACGAAGAATGCAATAATCAACAGTTGAGCACTTGCACTACGGGACATTAATTTAAAAAGTATATAAAACGCTTGAAAAATTACTCTATTGCTTGTGAAAATGTCACCAGGTTGTACCATGATCGTTCTAGAAAACGGCGTTTTTAATGGGTATCATGTCCCCTAGACACACTAGATTGCTTGCGTAGACATTATAACAGCTCTGGCTACGCCCCTGTTTTGTATACAGAAGATTCACATTTCCCTTAAACGCGACGTAGAGAATTGATATTCATGTTCATCAAATTAACATAGTTATCATATTTTCAATACTTCAGCACACCAATTCAAGACTTTCAGATGGTATGACAAAAAACATTCATTAACACAACATATCATCCAGACATACATATTCATGAACATTACGTTACTTATGCATTCCATAACCACGCATTTCATTTACATGCCTGTTACGTTATACGCGATAATCTTTCCACAGTAAGTAAGGTACTCTGTAAACTCGACGTTATTGCACATTGAACATAAACTTACATTAAAACCTCACTTAAAGACCACCTTAATAATAAGACCACTTCAAAATTAAGAACCTAATTTTCAAGTCCATTTTACTGTTTTGCTTTCATTCAACCTCAGTATTAGGACCACCTAATTATTAAGACAATTTTCAAGGGTCCCAAAAATGGTTTTGTAACGGATGTTTTACTGTACTTAAACACAATAGCGTAGCGGATTAAAACGTAACGGATTTACAAGTGATTTGAATATGAGTTTTATATTGGTCATCTTATCCACACTTGCAAAGAAAATTAAATTATCGTTTTTATACATCTCCATACCTGACAGTAAACACATTTGCGGATGCAAGACAGAAAAAGAAACACAGGGAGGTCACATTCTCAAAACACAGATTCCCGACATAAATATAGCTCTAAGCTACGAAAAAAGTAACATTGAAGAGGGAAATAAAATAACAGAAAACAGTGGACCCAATGACAACAAAACTTGGCAACACAACGACCACACAGCCTCGGTACTGTAAGTATAAAATACAATTCCAACAATTCAAGACACTGAAATGCAAAGACATGTACCTTAACCAATTGAAGCTATGATAGTAAATCAAATAAAGTAACACACAAGGAAAAGACGGACTTCGAATGTGATCACTTTAACGATTCAAGAATAAAATGCATACCAATAACCTTTTATCGTCACCTTTACATATTAAAATTACAATTACTCATGGACCAAGACTTTAATAACATAATAAAGACCAGGAAACTTTGTGTGCTCATTAAAGTAATCATTTGTAAATTTAAATATATGCCAGACTTGAAACATGCGAAATAAAATTATTTTTCTTGTATACATATGTTAAACAAATTATAACAAAAATACCTTCTCCCGCTATATTTATTTATCATATAGGTATTGTACAATTGTGTTTCTTGTGTATGATGCATTGATTTTCTAATTGCAATTGCCTCTTTATCATTGTTTTATTATTGTGTATATTATGTACTCCTGTTGTCATGTTTTACATGAACTGAGATATGAAAAGGCAACAGGGACACAGGACACAAACTTAAATGGTGGGTAAAAATAAAAGCACTGCCTTGAAGATGTAAGTGGCCAACAATACCATTGGGATTTAAACTTGGTTTAATGATCCACCCATCCTTACAGTTATACTGTTATCATCCAAATCACGCAGTGTAAATGATATCATTCCCGCTGGACACTTTAAATTAATTTAACTGCCATACCGGAGGCCAGACTCAATATGAAAAGTCGTGTCACGCTAACCACAAACTTCGACTGATTTTAAAAATTGTCTAATAGTGGCATGGCAAACCTTTTGTCGCTGTAATTGTTTATGTATGATTTTATGTCTTTGAGACGAATGTGCATTTTTATGTGGCTTCTTGTTCGACATTGCTGTGTTTCATTGGGCTGCAACGTAATCATTGGTGAGAAATGAAGAGGAATGATTTATCATGAAAACTTCGACAATCCTGGAAAACAGTCAAAGTAAGTAATAAGTATTTGCATGAAACATCAAACTAAAACTTGTCTTCCTCATACATGTATCTTACAATAAAGCTTGACAGCACAAACAATAAAAATGACACTCAAGTACGACTTACAGCGATTAATTGTGACTGCACCCGACAATGACAATATACCTCCAGTAAATCTTACGGGGAATAGTTGGGAAGGAACTATGCAATGACAATATAACTCCTGTAAAACTTACCGATATTAATTTGGACTGCACCAGGCAATGACAATTCATCTTCTGTAAAACTTACGGCGATTAATTGAGACTATACCAGGCAATGACAATATAACTCCTGTAAAACTTACCGATATTAATTGGGACTGCACCAGGCAATGACAATACAACTCATGTTAAACTTACCGATATTAATTGGGACTGCACCTGGGAATGACAGTACAACTCATGTAAAACTTACGGCCATTAATCGGGACTGCACCAGACAATGGCAATATAACTCCTGTAAAACTTACCCATATTAATTGGGACTGCACCAGACAATGACAATATAACTCATGTAAAACTAGCCCAGATTAATTGGGACTACACCAGACAATGACAATACAACTCTAGTAAAACATACCCAGATTAATCACCAGACAATGGCAAAACATGCCGAGATTAATTGGGACTGCACCAGACAATGGCAAAACATGCCAAGATTAATTGGGACTGCACCAGACAATGGCAATATAACTATATAACTATCAAGTAAAACTGACAGAGAGTTATTGGGACTGCACCAGGCAATGGCAATATGAATATCAAGTAAAACGTACCGAGATTGATTGGGACTGCACCAGAAAATGGCAATATAAATATCAAGTAAAACTTACCGAGATTTATTGAGACTGCACCAGGCAATGGCAATATAAATATCAAGTAAAACGTACCGACATTTATTGAGACTGCACCTGGCAATGACAATATGAATATCAAGTAAAACGTACCGACATTTATTGAGACTGCACCTGGCAATGGCAATATGAATATCAAGTAAAACGTACCGACATTTATTGAGACTGCACCTGGCAATGACAATATGAATATCAAGTAAAACGTACCGACATTTATTGATACTGCACCAGGCAATGGCAATATGAATATCAAGTAAAACGTACCGACATTTATTGAGACTGCACCTGGCAATGGCAATATGAATATCAAGTAAAACGTACCGACATTTATTGAGACTGCACCTGGCAATGACAATATGAATATCAAGTTAAACTTACCGAGATTTATTGGGACTGCACCAGGCAATGGCAATATGAATATCAAGTAAAACTTACCGACATTTATTGAGACTGCACCAGGCAATAGCAATATGAATATCAAGTAAAACTTATCGAGTTTAATTTGGAATAAAACCAGAATGGATGTAATTTTGAAAGTGCTGTGATCTGTGGCTTATTGTACACATGGTGGTTTTGATGCTCTATGAAATGATTAAATAAAATAATTCAATTTTCAGTAGAACATGATACATTTGAGATTCCTCAGAGCACTGGACGTTTTGAAGCATTGGTAACTATTTGGTATCATTTTAAAAATATATTAAGATAATTTCATCAGATAAAAAAGCCAATCTTGATAATTTAACGCTTGTGTTCACGAGATAAAATTATTTTGGTATCTTTTACCAAAACAACCATATTTTTTTTTATTTCTAGCTTCTCAACATGTTTTTAATAATTAATTGCGTATTAAGTATGTGTCGTCTTGCGCCAAGTGCCAACGATATGAAGATTTACGGATAACCCAGTCGTACTAATTCCACTATATAAGGTTTAAAGACGATTATGTTTCACAATTTCTACATATCATTACAGCGCGGGATGTAATGTCTTTTTGTGCATACATTCATACTCAGCTAAAATCCTATTAATCTGGCTTATACCATGAAATGCTTTTAAAAGACTACTAAAAGTATCACTTATCTCATAGAGTGTGCTTCGATGCTAGGTTTATTATACTCCGGGGAGATGAAACTCTCACCTTAGGTTTGGTGTGGTTTAAGGATATATTACATATTCTAATACATATCTAATGCAGAGACTTGAAAAGTATTTACAACACTTATTGGGACTTAAACATAGGTTCCATAAAACATGACCAATGATGTTGCTGATGTCTGTATGACTCGACCGTTCGATCTTTAGGGCTAACCACTTAACACACTTAAGGACAAAAGTAACACCAATGGCGCATTTAAAGATGTTCATATAAAAATAAATGAATACCTCATCACATGTAGAGAACGTCTGCTTAAGCTGCTTCTCAGCAAACCGTTCTTTCATACTGACCGTTCCAACCACCGAGATTCATGGATCCAAGCCATAAGAAGTGGAAAAAACACTCGCGCTAAATTGGTCGCCGCCAAGCAAGTTTGCAACATTTGACGGAATCATTTCGTTGATGACGTGTGAATACAGCGTCGTTAACCCTGGTGCTTATAGTATGGCTCAAGTGCCTTATGTTTTATGGATTGTTGTTTTCCCGGAGGTCCGTGTGGGGAGCCACCGTCTTATGTATTTGGCGTTCCCTGTAGCAACTTATTCTCTCTCCTTTGTTCATTTAGGGGCATTAATTTTGACTGCTCGACTTCAATATGTATTTCTATTTCTTATTTATAATTTAGATTTTTACTGTTACTTTTGTGATGTTCTTTTGTTATCATAGAATAATTGAATCTTTAACCAAATATATTATAATCACAACTGATTGAAAATATTTTAGACTCCTGGACAACCGCACATAGTTTTATGATGTTAGGAAATATCAAATGTTTCTCAGTTAAGACTTTAGAAAAAACAACAGTACATCGTGATTGAATTTTCTTCATTGTATAAATCTTGGTAAAGAACACTCGAAAAACATTTCAATATACAAGTAGTATCATGTATGTATAGTTTGTATACGATGGTCTCTCACGGGGACTATAACATTACGACAACTCTTCTAGGTACAGTATGTTCATCTACCAAACCATTGTCAAGTTTTTTTCTGATTTGTTGAATGCTGTGTGATGCAGAACGACGTTTTAATAAACAAATACATTGTACACTGTAGTACAGCAAGTTACTTTCTCAACCACGACCATTCCTTCTCAACGTGTTACTGTTAATTAAATAAAAATATATTAAGTAAATTGTTTATTAGAGTGACATGTGTATGTAGTTACAAGACAATAAATATATAACATACAATAGATACACCCGGCCAAATGGAACTATAATTCACTGTTTAACATACAGTACAGCTTGATATGACATGAAATTAAATAAATGAATAATATTAAATACAGACAAATTGACATTCATCTGACATATTAAACAATAATTCTATATACAAAATGGTACAAGTATAATATTTTGTTGTCAAATATTTGCAATTGTATATCATAGTTTTGTAATGAAAAGATAACATATAACGTGTCTTATGAAAAGTAGTACATTGTATTGCTTCTGATGGTAGTATTTTGTTTAAATATAAGACGAATGTGTACGCTTAATATACGCTTTAACCAAATATTGTGCAACTTTTCTCGGATAATGGTTAATCAAAAGTCTTAGTTTAGTTTCTGCAGATAATTCGTAGTAACTTTCTGATAAGATGTCACAAAAATGTTCCATTTCTTATATGATCATAAAGTGGACAAAAGATTAAAAAATGGATTTCGTCTTCGCTCATTTGCGTATTACAATGTTAACATAGTCTCTGATTTGGGATTTCTCCTTTATAGCGTCCAGTTTCTACCCTTAGTGGTAGAATGACGCACTTAAATTGTGCAAGTAATGATCTTTCAAATTTCAGTAGATTCAATTTAAGCATAGGACACGGATGCACCGGCAATGGGCTTTTACGTCGAAAAAGGACCATAACTCCTCCAACAATTGGTGGATTGTAACATAAATCGTACTTGACATGTATATTATTATGCTTGTGTGCCCAATCTGAAATGAATCCATTTATCCATTCAAGACTAATTTATTGGTAACCAATATTTCGCACGGATGGTCGGAAAGCGGAAACACATATTTATTTGCAGCCTGTCGCAAAATGGTAAAATGAAATGAGGTCCAAAAGAGGAATTTGAGTCAGTTTAGGAGATCACAAACTTATACCAAAATGTAGAAAGTTACGGGAAAACTGAACATATTAATAAAAGCAAGTTGAAAACTGAACCGTGTAACTACTTGTTTGCTATATAAAGTCAATATGAGTTCTAGACGTTCAAGTGTGCAACGTAAGAGTACTCCTTCAACAGAAACGGAGACTAACAAAACTGACAAAAAGAAAGATAAATTAGGAAAAAATATTTCATCTCCAGAAAAGTCTGACGTAAGTTCATGTAAACAGGTGAAAATAGACCAAATAATGTCACCTGTGACAACTGAAGGTTCCAAAGCGGGTGACACAGAAACTAGTCTCAAAGTTCTTATGGACATTGTAACTCGGTTAGAAAAAAGGTGAATGAGCTAGCCTCCAAAGAGTACATTGAACAACCATTAAATAAGCGCATAGAGGGCTTAGTCTCTGAAGAATTTGTTATTGCTTCGCTACAAACTCTGAAGAAAGACATTAGTGATAAGATGAAAACTGATTTTGACAAGGTTTATGAACAATTGGGATCAGTTAAGTTTAAATAAAATATATACGTTCTCAATGGGGATATGAATCTTTCTTTAGTAACTATAGTAGCCAGTCTAGAGGCGTAGCAATATTTATACACAATAACTTTGATTTTAAACTCATAAGTTAACTCATAAGTTGTGACACAGACCAAAATGGTAATTTACTTATGTTACGGGCAAACATTGTCAATAAGGACATCACATTAATTTGCCTATATGGCCCTAATAAAGATGATCCTGATTTCTATAAAACTATTAAAGAAAAAATTAAATCTGCTGAAACTCCATGCATTGTAGTAGGTGACTTTAATTTAATCCTAGATCAAAGTAGCGACTGTTTTAATTTTATGAATATTAACAATCCGAAAGCACGAGAAATAGTCCTTGAAATGATTGTTGAATGTAACTTAATTAATTGACTGCTGGAGAGAGCAACATATGGAAGAAAAACGATATACCTAGTGGTTTAAAAAAAATCCTATCAAAAAGGCTAGACTGGATTTTTTCTTAATCTCGAATAATCTGTTTACAGAAATGAGTAACTCTGAAATTGAGACAGGCTACAGAACTGATCATTCACTAATTTTATTAAGAATTCAATTTGGTAAATTTATAAAAGGTCATTCATACTGGAAATTTAACAACTCACTTTTAAAAGATATTCAATATGTAAATCACATCAAAGATCTTATAAATCAAGTTAAATTGCAATATGCTGCAGTTATCCAAAATGATACAGGACCATTAGATAATATTAGAAACGAATTAATAAAATTCGATATAGATTGTTTTTTGAGACAATGATGATGGAGATAAGAGGAGAACTATATGGTACTCATTATATAAAAACAACAAGAAGACAAAAGGCAAGATAATTTGATAGCTCAAATAAAGTCTCTTGAAAAACAAACAAATATTGATTATCATCTTTTAGAAACCAAAAAACAAGAAGTGTATGTAATTAGAAATTAGAAGATGCAAGGTGCTTTTATTAGATCCAGAGCAAAATGGATTTCAGAGGGAGAAAAAACATCTAAATATTTTTGTAATTTAGAAAGCAGAAACTATATTTCCAAACTTATGAATTCTTTATGCTCTTCTTCAGGTACATTACTTACAAACCAACAAGATATATTGAGCGAAGTTGTTAATCACTATAATTTTTTTTATTCTTTTAGAGACACTGAAAACTTAGATCCCAAAAATGTATTCAATAATACTGAAACCCCAAAACTGAGTGAAGATGAAAAACAAACCTTAGGAAATCATTTATCCTACAATGAAATGCTCTCAAGTCTCAAACATATGTCAAATGATTCTTCACCAGGCAGTAGTGGTTTTACAGCAGCTTTCTTTAAATTCTTTTGGAATGATTTAGGTCATTTTCTCATGGGATCAATTAATTATGCCTTTGACACAGGTGAATTATCTTATACTCTTAAACAGGGGGTTATAACTTGTATACCTAAAGGCGAAAAGGACAAGCACTATATACAAAATTGGCGACCTATTTCTTTGCTTAATGTCTCTTACAAAATAGCTTCAGCATGTATTGCCCAACGTCTTAAAACAGTTTTAACTAAATTGGTCAGTGAAGACCTAACCGGTTTTTTATCAGGAAGATACATAGGTGATAATATTAGATTAGTTTATGACATTATGAACTATACTGAAGAACAAAATATACCAGGAATGCTTCTGTTAATTGATTTTGCAACTGCTTTTGACGAAGTTTCATGGTCTTTCATGTACACAATTTTTGATTTTTTTAATCTTGGAGAAAACTTCACAAAATGGGTAAAACTGTTTTATACGAACATTCAATCATGTATTACTATTTATGGACATCTATCCGACTGGTTTAATATTGAACGAGGCTGCCGCCAGGGTGATCCCCTATCCCCTTACATTTTCATTTTGTGTGCAGAAATTCTTGCACTTCTTATGAAGAATAACATTAATATCAAAGGAATTATGTTGAATAATATAGAATTTCTTCTATCTCAATATGCAGATGATACCACTATCATGCTAGATGGAACTGAAAAATCTCTTCAAAATACCATGCAAACTTTAAAAGTCTATGCTAAACTTTCAGGCCTAAACATCAATATAGAAAAAACAAAAGTAATATGGATAGGATCCATGAAAGGATGCAATCTTAGATTTTGTCCTGAATATGATCGTTCATGGGAATCTGAATGTTTTAAGCTTCTTGGAGTTAATTTTACCACCAATTTACATAATATACTAGATGCGAATTATAATTCAAAAACAGAAGAAATTAAATCACTATTCACTCATTGGTCAAAAAGAATAATTTCTCCCATTGGAAAAAATGTTGACATCAAAACATTAGCACTATCAAAAATAAATCACCTCATATTAGGTCTACCGAACCCAAATGCTAATATTATTAAATCCATACAAAACTCCTTTTTTAAATTTCTTTGGAATTCTTAACCGGATAAAGTAAAAAGAAATATTATTACTCAAACTTATGAGTGTGGAGGAATTAGAATGGTCAATATAGATTTATTTACGACTTCCTTAAAAATTACTTGGGTCAGGAGATTACTGTCCTATAATACAAAATACTTCAATTTAGTCTCAAGTATGTATCCCTTTCTTTCAAAGTTTAGTAAATTTGGTAACGATTTCTTGAAAACCAAAATCCCAACTATAAGAAACCAATTTTGGAAAAATGTTTTTGAATGTCTTTTAATCCTTATGAGGCAATATCCACAAAAATGGAGTGATTTTTGCTCACTGCCTGTATGGCATAATTCCATGTTTAAAGTTGGTGGAAGCAGTGTTTGCTACACCAGATTTGTTAATGCGGGCGTGATTTTAGTCAATGACTTCTTAGACGGAAATGGAACTTTGCTCTCATTTAACGATTTTTTTAATAAATACAATATCAATACAAATTTTCTACAATACCAAAACATTATAGGGTCTATCAGAAGGTTCTTAGCTCTTATGTCTTTTCCCCACTTTGGAATAAAAGAAGAAAATCCTTTGCAACCATTTAGTACGAAAATCATCAAAAATCAAAGTAAAGGTTGCAAATACATTTATGACTTTTAAACAAAGCTAATACTGTTCCCAATGCTAGAATAAAATGGAACGATGAATTAAACTTAAATGTTGACTTCAACTGGAAATATACATACATATCACCATTTACAGAAACAAATGATTCAAGACTACAATGGTTCCAATTTAAAATTAACCACAGGATTCTTGGAACTAATCACTTATTACAAAAAATGGGAATTAAAACTGTCAATTTATGTTCGTTTTGCAGCAGACAAAGTGAAACTATAAAACAACTCCTCTGGGATTGTCAATATTCTTTCTCTTACTGGGAGGAAGTAAAAAGATGGATCAACCTAAAATGTCCCGAGACTACTCCGAATTGGACAATTACAGACATTATTTTAGGTAATGAAAAATTTGACAAGGCAACAATGAATATAATTATCTTAGCCAAATATAACTTATACCACTGCAAGTTACAAAATATAGCTCCAACTATTAATTCATTTAAAAATCAAGTTAACATACTGCTAAAGACTGCATTGTATATTGCAAAAAAAAGATAACAAAATGCTTCAATTTGACAATGAATGGAGAAAATATTCACCATTGATGACAAACTAAAGATTAATATTCTACAGACATATACAGAGACCTAGTCTGCCCAAAACCGCTCGCCCCCCCCCCCCTTTTTGTAAGTCAATTTTGAAATCCTGAGTGTGAACCTAAGACTAGTAATAATTGAACAAAAAATATACTACTCCAATTGTGACATTGTACCTTTTTATTTCATCTTTTATATAGTTTTTTTTTTCAAAACTCTAAGTTGCATGAATACGCTTGCATATAGGTACTAAGATAAAGCACTAAGCTTTAACAATAAGAAACTTGTATCACTAATATGTTATTAATATTCTGTGTATAATGTTAAAATATTCAATTGTACCTGATCATTTTTGTATTTGTCAAAAAACAAAATAAACGAGGTTACCCTAGCGGGAGCCTGAAAGGAAAAAAACAACAAGTCGTTTATTTTGTCAGTTGATATTTGGCAACATACTTGTATGGCAATGTACGGGCATATTGAGATATAAATTCAGTGCATGGCTAACGTGTTTACCATCGAACGGATATTCCTTTAAATCAAAGCGCTGTTAGCGCTGAAGGCCTGGGACTGCAGATAGCTGTATTGTGGATTTGCTTGCCCTGTGTACATCTAGTTACTTGTTTGTAAACAAATTATCATATTAACTACTCTATTTCCATATCGTGTTACCAGTATTTTTTCCATTAGTTATTTTGTGCAGATTATACAAGAGAGAGAATACGTAACTACAGGGAAAGCCACATACATAAGACAGTGCCTCCCCACGCAATTTCTGTACACGGTTTGCTCGGAAGTGCCTCAGGCTTTTCATTGTTTTATTTTTTTGTATTTTACACTCTTTATCAAACCATGAGTTTGAATTCCCCCTCCTATAATTGGGTTTATGACTCAAGAATTTAACAAATTGTTCACTACTCTTAATGATAGCATTATTGAAAGATACAAGTACATCATCAATAGGTATCAAAAAATCTCGTAACTGTTCATCAACATGGTCAAACTCTCCTGACATAATACTACCGGCTAGTGTACTAAGAAAATTATCTGCATTCTCAATAGTTATATCATATCTAAACTTAGCATCATTTTCTCCACTGGTTCGTACTGGCATTGTGTTCGCACTTGTTTGCAAGTGTAAAGTTACTGGTAAGTGATCTTTCTCAGATCTAGTTTCAACTGTAAAATCTTTCACAAGGTGTACAATGTTTTTAGATACAACAAAATAGTCAATAACACTACATCCGATATCATTTATGAATGTGAAATTACCTATACGTGCATCAGCACCAAACCTTCCATTAGCTAAAAAACATGCAAACAATTTACAAAATTTTAGTAACTCATTACCATATCTGTTTACGACATTGTCCTGAGACTTTCTTGGTATACCAATATTATTATCAAGTATATCATTATATTCATGTAAAGCAGGTATATTGTCTACATGTTCAACATATTCCGATTCATTACCAGTTCGAGCATTCAGATCACCATTTAATATAATATCAACATCAAATAATTGGTCATCAATAATGATGTCTTGGAGTCGTTGCAACACTGTAGATGACTCCGAAAGAAGACTCGGAGAGTTTTCTGGAGGAATATATAATGAACATAAAAGTACATCATTTGTATGAGCAAACAATGACTTGTCAATTCGTAATATCACACCGTAAGGAAAGTCATTCCGTATCTGTTTGAAGAATTTACTAAATAAACTTCTCACAAGAACTAGTACACCGCCCATATTTCTTCCACCTTTGTCTGCTTTTTTGGCTTTGCATCCAAACAATATAAATTCACTAAAAGCACTGTGACACTGATCATATTCGGTAAGCCAGGTTTCTTGTAGAGAAATAACATCAAATTGTTGAATATAACTTAAGGTATCTTGATTTAATAGCAACTTTGATATACCTCCAATATTCCATGATATAAATTTTACAACAAGTGCAGGACGTTGGCCACAACCCTATTTATTGCCCTCTGAATCGTTAAACGGCACTTCATCTGTGCCTTGCATCATGTCGCTCATAACTTCTGGTGCACGACGAACACCACTTCTACATGTACGGGTGTGCTTGTCGGCGGTATCATCATCCTTCTTCCGCTTATATAGTTTACCATTTTTGAAGTACCCATAATATCCTCTCATACTCAAGTCTTTGATTTGTTGACGCTGGTGGTGAGTGAGATCATTTGATATTCGTATACCGTTTTCTCTTAGAACATCTCTATACTTAAACAATTTCATTTTGTCATCGAATTTGTTAAATTTCAACAACACCATTCGACAAGTCGAACCGCCAGGTATACCCACGCGTCGTGCATAAATCATACTGCTGCTGTCTAAAGTATCTTTAGCTTCACATGTGCTGAACACTTTATCCGTGATTAATGATCTAAGATCTTCATTATTGTCCACTGATTCCTCCAATCCGAATATTCTCAAATTAGTTTTTATGTTTTCCGATTCCAAATAATCAAGTTGTTTTACGATTCCATCGACTCTGTCAACGTCACGTTCACCATTATATGCAAGATGGGCAATATCATTGTTAAGCATGTCTGTTTTGTTCTCAAGGTTCACAAAGTTCACTTCAAGATTGCCAAGCCTCTCATCAAACGTAACCTGTAACATAAGTATGCATAGTCCATTTTGTAATATTTTGCATGCTCATATAGTAGCGCTAACACTCGTAGTGATCTGGTGTTAAATGTTGCGGTGCCCTTTAGCGTAGCTGAAATTGATGTGTAGGCATAGTTTTAGGGGGATCCGGGGGCATGGTCACGCGGAAAAAAATTGTAGCTAGATCGCCAGAGATGCGTTTTGGTGTATATTTCGTTCCGGTAAATACTCTTCCAATAACACCAAAAACTTTATTAAATATCTTATTGCAGTATTGGCCATTTTATTTTTTCGAATTTTCGAAAAAAGTGTAGGCCGTGGCCTACACGATATATAGGAATTCACACCCCTTAACAGATATCTTGTTTTACAATTTAGACAGAACGTGAATATTCAAGTTAGTGCATGGATGTCCTATTTAAATTCTGTATTTTAGTGTATTAGAGAATTTAAATCGTTGTTTACTGCAAGCTGTTTTCATTTGTTTAGAAACGAAAGTCACCATATTGCACTAAGCTTTTGTATTAGAAATTTTGTCTTTGATGGCGGACATATATTACTTTTATCGGGATGAGGTGAACGATGCAACAGTAGACGTAAAACAGACTGTGGTGAGAATCTGTAATTAATTTTAGTCCTATGACCTGTCTAATCCATGGTTTATGTTTATGACTGGTGGTCCGTTGATCTAATCAATGTTCAATGGTAAGCAACAATTCTAACCTGTTCTTCACTTCTTCAAACATATTTGGATGACAAACACCTTTGGGTGTTATTATATTCAATCATGAAGATTATTTTCCGGCGCACCAGGTCCGAAAACACTGAATGAGCTAATAGGGGGTGGCGGCGTGGACCAAAAAGCAAAGTTCGTGCCAATGGTAAAAATTGCTTTGTAAATTTGGTTGAGAGTTAAATGACGATGCTTATTATTTTAGTTGTTGTTTCGCGCGTTCCTCCTTATTTTCTATAACTGATAGTGTGGCCTTTACAATGCCAATCTTTTATTCTAGAGGTTTAGGCGAGAATGCGGTTAATAACGTAACATACGTTGTAAAGTGGTAATAAAACGCGTGTATTATTTTCAATAATTCCCTGGTGAAATAACAACTCAAAACAAGCGTGACGTAAATGCGCTTAAATGATATAGACACTGTTAAATCTTTATTTTGTACGAAGTAAGACATTTTATTTCATTGAAAGTTAATGTCTTGTTAATTTGAATATGATCTGTGATATAATATTGATGTTAGTGATATTACGGGCCTCCGGCCTACATATATTATAAATAAACTATCTATATCATGGAATCAAATGAACTCTTTGGGTTGAATTTTTTTTTGCATCAGCTTTTGTTTATCAGAGACCGAATTACACACGCCCTACTTAGCTTGACGAGAATCAGCTGTTTCTGTTGTAATGTCATAAAAAGAAACTTACATTCCTGTTAGTTTTTATTGAATTTATCAGAAACGACATCTAAACCCGATAAAAAATGGGCAAAAGAGAGAGAATACGAAACTACAGGGAACGCCACATACACAAGACAGTGCCTCCCCACGCAGACCTCCGGGAAAACAACAATCCACAAAACATAAGGCACTTAAGGAGGTCATTGGGTACCCATGTTAAGGAACAGAGGCACAAAGTCTCGTTTTAATCGTTTTTAGAAGTCTCAAATAAATTCAATACTGACCACTCATGTGAGTATCCTTTATTTACTGTCAATTGTCATTAAATGCAAATCCGGCACGTTTGCTGAGTAGACCTTTGTGGGCGAAAAGATAGAAGATGGTGAATGTCATTATCATTTTCCCATTAATTCTTAGAAAAAATCAAGCCAGACAGTCTGATTGCATAATGTAACTCAAAATAATTGCATAACAATATAAGACACGCAGCATTGTGAACCACATTTGATTTGCTTTATGTGACGTGTCTACTGTATGTGGAAGATTCATCATAATTGGAAAGTTTACTTATGAACGTCACTTTGTTATAATTTTCCAAAATATTTCTTAAAAGCAAGGAAATTACTGTTTTCCACGCGCCGAAATCTACTACACCAACAACTTAAATCTATTCATGTCTGACAAACTCCTAAGTGTGTGCAGTAAAACCTCAATAATAACATCTCGGCATTTTTTTATGTTGCACAACAAATCTTGAAATTGCGCCGACCATCTTTTTTAAGATATTTTCTTGTTAATCATCTGGTCACGGAGTGTCACGAATGTACATGATATTGTGAAGCCGAAACAATACAATGCTTTAAATACGTATATATAATTGCTTTATAATATATTAGTTGTACATGTTGTGTATTGATTAACGCATGCAACAAATGCTTCTCCATCTAAACCACAAATTGTAACATATTCTTGTATAAGAAACAAGTTTTCTCTTATTGATCAATGGTTATCAGTAATTCCCGTTTCGTCTTTGAAAGGAACCAGTTGTTTTACACAAGATACGTCATGTTTGCCTTTCGTCCCATGATCTTGCAATAGAAACCGGTCGACAAGACAATATACCTCAAACAGAAGACTTAAGGCAAACATATTTCAGCCGATAGTATTGCCATTGGCCAACTCTGACAAAATATTATGATAATTATCATGTCTTCAAAATCAAAACGCCTCATCTACTTCGCTATGTCGAAAAGAAATTCTACAAATTTGTGAAAATTACACTGTACTTATATAACTATTTGTGTTAAATATTTGTCTGACTTTTTTTAACTACCATCATATTTCATTTTAAATCTTCATTATGCTCTGATGACTATTTCTCTCTCACCGACTATATATGTGATAAAAATCCTTGTAAAATGTTTGATGCCGAAATAAAATGTATTGTATTGCATTAAGCATTAAATAGTTTGCCTTTGTCGCGATTTTCTAAAATTGTCAACAATGCTATCATAACTTTCCGTATGTGATCTAGATATTCATCTACAATATTTTCATCCTTTGACTAAAGCATCCGCTATTTTGATAGGCAAACCTGATAAGCACTTATAGGAGCAATTCAATTTAAGAAAATACCAAGAGAATTTCTTCTACTTGCTATGCCATCTGCCCATATGAGAATAATGAATAAGGTATTTTTATACTTCTGATTTTATCATCATTTACATTATTATTATTATTATTTACCCTATCAACTTTAAGGAAATTTGCCTATCAATATGGCCGACTGATCAGAACAAGGGAGGTAAATATTGTAAAGATTGTATCTATTGATGTAGTCATATTCGCCTTGACGACTCAAGTGGCAGCTGACTGTGAGTTTTTATATATCAACGTTTCGCATTGAATTGAAAGCAAAGTATAAATATTTTAACGATATAATAATCATTATAATAATCATTGTGATTGCAACATGTGTGTGTTGACGCGCATTGAATGTAAAAGATCACGTAGCAACCCTGGCATCACTCACAAACGACGAGTCAAGACACATGCTGCAAAGCAGTGTTACACGAATTCAAAGTACGTATCAAGAAATCACTTTAAAATGATTAGTGTATAGTGCTCGAATTAAAAAGACGACGACTCGGGATAACATGTAACGTACTCAAGAATTGAGACATCTTGCAGTGCTTGTAAACAAAGGACTTGAGACAATTCGATAATTGAGCGATATAAGAGGGGCATTCAATAAATTATTTCACTGGTCTTCGTATGTTTGAGATTTTCTCTGCATCGGAAATTTGTTCACGTCAACCAAGTATTCCCCCTACACAGATACACACTTTTGAAGTCTCGCTATCCACGACCTAAATGCTGCAAAGTAGTTTCTCCTTGGGATACTGTTGAGACACTGAAAAATTGCAGAACAAAGCGCATTTTTAGTAGCATAGCGCTTACCTGAGAGCATTTTAGCAAGGGAAATAGGAAAAAGTCACAGGGGCTTTGGTCAGGGGATTAAGGTGGGTGTTCAACCTTAATAACCTTTTCTTGTTCTAAGAAATATTGTACAATTTTACTTTCGTGGGCTCAAGCATTGTCATGAATAAGCTGTATGCTTTTCAAACCTTGAGCGTTTCTTTTGATAGAGGTTTTTGCTAGATGTAAGTACTTTATTTTTGTAAAACTTGCCTGTGATGGTTCTACCCTCTTCGCAAGGAATTTGTACAACAGGGCCACTAGAATTGAAGAAAATGGCATATAAAACCTTCTTGGCGCTTCTTGTCCTCTTTGCAATGACCGGCCTTGCCTGATTTTTACTAAGCCATTGTTTGATATTTATACGTCGCTGGGGCTCAAAATAATACACCCAAGTTTCATACCCAGTGAGCAACTCAAAAGTTTTTTGGCACAATCGAAACGCTTGGCCTTCTGGTCTGGTGTCAACAAGTGGGTGTTCCATCTAGCACAAATCTTCTAAACTTTCAAACAGTCAGTCAGAATATGATGGACGGTCCCTTCTGAAATGCCTAGACTATTAGCTATCTGGGAAATAGTATTTCGGCCATCTTTATCTACCATAGCTCTAACAGTAGCAATGTTTCCCTTTGTTGCTGCAAAATAAGACATCTGGCCCAAAATACAAACACTTCTGCATAATATTTCATGTATATTAGTAATTTAGATATAATTTAAACATCAAAAGTGAGAAGTGAACATATTACCACATTAACAAATGTGCAATATAGACTATAACTATCACGGGATCATTACTATTTTGATAAATGTGATCTGTGACAATATGTAAAATGTAAACACCTTAAGTTCACGAACCTTTGAAACAGTATTTCATGTTATCGTATAAATAAATAAGTATATCTTTACTGCAACCAATTTCATTTACACAACAAAATATTTTCAAAACTGAAGAATCGCCGGTTTTATGACGATATATGTGCAATTATTTAATTTTTTTTTTTATTACGGTTCCGATTTTTAAAGCACTATAACCGCAAAAGTTAATGTTCTGTCTTATTCTATCTACTTTTCGTGTCAGGCAAATTTAGAAAACTACACAATTTAAAATTAATGCAACATGTTCACGATTTGTATTTATGTAAGAAATGGATCTATGGAAACCTGAAGGAATGTATGTATTCATACTAGCTATACGGAATACCGGTGTTGCCACCACATTCAAAACATGAAATTCGCGAACTGTAATAGTGTTCATGAATTCAAAGTTATACCTTTGAGATTTGAAATATGACATTTCACCTTTGGATATTATACGACAGAAAGTGAGATATATGATGTGACGAATAAAAGACGTCATCACTGGCATTCCGTATATATATATATAACACACTTCCAAAACAGCTTCCGACTTTTGAGAGTAGATTTATTATACCTCAGTTACATTCTCAATACGAAACTCCCATATACCTAAGTAGGGACATCTTACTGTCGTCAACAAGTATTCTATCAACCAGTGATAGTCAATCCCATCGTACACAATGACGCCACGTCCTATGTAATCGTATTCACTAATAAATGCTCTCATGCGGGTGATATGTTTTACAGTAAAACCCACAAAACCCAATGACGTCACGCCGTATTTATACACTTATAAATGCTCACATCCGGGTGATAGTTTTAACTGTCAATCCCACATAACCAAATGACGTCACGTCGTATGTATAAACTAATAAATGATATCATCCGAGTGATAGACTTAACTGTCAATCCCACATAACCCAATGACGTCACGTCGTATGTATACACTAATAAATGATATCATCCGGGGGATAGTTTTAACTGTCAATCCCACATAACACAATGACGTCACGTTGTATGTATACACTAATAAATGATATCATCCGGGGGATTATTTTATTATTTTACCTCAATTTCATTCTCAATACAATTCTTATATACTGAACGGGTATACGAAATAATATTGTAGACTGCACTTGATATATCTGGGTTCTAACTATGTTTTCTTTTTTACATACATATCACAATTATTTATTTGTATTTTAGTTCAAATGCTTTTATTTTGTGTGTCAGTTTAAGATACTAGAACGCCTTTGATGTATTGCAAAATCCTTTTTACGTAATGCGTCGAATCATCAAATAAACCAATATATTACCCTTTTCCTGTGAAAAGCAGCTCAATTTGTCAACGTCAGAATCGGAATATAAAATAATCGCATATAGCCGTGGACAGGAATGTTAACGTGTGGAATATTTCTCCATAAGCAGAGTTTTATCAATATGGATATATATACATTAAAAATCAACTATTTCACTTAGCCTTGATTTTGTTCCCAAATGTTAAACGCGTTTTATTGTTATAAATGTGTAAATCATTCATATCAAACTATGGCACTAGTATTCATATTTCATAATTGAATCAGTTAAGGAAATTATGTTTGAGAATTAAAATATAATAATTCCATTATAATGTCGCCGTGCTTGATGCGGACATTTTTGAGACATGAATGTATTTTACTGTGTTAGTACTCACAGTACTTTGATTATACCCCAATCTAGTGGAGGATCACTTTGTAGATATCGCTATCGGCAAATTCCGACAATGTTCGGGTTAGTCTTCGTGCGTTTCCGAGAATTTCCGTATACAAAAATAAACAAACAACATTTCCTATTAAAATAGTTGGTGTACGTGTAACATTTTCCCCACAACCGCGCGTGCTTGCATTTGATATTCAGGCTTCCTTAATTAATTTAATCAGGCTTTTAAAACTCGCATATATTACTGGTGCAGTCCGGGTGTTTATTAAAACAGAAAAGGAGCGTATCATGACCGTGCGACCACATACACGCATCATGCATCATGCAGTTTGTTCGTCTCCAATACGAGACAAACAGAAACAAATGCGGAAAGACGACTCCACAAAAGAACCTGGCAAGGTTAACGGCTGTCCCTTTCTATCTAGGAGGGAAGAAGGGATATAGAGAAATAACCGCCGACCAAGCCAAGTGCTAAGCAGAATGCACCCTACGCTGGACTATACAGTCAATTAATTTGTTTGTATTGTTTGTATTTGCGTTAATTTATCGTCGCCACCGGTTTCCCATATGGGCGACGCCTCTGGAAGAATGTTAGTCATATTAGATTTTTGGAGGATAGTGCATGATATAGGAGATGCCCCAGTTCCAGAAGCACCCCTGGTTCTTTTACGTGCTTGATGTAAAGCATCATACACGGAACCTCGGTTTTTAAAGTCTCGTCCGAAAGACTGTTAGTACGGTCAGTGATGGAGCGGGGAATCGAACCAGCGATCCCTGGATTACAAGTCCAGCGCGTTACCAATTAGACTTTAAGGAAGAACCCAGTGGCCCCTTCTAGCTATGTCTGGACTACGGATCCGCTACTAGTCAGTTAATCATATATCTCACACTTTATATACAATTGCTAAATAACTTTATATACAACTGCTAAATAACTTGTGAACGACTATTAAGGAATAGACAGTATAATGAAATAGATACAAGCACAATTATAATATCTAAGTTTGTATTTTACCTCCCCCTAGTAAATATTAGTACCCCCGGTGTATATTACGCAAATGATTCGTAGCTATGTATTATCGCAATCCTTTTCTCACCCTTTTATATAACTAACATTTTTTAGGATTGTCTAGTTAACTGCGATATCGTAATGGTATTATAAGAAAGGCGAGGAAAAAGAAAACGAAGAATACAAAGACACGTGATAAGTGTTTCATTATGTTCTGATAAATAGCAAAAATGGCAATTTAGAATTGGGCGAAAACTTTACGTCTGCAGTGTACAACCCATATGTGGCCAGTCGTTCGCGTCGGTATGCCTCTCGTTTATTGTGGAACGGAGTGACTTAGTCATGCAGAAAAAAGTCTAGAATTGTGTATGGATAAATGCCATATTTATTAATAAAGGTCATACCAATATGGAGCTATATTTAGCGTCCTCAGGCGTGTAGGTTTTCGGTAGTCTGACCGAAAACATAAACAACATGAACATATAAAAAATCACCGGTAATAATAATAAAACATAACGACATTTTCCCATTTAACCGATGGCAATGTGATCAGATAACCAATGACCATGCTCAAAGGGTTTTAGGTAGGAAATGGCTGTGTTGAAAAGCTAAACAATCATTAAGATTAGTCATTACTTGGTACTTAATTTGTGCTGTTTTTGTTAACTAGTAGTTTGTTTTTCATGTCTAAGTGTATTGTGTGTGGGAAGAAAGTTGTTGCAGGTACAAAGGATATCTTACCGACACCTTGTTTGTCTCTAGACTGGTACGTAGGTTCCGACAATGTACCTGACGCTTAACATAGATAGTATTTGGTATGGCCTAACAGCTACAGTATACAGTACAGTAAATATTGGACGGATCGGAAAAAAACAAATCTACCCAAATATAAGTGTAAAATCTAATAATATTCAACCAAACTTAGTATTGCCACTGACCTAACTATAGAGATCCGTGGTATTATTAATCATAAATTGGCAATGGACAGAGACATATTTTATGAGAGAGGACGATTTAGTGTCAGCGATTTTATAGACAATTAGTTAAGTTTATTTAGGAAAAGGCAATGTGCCAATTATTCTACGTAATAAATATAATACAATAAATAAAACATGCCGAAAAAGTTGACCTTGTTTTACATGATAATCTGACCGATTTTGCAAAGTTCAAGGTCAATACAAACTACTGCATTTACAAGTTTATATACATGTCACAATTAACCTTGAATTGTTTAGGTCTTCTTTACGAAAGTTTCTTTTTTGGATCAGTATATACAGTAAAATCTCACTTAAATACCACCTCAATAATAAGACCACCTTAAAGTCATGAACATTTTCACCACTGGTTTGCTCTTTTGCTCTTTACTCAACCTCAATATTAAAACTACCTTAATAAAAAGACTATTTTTCAACGGTCCCAAGGGTGGTTGGTCTTATCATTGAGGTTTTACAGTATACCGTAGAAGGGATATTCTTACTGTCATCAACTCCTAATGTTTCGTATATTGATAATTCCCTGGAATCTGTGTTGGGAGACATTATCTTGTGAATGTGTCGCTTCCAGTAACTTTATCCTTCCTTGTATAGGCAATTTACCGTTGGTAAAGTAGATGTAGTCATGGTTTTGCGGAAATCTGATAATTATGAAAACACATCAAGTATCAAGGACAAACCTTGACGTTGTTCTAATTATAACCAAGAATCGAAGCGGTTACTTGGTTGGTTTTCATTGTGTCAAAAACAATAATACTCTCGTTTATTATCGCGCGAGTATGCAAATACTTCATGATAAAATCATGAATCATGAAATATGTAACGGATGTGTAATCAAAGAGCTGTGTGGAGCTGCTGAGTACAATACTGGTAACAATATTGCAGACAATGCCGAAATGTATATTCTGATGTACTAGATGGAAAACGTTTACTAGTTCTTATATTAAAATAACAAAGTCGAGCTAAATCTATTTACATCTTATTTTGTTGAGTTTTACGTTGTCACAACAGTATTGCAGTTATCTACGGCGGTCAGTTGTTCTAGTTGTCAGTGTTGCATGTGTTGCCCAGTTCTACTGTTCTTCATCAAGCACTTCCCCGAATAATAGGTGGAGACAAGTATATTCGGATGTATTACGTACTTCTTATCATGTAGAGCTTACGCCTGATCCGGGGTTTTAACTCACGACTTTCATATTTGCATTCGAGTGTTCTACCGATTGAACCAACCCGAGTGGTTTAAGAAAATACAGCTTGACGACATCTTATGCTACTACTTCCGACATCATTTACCAATCAGATAAAAAATGTTGTGTGCATGAACATAAACCAAATGAATATGTTTAACGTCTCCAGTTATATCAAAAGCGAACGTGGAAGAATGTCAGTAAATGTCTTGTATTTGTTGGCCAGGTGCATCCATGTCCTATAAACACATGTCTGGTTTTATCTCGAAATGGTTCTATTTAAATCCGCAAAATTAGGGCATGATAATGCTTTTTCTGATATTTTTAAACCATAGGAACCCTTTTATTATGCGGAAATTAAGTCCATTAGTCGGACGTATCTGATATTATTGATGTGTTTGGTAAAATGACACTGCTATCATTAAAAAACCTCTCTATCCAAGTTTATCGTCTAGTTCACAAAAGACACTACTTCACTCCCATTAATGTTAAAATGGCGTGATGTCTTGGTAAATTGAAACATATATGTTAGAGTAAAGTAAATAAAGTAAGGCCATCCTTATAAAAGTGTTAGTTTGCAGTTACGCGACTCATGAAAAATGTCACGCCTCTATTTATTAATTCATGTTCATCTTTTAGCCAAAACAATACTATACTTACTACACAAGAAATATCTTGAAAAAAGATGGTCGGCGCAATTTGAAGGTTAAGATTTGTTGTGCAACATAAAAAAATGCCGAGATGTTACGATTGATGGTCAATCCAGATCCAAAATGGATTACGGTAAATTCACCGAAATTCAGTGGATTTCGGTAAGGTAACGTACCCTTTATCGAAAGGTTAACCAATCCGCGTCAAGGTTACAAACGTTGTTCGGTTGAAGAGAAAATACCTTGGTGGTTAACGTAAGATTTGATTGGTTTACACAAAACTGATATGCAAATAGCAAAACCATGATAGTTCGGCGCCGGAAAAAAACTACCTTCCTACCCACTGTAAAAATTCCGGGTCGCGTAACCGCAAACAAACATTCTTTTAAGGATGGCCTAATCTTAAACTGGGAAAATTTAATAGACACGATGTAAGCAATTCAATTAGGAGTTTTGTATTTCGTAATATACGCCTAAAGCAAAGAATTAATACGTTTAGGTAAGACATAACGTGTTGAATATCATTTTTAGAACGATTTCAAACCTTCCTCAGATTGAACATAACGCAATTCCGGCTGTCGTTTTGACTCTTACGCGGAACCCAATAACGGGTGCGCATTTAATTAAAGAAGTTCTAAGACATCAACATTTTTCAGTCATTTATATATAGGCGTGATCAAAACTATGCTTATTAACGGGAGTATTTCTTTAAAACCCAAACCTGACCGAATTTATGGACATATTAAACATTAAACAAGACGGACTACATTCCACATGGAACAGGTGAGGTCGATTGAATTCACCGCATTAGTGCATACGGCGTTGTGTAACAACCACATTACTATACTTTCGTAGCTGTAGTTCAGATTCTGCAGAGAGAATATTTTGCTTACACTAAAACAACTTGAATCATTTCCAGGAATGAAAGATCTTTAGTGTTTTATATGACCATTGTTGTCAGGCATCTATACATACCTAGTGTCTACAAGTTAGACTGCGTAGGAGACGCAGTTACTGAAATCTCTGTTCATTAAGGCGAACTGTATATCTACGTAAACATTATATACATTGTATAATTTAAAATTAACCCTGCAAAAAAGTATTCGTTATTGCATACTAGTACATTTTGTTCGAGCTTTCGCAAACTTAAAACCAGAATAATATAACAAGTTTAGAAAGAGTTGCTGAACATTACTCCTACTCCGTTGACATCAGCATTTACAGTGCTTTGATTATTTCTGACATGTTAATGGAGTTAAAAACCGTGAATGCGTATTAAATTGTACATATATTTTTTATATTTTATTGACGTAAAGTCCCTTTAAACTAGAGTTCAGTGACTCGAAGTTAGTTAAGCCCAAAAAAGCATTGTACAAGCCCGCAGATAGTTCATGTCGAATATAGCTCGCCAGTGAGTGTTATGCGTACGCATATAGCTTACACATAGGTAAGCGTTATGCGTGGAAAGCATTTTATAGAGGTACGTAGAGAAGTCTAAACTTACTGTTAAAACGATAAGGGATATCTTTGCGGAATAAAGCTGGTATCATGTGTTTATTTGACATATAAAAAACAAGAATAGAGATCTTTAAAATCCGAATCAAGCGATTCTGTCGTAGTCTGAAGATTTGTTCTGCAAGATAAATGAAGACAAAACAAACCCAGACAAGACAATATGTAAGTTCATTTTTTTCTTTATTCATTTTATCTGATTGAATCAAATACAGGTCTGAAAATGTCATATAAACAGTTTTAAAAAGCTATGTAAAAAGTTCAATCAAAAAGGATTTTGTAGAAAATACCTAATTATCCTCAATTATCCGCCACTCAATGAGATACAAGATATCTTTGCTGAAGTTACATGAAGTCATGAATTTGGTTATTTAAATGCACAGGAAAAGTATTTCCTTATTTAGAGTTTGTGGACTGATGACATAGCATGAATTAATACACGAACGAAAACAATGATAGTGCAGCTGTGGTCCCACCGGTCAAAGAACGGTGCGCATATTACAAAGTATGTATTTAAGGTTTAATACTTTATGTTTAGAATGGCGACCCCTACCTAACCCTGAAACGCAAGGAAGGCATGTGATGTTCGTTGTTTGTCAGACATATCGTTCCTTTAACGTTTCTCTTCAGTTGCTGTGGCTTCTGATAAGTCATCAAGTATAAAGTTGACTGGCTTTATACGTCTGTTGTTTTATACATCTATGTTCTACATGCGTTATCCTGTGTTCGTCCACTCCCAACGGGTATTCTCTAATTTACACTTTTCGTTTAATCTGAGTCATTGTAGGATAATTGTGAATTTGGGTACCAAAGCAGTGCTCATATTTTCTACCGATGTTTAAAAAATTGAAATGACGAGACTAAGTCGGAAATTTCTTTATCGCTTTCATAAGTTCAATCACAATGTAGACCACTTAATGAGGTTCAGTATTATCCATATCCTCTGTGTACCATTTCAGAAATTACATTTGTGTGACCTAGCCTATTTGATCACTTTTTATGGAGTTCTAAAATTGTTTCAGTCCCTATGATTGAATGAAGTAACAAATCATGTTTGTGCAAAAATCTCTACATAATGATGGACTACGAGAAAATAGGAGAGAATATCTCCTTTAATAATAAATGTTTTGACTGTAAAGACATCGAAGTATAGTTCAGTTCATCAAATGCATTGCTTTATTTTTATGTATTACAAATATCACACATTCTATTGGCGCTATAGCAACGTCACGTAGACATGAACGGGGCAGCTACAAATAACACATGCATATTTTTCCTAAAATACCATAACAGTTGGTTTCTAAACGCTGTATTATGCTTAAATATTTTCGAAATAATCTCCTGCATACTTAATACACTTTTCCCATCTATGTACCGATGAGTTATAGCATATCCTGTAATGTTCAGTAGGTATTTTCCTTATGCATTCGCGAACAACCACTGGTAGGTCGTCGACGTCTTCAAATCTCGTATACCAGCTATTTTGTTTACTTTTCAATAAAACACAGTCGCGGCTTTATCTCCGTCAAGCTCACGGAGAAACACGGACACTTCAATACATCTACAAATGCCAAACTAGTCCATTCATTGGTACTTCTTTCATGAATGGTAATTTAAATCGGAGACGAATATATAATATATATTTTATAATGGTCCCATTTTAAATATGTTAATTTTCGATTTCGAAGTTCATGTTCATTCAATTTTGACATCAACAATCCAGGTTTATTCAATTTGAATGTTTAAATAAGTGGATCTGTGATTGACCTTTGCGTTTGTACTTTGGAATTTACAAGTGAATTAAACCAGACATTATCATTCTGTAAGCAGAATAGATAAACAGTAAAACCTCAATAATAAGACCACCCTTGGGACCAATGAAACTGAGGTGGTCTCAATATTGAGGGTAAATAAAGAGCAAAACAGTAAAAATGGTCTTGAACATTGTATTCTTAATTTGAGGAGGTCTTATTATTGAGATGGCCTTATTATTGAGATGGCCTTATTATTGAGATGGCCTTATTATTGAGATGGCCTTATTATTGAGGTGGTATTCAAGTGAGGTTTTATTGTATGGGGATTATCTTCCAATCCTGCGGTACAAACATCAATATACCGTTAACATCGTGCTCGAATTGCAATGAAAACAAAGACAGGATTTAACGTCTGACTGAACCTCAATTGATGTAAGATTAAATTTTGTTTGTACCGCTAGTAAGAGACAATTTTTAGCGAATTCCGGATTTCGTCTTGCACTTCCAACATGTTTTGACAGCAAAAACTGGATGAGGAGATAATGTTAATAACCTTTGTTACGAACTAGTTTTGTCGCTACCATAGTGTGCTGAGTAACTTGATTATTTCGTTGCAAATAATCCGTCTACGGTTTAATGAAATAACTGCACTAAGACGCATCAATAATGCACGTCTGCGAGTTGCTGGAATCCTGAAGCCTCTTTTGGCACACTATGGTGATATCAATAATTGGATAACCAAGTAATATTTCAATAACTGTTGCAGCGAACTACTTTTTGCGCCACCGGAATGTGCGGAGTAATTTAATTACTTCCTTTAAATAAATCAGTCCACAAATTAGCGAAGCACCTGAACTTGTTGTTTCTAGTCTGTGTGTCGTGATGTGACAGGTTGAATTCCACCTCACTTTTATAAAACCGAAATTTGTTTTGAAATCAGATATCCACTTGATATCCGGCGGCAATTAAAATAACACTACTATCTCCTTGGTCAAAGGTCGGCACTGCAGTAGAGTAAGCGCAAAGACTTGTTGGTCTGGTGTCTGGTTAATGTGACAAGGTGTGACATAAGGGCAAGTGCCAACGGCGTGGTATCACACTGTGAAAGCATTGTGATATGATAAAACTAGACGCATTCTCAGTAGAACTCGACATAAGTGTTGATGAGGCGTAAGACGCGCACCACACAGTGGATAAGGACAGAAAATACTGTATGAGGTCAACACAAAACTTGCGTGTCGCATTGATGGCAGTTCGTATGTCTTTTGCTTCCTTTCCAAGCCCACTCGTTAAGCTCAGTGGGTACAACTGTCACTTGGGAGATCCGGATTCGATCATTGGACTGGGTAGGGCATGTCATTCCAAGCCACTTTGACACTTCATCTGTATCCTATCTCTGATTCATTCAAGTTAGTAACTGGTTGATAATTTATTCCAGAAAATCAGGTTAGGTCAATTGTCCATCATGTTTAACTTAAAAATGTTGATAAATGGTGTAAAATCGATAAAAACCAATGAAAAAGCAACCCTCTGTGATATCGGGAAATGGTGACTCAAATCGTTACTTCGTACGGCCACTCTATAAACACAAACCTAGAAAATGCCAACTCGCTGTGATCTACTTTAGATAATTTAGTGTTCTTACAAATGTGGCGTCAGCCAACTATTATAGACAGGAGTATATGTTTCATTTCCGTATGATTAACAGTAACCATTACATTCATGTCTTTTCTGTATGGTTTTCGAAAGAGAACATGAATACTGATGTCTGTTATTATACATTTAATATGCCAACTATGGTATTTAGATCTTTGAAATTGCAGACGCTCCTAATATGTTTCCCAATGTAACTAACATAACGGAAGTCTCAACGTGTCACGATAAATTTTTGTATGTCGTTATTATATAAAAGAAAACTATTGAAATTACGTGTACGTATATTGATTTCATTGCTGTATCCATTTTTCAAGCGTCTTATTTGTATTAGTTCACGTCTTAACATGTTAAAGCCATCCGAATGATTCGTGGATTACAGAAATATGGAGTGTATGCTATTGAAGAGCGGAATCCACGTATTGTATTCCGGTCATTTTTATACGACCGGGATATGCTTGGCGCTGCTTGTCCGTCCGTCCCTGCGTCTGTTAGCAATTTGGTTTTCGCTCATTTTCTTGACGTATTTTGAGGTCACTGTGGCAAAGGTCAAGGTCACCGTAATCTAAACATGATTTAAGCGATGTGGTAACTTGACATGGGGGTAGTCTGAAAACGCTACGCCAGGGAACAATGTTCCAATGCACTTTAGTGCAAATACAGGTCACTGCTCTACTGAAAATGGAGAATATTGCTGAAGAGAGGTTGCTTACTCAGAGACTGCCGCTCAGGAAACATTGTAGAGTTTTTATATACAGTATGTGGATATCTGATAGTTTATGTTCAATGAGTGCTGAAAATTAGTAGAAACATTACAGAAATATTGGTCTTTCTATGTGTGAAATTTCTATTTGATATATTCATATTTAATTACAAAATCCTAAATATGTCATCGGAGTACTTATAACTTTTGTTAAGTGTAGAATGCACCAAATGTTATGTCTTGATACATGTATACAGATGTATCAAATCCCGAATTAACTCACAAAGGATCATTGAAATCATACGGACGACAAAACTTAAGCCATATTCCAGTGTACGCACGCCTTTTTATGGGAGCTCCGGGGGCATATCCTCCAGAATATTTTGAAATTCTATATCGGTCGCAGCAGCTATTGTATTAAGGTTGCATTCATGTACATGTAAAGATGTAACATGCAAAGATCCTATTTTCGCATTGCATCTAATCTGCAACACATTGCTAATTAGTCACCGAACACTTGTGTTGATTAATATTGACAAAACTTTAAAGGCAGATTTTAAGTACAATCGTGCGAAGATTTGAGGTATGGGTAAGACTGAGGTAAATCAACTTTAGTTAACATATTTCACAGTAGTTGTTTTGAAGAATACGATAATATAAAGTGACCAATTCGATAAGCATTCGAGTGTAGAAAGGAAATAGATCTCCTGTCCTATGACTAAATTTGTATATCAAACAGGCTCATTGACAATGTTATGCATACTAGATTAAGTGAACATTAAAAAACTTCTAGAGACTTATTGATGTATGAATCCAGAATATATTAAACTACACAACAACATAAGCTCATGAAAATTTGAGCTTGTGACCGACGTCGTATGATTCCGTTCGATGAAATTCAGTGGATTTCGGTAAGGTAACGCACCCTTTATCGAAAGGTTAAACAATCCGCGTCAAGGTTACAAATGTTGTTCGGTGGAAGAGAAAATACCTTGGTGGTTAACGTAAGATTTGATTGGTTTACACAAAACTGATATGCAAATAGCAAAACCATGTTAGAACGGCGCCGAAAAAAAACTACCTTCCTACCCACTGTTAAAATTCCGGGTCGCGTAACCGCAAACAAACATTTCTTTAAGGATGGCCTAATCTTCAAATGGGAAAAATTAATAGACACGATGTAAGCAATTCAATTAGGAGTTTGTATTTCGTAATATACGCTTAAAGCAAAGAATTAATACGTTTATGTAAGACATAACGTGTTGAATATCATTTTTAGAACGATTTCAACCCTTCCCCAGATCTTCTGCGGAAGAATTTATGGACATCTTACACATTTCTGCGGAAGAATTTACGACAGTAGCATTTCATTTACGAGAAACAAGACGGACTACATTCCATATGGAACAGGTGAGGTCGATTGAATTCACCGCATTAGTGCATACGGCGTTGTGTAACAACCACATTACTATACTATCGTAGCTGTAGTTCAGATTCTGCAGAGAGAATATTTTGCTTACACTAAAACAACTTGAATCATTTCCAGGAATGAAAGATCTTTAGTGTTTATGACCATTGTTGTCAGGCATCTATACATACCTAAGTGTCTACAAGTTAGACTGCGTAGGAGACGCAGTTACTGAAATCTCTGTTCATTAAGACGAACTGTATATCTACGTAAACATTATATACATTGTATAATTTAAAATTTACCCTGCAAAAAAGTATTCGTTATTGCATACTAGTACATTTTGTTCGAGCTTTCGCAAACTTAAAACCAGAATAATATAACAAGTTTAGAAAGAGTTGCTGAACATTACTCCTACTCCGTTCACATCAGCATTTACAGTGCTTTGATTATTTCTGACATGTTAATGGAGTTAAGAACCGTGAATGCGTATTAAATTGTACATATATTAATTATATTTTATTGTAAAGCCCCTTTAAACTAGAGTTCAGTGACTCGAAATTAGTTAAGCCCAAAGAAGCATTGTACAAGCCCGCAGATAAGGGATATCTTTGCGGAATAAAGCTGGTATCATGTGTTTCTATTTGACATATTAAAAAACAAGAAATGTGATCTTTAAAATCCGAATCAAGCATTCTGTCGTAGCCTGAAGATTTGTTCTGCAAGATAAATGAAGACAAAACAAACCCAGACAAGAAAATATCTCAAGTTCATTTTTTTCTTTATTCATTTTATCTGATTGAATCAAATACAGGTCTGAAAATGTCATATAAACAGTTTTAAAAATCTATGTAAAAGTTAAATCAAAAAGGATTTTGTAGAAAATACCTAATTATCCTCAATTATCCGACACTCAATGAGATACAAGATATCTTTGCTAAAGTTACATGAAGTCATGAATTTGGTTATTTAAATGCACAGGAAAAGTATTTCCATATTTAGAGTATGTGGACTGATGACATAGCATGAATTAATACACGAACGAAAACAATGATAGTGCAGCTGTGGTCCCACCGGTCAAAGAACGGTGCGCATATTACAAAGTATGTATTTAAGGTTTAATACTTTATGTATAGAATGGCGACCCCTACCTAACCCTGAAACGGAAGGAAGGCATGTGATGTTCGTTGTTTGTCAGACATATCGTTCCTTTAACGGTTTCTCTTCAGTTGCTGTGGCTTCTGATAAGTCATCATGTATAAAGTTGACTGGCTTTATACGTCTGTTGTTTTATACATCTATGTTCTACATGCGTTATCCTGTGTTCGTCCACTCCCAACGGGTATTCTCTAATTTACACTTTTCGTTTAGTCTGAGTCATTGTAGGATAATTGTGAATTTGGGTTCCAAAGCAGTGCTCATATTTTCTACCGATGTTTAAAAAATTGAAATGACGAGACTAAGTCGGACATTGCTTTATCGCTTTCATAAGTTCAATCACAATGTAGACCACTTAATGAGGTTCAGTATTATCCACATCCTCTGTGTACCATTTCAGAAATTACATTTGTGTGACCTAGCCAATTTGATCACTTTTTATGGAGTTCTGAAATTGTTTCAGTCCCTATGATTGAATGAAGTAACACATCATATTTGTGCAAAAATCTCTACAGAATGATGGACTACGAGAAAATGTTAAAGTGAATATACCTGTATAGTGTCTTAGATTGACCGTGAACAGAAGTATGAACTCTCAGGATCGATGCATATCAATTACGTATAAGGAAATGCTCTCGTCTGTAAAACTAGGAGGGGTGTTCGAAAAGTTTCGGGAAAAAGTGCCATATCTCCTTTAATAAAACATATTTGTGAACAAAATTTCGACTGTAAAGACATCAAAGTATAGTTCATCAAATGCATTGCTTTCTTTTATGTATAACAAATATCACATATTCTATTGTCGCTAAAGCAACGTCACGTAGACGTGAACGGGTTAGCTACAAATAACACATGCATATTGTTCCTAAGTACCATAACAGTTGGTTTCTAAACGTTGTCTTATGCTTAAATCTTTTCGAAATAATCTCCTGCATACTTAATACACTTTTCCCATCTATGTACCGATGGGTTATAGCATGTCCTGTAATGTTCAGTAGGTATTTTCCTTATGCATTCGCGTACAACCACTGGTATGTCGTCGACGTCTTCAAATCTTGTATACCAGCTGTTTTATTTACTTTTCAATAAAACACAGTCGCGGCTTTATCTCCGTCAAGCTCACGGAGAAACACGGACACTTCAATACATATACAAATGCCAAACTAGTCCATTCATTGGTACTTCTTTCATGAATGGTAATTTAAATCTGAGACGAATATATAATATATATTTTATAATGGTCCCAGTTTAAATATGTTAATTTTCGATTTCGAAGTTCATGTTCATTCAATTTTGACATCAACAATTCAGGTTTATTCAATTTGAATGTTTAAATAAGTGGATCTGTGATTGATCTTTGCGTTTGTACTTTGGAATTTACAAGTGAATTAAACCAGACATTATCATTCTGTAAGCAGAATAGATAAACAGTAAAACCTCAATAATAAGACCACCCTTGGGACCAATGAAACTGACTGGTCTTAATATTGAGGTGGTCTCAATATTGAGGTTAAATAAAGAGCAAAACAGTAAAAATGGTCTTGAACATTGTGTTCTTAATTTGAGGAGGTCTTATTATTGAGATGGCCTTATTATTGAGGAGGTCTTCAAGTGAGGTTTTATTGTATGGGGATTATCTTGCAATCCTGCGGTACAAACATCAATATACCGTTAACATCGTGCTCGAATTGCAATGAAAACAAAGACAGTATTTAACATCTGACTGAACCTCAATTGATGTAAAATTAAATTGTTTTGTACCGCTAGTAAGAGACAATTTTTAGCAAATTCCGGATTTCGTCTTGCACTTCCAACATGTTTTGACAGCAAAACTGGATGGGGAGATAATGTTAATAACCTTTGTTACGAACTAGTTTTGTCGCTACCATAGTGTGTTGAGTAACTTGATTATTTCGTTGCAAATAATCCGTCTACGGTTTAATGAAGTAACTAAGACGCATCAATAATGCACGTCTGCGCGTTGCTGGAATCCTGAAGCCTCTTTTGGCACACTATGGTGATATCAATAATTGGATAACCAAGTAATATTTCAATAACTGTTGCAGCGAACTACTTTTTGCACCAACGTAATGTGCGGAGTAATTTAATTACTTCATTTAAATAAATCAGTCCACAAATTAGAGAAGTATATGAACCTGTTGTTTCTAGCCTGTGTGTCGTGATGTGACAGGTTGAATTCCATCTCACTTTTATAAAACCGAAATTTGTTTTGAAATCAGATATCCACTTGATATCCGGCGGCAATTAAAATAACACTACTATCTCCTTGGTCAAAGGTCGGCACTGCAGTAGAGTAAGCACAAAGGCGTGTTGGTCTGGTGTCTGGTTAATGTGACAAGGTGTGACATAACGGCAAGTGCCAACGGCGTGGTATCACACTGTGAAAGCATTGTGATCTGATAAAACTAGACGCATTCTCAGTAGAACTCGACATAAGTGTTGATGAGACTTAAGACGCGCACCACACAGTGGGTAAGGACAGAAAATACTGTATGAGGTCAACACAAAACTTGCGTGTCGCATTGATGGCAGTTCGTATGTCTTTTGCTACCTTTCCAAGCCCACCCGTTAAGCTCAGTGGGTACAGCTGTCACTTGGGAGATCCGGATTCGATCATTGGAATGGGTAGGGCATGTCATTCCGAGCCACTTTGACACTTCATCTGTATCCTATCTCTGATTCATTCAAGTTAGTAACTGGTTGATAATTTATTCCAGAAAATCAGGTTAGGTCAATTGTCCATCATGTATAACTTAAAAATGTTGATAAATGGTGTAAAATCGATAAAAACAATGATAAAAGCAACCCTCTGTGATATCGGGAAATTGATAACCCCCAGTATTTTTTACTGACAGTTCCAAGGCTGTAAGTCGCTATATGATTGTTGTTTCTGTTTGTGTTATGAATGTTTTATGTTTCCCTTTCCCCTATGCAATTCCGTCACTTTATACAGTGTTCAGAGTGTTTCCTGCCTAATTTTGGCCTATTGTGGCCAGTTGTCTTGAATTGTCCTGTGAGTTTTTCCATCCATTAATTCCCCCCTCCCCCTCCTTTTACTGTCCACTTTGATTCTCTTAATAATTCCTTATGGTCTGTTGGGCCGTTCCTTGTGCCTCTGTTCTTTAATATGTGTACCGCTTGACCTCCTTAGGTGCGTTATGTTTTGTGGATTGTTGTTTTTCCTGAGGTCTGCGTGGGGAGGTATTGTCTTGTGTATGTGGCGTTCCCCGTAGTTACGTATTCTCTCTGTTTCACATCGTTACTTCGTACGGCCACTCTATAAACACAAACCTAGAAAATGCGAACTCGCTGTGATCTACTTTAGATAATTAAGTGTTCTTACAAATGTGGCGTCAGCCAACTATTATAGACATGATTATGTGTTTCATTTCCGCATGCTTAACAGTAACAATCACATTCATGTCTTTTCTGTATGGTTTTCGAAAGAGAACATGAATACTAATGACTGTTATTATACATTTAATATGCCAACTATGGTATTTAGATCTTTGAAAATGCAGACGCTCCTAATATGTTTCCCAATGGAACTAACATAACGGAAGTCTCAACGTGTCACGATCAATTTTTGTATGTCGTTATTATATAAAAGAAAACTATGGTGGCATATTACTGCCACCAGTTAGCATGATAGCGTTCGCGAATTAATTCGTGTTTTCCACTTAATTATTACGATAATTATCTAGCTATCTAGTTAATTTTCGTGATAAATTTTCGGTAAGATAAATATCACACAATTAGAAACAGGCCTGAAAGTGCCCAGAACTGCCACCTCTTACCTTTTTATGATGTATTACACTAGATTTAAGTGGTAACACGAATCATATCTAGTTGTCCACTTATTATGTTACTTAGTAACTCAAATTCGCGAATTTCACTTAAGATTCGTGTTACCACTTATTACCTCTTAAGTGAAATTCGCGAATTTGAGTTATTAAGTAACATAATAAGTGGTCAACTAGATAAGATTCGTGTTACCACTTATATCTAGAAGCCAAACATGAATAAGTGGTAACACGAATCTTAAGTGAAATTCGCGAATTTTAGTTATTAAGTAACATAATAAGTGGTCAACTAGATAAGATTCGTGTTACCACTTACATCTAGAAGCCAAAAAATGAATAAGTGGTAACACGAATCTTAAGTGAAATTCGCGAATTTGAGTTATTAAGTAACATAATAAGTGGTCAACTAGATAAGATTCGTGTTACCACTTACATCTAGAAGCCAAAATTGCATTTATAAATAAGTGGTAACACGAACCTTAAGTGAAATTCGCGAATTTGAGTTATTAAGTAACATAATAAGTGGTCAACTAGATAAGATTCGTGTTACCACTTACATGTAGAAGTCAAAAACGCATTTATAAATAAGTGGTAACACGAATCTTTTTTTTTTTTTTTTTTTTTTTTATATATGTATTTTTATTTTCATAAGGAATGCATAGTTGCCAACATTCGGCTACATAAATGACATCGATCCTGTTAGATGTACAATCATATTCAGTTGATAATATGCATGTTCATATGAATTTTTAGAGAGAATATATAGGTGTTAGGTTGAAATAGATCATAGGGGGAAATGGTTAGAGAAGAAGAGAAGAAGATAGTATGTTAGATTCAAATAGAGAGATAAGGAGAATAAAGTTTTGAAGCAGTGGGGATATACTTTGATTGATTTATCGCATACTAATTAAACATTTGCCATTTTCTGTTACAGACCCGTGTTTTGTCTTTAAGATAAGCAATTGTTTCTTCAAGTTTCTTCCTGTCCATGATTTGAAATTTTAAGGCTGCAATTGTAGGAGTACTTTTGTTACATTTGTTCTTGAAAATAAAGTATTTTGAAAATAAGACTATAAAATTTGTAATTATTCCATCTTTTTCTTTATTGTCGATAACATTACAAAATGAGATGTTTTTAAAAGTGAGTTTGATCTTTTTAGAAAGTTTTTCTTCTAAAAATGTGCTTAGACCGGTCCAGAAATTCTGAATAATCTGACATTCCCAAAACATATGATATATTGAGTCTGTATACATATTGCAGAAGTCGCAAAGACTTGACTGAACTATCTTTATTTTATGTAAGAATGAGTTGTCAGGTATTATGTTCATTATATATTTGTACTGGAATGCCCGTAATTTTGTGTCAATTGTGATAAGAGATGATGTGGTTAGGATATTGTTCCATTGGATTTTATCGTTTGGAAAAAACCGATTCCATTTCTTTTTATATTTTGGTTCATCGTGGAGTTTATTTTTTATCAGTAGTGTATAAACAAGTTTACTTAGTTTTGTTTTATCGTTTATTTTATCGAACAGATAGTTTGCAGTATCATAGCATATAGTAACATTTCCCAATTGTGTTTTCCAATAATTTGGTATATTACCGACTAGAGTATGGTATCTTAGATAGTCCTTATTTTGAATGTTATATAAAAATTTCAGCTGCTCAAAACTATAAAACTTTTTATTCCTAAAGTCATAAATGTGTTCCATAAATATTATACCTTTTGCATGCCACTCTTTGTAATAAAAAAGCTGATCATTCTGGTATTTTATGTTTAAGTTATTCCAAATAATTTGTTTTTGTAACCTTATCTCCTTATTTAAATAGTTTACTTTGGACCAAGAAATTAAAATGTCTTTTAAGAATTTAGATTTTATTGGAATAGTTTTACATTCTTTTTCACTTATGTTACACTTGAAGATCAGTAATCCTCCATAATGTTCTAATTCGTTTTTGTATTGTAAGCTCACGTTTGCATTTGATTGAACACTTACATCTAGAAGCCAAAATTGCATTTATAAATAAGTGGTAACACGAACCTTAAGTGAAATTCGCGAATTTGAGTTATTAAGTAACATAATAAGTGGTCAACTAGATAAGATTCGTGTTACCACTTACATGTAGAAGTCAAAAACGCATTTATAAATAAGTGGTAACACGAATCTTAAGAAATTCGCGAATTTGAGTTACTAAATAACATAATAAGTGGACAACTAGATAAGATTCGTGTTACCACTTAAATCTAGTGTGATACATCATAAAAAGGTAAAAGGTGGCAGTTCTGGGCACTTTCAGGCCTGTTTCTAGTTGTATGATATTTATCTTACCGAAAATTTATCACGAATATTAACTAGATAGCTAGATAATTATCGTAATAATTAAGTGGTTAACACGAATTAATTCGCGAACGCTATCATGCTAACTGGTGGCAGTAATATGCCACCATAGAAAACTATTGAAATTACGTGTACGTATATTGATTTCATTGCTGTATCCATTTTTCAAGCGACTTATTTGTTCACGTCTTAACATGTTGAAGCCATCCGAATAATTCGCGGATTACAGAAATATGGAAAGTATGCTATTGAAGAGCGGAATCCACGAATTGTATTCCGGTCATTTTTATACGACCGGGATATGCTCTGGCGCTGCTTGTCCGTCCGTCCCTGCGTCTGTTAGCAATTTGGTTTCCGCTCATTTACTTGAAGTATTTTGAGGTCACTGTGGCAAAGGTCAGTGTAATCTGAACGTGATTTTATGCTATGCGGTAACTTGACATGGGGGTAGTCTGAAATCGCTACGCCAGGGAGCAATGTTCCAATGTATAGCAAATACAGGTCACTGCTCTGCTGAAAATGGAGAATATTGCTGAAGAGATGTTGCTGACTCAGAGACTGCCGCTCAGGAAACATTGTAGAGTTTTTATATACAGTCTGTGGATATCTGATAGTGTATGTTCAATTTGTCGTTCTCAGTTAACATGTTCATTGAAATGGTTGGTTTTTGCCAGCCCCTACTTGAAGTCCTTACACTGACTTGCATTAGTGGAGATTGTCAAATTCTGCTAATAAATTCAAGAGAAAATTAACGAAACAGAACATGTTGAATTCGGGGCGCAATATATTGTTGCTTTTCAAAACACCCCTTCGAGACATGAATGCATGCGTAACGCATATACACTTAACGAAGGATATTGCAATTAAATATGAATATATCAAATATAAATTTAGGACACAGAAAGTTCAATCTGTCTGTTATGTTCCTACAAATTTAATTGAAGACACAGACAGTTCAATCTGCCTGTAATGTTCCTACTAATTTTCAGCACAAAATATAGCAAGTCAATTGAAATCAAGTCAATTAATTATAACACCACACAGAAATAAAGTCACATATTAACTCAATCGGTCATTATCGAGTGAGATCGACGTCTGACTGGGTAATGTTTGCCAGTGTAATCTTTCCACGATGAGTTAATCCACCACAGAACAGGCCCAAAATGATATTAACAGGAGTGGCAACTATTCCCCAGGATTGTATTTGTAAATTCATTATGTCAATGAGAAGTAGACGCCAAGCCATTATCCAGGCAAACGGAGGTGAAAATCGGTAATGACCAATTAATCAGTGACTTTTTATATCTGTGCGGTGCTATGTAATTGGCTTGATTTCAATCAATTAGCTGTATTTTGTGCTGAAAATTAGTAGAAACATTACAGACTTATTGGTCTTTCTGTGTGTGAAATTTCTATTTAGACTAATTTGATATATTCATAATTAATTACAAAAGCCTAAATATGTCATCGGAGTACTTATAACTTTTGTTAAGTGTCGAATGCACCAAATGTTATGTCTTGATACATACATATGTATCAAAGTCCGAATTAACTCACAAAGGAACATCGAAATCATATGGACGACGAAACTGAGCCATATTCCAGCACGTCCTTTTATGGGATCTCCGGGGGGGGGGGGGGGGGGGGCATATCCACCAGAATATTTTGAAATTCTATATCGTCGCAGCAGCTATTGTATTAAGTTGAAACCTTTATTATTGATGGTATCACTGGCATACATGTACATGTAAAGATGTAACAATACATGTAACGAACAGTTGAAATTGTTGTACCACAGCCACCTCGCTGTAAACAATTCAGATCCTATTTTCGCATTGCATCTTCTCTGTAACACATCTCTAATTGGTCACCGAACAATTCTGTGTTGATTAATATTGACAAATCTTTATAGGCAGAATTTTAAGTAGAATCGTGCGAAGATTTGAGGAATGGGTAAGATTGAGGTAAATCAATTTTAGTTAATTCATATTTCACAGTAGTTATTTTGAAGAATACGATAATAAAAAGTGATCAATTCGATAAGCATTCGAGTGTAGAAAGGAAATAGATCTCCTGTCCTGTGAACAAATCTCATCCGAGATCTTTAATATAACTGCGACCAAATTGCAACCTCTCAATAAGTCACGTGACAACCAAAATACATCTTTTTATCAACTTTTTTATTTTCACGATTTAAAATGAATGTAAACACATACTGATACATTTTGTACTTACAAAACATACAGATTCGCACAGACACTACCTTACTCTGGACATTACAACAAAATGCTACATATGACATTTCATTCATATCCAGGAAATCAATGATAATTATTTTTATCTTTTTACATAAAATAAAGAATGATCAGCCACTACAGTCCATGTATAATAACTATGTTGGCAATAATTAGGACCAGATTGTGATATAAGAATACTTATAAATATACCCACAATGCTAATAGTACTGAGAAAAACAACTTAAAAAACACATAAACACCAAACTGTTTGGTTTACTGTATGCTAAGTGACCCATCAAAATAAACCCCATCTTAAAATATTTTGCTCTTCCGTTGCAGGAATTTTTCGCATACATTTTCCCATTAATAATAGCTTTATACCAAAATTCTATATCTAGTTGACATATCAGACCAAACAAATAGCTAAATACGATCTTTAGACAGATCTCAATTAAGCTAACAAGGCCTGGAGACAATCTTACAACCATCCCATATATCCGCCATCCAATTATTGGAGTCAGACCTTATCAGTGCATATCACGTCCTGAATCTAACGATCCTATATTATACACAATGACAGCACATACATTGGTATAATTCATCGAACATGCATGCTGCATCATTGCCAAGTCAACACAAAGTACAAACTAGTGAAAAAATGTGCAAGGCAATATACTGTAATCCAAAAAATGTGCGCAAACACAATGTTTCAAATTTTTAACAATAATTACTGTGTGATCACCTCGGCGAGCGTGACAAGGATTCCATCTACAGTCGGACCTCGTTCATTCGAATTCATCGGGTCAAAAGTTTTATTTCGAATAATGCATGGTTTCTTATAGCCCACTTCAATTCGACATGCCTAAGAAGATACATCGGGACCCGACATTTATTTCGGATGAAACTAAGTATTCGGATAAAAGGTTGTTGAATAAACAAGGCCCAACTGTAGTTGCAATTAATATTGCTTCATACACATACAATTGTACTAAAGAACCGACCATTACACATTTCATTACAAGACAATACTTGATATCATAAGACAATGAGTAAATACATCATATGACAGAACTAATCCTGTAGTCAGAAATCTTTCGCTACATTCACACACAATCCCATGAATTTCACAAAAATGAATGTAACAGAATTCATTTCAATATTGTGTCATTCTTCGCAAAACTGACTGTCACAATTTGTGAACATTTAGTTTCAATTACCTATATTAAGCATTCTCATTCTGATTCTACAATATACTGAACATCCTAAAGTTAATGTATGTTTTACTGGTTCGGGGAAGATTTCACATGAGATCAAACTCAACTACCAAAGCTTATTTTCAATTATTTCAGTCAAATATATACATTCGTCACCACTTTAAGCGAAGATTCAGATTAAATATCTAGTCTACAGAATAGTGTATGCTCAATTTCAAAATCGTAACGTGAGCCTTTTAAAACACAGAGGGAGATTTGTAATAAGAGATCAATCCGACATTGAATAACCACAGACCAAGCTTTAATTTACAATCCTAATTTCCAAATATCTTCATTAAATCATTCGTATTTTTAAATGTTGATATGTACACAAAAACAATGACAAATCAAGTCATTAAGTTAAGAACATGTCAGCCACTGTACATTCTTATAGATAAGACAAAAATCAGTAAAACAAATACATTTTAAAATCAAGTTAACATTTTGGTGATACCATCAAGTTTCCATTCCGACTTCTTTACAGAATATTGGCTATGCTCCCATAACATAAAAACTGTCTTCATCTGTATGCAGATAAAAATTAACACATTTGAAACTTTCCATTAACAATCGTGCTGATGTGTAAATTATTTGAGTGCGAAATGATTTAAATGAAGATATGGTAATAATCAAAGCGCGAATTAATTCCATGGAGACCGTCTAGAATTTAAATATTTAGACAGAATTATCTAAAAAACAGTCTTAAATATTCATTCCGCTCTATTGAGTTTGAAATCGGAACTGTCTTGACAACAGGCTCCGTGTTCACAAAGAATCAGTTTTCAGGATCAAGAACAAATATAGGATCTTTCAAACTTTGTAAAAATTGTTATTCAAGGCTATTTTTTACATACTATGACAGATATGAACATCCTGCAAAACTTCAGAGACATTAAATTCAAATGTCATGCTAATTAAGAACAAGATGGAAATTAATAAGTTATGACCGATTTTGGAAAATTGATCCTCATTTGATCTAGATCAGTTTCAGTCATTAGTATTATAAATTAATTTCTCAACATAAGTTGTACATATTTTCATGATGTTAATTAGAAGATTTAAGGTTTTTTTTGTGTAGGTTTATGAGAAGTACTGCAAAGTGTTATATTTGTATGGGCTAAGTTGATCCAGATCAGTTGTGAACATGGGGCCAGGGCTCTAGAATTGTTTCACACTTGTCCCAGACTAAATTACATATTAAATAGGACTTGTCTGACATAGGAGGCTAGTTGTCTGAGAGTAGTATGGGGTACGGATTAACAGTTAATTAGGTGTGCATGAATTACTTTATTTTAATGAGCTTTAAAGGGGTAGATCTCCAATAAACTCATAGAAAACATTGTATATTTTGATAATGAAACTGGTTCACTTGCTAAGGACACTGATATCTTGCAGATTGCTGTTTATTGTGGTAATGAAACATTTGACCAGTATGTGTTACCAAGGAAATCAATATCACCAGCTTCTTCCAGGGTAACAGGACTTACAGCTAGTGGAAGTGTTCTGTTTTTGCATGGATCGCCTGTTTGTGCCATTCCGCTGAAAGAAGCTCTAACAATGTTCATTGATTGGCTTCAAAAAATTGGACATGAAGTACTTGTGGGACACAATTTGAATTTTTTTGACTTCCCTAGACTTCTAATGGCATTACGTGCAGTCAATTTAGAAACAGAGTTTCAACATTTATGTTTTGGTGGCATTGATTCAACTACATGTGATGAGGGAAATTCATCCTGGGATGGTCTGTTACAAACAAGAATATTTATGTAAAACACTACTGAAAGATGACTACTTTGCACATAATGCAATTGATGATGTAATCAGTTTAAGAAAGTTGTTCGAATATTCCATAGTGTCTCATGAGATTAGGTGCAAGTTTATTTTACAACTGAATGGGGATGTCAGTGCTTGACATTCCAAGATATGACTTCTGCTAATGTTACAACAATGGAATCTCTAAGCAGAAATAAAGTTATATCTAAACAAATGATAAATAAAATTGCTAGCTCAGGACTTCAAGTACAATCATTTAGTGACAGTCTACCAACAAGAGGGAAGAAGTGGAAAAATACAACTTTTAAGTGAAAAGTAGTGGTCGCACACGCGTCACCTCTTGAAAGAAAGTTTTCAAGTCATTATGTGATCACTTAAGTCAGTACTGGTGTGAGTAATGTATTATGTTTTGATATTGAGATAATAACTAGGCTTTGAAGACTGCAGTTAATGATTTACATTGTATATATTATAAGTATATTATATGTGTTAGTGTGTATAATTATGTATGTATTGGATTGAAAGGATATTATTTTCATTTTTTATAATATTATACACATTATGATATTGTAAAAATGAATGTGAATTATTATGTATTGAATTATGTTCTGAATATAGTATTATGTACATGTGGTTGGTAAATATTGTACTAGTTCTAGAGTGTAGATCTTCATATTGAAAGTTACTTACATACTGAAGAATGCATAGTTTTACGGATTATTTCCGGAAAATGAATCAACAGTGTACTTACAATTTTTCAAATATTTCTGAAATTAACATGACAACATACTTGTTTTTTAACATTTTCTTGTTGCAAATGTCATAAATTAACTACATTTGAAATTTTATGTCTTTCTTATTTGTAAATTTTTTTGTTATAAGACTTTCTTCAAAGAATCTGATAAAATGTCTGTAATTTTAGTTTCAATTTTTTCGTTTAAAAAATAAGATAGTCATATTTTTTGATTTTGACATTGTTTTACAGTTGTGCAGCTGAACTGAGGTGTTTTACATGTGAAAAAGCTTTTTTAGTCCAGCATAGCTTTTTGTGACATCATCCAAGGATTCCGAAATTGGCCTTAAAAAAACTTCAGAAAATCAACTGTATGTCCTAATTTCAAACAATATGAAAGAAAATCTAGCATGGTGACATACTTATATTTTTGTACCATGTTGTTTATAAAGGTTTAAAGGTTGTCTTTGCAAAGCTTCATCAATTTCTTATTAAAACTTCATTTGGGTGTGAACGTCTTTAATGTGCACAATTGAGGTCAATCACCATCACAGTATAGACCCAATAAATAGGGTCAATCATTTTTAAAAAATTGGTCCAGTTCAACACAACAGATATGTCAACATGATTTAACTGCACAGACACCTGCTCCATTAATTACCATACATTTAACAACTACAGTAAAACCTCACTTAAAGACCAACCTCAATATTAAGACCACCTCAATAAGAAGACCAGTTTTCAACAGTCCCAATGGTGGTCTTATTATTGAGGTTTACTGTATAACATATTCATTTTCCTTTTGTGGGGGTCATTTATATAGCATCAAGTCCAGCCTCTTGAAAAAGACTTGTCCAAGACTAACTTCAATTTAACTGTTAGTTCCCCAAATTGGCAATTAGATTTGTCTAGGGTGTAGGACTTGTGGATTTCTAGAGCCCTATGACAGGCAGACTAAGTTGGAAGAAAGATGGGCGTTATAGAAGCTATCATTAATTTGTGTATTTGACATCGTCTTTGTTCTTCCAGTATTCATAATTTTATTCTCCAATGATACCAATCTTGAAAGTCCTGATCACTGCATCGTATAATACTTCCCTTGAACATAAGAGTTACAGATCACGCAATAAAATCTAATGGTCGATTGAATCCACCTTTTCTGTTCATATATTGCCTGAAAGTATAAAAAAAATAGGTTCAAACTATGCATGCTAATCGAATGGAAGGGAGATAATTAAAAAATAAGTAAATGTACATATTCTTGTCATTACCCAAATCTAACATTCTCTCCTCATATAAATTACCATTATATAATCTTCAGAGAGGAATAATGTAGGACAGAGCAGGCAGAACATATGTGAAACTGGAGAAACATAATTTAGACACATTAGATCAATTACATTTAAAATCACAGTCAAAATTGCTATGTAAATTGTTATTAAAGTATCATTATACCGCAATAAAAACAAACAAATCACATCCATTATGAGACAACTGTATACAAAAATAGTAAAATTTTAATAAATAGCGACTAGTCCTGTCTTGGTGAGATACCCAAGGCTTATTGCCGAAAATGTCTGTTTCTGTTGGCCCTTGGGTAACGACAGCGGGAAAGTTTTCTTGCATACCAGACCTGGATTTCCCGCTTTTATACTGGCGGTGGAAAACTATTGTAATAACACTCCCCATGTAGGATGAGTGTCGTGCTGATGACGTCACATAATGACGTAATATAATTTCGAATAATTATTTGATTGATTTTGTAAAAGTCAGTCGTTTAATTTAATATCCTCATTTATTTCTTTATAAAAGGTATGCAGGAAAAAGAATCTATCTCTGGCTTGGGAGCGGATTGAAATAACCGGCATTCCGTAACTGTTTGCATGGTATCTTGGCAGTGCCTAGTTTCCGCCTAAACAGTAACCTTCGAGCCGGATCTTTCTATCCGTACCAGAAACCAATGAAAGATTCTTATATCCTTGAGAGTTACATTCATGTATTTACGGTGAACTATAACATGGTTTTTAATTCTGAAACAAAACAGAACTTTTAATAAATTAAAGTCACTTGTTAGGGTGGGGTTTTAATACTTTCCTAGCACAGAAAGGAGTTCTCTACATATTTCCCAGGAATTATTACTAACTATATATATGAGCTCTCAAGAAAAGAGCTGAGAGGCAGAAAAATACATGCAGTCTTACCTGTATCTTCTCTTTTTGCAAATATTGGCAGAATAATGTTCATTACCAACCACTTGTTTATCCTGCAAAAATAAGTATTAACATGTTTATTGATTAGACAATGTAATTGTGTTGATGTTATCAAAGACAAATCTGACTTAAAGCTGTAAAATTCCCACTTCATCCACACAGGAGACTGATCAGAGATGAACATTTGAAACAAATTGTAGAAATATTTCAACTATTCTTCCATTTCATATCTCATTCTGTCTTAGTAAAATATCAACGGATTGATCTTGTTGAAGCACAATAGAGAGTGATTATACATGATAACAAGAGATGTTTATAAAACATTATGCCCCACTGTGACCTTTGACCCCATGACCCCAAAATCAATAGGGTTCCTCTACTACCCAAGATGAATGTGTGGACCAAGTTTGAGGATGATAGGTCAAGGGGTTCTTGAGTTATTGATCAGAAACGAAAAGGTTACGGACCGACGGACGGACATACCGACTGACCGACATGTGCAAACCAGTATGCCCTCTCTTCTTCAAAGGGGGGCATAATAATAATTGGACTTATCATACACTACGCGAAACTCTAAGCTACAGTCCCTTGTCGGCACATAGTGCTGGCAGCAATCTTGCAGAGAAAAAATGAGCCGAGATCTCTTGCAGTTTATTCAGAAGCACAAGCTACTTTTCCAGTGGTAAGATGCGAGTGTAGGACAAAATCCCCTTCGCTCATTTTGTACAAGGTGGACAAAATCCCCCTTATGAATTTTACAAGGTGGACAAAATCCCCTTCATGAATTTTATAAGTAGGACAAAATCCCCTTCATGAGCGAAGGGGATTTTGTCAGGAGGGGGTTTTGTCCGTATACCGTAAGATGTGTGTGTGTGATGTGAAATGTAACTATCAAAGTACATACTGTCAGATATTTCTGTGATACAATTGTATGATTTATCATTCACACAAATTTACTAGTTTAAATGTAAGAAATATATTTGAATGGTCGAATTTCCTCTATTGGTTAATCTCATTGGTCAGTTTGAAATTATTTATGTGTAGTCACATGACCAGTGATAGGTAGATAATATATGGGCATTTTTCAAAAAAAGTGCAAATTCTGATAGATTTTATTTAAGAAAATGGACTGGACATGGGTTAAATTTTTGATGGTTTGGTTCCAACGGGAACTCTAGATCAGTGTTTACATTAATGGGGGGAGCTCCAAGTGCCCTATTTCATAAGATACTAGTGTTTAACCATTATACAATACACATTTATTTCCCTCCTGTTACGTTTATGTTAAACAGGCTGTGGCTTTTAAATATCAATGTATTTTAAATAATTTTTGAGAGGTAGAAAGATATAATGTTTGTCTACTAAACAACAAAAAAGTTATCTTTTTTATTCTTCCTTTAGTTATTTTTATTACATTTTTGCCTTTGTAAATTTAAACTTATATAAATCTGAACAATTAAAATAAGAACAACAAATATGTCATTACGTTTGCATCATTTATTTTTGTCCCAGTAAGTAATACTTGTTGTAATGCTTTAATGGACCTAATTTGTATGCTGTAATAATAGTGACTAATAAAGTTATGTATTAAAATCATGTGCGTTACAGGAGGGAAATTACCGTAACAGGAGAGAAAGCGCGTTACAGGAGGGAAAGTAAAAAACGACAGAACGCTGTATGAATTTACTAACTTCAGTTATTAGCTTACTAACAAACAATAAACATGGTAACTGTAACATGACTTTTAACTGTAAAATAAAAGCATATTTTATGTATGCACCACAAAAATACTACCATCTCCCTCCAATACTGAGGTATACAAAAACTGTCAAACGGTAAAATAACATATTTGGTAAAACTAAGTGAAACTTCACTAAAAATAAAAACATGTGATAATGGCTATTATCTATTGACAAGTGCATGAGTGTCTATGAAATAAAAACATATCAGTTCAATAATATCAGAAAACACAATGAACATAGTTAACAACTTTTTAACTTTAAACTTACAAATTTAAAAAACTTGGTGTCATTTATGACAACAGCAAACATTGACATGTATAGAGTTTGTCTACAATGTTGTTTAAAATGGTGTTTAACCATCAACATGTAATTGAACAATATGATTTAGTATATATACTGGTCATTCAACGTTGGAAATTCAGACTGTTAACAATTAGACTTTCGTGAAAGTATATTAGTTTAGGCAGGGTCAATATATGATGTTTAGATTGTGCTGAAATATTTGTTTCTAATAAAATTGAACATTGCTTAATATGGTATCAAATAGTACTTTCGGACCTACTGGTAAATTAAAATGGATTTAGAAAAGTTTGTCATTGTCACTATAAGCAATAATGGTCAGCATCGGCTGATTTAATGAATCACTAAAATGTAATGTTGGTGTCTTATGATAATCATTACGTGTATCATATGTGATGTAAACAGTTTGTGTCCAAGTGTCAAATACAATTTACATTTACTTATCATAGTATAAATTCTTTGTTGTTTTATGAGATTGTGAGGTTAGAGGATTCAATATTAAGTTTACCTTGGTTGTATCAAAACCTGAGAATCCCATCACTCTCATTAATTCTTGTTCATCTTCTGGCATACTTTGTAAATCTTCCTCTGAAAGTCAGACCATTTGAGAATAGAACATAGTATGCACTTGTATACAACGGAAACACGATCCTTTCTGAATTCTGCAAATTACACATACATTGAGGCCATAAACGTACATATTTCTGCTATAAATGAATGTAGAACTCTTTTTTGAAGTTGCTACAGCCAATGTCTGCATTAATTTTTTATCCGCGGGACAGAGAAATGTGTTCTTTATATCGCATGATCTGTTACTCTGGACTTCATAATATTACAATTCTGCTTTACATAGATCAACAGCCTAAATACAGGCAATTGAAAATTGTACCTGATAAATATCCCCCCAGAAATTTGAGAAGCGTATGTTATAAGTGATGTTTACGATTGAGAATAACAATTCCATACAAAATTCGAAGAATCAATTGTTCAGGAGAAATGTTCAAAATCAGATTCAACAATCTGTCCAAACAAGTTTTCGTAATTTAAGATAGAAGTGCTTGTATTTACCAGTGACTGGAACTTTTTCTACAGGATGAAAAATCAGTTCCTCCTCGTCGCTACTCTCATCCTGTTGAGGTTGAGGTCGAGGATCTCGGTCCCTGTCTCGGTCATGTCGTCTGTAAGAATATATAAACACGACCATTCTTCAAATAACGAAAATGGATACTAGTGTCTGAAGAGTCAACAATGCACTGAAGGTTAGAAATCAAGTAAAACTTTAACCTGTATATGTACACTTAATAAAAGAATGATGATGGTCAGAGCAAATCTTTTCCACATGGCACAGTGGAAGTACCAGCAATTTAATTACGCACTTTAGATTAAAACACAATACTGAACTGCAGCTCTGTACGGTCGGTGATGTCTTAATAGTTACACTCAATCAAGTTGGACTGACACATATTATATGCAGGGGTGTCAATAAGAGCCGGGCGCTGGTAAAATAACTCAGTAACTTAAGCATCATCACCCGGCTACTTTTATTGTATGAATGATTATAATTAAGGGATAACCCCCAGACCTCCGCCTACTGTTGGTGATTTCCCTGCTATTTCAAGAATTAGTGACACCCCTGTATATGAGGGAAAAGGAAGCTTTTAAGTGGAACTTCAAGTCTGTCAATGACACAGATATGGGGATGTACGAGGTATTTCCTTATCATTGCTTAAATGGGGTCATCATTGGCTGTGTGCTTGAAATTTTTATCTGATATACATGCTCATATATACTCCACACCATTAAAAACACAACTAAAAAGTGTCCGCTTCAACACAGCGACATTATAAAGAAATAATTATATTTTAATTCTGAAAGTTCAAACATAATTTATAAACTTTATCAACTATGAAATATAAATATTAGGGCCATTGTTTGATTTCTTTTTGATGAATGATTTCCACATTTGTAACAATAAAACAAGTTTACTATAGGGCACAAATTGAAGGCTAAGTAAAATAGTTGCGTTTTTAATGGCGTTAAGTATATTATGAAACAATATTTTCCACTCACAATAAATGTGTTATCTACAATCCAGTATGCTTCATAACAATATCTGGTACTATTATACATGTAATACTGTAGTTCAAATTCAAACTTGACCTATATTGTATTGAGGCAAACATTATCACAGATTGTAAACAAGACTTTTCTATAATTTGAACCAATCAAGCTCCTACCTTTCATCTCTATCGTGTCTTCTTTCTTTTGACCTTCTACGACCTTTATCTCGAGATCGCGATCTGCTTCTCTTATGTCCTAAAATATAGAAAGTACACAGACAGTCAAATAGTGGCAAAAACCAAACAAATATGCAACAACATAAAATGATAATCAACCGACATAATATACCAGTGACTTTTGGTGATTTTTTTAGTAAAAAAACCTTGACTTATGGCCGGTAATATACGGTACAACAATGGGAGAAACCTCCTGAATGGAAATGCTAAAAAAAAGAATGAATGAAAGAGCAAATGAACAAACAAATGAACAGGAAATTTTCCATTCTTTTATTTGTTCATATTCTTTACATTATGTAGCAGCAAACTTTCTGATTATTTCAGACCTTCTGTCAATATTTGAGAATAATCTAAAACAGCCCACGTACTAAAAAGACAAAGTCATCAACAGGCACGTTTTTATATATCATGGATGCTTTTTATGAACCTCAAGCATTATCGGTCCTCCATATTCTCACTTAAAAGAATGCATGCAGCAGGTTAAAATGGCCCTTGGATGATCCAATCATAACTGACTTTTATTGCCTTGCCTTAAATCGTTAATAACAAATACGACTTTGCATCTCGTTTTTCAACAAACAATTTTGATGGATGGTCTAACTAATATCATTTCTCCTCAAATACAAGCCAGAATCAGACAACAGATGTCAGATATTGTCTACATTGATACAACTAGCAATAATTTGAATTGATCATAAAGAGAGGGTATATTAACACTAAATTGCTATCCTGTATGTAACCGCTGATGACAAAGATAGATCTATGATATCAAGTAGTAGTCAGCTACTTAACAGACTTTGTAAGTATATAATTTAAAGTTCTGACAAACATATCTAATCATAAAAGCATTTTACATTTATAAGTCCTCCATATAAGAATGATACATTAAGATGTCTTCAATATTTATAATGAGCAAAATCTTGACATTATTGTAGGTCCCATTATGAATAATAGAAACAGCTAAAAGGAAAATAATTATATAAATTCATACTTCTATGACGTTCCCTGTCGCGTTCCCTGTCACGTTCCCTGTCACGTGATCTTGATCTGGACTTACGTCTCTCTGAAAAAAGAATAATTGTTGCTTATTAAAATTACTCAGGACAGTACTAGATCCAAACACCCAAGGGTCAAGGTTCGGATCATTATCAGTGCAGGGGTTCCACTAGGTGCTGAATCTCAAGGGTCATTTTGATACTTTGTGACAGGATTTTATAACCAAAATACCTATAATATATTATGGAGAAAACTTGATCCTTCAGTCAAAATCATTAGAGTCAAAATGTGGCTTTTAGGAAATTCCAGGGGTCAAAGGGTCAACTCAAAGGTCAAATGGAACCACTGAGAGGTTTGAATAAAATGGCGAGACGGTGTCAGAGTTTTTGTGACTATGTTGAGCTTACTTGTTAATGACTGGACTTAAATATCCAAACCATCGATTTTTCAAATAACTGCATGTGAAAAAAACACACTTTTTATGTCCCTGCTATGAACTTGCAGAAGGGCACACAGTGTTATCCCTGTCCCTGTGTTTGTCCGTGCATCTACCCGAGTGTTCCCAAATCATGTCTGGCCCAGAAATAACTTGCCAAAAATGATCACCATAAAAAGAAAATGTGTTGTATGCAACAAGGGTCACCATATCTCACAAGGTCAAAGTCAAACTGCATGATTTAACTTTGATCATTTGCCAATGTAATATAGTGAAAACAGTTGCTTGTGTCAAGTCCACCACTTTGGTTTGTGGAATTTTGAAATAACTTGGAACAATTGATCACAATAATATGACAATGAGTTGCATGCAAAAACTGTACCCATAGCTCAAAGGTCAGGGTGCAGGGATGAACTTTGTTGGGATAAATAATACTTATCTATCATTCTATGGACACATTTCTGATTTCAATATGAATACATTTGAAGATCACTGTTATTCCAAGCTATCAGATTTCAAACAAGAGAGCCATGATGGCCCTATATTGCTCACCAGAGTACACTGTCCTTTTGGCTGAATTAGGACGACCTAAGTATCCTTCCTGTTAAGTTCAGTCAAAATCCACATAGCAGTTTAGGAGATGTTGTTTATATTTTCCACTATATATGTATATAAGGAACAAAAGCCCGCCCCCAGGCGACCATGCCATTACGTGGACCATACTCATTCAAGAGGACCAGTACACAATGCTACACAGCAAATATTAAAACTCTACACCTTATGGTTTTGGACGAGACGATTTGTAAAGCTTCCATTTTTTTCTATTTTTAGCTCAGGACTGTGACCCACTTATGAAGCAGACTGGAACCATTCATATAACTTTGACGACCATGAAAGGATCATTCTTGTGAAGTTTGGTCAAAATATATTTAGTTTTTTAGGAGGAGATGTTGCTATAAATATAGATGTCCCCTGGCAGCCATGTTATTTGAATGAACTTAAGAATTGATTCAATCTTGAAACAGAACCACTAGACAATACTACACACTAAATATCAAAGTACCAGGCCTTTGGACAAGCAGATTTTCAAATTTTTCACTTAAAATCTATTTTAGCTCCTGTGACCTACCTATGCAACAGTACAGAACGATTTATGCAACTTTGATCACCACCTAAGGATCATTCTTGCGAAGATTGGACAAAATCCATTTTCACATTTTATATGAGGACCCTTGTACACAGAAATTGAGAACCAGTCTCGGCCGCTTAAAACCGTTTATATCATTGAATTTGAGTGGGAAATAAAACATTTGCCAATCATCTTCGCCAACAGTTGGGCTGTCATTGATACAAATTACAATCCATATTGATACATTAACTCTTTTTTTCTGTCAATTGATATTCAATACACACTTTCAAAAATCGATACTATGGCGGGAAAATACAGGAGAAAAATTGTGCCATTATAGCGCTTATTGTGCTTATTGGATAGTGCATTCCAAATGTTGGCAATATAATATATAAAATGTGAAGTTAACAACGTGGATTAATTACTTAAATGGTATCTTGTTGTCATAAAGATAAATGTTTAACATTTAAATATGTATTAATAATTAATGTTTGATAATTATGAAACATACAAATTAACAAAAAGTGCAAAGCTTCCTATCAGTTTATGTTTTACAAATCTCCTCAATAATAAGAAAGCATGTTTCTAGTCACACACTGAATAAATTATAGTGTGCATACGATAAGCCTTCGTTTTTAGCCATATATCAAGCAAAATGTAAATCTTTACTCCATTTATCATCTTACATATTATGACATGTTTACCTTCAAACCTTATGAGAAACTAGACTTACAGCTTAATGTTTCACTAAAAATTGTCAAATTATGCAATACTGAAATGTTAACCAATGAAATTTAATTAAAATCAAAACTATAACCGATGTTTTTTTAATTAACATCAATATCAAGTATGAATAAACACCGTATGACGCGACCGACGTAAACGAAAATATACGCGAGTCGATATTGAAAACGAAAGTAGAAATATTCAATAAAAATATAGACAGCGTTTACGGTGAAAAAATTCAACAAATTCGCCGTAATCGCAGTATTCATTGCAATATCGCACCTTTCACGGGTCGTCCGTTTGATTTATGACAGGCTTAATTTGTCGTCTATGTCGGTTCACCACACACGTCGTGTAAACACACTCATGTCGAAATTCATTACAAAGCTAATCGCTCATTGGTCAGCAGTAGTCGCTTATCCAATCAGATCTCTCCTTACATTGTAGCTGTAGACGAAGCTTAACTTCACATAGTCGAATAGTTGGGGCTGTTTATTGATCAACATTGATTAAACCGTGGAGTAAAACCCGATAATAGGTTTGTTTAAACAACGAATGCACTGCGGATGTCTCGCTTGATTACACGTAGGCTCCTATTGTTTAATGACATGTCCCAGAAATTTATGGCGACTTAATTTTCGCCGTACTTTTGAAAATTGGCGAAATGAATGGACGTTCGGCGACTTCTTCGCCCACTTCGCCTAATAGCTTGTTCCCTGTGACTTCAGATGGTATTTACTTCTTTGCAATCAATTACTTTACTCAGGGGTTCCATTTGACCCTTCAGTTGACTCTTTGACCCCTGGATTTTTTAACGCAACTTCATTGTGTAAATCGTCTTAATTGGGCACGTGTACACACTCATTGGACAAGATGGCGCTGGAATACCGTTATTTTCGCATGATTCCAGATTTTGTTTATAACGTGGAGATGGCAAGGTGCGCTTCTACCGAAGGAGAAATGAATGCTATGCTGACAGTTGTGGTCTTGAACGAGGTCGTTTCAGGGGTGGGGGTTCTGTCATGTGTTTGTATTAAAGTTAAAATAATAAAAAAGTAACAACAAATGAGAGGTACGAGTTTACCAAATTCGGTACAAGTTGACTTGGGCAGGTACAAGTTGACCAAATTCAGTACGAGTTGACTTGGGTAGGTACAAGTTGACCAAAGAAAGAGTACGAGTTGACTAAGGGGTAAGTTACGAGTCGACCAAAGAAAGAGTACAAGTTGACTTGGGTAGGTACGAGTTGACTTGGGTAGGTACGAGTTGACTTGGGTAGGTACGAGTTGACTTGGGTAGGTACGAGTTGACCAAAGAAAGAGTACGAGTTGACTAAGGAGTAAGGTACGAGTCGACCAAAGAAAGGGTACGAGTTGACTAAGGGGTAAGTTACGAGTCGACCAAAGAAAGAGTACAAGTTGACTTGGGTAGGTACGAGTTGACTTGGGTAGGTACGAGTTGACTTGGGTAGGTACGAGTTGACTTGGGTAGGTACGAGTTGACTTGGGTAGGTACGAGTTGACCAAAGAAAGAGTACGAGTTGACTAAGGAGTAAGGTACGAGTCGACCAAAGAAAGGGTACGAGTTGACTAAGGAGTAAGGTACGAGTCGACCAAAGAAAGAGTACGAGTTGACTAAGGAGTAAGGTACGAGTCGACCAAAGAAAGAGTACGAGTTGACTAAGGAGTAAGGTACGAGTCGACCAAAGAAAGAGTACGAGTTGACTAAGGAGTAAGGTGCGAGTCGACCAAAGAAAGAGTACGAGTTGACTAAGGAGTAGGTACGAGTCGACCAAAGAAAGAGTACGAGTTGACTAAGGAGTAAGGTACGAGTCGACCAAAGAAAGAGTACGAGTTGACTAAGGAGTAAGGTACGAGTCGACCAAAGAAAGAGTACGAGTTGACTAAGGAGTAAGGTACGAGTCGACCAAAGAAAGGGTACGAGTTGACTAAGGAGTAAGGTGCGAGTCGACCAAAGAAAGAGTACGAGTTGACTAAGGAGTAAGGTGCGAGTCGACCAAAGAAAGAGTACGAGTTGACTTGGGTAGGTACGAGTTGACTTGGGTAGGTACGAGTTGACTTGGGTAGGTACGAGTTGACCAAAGAAAGAGTACGAGTTGACTAAGGAGTAAGGTACGAGTCGACCAAAGAAAGGGTAAGAGTTGACTATTAAAGGCACTATCCTATTATTAAGCCTACGTCATTGTTCAATGTGAACAAAACATCTTTTAAGCGAAACATCTGAAAGACACGAACGTTAATATCAATTTACCGAACTTACCAGTATCCCTTTAAAGTTTCATGACTTAGTGAATAAGTCTTAACTTAAGTTTAGCGACTGGTCGAGTGTCCGCTTTACATGCAAGGGGTACAGGGTTCAATTGAATGTTTCCGGTGAAAATAAGATTAAATGTAAATGTTTACCTCGCTTCGGAGATCTGCTTTTACTTCTACTACGTGGCATAACTAAAATTATAAGAAAACTGAACTTAAATATACTTCAGTTAAAACGCTTCCCGGTGTGTTTGTGTTATTTACACACCTGTGAAAATTGCTAAGAAGCACAATGGTTTCTTTAAATTGGGCAAAAAACTATATCCGATGTTTATTGTCCCCACTTGAATATATTTTCACACGTGAAAATTGTTTTGAATTATTTCGCTAATTTGTCGATGAACTTACGTTGGTATATTTATGATGTTTTGCTTAATTTATAGTAGCCCCTTACTTTTCGATAATTTCATCGCTTTGGGCTATTTTTATATAAATTTTACTCAATGCACAAAAATTGTTATATTGTATGAATTATGATTTTGCCTAAACTATATATCTTTTTAGACGAAAATTGTAAAATAATTATCGATTCAATAAAATACACGAAAATATGACTCAATATGGTTTTTGAATTCTGTCAATATAAATACCGAAATATGTGCATTGTTCCGTGTCAACTTCCTTTTCCGGTTCTGGCCATACACAGACAGGTGAAATATTTTCGCTTATCGGTATCCATCAACTTCCCTTGTACATTGTAGGGCAAATAGCTGTGCAGAGACTTGTAATCATCTTTATTCAAACGAATTACATCGTTATTTTCTTCGTCCATTGTAATTACTTGTAGCATTTGTATGATAAATGAGCTACTATCACTGTATGTATATATCGGTTCTGTGAACGAGAAATACTGCGAGCATACTCGACTTCCCCTGATTTCTTTTACTGTTTGGGCTGATGCAGATATGTAGGAACAAAGAAAGCAGCTATGGTCTTAGTTTGGCAATTGTCTTGAACATAAGAAATACTTCCTATTCGATTTGGTCATGTCAAATGATTGTCCGAAAAAATTGGATATGTAGGATACTTCTTCTTCTTCCAAATAAACTTCGTGCCTCAAGTTGAGTACATGCTCATTAATACATTATAACAATAACATTTATTATTTAGTCATTAAACTTGTACATAAATTTTCTGATCCAATGTCTACAAAATGTAGCAGAAAAACATAGGATTACTAAGGAATCGAAGTGGGTGAAATCATTTTGTGCTTGTGTCATTTATCCCATTTAAAATGATCCCTGCCTTGCGTTCAGTGCAAGCGAACATTCGGAAATGTTACAAAACAGCGCGAGTTTTGCTATTGACCAGTGTGATAGTGAAAAACATTTGCTATCCATCTCAGAGGTAGTACTGCGTTTTGTATCCCTGGCCCACCCTATCACAATGACTGTCTGTGAGGCAGGGAACCAGAATAAAAACAAGGCGGTCAATACGTACACTTGTTCGATCTTGAACAGTGAGCAGGCTTCCGTTTGCTGTAACAGAACGCTACGCTGATTCTGGGTTTCTCTCTCGCTAAACATTATCAATTCGTATTCTGGGTGTCAATTAACCGGCTAAACCACCAACAGTCTAAGAAATCAGTTGACGGAAACTAGTGCTGAAAATATGGCCCTGCATAACTTATTGCACATTTTGTCATTTTCTGGTCTTGTCGACTTATCATTATCATGGTAGCACTTTTCGACACGATTCTTTGTCGCTCTTTTTTTTCACTGATATTGAACTGTTGAACCTGACCAGCAGGGAAAATTCATTTCCTATATAGCTCTATTGATGCATTCTACAGTGGATAAGGTCAAGAATTCCCAATGCTGTGCACTAATTGTATAAAGATATACACTTGTTTCCATCCACTGCAGATTTCAGAGCTTTGGTGTAATAGCTGTGCAACATACTGGGTTAATTAACTAAGTCGAATTGAAAAAAAAGATTGTATATTAATTTAAAACATTATTTTGTGGACTATGTGTAAGAAAGATGACACATACATGTTATCGAATATTAAGCATTTAAAGGTGATTTTTATCAGGTTAACAGTTTAAAATGACATTCTACAGTACTTTTAACTGTTCCTATGTTGATAAATTTATACAATTTGCGGATTCGCAAATTATGCTACATCACATTGCGTAGGGCCTGTTTAGATGTTACATGTGAAAGTAATTATAGAATAACAGAATAAATGTCTTACTGTTAAATAAGTGAGATGTTTACATGTGAAAGTAAAAATAGAAAAACATAAATGTCTTACTGTTAAATAAGTGAGGTTGGGTCTAATTTATAGGACTTGTGAAATGACCATGCCTAAATAATATCAACTATGGTAATCTTTCTATCAGCAGTGCTTGATTATTGAGTTGGTAATTTCCATGTGATTAAACTGGATTTGAGTAATTAGTAATTTAAGGAATGTGTGTGCAGTGAAACTGTCGTGAACAATTCTTGAACTTTTTTTATCTACAAGTAGTCAAACTAATATGAGTGTCTCATTCATTGTTTCCTTAGGGCCACAAACATGAAGTTCAACAAGCTGACAACGTCGTCTAGACGAAAGAATAGATGTCGCTACTTTAATGCTCCATCTCACATTAGAAGGAAGCTGATGAGTTCGCCTCTTTCCAAAGAATTGAAACAGAAGTACAATGTCAGATCAATCCCTATTAGAAAGGATGATGAGGTCCAGGTAATCATTGTGTGCCTTATTTATAAGATGGTTGTCTCTATATATTATATATGTATCAATGTATATATTTTATGAGAACCATTACATTGTCTCTTTGACTTAATTTTGTCCCATGCTTCACACTAGTATGTTATAATGAAGTCTGGGTAACGAATTGTTCAAGAGCAATTTGTGGTTCGACTTTCATTTGTCTACTTGTGTAAACCTACGTTTTATTGCTAACCTTAAACACATCTCGGACATATCATAAAAATGTGTGTATTATTTGGGGCTTTTTGTTACGAAAAAGTATTGCCATTGGATTAATAGCATAGAAATACTTTGTGTAATTATTCATTTATTGACCTTTGCAGGTTGTCCGAGGACATTACAAAGGACAGCAGGTTGGTAAAGTTGTCTCCTGCTACAGAAAGAAATTCGTGATTTACATTGAAAGAATACAGAGAGAAAAGGCCAATGGTGCCTCTGTCAATGTCGGCATTCACCCTTCTAAGGTTTGTTTACTTACATACAGTAATACCTTTAAAGCTTTTGAGATCAATATATTCAGGAAAGTTCAAATACTTGCAACGTGGGGTATAAATGTATTGTGAAACCTCAATGATAAGATCACCATTAGTTCTGAAGGCAATTGTTGTGAGGTTGTCAGATGATGGGCTGATGAAAGATTAAAAATTTGTTTGTGAAAATAATTTGGAGGAGGTCTTTTAGTGAGATTTTTATTAGCTCACCTGGTGAGCTTTTAGGATCGATGATTGTCCGGCGTTGTGCACCATGTGTCGACATTTTCTTTAAACAACATCTCCTATACTACTGAATGGATTTTGTCCCAACTGCACAGGAATGATCCTTGTGTGGACCTCTTTCAAAGTTACATAAATCGTTCCGGTCTGCTGCATAAGTAGGTCACAGGAGCTTTGAAAATCTTCTTGTCCCAAACCATAAGGCATAGAGCTTTGATATTTGGTGTAAAGCATTGTCTAGTTGTCCTCTTAAAGATTGCATGAATTATTAAGTTTGGTAAAAAAACATGGCAGTGTATTCAGGTGAGCGATATAAGGGCCATCATGGTCCTCTTGTTTACTATACTTTGCTCTTGTCTGATTTCTTTGGATTATAAAATTTCTCCTAAATCTGTGGGGTGTAACTCTTAAATTCCTGCTTACTCAAGATGGTTGCTTCAATGCACCAGCTTCCTACAGTATGGATAGATTATTGTTCAGCAGCTGGATAGATTGGTTTCTTGGTAGCCATGTCTTCCTTACCAACTGAACTACATCATGTTGCCTATACATTACATTAACCTAGAAGTTGGGTCGTTCAGTCAGATATGTCAAACATACAAAGTGCATTTTGTTACCAGTTACATACAATACCCAGTAGTTATAGACTGGTTAGTAACTTAGTTTATCCCTGCAGTATTATAGATGTACACTGCTATGCCTCTTCATGTATTCAAAGTAGAAAAGGCTTTGTCATTGGATCGTAAAATTTCTCATAACGCAGTGAGTATAAGGCTGGATGATATTACACCTTTTACAGCTTACTTAAATTCCTGCTTACTCAAGATGGTTGTGTTGATGCACCAGCTTCCTACAGTATGGATAGATTATTGTTCAGCAGCTGGATAGATTGGTTTCTTGGTAGCCATGTCTTCCTTACCAACTGAACTACATCTGCATCATGTCACGTGGGCTTTACATTTGGATGGAAGATTAAAAACTTGTTCGTGAAAATACAAACTTATTAATGAGGTGGTGTTTTAGTGAGGTTTTACTATACATTGCTGTTTGGTTTCATTGAAAACGTTTTACTATACATTGCTGTTGGGTTTCATTGAAAAGGTTTTACTATACATTGCTGTTTGGTTTCATTGGAATGTTTATCCTAAATCTGTGGGGTGTAATTCTTAAATTCCTGCTTACTCAAGATGGTTGTGTTGATGCACCAGCTTCCTACAGTATGGATAGATTACTGTTCAGCAGCTGGATAGATTGGTTTCTTGGTAGCCATGTCTTCCTTACCAACTGAACTACATCTACATCATGTCACGTGGGCTTTACATTTAGATGGAAGATTAAAAACTTGTTTGTGAAAATACAAAGTTATTAATGAGGTGGTCTTTAAGTGAGGTTTTACTATACATTGCTGTTTGGTTTCATTGAAAAGGTTTTACTATACATTGCTGTTTGGTTTAATTGAAAAGGTTTTACTATACATTGCTGTTTGGTTTCATTGAAAAGGTTTTACTATACATTGCTGTTTGGTTTCATTGAAAAGGTTTTACTATACATTGCTGTTTGGTTTCATTGAAAAGGTTTTACTATACATTGCTGTTTGGTTTCATTGAAATGTTTCTCCTAAATCTGTGGAGTGTAATTCTTAAATTCCTGCTTACTCAAGATGGTTGCTTCAATGCACCAGCTTCCTACAGTATGGATAGATTACTGTTCAGCAGCTGGATAGATTGGTTTCTTGGTAGCCATGTCTTCCTTACCAACTGAACTACATCATGGTACATTACATTAACCTAGAACTTGGGTTGTTCAGTCAGATATATGTCAAACATACAAGGTGCATTTTGTTACCAGTTACATACAATACCCAGTAGTTATAGACTGGTTAGTAACTTAGTTTATCCCTGCAGTATTATAGATGTACACTGCTATGCCTCTTCATGTATTCTAAGTAGAAAAGGCTTTGTCATTGGATCATAAAATTTCTCATAACGCAGCGAGTATAAGGCTGGATGATATTACACCTTTTACAGCTTACTTAAATTCCTGCTTACTCAAGATGGTTGCTTCAATGCACCAGCTTCCTACAGTATGGATAGATTACTGTTCAGCAGCTGGATAGATTGGTTTCTTGGTAGCCATGTCTTCCTTACCAACTGAACTACATCTACATCATGTCAGGTGGGCTTTACATTTGGATGGAAGATAAAAAACTTGTTTGTGAAAATACAAACTTATTAATGAGGTGGTCTTTTAGTGAGGTTTTACTATACATTGCTGTTTGGTTTAATTGAAAAGGTTTTACTATACATTGCTGTTGGGTTTCATTGAAAAGGTTTTACTATACATTGCTGTTTGGTTTCATTGAAAACGTTTTACTATACATTGCTGTTTGGTTTCATTGAAAACGTTTTACTATACATTGCTGTTGGGTTTCATTGAAAAGGTTTTACTATACATTGCTGTTTGGTTTCATTGGAATGTTTCTCCTAAATCTGTGGGGTGTAATTCTTAAATTCCTGCTTACTCAAGATGGTTGTGTTGATGCACCAGCTTCCTACAGTATGGATAGATTACTGTTCAGCAGCTGGATAGATTGGTTTCTTGGTAGCCATGTCTTCCTTACCAACTGAACTACATCTACATCATGTCATGTGGGCTTTAATATTTGGTTGAAAGATTAAAAACTTGTTCGTGAAAATACAAACTTATTAATGAGGTGGTTTTTAGTGAGGTTTTACTATACATTGCTGTTTGGTTTCATTGAAAACGTTTTACTATACATTGCTGTTGGGTTTCATTGAAAAGGTTTTACTATACATTGCTGTTTGGTTTTATTGGAATGTTTCTCCTAAATCTGTGGGGTGTAATTCTTAAATTCCTGCTTACTCAAGATGGTTGTGTTGATGCACCAGCTTCCTACAGTATGGATAGATTACTGTTCAGCAGCTGGATAGATTGGTTTCTTGGTAGCCATGTCTTCCTTACCAACTGAACTACATCTACATCATGTCACGTGGGCTTTACATTTGGATGGAAGATTAAAAACTTGTTCATGAAAATATAAACTTATTAATGAGGTGGTTTTAATTTTGAGGTGGTCTTTGAGTTGGGTTTTACTATACATTGCTGTTTGGTTTAATTGAAATGTTTCTCCTAAATCTGCGGAGTGTAATTCTTAAATTCCTGCTTACTCAAGATGGTTGCTTCAATGCACCAGCTTCCTACAGTATGGATAGATTATTGTTCAGCAGCTGGATAGATTGGTTTCTTGGTAGCCATGTCTTCCTTACCAACTGAACTACATCTACATCATGTCATGTGGGCTTTACATTTGGATGGAAGATAAAAAACTTGTTTGTGAAAATACAAACTTATTAATGAGGTGGTCTTTTAGTGAGGTTTTACTATTCATTGCTGTTTGGTTTAATTGAAAAGGTTTTACTATACATTGCTGTTTGGTTTAATTGAAAAGGTTTTACTATACATTGCTGTTTGGTTTAATTGAAAAGGTTTTACTATACATTGCTGTTTGGTTTAATTGAAAAGGTTTTACTATACATTGCTGTTTGGTTTAATTGAAAAGGTTTTACTATACATTGCTGTTTGGTTTAATTGAAAAGATTTTACTATACATTGCTGTTGGGTTTAATTGAAAAGGTTTTACTATACATTGCTGTTGGGTTTCATTGAAAAGGTTTTACTATACATTGCTGTTGGGTTTCATTGAAAAGGTTTTACTATACATTGCTGTTTGGTTTCATTGGATTGTTTCTCCTAAATCTGTGGGGGGTAATTCTTAAATTCCTGCTTACTCAAGATGGTTGTGTTGATGCACCAGCTTCCTACAGTATGGATAGATTACTGTTCAGCAGCTGGATAGATGGGTTTCTTGGTAGTCATGTCTTCCTTACCAACTGAACTACAACTACATTTATGTCACATGGGTTTAATATTTGGTTGAAAGATTAAAAACTTGTTCATGAAAATACAAACTTATTAATGAGGTGGTTTTTTAGTGAGGTTTTACTATACATTGCTGTTTGGTTTCATTGGAATGTTTCTCCTAAATCTGTGGGGTGTAATTCTTAAATTCCTGCTTACTCAAGATGGTTGCATTGATGCACCAGCTTCCTACAGTATGGATAGATTATTGTTCAGCAGCTGGATAGATTGGTTTCTTGGTAGCCATGTCTTCCTTACCAACTGAACTACATCTACATCATGTCACATGGGCTTTACATTTGGATGGAAGATTAAAAACTTGTTCATGAAAATATAAACTTATTAATGAGGTGGTTTTAATTTTGAGGTGGTATTTGAGTTAGGTTTTACTATACATTGCTGTTTGGTTTAATTGAAAAGGTTTTACTATACATTGCTGTTTGGTTTAATTGAAAAGGTTTTACTATACTTTGCTGTTTGGTTTAATTGAAATGTTTCTCCTAAATCTGCGGAGTGTAATTCTTAAATTCCTGCTTACTCAAGATGGTTGCGTTGATGCACCAGCTTCCTACAGTATGGATAGATTATTGTTCAGCAGCTGGATAGATTGGTTTCTTGGTAGCCATGTCTTCCTTACCAACTGAACTACATCTACATCATGTCACGTGGGCTTTACATTTGGATGGAAGATTAAAAACTTGTTTGTGAAAATACAAACTTATTAATGAGGTGGTCTTTAAGTGAGGTTTTACTATACATTGCTGTTTGGTTTAATTGAAAAGGTTTTACTATACATTGCTGTTTGGTTTCATTGAAAAGGTTTTACTATACTTTGCTGTTTGGTTTAATTGAAATGTTTCTCCTAAATCTGCGGAGTGTAATTCTTAAATTCCTGCTTACTCAAGATGGTTGCGTTGATGCACCAGCTTCCTACAGTATGGATAGATAACTGTTCAGCAGCTGGATAGATTGGTTTCTTGGTAGTCATGTCTTCCTTACCAACTGAACTACATCATGTCACATGTACATAACATTAACCTAGAAGTTGGGTCGTTCATTCAAATATGTCTAACATACAAGGCGCTTTTTGTTACCAGTTAAATACAATACCCAGTAGTTGTAGGCTGTTTAGTTTATCCCTGTATTCAAAGTATAAAACAAACCCATTTTATTCCATAAACGTGTTAATTCTCATAATTAACATACTGATTTCTTCTTTATAATTCCAGGTGGTCGTTGTAAAATTGAAGATGGATAAGGACCGCAAAAGGATCCTTGAACGTAAAGCCCGTGCTAAACAGACTGCTGACAAGGGCAAACACACAGAAGAATCTATCATGGAAACATCTTAATTTACTTCTGTTCATGTCTGTGGAAAATAAAGAGAAAAAAGCAAGTGTTTTTTTCGTTTCTGTTTGCAGCATTTGTTTACATCTGTACTGTCTGTACATTATGATCATATGCTGTATACACTTGTCAGAACGTGCTCTGTATAATTTGTGGGGGCACACCATGACTCCTTGTCACTCAGTTGACAAGAAGTTGCAGCTAATTATTGTTCACTGTTCTTTGGGTCCATAACTCGGTATTTACACAAATGATGAGACTAGACCATTATTAATAATCTATGCTAGTTCAGTTCAACGAAACCATCCAGGGAAGACATTGGTGAAGATAATATAGTGTGGAAACATAACACATTGAAAAAGTTGGAATTCTTTTTATTGTCATTGACACATTGGCATAACATTTCAATTTCTAGTGCATTGCCTTTGAATTACATGACAAGATCCATAGCAAACTGATATTGTGACACATCGAGACTCAAGAGTTTGGCATGAAACTATTCTTACTAACAGCTTTCTTACCAAAACTAGTAACAAATAGTTCAACATCCTACTCGTGATCTGTACCATGAATCAAAATTGCCATCTTTACAACATTTCTACATATCCTGGAGCTAAATATATGCTCCGTACACTTGAAAATGCAGTTTTGAACCTGCGACATAATTGTAAAGCGTCATTTTATTGCATTTTGAAGCTTATTTTATTTGAAAATACCCAATATTTGTGATGAATTATATCGTATATGTTGCACAAACGAGAAATAACACAATGTACAGTCCTTTTCTAGATATGATCCCTATGCAAGTCAAAAAAACTTGAGAAAAATAGGTCTAGTGCATTTTTAAATGCGCTTAGTATATTGTACCAACAAGACAACAGCTGACAGCACAATTACGGGTAATATTTCAAGAGGCCCTCCCAAGCAAAAACCAACATTATTAATTTTCTCATTGTAATAATTTATTACCAATATCAACTACCTCTCAACAACAGCCAAATAGAATCTTCCATATGGGTGTTCTAGAGAGGCTATAATATATTATGAGCGCTGCTGTGGGATTTACAACCTCTTCTGTAAGTGACATCATTTAAAGATAACACAACATGTAATGTCACTATTTGCAAGCAGGAAACAATATTTACTCCATAATTATGGTCATTTCGTTTTCAAACTGTCATATGCGGCAAATAGTGATTACTGTCAGTACATGTCGACGTCACAGATGTGACGTTTTCTGGAAATGAAGTCACTTATAGAAGAGGTTGGAAGTCGTCCAACGGCACTCGTACGAATATTTGGTATTAAGATAATATGCAGCACATCATATTATACAAATATACTTGTTAAATTTTATTCGATATTGTCTCTACTTGAAATTCTAGCTGTCTGATATTAAAGTACAGCAAACTTACTAACTTGAAAATGATTCTTCCGATGAAGTCTGATAAATTGTCATTCTAAACAAGTTTTCAGATATCTTGAAATACCAAGTTTTTGCTCAAAAAGCTTTAATTATATGTCAGAAATTTAACAGGGTTTTTTTTTGCTCTTTTGAGGATATGACCCACGAAATTGGGAATTTTTGCAAGAAAATAAGTCAAATTCAACTGTACATATAAATACATATAAACACACTTTAAACACAATTTTAAACATGCAATATACCTTTGGTAACTATTCACTTTCAAGATTGTCTGGGACTATTTTGGCAATTTGTAGATAGATTTCTATCCCATCTTTTATAGAATGACATTCAACTGTGCAAAAAGATACAAACATGCAATAAAGACATCAAATAAACCTGTGTGAAGCTCATGAAATGTACAAAGGCAATAGGTTTCAGAACATAATAAAGATGCTGTCAATTCGACGAAATTTGGTCTTAACAAAATGAACGCAGAACATGAACAATCGGGACTGCTTCTAATAAAACTTGCATAGTTTTTATGAACAATCAAACAGGTGTAAGATTATCAATCAAAGGGCATGGGACATAATTATGCACTGTATCAAAAATATAAGCCACATTTTGTTATCTTGACTGTACGAGTATATAAGTAGGTGGTTTGAAAAATACTTCAATTACTACGCACCATCTCTGTAATACAGATGCCTTGAAAAATGATCATAACACATGTAACTTCTTTAAAATAAACCTCAAAATTATTAGTTCATCTGATCAGGGCTCTAGCATTTTTTTTCAAAGACACTTGTCCCAGACTAATGGATATGGTAAAATTTGACCTGTCCGACGAAGGAAGCTAGTTGTCCGAGAATATCGGTCAATTTAGTAACAAATAAACACACAATCCCAATCTAAAATTAATAATCACGTGTATGTTAGGTTTGACTAACAACTGTACAATTGCTGATCTTGGTCAGCTTTAAAAACACTTGTCCAGGACTAATTTCAACTCAACTGTTGGAAGCCTGATTCAGCATTAGACTAGTCTGAGACGTCGCGCTAGCCTAGTGGGTTTCTAGAGCCCTGACCAATGGACCCTCCACAAGGTATGTACATGATTGATCATCGAACTGGAACATGCTGACTGTATGCATAGACTATTCGGTCAGTGGTTGCAGAGAAATAGCATGGACACAAATATCTGGCCGACACAATGTAACAATGCACAGACGGACAGACGAAGCAGTGGCTCTGTGCACCTCCTTTGGGGAGAATAAAAATACATGTAGCAGTAAATTTCAGTATAAATCTATTCTTCAGTCTAAACTACAACTACTTTTTATCTAGAAAATTCAATGTGAAGATTGCATTTGTTTTTATTTTTCTATCTAATACTACCACTTATAGTGAAAACTAATATGTATTTTATAATTAAAACCTACTGGTAAGGTGACTTCTAACACACCATATACTTCCAAAAATTACATTCAATTTGAAGAATGTTATGAAAACTTAAATGTCAACAATCACATTGACCTTCCAGCTAGGTCAGTGTCAGGACTTGTGATGTCCACGTGTAAAAGATGCATGTTAAGTAAGCAAATCAATTATGACCAAGAAACAAAATGACAGAGAACACAAATGGTCAAGTGTGACCTTGAGAGTGCGGCCCAGCCCTCGATGCTCTAGATTATTTTTTCAAAGACACTTGTCCAGGACTACTGGAAATGTTGAGTTTGACTTGTCCGACATAGGAAGATAGTTGTCCTAGAATATCGGTCGATTAAGTAACAAATAAACATACACAATGATAGCTCCACAATCTGAAATAAATAATCACTTGTATGTGTTTGTGGGATTCTAAGATTTGGTTTACAACTGAACAATTGCTGTAAAGGTGTTTGCAGCTAACATTTGATATTTGGTTCCCTGTGTTCAGTTAAGACAAACAGTTGCTCATGTTACAAAACTGTTTTGTTTTGTATCCCTGGCCCACCATATTGCATTCACTGCACACAAAGAACCAAATATCAAATGTTAGCTGCAAACACCTTTACTGAATGCAAGGATGGATCTTGATTGCCACAAATCATTGCACATTATTGCGGAGATGTGTGAATAATAAAATTTGAATCTTATCAGTAGTAAGAAGGTACTGAATTGTACTGAAACAATCTTCGGTAGGACAGGTCGGTGGTTTGACAGGACAGTCGGTGGAACTAATTGGGGGACCAATAAGGCCATAATGTTTTTTTTATTATGCTTCAACCTTGCTTAGCAACACCTAGCTACCTATTCAAAAAAACACACAGTCGTTTCCAGGAAACACAAAGCCAAATAATAGAGATGACTGTCATTTCACAAGTTTTAATTAGGTAAACATAATGGCCTAATCAGAATAAACAACAGTCAAATATACACTGACTGCACAATGATTATTAAAGCTTCAAACAGGACATTAAAACAAACAAAGATAAAAGTGGATTTCTTAAAATAACGGGTCAACAAACCAACACCACAGTATACACACAATAACCATTTTGCAATTACAAAATTGAGTAACACATACTTCAAACAATTCACCAAATATGATTGTGCATAAAAGTGAATAATGTAGTGACAGTACATGTATATGTATAGATTATAAAACTTCATTCCATAAGTCGGAGTGTAAGAGGACATTGTGCTTCAAGAGCTGTAATAACATGTACAATCTAAGGGTGGAAGTGTGATTTATCTGCCTCTGTATTTGAGTGTCGATATTCTCCATAGGGTGAGACGATACGGATGTAACTCGATACAATAGTTATCCTGATACACCTCCAGGCACGTAGCTACAGGTATGAAAAAAAAGCTGTTGCATACACACGATTATCAAAAAAATGAAAACAAGAAGAATGGAATAAGTAACATATGAGCATTTGTATGCACTTTGGGGTATCAATTTTATGTTATAAAACGCTTCAAATTTGCTCTATTGCTTGTGAAAATGTCACCAGATTGCATCTCCAACGTTCTAGAAAATGGGAGTCATTCCCCTAGACCCCTACACATTCTACAAGCTCTAGCTATGCCCCTGACTTCTCACGATACAGTATGCATTTTTTGTTATACAATAAATAAAAATGGCAGATCAATACACTGATTTTTCTCGAAACATATCAATATGTATCGGGAATAACTGCATCAATGGATCGTCGCACTCCTGTGGATAGACCAGTTTTGCTATCAACTCTTAATTAAATATAAAACGGATTATGAACACCAGAATAAATATAATGTTTAAAGAATGCCATTCACTGTTTAACAATAATTTGGCAATAAATATTTATGTAAATAAATTAACAATTATAATAATTACAAGCCATATATCTATCATTAACAACCCGGCCATCATAGGAAATGCACATTATCAACAAAACAATCTGACATACTATAGGAAATTACAAGAGCAATGTTCCTGACTTGAGCAAATGTAAGTTGCAAAGCAAGTCTTGAAAGCATATCATTAAATATTCACAACTAGCATTCAGATTCAAGTACATTTCGTAACCTTATTTCTAGAACCCTGTAACTCAATTTTTGGCGTCTTTCCAAGCTCTTTCTATCTGTACTACCTATATTGTTCTGGAATGCACATTACTTAAATAAAATGCAATTCCAAAACCCTATATGTAACAATTATCTCACGAGTGTAAAACTTTAAAGTTGGTATTCTAAACATGTTATGGGGTTCTTGAAATAATACAACAATTATGAACCTATCGCATCTTTGCCCCACTGCACATGAAAGCCATGGACACATCCAGTGCATTTAGACAAACTGAAAAATGTGTTGTCTAAATCCAACCCCTGAGCAAGAATCAAAAAATTTCTCCATGATCCTGCCAATATTTTCCTGAAGTATAACATCCCCTCTATAAAGTTCTCCATTTGTCCTCTACACCAACCATGCAGCAAAACATTGATATGTGCATTAACAGATAAACATAATAAACAATCTGTAATATAATCAGACATTCAACTCATCGTTTGCATAACTGCCAACAGGAAATGTGTTGTTTGAGCATTTTGTGAAGTAAAATTCGATACTAAAAACACTCAAAAAGCAACAAGGTAACAACAGGTGAAATGTCAAAGCACTAATAAAAACAATATTCACATTTGAGTGACATATAACTTATTTCACAAAATCTACAACATCACAACTCCTAAATACATGTATTGACACTAGTATAATATTATAATGTAATTTCCTACAAAAAAAAATAATTGCATAAGTTGATCATGATTTAGCACTTTCAAATAATTCATACTTCAATGAAGACAAAAAAAGATATAATTATTTTCCAAATTACAGTCAGACCTCATTCATTCGACAACCTTCTATCCAAATACTTCATATAATTCCAAAATAAATATCAGGTTCCAATGTATCTTCTTATGCAAGTCGAATTGAAATGGGCTATTCTAAACCATGTATTATTCGAAAAATAAAATTTCGGACCAGAAAAATTCTTATGATCATACCTGATGGTACATGCAGTTAATAATAGCCTACTTAAGACAGTCAGGTTCGTCTACAACTCACAAGATATTTTCTCAAAGTCTTTTCCATTCATATGAGTATTTTTTTCTCTTAATTTATACTTATTTCATATGTTGTGATCCATTCGATGAAATCATTTACAAAAACTAAATTATGCATAGTTTTCAAAAAATGAAAAACCAACTATCAAACGGGCTATCAATATGGTATTGTCATAGATAATGAAAACACAGGAGATTGTCATGAGTTCTCCCTTTATTCCTTCTACAGTTCTCTCCCTTTATCCCTTCTATAGTATACGGTATGTGAAAAGTGCTATTTAGAAGGGATAAAGGGAGAGATCTCGTGACAATCTCTAGTGGATGAAACAAAGTACAAATGTACTGCCATTCAAATGCAGGAATAGAAGTTTATGTGGGAAAACTGATATACCATTCTTGGAGAACAGCCACAAAATATTCTTTCATACCAAATTTGAAACACAGGAATATCAGATTTCAAACCATTTTCCAAGTGTCTATATCTCAAGTCAGACAAATAAACAATCTATGATTACAGAAAACAACAAAACCATGTTACATGCATGATATGGCACATTTAGAACAGTGAAAATTATGTCTCCTCTGTTATCACTATTTTCACTGAGGGAATATATCTTCAAGTAGGATTTGTTACAGATATGGTAACCATGGAATCAGATTACCACAGTGTCCACGGAGGTTGCTTCACACTGTACACATTGGCATTGGTAACATTTATTGGAATGTTTATAATCGCAGCATCGAGACTGACTTCTTCCAATGTAGTTTTAATTACATATCTGAAATGCAAAAGTAAAAATTCTCCATTTAGAATCTATAAAAACTTGTCTGTTATACCACAGCCAACCTGCTGACATGGATCCAGTCACAAACTATACTCAACACCATTAAAAACACAACTGTTTTAATTAGGCCTCATTTTGTACATTGTGTTAAAAGCTACCAACTGTTACCAATGGTTGAGTATTGAAACTATGGACCAATAATTCATATTTCATGATTCAAAAAGTTTATGAAATTATGCTAGTGAATTACTATAGAATGATTTCTTCTTGAGGTCATGTTTTAAAGAAGACAATTTTCGGTTGCATTTTAAATGGCTTTAAGTATGTTTCTGTTCTTCAAAGCAGGTTTTCTGTTTATATCAAAAACCTATAAGAACTGACCAACCGATCCATCACATAAAATTGTGGTTAGAGAGACACATAAAATTTAAGCAAGAAGGACACTCTTTCCATTTATTGCAAATATTGTTTACAAGACAACTAAGCAAACTTGATGTCTTTTTTGCCAAACAAACATGTTTCTGTTATTTAACTTAACACTTCTGCAGATTCACATAAATAAGGCCAAAAAAATAAATAAGTGTGGTTCCAGTTACATGCCTGAAAAAAATAGGGTAGGTAGGTAGGCTTTTTTTTTGATATTGAATAAAAAAGTGGAAAAAAGGTGGAAAAAATAGGATCATCGGGGAAAGGGGAACCACACCTATTTTTGTTTTGGCCTTTAGAATTTTTAATTAACAAAAAATGCCTCTACATGTATATGACCACCTTTTGATCAAAGTGAGACCAACTCTTTTAGACATTATCACAAAACACTGATATTTTGTTTAAATGGACTACACATATAATGAGCCAAAAAGGTGTTGTTTTATAAATTTATATAAATGAGAAGTAGTTTTATAGAAGTATCGTATACGCTGCAAGATTGTTTCCTAGCTATCACCTCAGACAAAGCTTGTGAAAATAATAGCATGATACATACGAAACATTCTATTTTGTTTGCAGACAGTAAGTTGTAGTCTACATTAGATAAGTACATGCATATCAATTGTGAAACAAATTAACAATTGTAGATCATTGTCAATGACAGCAACCTGGGCTACTAACCAGTACCCACACCTTAAGGAAGAACTACGCCAATGATAAGATATGAACCCACGCCCTCCACACCAGAAGTCTGGCACTCCACATCCAGGGCCCGTATTCACAAACGTTTTGAGACTGAATTTCAGACTTAGACTTAGACTTTAAAATGGTAACTTTTCATTTTGTTCCTACGTTATTGTTATATAATATATTTTGATAAAACATAGCAAAATGTCGAGTGAGTAACAAGAAATATTCAGGCAAAAAATTATCCGTTTAAATATAATGAAAATTAAATGCTTGTAAATTTAACTTTTGCAATTTTAAAGTCTAAGTCTGAGATACAGTCTTAAAACGTTAGTGAATATGGGCCCAGATGTCTACAACTTCCCAATATCTATGATTATACATACCCATCTTTGCCTAATAGAAAGAAAACAGGAATGTAAACTTCTCTCTGTGTTTCGTCATCTACCATATCAATAAACATTTGATCGTTTCTAACATCACTATCGGTAATTATCACAGCAACAGCTCCCGCTTCTTGAGCATGAATAGACTTGGTCACAAAGGAGCATTCCCTGCAATAAATAGGAAATATAAGGCCATCCTTAACAAATGTTTTGTTTTGCATTGACGCAACCTGGAATTTTAACAGTGGGTTGGTAAGTAGCTATTTTTAGTTTAGTACTGTAATGGCCAGTTTAGTACTGTAATGGCCAGTTTAGTACTGTAATGGCTAGTTTAGTACTGTAATGGCTAAAAGAGCAAATAACAATTTTTTCATCGATAAACCTGAAAATATATAGTGCAGCATTTTTCACGAGTTAGTCGCGTCACTGCAAAATAACATTTTTTTATGGATGGCCATGATTATACTGTCCTTCCATTTAATAGAAAAATGACATCAAGTGTATAAAACTAACTTACACAAATTTTATCTAATAATATGTAGTACAGTAAAACCTCAATAATAAGACCACTGTTGGGACCCTTGAAAATTGGTCTTCTTATTGAGGTGGTCTTAATACTGAGGTTGAATTAAGAGCAAAACAGTGAAAATGGATGTGAAAATTGTGGTCTTAATTTTGAGGTGGTCTTATTATTGAGGTGGTCTTTAGGTGAGGTTTTACTGTATATCATTTAGCTCCTAAATTATATTTCACAAAAACTCAAAAATGAAAAATCAATAGAAATGTGAAAGATAAAAATCCCAAGATAAGCAGAGGGATCTGAATGTGTAAAGATATTACATGGCTTTGAAGGGTAAATTTTCTTCAGAATGGGTATTTTTAGGTCTGGTATTGGTAAAAGATACAGCACAGGCTAACGTATAGGACTGTTGAGAAATGGCGCAAAGCCCAAAACAAACAAAATTAACTTCAATTAATATCAGAATTTCCCATGTCAGTAAATAGGAAAGTTACAGACCTACTAACACATCTCCAACCGTGACTCAAACTTAGTAGCCCTGTTAATAATAAATCATACTATGTCTTTTCTACTTTCATGAAACTGGCCATGTTCTAGAAAGGATCATAACAGTGAGAGTGGTTACTGTTCTTCAATGTTTGAAACTACATTAAATTTTGTATATTGTCATTAAATTTTTAGAGTGATTAACTAATCCAAATTATCATGCGATAAACTGGCCCTTTGTGAACTTAAGATATCTCCTGCCACAGAAAATAATTTAACAAGTTACCTTGGTAACCAACTACTGCCTAGCAACATTGGCCAAATATAGGTATATTTCAGTTATATGAACCCTACACTGTAATGGATATTTACAAATTGATAATAGTTTCTGTGTAGAAACAATTCAACATTGGTGATAAATACATCACCAAACAAGAGTGCCAAACTGTCACAAAATACGCCCGTCATAAGTCAGAGCTCAGTGTTAAAACAAGACAAATTTTAGGTAATTTCTAAAATCAAAGGGTGGTAATTCCCGGGTGACATGAGCGATAAAGTTTGGTAAAGATCGGATGAAAACTCTTTGACTTAGAGAGCGGAAACGGCTAGTTTGGCCAATTTTGGATAATTCAAGGGCCATAATTCAGAAGTGCCTTGGGCGATGTGGCTGGTTATAGAACTTGGCCGAGATATTATGCCTACAAACATTTTCACCAAGGTCGGTAAAGATCGGATGAAAACTCTTTGACTTAGAGAGCGGAAACCATGTGGACGCCCGCCAGCCGCGGGTGTTCCCATAATATGTCCCGTTTTTCAAACGGGCGTATAAAAAGTACACAATACTGACATGTTTGTACTAGAGAAAGACTTGGAATGAACTTCAACTACATACCATTTGAGGTGTGCTCATTTGAGGAATGAAATCAGATTTAATCATTTAAGAGTTTTTACCTTGGCCCAGGATCTTGGGTATTCAGATTGACCCGCATGTTACGGATATATTGGGTACGCATTTGCAGCACTAAGATTTTATATTAAGTTTTGGTCAATTCACAATATCTTGAGTATGTGTTTTAGTATATAATACTACAAAATGTTCAAGTTTCCTTACCAGTACTTAACAGCAGTGGTATAACTTGACATACTTAATAATAACATCAAAGTAATGAAAAAAGTCATCCTGTTTATTTTTTTGGAACAGGGCTAAAAATATATAAACAGCCAGGGTCGTGAAGTAACTTGTCCAATCATTAGGGTAGAGGAAGACCAAAGGTTGACACCTGGGTATACCTTGGGTGAGATTTGAACCTGCAGCACTATGAAACTCAGCGACAAAACCACTACCACGAAAACCCCTTATAACCAATAATAGTGTGAATGTATTACCAGCAAGTAATTCTACTAACTCCAATGTTAATTTAATAAAAATCTAATTTGTTCAAGAATTATTTCTCAGAAGTATAATGTTTGTCATAAAATACCTACCCTCTTTGCATCATTACAACTCTGTTGTTTATCATGTGAGTATTCATGAGAGATGAACAACCATAGTAAGGCTGTGCTAAGACCAGCTCCATACCATTCTGCCTTCTTGACTGTAAAGTATGAAAAAAAACTAAATGCATGGATTAATTTCATGCTTTCTAGTCACAGTGGTGTTTTCCCCAGAATAACAGTGAATTGTTATCTCATTATTCACAGTGGAATTCAAAGTGATAATGACCTCATGTAAAATATTAAGGCATTCAACGGGCATATTTGATGTAATTAACAAGTAAACAATAACCACATCATACTGAATATTCCCTAATAAACGCATGGGGGAGCGTTACATTTTGGAGAAAGGGGGCATTTAATAAAGGTAAAAAGCCTTATTTTTAAGTCTCATATACATCTATAAGAACAATTACGCTACCGACTAGCCATTCTCTAAGTTCTAACCTTTGATCTAAACTGAAAGTGTCAAAACTTGCTCTGGCTAGCCTTATATATCTTCCGAACTAACCCCTTTGATCTGCCAGACAGTATTACATCACAGACAGCAGTACTGCTTGTCTTACATACATGTGCTTACGTAATCATTTGCCTCAGTTCACTATAGAGTTTTGAACTATTTATGGTTTAAGTGTTTAACAATTTAACATTCTACAGTAACATTAAACATTTTTTATTACAAGAGTCATTTTGATTCCTTGATATGCATGATCGATATAAAATGACAGATTAATTAAAACAAAACATTTTTGTTATTTATTCAAAAGGGGAGGGGGGGGGGGGGGCGTTAATTAAGGGAGAGGCATTTATTAGGGAATATTCGGTACTTCATTATATATCACCATCATTATCAAATTTAGATATGCAGTTGTCTTAAAAAACTATGATGTAAGTAACAACAATCTTACGAAATGAGTCCCGAAGTTTTTGGCTGGTCTTATTTTATATGTGAAACTGATGGAGGTGGGTTGCACTATTTCCATGAAGAGAATATCTCTGAGCACAACATTTATATTTGGCACGGTGGCAAGAACTTTTTCTCCTGTAGCTGAAAAAGTCAGAGAAGATATAATGATAAATACATAAATACATCAAGGGCATGGTACAAAGACTATATAAATTAGTTTTGGTACAAAAGCAAAAGCATGCATTTTATGACATTTTCAATTGTAAGTAATGTGAACAATTTTAACACAGAAAGTCAATAACTGAATAATAATCGAAGACATCACAGAACAGGGCTATGGATTGCCAGCCATTGGCCGATCCGATCCTTGGGGTCAACGATTCATGATCTAGACCATATTCTATATGGTTAAAAATGAATTGCTGATATACTTTATTATAGAAGACTTTGCTGTCTTAACATTCAAATGTACACTGAACAAATTTTCTAAACGTCCATGTCATAAAATACAAATTTAAGAAAACTGTTTTATATGCCGACTTAAAATTTGTCCTCGTATTATACATAGCACTCTATCAACTTTCACAAAGAAAATACCTATTTATCGTCATGGTTGACCATGCGTGACCAGGGCTAGTGCTGGCTTTTTTTTTCTTGAGCCAATTTTGGAACTGGTCGGTTTCCGTAATTCGCGGGCTATATTACAGCGCGCAATCGACAAATATTTAGTGCAGTTGGTCGTCTCAACCCCCAATATTCCATGGCATAGGACTTTGTTATTTCACTGTAATCCTTTTTAGTGTTTCTTTGAAATTGCTTTAGTCTACAAATCATTTCTAATAGAGCTCAATGTAGGATGAGTCACTGTAGCACTGTTATTTTATTATTGTCATTAAAGTTTAAACAATACATCTCATTATCAAGTATTCATTAATCAAATTTAAAGATGAAGACAAGGTATACTCCCAAACACAAGTCAGAGTCACGTGCAAGAAGCAATATATGTTGAAAACAGTCAGCTGTACATAAAAACTAGGCCACAAATGAAACATAAACTAATCATAGAGTGAGGTAAATTATGTGTGAATAGTCATAGCACAGACTATGAGTCATAAATCATCAATGTATACAGGCAATAATAATAGTAATCTGAATTTACTATAATAATTTTCATTCCTCGTAAAATACGGCACGGGCGGCATTACGGACGGTACGGATTTTATCGTATACTATCATGAGATGACATTTTCAGTGATATTAGATTCTAGAGAATTCCTGTATAAAAGCCGCCATCGGCTCAAAGATTAACATTAATTAATGAACTGTTAACTTATTTCAATCGAAAGTCATAGATCTTTCAAAGTGTAAACAACAGTTTGCAACTTTTTCTATTGTCAGTCTATTCAATCATTATTTCGGCGCATTCGTGTTTGACCAATTTAGTTCTCTGGAGTGTCATTATTATGCGCTTCACATGTCGGGTACGCAGGACGTGATTTGAATGGCTGAAAGGAGATTTTGTGACAGGCGACAAGCACCACCTCCGATTGTTTTTGGCAAGCGTGTGTATAATTATGTCATCATACACGAACGTGTCATAGACAGGATATCAATTGGGGCCCTTTAATATGTACGCGAGTTTATACACAGACATTGAGTACTGGTTTCAGCCGCTTTTAACCGCATTTATCATCGAAATTGAGTGGAATAAAACATTCGCCAACGGTAAATTTGGAAAGTCATACTCTACAATTTGAGCCAATTTGATATTACTTAAGCCAATCTTTGTTTTCTTGAGCCAATGGCTCAATTGGAACGCCAGCGCGAGCCCTGCATGACGGTGAGTTCAGTGGATTCAAAACAGGCTGGTATATGTATTTAGACTTTTTTGAACTCTCAGCAGCGGTGAGATTTTCTCCCAAGATCAAATGATCGGAACACCTCGTACAATTCTACGAAAATGATCCGCAATAATGAGCGAGGTGTTCTGATTAGCGGTAAAAATTGGCGATGTCCGCTATCAACATATAAAATGTGTGCGACAATTAGCCGTAACTGAATGCAGTTGCTCGAGCGAGTGGGCGCACAGTGGGCTAGCACTCTTTGGCACTCAGTACGTCCAGTAGAAAAATGCGTGCACAGTTTCGTAACTCGAGCGAGTGTTAGCCTTAACCGAACGCAAGGCATGATTACGTGTGAACAAAACAGGATAGTAGACATCTATTCGGATAGACACTTTATCCGGGAACGCTAAACACATATTATTTAAACGGTTAACTTATTTGAATCTGGCTAAAATCCTTTAAATTGAATCAAATTTACCTAGTGAGAAGTATAATAGTCTAACAAAACAGACTATCCAAAGGATAAGTCCTGACGAATTAAGCTGCATTTTTCTTCTTCTTTAAGTCGGCAGACGCTTTAACGCTTTACAAAGTCGGATTGGGTAAAGTCGGTTGCGTCCCGTTTTTTAAACGCAGTGGTTATCTCCCTTATTGATTTGCCCTATCACTCTCGCTGAGGTACCCGTAAACTAGACCCAGTCAAAGTTATGAGCGAAAAATTATTATTTAGCTTTCCTGAAAATATGGGTTTTAATGAGTACCAGTTTAAAAGACACAAAGGCAACATGGAGAGAGAGAGGCAAAGAAACACCCAATACTATCATGTTGACGTTTTGAAGTTTCAGTGTTTGTTAACAATATCAATTATTCAAAAAGGTAAATCTACATGTTATTATCACGGACATATGTCCGTGTCGTTATATTATTATTTCAAACCAATCAAAACAGAAACATTGCTTTTTATATCAATTACAATTTTATACCCGACATCTTTTGATGGTCGGGAATTGACCCTGAATATCAATGATTTCTACTGACGTACAGGTAATTATAGCATGATTCTTGAGATGCGCAGTCCTGATATGTTGACTTTAAATAAATGTTGTCACTACTCATTATATATTGTTTTAATTTTTAACTTCACATAAAGAGACAAATGATACATTACATAATTTACAAACATCACAAAATTGAATGAATTAAATAATTTAATTTCTTAGCAATAGAAGAATATTGCTTTGAAATTAAATTGTTTTTTCAAAAACGATATAATTTGAGTAAGATGTTAACCAAATCACCATGCATGTATTCGTCTAAAACAAGCATTGATCGGAAACAAAAACGTTCATTCAACTCTACAAGAACACAGAGAGTCTCAATGGGATATTTAGTTGGCAAATCACACGCCTCTTGTATGACAGCACACTAACTTGAAAACAGCTTCAATAAATTGAACTGACACGATTTAAGGGTATTTTTCATTAGAAATTTCGTCGCAAGTTTTATAAAAATAGACTGTAAAATGTAAGAATTATAAACATTATTTACTGTATTAAAGTTCGTAATTTTGAGTCTCCATAGTCAATATTCGTCCCCTGGGGCACAATACGCAAGATATGCAAACCCCACAATTTGGGGACAACCCTTACTTGCGAAACATCATGACCTCTGGAAGGATTTCGGGTCAAGAAATACTGGCAAATAGCATATAACATTATCATATACAGAACAAAATAAGTAGAAAGTGAGTGTGTAGTGGAAATGTCCGAAGAAGAAAAGTTAACAGGAAACTGTTCTCCCCGAAGCAGATAATGTCACATTCAAAATCAGAACATCCCTAGACAGATCCTGAACAAATTAAATAGTAAAGCAATGCCATTACTTTGAATAATTACGTACACAATACGTGCTTATTTTATTAGAACTTTGCATGAAAACATGGTGATTTGTTTTAATTAATGTATTGTGTGAGGAAATCGGATAATTTGTGTTTTTTATCAGTGAAATTCGCTTGTTATTAATTGTCTTGTGTATATGGAAACTTATTCTCTCTTTTGATAGTACATGTACTTAGAAAAATATCTTTAGAACGCAACAGAGTTAATATGGAGAAAAAAAATGGGAGAGCGTGTTTACGATCCCCTTGACTTGTACACGCTTTATGAACACTCAAGCAATGCCCACTGCAGATAATTGGTACAAGATCGCATTAAATAATGTCGTCCTTTTGTAAAGAGAATAAGATCTTTTAAAATAGTATCTGATAAGTATTATCTGATACTTTATCTAGTTTTCATGGGAATATACTGACAAGAAAACCAATTTACTAATCACAGTGTGTCTTCCAAGTTTTCAAAAGAGTATGCGTGTTTTTCGGTGTGTATATATAACTTACACATTTAATCGAAAACACATTTGAAGCAATCAACATGTATAGTTGGCCTGCAATTATGAAAGGGCTGTTTTTACTTCTAATAATAACAATAACTTTACCATCTGCATGGACAAGTGAGGGCGTCTGTGAAGCTCTTAATTTTTTACTGAATAATATCTTTATTCATTTTGATAACTCAATGTACAAACAGAAAGTTGGTATTCCTATGGGAACTAACTGTGCTCCATTTATAGCCGATTTATTCTTATTCTGTTATGAGACTTTATATTATCCTTATCCAAAGAAAATCAGATGGATGTAATTAACGCTTTCAATAATACCTCCCGTTATTTAGACGATATTTTGAATATTGATAATGAGTTTTTCACAACCATGATAAATAAAACATATCCAACAGAACTACAACTTTCGAAAGCTAATACCTTGGATACATTATGCCTCGTTTCTTGACTCTGACATTTCTATAGAAAATGGTATTACTACTACAAAACAATTTGATAAACGAGATGATTATGACTTCGAGATTATAAACTTCCCCTGGCTCGATAGTGATATCACTAGGAGTCCAAACTACGGGTTATATGTATCTCAAATTATACGATACCTGAGAGCAAATAATAATCTAGAGGACTTTAATAAGCTTAACCTTCTACTTACAGGTAAACTTCTAAAACAAGGCTATCGTTATCATAAATTATGTAAGACGTTTCGCCATAAATATTCCGATATTATTTTAAAATATGGCACTTGTGTCAAATCTATGTTAGAGAAAGGAATTACTAAACCCAATTTTTATGAAGATCTGTTATATATAAAAAAAATCGCAAAAATCACAACAGTTGTTACTTTGATCAGTTATTTGTGAAAGTAATTAATAACTTCATAAGGAAGGGTTATAATCCTGACATAATGAGAACAACTGCAGATAAGATTTTAAGTAAATCAATACATGATAGATTTTCACACCTGTTTTTACTGTACACTGGACACTAATGTTTTGAGAATAAATGAAGTTATATCTGTAAACCGTACTTGATATGGCAGGATATGACTGATAACAATGTCTTTAGGGATTATGTTCGGGACTTTGTAGGCATTATCTTTTTCTCTGGAACCAACAGAATGTGTTCCATGGGGTATCTTAAAACTATCGACCAGCCCATTTGGGATTGTGTTATGAGGTATATGTTTTTTCGGGATACGTTGGTGTTTTCCTTGCTTCATTTTGTTCTGTTGCGTTCTCTGTAACAACTTAATTTTTCTCTCGTACATTTATCAGTTTTATGACGTCATTAACATTTTATGACGTCATAGATATTTTATTATACATACGAAGTCATTTGACACTACCAAGAAAACGTTTCTCTCTATAATGCTGTTTTATAACACATCTTAATATTCATTGGGTACAGTCGTACAGTCGTATGTTTGTGTTTTTGTTTTAGTTTTCTTAATAGACATATTTATATTTGTTTTAAATTCCATTTCCCTATCACTAGTATCTAAGAATGTTTTAATTATTAACTACATTATCAAGTTGGCTTTACTTTATATTGCATTATTAATTTGATATTTTAAGGTTATTTCACATTCTGATGTTACTTATTTAGTTACAGGGAGCGAGGTCAGTTTAAGGCTGCTTTTTGTGCTGGATTAATTTCAGTGCGTCTGTTGTTATGTACGTAATGGTTAATTGCTTTTAATGATTAGTTACTGCCTACTTAGTTATTTTATGTATATATGTTGGAAATCGATGACCATATAGCGATTAGGTACGTGTGAGGTTAGCTAGCTGTTAAATCGATTTAAACCCCCAGTATTTTTACAGACAGTTCCAATGCTGTAATTCGCTGTATGGTTATTATTTCTGTTTGTGTTTTGAATGTATTTTATATTTCCCTTTCCCCTGTGCAATCCTGTCACTTTATATAGTGCTCAGGTTATTTCCTGCCCAGTTTCGGCCTATTGCTGCAAGCTGTCTTGGCTTGTCCTATGATCTTTTCCATCCATTAATTCCACCCTCCTTCACTGTCATCTTTGATTCTCCTAGTTATTACTTATGGTCTGTCAGGCCATTCCACGTGCCTCTGTTCCTCAACCTCCTCAAGTGCCTTGTGTTTTATGGATTGTTGTTTTTCCGGAGGTCTGCATGGGGTGGCACTGTCTTATGTATGTGGCGTTCCCTGTAGCTACTTATGCTCTCTCCTTTGTTTACACAGGTTCGAATCCAGAAGTCTATGTGGAAGATTGGGGTAGCTACAAGAGGGGTAACCCCCATAATCTGTAACAAATGATATAGCGTCTGGCTAGTTCTTTAGGTGAGAATATAAAAACAATATGAACATTTAATTACACAAGAGGCGTGGACACAATGCACGTATACATGTCGTGTTGGTTATAAATAGTCGTGTCAGTTAGAATAATCACATTTTCTCATAATATGAGTTAACAAGTATGATAAAGGCTCCAAATATTCCAGATTAGGTTTCTGCAGTCTTGACCATTTCGATGCGTTAGAAGATGACCATGCAATTACACTATAAGTACGTCACTAACAACATGTGGATAGAACACGTACTGCGTGCATATTATGGTACTGTTTATTTACCTTGGTACTTTCTCTCTTATTCAGTGCGCATGGACTTACCAAAGTTCCTAAACTTATATGGTAGCGGTGATTTACTCAACTGGGACCGCATATTGCAAATGAACAAGCCGACCATTAGTGATGACAGTAAACGAGTTAAAATCGAACGCAGCCTGTCGTGAAAATGTCAACAGATGGGTGATGAGCACGAATAATAGCAAAAATTGCGTGAGCATATTTATAATATTTATGTATTTTATCATCCAATCGACAAATAATTATATTATCCGTAGATAAATGCCGATGCTTTTATATAACCATGCTTGTATTCCGAAAATGCGAGCTCAAACAACCGTCGGCGGGGCTATTGCGATTCTGTTTAGACAATTGTTTTTTTTCGTATGACACATTTTGAGGGGTGCAATATGTCGTTTGCATAGCTGCCAACAAATTTCGATTTGATATGTCTGTACCAAGGTATATCATCATATTTTATGTTATATGATGCGTACATACGATGGTAATTGTTGACACTGTATTGCACAGACTCGAACCCTGGCTTGTCTGTTATTCAGCACATGTCGTGACATTGTTTGTCGTCTTTCGTGCTAGCAGGGTTCTCACTAAGATTTCAAAACAAGAGTTCACAACCATAATTTGGAAGAATTTGCAGTCTTTCAATGCAATTTCAAAGAAATGTTGCAGGAAACGGAGTCCCAGTGAAAAAAACAGGAGTCCAAAAAGCATAATTGCTCAATAAGGAGTTGAGTGTGAACCATTTGCTAGGTAGCCTAACCAACATTTCATAATTTTGTCTTCTTATAGAGTCATGTAACCAAATATAAGCATGGTACCATGTACATTTTAACTGTTGTCAGTAACTGGATAATTTATGCTATTAATGGATTGTATTGTGTCTGTCAGTGGAAAATGTTGCTTGGTAGGAAAAATGTGCTGTCCGATTTGGAACATTTTACTGAGCAGGTGAGTATACAAATGATGATTAAACAGGGGTTCCATTTGACCCGGAGTTGACCCTTTGACCACTGATATTTCCCCAAAAAGCCACATTTTGACCATCAGGAATCTGACTGAAGGGTCAATTTGTCTAACTTATAGGTAATCTGACTATAAAATGGCAAAATCCGGTAAAAAATTATCGAAACTGACCCTGGAGATTCAACCCCTTGTGGAACCCCTGATTATAGATTATTAGTGTGCACATATTGATATATAGACTCAGTTATGACCATGCACACACTATTGTTCGCAGTTTATTTAAATATAAAAATGTGCACAGCTTTTCTAATAATAATTAAATTTGTTAAATTCCCCACTCTGAATGCACACACATGTATGTATATATATAAATGACATTACGTATAAACAAGCACATGTTTGATATTATGGAAGCATTTCATATGACTTATGAATATTATTTTTTATGACAATATAGATTCAGTTTCTATTTTTATTGCTGAACAGTATGAATTATTATCTTACACCCATTTAAAGCTTGTGCACACCAATACATGTATTAACATCGAAGGACAAGTGAAATGGATTAAATGGACTAATATTCACACTGTTTTCACTCTCACAAATGTAAATTATAATCAACTTTGTTTACATTGATCACTGACCTTATGGAAGCACACAGTTGAGGCCACCTTGTACTGTCTAATTGATTCCAATGTTCAATGTTATGGGAGAAGCAGACACTATGTCTGGAGTAATCAATAGATATGAATTATTGTGTTTTTTATGGTTTTCCAAATAACTTATCATGCTTAGTACTAAAAGGATTACCAACTATGTACATTTAATTATTTGAAAATGCAATGTCGTACAGTAGAAAATAGATATTTGTTGATTGTTGTCATATCTGAGGTGTTTTGAAACATTTTTGTTATATAAATGCTCTTTCATTTTAAGCTGGAGGCATATCGTGGTAAATCAAGTATTTTGATAGTGCCCATTAATCTTTGGAATAATTTCTCATGAATTTAATAACCGTTCCTAAAAATATTACTTATTATATCACAGTGCTTGTTATTGATATTTTGATATGATTATGAATTATGATAAATTATCTAGAATTTATTACTTTTCTTTGTTCTTGTAAATACTTGTTGTTTTTATCTTTGTTCAGTTTTTTATATTGAACTGTAGATGTGTGGAACTTTCATGTACATGTATCTCTTGAACCATCTATCTACCATGTTAAACAATGAAATGTCATGAACAATCTTTTTTTTTCTATTTGATTGTTGTATTCTAATTTCAGGGTGATGGGAAACTCCAAGTCAACCAAAGTTGAGCATGTGTTGCTCAGCATGCCACAGAAGGAGCGTGATCTTCATCTTGCAGTGATGGCAAATGACAGAGATGGCGTGCGCTCCCTGATTACAGCGGGGGCTGACATAAACTATCCATGGAGCAACCCGGCGGTGCCAAGTGTTAAAGACAGCACTACTCCCTTATTGGCTGCTGTATCACTTAATCATATAGAAATTGCAATGGTGTGTGTCTTTGTTTCTACTGTGAATTTTGCAATTCATTTCTTCATAATTCATTAATTGTAGTTCCGCAAACGAAGCATGAAGTGAATGTATAGCTGTCATCTTTGATTCATTGGTGCTGCTACCTCCACTCTTTAAGTGGGTTTTTCCCCCTTGGTTTCTTTGCGATTTTGTACACAGGATCACACTGGGCTGTAATTGATACAATAGATAATAATATCAACAATGTTTTTCTGTCGATATTCAGTACACATTTACAAACATTGATATTATGGAGGGGAAATGCAGGAGAATAGGTACAGTCTAAAAAAGTGCCAAAATAGTGTACCTTCGCTCAGTAGCACTTTTTAAACATTGCTCTAGTGGATAGTACATTCCAAATGTCGGCAATATTATATGTTGAAGTTAAAAATATGGATTAATTACTTACATGTATAGTATCTTATTATCATAAAAATACAAGTTGAATATTAAGTAGGGTATTCAGACATAATCATACATAAATACAGGAGTTAATGGTCTATTAAAGGAATTTTAAAATATAATTGATATTTGTCATTCGATTGATATGCAGACATTTGAATCAATGGCAGCCCTAGGTCACACTGGTGTGTAGATTTAAGTGTATAACTTTCCCATATTATTCTGGATTGGATTTTAACAATTGTTATCTTTCACTGGCATTGATATACTTTGTCTGAATTTTCAATAACCGTGAGCTATTTATGCCTTACAGTGTTTTTTTGTCCCAAATGGGGCCGATATTGGGCCCCATTCACAATCACCAAAAGTATGTTTTTTTCACAAAAATCAGGCTTAAAATTCACTATTCAGGCCATTTATTATTTTCAGGTTTTTGTTTACGAATGTTGATCAATCTGAGTAACAGTATTTTAACTGCTATGCTATAGATTATGCTATAGATTAATACACTGCTATAGTGTACTGCATGAGGTCATGTAAATCAGTATCTTTTTATTTTAAGCAAACTATGATATTCACAATTATGGGCAATTCGATGCTATTTTCACAATTCTATGGGCCCGGGCCCCATTCACAAAAGGGTGGGAAAAACACTGCCTTAGAAATATTTTAAATTAGGTTATGTGAACTAAACCAAAATGCTAATAAAAGTGTGAATTTTCATAAAACTGTAGTATTGAGTAAGGGGTTTTCTTGCTATTTTTAATGACTGAAAACTGAAGTAAATATGATTATTTTGTTGATACATTTGTAATGGTTAGGCCAAAAAAAAAAATCTGTGTTTAGGGTAACAGTTTCAAAAATGCTAGGTAGGGTAGGGACAAAGTTTTTTTTTTTTTTTTTCAAAAACAATTAAAAATCGAAAAAAAATTCTCCAGGGTCGTAAAAAACTCTAGGGTCGGGTTTTTTCGACAGGTAGGGTCGGGTTACCCGAAACACAGATATTTTTTTTAGGCCTTATGTAATATTATTTTTTTCTTTCAGATACTGATTAAAGCTGGTGCCAATATAAACTTAACTGACAGAAATGGCTGTACACCATTATATAAAGCGGCCTATCATGGTCGACCTCTCCTCGTGAACATTCTTATTCAAGAGAGTAAGTTAGGTTATTTCAGGAGGCTTGGATTTTCTGAAATTTGTTAGTACCGCCCGGTAATTTCTTTCTCACCATGTGTGTCCCAAAGCTTGACATGTCTGTTAAAAGATTGTTTGGTGTAATAAAAGAAATGGACATTGGCAATAAACAAAGAATTAAATATATTCTTGGTTTGGTGAAGGCTGACGCTAATTAGGCAAACTGTTCTCACTAACATATTTTTTTTGGTTTAGTTTAAAATTATTTATTTTAAATTGATTATGAAACTAGTTCTTACTACTTAGCCTAATCACTCTCAATGACTGCTTAATGGGTTACTTACCAGTACTTGCTCCTAAATCTTGGATTATGAAGATCATGATCAAAGCTAGGCTCAAACTCCAGATCTTCCACTTGAATGCTTCACCTCCCATTATTGGAGTTAAAGTAGTTTATTTATTAAAGTGTCTATGTAATTCATGTACCTGGTTGACCTGGTTGATGAAGTTTCTGGTTTATGAACATAAAAAGTGTTTTGTTCCACATTGGGGGGGGGGGGGGGTGCATACAGAGGACTTTAAGACCAGGGATGATTTCAGGGGGAACAATGTAGTCATGCCCTATGAGTCCACCTTCATGGTAGAACACTTGAAATCTTAGTCAGGAAGGTCAGAAAAAGAACTTAACTTTGTTTTTATTTTACAGAAGCAGAATTAGATAAGCCAGACAAAGAAGGGCAGACACCTCTATATATATGTGTACAAAATGCCATTATACACTCCAGCTATGCAACTGTGGAAATGCTTTTAGCAGCGCATGCTAATGTAGACAAGTAAGTTGTTTTTAAATAGAGTATATATTTTTACTCGCCGCTCAGATCTCAAATTTTACTCCGGTGAATTGTTAGTGTTGAAATTTGAGTGCTTGAAGTGAATTACTGTGCTTACTTAGAGCTGAGTATCCTGTGTGATCATTTAACTTGGAGCTTTGAATGTGAATATGAGATTAGCATATGCAACGTTCTAGGGCCTAAATTACAATTCTGTTTGGTTCCCCTCCCGCAACTGACCCTAGAAATTGTTTGGAAGTCCAGAGAATGATATTATTTTACTTCAAAATTTGACCACAGTGCAGAAACCTGACCGAAATCGAATAAAAATGCCACTATTTGAAATGGTACAAAGTTAAGTGTAACTGTAATTGGGTATGTTTGGGGGGGGGGGGGAATTACCTACCAGCCTCTTACTGACCTGGGTCGGGGGAGGGGAAACCAAATAAGTCTGGCCTAGGCATAGTTAAAGCTTAAACAGTACTGATAGATAGATGCCATATTTGTATGATAATCGTATTATGTAAATAAATATGATACCAAAACGATAATATTGGTATTTTATTTACCTTAATGATTACATTTTCTTCCTTTTATGCAAATTGCTGTAGTTAAGCCACAGAGGTTATAAGAGAAAGATTTTATTATCAGTTTTTATTAAGTCTTAAATAACTTTCGATTTTTTCAAATCAGAATTCAATTTAAAGATCGTGGCACGTTGACTTTACTGCTAATTGGCACAATTTTCCACTGAAATTTATTAACTTTCAGGAGTGATAGAAATGGAAAGGCTCCAATTCATGTTGCAGCTCATTGGAAAATTAAGGACATGTTAAGAATTCTGGCTTCGTCAACGTGTGTCAATAAGATAGACAATATGGGACGCACACCGCTGTATGTTTGTGTAAGCTCATTAAGTACGGGACTGTACAAGGAGGACTTAAAGTACCAAGTACCGTGTATAAAATTATTGTTTCATGCACAGGGTGACATGTTGAATTTGATGGACTGGATAAAGTGGAAAGGGCCTGGAATCCCAGTAGAGTTACTCGCAAACGACGAAGTATTCTTTGAATGGTACACAACGTCTTTCAACTCTCCACATTCTTTGAAGAACTTGTGTAGAAAAGTGATACAAAAACGACTTGTGGATAATTGGAAAGATGGATTCTTAGAAAAACTGACTTATTTACCACTTCCAGCCAAACTGCATGTGTATCTGTCTCACAAGCTCTTTCTTATTTCACCTAAACTGCTTCAAGATGAAATATAAGAGAAACAATCATTGTGTTCCAAACAGTTGCTTTTTTTAAAAGCATGTGACAGTGTAATATACAGATTATGCGAAATATGTCGTAAAATGTTGGATATGGTAATGTCGACATTCCTTGGCTTGATAGAAGGCTGTGAAGCATTTGATATTTGATTAGTGTCCATTTGTTATATCTTAAAAAGGGGAGTGGGGGATAATTTGTTACTAGTTCACCTGGGTACGAAGTTGAGCTTTTCTGATCTATTGTTGTCTGTTATTTCTAAAATAAACGAAATTCATTTGCGAAAAGCATGGCACATGAGAAGCGGACTGTTTTACAATGAAGTTGTATATTAAGATCTTTCCTCATAATTTCCAGAATTTTAATATCTTTTTATGTTTAATTGGACAGGTAAGTAGAGAGGCATTATACCAAATAAGGCTTCTCAACCACCAGGGTGCAGATGCATGATTACTTGGGCTAGCAGTATAGTGCCAGCCTTGTCGTTGCATTAAATGGATACTTTTCAATGATAGAATACTATGAGAGTATTCTTGTTTTTGTTTGTTTATTCAATTATTGATAACTCGCTATTTTTCTTTCACTGTTAAGGAGGCTTCTGTTAATTGTGTTGCTATTTTATACTGTCACAGATTTTTGTGATAGACTTAATGTTCTTTATGATGCAACTTACTTAATCTAAAAACTAAGTTTGAGATCATTTCTTGCAGCTAATGAGGTAGTAAGGATTTGTTAAAGTTTTACATGCAAAAATGATATCTACAGTATCTATAAAAATAATTTAATCTCATGCAGTTGTGCTGCATACAAAAAGAAAATGTTAATCATGACATTTTCGTGTACACTTTTTATATAAGTTACTTAAATGTCAATACTTGGAATATATTTTACAGAAGTTCTCACTACTGTTTGATATATAAAGAACACATTCTCATTAGTGATGTGAGTATTGAAGAAAAAACTTCTCAGCAGAATGGATTTTGACTTTGGGATATAAAACTTGAGATTTGTCTTCATGGTCATAACTAAGTAATTGTCATTTTCAAGTGGTATCAGTTGAAAATATAATTCTGTTATAGATTTACGTTAATTTCCGGATATTTTTTGACATTCACCATGCTGTATGATCAATTTTATAAATTATATAATGTAACAACAATTAACTTGAGAAAATGTTTGAATGAGATTTGAGCTTGGAGATCAAACTCGAGTTTATATCACAACCTGGTCATTTTAAGATATGGTCTGCATAGAGTGATAGGGCCGACATTAAAAATATGTTTGTTTCCCCTCCCACGACACCCTAGCCCACCAGGGTAGGGTAGGTAGGTAGGGCAGATTTTTTTTTCATGATTTTTTTCACAAGCTTAAAATGTGTTCTGTATAGATTTAGCATCTTAATAGAATTACCTTCATTAGGGTAAGTAAAAATATGATACTTATAGCTAAAATCTATTCATCCCTGCTTCATAAATTTATTGATGATGTGGCTACTCAACTGACTGGTACCAGCCATTCCAGTTTTTCATACCCAATAGCTATTGTACTGCGGGAATATTTGTACCTGGTAATTTTAGCGAAAACAAAAAACATTTGCTAACCTCGATAAAAAAGATTTACGGTAGGGGTAATTTTCAACGGTCGGTCGTGGGAGGGGAAACAAACAATATTTTATTATTGGCCTAGAAGAGTTGTTTATTCCAGTTGTTTAAACTGAATCGCTGTCCCTGATGTGGTGGCATTCCAAACATTGTGTTATATTGTCAATTTTGATATTTTTTTGCATGTGGATGTTTAAGCAAATATGTATGTTTGAAGATTTTGTGCTGTGTTTTTATTTCTTTTATTATCTATTATTGTTGAGTAATATACATTTGTACTTGTATATTTTAATGGTAATATTTCAGCTGGACTGATGTTTATATGTAAACCTTAAAGGCATACAGAATGTGTTTTGTCGATACAAGGGCTTGGTACTTACTTGTGTAACTGTTTCTGCATTAAAATTCAGTTACAATTGTTTCGTACCAACTCTTTCAATGTAGGAACAATTCAAAATGTGCTGAATTTCTTCAGCTTTTCATTTAATTTGATCATTTTGATTCTGGGGAAATGTTGAGTCAATTTGAACATAGTGGTGAATTTGTTATCACATAATTGATGCTTCCAAATATTGATTGTTTTTATTTAAAATTATCTTGATATCTGAAAATGTGTATAAACACATTCTTAGGATCGTTTTGAAAAGTCATTCGGTAGATCATGTTGAATTTGCCATTTTGAAAAATCAGTGATTTTTTGCTTTTCGTTTATTTTGCAAAAGCTATAATTCCGCGGGTTCCACTACATGCTGAATCTCAATCTTATCATTTTGACAGCTTTTGATGAAAGTTTACCATTTTATAGCCAAATTACTGATGATTTAGAGAAAAATTGACTGTTCAGCCAGATTTAGAGAAAATTTACTGTTCAGCCAGATTCCTTAGAGTCAAAATGTGGCTTTATGGAAATTCCAGGGTAAAAAAGTCAACTAAAGTGTCAAATGGATCCCCTGAATTCAAGAGGCATATTTTCTTACTTATCTAGTGTTTTGATGCCATTTTGAATCTATGGGAATTATGTATTGGCATTGAAATGTGGATGCTAAATTTTGTGAAAATTTGACAGTTGCTAATACAAAGTAATCAGTTTGTTATACAATACATGTACATTTGTACAGCCTGTGTTTACTTTGCCTAACATTTGATTCTGTATTCTCTGTTGAATACAAATTAACAATGTACAGTGTAATATATAGATTCTTAATCTGTAATTTTGACTTATCTTGAAGTGTTTTAAGTAAATGGTGAAATTAAGTGGCATATTGCTGGACAGTATGTACACTTGGTGTTGTTCTGTGGGCAGAACCTTGACAGTATGGCATTTCATGTCAAAACTTATTGTGAAGACACAAAAAAAAAATTCTTAAAATTTTATTGCAATTTTACTGAAGTAATCTTAATTGTTGCATGTCTTTTTTTATATTATTCTGTGCATGTGATAATGTATTGTAAAAATCTGTTTGTCAGAATTATGAAGGGATGAACGTGAATTTAGTCTATGTATTAAGGCGATACCCTTGTTTCTGGTGTTTTTTAGGAATAAAATCGTTACCTTATGGGTTTTTTTATAAAAAGTTGATAGCGTGAGATAGAATTGTTCATTACCTTTGTATCCATGTATTTCTTATACAAAATTAGGAATTTTGCAATTAGTCTGATTTACCCTAGATGTACAATTTGACAGTAACAAAGGTTCAAATAATTTTGCAAAGTTATTTTTCAATAATTTTACGAAGTTATTGCAGTTATAGATGAAGGACGGTATAACGATAAAAACATCGTACATTTCACCTTGCTATTATATGTAGTTTCAAAAATATTGCTAAGAAGCAAATATGGCTGTTTTCTATAGTACACATCGCCTTAATAAAGAAACAGATAGACTTGACTCATTGTAATCCCCTTCATCCCGTCGACTCTTCTCAATGTTTTTATATATTGTTATGTATAAAATTGTCCTTTTTACAATCACACTAGTTTTAAATCTTTGTTATCACTCTTCAGATTTTTAATCCATTTAATAGCAGACGTTTATTGGAAATATGTTGTGTTTCATGTTGTAATTTTACAATCATGTGTCCCTGCACTATTTCTTAATTAATTGATGCTTTTATCTTGTCTGTCTGTCTGCAAGGAAGATTTTGATTTTTTGATGCAAGTTTCACCATAGCAAATGACAAAACTGTTCATGTTTAAATAATGAGGGGAGACTTGTTATCTCAAGTCTGATGCTATAAAACTTCCGATATAAGCTCAAATCTTACATTATTTTATTTGCTTAAAATGTCTCCAGTTGATGGTTGTAAGATTACGAAATTCATTTGTACTAGTATTCTGTGACAGATTTCATCTGAATATTTACAAAAACATGAAACAGAATAATGTCAGTTTAATGAAATAATTAATTTTTGAGGGGGGGCAGGTGATCTTAAGTTTTATAAGCAAGTATTTATGGGCTTTGACCTTCCTCATATTTTTAGCCAATCATTTCACCAATTAACTTTCTTATGAAATGCTTTAAATTGTTCCGTTACTTCACATGAATTCAACTAGAAAATTTGAAAATCTAAGCAATCTGATTGGCTGAAAATAAAGGACGAGAATGGTTTATGTAACCATCACATTACAATCAAAGAGTGTGTACTGACAGCGACTGTGCTCTGTGTGTGTACTGACAGCGACTGTGCTCTGTGTGTGTACTGACAGCGACTGTGCTCTGTGTGTGTACTGACAGCGACTGTGCTCTGTGTGTGTACTGACAGCGACTGTGCTCAGCGTGTGTACTGACAGCGACTGTGCTCAGAGTGTGTACTGACAGCGACTGTGCTCAGAGTGTGTACTGACAGCGACTGTGCTCAGAGTGTGTACTGACAGCGACTGTGCTCTGTGTGTGTACTGACAGCGACTGTGCTCAGCGTGTGTACTGACAGCGACTGTGCTCTGTGTGTGTACGGACAGCGACTGTGCTCTGTGTGTGTACTGACAGCGACTGTGCTCAGCGTGTGTACTGACAGCGACTGTGCTCTGTGTGTGTACTGACAGCGACTGTGCTCAGTGTGTGTACTGACAGCGACTGTGCTCTGTGTGTGTACTGACAGCGACTGTGCTCAGTGTGTGTACTCACAGCGACTGTGCTCTGTGTGTGTACTCACAGCGACTGTGCTCAGCGTGTGTACTGACAGCGACTGTGCTCTGTGTGTGTACTGACAGCGACTGTGCTCAGTGTGTGTACTGACAGCGACTGTGCTCAGCGTGTGTTCTGACAGTGACTGTGCTCAGTGTGTGTACTCACAGCGACTGTGCTCTGTGTGTGTACTGACAGCGACTGTGCTCTGTGTGTGTACTCACAGCGACTTTGCTCTGTGTGTGTACTGACAGTGACTGTGCTCTGTGTGTGTACTGACAGCGACTGTACTCAGCGTGTGTATTGACAGCGACTGTGCTCTGTGTGTGTACTGACAGCGACTGTACTCAGCGTGTGTATTGACAGCGACTGTGCTCTGTGTGTGTACTGACAGCGACTGTGCTCTGTGTGTGTACTGACAGCGACTGTACTCAGCGTGTGTATTGACAGCGACTGTGCTCTGTGTGTGTACTGACAGCGACTGTACTCAGCGTGTGTATTGACAGCGACTGTGCTCAGTGTGTGTACTGACAGCGACTGTGCTCTGTGTGTGTACTGACAGCGACTGTGCTCTGTGTGTGTACTGACAGCGACTGTGCTCAGTGTGTGTACTGACAGCGACTGTGCTCAGTGTGTGTACTGACAGCGACTGTGCTCAGTGTGTGTACTGACAGCGACTGTGCTCAGTGTGTGTACTGACAGCGACTGTGCTCAGTGTGTGTACTGACAGCGACTGTGCTCAGTGTGTGTACTGACAGCGACTGTGCTCAGTGTGTGTACTGACAGTGACTGTGCTCAGTGTGTGTACTGACAGCGACTGTGCTCAGTGTGTGTACTGACAGCGACTGTGCTCTGTGTGTGTACTGACAGCGACTGTGCTCAGTGTGTGTACTCACAGCGACTTTGCTCTGTGTGTGTACTGACAGCGGCTGTGCTCAGTGTGTGTACTGACAGCGACTGTACTCAGCGTGTGTATTGACAGTGACTGTGCTCTGTGTGTGTACTGACAGCGACTGTGCTCTGTGTGTGTACTGACAGCGGCTGTGCTCACTTCCTTGTTGTTTGTTCCTTTTGTGAACTTGAAATGTTTGAGAAAATGTTGAACATTTTTACCCTTTATATATGTTATTATACATAGCTTTTATTGTGTACACTTACATCTGATTTGTAATAATTTTAGATTATATCTGCTTAACCCTTCACTGCTTCAATTTTAGCACTTTCTATTGGTGTCATTTTTCAGTATTACTGAATTTCTATCTTGTTTTGTTGACTCAAGCTGTCACTGCTTATAGGTGTTACATGCGTTATTGCTTTTCATAAGGAAAAAGAATACCTAGTCAAACCATAGGATAATAAATACTTATTCTGTGCTAAGGTATAAACACCATAATCCAGCCCTTGATATTTTGGAAGTAATATTATAATGTTATCAATCAAGTGCCTTGTATTGGCCTTGTCATTTAGCCTCTGACAGTTGTATTGACCTTCGGTTCATGGCCAAATAACGAGGCCAATACGAAATCATTTGATTTACGAAAATTTTATTAATTAACTAGACAATATTGTACATTTTGATTAACACAAAACATTCAATTATGAACTAGTAATTTTCAGCATTTTGCTGGTTCAACTTTAATAAGTAAACTTTAATAAACTTGAAGTTACATTTTATTCACAAAACGTCATTCTCGTATTGGCCTGCTTTCTCGGCTTATCAAACGGCTTGAATCTCATATAGGCCCTGTTTTACTCTTTATCTAAATATTGCCTAATTTTGTCTCTCATCAGCTGGGACAATTGTTAAATATTAAAGCCAATATTGAATAGTTGATTAATTAATACTTGTACAAGCCGCGGCCATGGTCCAGTGGTTAGTGCGCTGGACTTGTAACCCGGCGATCTGGGTTCGATTCCCAGTCACGGCAGGTCATACCCTTCCATGAAAATTTGACAAAAATGTCGATTTTCCTCCACATGTGGAGAAGTTGCCGGCTCCTTGTGGAAGGGTAAGTTAGTACTGGTAAGAATCAGTCCAGGAAAAACTGGTTAGGTGAACCGGCCGCCGTATATAACTGAAATATCGTTGAGAAACGGCGTTAAACCCGATGAAACAAACAAACAATTAATACGTGTATTAGAGTTAAAACCCTATTTATTCCAATCAACTATAAAATGTGACAAAGTGAAACCTCTCCAAAGTGGCCATCTTGTGAGCAACAACCTTTCTTCAACAACAATACCAAGTTTCCTGTAATCAACATTTACTACCAATTCAACCTCTCTAGAGCAACAGTCTCTCAACAGTCAACATTTGTGCTGTTGGCAACTTGAGGGAAGTTGCATTGTATATTGAATGTTTACTTGCTTACTACTGAATAGAAAAGACACAATAGCATGTCTTCCTTTTTTCGGCGTAGCTGTATTATATTGATTTCGACCTATGGTTAAGACCAATCAAATGTTTTATATGAAGCATGTTGTTTCAGTATGGAACAAATTAGACAATTTGATTGGTTCATATTTTAAGCGGAGGGGCGCCAAACAGGATGTCTCAAAAAGATTATTCACTCTTGTAGCGTACATCTGGTGTGAAATCAGAGCTCCGAAATCAGAGCTCCGAAATAGAGCGATTCTTTAGACATCAATCTGTCTACGCCGTTCCATCATTTTTAAAAGATATTTCTTGTTTGGATTGATGTAGTAGTATAGCAGACAGGCCGTTATATTAGAAGCAGTATCTGTGTTGTTTCATTACTGAAATTACTGAGAACACCCTGTATCCCATAGTTTTAGTTTTCACACTATAAAGTACCCCTTATTAGGAAATGATGAATTTCCCCAAATGAACCCTTTTTTCTCGCACCACTAGCTGTAAATAGGCTTACTGTAACCTCTTACAATATGTATGAAGCTATGTGAACTTTAGTTATTGTTGTTTCTGTATATTTTTAATGTGTCTGGTTAGACTCTGATCTGTGACATTTTTCAACTTTTTTCTCTCGATTTTTGGGGAATTTAAATTACTGACTGAAATGTATTCCATTTTTTTAAATTGAAATTTCTTATATTTGTCCTAGTTAGTCATTGTTAACGTCGAACGTCTTACTTGCCCTGGTGGCAAATTATAAAAGTTTTTATTTGTAATTTGTAAAGTCTATAGTGTTGCAGAGTTTGTTTTATATGTCTGTTAATAATTATCTTCTGTAAATGTTTATTTTCACGTTATTGCATACAATAAATGAGAAATTCCACAAAAAACTTGTTTTGTCATGTCTCTCGGAATAGAACCAAACTCCTGTCAAATATCTGGAAGAACAAATATCCTCCCTTGCCAAACTGATTCGAAATGCTTTTTAAATGATAGTATACCAATTATTTTCAGGCCTAACATATCTTAAGTTGAAAAATAATCTTGATAATATATGTTTTAGCATGTTCATTTTCAATTACAGTGGAAGCAGTCTTGTTCAACCAGACAAAAAATGTAGAATGTGTGTGTTAACTTGGCACACGGTCGCGGCAGGTCATACCCTTCCATGAAAATTTGACAACAATGTCGATTTTCCTCCACATGTGGAGAAGTTGCCGGCTCCTTGTGGAAGGGTAAGTTAGTACTGGTTAGAATTCAGTCCAGGAAAAACTGGTTAGGTGAACCGGCCGCCGTATATAACTGAAATATCGTTGAGAAACGGCGTTAAACCCGATGAAACAAACAAACATAACTTGGCACAAAAGTGACTGTTGGAATTACTTTTTTGTAAAGGACACAAGAACTTGATGATCACGTTTTTTGTTTGTTAGAGAGTTTTATACTGTAATTATGCCTCCCTTGACCTATCCACCTCAAACTTGGTCCACGCATTGATAGTGGGTAGAAGAGGAATCCTGTCGATTTTTGGTCAAGGTCACAAGGGTCAATTGTACTTGAAACTTTTCCAGCAATAACTCGAGAACACCTTGGCCTACCCTCCCCAAACTTTGTCCAGACATTGATTGCTGGTAGTAGAGGAACCCTTTTAACCTTGGGATCACTGGGTCAAAGGTCACCGTGTTCAATTGTACATGGAATTGCTTCCTGTCAATAACTCCAGGACACCTTGACCTAAAACATGGTCCACTGATTGTTGTGAGTAGTTTAGGAACCCTATTGGGGTAACTGGGTCAAAGGTCACAGTGGTTGTAAAGTTAAAACATAATGTGTATTTATTATTTAACTTCAGGCAATAACAAAAACTGAACTAAAATATGTTTATATCATCACTGCAGAGATAAAACATCCTACCTCGGGGATGAGTGACCAATGCTGTTCCCAGCACTACCACTAGTCTTGAATGATTCCGTCCCTCCCATAAGAAGGTGGGGAAAAGTTGAAGTCAACAATGTTTATAAAATTTTATTCATATAACTGTTGTGTATAAATAGAAGATAGGCAGAGGAACATAAAAACACTGACAGAAATAAGTCCATAAAACAAGAACCTTGGATTAAGAAAACATCTTTGTTGAAAAACTACCGAACAAGAGTAAAATTAAGCATTTAAACAGTTGAGCAGAAAAAAATGTTTTGAATTAAGTGAGTCACATGATGATATTCCTGTACAGCTTACCTGAATACCTAAGTCAATTAGTAACTTGGCCTGTAAGTTTCATGATTGCCCCAAAAATAAAGCCTTCAATGAGGTAACAATGTGAAAATTAACATTTGAACAAATTCAGGGGCCATAACTGTTACTGAACCAATCTTGTCCACTATCAAAATTGACCAAGATTTTGAGGTTGTATAGGTTGTTAAGTTACATGGATTTTTATTGAAAAATACCATCTCCAATGTGTTACCAAGAAACAGTAGACAACGGACCCAGGGCGAACGTAATCCCCCACCTTGTGCTCAGGTGAGGTAAAAAGATTAAATGAATGATAATAATAAAAAAAGAGACAAATACTTATAAAATGGTACACATAATATACCCACTATCAACACCAACACTGAATAACCTCAATATAAAAATTACACTAAAACAACTGCTTAACATGCAATACAATAACAAAAATGCTGTTCAATAATCAAATTGTTCCCTAGCTACTAAAAGAAATGAAAATTCAAATATATACATAAATATACATTTGTGCATTTACTCAATAATCTACCCACAATGAAACCAATACAACAAAGGTCAATTATAAGAAGTAACTTTAAGAGTATTCATGTTGGTAAGAAGGGGTCAAATACGTCAAATAGTAATTTTCGATAATGAAGACTTCAAAAAGGTGATTTTCCGACATTTATGTTGATACAATAAGAAACAATTTAATAAACAAATGTTTACTAGTTACATACTCGCAGACTATGAATACAATATTGCCTTGTAATGTATGTCTAACTGGTGCTTAGTATTTCTCAAAATGTCACCATCACCAAGTAAAATAATGTATTATTAAATCTAAAATTCACAGTCATTTTCATTGGACTAAATACTGTCATGTGATTTATCACTTTGCTTGGATACAAATGTGGAGTGTAGTCAAATCAAAAGATAAACTTCAACAACAGCCAACTTGCAGCATTCTGCAACATTATCAAACCATTAACATTAACCAAGATGTGTAACCCATGTCCTCAAAAGTGTGATAACTTTATATCAGATAAAATTTTGTTCACTGGACAAAATAAATTACTTCCACACAATAATCAGATAAACCCACTGTACATGAACACATTATCAAATATCATCATCCCCAACACATTTTATATAAATAATCACCAGAATCTTTGTTATGATGAATAAATGTAGCAAACAGCTGAATTTACGATTCTCGTATTTTCAATAAAATATCGTGTTCGGTAGAATATCAAGCTACAAGTCATAACTAATACTACAGCAACAATAAGCCGAGCACTGAAGCCTGAACAGTGAATGACCATACATTACAAGATATTGTGACCAAAAATACTGAGGGAATCTTACTCACAGTTAAACTAGCTAGCACTTCCTTGCCCCCCCCCCCCCCTTGATGTTTTTGCGCTATTGAGAGGTGACGGTTGACATATAGGGGACTTTAAGAAAGCTGATGGTTACGAGCAGACAGGCTTTTAACTGAACTGGTCTTGTATGATTGCCAAATTGGACTTGGCCAGAATTTCTAATTTGAATTTTTCAAGGTTAGAACAACTTCGACCCAGGGGATTTTTTGACAAAACGGGAGGGATTTACATAATTAAATTAGGAGTTAGCCCCACTGCGATGCTTATACCCACTGCTCCCCTGGGAAGGCAACATTGGTATGTGTTCGAGTCTGTTACATAAAATGATTTTACATTTCATTAAGTTTATTAAATGGCCGTATGGTTGGTGTACTTGTGCACTATGGACAGGTAATTACCACAATTTGTTGTCCAACTGGTGTTATATGATGGGTGATTTAAGACTTAGCTACAACTAAGTGCTTGCAGAGACTTTAGAATTCTACCAACTGCATATAACATCAATACAGTGACACGTCGGTGAAATATCACGAAAACAAAATTGACCTGTGGCTACTAGGTATTTAGATATAAGAATCTGAAGAAAGCACTGATGGAAAAGGACCGATATACAGTCAAACACACTTATAATGTACTCGGTTGTAACGAATAATCGGATAGTACGTAGTAATTTTTATTCCCTGACCAAGCTCTTCTATATTTTATTATATATCGCACAGTTATAATGAATTTGGATTAACCTTAGTTTTGAATATAACATAGTAATTTGTGGGTCTTAAAAGGCATATTTTAACGTTATTTAACGACATATGACGTTCTATTCAGCAGTAACTTGAAATACTGACAGGACTAACTCAGACCAATCCAAAATAATGAAAGAATTATTCTAAACTGAAGTTAACAAGCAAAAACAAACAATATTGCCACAATAAATGTTTTAACAGGGATAAGAATCTGGATATTTGTAGTTCTCATTACCGGGTACAAATTGGTGAGCTTAGAGTTTACTTTAACCAAAATTGTGTCCAAAAAACATTTATTTAAATGTTGATGGAGTCCGCCAAAAACAAAGGATTTCCTTTTTTGTTCAAATACCATTTCAAAAATATATTTTACCCGACATGTCAGACAGATTGACAATTTTGGTTAACAATTGAAATATCATCTAATACTTGCACAAACTATTTGACAGCATTCTTACCCCTGTTTAAATCACAGAAACATGATGATATGTAAAATGTATCATGAAGTGATACATATCAGAAATGGATAAACAATACCCCACCTCACAACTTGTAGACATATGGGTGAACAAACATCCCATTTCTACAACATATGTATCTATAAAGGGATTTCATTAAAGTACATTGATGTTGTTGAAGAATTAGGATCAGAGAATATCATAATTGAGACCAATCTCCACGGTAAGATCTCATTTTTATCCTCAACCAGATTGTAGAAAACAGAATTTTCCAGGGTATACAAGATCTCTAGATCCCTTGTCATCCCTAACACATTGATAACAATGTTTAAGCAAATCTCTTTTAGATGCATATTTATCATGGTGCTATGTTTTTGCAAATATTCAGATTAATTATATTGTGTATGTAATAATGTATGATCACTTTAAAGATCTTATCAAACTAACTTTGAGATCATTTAAACACAAAAAATGAATGATGACTTTGGAGATAAGTCTTACAGTTTTATAACATCGGACCAAAAATATCGCCCACAACAAGTCGGACACGCACCTACAATGTTATACTCTGCCACTGAGATAAAAAGCAAGAAATTCTAGTGTTTAATATAAAGAGAATACACCGAGGGTTCAGTGCAAGACTCATCTTACTCCTATATAAATACATAGGAGTTAGGATAGTCTTGCACTGAACCCTCGACATACAAGACACAAAATACAGACATACTTACATACAAACTTCTCACAGGAGTTACTTCCCTTTATAGTAACAGTAACTACTGCAATAAGTAATATTGTAACCAAATTCTGCACATCATCTCAAATTATTTGCTTATTTATTATTGTATTTGAACAATAGTTCATTAAATTCTGCTTCAGTGACAAATACAAAGTTTTAATTCTGAACAATTATACTGTGTATTAACATTCTGATATTTTCTATGGTCATGTGATTATTGTATCTTGCGAAATCAGTGATAATGTACTGCTAGGGAAGATAAGTGCTGGAAACAGTTTGAATTACACAATTTGTGACATTTGAGGAACTATTCTACTTGCATGCAAGAGAATCTGAGAACATACAAGCAGAACAATGTGTTAATGTAACATCATCACATTTTGATTTAAATGAATATAATGCTAAGCATGAAGTTGCTGAAATAAAGCTAATGTGAACACATCCTGAACAAGAGTTGTTTGTAAAACACAAACCTCCCATCATAGCCTGTCAAAGGTAAGTGGGAATTACAATACAAACTACCATTGACCGAGAGACTACCAAACTATAGGAGTCATTTTCTGACCAAAGACAACCACCCTATGAAGATAAGTGGCCAATGACCTTGACCTACTGATTCATCTGCTGACCATTTGCAATCATTCTGTGAAGTTTGACAACAGTATGCCATAAAGCTGATTGATCAGAAATCAAATTGTCTACGTGACTTACTGGCATTCATGAGCAAAATAATATATACATGTACCTCTTCTTTGAAAAGAGACATAATTAGTTTCAGTAAACTTAATATGCATAAATACAGGCGGTTATAAAACAATCAGATGGACAATACGAAGTATAAACTGGTTTCCAACAAATACGGCATAACGTAAATAACTACATGTTATAATATACAATGTATTCAAAAATATAACTTTATCTACATACACACACATACAAGCATACCTAGACTAAGCAAAACACTTCATTATAGTATTGCACAGAATACTTTGACATACATGCATCCATTCACACATGAGATATCTTCTAGCGATACTAGGTATCCTATATATACATATAAATGAAACTACCCAACAAATGTGCTATCAGCATACAGAGCAATCTCTCTACAGTAGTCTCCCCTTAGATACAAGCTCTCTTCAGCAACAGTATATAAACATCAGATGGCTTCCTGCGTGACAGAACATATTATCAACATGAGGGAAATACTATTACACTTGGAAGCCATCTGATATCTATTTTATTATATCGAACAAAATATAAATGAAAAACATTTCAACACTACTAACTGTTTGTTCACAGTTGTCGTCACTTTGTTGCTTGGAATAGTTGCAAGTGCAGGAAGTGACTGATTTACAACGCATTTCAATAAGCGTCCTCCATCATGAACATGGGAAACCAGAATTGTCTATTTTTAGCCATGTGATAGTATACTATCACCCGGTGAGAAACGTACTGTCAGGGTAATAGTACAGAATGACTCATAATGAGTATATAAAAAATTTTACAAGGCAAAGTCACGTGACATGTAATAATATCAGTTTTCCGCAAGAAAAAGCCACTTTCAATTTAACCTCACTACAGGATCAATAACATAACAATAACAACCAAAATTATCTTCTCCTAAAGCGTGTACTACTGGAGAGGTTGCACTTTATATCATACAGTTTCTTCTGACCATAAAACATGCAGTACATCACTAACAAAAACAAAACTTAATATGCTTTACTCAAAACCATACAGTTACTGTGAACATGAAGAAGTGAAAGTAATACGAATGTTTCTGGTTATTTGTACATTTATATACTTACAGTCTGTTTATATTTACTTGAATACAGTTATAAACAAACTTAAGGTGGTCAACCAATGAAAACATGCTTTACAAAATATCGGCCAATAGAAATTGTGGACACAAAAATGGTATTCTCAACTATTTTTGTATCGACAGTAAGTAGTAGTATTATAGAAATACTGATAACAGTTCATACGCTATTCAAAGAAATAACATTTCAAATTCATCACAATACATGTTGCTACAAATCTGATAGGAAACTATTTCTTTACAGAACACATTATTGGGACACTAAGGAATGCGATGTGTATACATGCATTGCATATTTACTAAATATTCACGACCATGTGTCAACTTGAAATGTTTTCCCATAAAAAACTGGACTCAACTTATGAATGTGTTACATGAAGAAGTTTGACCATATTTTAATATTTTTTCAAAGATTTGGAAAGAAAAGTCTGCAAATAATATTCTGGTAAAACATGGTAAATTAGGTAAACTTGTTTTAAAATTGTGTTATAAAAAGAATTTTGTAAAATGAATTTCATCCAATAATAACACATTTACCTAAACACTTTTCAGGGTATTAACAAAATTATTTTCTCAATGTAAAATGTTTCAATCATAATCAAAACACCTTAAGTTGTTATTTCAAAATATTTTGCTTTTGGAGAATATAAAACTTATAATACCAATACATACATGTACAAGGGTAATATTTTGATGAGACATTGATTTTGTTCACCGGAATAATGTAAAACACCAACTTGCGTATGGAAATAAACAATTATCAGTTTAATAGAAAGAAATGAATATATTGAACATTAACTGTAAACAAATATATATTGATATACAAATAGTTAGTGATTATAACAACATCATCCTTAAAAGTTGTCTGTATTAAAATGATATTCAAACCACCTTTTTGGGGGTAAATAATTTTTTTCTTTGTTAAATTTTTTATTCTTTTGACACTCAAAATTCCCCATCACTCAGTAAAGACCAAAACATCAGAGTCAAGGCCGTCTGAGTGGGTCTGTCCAAAACATCAGAGTCAAGGCCGTCTGAGTGGGTCTGTCCAAAACATCAGAGTCAAGCCGACTGAGTGGGTCTGTCCAAAACATCAGAGTCAAGGCCGACTGAGTGGGTCTGTCCAAAACATCAGAGTCAAGCCGACTGAGTGGGTCTGTCCAAAACATCAGAGTCAAGGCCGTCTGAGTGGGTCTGTCCAAAACATCAGAGTCAAGCCGACTGAGTGGGTCTGTCCAAAACATCAGAGTCAAGGCCGACTGAGTGGGTCTGTCCAAAACATCAGAGTCAAGGCCGTCTGAGTGGGTCTGTCCAAAACATCAGAGTCAAGCCGACTGAGTGGGTCTGTCCAAAACATCAGAGTCAAGCCGACTGAGTGGGTCTATCATGCTCCACAAACAGATTTTTACAGCTGGCCTTATACATTGTAATAGTTTCTGATTATTATTATAATAATAATGAATTAGATTCAATTATGAATAAATTAATGCACAAGCTGAAATAGAAAATACCCTCGGGAAAATGGACATGAGGTGGTCTTAATATTGAGGTGGTCTTTAAGTGAATTTTTACTGTATTTGTATAATATCGATTGTGAAATAAGTGATTACAATTTATATCAATCACTGCCAACAACAGCTTCCTGGATTTCAAGGAAGTACTGGCACCTAATTCAGCAATTCTGAAGATCTAAGACGAATCTCACTCATATACAGATTTAAACCTTGGACCTTCTGATTAAGAGTCCCGTACTCGTGCCCTTGACCACCATGCAGGCTGCATTGTAGACTTAAATCCTACAAATGCCACTTTCAGTCTGTTCACTCAATGTTTAATCAAAATGGGACTTAATAAAAGAAACCATGCAACATATAATGGCAATGCAAAGATTGGTTATGTTATTAGATTAACAAATACATCAGACATGATGGTGCTAAAAAAATATAAGTGTATAAAAATAGCAAACGCTTGAACACATATCATAGAGAACTAATTTCAAGGCAATTCACAGAAATTCTCTATAACATAACAATATCAATAATCTTTTCAAGTATTTAAAATAGATACAATAAACATAATAAAAACACTTAAAAATGCTTACACATGTACATGTATATACACGTATTTGCCTAAATACTAATTTATTACTTATAACATTTTCATTAAAAACATTTGATCTTTAAACACCATTTCTATTTTTAAGAGAAACTTCACTAAAGTTGTAATAAAAGAAATATCTAAAATGGAGAAAACGCCTTCCAGGATAAAGCAGAACACCTTCAGTAATCAATGCCCAAGAATATTGCAGAATATGCCCAGATGTCACTCGGTAAAATAAACATATTCTCGTTGTCATTTAATGATAAAACAGAAAAAACAAAATGGAATGAATTGATCTAAATAAAAAATTGCACAAAAGTTTTATTAAAGCTTCGAAAATATTTGTGTACATGATGAAAAAAATGATGAAATTTCCATAATCTTAACCTATAAAAAACACTGAATAATGGAATCCGACTGAAAACCTAAAACACATAATTTTACAATTACCAACGTTCAACATGATCACACCACCAACAAACTTGTTTAACTAATCAAAGCAATAAAAATGTGATAGAAAAAAATGTAAACAACCTAAACATTGCTTTAAAAATATAAATATTTGCGAGGAATTGTTCGTGTAAACAGCAAGTAATTTTAAACAAATGTAAACAAACTAAACATTGCTTTAAAAAGGTAAATATTTGCGAGGAATTGTTCGTGTAACAGCAAGTAATTTTAAACATATTAGATGCAGAATATTTTAGTTGTTAAGATTCAGGTACAGAACAATACAAAGTTGAGTCATAAGATAAATGTCACATCATTCACGTAATCAAGGCGATAAGTATGATGGAACGTAGCACTGAGGTCACCAGGAAAAATTGTTTGTTAATGCACTGGAGATTGTAAGGGAGAGAACTCTAGAAGGGATAAGGTCAACAGTAAAAACTGTACAGGAAATTAAGGGAGAGAACTCAATATGGAATAAAGGGAGAGAAGCTGTGACAATCTCCTGTGCTCCTACTTGTAGTGTTTGGAGTATAGGGTGGTAAACTGAATTTTTTTTGAATTTAGAATTTAAAAAAAATAGACATGAAAAAAGCTTGCAAAGAAGATCACAAATATTTGAGATAGGGCCAAACTTGGTGGGTTGATACGGGTACCGACAACAAAGACTCTTAAAGGATGGCCTTATCATCAATCATTTCACAGAACCACCAAAACCACAACCATAGAACTATAATAATAATAATGATAATAATAATAATCTTTGTTTGCTGAAGGCAGCTTACAAATAATCGCAACACTAAAATAGAAGCTTCACCATACAGGCAAAACAAACATATCATACAGCATACAACTCAAAACAATAAGTACATAGCCATACTGTAGGTTGACCTCGATCCAAGATTATACGAAGAGGTTTTGTTGACCAGTCTCAAAATGCAGTTATTTCATTGGCCAATTTTAAGACCGTGCTCAGAATGAACCAACTAAAGGCTGGAGTTTTGAGGCAGGTCGCAGACTCTGGCTAAATATTAGAATGTTATGAGAAAGTAAAAACGATACATATTGAACATCCACATTTCTTTTATCACCTAGCAACAATTCATCATGAATGGCAGTAAACTGAATCACTTGATACTTAACAAACTTAGTTCCCATAATCTACAAACAAATATACATAGATGGTAAAAATCTAATGAGTTAAAATCAGCAAGATTTGTTCACTTTGAATTTTATGTAATACTTGAAAATAAATATTTCTTCACCAAAATCTTTGATATTTCTCACAGTCTACACTTCATCAGCTTCTTTGGGTGGAGTTAATTCCTTCTCCTTATCACCGTCTTTGGAACCATCACTGTCATCGTCCTGAACTTGCGTAAACTGTCGAGGTGTGTCAGCAAATCTCCGAGTGTTTAGAGTCTCAGAGCGTTCCAGAGGGTGCCTCTTTGTTACCGACAATGGTGACATTAGTGGAGAAACTTCGGTGCTGTGTCGTGATCTCGATGCGATAATATCATTTTGTTGAAGTACATCTTCATGTCCTACGGTTGATTCATGAGGCATCTGACAATAGATAACTTAATCATAGAATTATTCGCTCAAAGATATTATAAAGACAAGTCTATAAAGGATTGTTATACACTTCAGTATAAATTGACTTATGCCTTCATCAACAGAAATTGCCAAGTTTGCAAAAGAGAGAGAATAAGTTGCTACAGGGAGCGCCACACACGTAAGACAATCAATAAAACATAAGGCACTCGAAGAGGTTCAAGGGTACATACGTAAGGGAACAGGGGCGCAAGGAATGGCCGACCATATGGAATAACTAGGAGAATCAAAGAGGACAAACAGTGAAGGGGGGCAATTAATGGATGGAAAATATCACAGGACAAGTAAAGACAGCTGGCAACAATAGGCCATAACTGGGCAGAATATAACATGAACACTATATAAAGTGAAACAATTGCACAGGGAAAAGGGAAATATAACATACATGTACATTTAAACACAAAAAAAACATTGCTTGTGGTCAGAATGTCTGGGGTGACAAAGGGAACATGGTGAAGTAACGCCAACAGACAACCTGAAGGGCTGAAGATGGAGGTACCAGGCCCGAGAAGCACTCTCCAACAAGCCCTGGTATGTTATATGCATTCTCATAATGCCATTTCAATACATGTATGTGCAACTAAAACAGGAAATTGCAAGAAAAAATAAAACACAAAACTTAAGACAACTCACTTTTATTCTAACAGTTGTGCAAATTAAACAGTCATTAGTTTATTTTAGTTCAATAATATTGTCAGCATTTCTTGCTCACACTATTTTTAGTACATTATGTATTCTTCAATGAGCTTTTTCAGAAAAAAAGACTATGGTGAGATGCGAATCAACAACCTCATTATTTGAATAATGAATGACTATTGCCCTAATCAATTTAGACTTACCAGCATTGCAGGTGCCCTGAACACATAAGAGAATGGATAGTGTAGCAGATTCAGGAATGAGGCAGCATAAAGATCTGCATATCTCATCACCTGGGAGGCAAAAAATGTCTGTCTGGATCCTGGAAACATACAATAAATAAGCTATACATTGTGATGTATTATCTGATGTTTGAAAGGTACAATGTTCTGTACCAGGATTTCATCACTTCAGTAGTATCATCTGATGACATCATCTATAAAATCTATCGCATTAAACAGAACACTAATCTTTCAACATCGATTTGAAATATAGTTTAATGTTGTAAAAATACCATATGAACGCTGATATGGGATTTACAACCTCTTCTGTAAGGGATGTCATTTCAAGAAAATGCAGCATGCAATGTCACTATTTGCAAGCAGGAAATAATATTTACTCCATATGGTCACTTCGTATTCATATTGTCATATGGGGCAAATATTGCTTTAATACTGTCAATAGATGGTGACGTCACATGTGACGTTTTCTGGAAATGACGTCACTGAAAGAATAGGTTGGAAATCGTATAGGCTCTCATCATTATGTACTTGCATTTTAAGACATTTTGTTCTGATTCAACAGGCACTTATTCTCCATAAAAGAACATCAGAAATGAAAAAATAACAGAAAATTATGCTACTATATCAAATATACATGTACCAAATTACCCTGATTTAGTTGATACCCTTCAAAACAAACATGCCTGTAACCTATCCCATCTTACAAGAGGGCCTAAGATCATTGACCAAACTTTTTCTTAGATTTTAGTCCTAGCTCATATTTCGGTGAAAGATGTCAAGATAAAAATTATTTTGCATGCCAAAATAGCTAAACAATCATTTTGTCACAATTAAAACATATTGAAAATTGAAGTCACATGACTATAGGGAAAAGTAAATAGTAGGTAAAAACAGCAAAGAGAAATCACTCGAAGTGTAATCATCAATCACTGAAGGAGATATGCACATAAAAACATGTGACCATACATATATTTATCTGCCAAAGTCCATTTCATATAAACTAATACATAGGCACAAAACCTTCCAGAAATACTAAGGAATAGACAAGCAGTAGATGTGATATCAAATCTTCTTGATATAAAGCTGAAATAAAACAATCTGAAAAAAAACTATACGTAAAATGCAAACATGCAATTTAAGTATCGAGCTAATAAAATTGAAGATAGCATTATTCATACATTAACAAACAAAATAATTGTTTGGTTCCACTCAAGGCACGTCTATGTAATTCCAACCAGCTCACAACCATAATGGTGTGTATAGATGTACACCAATATAAGGAAATCATTTTATTAAATCCATTTATAATATACAATAAATACGAGGGCAGCTAAATTAGCAATCTATCTAGAGATCGTAGTTTGACAATCAGTTCCTGATTGGTTCCAAAAATTGACCAATGGCAAGGCTACATCCTGAGACTGATCTCTAAAACTCTGACTTATAACCTTGCGCCCTGACTTATGTAATGACTAAACTATTGAATAAGTATCAAGATGCTTTGCTGCCATCAATCACCAAATGAATGAAAGAATAAGAAAATGGAACAAGAAATATAATAACGAAAGCTGATCAAGGAGTCACTTACCAGGTACATTGTATATATATTATCATGCATATTGATAAATATTCAAATATCCCCTAACAATACTAGCAATTTCTGTTTAGAGTATTATAAACAAAGGACAACATGCTAACCGCCTGCTTCAGCCGACATACAGAAAGCTTTATTATGGGTAGGCTTAAGAAACGACATACAGAAAGGTTTATTATGGGTAGGCTTAAGAAATATGTCTGTTTTCTGTAACACACTGAACAAATATTAGGACAGTAGGACATTTTCCTTTTTAAATACATTTTCAATACTATAGAGACACTCTGATAACTCTGTCTCGACTTTCAGCTGTAAAAAAATCTTGACGGGGTAAACATTATGGCGAGTTGGGTTACAAGACACAGACATTATTTTAAGGCCCAAAAATTCAAAACCTATAATTCCAATCAAGTTCAACACAAGCATTTGTACCAATTTTTCACAACCAATCATTTAAATAAGTTAGTACCCGTATATTTCTGAACCCTTGATTTCAAGCAACCTAACATTCTCTACAATCCACATTCTTAAACGGTACCCTGATATTTCTGAACCCTTGATTTCAAGCACCCTAACATTAACTCTTCAATCCACATTCCTACACGGTACCCTGATATTTCTAGACCCTTGATTTCAAGCAACCTAACATTCTCTTCAATCCACATTTTTAAACGGTACCCTGATATTTCTAGACCCTTGATTTCAAGCAACCTAACATTCTCTTCAATCCACATTTTTAAACGGTACCCTGATATTTCTAGACCCTAGATTTCAAGCAACCTAACATTCTCTTCAATCCACATTTTTAAACGGTACCCTGATATTTCTAGACCCTTGATTTCAAGCAACCTAACATTCTCTTCAATCCACATTTTTAAACGGTACCCTGATATTTCTAGACCCTTGATTTCAAGCAACCTAACATTCTCTTCAATCCACATTTTTAAACGGTACCCTGATATTTCTAGACCCTTGATTTCAAGCAACCTAACATTCTCTTCAATCCACATTTTTAAACGGTACCCTGATATTTCTAGACCCTTGATTTCAAGCAACCTAACATTCTCTTCAATCCACATTTTTAAACGGTACCCTGATATTTCTAGACCCTTGATTTCAAGCAACCTAACATTCTCTTCAATCCACATTTTTAAACGGTACCCTGATATTTCTAGACCCTAGATTTCAAGCAACCTAACATTCTCTTCAATCCACATTTTTAAACGGTACCCTGATATTTCTAGACCCTTGATTTCAAGCAACCTAACATTCTCTTCAATCCACATTTTTAAACGGTACCCTGATATTTCTAGACCCTAGATTTCAAGCAACCTAACATTCTCTTCAATCCACATTTTTAAACGGTACCCTGATATTTCTAGACCCTTGATTTCCTGCACATCAATTGCTCACTTTTGCTTTAATCAACAGCAAAAAATGCAAAATGCTAAATTAAGCAATGAAATCACAAACATAGGGTATCAATAGGAGCAGCAATAATTATAATGTGCTGTCAATGATGAACTAAATAAGTTTTGCAAAGAAATAACAAAACTATCAACAGGATGTGCAGTTTACTTTGAAAAGTATCAACACAATTATCTTCACCATCAACCTCTGACACACTGATGTTTACATAATACTCCATATACAACCAGGGAAAAGCAACCCAATATTTCTTGTTTTAGTCAATGTTGATTAATAATAAGGTGTGTGTACATCAACCAATGAAAAACTATGTAACAAATTTAAATTATATTAAATTTCATCAGTTATAAGCAGGTACTGCGTGAAGCATCATAACATCTTCTCTTTTCAACGGTCCAGTTGTTTCAAACACTGTTTCATTGGTCTACAGACAGTGTTTAGGGCCCAGTGATTTCACACACTGTTTCATTGGTCTACAGACAGTGTTTAGGGCCCAGTGATTTCACACACTGTTTCATTGGTCTACAGACAGTGTTTAGGGCCCAGTGATTTCACACACTGTTTCATTGGTCTACAGACAGTGTTTAGGGCCCAGTGATTTCACACACTGTTTCATTGGTCTACAGACAGGGTTTAGGGCCCAGTGATTTCACACACTGTTTCATTGGTCTACAGACAGTGTTTAGGGCCCAGTGATTTCACACACTGTTTCATTGGTCTACAGACAGTGTTTAGGGCCCAGTGATTTCACACACTGTTTCATTGGTCTACAGACAGTGTTTAGGGCCCAGTGATTTCACACACTGTTTCATTGGTCTACAGACAGTGTTTAGGGCCCAGTGATTTCACACACTGTTTCATTGGTCTACAGACAGTGTTTAGGGCCCAGTGATTTCACACACTGTTTCATTGGTCTACAGACAGTGTTTAGGGCCCAGTGATTTCACACACCGTTTCATTGGTCTACTGACAGTGTTTAGGGCCCAGTGATTTCACACACTGTTTCATTGGTCTACAGACAGTGTTTAGGGCCCAGTGATTTCACACACTGTTTCATTGGTCTACAGACAGGGTTTAGGGTCCAGTGATTTCACACACTGTTTCATTGGTCTACAGACAGGGTTTAGGGTCCAGTTGTTTCAAACACTGTTTCATTGGTCTACAGACAGTGTTAAGGGTCCAGTTGTTTCAAACACTGTTTCATTGGTCTACAGACAGGGTTTAGGGTCCATTGATTTTACACATCGTTCATTGGTCAACAGACAGTGTATAGGGTCCTGTATCACACACTGTTTCATTGGTCTACAGAGAGTGTTTTAGGGCCCAGTGCTACTGCACAATTTCCGGATGACTCATTATTCTTGTTGAAGTATATGAATTGGATTTTCCCATAGAATTGTATGGAGCGTAATGTAATACTCAGTGTGGGTATCAGACAATGGTTCACCATTTGTATATACAAAACTAGGACCCAATAGAGCATACTGGAGGAGAACTGAAGCAAGTGAAGCATGCATAAGAGATGAATGTGCAACTACAACATGACTTAACATTATTTCTGGTAATTATTAGGTTATTCATTTAAGGTACATGGACACCACTAAGATAGAAAGACTTAAGGTATATGGACGCCCATGAGATTATCTGCAAATGAGACAAATTCTTAAAATTTAGTTTTTTTCCAGTTACAAGAGGCAAGAATCAAGGATTGGCAAGTTGGGGTATTTCTTATGATACTTGTCTTAATAAGAGTACTACACCTACGTTTACTTCCCAATTAATGTTTTAACAATGTCTGCAACTATTTTTAAATAATGCCCTAATTTGACATGAAAATTGATTTATTACTTAAGCCATAAAAAAGTTTGATGTAGTTAGTTTCAGACCTTACAAAGTAGCGCAAAATAGAGAATGACTCAAAAAATTAACATGTTAACATGTAAGGACTATCAAATGTGTGTGTGTAATTGCTTGCAATGGGAAATAACCCCATACACTGCCGAATAAAATACTATCATTGAACATATCTGATCAAATCGGACAACATTAATATAGACAAATTTGTGACCATAAATGAAATCTGCTAATCTAGGAAGATCTATGAAGATCGTCAACCATATTGTTACAGCTTAAGTTTACCACACAAAACAAGACAAGTTTAAGACATAGTAAATAGTATTTACACAAGAAAACAAGAAAATGGTCACACAAAACACATGAAATGAAAACAAAAATTAAATTTATCTAAGTATAAAACATAGTGTCTCATATGATTGAACAAGTTGTATATAATATTAGTTCTACCTTGAAATAATATTATGATATTCATTCCTCTAAACTTATCAATCTTTCAAGGGAAATAACTGTTTTATGCTTTGTTATCCAACAGTTCGGCCAATATTCTTCTAAAATGAGTGAATGAAAAACAGAAAATTCTAGACACAACATAAAGTGCAAACAAAGAAAGACGCCAACATTTTCACTACAAGTATAGTACAGAACACCATTACAAGACAGGACAACCCATAAATCTACTATCACACACACCAGACATAAATTATTAGTTATGATCTATAAACATAGAATTAGTACATTTATTACAAAAAACTATATAAAGTGACCAACAACATAATACCACAACCTTACAAACAACAATTACACATAGTGACCCCTAAATTTGACCCTTTTTAAGTTTCTCAACACCCGATACATTCTACGACACACTAACTCATGCACCTGATTATATAAATATTTTTCAAACCAGAAATAACAATAGTCATGTAGTAGTGACAAGTTTAGTCATGTAGTAGTGACAAGTTTATCTCTTATTTAGTTTGGAATGCAGTCATGATGCAGACGTTAATACATATGTTACTATTTATAGTAACAAAATTGTTACAGATTCTTCGCTTTATTCAATTTCAGAAAGTAAAGACGGCAATTTGACCTGCACTTGAAGGTAATTATCAAATATTACCCGATTCTACTTTGGAAAGTTTCTATGTCTGCTATGATGTCATTTCATTTCCGCAGCTACATGAAAATTTCTGTAGTGCAAACCACAAGAGATTGTCAAGAATTCTCTCCCTTTTCCCCTTCTATGTACATGTATGTATATACTATGTAGTATTACAATGTTTATACATATATAGCAGGGGCAAAGGGAGAAAACTCTAGATGAGAAATAAAGGAAAATAATCTCCTGTGGTACAAACAACCTATTTTCAAGTAATATGGCGATTGTTACTGAATTTACTTGCAAAACATATAAACAATGAAAAATGTCCAATGACAAAAAAATTAAGCATTTATTGCTTACACTGTATATAAGAAATGTCTAAAGATAGCACATTTTTGGATAAGTGAATTCGAAAAATCACTGGTCGGTCTAAATTTGGCAGTCAGTCGTGCAAAACAAAACATATCAAGTGCAAAAATTCGACAAACAATTGTAGCTGAACTCAAGAATCAAACATATGTATTAACCAAGGCAATACATGACTAAGAAGTGCCTAAGAGTTAACGTAGCCCCTCCAATGGTAACTTCCACTCAGGCTAAAAAGCCTTTCAGCAATTATGACACTAATGGAGTTATCATAACTCATAGGTCCTTCTGTGCCAGTATTAACCCCTAAGTAATTATTAGTCTTACCATAAATCTCCACGTCGGGGTCAGTAAACGAACTTCCTGCAGGGCCCCAAAATACAGGGATATAAAAAATGTTATATCAAAGAGTAAAAACAAATTCCCTTCACCACGTTCATTAAAAAAATCTGGGTCAATACGATGAGAAAATACATCAATTTTTTCTCGGATTCCATTTTGGTTGAATTTATAAAGGTGAAAAAGCATGCTAGTTACTCATTCACACATAATAAATTAAAAGCACAGAGATTAACCACACATCACCACAAAGTTTACGTTTACATAATTCTGTAATTATTCAAAAGATTTTGAGTTTTTAATCCGTGAACTTATTACAGTGCAATGACAGTAAAGTATGTCACTATAATGGTCTACTATTATTAACAGTTTCAACTTCAGTTGACATGTTGGGGAAAAATTATGTCATGGCCACAAATTAGAAACCTATGATTATGACATTGCATGACCTTAATAACTCATGAACATGAATAAGTAACCTGTTGCCATGACATAGTATTAATAACTCATGAACATGACTTAGAAACCTTTGGCCATGATATGACATAGTCATAATAATTTTTAGCAAAATATCTTAATCATCTTGAGGCCATGACTTAGTAACTTTAGGCCATGACATGACATTAATAACTCGTAGACATGTCTTAGTAACCTGCGGCCATGACATAGTCATAATAGTTCGTTCCTATATCTTAATTATCTTGAGGCCGTGACTTAGTAACTTTAGGCCATGACATGACATTAATAACTCGTAGACATGTCTAAGTAACCTGCGGCCATGACATAGTCATAATAGTTTGTTCCTATATCTTAATTATCTTGAGGCCATGACTTAGTAACTTTAGGCCATGACATGACATTAATAACTCGTAGACATGTCTTAGTAACCTGCGGCCATGACATAGTCATAATAGTTCGTTCCTATATCTTAATTATCTTGAGGCCGTGACTTAGTAACTTTAGGCCATGACATGACATTAATAACTCGTAGACATGTCTAAGTAACCTGCGGCCATGACATAGTCATAATAGTTTGTTCCTATATCTTAATTATCTTGAGGCCATGACTTAGTAACTTTAGGCCATGACATGACATTAATAACTCGTAGACATGTCTTAGTAACCTGCGGCCATGACATAGTCATAATAGTTCGTTCCTATATCTTAATTATCTTGAGGCCGTGACTTAGTAACTTTAGGCCATGACATGACATTAATAACTCGTAGACATGTCTAAGTAACCTGCGGCCATGACATAGTCATAATAGTTTGTTCCTATATCTTAATTATCTTGAGGCCATGACTTAGTAACTTTAGGCCATGACATGACATTAATAACTCGTAGACATGTCTAAGTAACCTGCGGCCATGACATAGTCATAATAGTTTGTTCCTATATCTTAATTATCTTGAGGCCATGACTTAGTAACCTGTGGTCATGACAAAGTCTTAATAACTCGTGGTCATATCTCAATTATCTTTAGTAACTAATGGTTACAATAATATTGGTCAATGAGCATTGGCTATAGCCTTCAGTTTTTAAGATTGGCCAATGATGTCTCGATCACGAGTTACTACATCCTAGAGTCACACATGATTTTATTTCCTAGCATGTCACTGCGTGTCTGACCACCATATCTAGCAGTCATTAGTACAAACTGAATTTTAAATACATGAACACAACAGCTTTATAAATGTATCTGCAACTGTATGACACAGATTGTAATGCACAGTAAGCTACACATAGTAAACCAAAAGTGATCGTCAAAAGTACTTTGAATTACATGATTCTTTAGTTGGACATACTGTTCTGTCTTTGAATAAGAAGTCACAACATTTTAGTTTTAAAGGAAGGATAAGGTCAAGAACAAAAAAACTAAACGTGAATGAGTAGACTCATTACTAGGTCAAAGAAAAAAATCAGATTCTCATCATGCCATTATCTGTCAATCCCCACACCCCATCCTCATTGAGAGCTGGACAACATTCAGGAACCAACATGTATGGTTTACATCCTATACATTACAGAATAATAACACATGCTCAACTATTTAATTCTGTGTGGTAATTTTTGTCTTAAAGGAGATATCCAATACTATGTCCTGCCATTGTCTACGATAAATAAAAAATATTATACACTCACAAGCCCACGTTTTTCTTTCAAAGTCCTGATGAGAATCTAACATTTTTTCTATGACTTTACAGGAATAAAACAAGTGCATCCTAAGTTTGACCATTACAATATATCACCTACCACTTCTAAACAAGCTTCCAATGATACCATATGACATATCCATCTCATGTGTCACTCTCTACAAATAGAAAAATATACAGTTCAATCATGGTCACTCAAAATGCAATCATAAACAAGAGGGACATGTTGGCCCTATATCGCTCACCTGAGTACATTGCCATGTTGGCCCTATATTGCTCACCTGAGTACAATGACATGTTGGCCTCAGGTGAGCTAAAAATACAATCACAAACAAGAGGGAATGGTGGCCCTATATCGCTCACCTGAGTACATTGCCATGTTGGCCTCAGGTGAACTAAAAATGCAATCACACAAGATTTAGATTTATTTCAACATAACATGTACAATTTACATGGCAAATATGTAATTTAGACATACATTATTAAAAACAATATGTATGATTTAATAAAGCCATATCAACCAACACTATGTTAAGGATAACACAAAGAAGAGTTTAAGTAAAAACTCTTATTTCCATTTAAGTAAAAACTCTTATTTCCATTGTGTACAAAAGGCTAGATTAGCTCGAAATTATTGAAGATTCCAAGAAAATTTAATTCACTTTTAATTTAGTGCAATCACTCAATATGAACTCAAACTGTAAGTGCTCTCACTCGTAGATGAACTTAAGACTCACCTTTCATTATTGACCAGTCAATAACAAGGTATAACACCCCAATAAACAAAAAGTTTGACTTGAAATACAAAACAACTAAAACCACACAGAGAATCTACAAGCATTTCAAGTGACCACGATAAGACTGTATAACAATGTCTTACACATTCCAAAGTAGACAAAACAATAAATGTATGATCGTACACAGTGCAGCCACTGCAGAGCAATATCCTTTGGAAGATGAAAATTTCAGCTGTAACTGAGAGGTTGTTGTACTAGAGAGGTTAAATTGATAGTAGTTTTACTGTGAAGAAAATAGACAATGTAGTTGAAGAGAGGATGTTGCTCTGGGAAGTTTGCACTGTAAGTAGACCGGTGTGCATTCAAAATGCAATATCAAATGTTAAAAGTCCACTGATTATAAGTCAATAAATGTTGGAATTTTGTCTACATGATTTCCTTGTACGTAATGTAATGCAGAAAAAAACCTCATATCGGTCTGTTACACAAACATACCTTAATATACTGCTGTATCTTGCTGATATCTGGTCCTTTCTCACAGGCACTGTCTAAATTTCTGAAATATTACATCAAAATTACAGAACTGATCGTGTAAATCAGTGGTCTTTGTTGACAGACAGTCTCAAGAAAAATATTCAGTCCCACCTGGTAAGCCTATTCAATAAAGCACTTGAGGCAAGCCATAGGTGGTATCCTACGTCATTTAACATTCACTCCTACATCATTTACCCTTCACCTTCACAAGAGGAAGTTGACAGTTGCTTGCAGACAGATTGGTAAGCCAGGAACACTGGTTAAGATTGAAACAACTATTAATTCTTCAAATTAACAGATTATTACAGTAAGACCCCCTAAAGTCCACCTCAATAATAAGTCCACCTCAATAATAAGTCCACCTCAATAATAAGACCACCTCAATAATAAGACCACCTCAATAATAAGTACACCTCAATAATAAGTCCACCTCTCAATAATAAGTCCACCTCAATCATAAGACCACCTCAATAATAAGTCCACCTCAATAATAAGTCCACCTCAATAATAAGACCACCTCAATAATAAGTCCACCTCAATAATAAGACCACCTTAATAATAAGACCACCTCAAAATTAAGAACACAATTCTCAAGTCTATTTTCACTGTTTTGCTTTTTATTCAACCTCAATGAGAAGACCAGTTTTCAAGGGTGATTTTACTATTGAGGTTTTACTGTATTATATGTAAATTCTCTATTCCAAGACAGATTTCAATCAAACCGTACCATATAAGGGTTCGAATTACAATCCGTAATAAATGGCGATTAACATTTGATAAAAGATAAATTTTCAACATCAAGGTACTGCTTAATTTCTAATAGGAAATAGTCCCAGTAGTCTCCCTTTGACTAAGACTCTTCAATCCACACTTGCCACAGTCAGATGAAAGGCACAGCAATAGACAGATAACTTAAATATTTACATGACTATTTCCATCCTTTAAGTAATACTGATACATGTTTACAACAAAATGTAGAACTCACTAAGAATGAAGGTATTTTTATTCATCCAGAGTGAAATTAAAAACAAAATCAAATGTAGAAAAGTTTATTGAAACTGAAATAAATGTACATATTTCACAAATCAACTTACGCACCAATGCACTGATAAGATAATTATGATTATTTAGGAGACTCAACAAACTCAACCTTTCTTAGGATAGAACTAAATAAAATCTGGTACCAATAGTGGCAACTAGAAGTGTCCCTAGGACACGGATGTCCTTGCTATCGGCTTTTCAAGAGTTATTAATCGGAATTTTTTTTTGAAAAGGATAATAACTCCTAAAATTATTAGATTGTAACCGAAATCAAACTTGACCTGTTATTCATTATCCTATACTAATGTGCCCAATATGAATTGAATCCATCCATCCCTTCTAGAGTTATTGATCGGAAACCAATTTTTGCACGGACAGACTGACAGGGGTAACATTTTATGCCCCTTCACCATTTTTCGAATGGCGGGGGCAAAAAATCTCAAATTGAATTAATGTGAAATTGAAATCCGGTCATTATTTTATTAAGGATATCATTGTGAAGGTAAAATGCAACATTAAATACCTATAAAGTTCTCCAATCTGGAAATCTAAGTCTTCTAACTTGGAGTATAGATTACGTTTCTCCGTCCAAACCATCAGTTCCTGGGCTAACTCTGGGACAACAAGAAATGTACGCCAACCCTGTAAATATAAATCACAGATGTAGGTCACACACAAATATATAGATGTAGGTCACACACAAATATATAGATGTAGGTCACACACAAATATATAGATGTAGGTCACACACAAATATATAGATGTAGGTCACACACAAATATATTGATATATTGGTTTGTTGTAGGGATGTCAACAAATATTCAGAATTCGAATATTCGTTTGTATGTCCGAAAATTCGAATACTGATTCTGCATTTGAATATTCAATAAAAATATATATATTTAATATCAAAGCTGAACACAAGTACTGCAATATATACATGTTGTGGTATGTTTTATCACAACACCCCTTAAACACGAACATAGCTGACATGGAACAGGCAATATATACATGTAGTGGTATGTTTTATCACGACATCCGTTAAACACAAACATAGCTGACATGGAACAGGCAGCTTGATTTAGACCTCCACGAACTACCATAATGAGTTGCAATTGTTTCTATACCATGTCTAATTACTGATCACATTTGTGACAATTATCAACATTTTCAAATACAGTCAGATCTCGTTTAGTTGACCTTCTATCCACATACATGGTATCATCCGAAATAAATATCAGGTCCTGATGTATCTTCTTATGAACATTAAAATGGGCTATTCGAAACCATCTATTATTAGAAATACAATTTCGGACCCAATGAATTTGAATGAGGGAGGTTCAACTGTACATGTAATACTACTCTGCCTCTTGTCTGAGAGAGTCCCAAACATTCTCATCATGCTTAACATATATTCAACGTTTCCCTGGAATCAAAGTACATAAGAAGAGACAAGAAGTGTCAAAAGCAAACAAATTGACTTAGGCACAGATTTCATTACATTTAGTTATTTACATGGAAACTTACCTTAAGTTTCTTTGACTTCAGAATATCACCAAAAATATGGTCACCAATATACAATACTTCCTTGTCATAGGAACCCATAATCTCAGAAAATACTTCCACAGAACCTGGAATAATAAACAAACAATGTTACGACTAAAATTTAAACACAAGCATATATTTAACATTTTCGAACATATCTTAAGTCAGGGTCAATTTTGCGTCAATATGAGTACAGTAAAACATCACGTCAAAGACCACCTCAATAATAAGACCACCTCAAAATGAAGAAGACAATTTTCAAGTCCAATTTCACTGTTTTGCTTTTGATTCAACCTCAATAATAGGTCCACTTCAATAAGAAGACCAGGTTTCAAGGGTCCCAAGGGTGGTCTTATTATTGAGGTTTTACTGTACCACAAACATCAAGTTTTAAGAATGGCCTTACCTCCAGAATAGATATGTCCAGATCTTATTTCTCCTGTATGAGTTCCTAACTTCAATGCTCCGGTCTCCTATAAATAACAAACAACAACATTGAGATTCGACTTTACTACCAATTTCTTCATGAAACTGAGAACATGTACTTGGGTCAGATTTTGTACATAACAATAAAGATAGAATCATAGGACTGAAGGTCCTGGGATGCAAGACTGCACTTTTCCATATTATCGTATTAGAAATTAATACCTAACTATTCGGGTAAACTCATTCGCCAAAATTGACAGAAATAATCCAGAAAAGTCGTTTATATCAAGTCTCCCTCCATTCCACAATTGATACATCCCTGATAAATCAGCCATTATACTCATCAAATCTATAATAAAATCAGAGGACTTCAGTACTTTTTTCTTGAGACGATGACTAAGGCGGTACTTCAAGTAGACAATCTGGCTGACGTTGATAGCAATGAGACGCTTAAGCACCTATAAAATGTGCAACAACAGTATCTACTGTTTTTGACTTCAAATGAAGAGCACCTATAAAATGTGCAACAACAGTATTTACTGTTTTTGACTTCAAATGAAGAGCACCTATAAAATGTGCAACAACAGTATCTACTGTTTTTGACTTCAAATGAAGAGCACCTATAAAATGTGCAGCAACAGTATCTACTGTTTTTGACTTCAAATGAAGAGCACCTATAAAATGTGCAGCAACAGTATCTACTGTTTTTGACTTCAAATGAAGAGCACCTATAAAATGTGCAGCAACAGTATCTACTGTTTTTGACTTCAAATGAAGAGTATCACATTGTTACATTGTTCATTGGTCAGCAATTAGTTCTTCACTTATCATGAAAAGAAAGCATTGCCAGTCAACTCTTCTAGTGATATCAGAATGTATATCCCAGGTTCTGACGATCATGAGCTACATATATATCCATATATCCAATTATTTTATAATTATGACTTTATAAACATACCCGGTTAACTTGTCGTAGAATGGTTCCGACACCAAAGAATAATGGTTTCCTGGCATCACAAACAACATAGTCAAAGTATGAGACCCAGTCACGTTTGGTTACACCATCCTGAAAAATTGTTTCATTTTTATAACGTAAGTCATAACTTTCATCATTATAAAATACATTAAACTAATGATATACATGGCATATAATTTCACGAAAATGCATGTTGATAAATTGTTTGCCCAAATGTATTATGACTGATCACACCTCAACTTTCTTTTAATGAAATCAAATTAGTTAAATGATGAATACATATTTGTTCAAAAGGATTTATATTTGTAGCAAACCTCCTAGCAGGCTTCAATGAAAATAATGTTTTTTATAAAGGTTGCTATTTAGCAAAATGCCGATTTTTAGGGTGATTTCTATAAAAATAAAGAGCAAATATATGCCAAGTACATTACACCTCTATAAACTATTTTCACGGACAATAACTGGTCGAAACAAGAGTAACTTTCTTTTAAACGAAGCGCATGTATTATGGAAATAAAAATAATACTCCATTCATAATAATGGTTATATATATTCCCAACTTACCTTACATGGGTAATCCATTAAGTATTGCATTATTGTCTGAAATTAAAGAACAATCATTTAATCAAAAATCAATTAATTATTCAATATATACTGAAATTGAGAAGATGGGTGGGGTACGTAGATGGACTCAAATTTCCAATGTGATTGTGGTCGAAAGGTGTAAACAGCCAACAGTTTGTTTACTACATAGTTTACTACGAGTTACAGTAAGCACTTACATTTGGGTAAAAATGCAGACCGAGTTGGTCTAATAACGGATAAAATTAAGCACTGTTTGAATGAAAACAGAACAGTTTTTGGGAAATGAACATTATGTATGATAGTATTCAATTAAAAATCACTTCTTTGAGTAAGTTCGGAAAAAAGAACACTTGACTAAAAGTCCGGCTAGTCATGTGGTCATGTGTCGTTAGATAGAGTCATGTGACCAAGTGACTTGATACAGCAAAAAAATATCAGGCACCCTATTATCAGATCGAAATTACTGCAAGTGACAGGATAAATAGAGATTACTAAGTAAAGACTTACATTAGTGTAAACATAATCACTATTCGTTGCTAAGAACACTTTGGAACCATGGTGATGCATTCTGAAATGTACACAGAATTGTACAAATGTATATCCTAAAACATTACAATTGGTGACATAAACTCCAAACTATATGAATTGCCTCCAACAACTCTATGTTGGCGTTGAGTAAACTTTTTATTCGATTTTAGAGACTGTAAATAAGAGAATGAATTATAGGAAGGTAATTCTGAATAAATACAACATGGTGTCCAATACATGCTATATGCTTTTAATAGTTCACATTATTACTCAGACAAATTAACCTGTTCCTCGTGACCTCTATTAGCATAATTTCACAGTTGACTAATTTACCTAATTTGTTGTCGTCTCTAATCCGATTAACTTTGGCTCTCTTCGTATAGATGAACTATTTAGTCATGAATATAATAATATATAATGAAAGAAATGCAATGCTTTCCACAATTGATGCACGATTCTCTCATGGAAAATTATATACCGCAGTCAGCGTTATTGATGTATAATATATTCATGCATAAAGGTCAGGATCAGGTTAATATGTTTGAATTATACCATGACCAAGCTAAAGTACATTGTAATAACCTGTTTTTACAAACACATGTCACCATAATTATACATATTTTGAAATTTTTGTTACATAACAGGTAAAATTTCCGACACTAGGACATTCCTACCAATCATTTACAAAACACTGGACAATGGCATAACTGCCATCAACAATACTAGTATGACATACATGCGTGATGTCATAGTACTTTGTGATGTAACAACCAATTAACAGAAATCAGTGTCTGTCTAGTGACAAAAGTTAGTCCTAAACATTGCCAACAAACCTGTCAAGCAGTAAAGGTAAACGGTTATCTTTCAACACATATAGCTCCTTATTTTCCATCGTAGCTTTTTTCAATGGACCCTACAATACAGAAAATATAATCGTTTAATGATACATTAGAACAGGCTGTAAGAATCTTTCACTGACGCCCCGTACAGATAGAAATATCCGGCGCAAGGGTTACTGTTTTTGGCGGGAACGAGGCTCTGCCGGGAAATCCCGGTATCGTATGCAAGAAAATAAGAAGTAGCCACAGTACAATAGCCATCATTTCAGCACATAGTAGACCTGTAATAACAGTTCAATTTGGGTACTAGTTCTGTATATTTGTCCTTTGTGTTAAAGTAAAAGATGGCAATCACACATTGTTAGCATCATTACACTAATGACTATATATGAAGATCAGATTAGATGATGACTTGGATGTTTAAACATGTAACCTGAACAAACAAGCCAGGTGTAATAAACTTTACTCACATTTTTAGCATGCACAAAGTCAGTGGCAGCCATGACATCCTGGTATATGGAAGAATATGTCATTGTGAGATCCCCAGACTGTACGCCCGTAGATTTCCTACAAGAAAAATATACAATACATAATTATGCAGCCTAACAGATCAATAACAACTATAGACTGAGCTAAAACTCACAAAACAAAGACAAGTGCACAAACTTGTGATGTTGGGGTACACAGTAGATCTATGCTTCCCCTTCCCTAGTACAAAGGAAGCAAATGGACATTATACAAACATGACAAATGGAAATTCAAAATGCACATAAACTAGCCTTTTAATTGCCCGTACATGAAAAATCCACATGTACATAGGAAACAAATGGACATAATCTTGCCATTTCAGTGAGCGTGGGGAAAATGCACACAATCTTGCCATGAGAAAGGGGCAGAATGAACATAGTCTTGCCATTTCAATGAGAAAGGGGCAGAATGCACATAGTCTTGCCATTTCAATGAGAAAGGGGCAGAATGCACATAGTCTTGCCATTTCAATGAGAAAGGGGCAGAATGCACATAGTCTTGCCATTTCAATGAGAAAGGGGCAGAATGCACATAGTCTTGCCATTTCAATGAGAAAGGGGCAGAATGCAGAAACTCTTGCCATTTCAATGAGAAAGGGGCAGAATGCACAAACTCTTGCCATTTCAATGAGAAAGGGGCAGAATGCACAAACTCTTGCCATTTCAATGAGAAAGGGGCAGAATGCACACACTCTTGCCATTTTAATGAACGAAGGGCAGCTAGCTAGAATGCACAAAATCTTGTCATTTCAATGAACAAAGGGCAGAATGCACAAACTCTTGCCATTTCAATGAACAAAGGGGGAGAATGCACAAACTCTTGCCATTTCAATGAACAAAGGACAGAATGCACAAACTCTTGCCATTTCCATGAACAAAGGGGGAGAATGCACAAACTCTTGCCATTTCAGTGAGCAAAGGGGAGAATGCACAAACTCTTGCCATTTCAGTGAGCAAAGGGGAGAATGCAAGTACTCTTGCCATTTCAATGAACAAAGGGCAGACTGCACAAAATCTTGTCATTTCAATGAACAAAGAGCAGAATGCACAAAATCTTGTCATTTCAATGAACAAAGGGCAGACTGCACAAAATCTTGTCATTTCAATGAACAAAGAGCAGAATGCACAAAATCTTGCCATTTCAGTGAGCAAAGGGGGAGAATGCACAAAATCTTGCCATTTCAGTGAGCAAAGGGGGGATAATGCACAAAATCTTACCATTTCAGTGAGCAAAGGGGAGAATGCACAAAATCTTGCCATTTCAATGAGAAAGGGGTAGAATGCACAAAATCTTGCCATTTCAATGAGCAAAGGGGAGAATACACAAAATCTTGCCATTTCAGTGAGCAAAGGATAGAATACACAAAATCTTGCCATTTCAGTGAGCAAAGGGGAGAATGCACAATTAGTCTCAAATGTATGTGTACCAGGAAACAGCACATCTATGCAAATTGAGTATCAAAGCATGATCAGAAATTTCTAACAAAACATGACTTCATTATCTTGTTCTCAGAACAGATCCTTCAAATGAAGAGAATTTTTCCAAAACATCAATGAAACAGCTTCTTTAATTTATTTGCAAAAAAAACAAACGCCCACCAAAATATTTAGCAGATTTATTTCAGAATTACTTACACATTCATACAAAGTCTGCATGCCGGAGATATAAAATGCATTATATCAACAAGAATCATGTTTGACAATTGAAATGTGTTTGTACAAGTCATGCAATTCAGCTGATAAGTTGATAAGTTTGCTAGGTTAGTCAGAAATTTGTAAAATATCAAAATGTCTAATGACAAGCTTATGTTTCAACAAAAAGTGTTGATTATTATGATAAAACGCGATCATGGAGGTTTTTTTTAAGAAATACTGGCAAAAATATAAATGCTAAGCTGAATAAGCATAAACTTTGATGCTGATTCACTTATATAAAGATTGCATCACTAAATAAATCACTGGGTCAAAGAAACACAAATATTTAAAAGGGGCAAAGATACACAACACTTCAGAGGTCAAGGTCATTATTATTCTAAAAATATCAAGGTGATGGTCACAAATTGCTTGCAAGATCAAGGCAAATAAATTGTTATATTATTCAAATATAAATTATCACACAAATATATATTTTAATGAATAATAAAACCATTCCCAAGACAATAAATCCTCATATTGACCTTGCTCGAGGGCTATTCTTTTTTATATAGTTCAGAGCACAACAGGGCATAAACTGAATTAAAATCAAAGTAAGTAATGAGTGGCCCTAATTTGAGCAACAGTCTCTCCAGATTGGCTCTCACTTGAGCAACAACCTCTCCAGTATGGCCCCTGCTTGAGCAATAACCTCTGGAGTGGCCCTTACTTGAGCAAGTACCTCTCAAGATTGGCCCTCATTTGAGCAACAACCTCTCCAGAGTTGTCCCTGCTTGAGCAACTATCTCTTCAGAGTGGCCCTCATTTGAACAAGAACCTCTCTCGAGTGGCCCTCACTTGAGCAAAAAAAACTCTCCAGAGTGGCCCCTGCTTGAGCAACAACCTCTCCAGAGTGGCTCTCATTTGAGCAACAACCTCTCCAGAGTGGCCCCTGCTTGAGCAACAACCTCTCCAGAGTGGCCCCTGTTTGAGCTACAACCTCTCCAGAGTGGCCCTCATTTGAGCAACAACCTCTCCAGAGTTGCCCTTGCTTGAGCAACAACCTCTCCAGAGTGGCCCCTGCTTGAGCAACAACCTCTCCAGAGTGGCCCTCATTTGAGCAACAACCTATCCAGAGTGGCCCCTGCTTAAGCAGAAACCTCACCAGTATGGCCCCTGCTTGAGCAAGAACCTCATCAGAGTGGCCGTCATAGCAAAAGAACCTCTCCATAGTGGCCCTTGCTTGTGCATCAACCTCTTCAGAGTGGCCCTCATTTGAGCAAGAACCTCTCCAGAGTGGCCCTTGTTTGAGCATCAACCTCTCCAGAGTGGCCCTTGCTTGATTATCAACCTCTCTAGAGTGGCCATTGCTTGAGCATCAACCTCTCCAGAGTGGCCCTTGCTTGAGCATCAACCTCTCCAGAGTGGCCCCTGCTTGAGCAACAACCTCTCCAGAGTGGCTCTCATTTGAGCAACAACCTATCCAGAGTGGCCCCTGCTTAGGCAGAAACCTCACCAGTATGGCCCCTGCTTGAGCAAGAACCTCATCAGAGTGGCCGTCATAGCGAAAGAACCTCTCCATAGTGGCCCTTGCTTGTGCATCAACCTCTTCAGAGTGGCCCTCATTTGAGCAAGAACCTCTCCAGAGTGGCCCTTGCTTGAGCATCAACCTCTCCAGAGTGGCCCTTGCTTGAGCAACAACCTCTCCAGAGTGGCTCTTGCTTGAGCAACAACCTCTCCAGAGTGGCCCTTGCTTGAGCAACAACCTCTCCAGAGTGGCCCTTGCTTGAGCAACAACCTCTCCAGAGTGGCCCTTACTTGAGCAACCTCTCCAGAATGGCCCTTGCTTGTGCATCAACCTCTCCAGAGTGGCCCTTACTTGAGCATCAACCTCTCCAGAGTGGCCCTTGCTTGAGCAACAACCTCTCCAGAGTGGCCCTTACTTGAGCATCAACCTCTCCAGAGTGGCCCTTACTTGAGCATCAACCTCTCCAGAGTGGCCCTTGCTTGAGCAACAACCTCTCCAGAGTGGCCCTTGCTTGAGCATCAACCTCTCCAGAGTGGCCCTTGCTTGTGCATCAACCTCTCCAGAGTGGCCCTTACTTGAGCATCAACCTCTCCAGAGTGGCCCTCATTTGAGCAAGAACCTCTCCAGAGTGGCCCTTGCTTGAGCAACAACCTCTCCAGAGTGGCCCTTGCTTGTGCATCAACCTCTCCAGAGTGGCCCTTGCTTGAACAACAACCTCTTCAGAGTGGCCCTCACTCGAGCAACAATCTTTCCAGCGAGGCAACAACACATATAATTTTCCTGTAGTAAAATATTTACAACCAATTTCACCTCACTAGACCAACAACCTTACTAAAACAGATGAAATATGCATCTACCTGCAGGGAGTCTCTCTTCAAAGGTTGCACCATATATTGTCTGTCACAACAGAATGTTTAATTATCTCTTAAATTCCAATCGCATGAAGCGCATAGACAAACTTCCGACAGAAATCACCACATTAATTTAAACAAACTGGAATATCTCAGCTGCAGACACATTGACGTCATATGAAAACAAACTTGATTCAAATCAATTAAAATAACGGAACACTGAACAAGATATTTACAATAGCATTCAATTTTAATTAGTGTTTCTCCATTTAAACTTGTTTTTAATTCCAATCTTTTTGCAACAATATATCTTCATTTTAGACATACAGAAAAACTCACCACTATTCCCCAGCCAGTGGCAATGCATTGCAAAACTATAAACAAATAAATCATTTATAAAACAAAATTGAAAATTTTCGAAACTGCAGTTAATAATGGCCACTTTCAAAACCAAATATAAAACAAGAAATATCACCGAAAAAAGATGGTCGGTGCAATTTAAAGGTTAAGATTTGTTGTGCAACTTAAAAAAAATACTGAGATGTTACGATTGCTGGTCACTCCAGATCCAAAATGGATTTCGGTAAATTCACCGAAATTCAGTGGATTTTGGTAAGGTAATGTACCCTTTATCAAAAGGTTCACCATGCCGCGTCAAGGTTACATAAGACCACCAAGTCAATTTCTCCTCACGTTGTTGGGTTGACGAGAAATTGCCTTGGTGGTTAACGTAAGATTTGATTGGTTTACACAACATTGATATGCAAATAGCAAAACCAAGTTAGTATGGCTGAGCCGAATAAAATCTGAACCAAATACTTCATTTCTTAACCAGAGTTGAAGAAGCTTAAATATCCAACATTTAAATTTGTTTCATAATTACATAAATTCCGTGTGGAATTATTTCAACATCTTGTAACAGTTTTAAGACAACAACAATGTTACGAAACCTGTATTAGTGATGTTAATTATGACGTAGAGAATATTTCACAAGCTTTGATGTCACAAACTAAAAATAAATGCTCAGTTTATTTATTATAGTGTCACCCCTATTTAAAGGGCCAGCTATTTCTGACTTATGAGACACCTACCTTCTGAGCACATTTACTTCCCGATTACTATACTTAAATGCCAGGTATCAGGCAGGTAGGCACACAGTAACCATTATTTAACTAGCTGGCGTCCCACAAACCGGCCATATCAGAACAGACCCCGGGATTCAAACCTTTGACCTCCCACTTCCAAGGCAGATGCCTTAACCACTCAGCCAAGGGAGACTAAGCACTTACTTAGAAGCAATTTTGGTGGCTTAATGTTTTACTTATAGAATTACATGTACATGAAAATACTTGTAAATGCTGTGTTATTTGTTGTTTTTTTCCATTTGGAAAACAGAAGAGATCTTAATTTAAGCATTTCGGAGGCATCATCATCATTTCGAGGATTCAGCGCAAGACTATCCTAATTCCTATGTATTTATATAGGAGTTAGTATTGTCTTGCACGGAACCCTCTATTGGGTAGTTTACTCTTCTATTCTGTTATTGCTGTAAGATCACTATAAATAGAAAGGTAGACGTCTGATTTTAATATTTGTGGTACTAAATAAAACTAGAAAGATATATCTGAATGTTAGAAAATGCAAATGACCCTGGGGAGACAAATGACCCTGGGGAGACAAATGACCCTGGGGAGGCGGAATCAGTTCCAAGTCGAGATAATGAGTTTAGTTTAATTTTTTTTAGTTTAATCATATTTTATTGTATTTATACATATAACAATCATATTTGCACAAACATACACATAACTTGTACATACATACAAAATGGTTGGGCCTTTAACAACAATATCTAGGGCCCTCCCCTAAATAAAGATAAGGAGTGACTCTACTAAGTACAGTAAAACTTCGAAACCTCGAACAGTTTTGGGTCAAACACAGTAGATACCTCAAACAGGTTCTTAGGTCCCGGCAAAACCCCTTCTTATTTCATATTAACGAACAGTAGATCACTCGAACGGAGATAGGTTGAACACTCGAACAAGTTTTGCGGTCCCTTGATATCATTTCATTCATTGTTCACCCCAGATAGGTCGAACAATACAATAATTCATACCTTTCATGGACCGAGCGATATTCTAGTATTTGTTGACAGGTAAGAGTGGTGACACGTGTTATTCGCACGTAGTGATAATTACTTGATGGTTGCACTTTAAACAATACAGTGTACATGTACTTATGTGACAAACAAATCAGCATGCTTAGTACACTTGCACCGGTGACAGTCAGTTACACGTATATGGTAGATGGCTCGAACAGGTAGATGGCTCAAACTAATTGCTCGGCCCGATGGCAGTTCGAGGTTTCTAAGTTTTACTGTATCAGCAATAAAAAATGGACAATAATTACTTTTTATTACCATGATTATGCATAGGGGTATGCTGAATTACATTTTTAAGCAGTCATTGTCAACATCCAATTGTTGTTCATGAATATATTTCTTTCATTTTAATACACTTAGTTATCAGGAGGCTGTGTTTCCACTAAGACATATTCAACTCACATACAATCATACTTAACCCTGCCTTGAAATACAGATACATGTACATAAATTATTATTAATAATTATTTTATCTCAGGATATTTTCGTTTTGCCTTTATATTGACAAAAGGATAAATAAAAGTTCAGTAAAATCCTTTTCTAAAGACCATGGAAAGACGATTTAACAGAAACCAGCTAAAATTACTCACAATTTTACAACATGATATTTGATAAATCAAAAATTAATTACAATTTCATTGTCATGACAACCAGCCAATTACCATGTGATATTATTGCCAAATATTTGTCAGAATTAATCAGTATAAAATACTTTGTAATTTTCCAGAAATTAATAAATCAATGAGGTAACGACATTTTGATATGCATGCCTTATGCCAATGTGAGAAATTAGACAATTAGGTCATTCTTCAAAGTTGTTTGTTTATGGTACCCTGAACGTCTCACCGAAAATGTACTGGACTCAAATTAAGCAACTGCACTCAGGATATTTTCATGTCATGTACTCATTCACAACAGGATTTCATACACACATTTTTTGTTAGAAAATAATCAACCTAATGAAATATCCTAACTAGAAATGTACCCACAAGACACAAGTGCCCACACTTCACTTAATCAAGGGTGTCAAGGCCAATAACTCTATTTTCCCTTGGCAGAGAGAGACGAAAACCAAGGAACACAACTTCATATACTGGTATACATTCCTATAAAGTTTGATGACAATATGTCTGACCAACTTCACATACTGGTATACATTGCTATAAAGTTTGATGACAATAGGTCTGACCAACTTCACATACTGGTATACATTCCTATAAAGTTTGATGACAATAGGTCTGACCAACTTCACATACTGGTATACATTCCTATAAAGTTTGATGACAATAGATCTGACCAACTTCATATACTGGTATACATTGCTATAAAGTTTGAAGACAATAGGTCTGACCAACTTCATATACTGGTATACATTGCTATAAAGTTTGATGACAATAGGTCTGACCATCTTCACATACTAGTATACATTCCTATAAAGTTTGATGACAATAGGTCTGACCAACTTCACATACTGGTATACATTGCTATAAAGTTTGATGACAATATGTCTGACCAACTTCACATACTGGTATACATTGCTATAAAGTTTGATGACAATAGGTCTGACCAACTTCATATACTGGTATACATTGCTATAAAGTTTGAAGACAATAGATCTGACCAACTTCACATACTGGTATACATTGCTATAAAGTTTGATGACAATAGGTCTGACCAACTTCACATACTGGTATACCTTCCTATAAAGTTTGAAGACAATAGGTCTGACCAACTTCACATACTGGTATACATTGCTATAAAGTTTGAAGACAATAGATCTGACCAACTTCATATACTGGTATACATTGCTATAAAGTTTGATGACAATAGGTCTGACCAACTTCACATACTGGTATACATTCCTATAAAGTTTGATGACAATATGTCTGACCAACTTCATATACTGGTATACATTGCTATAAAGTTTGATGACAATAGGTCTGACCAACTTCATATACTGGTATACATTCTTATAAAGTTTGATGACAATAGGTCTGACCAACTTCACATACTGGTATACATTGCTATAAAAATTGAAGACAATAGGTCTGACCAACTTCATATACTGGTATACATTCCTATAAAGTTTGATGACAATAGGTCTGACCAACTTCACATATTGGTATACATTGCTATAAAGTTTGATGACAATAGGTCTGACCAACTTAACATACTGGTATACATTCCTATAAAATTTGAAGACAATAGGTCTGATGGTTCAGGAGATATGAATTACATGTACGAGTTTTGTGGAACTGACTGAAGAAAGGATGGCGAGACTGACTCACAGTTGTGGGGGCACACAAATTGTGTGAAGAATAATGTAAAACAAACAATTGTTTAGGGATGCCATTATCAAGAAGTTTTTGTGCTGCTTTCTAATAGAAAGGAAAGTTTAAAAGAAGACAAAATAATTACACTGAAGTTCGAAGGTGAGATAACGTCATCTCAATTATGATCTACTAAACAATATCAGAAGAAGGATACATTAATATCTCAAATATAATTCCAAAAGAAAAATCCAAAATGAACATTCTCTCTTTATGCAATATGCCAGCCTATAGCCTTTTATTATAACAGATATATTTACTTCATAGTACATTATGCAAGGTTTTCTAATATCACTATACATGTATATAATACATCACAATACGGTGCATTTACAAAACCATATAATTATGTACCACTGTGAACAGCAAACTTGCATTCTTTTCTTAATAACAATTTCTGATTTCAATTTGATCAAATAAGCTTACCATTCATTTTTATTTTACAAAGCATCTAAAATAATTGTGTGCACAAATTATTTCTAGAAGACTTCAAAGAAGTGCTCCCTCGATTAAGCGCTTTCCTACTGCCGAGTGTTCTACTTGATACACTGACTTTGAGATTTGAGTGAGAATCTGAGATTTGAGGTGTTGATTATAACACTAACTCTTGACATAAATCTGCACTCAATACATGAAATTCTCAAATCTCTGATTTTATATCGCATGCTAAACAATATGTCACATACCGTTACAGACACAAGCAAATTTCTTTATACATCATAACAAATAATAATAAACTGGTAATAAAAATTTAATGAAGACAATTAACAGCTGGAAGCAACACACATATCTGCTACCATGACATTGTCACGAGATCTATATCCATCCTATCGTATACTGTATATTTAATGGTTAAATTATCTTAAATAAGCAAACTTCAAAACCCTCGTCGATTTGCTGTGACACCAGGAGGAAAAAACACCCACAGATTTCTGCCAGATAAGATGATAAAGGGAGATAACTAGTGACAATCCCATGTTGATCTGACTGAATAAATGAATCTAACATACCTTGTATACTCAGGATTGTGACAAAAATGGTCAACAACGACAGCAAGGATATACATAACTGAAACAGACAATGAAAGAAAGTCAAATTGAAATACCGTGATCACCATTTTGAGGGGTTAGAGCCAGAACCTACCATCTCCTTAATAAATTTATATGGAGATAGCTTGTTATAACTCCAGCAACTCAAATTTTTTGTTTTCAACACCATTTTGAGCGTAATCAGACCATAGCTACACAACGGCACACAAAGACACTTGAGTCTGCCAAAAATAATTCAAAATGTCGCAACATCTTTTATTCTTTCTAGTGAGATTGCCCGCTGATCCCCTTTGCATCTGTAAGATTTCAGTTCGATCTTAAGGGCTTGCTAAACCAATAGCACTTAGTCTAATTTGTTGGAGAAAGGGAAACATGCATTTAATTCAAGTAAATGTTCCTTACAAGGTATGTTTTCCTTTTCTTTACTTAAACAGCAGAAAACAATGGCAGTCCTCATGGGAGGCAGCTTTTTGATGTCCAGCGTGAATAAACCTTGGACAGGGATTATAACCATTATCTGGCACTAATTAAGAACTCAGACTTAATTCTGCATAGTCTGAGGGCAGAGATTTAAGTGTGTGAAGAGTATTGCAATGCTTACTGAGAGCCGAGTATTCTCTGAGATCAACACTTATATGAATCTGAGATTTTACAGTGAATCTGAGATATGAGTGAATCTGAGATTTGAGAGTGAATCTGAGATTTGAGAGTGAAATCGGAGATGTGAGAGTAATTCTGGGATTTGAGAGTGATTCTGAGATTTGAGAGTGTATCTGGGTTTTGAGATTTGAGAGTGATTCTGAGATTTGAGAGTGATTCTGAGATTTGAGAGTAATTCTGGGATTTGAGAGTGATTCTGAGATTTGAGAGTGAATCTGAATTTTGAGTATAAATCTGAGATTTGAGAGTGAATCTGAGATTTGAGAGTGAATCTGAAGTATGAGAGTGAATCTGAGACTTGAGAGTGTATCTAGGATTTAGGTGTGAAACTGAGATTTGAGTGTGAATTGAAGATTTGAGAGTGATTCTGAGATTTGAGAGTGAATCTGGAATTTGAGAGTGAATCAGAGATTTGAGTGAGAATCAGAAATTTGAGTGAGAATCAGAGATTTGAGTGAGAATCAGAGATTTGAGTAAGAATCAGAGATTTGAGTGTGAATCAGAGATTTGAGTGTGAATCATTAATTTGAGTGAGAATCAGAGATTTGAGTGTGAATCAGAGATTTGAGTAAGAATCAGAGATTTGAGTGAGAATCAGAGATTTGAGTAAGAATCAGAGATTTGAGTGAGAATCAGAGATTTGAGTGAGAATCAGAGATTTGAGTGTGAATCATTAATTTGAGTGAGAATCAGAGATTTGAGTGTGAATCAGAGATTTGAGTGTGAATCAGAGATTTGAGTGTGAATCATTAATTTGAGTGTGAATCAGAGATTTGAGTAAGAATCAGAGATTTGAGTGAGAATCTGAGATTTGAGAGTGAATCTGGAATTTGAGTGAGAATCAGAGATTTGAGTAAGAATCAGAGATTTGAGTGAGAATCAGAGATTTGAGTGTGAATCATTAATTTGAGTGAGAATCAGAGATTTGAGTGAGAATCAGAGATTTGAGTGTGAATCATTAATTTGAGTAAGAATCAGAGATTTGAGTGAGAATCAGAGATTTGAGTGTGAATCATTAATTTGAGTGTGAATCAGAGATTTGAGTGTGAATCATTAATTTGAGTGAGAATCAGAGATTTGAGTGTGAATCAGAGATTTGAGTGAGAATCAGAGATTTGAGTGTGGATCATTAATTTGAGTGAGAATCAGAGATTTGAGTGTGAATCAGAGATTTGAGTGTGAATCATTAATTTGAGTGTGAATCAGAGATTTGAGTGTGAATCATTAATTTGAGTGTGAATCAGAGATTTGAGTGTGAATCAGAGATTTGAGTGTGAATCAATGATTTGAGTGAGAATCAGAGATTTGAGTGTGAATCAGAGATTTGAGTGAGAATCAGAGATTTGAGTGAGAATCAGACATTTGAGTGAGAATCAGACATTTGAGTGTGAATCAGAGATTTGAGTGAGAATCAGAGATTTGAGTGTGAATCAGAGATTTGAGTGTGAATCATTAATTTGAGTGAGAATCAGAGATTTGAGTGTGAATCAGAGATTTGAGTGTGAATCAGAGATTTGAGTGTAAATTTGATACTTGAGTGTGCTAAGTGGATTGCTATGCTTAAAGAATCTTAGATCTGAGAGTAAGTATTTAGAGCCTACTGGTCAGTAACAGTTATAGTTCTGGATCCTCAGGTATATGAAGCTGACATAACAAAATATTCCTACTGCCACAGTTTGGTAACCTGAACAACGTCACTTCAAATTGAACAATATTGAATTAATTAAAGAAGATGCAATGCATACAAAGGCAATTACCTGTATGAATGAAACATAAGAGCCTACATATGTGTCTGATTGTATTAGCAGAGAATCAATTCAATTGATATAGACAGTAAAACAAACACATGAAATACACTAATTATCTCTAAGTCAGACAATTTTTTTGTTAGACATATAACCTAAGGCATCTCATCTTTCCTTTAATTTCTTTGAAACACCTGCATATTCAAACTATATTTCAAATGCAGCAAATCTCCTATATACAAACATGTGGGCTTTTTCCGGAGCACTTAAGTATTTTGCTACAAAATTTACACAGGCTGGTACCCAGCTTCATATTTGTGAGAGATTCCAGCTGCAGTAAGTATTAAAACAATATTTATTTTCAATTTCCACTTCAAATCAAATTATAAAATTAAAATGACATCAATTTGAAGATTTCGCTGCCGGTAGAAATGATTTTTTTTAAGAATTATACTCTTCAATTTATAGCCGGAGGAATTTTTTTTTTGGAAATTGCAGTAAATTTCCAAAATTCATTTGCTAGTAGTACGTCTTGTGAACAAAAGAAAGAAAAACATTTTGACAGCCTGAAGCCAAAGAAACTGAAATCGAAAATTCCCCAACAATAAAACATGAATAGCGTCAAATACTGATTTTCACATGTTTTAGCATTAAAATCAAGTGTTTTGATTAAAATCGTAAGTACACAAGTCATACACTTCAGATTTTTCAAACTTTGAGTTTCATAAAACGGTCAAACTTGAACAGTTTCGTAAGTTAATTCATACATTAATCAGAGTTACTTCCCTTGTACTGTACATGGACAATAATTACTGGCACAAATACTAGGTCCAAGGTCATAAAACGAGTTTGGTGACCTGTTTCAGAATGCAGCCTTGCCATTGGTCAATTTAAAGATGGAGCTCAGGAACAACCAATCAGAGACTTGAGATTCCAAGCTGGTTTTAAAAATGAGATTTATAACATTGAACCTAGGTACTTTACTTACTTGGTAACTCATACAAAGTGTTGAAAATTCTAAATCTATTTTCATCCATCTGCACAAACTTGTTTGGATACATCTCATGTATATCAGTCCTGGAAAGAAAATATGATAAACATAAGCTAACAATAAGATAAACAGAGCAATCACAAATTTTACTCCAATTACGACATTGTCTTTCAAAGTTCAAACTCATTTTGTCAAGTTTTGCTAATTAGAATTTCTCTTCAGTAAAACAAATGTGTTGAAAGTACGATTAAAGACTTGAAGAAAAGAGGAGAAAAAAAGAGAATTTATTTTCAATTTGAGTTTCGGGAAGACAATTTAACAGATTCAAAAACCTTAAGACTATAAAACTGAGACTTACTGAAGCTTAATGGTCTGCCATCAGACAGAGTGGCATATACACAGCATTTACAACTCTGAGGTACTAATAATATGGAGCTCACTATGACAAAACCAACTTATACTTCTTTGAAATTCATTAGTGAATCTGGAGGGGTTTGAACCCATGACCCCTATGACGTCAGTGCCTTGCAAGGAAGTAACTGTGACCACAGTCACTATGCCACTGATGCAACCCCCTAAAAGTAGGTTGTTCAAATGATGCTGATATGGTCATGGTTACTTCGGTACACAGGATATAGGGTGTGTATGTGTAACGTCTTGCGATAATTTATAGCTACTTAAATATCACACAGACAGACACACCACTTGGCTTTCATGAGTGCCTCGGACAGCAGTTTTCAATTAATTATATTTATTAGTTTATGAAAGCATTATACATGTATTTCTTAATTTTTTCTATTGTTGGGAACAAAATCTTCACTATAAAACATTTAATCTGAAGACCGTAAGTTCAAGCCCCACGATGACTTCACAATCCCTAAATTTGGCACAAGTGTACTGGTTGGTAGCCAGGAAGCAGTCATCGAGAGTGACTAGTATCAGTCGTAAGAACTTGTTTCACAATTAATGTAAAATAAATAAGTTTAAACTAAACTAATCATGTCACGCAATAATGATATTGCAAAGCTCTTCAAGCATTGGTTGAATGCAGTTGTCAACACTGTAAGATATGTTACAAGGCTTTGTTTTCCCAGTCCTCACTACTGGGTCATTTCATTTATATTTCATACATGTTTAAACAAACATTTTCTTTCATAAACTTTGTCTTTTATGAAAAATGTCTACCTTTCACATTGTTATAAAATACACACAGAATCAGATCAAACTATATTACACATGGCGACTGATAATCTCAAAAGTCAGTCATGACCTGAATATCAATTTTAATTGTAGCCATTTACAGTAATTGAGTAGTCTTACGCCTTTAGTCTAATTTGTTGGTATTACACCTTTACCCTGTCAGTCTTGAAGTTCAAATAGCCAACAGACTAATAAAGAACAAATTCTAATCGTCACTGTCTGCCAATATTAGATTGGACATGTTTAATTTGTCCCACTTCCTGTTAAACCCCATCCTATCATTACATTTCGGACAATACAAATTGTGTCTGCCCCAGTCACCCGACATCATGTCCATCAAAATTAATCGGCAAAAAAAAACTTAATTTAACAGCTTTATCAAAAAATCTCAAGCAGAAAAAGCATGAAGGCAATTAGGAGAAATGTAATGGACATTTTAGACTGGTTCTTTAGAATTAAACCAGACTGTGACACTTCTATTCAGGTTACATTATTTTAGCATTATCTAAGTGTTAAGATGTCGGAGAGTTTCTATAATCTTCGGTCATTATTCGCTCCTGTCTTGTACCCTTGATTTATTTTGAGGCTACTGCCAAAATCCTTTGACAATTGGCCCAACCTTGTGAACGAAGCCACCTGCTGGTAGGGGGATCAGCTAATTTGAAAATCAGACCAATTTTCCCAGGATTACTGATGTAACACGATGCTCAAAAGGGCACAGGCTCAGTGTATCGTTCACTCATATTAAATAAATCGTTCAATTATAAACCTCAAACCTGTACACTGGACATAAAATTGCTACCCAAGAAAATCGCCCATGGTTAAAATGTAGTAGTATTTCCACACAAACACTTTACCACTAAACCTTTTACCAGAAATACAAAGTCAGACTATTTCATAGAGATTTTAAGAGATTTTTGAAATCTTGATCAGACTGACACATTATTTCCTCCAATCTTTATCTCAAAATTACCAGACTGGACATAAATTTGAATGGACAAGACGGAGATGGCCAGATACATTTAATGAACTAATTCTGCAAGACATGAGACAATCATATGTATTTCTGCCCACATTGGTAAGACAACAATGGCACTAATATATCAAATTGTATCAAGAATAAAATACAAGACATGAAATTTTATTTATTGTCTGCCAGTTAACAACCAACATCAGCCATGTACATAGTCTCCCGTGGCCGAGTGGTTAAGGCATCCTTCTTGGGAGCGGGAGGTCGATGGTATGAATACCAGCTGGGGTCCGTTCTGATATGGCCGGATGGTGAGCCACCAGCTAGTTGAATAAATTGGTTACCATGCGCCTACCTGCCTGTTGCCTGGCATTAAAGGATAGGAATTAGGAAAGTAAATGTGCTCAGAAGGTAAGTGTCTCGTTAGTCAGAAAAGGCTGGCCCTTTAAATAGGGGTCAGACACCATAATAAATAAACACTTTACTTCTACATAGTAAATATCAGTCGTAAATCTTCACATTTATCTCTTATCATCCCAAAATGCAGCATTTCAATACACTAATTTACCTTACAATGTACTGTGTATTACCATAATTGTTTTCAAGGCAATGTGACCATTGGGACCTGAATCCAGTGTAACAATCCGTTTTGCAATAAAAGCGAATTTTGCAATAAAAATTTAAAATCGCTAAAAATGCATATTTAGCACCTTAAACAGACATATATATGTATGATAATACAAAAACTATATGTACGACACATATAACTCATATAATATAACAATAAGACAATATTCATTTTCAACACATCTTGCAATAATAATTTCTCATCCGTCAACACATTTTGCAAAAAAATAAAAATCGCTAGTTAGATATCTCAAACTGGTATACATGTGTATGTAAAAGCATACAAAATATACACATGCGAGACTTATAACTCATATTACATAAAATGAAGACAATTTTCATCTGTCAACGCGTTTTATTCAGCTGATATCAGTGGGCTGGTCAAGGGGCTGCACACAATTTCTATGGATGGCCTTATTGAAATTTAATTGTTTCGAGCCAGCAGGTGAAATGTTCTAATATCGCTCATGGTTTAAACAACTATTACAATGACCTCTTTTATTACAGGGTGTTCATAGAAATGAACAACAATGCTACATTGAATATCTCAAGTTTGACAATGATGAGCGCGTCCACATAGGAGATCCATGCCCCACTCAACATGTCGTCAATGTTGACAATACATGACCATTTTAAGAGACGTGTGGTCATCTATGATCTGAGCAGACTAATAAAATAATCAGGCGAGACCAACAGTTACTTCGCTTCATTTTAATACCAACAACATCTGGGGATTTTAAACAAATACGGCTGTTTAAGGTAGGATAATAAATGGTCAGAGGTCACTTAACCAAGTTCATTGACACTATGTAGAAATTAAATTTTCAAAATCAAAACCTGGAGAAAGACCACCCAATTTTTCAATCAAGATGTCATATCAAATTATCATCAAGTACATCATTATGATCTGATTTAAATAATACAATTCATTATCTTATAACTCAATTAAAATCCCACACTAATTTATTTTATGCATCATATTTCTTCAGTTAATTCTTTTATGGCAAACCACAAACAGAAATTAATGTTTATTATTATTATTATACTATTAGTTTACTTCTAACATAAGTCTGACAATTAATTCACAGCATAATATTACTTATAATTCCTGATTACTTTATTTTGCCGATTTTTAACTTTCAATTATTTATTGTTTGTTTGTTTCATCGGGTTTAACGCCGTTTCTCAACGATATTTCAGTTATATACGGCGGCCGGTTCACCTAACCAGTTTTTCCTGGACTGAATTCTAACCAGTACTAACTTACCCTTCCACGAGAAGCCGGCAACTTCTCCACATGTTGAGGAAAATTGACATTTTTTCAAATTTTCATGGAAGGGTATGACCTGCCGCGACCGGGAATCGAACCCGGATCGCCGGGTTACAAGTTCAGCGCACTAACCACTGGACCACGGTCGCGGCTCAACAATTTATTAAAGGCTTTAAATTGTTAACTTATGCAACAATAGATATAAGTAAATATTTTAACATTACCATTGATTGAATTCGCCAGGATACTGGATTCGCATTGAAATAACTTACATGATTTTCAAAACTTAAAGACCACCATGCATAAATAGTGTTTTACAGATACATCCAATTTCTATCTGAAGAATTTCAGTTTTCTAGGAAATATGAATATTTTACATAGTTTTAATTTCCAAACTTCAAAGAAATTCATCAATGAGACAGCTCTGTACTTCAATAAAGGCAGAATAAATATGTTTTGATACTCGATCTCGAGGTTTCGCTATTACGGCTATCCTTAGACAATAGTTTGTTTGCAGTACCTCTAGCACAGAAAGGTTAAAAAAACGGTGTCTTGCCAAATATTGGCGTGCATGATCAGTCGGGGGTATTAAAATACAATGTTTTTTCCAAATGAATCCAGGCCTACAAAAACATCTTCGGGGGAATAATTCAATATAATTGTTACTATTTTAGAGATACAGAATGCCTTGGGTTATACATTAAAACAAAATCAAAATATATCATATCACTTAAATATCACTTTGAAATTTTATTAAGCACATTGTACAAAAATTATGCAATAATATTCAACAACATCACGTTAAAAATTTATATCATTATTAAAAAACTTTTGATCATACCCAATAAAACAATATTACTATGTTAATGTTTTGCTGTTAAAATATCTAGTTTAACAATTTAATCTGAAAAAAAATTCTTTCGAGTGGAAATCTTAAATTAAATGATCAGCAATTTTCATTGAGTGCCTATCACAGGTTACATCAATGTCATTTGTAAGTAGTTCAAGAACATTATGACCTTAACCTTGTATACATCACGAATGTTACACCAGGAATCGGAGAGAGACACAATGCCAGCCGGTTCAGAATGCAGCCTTTCCATTGGTCAAGTTTAAGAATCCATCCAGAAACAACCAATCAGATGCTTGAATTTTGAGACTGAAGCATCAATACACAGATTTATAACCTCAGAACTTAAAGTGACTATTAAAACTATATACCGGTAATCAGAAATGTTCTGATAAATACACAACAAGAATAAAACTGAACATTTTAAAAGGGTGAATAAAATATCGAGAGGAGAGAAGTCAATTTTGCAATTTCAAAACTGCATTTTAATGTGCGTAATTTGCAATAACAGTAAAACCTCAATAATAAGACCACCTTCGAGACTCTTGAAAACTGGTCTTAATATTGAGGTGGCCTTTAAATACTGAGGTTGAAAAAAGTGCAAAACAGTGAATAAAGGACTTGAAAATTGTATTCTTAAAATAATTTTGAGGTGGTCTTATTACTGAGGTGGTCTTTTAGTGAGATTTTATGGTTTTATTTAAAAATACTGAGGGTTCAGCGCAAGACTAATCCTAACTCCTATGTATTTATATAAGAGTTAGTATAGTCTTCACTTAACCCTCGAATTACTATAAAGACATTAAGTAACCTTTATCAAGATAGTTCCCCTCCCCCCCCAGAAAGTCCTAAAAGATTCAGGAGGATTGTGAAGCAAGCATAGAGTTTACACACATGTTACTTCTTTTCCAGAGAAGTTTTTTACAAATGGCACTCCATTTATATCAGACATATGTCACAAATAGCAGAATTAATCAAGACAAATTGATCTAATTTGGAAAACCATGTATACTGGCAATATTTAAAACCGCACCAAACGTATTTTCTAAAGTTTTTTGGACTTGCATAGGGATCATATCTAGAAAATGACTGTACATTGTGTTATAATTTCATGTTTGTGCAACATATACAATATAATTCATTGCAAATATTGGGTACTTTCATATAAAATGCAATAAAATGACGCTTTACAAACATTTTGCAGGTCTAAAACTGTGCGTTTTTAAATGTATGGAGTATATATCCAGACAGAATATTGTCAGTAAAATAAGAATCGAGCAGTCAATTTGGAGGCAAAGAATCGGAAACATGCCGCATACATGACAAAAATGGATTATTTCATGACAAGAGCAGATGCGATTAACATACAGACAATTTGAAATGCCGAGACAAAGTCATGCGTGCACATACAAAGATGCGAGTCGTCTGAAAAATGTAAAACATTATATACAAAACATTGTTACGCCAAATTTCCAAGACTGTTTAGTTGAACTAATTCTGAGCACTGGCACCGGGTCTCAAGTTTCAAACCTCAGAACAAAGTTATACATTCAATACCCGATCTCAGGTAACAAGACCAATCTGGCAAGTTAATCAAATTATCTCAGACCTCAGAGAATACAACAGTGTGACACTATTGATTAAAAGCGACATAAAAGTGAAACATTAAAACATGTTTAAAGGCATTATTTTCTTGCCCTGACAAAAATTTCATTTCTGGAAAGTGCAACTTAAAAACCTTTCAATTAATTATTTGTAGCTTCAATCAAACCTCAATAATTAGACCACCCTTAGGACCCATGAAAACTGGTCTTATCATTGAGGTGGTCTTAATATTGTGGTTGAATATTAAAAGAGCAAAACAGTGAAAATGGACTTGAAAATTGTGGTGTCTTAATTTTGAGGTGGTCTTAAAATTGAGGTGGTCTTTAATGAGGTTTTAATGTATACATGATCTCTTTTACAAGTACACAATTAAACAGCTGAGCTATAGCAATAAATAGAGGCTTTGAAGCAAGATGAATTTAACTGCATCTTTGTACAACTTGGATACACTAAGTTCTGCAACAATCTCTGGCAAAGAAGTCAGATAATATAGAGAACACTGGAGAAGTATTCGGAGATTTTCTATTGAATCTAAATTCACTACAAATCCACTTAGAAAAATGGCCCATATTTCTTACAACAAAGCTGTTTTCTATTAAAAACGTTGGATAGTAAGCAGACGGCTATATTCTGTAAATTTGATCATCAAATGTTAGTAAACTCAAACATCCTCTTTGGCATCCGACTAAAAAATTGTACACCGGAAATTGATTGGAGAGCTTCCAGTCATTGAAGAGCTTGTGCTGGTAATCATTTCTGGTGTTTCTCAACCAAACAAGAAGTTTTACAGCAGGATAAGTATCTAAATATGTGTGAAAGAGTGAAGAGTTAATGAGTCAGTCTGATTACCTCTGTCATAAGTTAAATCTTTCTCACCAGCCGATGAACGTTTTGACATTTATATTTATGGGTCCGACTCTGATGTGAGTAGAAAAGATTGAAATTTTTCCGCGCACTTGTCTGGATACAAAACTGAGTTATGACAGTTAAACCTGTTATAACAATTTCTTTTTAATTTGTCACACAGACGGAAGGAAGCACCATATGGCTTAAAACTGCCTTGGATGTGAGAGGAAATTTTATTTAAACATTGGAAATATTTAATGATCCACCAGCAACGGGACCAAACTCATGATCCATACGGCAACATTGCCCAGTCTTGAAGAAAATACAATAAAACTCCATGTAAAGACCACCTCAATATCAAGACCACATCAATATTAAGACCACCTCAATATCAAGACCACCTCAATATTAAGACCACCTCAATATTAAGAACACAATTTTCAACTCAATTTTGACTTTTTTGGTCTTTATTCAACCTCTGAATATTATAAGACGGGCTCAATAAGAAGACTGAGTTATCAAGGGTCCAACGGGTGGTCTTATTTTTAAGGTTTAACTGCACTTCTATACCAAGTGAATTAATAATTGCAAACAAGAACCTCTGAATATTATAAGACGGCCTCAATGAGAAGACCAGTTTACAAGGGTCCCAAGGGCGGTCTTATTATTGAGGTTTTACTGCCATTCTATACCGATGAACCAATATTTGTAAATACAAGAGTCCAAAGATTCATTAACAGTAAAGTGCTTTTGGACGTCAACCAAAACATAATTATACTGGCCTGAGTAACATCATGAAGCAACAGTTACGGTTTCTCCTTGCATTTTTCTGTCTACATGACAATATTTTTTTTTTTTATGATATTGCTATGACACAAATGATTCCCCCACCTGCGCAATTCAAATTACTACCATAGAGCATCAATCCAATTTTATGCAATTTTTATCAGGTGTCACTCACCTTTTACACAGTGCGATAATTGAAATATCACACAGTTATCTAACAGTTATCACATTGATATCAGTGTACAGTCAATTTCCATCACATATAATCACTGCGTTATCTTCTCTGCCTAGCGAAGAATTCCTCGCATTTTAACTTTGCATATTGCATGTAATTGAGTGACTCCTAGCATCAGAAATATGTACAACATGATTTACGCTGATTCCTTGGATAATTTTTATTATATTTGCAGATTTTCTCACTAAACTAGATTTTTGCTCCCACAGCAATTTCAAACACTAACACAGAAATTTGAAAATGATAAATTCATGCCGACTTAAAAGGAAGAGAGATTTTCATCATTTTTTTCTGACATTACTTACAGTACAGTTACAGGAGCTACAGTGGAGTGGGTAAGATGTTAGCTGCTCAGTTCGATGGTTTCTGGTTCAAACTCACAAATGTCACAGCCACATCTCCTCATATGACACAGGGACCGATTTGTCCAGGAAGCGAATCAAGAGTCATTCAAATGAGCATATATAATGGAAGTGATGAAAAAATAAATATATATATATACAGTAAAACCTCAATAATAAGAACACCCTTGGGGTCCTTGAAAACTGGTCTTCTTATTGAGGTGGTCCTTGATATTGAGGTTGAATAAAGGGCAGAACAGTAATAATGGACTTGAAAATGTGTTATTAATTTTTAGGTTGCCCTCTTATTGAGTTGGTCTTTAAGTGAGGTTTTACTGTATAAAACTATAACAATTGTACCATTAAGGCTGTTTAATCAAACCAAATTTCTATTTATAGTAACGGTGACCTTGACCTTGAATGGAACGAGCCCAAAAGCAATCCCAAGCGAGGTCTCAACATGTTCTTACTATACAACAAGTATGATGTCAATATGATGAACGGAACTCAAGTTATTTGCCGGAAACCAAATTTCTATTTTTAGTAATGGTGACCTTGACCTTCCGTCAAGTAGCTGGACCTCGTTCATCGGCTTAAAAATATCATTTAAAAAATACATGTTTACGAATAGTCCATTTCAATTTGACTAGCCATAAGAAGATACATACATAATGGGACCTGATATTTATTTTGGATGACACCGAGAATTCAGAGAGAAGGTTGTCGAATAAACGACATCGGACTGTATATAACAAAGCATCAATTAAGTACACTTTCATCATTAACCCATTTTCTCAAGCAAGAAATCTGGCCATTAAATAGGTCAGAAAAAAATGACAGAACTAATATATTATAAAATTATATACAACTGCTCCCATATTTCACAAAACATCACCGTTATAATGTTCTCTAACCTGAGGTGCACAATATTTCAAAATTTGGAAGGGTAATAGATGTCATGGCAACTAAAAATTATTTTCCTTCATAGATTATAACATCTACAGGTACCCACCAATTACGCTGGTGACTTATGGCAAAGCTCTGCTCACAAGAAATGATTTTTTATTCATTAATTGGCAGAGTAAAAAACGCGGAATATTTTATTGATGCCTTCCAGCAAGTTTGGAAACCTCGCAGAATCATACGTTATTCATTTTCAAATTTTTTTTTTTCCTATTGGCCATATGGCTTCTATTCTGCCATCATTGTTTTTGTGTCATAAACTTCCGACCTTTCCGAAATAATTTCCAGCCCACAGGAGGATAACTCGCAGCACACACCTGACTAAATAGACAAAATTAATTAATTAATTGCTTAATTGTTTCTCTCCTGCCAATTATATAACTGATCCAGACATTCTGTTGTAAACATAAATATATAAGATAAGGGTGGTCTTTCATCTTTATTTTATATGCTATTCGCTATTACTTGGCAATAACTATTATCTCTCTGCAACAGCAGTGTTCATGCAGTTGCCAGTTGAAATTGCGTTTTTTGTTATCTTAATAAGATACTATTGTTCACCTGAGGGCTGAGGGGCATCCTTAAAAAAATTCTACGCATAATTTTTGGGAGGATCGACCAGACGCTCATGTTGTTTGGATGCTTGCAGTTGTGAGTTAAAATCTTGAACATAAGCTTAATTGTTGATCACTTAAGGGGCCAAGTGTTCGTTGTATCCCAACTCACGATTTTAAAAGAGGAAGTACAGGTTGATCATGTTGTTTTGGTGCAGTTAATTTTGTTGAAACTCGATTTTGAAGATCTTAAAAATATTAGCTACTAATGATCAGCTGTCTACCTGGTGGCCGGTGAATTAATTCATGCATGTCTTATATTTTGTTTGATTGTTTTATAATTAAAATTCCACATAACTTTATATAAATATTATAATTTTATTAATTAAATAATTAAGAAAATTTTGTTCGAGAATTTTAGATATTTTTTTTATGAATTTCTATGGTCTCACACTAGCCCCGCATACGTGTCTCTGTACTCCAACTTTACGCGCGTCGTACAGCGACGGTATAGAGATGTGACGTTCGTAACAGACTGGACTAGCCTCACACAAACAATTTCTTATGGATGGCCCTACCAAAAAAATCTAGAAAATGGAAATATACCAGAAGGCCAAAATATTGCATACAGATATTTTTGTAAGTGCCACAGAGAAAACTAATGTATTACAAATGTACTTTAATGAGCTTAATTAGTCAAACGTCAAAACGAATGGACAAATAAATATGACTTAATATTTAAAATTACTGCATTTACCCAAGAATATATTCATATTAAAATAAAAATAAATGCATATGAAAATTTTAACAAAAAATATCCGATTTCAAACATTTTTTTTATATTAGTCCAAACCACAATTTTCAACAACAACAACAACAACAGGAAGTTAACTGCGGTTAATTCCAGACAGACAGACAGACATAAATGTTTCAAAGCCAGTAACGCTTCTTCACGCCAGTAGAAACTTTAAACATATTACAAGAATTAAACACACATATAAACATAATTAGAAGATCACTTTTATTTTTGTTTTATGATAATTGGATAAAATGGACAAAATCATGCCACAAGCGAAAACATACAACAGTCTTGTTATAATCAGATATAACATGTGGCTAAAACATTTTCAAAACACGCTTGAACATTTTCGTGAATCATAACATAATTATAGAATACAGTAATGCAGAACTTGGGGCTGGTGAGGAAGAATATTACTTTTCCACTGAAACCTCAATATCAGATTCTGGTTATAAAACTAATTAAACAATTATTAATTTAGACAAACTAGATTGAATGATTACTTGTATGTTCAGAAAGTCTTATATTCGGAATTCGAAACTACATTATTTTAAGAAAAACTTATCATAACAAAATTCTCCCGACAAAGCTATGTGAACCTTCTACAAATGTACTTTCTTTGTTTCTTTTGAAATTTCAAATTGTAAAACATGGATGATTTTTTATCAAACATTTTTTGTGGTCAGGCACATAATGACATCTGTCATATTACTGACATCTTTATTTCTGCCAATATTTAAACTATAATAAATATCGCACTAACTTTAATAAATCAAAATAATTTGAATGGTTAATTATCAATAAAAATAAAAATTACATTGGTACTGTTTATGAATTAGCTATAAATATACAAATAACAAAATACATAGGCAGAAAACCTGTTTCATTTACCATAATGCTTAGTGTTGATCTCAAATGAAAATTAACTAATTATCACAGATCCAGAGTTCATTTGACCTTTACACAGTCAACCTTGAAGCGTGGGGAGGGGGAATTTGAATCTGCTGATACAGCTGAAAACAGTAACATATTATATTTTAGCTACTCGAGGGTCAGGTGCAAGATGTAGTGCAACATTGTAGCAACTCAATGGGTCGGTGCAACACTAGCATAACTGCAGTTTCTTAATAAACAGAGTATAAGAATATCATGTGCCAAACCAATAAAATATGAATTAATAGTTTTTGACCATTTTTTTCTCTCCAAGCAGCATGTGTTCATAACCTGTGCCAAACCCACAAAATATGAATAGTTTTTGACCAACTTTTTTTTCTCCAAGCAGCATGTGTTCATAACCTGTGCCAAAACCACAAAATATGAATGAATAGTTTTTGACACAATTGATCTTATTTTTTCTGCAAGCAGCATGTACTAATAACCTTACAATAAATAAAAAAATGTATATCAATGTAAATCAGGCTTCTTTCCTTTTTGCCATATGACCTACAAGTTAACACTTGCAATTATCCACAGCCAAGGTCTACTTACTGCACACACAATCATGTCTCAGCAATGAAGGTGTTTATAAACTATAAATGCCACCGTAAAATAACAAAGACCCATCTTCAAGAACTTCTAGAGCAATAAAATTCAAATTCCGACTGGTTCACCAATTTTTACAGAAAAAGAACGGGTGTGACCTAGATCCTATACACTGCATTGTATGCCAGTCTACAACTTCCTGGTAAAAATTGAAATGAAATAAATTTGAGACTGATTAAAACCATATGTAAACTAATTCCAGAGAGCACTTACCAGAATGATCATTTCAACATTTGGCATCATTAAGATAATAGTCTGTAGAGAAAATGTTTAGAGACTACGTAAGTGTCTTGTCAAGTTGAATGGCCACTAGCCTATAATAATTATAAGATAAACATAACACAACCTTCATGTATATATAGTGCTTAAGTAAATTGTATACATGTGCTGACTTAAATCAGACAATGAAATGAAGTATCTATTAACAAAGTTACTCTGAAAACAAGTCTTCGAATTACTTAGAATTACAAGCGCTGAAACTATCACTGAAACTACTGGAGCCACTGTCCTGATATAATACTGGGTCAGAGACATGAAGACATGCAAGGATACAAAACAATCTGATGGACCACATGAACATATGCCTAGATCTAATCCTTCCAATCTTGCAGACCAATGACCATCTGCAACAAGGAGTTCTGAAGGAGACCGACATGAACAAATTCCAATATTCAACAAACAACAAAAATGGCAGTGGATTGACCACACTCTCTAAAAGAATCCCAAGAACATCATCCAACAGGTCATAGACTGGAACTCCCAAAACATGGTGGTAACTCCTGGACACAGAGCATAAAAGCATGAAAACCATTCCCTTGTCTTAGAACACTGCACAGACAAGACAGTGAACAAAGGTGAGGGCCTTAAGCCCCTAGGACTGTAGTAGGAGGGGGGTGAAGCTGACTAAATGACGTAATCAAGTAACTGAAGCAACATAGCTTGGCTGCAAATCAAATCTCATCAACCTTGTCCTCCCAAGCTTTCTCCCAAATGGATAGATCTGACTTAAAGTTGGAATTTTAAAGGACAGGAGAAACTTATATGAAGTTATAATGAATTCAGCTGTCAAACAGATTCAAAGTAAGATGAAGGAGACCTTTGGATTTTGAGATGATTGAATTTATCTTAGAATTGTTTCCCTCAAATTAAAACAAGTAATACAATTTGTATCAAACAGTGGTTCATGGTTACTTACAGCATATGTTATTCATCATCAAGTTTTCATTCTGACGGCTTCCACAAAACTGTAAGAACTCACTTCTGATATAGAAAGCATTGTAACAGTTTTATGCCAATCCATAAGCCTGGGATATACAGTCTATATTTAGGCCAAACCCTGGAATTTAACATACAATCCTTAAATTTGCCTTATAACTCCCCAGCTGATCTATACACTTTCCCAAAACATTTAAGGCATATTACTCATTTCAACAATTCTAACAGTTTGTCAACTATAGGAACTCTCAGGCAAGCGGAGGGGCAAAGAACCGTTGTTTGTTATTATGTTGAATAATAATATACAGACACACCCTAACACACACAAAATCACAAACTGGGTATATTTTTATTGCCCAGATATATGCCTCACCTACAGCTGCAAAGTGAGAAAATTCTTATAAGCCACAAAAAACACTTAATTGAATTGAAAGTAATTTTAAAGAGACAAATAAATGCCAAAAAATTGTAACTGTGTAAATAACATTAGCTATTAAACTGTGAGCGCAATTTCACAGAATAAGATACATAGCAATAAAATGTTCATATAACTCTGGTTTGATCTAAAATCTTAGAAGTAATCTTACACTCAAACACTTTTACATCATCTGCAATAAAATTTCACTTTTCAAAAATCGAAATGTTTCAGATTTTCATTTTTTGTTCTAACCTACCTGTAATAAAGCAATCAAATGTGATTGAATTTATCTTGGAAAGCTCTGAACTTTCTTGAAGCATACATTTTTTTCTAATGCAACAAGACTTGAATCAGTGACTGCATGCTGTGAAATTATTGTATTTTGATACATTATGAGTCACTTTTCTGGCCTTATTTTCATAAAATTTCTCAAATTGAGATTTTTTCATGTTGATAACTCATGGTGCTTCATTTTTGATATAAAGAAAATCACACACCAGTTTTTGCCATTAATAGTGGAACTTTGTGATTTGTTTAAATACAGGTTACAGCCCTTTTGATCGGGAACACATTCAATAACTAAAAATTAAAGCTCTGGAAAATTTAAGTTATAGAAAGATATAATTGTGATCTTATGTAAAATCTGAGTCTGGATTTATAAACTTGTGTTCTCTTTAATACAGCCTTACCATTGGTCAGAAGCAGCCAATCAGATGCTCCAGATGCTCATAAGACCATAAAATGCTGTTTGAAGACCAGTCTAACAATACAGCCTTACATTGGTCAAAAACAGCCAATCAGATGCTCCAGATGCTCACAAGGCTATAAAATGCTGTTTGGAGACCAGTCTAACAATACCGCCTAAACATTGGTCAGAAGCAGCCAATCAGATGCTCCAGATGCTCACAAGGCTATAAAATGCTGTTTGAAGACCATTCTAACAATACAGCCTTACCATTGGTCAGAAACAGCCAATCAGATGCTCCAGATTACAGACTGGTCTCCAATCTAAGGTAATAACCTGAAGTTCCTTGTTACTGAGGAGAAGTTGTGGACAGCCTATTTAGGAAGAGTACAGGTTGGAAAGTCAGAACTAACAGTTATTGGACTGATTGTCCTACATACTAACAATTAATCAAAAGCTTTTGAAGCTGTTGAGTCCCAGTCCCCCCATAACAAACTTAACAAGGACTGTTACCTTTCATGTATACAGATACTAAATTCATCCTCCACTGTATGCTAAATATTAGTACAATAAGGGAATAGAATTGTGCTACAATTACTGATAGTAAATACTCATAATGTTTTCAATAAATAAGTCTACCACAATTTACCTATAATAACCAATTCTAGTTGGCAATGATATAAATATCAATTGCCCAGAAGAGCACAGTCATTTATTATATTTTAACGATCATTATCAAATTACTAAGCAGTAACATGACTCAACCACTGACTTAGTCCTTAGGTTGCATTTTCACATTCAGAAAACATTCCCTAGTACTGAAACACATTCTTTCCTAAGCAGATTGTGTGTGTGAAAAACTCATTTTATGACAGAAGGTTTTTGTGTTTATGAGGTAAGTACTTACAGTACTTTGATAAAGTGGTTATGGAATGGTTCTCATACTTTGATCTCAGGGAGGGCTACTTAATACAATGAGTCAATGTATGAATAAACAACCAGTCTATAACCTCCAGGGTAGAAATACATGCAACACTGACAGGTGCTAACGAAACAAAAGTTGTTCACAAAATGTTGTAAAACACATTCAAACATACAACAACATTGAAATAATCCTCTACAACTGCACACTTAACCACAGACATTTACCACTTAGTACAGAAAATAGACTGATATACAAAACTTGGTCGAACTATTTGGAAACCAAATTGATATGATTATGACCAAAATTGAGACATCTACATCCGCAACACTTTCCACAAAAAAATGATTTTTACGTTGGCCATTAGCTGTAACAGAGTACAATGTCATACCATAATTCATTAAAAGTTTGTGTGTGCAGGGTTTTTAACCAACCGACAATGTTCTTACTCAGACAGCATCCACTTGAAGAACTGATACCATTCTACCATGCTGTGATACAACACCAAATGAATATCATACTGCCACGCTGTTATACCACACCAAGTTGATATCATACTGCCACGTTGTGATATGATACTACGAAGATATCACACTGCCACGCTGTGATGACACTAAGAAGATAACATACTGCCATGCTGTGATATGACACCAAGTAGATATCATACTGCCACAATGTGATATCACACCAAGTAGATATCTTACTGCCACAATGTGATATGACACCAAGTAGATATCTTACTGCCACAATGTGATATGACACCAAGTAGATATCTTACTGCCATGCTGTGATATGACACCAAGTAGATATCTTACTGCCACAATGTGATATGACACCAAGTAGATATCTTACTGCCACAATGGGATATCACACCAAGTAGATATCTTACTGCCACAATGTGATATGACACCAAGTAGATATCTTACTGCCACAATGTGATATGACACCAAGTAGATATCTTACTGCCACAATGTGATATCACACCAAGTAGATATCTTACTGCCACAATGTGATATCACACCAAGTAGATATCTTACTGCCACAATGTGATATGACACCAAGTAGATATCTTACTGCCACAATGTGATATGACACCAAGTAGATATCTTACTGCCACAATGTGATATCACACCAAGTAGATATCTTACTGCCACAATGTGATATCACACCAAGTAGATATCTTACTGCCACAATGTGATATCACACCAAGTAGATATCTTACTGCCACAATGTGATATGACACCAAGTAGATATCTTACTGCCACAATGTGATATGACACCAAGTAGATATCTTACTGCCACAATGTGATATGACACCAAGTAGATATCTTACTGCCACAATGTGATATGACACCAAGTAGATATCATACTGCCACACTGTGATGACACTAAGAAGATAACATACTGCCACACTGTGATATGACACCAAGTAGATATCATACTGCCACACTGTGATGACACTAAGAAGATATCATACTGCCACACTGTGATATGACACCAAGTAGATATCATACTGCCACACTGATATCACACCAAGCTGATATATTTATCACACTTGGTGACATGACACCACACCCAGTCACATTAACGTAACATAAGGCCGACCAGTTTTAGTACAACTCTCACAACATTTTGAATGACCACAATTAAACAGTACCTATAATTAATCAGTATTCACCTTTTCAATGTCACAATTTATATACTAATTTATTATGTTGGCACAAAAACTTGAATAAAATGGGGACGCAGCCAAATCAATTTAGATGCAATTTTTCTTTATCAATAAGATCATTTATCATCATAAAAAGGACATTAAATGACCACTTGAATATGGGTCTCATCCAAATAGAATTTCAACTTTCTGAAATTAAAAAGATACAGCCAATTATGATACCCATCTTGTATCAAGACATACATCACTTTTTTACAATAAAACACATGGGAAATTGAGGCAATTAATATGAATTGACCGTCATATATGCTGCTGATAACATATGTGTCTACAAATTAAATTGCAATATAATATCTATCCAATTATAAATGGTAACCTTTTAACCTGAAGAAGAGACAAACTTATTTCCTCAGATACAACACAAATACTCCCAAACATTGCCCCTTAGTGGCGCGCTCTTACAAGTGACCTTGACCTTTGAGGTACAGTCCCGAATTTTACTTGGAACACTGTTTCATATATATAATTATTTGTGCCAAGTTTCACTGGAATTCCTCAAATCATATTAAAGCTGAGACAAGAAGTGTTTCAGCTGGATATACAAATTACTATAATTATGCCTCCTAGCTGAGGAATAAAAATGAAACTTGAACAAACAACTGCTATAATTAGCAGCAATTAATAAGTTTTTTTAAATTTAAAAAGCATATTTGAAAGCCTAAACCTATATACAGACTGAAGAAATGGCACAGGTCAGATGATCCATAGCCAAAGATTTAGAAGTCCATATAAACGAAGACTCAACATAGATTTCGAACTGAGACTCCAGTGTGTTACATAACTTGTGAAAAAGACAAAATAAACAGCAACTCCCGAGTTATTAGCAACTCTGAGTTAACGGCAACTCTGAGTTAACGGCAACTCTGAGTTAACGGCAACTCAGAGTTAACGGCAACTCTGAGTTAAAGGCAACTCTGAGTTAACGGCAACTCTGAGTTAACGGCAACTCTGAGTTAACGGCAACTCAGAGTTAACGGCAACTCTGAGTTAACGGCAACTCTGAGTTAACGGCAACTCTGAGTTAACGGCAACTCTGAGTTAAAGGCAACTCTGAGTTAAAGGCAACTCTGAGTTAACGCCAACTCCGAGTTAATGGCACCTCCGAGTTAATGGCAACTCCGAGTTAATGGCAACTCTGAGTTAATGGCACCTCCGAGTTAATGGCAACTCTGAGTTAATGCCAACTCTGAATTAATGGCACCTCTGAGTTAATGGCAACTCTGAATTAATGGCACCTCTGAGTTAATGGCAACTCTGAGTTAATGGCAACTCTGAGTTAATGGCAACGAGTTAAAAGTTTTCTTTCATTAAGCAGAGTAACAGACTGCAGCGTAAAATGTACTTTTAATACTTCAATCACTGCTTTCAAATTTAAGTTACTTCTCAATTACTAAATTCTCTTCCTCCCAATTTCTTTGTTCAATCTCCAAACATCTAAAAAAAAAATTCGGCTTAGCAATCGTAACATCTCGGTATATTTTTATGCTGCACAACAAATCTTAACCTTCAAATTGCACCGTCCATTTTTTTTAAAGATATTTCACGCATTTCTACTGAATTACATCTGTTAAAATTGAATTTATCTTAAAAATAACCCTAAAATTTTCTACATCAATGAATTCAAGATTTTCAAGTAACAGGTCAACGTAGAAATAACCACCACGAAAAGCTCCCCATAAATTCATTACCTTATATCATAAAAAACATAAGCTATTACAAGAAACCGTTATCTTCATCATAATTACGTTAACATAACATTTGCTGATTTAATGTCTCAGCAATAGCATCTACTGAGCAGCAAACAGCCAGTCACACGTTATTCAACACACTTAGGGAATTTATTATGATATAACTGCGCAATAAAAGCCCCCAAAAATATTTTATTGGAGAATGAAAATTACCCATACTTCAGCTGTCAAATGAATAAAGTCTTTAACAAGAGACCCCAACGAAGAAGTATGTATTCTACAAAATGTCTCATGGAAGAAAACACAAGTAGAAAACAATGATAATTACTTATTTTATACATATAATATATTCTTTCAGCTGCTAATTCAATTAAAATGCACCCATAAGTAGGTCAGACATCAATAAATTTTAGGGAATTATAGGTCAGACATCAGAGATTTTCATAAGTTATCGGTCAGACATCGATAAATTTTAGGGAATTATAGGTCAGACAACAGGAAATCATTACAAAATGTCACACAGTAAATTTGCTACAATTCGGAATGCGAAATCTCAAAATGACGAGGACATATTCAATATACACGTAGGTCCTTGCATCAACTCTTGCAATAATTGGGATGTTAATTTTGGTCCCTTAATTAACATCAGTTGAGAAAAACTGTTGGGATACAATGTTGTTGTATTTTAACATGTCTGGCTATTTTCGCACCTGACACACTGGAAAGTGTGAATGACTATCGTTTGCATAATCATCTTGTCAAAGTATGAATGAAAAGATATGAACAGATTTGGCATGCATCTATAAAGCTAGAAACATCTAGAAGTATTTTGAGTAATAATCGAAAATAATGAAAATAAACAATTTCATTGAAATTTATCTTATTTATCTCTTGTTCGTTTCTTATTTCCAAACATATTTATGTTAATGGTAATTTTCACAACAAGGTAATTATTACAACACCAAGTAAAAAGTCACTCCAGTCAAAGATGCGATAATTTTGAAGATACGAATTTTCAAAAAAATTTATTAGTCCATTGAGCATTCGAGTTATCGTAACTTCACTGTATATTATATAATGTGCTACAGCCACCAAAGCTTATACAACATTATCTTTATAAACATTTCTTAGAGTAAACTCAAATTATCTATAGCTTGACCAGTATTTTGTGTTGTTGTAATATAGAACTTATCTAAGGTCACATATTCATAAATGTGTGCTATACCTACAGGCCACACACCAGTAAAAGTCAATGAAGGTCTATCACGAGCACAGAAACTCTTAAATACTGTTCATGTAAATTAAGAAAGCCAGGTATGTACACCATACTATGGCATACCTCAATGTAGGGATGGTTTGTTTTCCTACATAAAAACTGAAATAACACATTTCATGAAATCACAGTCAGGTAATATAGGTTTACATTAATTTCCTTCGGACAAAAAATACAACTACATTGTATAAGTTTCTGGTTTGCCTGCAACATAACAATTATTCTTCAAGTGAAAAGTTTATCTAACTAGCTACCGTAGGTGTCAATGTGTGACAATCCCTAATGTAATAATGCATAAGAAGATTAGGACAAAACTTGATCCAGCTTCTGAACAGAATGTGATGTACAATAATGATCTTATTATGTCCACCATCCTTCAGCCAGCTAACATAATTATTTACAATAGGAATTTAGGACCAAACTTGACCATATAAAGAGGTCACCACTAGATAACGATACACACCAAATAGCAAATCTCTAGGCCATATGGTTTGTTTGTTTCATCTGGTTTAACGCCGTTTCTCAACGATATTTCAGTTATATACGGAGGCCGGTTCACCTAACCAGTTTTTCCTGGACTGAAATCTAACCAGTACTAACTTACCCTTCCACAAGGAGCCGGCAACTTCTCCACATGTGGAGGAAAATCAACATTTTTGTCAAATTTTCATGGAAGGGTATGACCTGCCGTGACCGGGAATCGAACCCGGATCGCCGGGTTACAAGTCCAGCACACTAACCACTGGACCACGGCCGTGGCTTCCATATGGTTTCAGAAAAAAAGGATTTCAAAGTTTATACTTTTAAAATCTTTTTTAGTTCCTTTAACCTTAGTTACGCAGCAGACGATTTATTCAACTTTGACAGAGTCCCACCCAGGGATCATTCCTGTTAAGTTTGGACAAAATCCATGCAGCAGTTTAAGAGACATTGAGTAAAGAAAACGTCGCAGGACGGCGGACCGCTAACGATCCTAAAACTCCAACATGAGCACTTCTTGCTCAGGAGAACTAAAAAATAAGGGAAAATGAAAATATAACAACCTCCATTTTTGGGTAATAAGTAGGGATGAAAGCATATTATTTCTTCAAAAGAAAATGGTGGTGTAATTTACTTTAGCAAATTGTCATTCAAAAGCAGAGACATATTACATCATAAAAGTGGGTGTGGCTGCCATTCAAATCATCAATTGTACCTGCAATCCATTGCACCCTCTCTAGTTTACCCTCTCTAGGTAATAACCTCTCTAAAACAACCATATATATACTTTTCCTGTAGCAAAATCTATGTATCAATTAACCCTCTCTAGAGCAAGAACCTCCCAACAACAGCCAAAATTTGCACTTCTCACAGGCTGTTCCTCTGGATAGGCGACATAAATGTCAGAAAATGAGTATATACACTGAACAAACTTTCTAATTGGTCACTTGGGTTTTATCGATATTTCTCAAACACTGAATGCGAAATTAACATGTATGAATTCTTTCTTCGCACTACTTTTCTGAATGTATTAATCCACTTTGACCCTGAGTTGATAAACTAGGCAGCTCAACAACAAACACCCTAAAATTAAAATCCATCAAACAAAAATTTATGGTATGGTCTCTTCATTAAAACAAAGTGACCAATTAGAAATTTTGCTGAGTATATGAGCTGGCAATGTTGGAAAGATTGGCTTTTTATGACAGACCAGTTACACCCATGAGGGTCGCTGTATTTATATACCAGTAGATAGCAGGTACTTCAAGATGACACCTTAAACAGTCAATGCCAATATACTTATTGCCATTAAAAATGCAACTATATCACTTTAACCTTCATTTTGTTCAGAGTGCATGTAAAAAAGATTTTTATTGTTACTATAAATGATTAAATCATTCTTCAAAAATAAATTAAACTATGGCCCTAGTATTCAAATTTAATAATTGATTAAGATTAGGAAATTATTTTTGATTTTTTTTTTTTTTTTATATTGCCACTGTGCTGACGTCGACAATTTTTAGTTGAGTTATTAATGGCTTTATGGAGTATATAATAGGGCATTGTTTAATTTTGGGTGGTTTTTCTGCACTTACCCTTTCAGGAACTCGAATCCATGCACACATACCAGAATATTGCCAAATGGATCCACTTTGAGTAGATTTCCATACAGCTGATCAAACCATAAACCCCTGAAAAATGGTGAAACAGATGATAATTCAATGTTCAATAAAACAACAGCTATCAATAATACTTCAGTATGTTTTCCACACGGTTCCTGTCTGTTTTCAATGTCCCACAATGGCAGGTCCGTGAAGTCTATTTTCTTTCTCTATACAGTAAAACCTTAATAATAAGACTACCCTTGGGATCGGAAAACCGGTCTTCTTATTGAGGTGGTCTTAATATTGAGGTTGAATAAAGAACAAAACAGTGGAAATGGACTTGAAAATTGTGTTCTTAATATTGAGGTGGTCACAATATTAAGGTGGTCTTTGAGTGAGGTTTAAGTGAATCCATTTGTTTCAGCTCAATCATGATGAAGGTTACCTGACAAATGAAATGTTTGTTTGAATGACTTTCAAGTCCACTTTCTGGGAAGTCAATACAAGTGTCTCCTAAAGAGTTGATGACCTTGGCAAGAACCCAAGACCTATACCAGTGTCTACTAAAGCATACATGCCATATTTTCAGATGGTCAATAAGTGAGATTTTCCTCAGCAGGGCTGTTTTTAAGTGAGATTTGGGAAAAATAAGTGAGACTGTAAGTCGCGATTTTTTGGGGCACTTAATACACCAACACTAAATAACATTACCCCACCCAACTGTTTTCATGCCTAATTACAGTGTTACTTTGTCGCGTAAATTCCTTCATCAATTAGCATTAAACAGGGTTTCCCTTGAATTTTCTTTTAGGGGCCACAGTGGGCTTCATTTGGGTGTCATTTATACAAGTGACCAGATATGATACTCAAAGGCAAGTCATACTGGTATGCAAAGATTGTATACATTATAACATCTACCAAATATTTTGAGAGGAGTGGGTGTTTAATAAAGGTAGAAAAATCACATATTTTTTAAGTCCTATATGCATCTATTAGAATAAGTACGGTACCCTACAGCAGTTTTATAACCTTTGATCAAAGCCGATGTGTCGAAACTTCCACTGGCTAGCCTAAAATATCTTCCAAACTAACCCCTTTGATCTGCCCGACGGTTTTACGTCACATAGAGTACAGTATTACGTCACAGCTAGCAGTATTGCCTGTCTTACATGTGCCTACGTGACCTTTATCATTTTGCCTCTGTTCACCGAGTTTTGAAGTTTTTAATACCAATAAATTTAATATTCTATAGTAACAGTTAATGCTTTTATTGTGTGAACATTTTTGATTCTTGGATTCATGGGATATACACGTGATGGATATACATGTAGGCTAAATTACGGATCAAAGTAAGAATTTTTCAGATTTTTATTTAGCCAAAAAGTACGTCAAAACCCATAAACTTGTGCGTCAGGGAAAACCCTGCATTAAAGCAAGCAGATTAACACCTTTCCTGTCAATAAGATGATTAAAGTTAAATCACCGCTTTAACAAACAATTAACGTACTGCCCGAGGTGATTAAAAACACGCAAATCAACAGCTGATCAAAGCCAATTAACAAAGTGTCACCTTTAATCGGCATTTTCGGGTAGTATCGAAGAATCATAGCATGTCCGAGATACAAAATTTCGCACGATCTTGTTTTTTCTTGGAGGTTCAAATTTACGTGAGGTTTTAATCTAACGGCGTTAGACCGTGAGGAGGCATGTAAATACGTGAGGAAAGGTCTCACGGCGTGAGATATGGCATGTATGCTAAAGAGTTAGTGACCTTGGCAAGAACCCAAGACCTATACCAGTGTCTACTAAAGAGTTAGTGACCTTGGCAAGAACCCAAGACCTATACCATTGTCTCCTAAAGAGTTAGTGACCTTGGCAAGAACCCAAGACCTATACCATTGTCTCCTTAAGAGTTAGTGACCTTGGCAAGAACCCAAGACCTATACCATTGTCTCCTAAAGAGTTAGTGACCTTGGCAAGAACCCAAGACCTATACCATTGTCTCCTTAAGAGTTAGTGTCTGTCCGTCACCTTGGCAAGAACCCAATACCTATACCAGTGTCTCCTAAAGAGTTAGTGACCTTGGCAAGAACCCAAGACCTATGCCAGTGTCTACTAAAGAGTTACTGACCTTGTCAAGAACCCAATACCTATACCATTGTCTCCTAAAGAGTTACTGACCTTGGCAAGAACCCAAGACCTCTGGGTTAAGTGGTCTAAACATATCGCTATTTACCATTCTGCAGCATTTTTGGACATTATCATTGGCCTAAGACAGGAAACATCACAACATTAACAGTATATATGTCAGACATTCAGCTAATATGACACTCCAACCAACCAATCAGACAGGTCTGTTTCTGTTTGAATGCTAAGTAAAGGCATCATGCATATGAATACACAAACAAACCAAATGATAAGTGAAATTACTTAACATATCAGATAAAAAGAGTTAAATCCTACATCAAGAGTAAATCATAGCTAGACAGCTTGACAAATAATGAAATGAAATCACTGACAACTCCGACAAAAAAAACAGAATCTGTCAAAAACCATTGATGCTAAAAATAGTAAATTTATTATTGCATTCTGGGAAAATTTGAAAAGCAACAGATTACAAACAAACAGAATACTTGACAAACTTAAGATATAAAACTATCTGTGTAGCATAACACTTTAAACTGTAGTTGTGAAAGTACTCATAAAGCCCATAATTAAATAAGAATTAAGATAAAGAGCAAAATACAAGCGTAATGTCACGCGCACCCCCCACCCACTGTAACACTCCATCAAGCACTGACAACAAGTGGCTATATAGCAGACGGAAGGCAGACAGTATTGCCAGATGTGTCATAAAACTATGACAATCTTAATAATATCATTTCTTGGTAAGAGTTCTTGATAATCATGATCGCAATCTCCATCTTTCTCAGTGAAATCTCAGACGAAAGTTTATGTGCTACCGTAAAACCTACAATAAATGTCCCCATTCTTCTTAATTTAAACCAGTGCATAAAATAATTCCTGATGCACTAATTCAGCACGTGCACATATGCTAAACAATTTAAGGAGAAAACCATGGGTAACATTAAAATGCCTAAAACACTACATTAGGGGTAGATAAAATCTATTCAGGGGCTTAAGTGAAATATGGAACAAGAGGGCCATCATGGCCCTCAATCTCTTACCAGAGTGCCAGTACTTTTAGTTTCATGAAAATTGCTGCCAATGATTAACAATTTCAAGTAAAGGAATTTTGTCTTATTCAAGTGCCATAACTCTAGTTAATGTAGCAATCTTGCCCATTAGTGAAGTTGACTGAGATCTAGTGGTCACATGCATTTTGTTCATGAATATTCCCCATGGAATGTGGCTGCTAATATGTACACAAGGTGAAAATGTGACACTTAACTAATTCAAGAGCCATAACTTTGTGAAACAGTATGGCAATCCTGACCATTATCAAACTAATCAAATAGTAGATAGTGCTGTATATAGTAACAATTGACACAAGTTCTTTAATACCCAAACATTGTTATAAAATAACAGCTGGCCCTGTATTTGTGTGTGTAACAGTTTAGCACCATGAGAAACCATGATGAGCGTGTGATAAGTTCTATAATACACGTCGTTATAACATGATAGTGATCAAATATGGCACTTAATGAGGGTAAGTACTTTATGACATATCATAATGATCAAACTATTTCATGTATTTTACATTTTTCATATCTTTCTCAAATTTTACAATACATTGTACTAGGACATCGCCTCTCTGAAATAATGTAAGTTTTTCAACAAGCAACAAAGAAAGTACAATTTCTGCCACAAGTATTTTTCCAGTGTTATTTAATGAAAAATACAAATTTTGAAAAAAAAAAAAATACAAAAATTGTGATTTATTTTCAATAACCCATCATCTTGTGCTCCTAAACAATGGAAAGGATTATTAATTGGATTGGAGGTGTGTCAATGAAATACAGCACTTGTCAGTGAAATAAAATGATTGCATAAAAATATGACATCATAATGATCCCTAATGCTACAAAGAAATTTATATTCTGCTACTTGACACTTTCCCAGCATTGAAGTCTATAGAAGAAAGGTATCATACAGGGAACTTGTAATAGGCTCACATTCGTGGGATAATCCAACTCAAGACACTAATCATCCCTTAGAAAATTAACCTAAATTGTTCCCACTTACTGTATCCTGAGAGGACACTTATGAGAATGGTTCATTATTGTTTTAGCTGAGTAAATGATCTTACAAGGAACCATAATATATGATCATAGGATCTTACACAAGTTTCGGGCTGAGTACGACAATTAGGACTAGAGTTATGGCACTTGATTTATTGATGAAATACTGTACAAAGACAAAAACAAGGACTTCTCATTTGAATAACTGATAACAAGGCACTGGTTTTGCAAAACTTCTCAATTTGAGATTGTTCTCAATTCAAATATTTCATCTACTGTTGAAAGAAAATAATATGCCAAAAATTCTCAAAATGTCCATGACAAAGACACTAGTATGTCTAAATCTAATTTACATACAAGCTCTGATGAAAGGTTATGCTTTCAGTAACGCTGATGAAAGGCTATGCTTTCAGTAACGCTGATGAAAGGTTATGCTTTCAGTAACGCTGATGAAAGGCTATGCTTTCAGTAACGCTGATGAAAGGTTATGCTTTCAGTAACGCTGATGAAAGGTCATGCTTTCCGTAACTCTGATGAAAGGTTATGCTTTCCGTAACTCTGATGAAAGGTTATGCTTTCCGTAACTCTAATGAAAGGTCATGCTTTCCGTAACTCTGATGAAAGGTCATGCTTTCCGTAACTCTGATGAAAGATTAAGCTATCGTAACTCTGATGAAAGGTTATGCTTTCCGTAACTCTGATGAAAGGTAACTCGATAATTCCTCCACACTTTGAGTTTCACACAGATTTCCAGATCTTTTGGGAAATCAGGAGCTGGACTTTTATCAAATATCTCCCTTCAAATGTGCGGTTACAAGACAAAATCATACATATTAATGGCAATTCAACAAAAATAACAAACTAATGCCCAGTTCCTCATTTCCATCAGGTATGCAAGCAATGAATAATTAGCTACAGCCAACACAAATTGTAGTAATTCAACCAGACGTTTTCATTGTGTTATGACAAAACTGATTCTTATTCAAGATGAAATAATATCTAATGAACCCATTTCAGATCAATATCGTGAAATTAGTTGTTACATAAAAATAACAAACCTGATGGGAAAAGTTGGATCGTATTCGAATTCCAGCAGATTGTCCGGATATCCGATATGTACCAGACGTTCTTTGATCAGTCGGAACCCGAGAGCTTCATAATCTGGAGATTTATAAACTGAAAATAAAACAATTTTGGATGAAATAAAGGGTTCAATAATTGCGCAAATAATGCAGGGCAGTGAACATTATTTAAATCTGCATAGATAGGTGAAAGCGTAACTGATTTAAATGCATACATTATATAAGGAAGCTGATGGACTTATTTTGCCTTTATCATTGGAATCGCAGGGTTTATTTTGGCTATTTGGGGAAGATGACCCATACCCTTCAAATTGGGAATTTTCTCGTTAAACTTAGAAATTGGGGCAAAAAGTCTAGAGATTACAGCAAATATTTTAAGAATAAATGTAAAGGATGCAGTGATTAATTAATCATTGATAACTATTTATATAAACTGCCTGTGAGAAAAAGCCTCTAACTTTGTCAATTTTTGGTAAAAATTAGTAGAATTATTGGGAATTTTTACATTCAAATTGGGAAAAATATACACTTTTTGGCATTGGAAATGTAGCTCAATAATGGCTATGAAAACAGCTGAAAAAACAAACCCTGACATGTCACATTGCACTTTTAGTGTTTGTACTACACTCACCTGATCAAATTTGATGGCTTGCTCATATTTTCAAATCTTCCAGATTCTTATTAGTGAAGAACCATTACAAATTGATGAAGATATTTCTTAATAAATAGGTTGTTACTCATGCCTGGTACCTACCCATTGGCTAAAAGTACAGTGTAGACATCAAAGCCGTTTACAGTTTATTAAGTACAGTTATACCTCAATAATAAGACCACCTATGGGACCCTCGGAAACAGGTCTTCTTATTGAGGTGGTCTTAATATTGAGGTTAAATAAAGAGCAAAACAGTAAAAATGGACTTGAAATTTGTCTTCTTAATTTTAAGGTGCTTAACAACCCCCCCCCCCCCCCCCACCTCGGCAATTCAAAGGCTAGGAAGCTTTTGTGATGATCATTTCTTTTCAGGCTTATGTTGCCGGACCTCTTACATTTCACTTTAGTTCTATTTTGTACCCTAGGGATCTGTAATGGGTCAGACCCTGTTGTTTTAAGGCGTTTAATATACCTTCCTTATGTTACTCTTTCTCTCATTGAACAAACTCAAGACTTAAATCAGTAATTGTATAATATTGCACATTGCACGATGTGCAGACACAAGTCTCCTATAAGCGCATTTATTCTTGTTTATATATTATATCCGATTATATTGACTTATCATAAATCTTATCTAATCTCATAGGAATCCAATTTTCTAATAGTGTTAATGGTTCATATATTCAGACAAAGTAATGAAAATATCACAGTAAATCACAAGAATAAGCTTTAATACAAGTAAGGGATTTAAAATAACAGTATAATTATACTTTTCGTTGTGAACAATTACACAATTACAGACTTACGCTGAGGTCAATATGTTGTTTTATTGACCAGCCTGAAACTAATAATGACTAAGGACATAATTATAGTGGGTCAATATCAAGTTTTCAATAAACTTTTGAAAACCACTGCAGGGCTCTAGAAATCCATGAGCCAGACGTCCCAGACTAGTCTAATGCTGAATCCGGAGTTTTGTAACCAACAGTGGAATTGAAGTTAGTGCCGGACAAGTATGTTTCTAAAGCTGACCAACATCAGCAATTGTTCAGTTGTAATTCAAACCTTAGAATCCCACAAACACATACATGTGATTATTAATTTTAGATTGTGGAGCTATCATTGTGTATATTTATTTGTTACTAAATCAACCGATATTCTCGGACAACTTTAAATAAGCCTCCTAGCTAGCTATGTCATACAAGCAAATTTTACATTTCCATTAGTCCGGGACAAGTGTCCTTGGAAAATAATATCCAGCTGCATATATCACACATCATCACGACCTATCTGGTAAGTGAATATGATTATTATGACTTTCAACACAATAATTATACCAAATAGTAAAAGGATAACAAATGACAAAATAAGGGGTTCAATATTCCACCATATAAACAGTTTCACACTGTCACAGGGCTCAAGAAATCCACGAACCCGACGTCACAGACAAGTCTAATTGCCGATTTGAGCTACCAACAGTTGAGTTGGACTTAGTCCGAGACAAGTATGATATGCACGCCTCCTTAACTGTTAATCTGTACCCTATTCTATGCGTGTACAACTGAGCCTCAAATGTCAGAAATGTCAAAATTAACATGTACACTAAGTCTGGGACAACTATATTTAAAGATAATTTCTAGAGTCCTAGCTGTGACTGTATTCAGCATTGTCCATGTAAATCACAGGTCTGTCAATAAGTAAGCAGATACTGTACTACTGTACGTAAATTTTAGATTAGAGGGGTCTATGGAGTAATGGGATGATAAGCTGTGTTTCCTACATGATCCAGACCGTATTGTTCCAATGCACCCTTTTATTTTTACCCATAGGATCTTCGAAGGGGTCAAAGCCCTGTTTTATGAATAATTGGGCTTGCCAGCACAACACATTCTCCCGTTTTTGTCTTTCTTGTCTCAATCTCTCAGTACTGGAATTTCTCTTTACATACATTATTGTGTACATAAAATGAAGAGACTAAAGGACAGACACTTATATGTACGTATAATTACATAAATCCATGCCAGACAAGACAAACACTCTCAGAATGTAATATACATCCCATGTCACACAAATATAATGATAAATAAAAACAATCTCCAAGTGGAATCTCTAAGCTCTTATGATGGGGACATTGTTCAGAGTATTTCAGAGTATTTCAGATTATGTACGAAATTGGGGAGAAGAATCGGAGAAAATTGAAAAGTTGTGTCTTCGTAACAAAATCAATGGCTGGTACATTTAATCAGAAAATGCTACATGGAACAATCCACTTATAGAGCACAAAAAGAGTAAATTTTTAAAAATAATAAAAATAACAAGCATTGTAACAAAGTATGGACAGACTTAGCTAAAACTGTAACCATCAATTACGAATGTGGCGATTTGCAGGGGTTCAGTAACAAGTGTATTCACAGCTACGAATGAACATTTTTAATAGAGGTTTAATTTAAATAAACATACAAGGTTGGTAATTATATTGAGGACTAGTACATTGAAGCATATCCACTAACTGGTAACAAAATATTCCCATAACAAGTTCCGCATACAAGTTGTGCAAACATTCTAACTAAGTAAATTTGGTGAGATTTGAAAAAAAAGCTGCCTTCAAAGACAGAGCAAGAGCAGACGGATTTGAAGAGACTAAAGTCTGGCTAAGTGGCCTACTTTGGTGGAAAATGCCCATCAACTGATCTTGTAAGGTGTCCCTTCCATATAATAACAAACCAGCTGATGTTACTGCTTCATGAACGCAATTAATGCTCGGGTAAGCTATGTAAATGTTAACATTCCTACCTCCTTAACAAAAAAATATGAAGAGTAGCAGAACACACCAAAAGCAACAATTATGACAGCCCTAATTGAAAATTGATTAATTAGTACAAACCCATCCAAACATGTAATAAATTGTGTATCTGGCATGAGTTACACTACAGTGTGAAGTTATAACCCAGGCTCGTAAATCTCAGAATCCAGTCTCCATGTTCAGTAACTCTTCACATCTCCCAACAACCACTTATCGTTAACAATCACAGTTTCATTGATACTGAATGGTCAACGAAGATGCTGGTAGTTTGTAGTTCAAGGGTTTTAACAGTTGCTGGACCACTCGAACAGGGGAAACATATCCCACAACTACAGGAAGTGCTTCACACAAGTATGGTGTGAAAATGGATGTAATAACAGTTATAATGGTAGAATCACTTGTGCGAGGCCATTCTTAAAAAAATGCTAGTTTGTGGTACCCCACCCACATTATATGGGATGGGCTGGTCTGAATTAACTGTTTACCATTTTCTTTCTGTATACATCGGGTACCACATGCGGGAAATGACACAAAAAAAATTGTACAGAATATGAAAAAAACTTAAGTTTAGGGCTTAATGGAGTCAATTTCGACATGGTAGGGTAACGGCAAATAAACAATTCTTTCCGGATAATTATGGGGAAAGTTCAAGAATGTACATCAATATTGATAACCATGTACTGTTAAACAACCAACAAAGTGCACAAATTAATTAAAGGTAATTGCCCATTTGTTTCAAGTTGAACACAAAATATAACTTAAAATACTTGAAAATTACCCCCTTAGGAGTCATCAATAGATATATCGAGGGCTTAACGCAACACTGTCGTAACTCCTATGTATTTATATAGGAGTTACGACATTGTTGTGTTGAGCCCTCGATATATGGAAAAATAAGATAGGAAGAACATCGGTGAGACTGTTGTTTGAGATTTTTCGTAAGTGCTAAAACAAAGTATAAATCGAGTATTTGGTGCAAAACTATTGTGATTGCTCCTTTTTACCAAACTTGAAGTAGAGCAGTTTTGCACCAAACATATTTAGGGTTTATTTTGGCAATTTTGGAAGAATTGACCCATACCCTTCTAATTGGGAATTGGAAAAAAGACCAGCAATTACAGCAAAATATTAAGAATAAAAGTAAAGGATGTAGTGATTCATTAATGGACAATTGCAATTTATATAAACTGCCTGTGAGATTATAATAAGCCTCTAACTATGTCAACTGTTGGCTAAATTGAACCAAATTGTTTTCTTCAGATTTTTATTGGTAATTTTTACATTCAAGTTGGGAAAAATATATCCTTTTTGGCATTTGGAATATAGCGGAATAACGGCTGATAAACCAGATATTTGTACCTAAAGACTTTGTAACAGGAAAATAAAGACTTTACTACACCCGTATAAATAAAAAGTGCTAATCAATAACCATTGATGTTTGATAAGCCGACACAAGAATTGTAGTTACGATATAAGTACTTTGTGCGGGCGTTAACACCAACAAAAGTTGTGAGCAACAAAACTCTTGACATTATTTGTTGATTTATGCCTCATATACATTTCATAACTTTTGCACTAAGTCAGCATTTGTGAAAGGAGCCTTAGGATCATGAGTCACTGGCCCCTAAACCACTCCCTATGTTACCTTTATAATATACTGTTGCATAAGTGTATCGTCATGCCTCACGTTCAACCTGAATTTATGGTGTCCGGAACTGGATTCCATAAGAATAAGTGGTGAGGGACGAAAGGACTTTATATGCTTTAATCACATTCAGAGAACAAACGCCTTGCAGGGAATAAACTTTTATCTCCAGATAAAATATGATTCTGCTCCAATCTGCTAAATTTTCCAATTGAGCATATTCCATCTCGTTATCAGCAAGTTATATAATCCCCACCCACTTGTTACAAATCTGATATCTTCATAAGTAACACCAGATGATGATGTGTCATATTTATCCACTATTACGTATATTACTTAGAAAACAAGGTTTACTGACATGGATAAATACAGGTTATTACACAAGTGGTCAGCGTTAACTACAGAATTTATTTTCTAACAAGAGGGCCCTGATGGCCTAGTATCACTCACCTGAGAACTTCAGAAAGTTTGCAACTTTCAAGATTTTTTAAGAAATGTAGCTAGTAATGTGATAAAAATGTCAAATAATGTAACTTTGACTCAATTAAGGATGATTATTTCAGTATTACTTGACTATTTAATTGCTCATTTTTGACTTTTTACTGATATTGTGTTATTATATGAATACCGTCAAACCTGTGTTTAAGACCAACTGCGAACAAAGACCACTATTGCAAAACCTGTCTGCAAAGACCACCAATTTTATCTCCCATCAGACCTGATTTCAATGATATTTATAAATGTTAATAGAGGACACCTGTAAACAAAGACCACATTTTGCTGTTCCCATGGGTGGTCTTTACTGACAGGTTTGACTGTACAAGGTTGTTCACAGAAAGTGGGAGCAGTTGAAGTTTTGTATGTTATGTATTTGAGCAGAAGTATAAATAATATTCCAAAACCAAGTGCAATACTGTAGTGGACTAAAACAAGAAGAAAATGTAACCTCTAGAGTGATGACAAGGTTTTCCATGATTCGAAATGTGACCTAGACTTTTACCCAGATGACCCAGTTTCACAAACACTCTGACCAAGAAAAGAAATATAGAAAAGATAAACAATGTGACCTCTGGAGTGTTTACAAGGTTTTTCTATAATTGAACCTAATGACCTTGATTTTTTACTCAAAATGACGTTTCATGACCTACATTTCACAGAGACAAACATATTCAACAAGTTGAAGATCAGGTAAACAATGTGACATCTTAAAGGTAGAAAAGTTTATCTATGAATTGACTTTGACCATGCTTTTGACCCTAGATGACCCAGTTTCAATGTGGCACTATATTTCATTTAGACAAACATTCTGACTAAGGTTCAGATCAGGTAATTCCTTGTCAAATAGGGATGGTAGCACACAAAATCTGTACATGATATGTACACTAGTGTATTCTTCCTAGCATAATTTGCTGATAGCTATAATTAACAAAGGAGATTCCTTCTTTTTTGTTAGCGTCCATTTCATTGGTCGAGAAATGCTGATGAATATTCATGCATTAGGAAGTTTCACTAGCCAATTTGACTTTCATGTATGTTATGAATAGCCTAGGTACTGACCCAAGATGCCTAATACCCGAAGCACACACAATCTGTACACCATTTCGAGGGTTCAGTGCAAGACTATCCTAACTCCTATATAAATACATAGGAATTAGGATAGTCTTGCACTGAACCCTCGATATGCACACTAGTGTATTCTCCCTAGTACACAAAGTACACAAATTTGAAGGGTATGGGTCATCTTCCCAAAATAGACAAAATAAACCCTCATAACTGCAGCAATAACATCACTACGACGTTTAGAATTTCACAAATCATTTGCACCACACAACTACTGGAATATAATAGCATCATGGAATAAATATTACTGTGACTGAGCATTCATTCACGCTAAATATTTAATGCTTTAAATACAGATCCATTTGGATAATTTTCTGTAAAATTCTCTCTGGGAGTACTATCACTTTTCTCTGTGATCATCAGAACACTTCTGTAACAAAGATATATGATCTAAGTACATGTACAATGTACTGTGTTACAAACAGGAACAAAATCTAATAAGGCCATCCTTAAAAGATTGTTTGTTTGCAGTTATGTGACCCGGAATTTTTACAGTGGGTAGGTAGGGAGGTAAGTTCTTTTCAGCACAGCCGTACTATCATGGTTTTGCTATTTGAATATCAGTGTTGTATAAACCAATCAAATCTTACATTAACCATCAAGGCAATTTCTCTTCAACCAAACAAAGTTGTTACCTTGATATTGATTGGTTAACCTTTCGATAAAGGATCCACTGAATTTCGGTGAACTTACCGAAATCCAATTTGGATGTGGAGTGACCAGCAATTTTAACACCTGTTGCACAACAAGTCTTAACCTTCAAATTGCGCCAACCGTCTTTTTTCAAGATATCTCTTGTTTAGTTTAGTACTGTAATGGCTAAAAGACTGAAACAAATTTTTTTCATTGATAAACCTGAAAAAATAAATTGAGTTGCGGCATTTTTCATGAGTCAGTCTCATAACTGCTAGTTCGAACAATTATTCAAGGATGGCTTAATGTCTGATCCGGTCAAACTACAACAGAATATTGCCATGCCAAATTAATCTTTTCCATTTAGCAAATTGATAGATTGCTGCCAAGTTAACCAGGATATACAAATGGACACTTTTATCTCCTGATACGGTTCTCAATTTTATCCTAAATACATCGGTGTAGTCATGAACATAGCTACAGGAATAAGCATGAGTATTATATTTTAACTCTAGAAAATGATGTGTGGGCAATTGCATACTTCAGGTTATGGTAACTACAACGTTCATACCTTACGTGATCAATGCAAAACCTAATCTACTATATTTCCCTTATTTGGTTGCATACAAGTTAAATTCAGTTGCCTCCCTTTGATATTATTTTTAATAAATTTTTATTATATCTTCATGGTTGAAAGCCAGTAAAGTACCCATCTTATCATCTGTCATATCCTCTACATTTTTTTTAAATCTAATAATAATATGAAGTTTGTTATTCAATTATTCATGATTTTTTTTATAAATTTAATCATCAGGATGTCACATATCAGGGAGTCAGGTACCACACTATTGTAAGTCAGTTTTGCAAAAGGGCAGACTTAGCGATAGTCTATTACCCAATCTGCTGTTTCTTTTCATCAATATATCCAGCAAACACCATTTTTATTCTTCAGTAAAATATCCACCACATTGCTTTCAGTGGGTACTTTTTGTTTCCCGCTATCAATGACAATGTCGCAATTAGTACCGAGCAGATAATTCAGTATATTAGATTAAAACGATCACAATACATGTATTGCAAATGTTTGTGAACATTAATTATAGGATAGATTCTCTTCAGAGGAGTGGCAGGAAATTCAAGCTTAAACACAAATTGCATACACTCATGCACTGATATAGATTGAAGTTTCTTTCTTAAATCTAACAGGATTATATACCACCTTTTATCTTAACTTGGATACATTCCTTCATTCAGTTCAATCTTCTGAAAACCACATAGACTGAGGCTCAATGAAAGCTGAAAATGTTTAGTCGATTGAAAAAAAAATTAAAACTTTCATCTCAAAGAATTAAACCCCTCAAAACATTTCACTGAATAACCTTACATAATTTGAAAAAACATCGCTTAGCAACAGTTTAATATAAGATTAAATTTATACCATAATTCCGACGACACTTCAGAATTAATTTCTCTTCTTTCTTTTATGACAGTACGATGCTACTATAAAAGGTCAATAATGCCGAATTTAAGGGGATTATGAAGTTTCTATTGAAAAAGGGATCAAAAGAATAGTTTTGAACTTAAGTCAAAGGTAACCGATGACACGAGATCCCATGCGGCTTTTAATATGAAAAAGCTATCATTAAAACTGAGTAATCCACTATGTGAGTAAAAACGTTCAGTCCACAGGTATTGAGTCAATATTGATAAAGCCGTGCCATGGTAGCGTTATAGCCGTAAATATCTCCGTAATGCTAATTTGATTACAAAATGTGTTTTATCAACAAATTGAATTTTAAAAAGATCGTTATAGAGGATTATGTAAATAGATTGACAGGTAACAGAGGGTAGCGCCGACAAGCTTCAGGTAGAATATTGACTCTAACGTGACATATCTGACACTTTCAACCTAGACATACTGCAAATTGAATGAATCAAATACAATAAACTGATAAAAGACTGTATTCTTACGATATTAGCAGAAGGAGAAATGCAGCGTCAGGAAAAACATAAAAAAAAAAATAATTATTTAATCAAAACCAACCATACCAGAACTCTGACAGACACGGTGTGTTCAAGCCAAAAACTGGTTCATTATCAATGAATGTATTTTATTGAAAAAAATCATACTTTTATGACGTAACTTTTAATAATGATAGAAAAAGGTTAAGACAAAAATGTAGACAGTTGTGTACTTTAGTCAGAGTTTGATTTTTCCAATGATCAGGCCAACCTTAAAATATTGTTTGTTGGCGTTGATGCGACCCGGAATTTTAACAGCTACTTGGGTAGGTAGTTTTTTTATAGTTTAGTACTCTAATGGCAGACCAAAAGAAATGTTTTTCATCGATGAACTGGAAAAATAAATAGAGTCACATACCGCAGTTTTCATGAGTGGGTCGCATAACTGCAAACAAACAATTTTTTAAGGATGGCCTCACTGAACAGGACTATTAGTTTTCATGACATGAAAAATGATTCCAAATTATTTCCGTTTTTTTAACAAGATTCAAAAATTGTCTCTAAATAAATCTGAAATTACGTTGCCGTGTATCTTCTTGTTAAGAAGAACATATAAAACCATAAAATAAAGAAGTCCATAAACTCTAAAACCAACAATCAAGGGTTTATTTTGGGAAGATGACCCATACACTTCAAATTGTGAATTTGTGCGCATCAAACTTAGAAATTGGGAAAAAGTCTAGAAATAACAGCAAATATTAGGAATAAAAGTAAAGGATGTAAATATAGTTATTAATTAATCAACAATTGCCATTTATATTTAACAGACTGTGAGAGAAAAGTCTCTAACTTTTTGGTCTAAATTGAACCAAAACTTTTTCTTCAGATTTACTGGGAATTTTTACATTCAAATTGGGAAAAATACGGTATATACTTTTTACCATTGGGAATATAGCAGAATAACAGCTATAAAGCAGCTGAAAAAAAAATGCAAAATAACATGAACATTTACTACTCCTTTGTTTCTGGGGGTCGGCCCAGGAATACGATGACTTCATCAACCTGACATTCAAATGCAGTGTATCATAAAAAAATAATAACTACACCATGTTTAATAAATCTTAACTTTGTACATGTTTGCCAAAGGCAAGAGGTGGACATAAAAATGTCAACAAGTAAATCATTGTGAAAGTAGATCTCAAAGCTAAATTCATTTTTATTAAGTCGATAAAAAACATAAAAATGACCACTGGGCAGAACACACACAATGGCTGTTAAAAAAGCAATGGCTTGAGTGCGGCCATCCATCTCTGTCAACCATGTGACCTTTTCATTAATCCCCAGGAACAGGGTTCAGATTTATCATTTCCCTAATGTTGAACCTTAATTAAGGGACCTTATCATTAGTGTGAAAGTTGGTGTCCGATGGAGGAAATAGGGTTATCACAAGAATAAGGCGGAGCCATCCAATTAATGTTGGCAGAGGGGCAGTAAATTGATCCCAGGCTATGTTGACGATATTTCAATCAAAACTTAATCCAAACATTTAAATTCTGTTTAATGAGATGTATTTATTTGAATCTAATTAAAATTGTGAAAGCAGGTTCCAGCCCATTTGACCATTTCATGGCAAAGTGAAAAGTAGCTGAATATTTAGAATCTCAAAATAACAAACATTTACACAGCTGTTCAAGGTTTAAATTGACATAGACAAGTCTTATCAATGTACCATATTTGTCCTTATTAATGCACCTGTCCTCTTAAATATATTCACAAAGTTTTAAGGATTTAACTGGTGTGAAACAAAGAAAATTATATTACTGTTCTACAGCAAAACACATATTTTGTGCTGTAAATCAAGAAAACACATATTGTGATGATGTCATAGATTTTTGCCCGAAAAAGACAAGGTAAAATAGGAACAACCAGAAAGTTGCCAACACAACATAACCGTACTGTAAAGTGTCCATGAACATACAAACAAAACACAAATTAAGAATTTATACAAAATTACAGCAGAGCAATAATGTTACGGAAAACATGCCTGCTCAGCTTGCAGGTTGTGGGTTGGTACCAAGCCAAGGTCATTACATGTATAACATCTTCTCATACTGCATCAGTGCTGTATCCAATGGAGGGGTCTTGTGATGGAATAATGCTTTCATCACAATGAAGCACATATAAATTAGTATCAACTTTGTGGGTTGGTACCAAGCCAAGGTGATTACATGTATAACATCTCCTCATACTGTATCAGTGCTGTATCCAATGGAGGGGTCTTGTCATGGAATAATGCTTTCATCACAATGAAGCACATATAAATTAGTATCAACTTTCGACCAAAATGATATTATCATCTTACCGGTAGTCCTATTCAAAAAATAATCATATACATCTGTCTTTTAGTATATCTACACTCATACATGTGAAGTCTCCTGATTTCCGCGGGAGACTCCCAGTTTTGACAGCCAACTCCCGCTCTCCCAGCAAGGAGCCGCGATCTCCCAATTTTCAAAGTAAACATCTTGGAATTTTTATTATGGGGTATGGGGTATTTCATTCCCGACTGATTCGCTGAAATTACTTGTCAAACTGATAACCTAAAGTGTAAAATCGGGATACCAGTCAGAAATACTCTCCAAATAGTCTCTAAACCATGGAATCAAGCGCTTGGTGACAATGATCAAAATACGATGCGACCCTCGCTTGTCATGTTGTTTATTCAAGTTTCACATGTTTCTATTGTATTCAGATATGACAATTGGCAATAAAATTGTTAATTGGCGACTCGATTGAAGGGATGAACCTCAGATTACGAGTTAATTTGCAGCATATTGCTATTAACAGCTTATGATACGGATGAAGTCATGAAATTGACAAAATTTCAGCCACACAAAAAAAAATCCCGTTTTAAGGCTCAATCTCCCGCTTTATGAGGTGCAAACTCCTGATTTGCCTTCAGAAAAGGTTCACATGTATGTCTACACTACCGGAATTGAAATTGCGTCATGTACGTGAATACGTATGTATATGTGTATGTATTTACATGTTCATGTGAAATCATGGGCATAATGCCTTATTCCCAGAATAAACTATCTATCTATATTAGAATTAATCATACATAATATCTCATATAATTTATATTCTACAGAAGTGGATGTTGACATTGTCTGTGCTATCATATATTGCTTTAAACGTTAATGATTGCTTTTAAATTTAAAATATTTTATAATTATCAATGCTTGAATGAAATGTTGTTTGACATCACTATTAATTCATGTTGTACATTTTCTTGTTTGTGGTGAGTATGTATGTTTGTTTGTGCATGCAAGTGCATATCCCTAGGGTATATTCTAAGACAGAGCAAAACACAGACTGCGCAACAATGAAATTTAAAGAGAAACTTTGATGTGCAATACAGCCATGCTACTGTCAAAACGAAACTAGGAAGTGAATCTGTAGACAGGTACATTTGTACATGCGCCAGGTGCAGATCAATATAAAGAGAACTATGATGGTAATTTACACTGATGTTTACCAATTAAACTACCAAGGATACATGTTTGCTTATTTTCTTTTCAATTATCTAGCCACTCAAAATTTTGCTTGCTTATTGAGGTAAATTCCCACATTAACTTCAAGGTCAAGGTCGTTCAACAAGGTTGTTACTTTAAATAAAGGTATGGTAAAATGCTACTCAGATAACCAGACAATGCCTTACACCAATATTGGAATGACATATATGACTCATAGAATCATTTCTGGAGTACATAGTAATACCCCACAGGTATTTGACAGATTATAATGACATCTTAAGACATTTGCCCTCTACCCCTGTGGTTCATACAGGAAAACGTTAAAGGGCATTAAAGGTAAAACATCAAAAGAGTACAAAACCAAAACCTACCTGCCAAGGTGTAGTCCATGTCAAAGCCAAAAAACTTTACTTTCTCCAGCATCAAACTTCTGTTCACAAACACTCTGGAAATTGGAGAAATTTCATTTTTAGTGCCACCACAACTAAAACGTCTTCCGAAGGACATTGTTACCTACCACTTGCCTTCTAGTCACACACTGCCACTGTCAAGTTATTTAAAATCCACAGTTTATTCCAATGCCACACAGCAGTTATGTCAGTAATACTAGTCATAAGAGACGACACCATTGCATGTTTTTCTCAATAACAGAGTCATCTTCACCTAATCTAGCAGTCAGAAAGCACATAAACTATAAAACATTCAATATTTTCTCAAGGAGATATTTCCGACCATCTTCACAATAAAGACAATTCATTTCCGGATGTGAAATACCATATCCTAATAAAGGCTCTGTAATGTACAACTGTATTGAAATCTTGTTATCAAAATCAACACGATGGAACATTTTGTATTGCGTGACAAAGTGTACATGTATAGCAGCCAATAATGGATACCAAGCAATATAGCCCATTCACTGAAGAAGAAACACTTGGAACTAAACCCGAAAAGTTTACAACACATATTTTGTGAAATGGAGCTTCATTTAGTAACATAAACAGCCTGGGCCATGCAGGGATATTTCCAGCAATGAGAAAGCAGGAAGACCCCTGGTGGCACCTTATAGGTAGAACTATCAACCAACAGTGAGCCAGCTGAATAGCTTCCTCACTTACAAATTTAACAGCCTCAGCAGGTTTCAAACCCACAGCCATGAGGGTCAAGTGATTAGAAGTCAGTGACCATAACCACTCGACCACTGCCCCCTATGATGAGTGAAAACTGAATTATACATATAAGGGTTTTCTCTACACATTTAGGATAATGGAACAGGGTCAAATTGGTAACTTGTTTCAAGATAAAATGTCAAACTAGGGGGAAATGTATTGCTAAAACTGAAAGCTATGTATTTAATTGTAAACAATCAATGACTCAACACTTCTTGATTTGTTTTTTTTCTTTATTTAATTTTCCTCCCTAAATTGATCTGATTACAATTGAGAATTTTTTCATGAGATTTGGTGAGAAATGGAGCCGATTTGGTAGTGGGAATGGGGCCGACATCTTTCTGCCCCTTATATTAATGACCCCTTGGAATAGCCAGAAACATTAGCCCTAAATGTATATACTCAATCTACAGTAAATCCTCAGAACTTTTAATGCATTCAAATCCAGACTGTTTCACACATCATTGAGAGATAATAAAAGAGTGAAAGAACACGAACATATCCTAAGATTACAGAAATGCCAGATACCATGGAAACACGTAACAACTGAAATTGACCAATCAAATGAATGACATTCAAGGAGACCTCCATATTACCTTAGGGACATAATGTACAATGAAAGCCATCAGTAAGGTTATAATGTGGTCTTTTGCACAGATTTCAGCCATAACACATCTATATGCTTTTTGTTATAAATATATAACTATGTGGGCAAACAAGTAATTATTATGTAGCACATATAACCAAGACAATGTGGGCATACAAATAATTATTATGTAGCACATATAACCAAGACAATGTTCGTAGTTTTCCATTTTGGTATTATACCATCATGAAAGTATCTCACAAGAAGATCAATAGCTGTTTCCACATTTAGCAATATACATCATGGAGGAATCCCAACTAAAGCCTGCTTGCGTGTATATTACATGCAAACACGATGAAACATATGCATTATTATAATGTAATGCACAATTCTTGCAGTCCTCAAATATACCAAGGGTATTAAGCGTGCATACTAAATTCAGCATACACAAGTTATAAGCAAACATGGTAAGCCTAAGTGCCAATTGTTGTAAATGTTAAGACCTGGTTTAACCATTGTCTGCAATGGTAATTTTCGCAGGGGCTAAGGAGCCTAACAATGGAGACAAGTTAATTCTCATTATAGTAGGTAACTGTTCTTTCTTAAAAAGTCTGAATGGCAAGTGAAGTCACAACAAATGTTGCTGCTTCTGAAGCACAGTGATTGGTCAACTCCCCCCTCCACAACAGGTCACAGGTACAATACCTCACTTCAGGCAAAGCTTTTTATTACCTAACTAACATCAAGTGAAGAATAACTGTAGCAAGTTAAATGAGTGAGAGACTTTGAAAAATCCATTGTTTGAGTATGTCTGGATGTTTGACTAAAAAAGTAGTATGGCTAGTCACTTGGTCATGTGCCGTGAGATTAAAGTCATGTGACCAAGTGACCTGATAAAGTAAAAAATATCATGCAGGCACCCTGTTAACAGATAAAAATTACTGCAAGAGACAGGATAAAATAAGGAAAACTGTAATGATGATGCCCTCTAGAGCTCCTGACAATTCCTTTGGAATGTATATGGTATGACTAACTTACAGTACAAAAATGCTGCATTCTAAAGATATGCAATACGTGTACAACAATCTCAATATAAACGTCAACAGGAGACAACTGACAAGTGAATTGTTTCAAAAGAAGACATTGAGTGAAATATGCACCCAATCTACCAAAGCCAATACAGTGATGGAAACATCAAACATAAAATACTCTCCAATTTGCAAGCAACACCATGCCAATAGCAATATACTAGAAGCTCAGACAGGCCAATATTGTAAATAGCAACCACATAATATCTCTGAGATTATAACTGCTGGGACTTCGCACAACACTGCAGTATTGTTGTTTATTGGCTGTAATCATTAGAACAAGTTGATTAAATAAGGTTTGAGATCTAGTGCCAGGCTTTGTTAATTGTACATTGGAGAAATAAGTTAAATACCATTAATCAGCAAATATTACAGAAGCTTCGATCACAAAGGCAGATATAATGCTTGCTATTAGAGGACAGAAATCAAACATTAGCAAACATTAAATCAGTTAGCATATGATAACACTGTCTTTTAAAATCAATCTCATAAGATTTTTCTTTCTTTTTAGAGAGGGGAATTTTAAATGGAAACAGGACAAAAACATTCTAATTCAGTAGTGGAATGGTACCGTTGAATAGGCCTTATGCACAAACACTTTAAAACAGAGTTTCAGATTTAGACTTAAAACTCTTAGATGTTCCTCATGCTCCTTAGTAACATTGTTGTGACAGTTTAAATTTTGATAAAAATTGTACAGTGGGTAACAACAGTCATTCCGACAATATTTCATTTTTCTAGATTTAATGGAAATGACAGGCTGGTCAAACTTTTGCAAATGTAAGTCTGAGTTTCACTAATCAGTCCGAACTCGATTGTTAATTAGGGCCCAGAAGAGGTTGGAAATAGAGCAAATATGGTAGGACTGGCCTTAGAGATTCCTAGGGAAAAGCTTGGTTAGCATTGGGTCCAACAATATAAAATACATTATAGTTCTACTAGACCCAATGCATACCAAACATCGTTACAAATCCCTATGTGCCTGGCTGACTATTGATGACAGTCCCAGTGCCTGTAAATGGTTAGGAACGAATTATTACCAATCAATGTTGCCATAGAATTCTGTTTGCTGTTGTCTATCATTAGAAGGATGACAAGCTGGAGTAAGGTGTCATATTGCACATCTTCAATCATAATCAGCCGGTTGTCCTGAGAATGACTTCGGATTGTTTTTCCTGTATGTTTTTCTACAGAGAAATTAATGAATCAATAATTCCAGGACTTTGCAAAACACTATCAAAATGCATGTATACGAGGGATGATCCAAAATTAACAGGACTCGCTTACTCACAGCAATATGGTATATTTTAATATTATAATATATATACCATCTTAAACCGCATTTCATGCCCGTTCAGTTCATATAAATGCAAGAATTTATTTTGCATTAAATTGATCACATCGGCTCCTTTCACTACCATGGTAACGTTCACCCGGCGCAGTCCATTGAGACGTTACGTCATTTTTGTTTAAAATGTCATTTGAGCGTAAGATGCAAACATTAACAAGTTTCATTGAGCACCGGTTTCGACGTTTACGACGTCAAAATAACGTCACCAACCCATACACAAGTTCGGGCTGTTATCAAGTTTTGCCAAGAATAATGTGGGAACAGGTGCCGACAGAAACTTAAAAGATGGACTTAAAAGATGGTTTAGACGACAAGTATAAATGATAAAGTCAGCTGCACTCTTGTCTTTGAGTGACACAAACATTTCTGCGACGGTAAAGAAGTGCCGGGTCCTCGTTAGTGCCCATCTTCAAAACCTTGTAACTTTTGGTCCGTTTGTACTATTGTGTTAATATTTTCACTGTATATAGCAGAAACATTTTTATTGAGAATAATTGAACCATATTTTTTCTATGAAAAGATTCCTGTTTATTTTGGATCATCCCTCGTATTAGAACGAATTGATTATAGTTTGGTGCCAGATCCTCAAATTGTGACCAAAGAATGCTCAGTAAGAGTAACACATACCTTTAAATTAATTGAATAGCCATACATTTTTTTTTAGAGAATATTGCCAGGTTAAAGCTTATATTTCAATCGCAAAATCCCAATATTTTCAGAGCTGCACGCCAAAAAAGAGGGTCCCTGTCTGTTAACTTAACCTTGGACGTACAGACCTACTTTAAGCTGGACAAAAACTGTTTCATCATACTTCAAATTTGTGTACAGATTAAATGCACACCTTGAGTTACTGCTGAGACAAGAACAAGTATTTCCAATAGATAAGCTAGTGGACTATCGAACATACAGACAGAAAGTGTCATCACTAGGTACCTTCAAAACAGATGTCTAAGTACTATAACACCAGTAAATATAATACATTTGACACCAATTTCTACTGGAACCCCAATAATTGTTTGAAAGTTATACAGTAATAAGACCACCTCAAAATTAAGAACACAATTTTCAAGTCTATTTTCAGCATGTTGCTCTTTATTCAACGTCAATATTAAGACCACCTCAATAAGAAGACCAGCTTTCAAGGGTCCCAAAAGGTCTTATTATTGAGGTTTCACTGTAATACATTTGACACCAATTTCTACTAAAACCCCAATAATTACTTAAAAGGGTTACCCACAGACAAGCTCATGAACTAACTCCAGTTATACACAGAGTGGGGTCAGTATATCGAGGGTTAAGCGCAAGACTATACTAACTCCTATATAAATACATAGGAGTTAGGACAGTCTTGCGCTTAACCCTCGAATTATGCCTGATCCTGGAGGCATGAAAATATTTCCAATTTGGTCAAGATACAATCTATTGAAAACAAAGAATTTGCAGAAGAAAATATCTGATTTCCATTCAAATCCTTCTTCAAGACAGAAACAATTCCAGCAGCTTGACAGGTTAGGTAATTATAGCTCCAAAAACCATAACTGATGGCAATTTGATTCATTGTTTTATACTTTTACCACAAATTTCTGTAAAATTCCAAATGAAACTCATACATTTCCATGAGACAGAGTGATGGTTATATTGCTTTTTATAGCAAACTACAGAAAAACTGATCATGAAAAACTCATAAGGTACATGTAGTTGCAGAGAAACTAAAAAGCAAATATTTCATGAAATATTCATATTTCATAATCCTGTGTGACATTCCAACAAACGACCTTAAACAGATTGAACAAAGCAGACAGATGAATTCAGACAAATTCGCCAAACAAAAATTATGAATACAATACATGTTATTCATTTAATAATGCAAGGCTGAAGATGATGAAATATTGAATTATAAGTAAAATTTAATGAAAAGGACAAAATTTTGTGATAATGTATAACTCTCGGGACTACAATCTATACAGGCTGAACTATATACAATGCTTCAGAATATTATTTGACCTTTGACCTTAAAGTCAGGGTATGACCTTGACTTTAAACATTATTCGACCTCTGACCTCATTGTCATAGATTAACTTCAAACTGACTTTTGACCTTCAATCTCATTGTCATAGTATGACCTTGACCGTGAAAAGACATGACTAAAAGCGGTGTTCAGCAATTTTTGTCATTCTGGAAATATTTCCTGAATATAAAAAACCTGAAGATTGAAACACTGACTTAAAACACACAATTCCTGATAGCTTTCATATCCAATTATTTCAAATTCGCGTGAAACATTGCAATAAAAACAGCACAGTTTTATTCCAATCCGATTAGTTTGAATTTTCCACAGAAATAACTCCCTAAATGGCGTAAATGACTACAGCTTTAAACAGAACCTCCTGGAGATACGAGGCAGCAGCTGTCATGGGAGGAAAATGTCACACGTTATACATAACCATTAGAAATCAGGTAACTGTGATTTACAGAATAATATGAGATTTTCAATGCAGAAAACACTGCACCATACATAACGCTTCCATCTTTATTGGACTGCAAACTAGTAATGTCAATACTTTCCCAGACAATTCCTTCAAGCTTGTATATACAGAGAAATGTGACATTAAAACCCACTTAAATCAATTCAAACCAAATGAAGGAATAGTTAATAAATGTCAAGCAATTAAGGAAATGTCAGGGGCGTAGATTCCTATAGGCCATGAAGCCTGCAGCCTACACTTTTCATCGAAAAACAAAATGGCAAAAACTGCAATATGATATTTTATGTATGTTTTTGATGTTATTGTAAGAATATTTACTGGAAAGAAATATACAGCAAAACGCATCTCAGATGACCTAGCTTTATTTTTTTCTGGGGGACCATGCTCCCGGATCCCCCTAAAACTAGGCCTACACATAAATTTCACATAAGCTATACCCCTGAATGTCAGTGATAAATATCTACGGAATTTTAGTATTTTCATCCTGAATAAAAATACATTGCTTCAAAATATGACCATTAATTTTGTACATTGAACCAAAAGTATTAAAAATACTCATGATAGATACGAGGCCATACTAAAAGTTAAAAAAATCATTTGTTTGCTAAACCTTTATCTACAATTTTCAGACAGGGTCTTTAGATGGATTGTACATTTTTGTTTTAATTTTAGAGTTTCAGACATAAATATATCCTGCCTGGAATTATAAACCAAAATGATTGAGCTCTAAGGATTGGTCATGGTACCGCAAACAAACAATGTCTAAAGGATGGCCTCATTCAAATATTTAATGTCCACAATCAACTGCAATCTGTCAGACATTGCTGGAACAATATTGATCTATTAGAATGAAGACACAAATAAATCTGTATGTAGCTTTTATTGAGAATTAAACCCAGTCATGTTGATTATTTTGTACTGATTTACCCAAAATCAGACAAATCTGTACTGATTTACCCCATTTAAGCGCAAGTCGCTAAAATAACAGACAATTACCGTTTTGGGTCTTAAATTCAATGGAGGGATCCAGAGAGTAGGGTAACCTTAAAATAAAATAAATTGGTTCTTGTCTACATGACTTGTTTTGTGTGGTCTGTATTATTTTAAGGTACTAGGTATTGTTCGCACTGTTCCTCACACTGAGGTGGATTCGATCATCACCTTCACAATCGCTCAACTTGGCTCGAGAACTTGTTGGTAAACCAGGAAGTTTAAAGTCATCCACAGTGATCAGTATGAATTAGTTGCAAGAGCATATTTCACAATCCATGAAAAATAAACAGGCTAAACAATACTGGACTATTATTTAAGCTGCAGTTCATGGGAGTTTTTTTTTAAAATTTATGTGGAAGGTTACCTTACTGATCAAACTAGCCATATTGTCAGTACAGTACATACCTAGAGAATGAAAAGAAAACAAATCAGTTGATAGATGAAATAAAGTCGCGTCTAGAGGAACATGAAAAATCGGTCAATGGCGTTACCGGAATCTAACCCGGGTCTACGGATTGCCGGTCCGTTATGCTAACCACTACACCACAGCAACCTGACGTCATTTTCGTGTAAATTTAACTTATATAAAGTTGATTAAGGTTTACTACACGTTGGACGAAGTAAGGGGCCACACAGCACTTATTTCAAATAAATCAAATTTTGATCAAGTTATTTGATCCTACTACAGCCTTTCCACTTTAAAACACTCGAAGTATTAATATTTAATGCACTATACCAATGTATCTATCAGATGCCTCACAATCAAATTAATAAATTGACTCAAAATTACAACTTCAAAACCTGAAGCAAAGTGAACTTGCATATCGAGGGTTCAGCGCAAGACTATACTAACTCCCATGTGTTTATATAGGAGTTAGTATAGTCTTGCACTGAACCCTCGAAATACTAACATCAACCATCAATAATCAATAAGCAGACATGCATCAGTTGTAACTTTTCAACAATCACATCACTGAAACATGAAATATTTACTGACTTGTTGGTGGAAAAGTATGGAACACCTCCAGGGACTTATTTCAATTCGTTCATTTCATTTCCTCAAAAATTTGAGATCATGAATTGTTAAGTCATGAACTTTGCAACTTACCAGTTTATGATTTCAAACACAATCGTGACATCATGAACTTCCTTACTTCAAAGTTTCACAATTTCATGATTTTATGAACAAACATGAAATCTTCAAACGGGAAATCAGTCAAGATCTTCAGCATCTGAATTGTGCTTCTTGAGTGGTTATTAAATACAGGTAAAATGGAGAAAGATCTAAAAAAGCACCAATATACTAGCAAACACTTAATGGTATTATGTATAATGTTATTATTGATATATAATGGAATTATTCAACTATCAACAAAACAGAATTATATCCCTCATCCCATTGATTCACATTAAGATGCCATAACAAATAAATTACTGATAAGCAGCCCTACCCCCCCCCCACTCCCATTTTTTATACTGCTTTCATGTTTCATATCTTACAAAAACTAAACAAGAGTGGCAAACGGTCACAAAATACCAGAGTGACATGAGCGATATGGCTGGTTATCGAACTTGGCTGAGATATTATAATTATGCCCACAAACATTTTCACCAAGTTTGGTAAATATCGGATGAAAACTCTTTGACTTAGAGAGCGGACAAGGCTAATTTGGCCAATTTCGGATAATTCAAGGGCCATAATTCCAAAGTGCCTGGGGCGATGTGACTGGTAATCGAACTTGGCCGAGATATTATGCCCACAAACATTTTCACCAAGTTTGGTAAATATGGGATGAAAACTCTTTGACTTAGAGAGCGGACAAGGCTAATTTGGCCAATTTCGGATAATTCAAGGGCCATAATTCCGAAGTGCCTGGGGCGATGTGGCTGGTTATCCAACTTGGCCGAGATATTATGCCCACAAACATTTCCACCAAGTTTGGTAAAGATCGGATGAAAACTCTTTGACTTAGAGACCGGACAATATGTGGACGCCACCTGTACGCCATGGGTGTTTCCCGTATAAAAAGGGAGCTTCCATCAGAATACAAAGACAGATACAATATATATCAGGCCTAGGAAAGTATATTTTTATCCCATCACCAATAAATGGAAACAAAAAGATGACGAAAATCTATAAATTAATTTAAAATGGCCTAAGAACACCCCATACTATAAAGTTGTAATACATCCTGTATATATAAATTAATGGTAAGCAAACTTCAATTAAAAGTTCAGCTGTTAGCCTCCTTGAAAATGAATAAAATTTTATTTCATGTTTAAATAACAATTCATTCAATGTAATTCTTCAGTTTTAGTTTCATATTTGTCTGCTTAAGCATGTTACAACGACGTTTGATCCTTCTATTTACAATTTTATGATGAAGATACGCAGGAAAACAGACCTGTCAAAGAAAGAAATTGGAAGTTGCCTAAAGAAATATTAATTAATCAGTCCATTGTATGCGCTTGCAGTGCTCAGTAAAATGATCAATACATAATGCCTGGGTATTTTAAAACAAGCAGCCTCCAGAAATGTATTGAAATACAAGGAATTTGACCAAAACTTGTACTCAGACGGACCTTAGCTTAAACCAAATGAAGGCAAATATGCAACTACATTTTCAAAAAAGTAAATCTGCATACATAAATATTAAGCAAACTTAAACAATATTTGATGCATGTTTTTTCCCTCTTTCACTTGTCTTACTAAACTATGATTGGGTTATAATGATGTTAAAACAGAATACTTTACCATTGTTTGCGAAACTAGACACAAAAGATTATTATTATAGAAAGTTAAAATAGTGTCTACTTTTTTTAATTCGATAAGAACTTCAATCCTAGATCAATGTTCAATCTGGCCATCTTGGCCATATCATCAAACTCATGTTTAATGCGATAAACATGTACTAGCCTAGAGCTCTCTGAAGGACAAAGGATAAGGTGTCAACCACTCAGTCCAGAGCAAATAGGTTTGAATCTTGCTTAAAAAATAATCAAGTTTCCTTAAATTGTTCAAGGGCAAGAGGTTATAAACATACATTTGAGTTTATCTCAAACTAAAGGCTCGAATTGGTTGGTTCAGAGAACAGTTTAAAAATTGACCAATGGCAAGGCTGCATTCTGAAACAGGTCACCAAACTCAGTTTTATAACCTTGTGCTCAGCAGACTCTAAGAGAGATTTAAATAAGAATTTCATGCTGTCATCACAATCAAGTGCTAACAAATTGGAATTGCCAAAAACAAATGACAAAGCTCCGAGCGGCCATAATAAAGGGGGAAATATCAAATTTATGCCTCACACATACTGGTATATTGCACACTAAACAAGAGCTTAATAAATTTCACATTGAACATCCTGTAATAAAGTACACATAATGCAAGTAATGAGGAAATTCAGTCAATCGCAACAATTTATTGAGACTACAGTCAATGAACAATACCACTTTGACAAAGAACATGTTTGACCTATCAGAAACTCACGAAGCGTATCTGACCAAAAAGTACATCCCTAAAATTGTTAGTTAGTTGCACAGCAGTCATTCTATAGAATTGGCACCGACTCATATTTTGCGCTTCACCATGCAGGAATTTGTTTAGCCTGAATATCTAAAAATACTTCAGAAAAGCCTAAAAACATCACACAATTTGTGTGTCAGGGTACATCAATCACATTTCTTAAGAAGGCCTAAACTAAATAAAACTGCAGTCAGCAAATCAGATAGCAATCCACAAACAGCCATAAATCACAAACAGTAAATTATTTTTCAGATGTAAAAAAGAAAGTTAACCATTTATACTGTACTACATGTATACATGTTGCTTCACAGAAATAAAACTGCTGCACATAATTTGTGTACATAGTACCAATCTAGCCACATTTATATACACGTACAGATAATAACAAGTTGGACAAAAAACTGAGTTTTCATCAAAATCATGAATTTTGTAGATGCACATCTTGGGTTATAGGTATCTCAAGCATTGTTCAAGTTATTGACTTAGACAAGCAACTTTATCTGATACCTACATGTGTATTTGTATACTCAATGTGTTTGACAGCATGATGACGAAACAAGAGATATACTATCAGAAACTTTACCTTGACCTTTGACTTTTAATGACTTCTAAACTACAGGGATCATCCACAGCCGATAAGCAATCACCCCAAGAAGTCTGACTGTCATGTGTCCAATCTTTCTCCAGTTATTGACCAGAATACCAATGGTCTATCAACAGACTGATCAACATTTGCATATAGCGTACCTCTCTTTTTCAAACAGGTCAATAAAAATATACAAATGGTACAACAATTGTATAGACTATAGATATCATGATCATACTCATAGGTAGTTAATTGTGCATTCGTACATTATTAATGTATTGATTACTTCCAAAGGCTAAAGAAAGTAATGTGCTCTTATATCGACATTAATATTGATCAATTATTTGTGAACATATCTGGCTAGCGTAACACTGTATTAAAAATACATAATTATATAATGTAAGGAAAATTTGCCAATTTGTCTCAAAATAGCAAAATCAGTGATAAAATTGTATTTATAAGTTTATCAAATGAATACATTTTTCATCACATCAGGCATCCAACTTTTGAAAACCAGCATAGCCTAGATTATGATTATGTGCTAAGTCATTCATAGCATCCATTCATAATAGCAGAAAGTAATTGTGTGTCATATACCTCTTGTCTGGTTCCCTCTTAAATGCCCTTACAGACATTCCACGAGACATAGTTCGCTTGTCAGTTCGCAGCTCGACAACAGTAGAGTCCAGCAATTCCAGGGTAGGTTTATCACTATCAGCAGACATGATGATACCTTTTCGAATAAAATAATACTTCAATTATCATACTCATAGCATCTGCAGATGTCAAAGACACATGACACCAATGTAGCTCACATATTTATAATATAAAGACAAATATAAATTTGACAATACTGGCTTGTGATGATTAACCTTTGTTTACAGTACCATTATCCATGATCTTCATGAACAATAAAGCTGGTATGTTAAACAATGCCAGGACACTGAGAGCTGTCAGACAGTATCAAACATTCAAGATTAAATGCTAAAAAAGACGATTCTAACTGAATACACTACAATTGGCAGGGTAGTGCTTTAGTGTTTAGTTTAGTGTTGTCGGGCAAGACGGCTGTCCGGTTAGCTAACTCAAGTCAGTAGAGGGTCATACTAGTGTTTAGTTTAGTGTTGTCGGGCAAGACAGCTGTCAGGTTAGCCATCTCAAGTCAATAGATGGTCATACTAGTGTTTAGTTTAGTGTTGTCGGGTAAGACGGCTGTCCAGATAGCTAACTCAAGTCAGTAGAGGGTCATACTAGTGTTTAGTTTAGTGTTGTCGGGTAAGACAGCTGTCCGGTTAGCTAACTCAAGTCAATAGATGGTCATACTAGTGTTTAGTTTAGTGTTGTCGGGTAAGACGGCTGTCCGGTTAGCTAACTCAAGTCAGTAGAGCGTCATACTTGTGTTTAGTTTAGTGTTGTCGGGTAAGACGGCTGTCCGGTTAGCTAACTCAAGTCAGTAGAGGGTCATACTAGTGTTGAGTTTAGTGTTGTCGGGTAAGACGGCTGCCCGGTTAGCTAACTCAAGTCAGTAGAGGGTTATACTAGTGTTTAGTTTAGTGTTGTCGGGTAAGACGGCTGCCCGGTTAGCTAACTCAAGTCAGTAGAGGGTCATACTAGTGTTTAGGGGGTCATGGATTCGAGCCCCACATCAGGAGCATGCCTTTCCTTAATTTTCTTTAGGAGGTACTGATGGTGTTGTTACTCAAGTAACCCATTGATCAGCAAAATATGAGTTACATAAGACAGAAATATATTTGTCACAGTTATACATTTAATAATCTTGTCCTGTCGGCCGTTTGTGAACATTAAAATAATGATTGCATGTGCCATGCACATAAGGCATGTTCCAATCTACTGATATATACTGTCAAAGCTTAACTAATTCATTATTAAGGTTTAGAGAGATTATTTCTTTGTCTGATGTGTAGATCAAAGGAAGCAGTGAACATAATTTAAGACGGTTCACACATAATAGTTCACGAAATATCTACTAGGGATGGATATAATCCAAATAACAAATAAACCCATATTGGCCTACCTTGTTCGTATCCACTAATCAAGACGATTTTTATCACGCAATCACACCCCACCCTCTTGTTTCCTTGGCCCAGTTGGACAACCTATGTCGTCAGCGTTCGTATAATAATTAATATGCTTGTTTTGCAATATAATTTTTGTTTAATAGTTTGAATAAATGATGACAATAATGTATACAAAACTAAATTTACTCGATTTCTTATGAAAAATTCGACGTTTGTACGCTGAACTAATGTAAACAACACAGATATGTGTTACATTCAGATCTTTTTGTTTTCAATTCTACTTCCGCTTTCGCTTTGGCGTTTCGGCATTCCTTATGCTAATGAATGTGTATGGGTTATGTCATCCGTAATCATGCATGGCTAAAATATCATACAAATAAACTTTATCTTCCTGTACCATTTATATCCTTACCAGCTGATTCGTTAATTTTGTAGGGCATATTATGTCTGTATCCGAAATATTTGTCCGAAATTAAAGCAAGTATGTATCGTAAGTGGTACTGTATCTAAAGAGTTAACATTGGTTTAAAGTTTCACACTATTTTGAACAGACTGCAAACGATGTTTTATTTTAAGTGTCATCACTATATCGGAAGAATAAGTGAGACATTTTACCAGACCTCTAGTCAATGCATGGCTGTGACGTTTGCTTTAAAAATTAGAACTTAGTTGTTCCACGTTGTAGATAGCAGCATGTTTTTTTGCCTGGTCGAAAAACTAAAGACATTGAGTAATGCGGGTTAGAATTCATGGGTGGCACATAATTTATAGAAAATATATCAATTTTTTTAAGACCTATTCTAAATAAAGCGGTAATATGAACTGCCTCTCATTATCATACCACGTGAAAATGTTTATTCTTTCTTTTATATACAGTGCACTCTAGAGAGAGAGGGGGGGGGGGGGGGGGGGGGGGGTGGACCCCCCTGAAATTATGGCAAAACAGTTTTTTCTCTCTAAATTTTAATTAAAATCCTGTATCCCTTATACTGTAAGACCTGGACCCCCTGACGAAAATTGAAGGATCCGCGCTTGTACAAAGTTGTGAGTTTTAACTTTTAGGTGTTGTACTAGATGGCAGGTTACTCTGTAAGTAGTGACCTGAAGGCGTCCAGTGTAGGAGCTGACACGCTAGTAAGCAGGAGGTTCCAGTCATGTACTGTCCCAAAAAGTGGGAATTGACATGCAGAATGATTCTGGAAGTGGGGAATTAACATCTCCCACTGTGGGGGCTTAGACAAAATGTTGTTAGCTCTAGGGTTGGGAATTAGAACCTAAAACAGACCAATTGTCTATTAAATTCCCCCACACTCTAGGGCGAACAATTGCAAAAATTATTAATCATGTGCGGACCTACTGCGATGCATAGATAATAAATGTACTGCTTTTGGTAAAGGGTTGATCCATTGAGTAGATGGTAAAAACCAATTTATGTTGATGGCAGTTAGTTATGTAAAGTTCAACTTTAGTCCATATTCTATTACTGTTTTCAGTAGCTGCTTTTATTGTGTCACAAAATTGTTGTTGTGGTGAAAGCTTTGCTACTTACAAAAGTCACACAGCCAGCTCTGAAAAGTAAACAGCAGAAGCCCTCCTTCATGATATGCCTTTTATTCCACTCAACCAATGTAGTGGAATGACTTGAAGAAAGGCCTGATTCTAAAATCAGTCAGAATGGAAGAGGTGAGTTTGGTTATAGATTCTTGTGTCAATTTGTCCATATGGACACTGAACTTACGGCTTTCAAACTTTGAAAGTGATTAAGTCTTAGTGAATGAGGTGAATCTGCTTGAGACGTATCACATTCAATTGATGGCAAGTCCAGGGTCTAAGATTATAAAACTTAAGAAAAGAATTCCTGCTCAAATTCATTTTCAAGTTTTTTCATTATTATGTATGGTACATTTGTTCTATGTTTATGACTTTGTGTAAATATTCAAATTAATTGTATAACATGCATAATACAGTGTAATCAATTCCTAAGGATTATTACAATTAATGTAAGAAAATGAGATACATGTATAAGCTTGAAAACCAGTCTCAGACCAGTCTCAAGTTGGATAACCTCGAATGTAAGGTTGGGAAATCTAGACAGTATAACTTACATTTTGATTATCATGATTAGAACTTCGAGGCATTGTTATCCAAGGTCACATTTAATTTCGTTGTTTCAGTGTACAATGACAAAACCCTGCTAAAAATGACGTGTGGATTTGTACTTCTAGTCGATTGTTTTACCACGAATCGTCTTGTGAGTATCGCACAGTCTATATTCTTGCTTTTCAATGTAGAATTTATTTGCGTCTAAAAATCTTAAACAATCGAAGAAATCTAAAAATATCAACCTACCTATCTGTTTTAAATTTTATGGTAATGGATATTTCGAGCAAACAATTCTTTAAAAACGGCCGTAATTTATTATAAGTACAACAGAATCAGGAGAATCATTTTTCCATTGCCTTAATTTGTCTCCACGAGAAGTCATTTGCATCCAGTGACTCGGTAATGTGCATTCTCATACACATTGTCTCCCATTTCTTTTGATTTCGTATACACTCACTGGTTATTTCCCTTTGTGAAGAAAATCCTTATATGGTGTTTATTTAGTAGTATGTTTAGTTTCATCATGTGAAATCCTCATCTCTACTTGCATAAAATTTGTTACAATTTGGTAAAATTTGAAAATCTTCATTTCTACTTAAAAGAAAGCTAGTCAATATTTGGTAAATTTGGTAAAAATTGCGATTGGGAATGAATGTCCTTCATTCTGTTTACAAATATTTTCTAAAATTAGTTATCAGGATATAACCTGTTTAAGACACGTTATTATAACTATTTGGTTTCAAATCCTTAAAATTATGACGTTTTTCTGATACTTAAGTGGAGATGACGAAATTCTGTAAATCCGGCTCTGAACAAACAACAAACCGGTACCTGTATGTGGGAGTTTGCATTGATTGCAGGTGTAGACTGTCTTTTGTCAACAGTATTAACTCAGGTAAATAGTCACTTTGTTGCTCCAGGATTTAATTGTCTGTAAACAGTCTCGCTGATATACAACACCTTCATTATGAGACCTGTTTAAGATGTCCTAATACTAGTATATCGCTTTGGTAGTTTAGTCCAACCCTTCTCTATACAGTTATTCAAAATTTCATTCAAATTTTGGGAGTGTTGTGTAAAAAGAGGCCATGCGACACCCAGGTAAATAAATATTGAAAAGTAGAAATCCTGTTTACCTATGACCACAAAGCTTAGACACTTGTTATTTAAGCCCCTTTTTTCAATAACCAATGATATTCAGTTAAATATCCTGTTCTTATCACCTGTACTCCTCATTAAAAAAACCAATTCCTTTCAATAAGAAATCTGGCCCTTAAATAAGATTCAGTTTGCACAGAAATCTTGTCCCTTATTTAAAAGAATCTGAATTTCAGTTCAAACTTCAGAGGCTTACTCTGTGTTGGTCTTGTCCAGTGGTGTATTCCATCCATTCAATCTCATGCCCCTTGTTGATCCCTTAGGTTCTCTATGGCTGTTTTTGAGGGTCAGTCAGATAATTCCTTACTTCCCCATTCCCATAGAGTTTTGCCCTTTCGCCTCCTCAATCCCTTATGTTTCGTAGACTGGTGTTTACCTGGGATCTGTGTGGAGGCATTGTCTCGTGTATGTGTCTTTCTCGTAAATATTCGAGTCAAGAAACTCCAAACATTTTGTAAACAAAAAGGTGTGCATATTTTAGGAACAGTTCAGCTTTCTAAATGTACTTCAATTTTGAAAGGTTATTTTGCTTACATTTTCAAACAAAATTCTGAAATGTTACTTTTAGTCGGTTACACCTGCCACTTAAAATTGTAAAAGTTTTAACCTTATTTACGACTCCTAGCAACAGGATGCACCGAGCAAAAAGCATAATTGCAAACATTTGACTCTTCACTTGATAACAAATGCAAATTTATTCAAAGGTTTTCTAGTTTAAATGATTTCTTATTTATCTGGGTTAAATTTGATCAGATTATTTTCAGTGCATGATAGCTAGGGAGTGAAAATGAAATTGTCGCTGATTTGACACGGGGAATTCAACTAGTTACGAATAGACAACATGGGGTGAAGAGTAGCGTACACTCGCATACCCACGGCTCCCTGTTTCCGTTACTTCTGATTTATCATTCATGAATATGAAAAGTGTTAACCAGATGCAAAGCTGTGAGTTAATAGGCAAAGCAACACTTCATTTACCTTGATGAATGGGGCTCGGATGATTCATAACCGATCTGTTGTCATGTGAAAAACTCAAGATTGTTTATATAATACTTAGTGTATAAAATTTTCAGATTTTAATATTTAAATACGCTCAGGTGCCTATAAGTTTGTTTGAGTTAGTTAACCAAGGCATATGAAATTGAAAAAAAAAGTATTTTGAAATAACAGGAAATCGTCCCAACTGTTGACATCACTTGAAGTTACAGGTGTCTTCCTACCATGACCAAAGGTGTTTGGCTCATCTGTTTTATAAATAAACACATCCTGATATGTTATAAAAATCTTTCCATTAATTTAGCGCCCCTTTCTTACTGTAATACATATATTTATTGACTTGGCAGCTGAGTCAAGCTATGACCATGATTCATAATGAAGTATTTTGACTCAGGTCACTGCCGTAAAAGCTATACCAGATGGAATGGTTCTCTACTGTTAGTTTGAATGAAGAATTTCAAACAAAATCACATTGTACCAGTCTACCAATCATAGATATATGCAGTAAAACCTCAATAATAAGACCACCCTTGGGACCCCAGAAAACTGGTCTTCTTATTGAGGTGGTCTTAATATTGAGGTTGAATAACGAGCAAAACAGTGAAAATGACTTGAAAAGTGTGGTCTTAATTTTGAGTCGGTCTTAATCTTGAGGTGGTTTTAATCTTGAGGTTGTTTTTAAGTGAGGTTTTACTGTTATTTTCTGTCAAATTATTTTTAGACAGCAAAGTGCATAATTCTGGTTTCTGTTACTGAATGGGGCCACATGTTTTCTGATTGATAATTGCCAGTAAGACTTTCAGTGGCATTTTTAATTCCATGTGTTTGTGTCTATTTAATTCTGTGTTTGTGTCTATTTAATTCCATGTGTTTGTGTCTATTTAATTCTGTGTTTGTGTCTATTTAATTCCATGTGTTTGTGTCTATTTAATTCCGTATGTTTTTGTCTATTTAATTACATGTGTTTGTGTTTATTTAATTCCATGTGTTTGTGTCTATTTAATTCCATGTGTTTGTGTCTATTTAATTCCATGTGTTTGTGTCTATTTAATTCCGTGGTGACACAAATAAAAATATCTTGGGTGAGTTTCTTGTGTAAAAACTGTATTGCTTTTGGGAATTAAAAAATGTTTTTGTCGGATATCTTCAGATTCGTACTCATGTACAGTTATCTTGATCTTAACCAAAAACGACCTGTTTGTGAAATTGGTCCTCAGATTTGTTTGAAATTTCTTCAAAGCCTCCCAAAGGTCTAATATTAAAGGGTTCTAAACCTAACAAAAGGTTTGTTATTACTTGTTAATTGAAAAATAAAATGGAAACTTATGAGCAAACATTGGGCAGTTTTTGATACATACGCCTTGTGAATGCTGTTAGTGTTCTTGTTATTAGAAGAAGGTTAATTTTTAGTAGGAAAATTGATAGGGGACCAATTTCAGCGGCCACTTCACAGTCTGGTGACAATTCCTGTACAAATATTTGTATTTCCCGTCAAGATGATGGTTTCGACATTTATAACATAAAATAAGAAGAGGCAATTTAATTTTCATAAACTTTTGAACACACAATACAAATTGGTCTTAGGGGCCAGGTAAACACTGGGAAGGGTCCCTGACCTCTAAGAGGACCTTTGCTCAGTTGTAAACCAACCAGAATGTGAATATGTTCAGTGAGTAAATAGATTTATTCAAACACTGCCCCTTACTTGAGAACAATCGAGTTCCTTAATCTAATAATCCTCATAGGTGTGAAATGTCAAGAGCTCTTTTGTTTGGAGGAGATGACAGCCAATTGTTCTTTGAATCTTCAGTGTGGAGGTATAAATCTCCACTGTTGTGCTTATTTTCTTAGTGTGAAAGCAGATAAACCCCAATTGATTTTAGATTTTGGTGGCTTTTGAACCTTTGTACTAATCAGAATGAACAAAATTTGACAAAATGGGGAAGGATCATTAATTGTGTATACAATACATCTATGCATACAGCGTAGTGCCCATCCAGTTACCTTAGTAGGTAGAGCACTAGACTGCCAATAGGTCTGTGAAATTTTATTTCTAACTAAAAAACAAACAAATTAAGTAATGCCTCAGTTACTTGAAGCTCCTGGCATTTGAACTTCCCACAGGCCAATCTGGCCGCCATAGGCCTGTATGGTTCTCCAAGTTCTATGGGCTAGGGACGACTGGTAGGCCTCATCTGACTAAGGCATGAAAGTTGTGCATGCTCAACCATTCACAGGCTATATGGCTCTATGGGTCCAAAAATACTTGATAATTTGTGCAGACCCATTTAATGCTTTCAAGAGTTTGACCCTTATGGGCTTACAAACTGCCCGCAAGCTTGTAATCTAAGCATTAAACAACAAGACTGAAATAAACAGCAACATCATCAGCTGAAAAGTCAATTTAAGTATTTAACAAAATTCCCCAAAAAATGTTTGTTTCAGAGTTATATTTTATGTTTTGCTGTGTTTAACCAAAGAATAGCAGTCGATGAACTAAAGAAGTATGTGGTATGACCAAATAGTGTTATTCAAATATAGTGATTTGATAATTGGTGTTTTCTTGTATGTTTAATCTGGGTTAATTGACTGATCACATGATGACGCCATGTTATCAACAATGAATCTTATATTATAATATTACTGGTCAGCCTGTTTGATTAAGTATAGATAGTGTTTTGGTTTTGTTTGCAAATGGCGACAGCTCGTGTTGTAATTTATTTAAAGGATTTCAAGGTTAGTTAATGATTGAAAATATGAACGTAGGGGACTACTTAAAGATCTACAGTCAAACCTGTCTGTAAAGTCTACCCATGGGAACAGCAAAATGTGGTCTTTGTTTACAGGTGGTCTCTATTAACAGATTAAATACCATTGAAAATGGTCTGATGGGAGATAAAATTGGTGGTCTTTGCACACAGGTTTTGCAATAGTGGTCTTTGTTTGCAGGTGGTCTTTAACACAGGTTTGACTGTATATGGCTCTCCTGAACGTATAATGTTTGAATGAGCTTCATCCAGTATTGTTGTTTCTCTGGCTAAACATTTTTAATATGAATCATTGCAGTGTATAATATCCAATCAAAATAATCTTGTTTGATCATATTTCTAATAAACAAAACTTGTTGAAAATTATTTGTTAAATAAACTGTTTGTTTTAATTATTAGTGTATTCTTTGATAATGCATATTCTTTATGGGTGTTTGATCTATACTGACACCAAAAAGAAACTGTGCACTGAAATAAAGTTTGTAACTATTTAGATAAAACATATAGGCAAATTTGGTAGCAAAATGTGACAGCTTTTATTGGCTACATGATGCATTATTGTTAAATTAAATTTAGGTCATTCTCGGTGTATATTTCTTGAGCAATTCTAAGCAATAAATTTTGAGCCAAATCAGTGTATTAAATCAAGAGTTATGGCCCTTAATTTATAAAAAATGTTATACTCAACTAAGTTTACACTCTAGCTCCTTCATTTCTCCACCAATCCTAATTATATCTCATCTGTGTGTACCAGTAAGATATTGGTTGAGTTGGATTTAGGGCCAGATCGGACCAGCAGGTCTGGATGTTTGTTTCATCGGGTTTAATGCCGTTTCTCAATGATATTTCAGTTATATACGGTGGGGTTCACCTAACCAGTTCTTCCTGGACTGAATTCTAACCAATACTAACTTACCCTTCCACAAGGAGCAGGCAACTTTGTGGAGGAAAATTTTAGTCAAATTTTCATGGAAGGGTATGACCTGCCGCAACCGGGAATCAAACCGGGATCGCCGGGTTCCAAGTCCAGCGCACTAGCCACTGGCCCACGGCCGCGGCTAGCAGGTCTAGAGTTATGTGCCCTTCAAGCCATTATATTCCTTCAAGACATGATGATTGTTTAAAGACCAGGGGACATGGTCTCGAGTGAGCAATATAGGACCATCATGACCCTCTTGTTTCATAAAAGATTTTGTTAAGAATCAGGCAAATTATTGGTGGTAATTGTAAATATTGACATTGTACTATGTTAATGTTCCTGTCAATGTTCACTGAAATTTGCTCTAATTCATTTCTTTGTCTCTAATGCATGAACTTTTCATGCCTAATATCTTAGATATATTCCCCAAAAGTCCGAATAATGTGGCCTCCTCACCCACCCAAAGTATTCTGGGTAGTGGCAAACAAACGAACAGTTTTTAAGGATGGCCTTATTAATAGATATAAATTCATAGAATGAAGAGTATTACATAATTCAATCAAACAATTAGGTTTTTTAGAGAATATGCCAACTTTTCTGGTAATTTGGTTCCCCTCCTAAATATCCCACATCTGGTACCCGGCAGTAGAGTTCATTAGACATGTGCAATCATATAATGAGATACCTCAACTTGATTTATATTCCACTTATGGTACAGTGGGGAGAGTTTTTGTTGATAAGCCGTATGCATTATCATGTACATAGTAAATCAGTCTCACCTACCCTAATCTTGTCTTCTTTTTTAGCATCAAGTGAGTGACCCAAGTGTTCTCGTTATTTAGCACGTCTGTTTCGCCTGATGTGCTGTTACTGTTGCTTAGAAGCAGTTTACTGTCTGAGTTCTCTGTTTTTGGTTATTACAAAGTATTACAAATTTACTTCAAGATTTGCTCCGAATGTAAAAAAAGTTCTTGAATTTGTAAACAAATGTGCTTCAGGTTCACAAATTTGGCAAATTGAGGTGTATGTTCTCAGACCAAATATTACATTTCTTGAGTAATGAAAATCAAAAGGCAAGCCTCTGATTGGCTAGATCCGAGCTTAGTCTTAAATTTGACCTTGAGTGGCAAGGTTGTAAACTGACACTGAACTTCTAACTAACTTGTATAACGTTTGGGTCCGGGTTGGGGTCCTGGTTGGGGTCCGGGTTGGGGTCCGGGTTGGGGTCCAGGTTGGAAACCCGGTTACTTGGCATCAGTCATCAGGCGGCTGTATATAACCGAATTAATGCTGAAATTTTACCTAGAAATGTTGTATAGATTATTATAGATAGTTCCCACATTTACCTCCCTTGTTCTTAATCCTCAGCCATTTTGATAGGCAAAACTGATAAGCACTTATAGGAGTAATTCCCAAATATGTGATAATTGAGAAAATACCAGGAGAATTTGCATGTGACAAATACTTTTTCTTCAACTTGCTGAGCCATCTGCCCACGTGAGTATAATCAATAATTATGTATGCATGTACATCAAGGGCTGATCCAGGATCTGACGTTAGAGCGGGCGCACCTTTTAGGCGCAACTTAGAATTTACGCCCCGTTCCTAACAAAACCGAAAAGGTGCATGGTTTTAATAAATTATTGGACGTTTGTGATCGTCGTCCCCCACCCCAAAAAAACTCTACCTAGTTTTAGTGTAAAATGGATATTCTAGTATCTTCTATGCAAATTTTGAATCCTATAATAGATCTAACATAAAATGCTAACTTGGACAATTTTAGAGGGGGCACGCGCCGGGTGCGCCCCCGTCTAAATCCGCTTGTGTATATATCTGATTTTATTCATTATCATCGTTTACATTATATTCCCAATAAACGATAAGGAAATTTGCCTAACAATATGGTTGCCTATTCAGAACAAGGGAGGTAAACATTGTAAATGTGGGAACTATCTATTGGAACCATGGGTAATTGTTTTTTACTGTCAGTTCCTGGAGATAAAAGGCCAATTAAACACTTTGCATTGAGACATATATACCCTTTATTTCTAAGATCATTAGCCTGTTATTTTCTCTGGTATTACTTCATGATGCCAGTGTGTTTGATATTTGATAATGTTGTAGGTATTTATCTAAGTTACTCGGCTTCAAATATTCAACTGGTCAAGAGAAGAAATAAGAATCTGGACTTTGGTCCAAGGTTACAAACCCTTGAGATCAGTCTCCATGTTGAAATCTCGTTTTATTTTTCAGCGCAGCCGTACTAACATGGATTAGCTTTTTGCATATCAGTGTTGTGTAAACCAATCAAATCTTTCGTTAACCAACAAGGCTCTTTCTCTTCAACCGAACAATGTTTGTAACCTGGACGCAGATTGGTTAACCTTTCGATAAAGGGTACGTTTCCTTACAGAATCCACTGAATTTCGGTGAAATTACCAAAATCCATTTTGGATCTGGAGTGACAGGCACTCGTATGATCTCCGCATTTTTTTATGTTGGACAACAAATGTTAACCATCAAATTGCGGCGACCATCTTTTTTTGAAGATTTTTCTTGATTCACTTTGTTTTGGTTGTATGTAAACTTTCTGTTTTACAAAAGTTGACAATTACCGACTTGCCATAATCTCATTTTTGTTTGTTAAATGTTTTCAAGTTTATTGTGATCATTCACTTTCTGTATGCAATACAATCTGACAGTTTGATGTTTGTTTGTTTCATCGTGTTTAACGCCGTTTCTCAACGATATTTCAGTTATATACGGCGGCCGGTTCACCTAACCAGTTTTTCCTGGACTGAAATCTAACCTGTACTAACTTACCCTTCCACAAGGAGCCGGCAACTTCTCCACATGAGGAGGAAAATCAACATTTTTATCAAATTTTCATGGAAGGGTATGACCTGTTGCGACCGGGAATCAAACCCGGATCGCCGGGTTACTAGTCCAGCGCACTAACCACTGGACCACAGCCGCGACTTTCTGACCGTTTGAACTTGCATATACAGCACCACACCAAATTTTAAAATTAATTGCATTATTAAGTTTAATCCTGTAATGTTTGTAAAACTGAAATTGATAAAAAATAACATTTTTGATTTAATTTCAAATCACTGTTCTGATGCGTTTAATGTTATTATTAATACCATCCATTTTGTTAATTTTATTAAATTACAGTTTGTATTATCACTTTCTATGTACAGGAAATGATATCTAATGAAGCGCCCTCTAGTGGTTAGAACACTCCCAGAAATGGTCAGTTTACCAAACATAGAAATGATGAAATAATATTTTGTGATAGACAGAAGTCACAAGTTCACTAATTCATCAACAAGACCAGTTGTCAGTACTCACTGGATTGCTGTATTCGTCTCTGGAAATGAACAGGTAATGATCCATCTTTTGTCAGTTACTCGGACAAAAAACTGTGAAAAATCTAAAACGTGACAACATAATGATGCATTTTTAAAATGTCTTGAAAGTGGCATATTATCTCTGCTGGATATATTTTCATAATGCTTGTTGAATCGTCAATGTGACATTGGTAGCGGAAGTGGAGAGACTATGTTCGTTTACGCCACATCAGTTTGCATTAAAGCCATGAAATCCAATGTTCCGCCTGCTTCACAAAACGTTGGATTAAAATTTGGTTTAAGTCAAATTGTAATTACATCTTCTCCGATTTACCTGAACATCATGACTTTATTTCAGCGTTTTATTGATGAGAAAATTCATTTTGAAGGGTTTGAGTTTATTCATTTCCTTTTCCTTCAGGGTTCAAGGTGTTACATTAAATTTGAATTTAATGTGCTTTCATGTTTGGCACCTTGATTATTATAACCTATGACACTGTTTTTGTTTCCTCAAAATGGAAATGTAAATTTTTTTCATAACCTCCTATTTTGGAAAGCCTTTCTTACAATTTTGTCTCCTATTTTGAAGAGCCTTTCTTACTTATACATTCTACTTACTATTTTTACCTTATTTTGAGAGCATTTCTTGCTATATTTGCCTCATATTTTGGGTAGCCTTTCTTACAATTTTGTCTCCTATTTTGGAGAGTCTTTCTCACTATTTTGACTCTTTTTACAGAGAGTTCTTATATAACTTTTCTGTATTAATTAACCAACTAGTTATTTATGTGGTTTTCATTTGAAGATGTTCTCTAGTACAAACTGTAAACATGAATAAATTAAATTGAAAAACCAACTCTACAACACATCTGCTACGATTTGAATCATTTGTAACCAAATTGTTCTTTCAAGTCTGGATATAATTCACACCTAAGTGAAAGCACAGCAGTTTTATATGGAAGATATATCGCTACTATCAGTAGCAAAATCAGCCACCATTTACTTGCGCAGAAAAAATCATCATTGAGTTATTATAATGAAAATGATGATAAAATCTTCTGAGGAAAGTAAAAATTGGTGTTTTTTGCAGCCATGCCTGATAAACTGTTTCAAGGTTTCATTATGTGTATCCGTCTTTATCACCTGTTAATGGCGAAATGAAAGTTTATAGACACTTATTTACATATGTTTAATAAATTTGTATCATTTGAAAGGATGTCCCATCATGCTCCTGAATTAAAAGCGAATCGCTATGGAGGTGATCAGAATGTGATTTTATCGCTGATGACCGAGATAATTAGAAATGTGAATGAATGGTTTCTTGTTATGTCGTCCTTTATGAATGAAAGTCAAATTGGTTTTTCCCTATTTCATGGTTCGTTTAGTACGTAACTCGTCTTATTTGAAACGATGCCTAGATTGATCTCATTATAATTTGTGCAGAACTTTTCTTTTTTATCTTGTCAGATTCAGACTATGTTTAATAGGTGAAATATTGATGCAAAAATGCTTAAAATGTCTTATTTGAAATGATGCCTAGGTTGATTTCATTATAATTTGTGCAGAACTTTTCTTTTTTATCTTGATTCAGACTATGTTTAATAGGTGAAATATTGATGTAAAAATGCTTAAAATTTGATGTCTTCATTCTGGTCTTTAGCTGTTTAACAATTTGAATCATTGTGACATTCTAATGGTTAATTAAGATTCATCTAAAGCAGGGTCCTGGGTTATAAAGTCTGAGAACGGTCTATGCTCAAATCTCATTTTTGCTCAGATCTCATTTTCATTCTTGCAATTTATTTAGGTCAAATGTATACTTTTGTTTCTGTTAATAATAAGATTAATTATGACATGCACATGCAGAATACTGTATTATTACCGGTAATTTCATAATCTTATCTCAAAGCAAAGTTTAGACAGGGAATTAAATTTGCGTTTTGAGATCAATCTCACGTTTTATAGACTCAGTTCCGTCGTACCTTTTCCTGGCGTCATATAATAATAATATAATAAATATAATATATTAATACACAGAAGATAACTTATGAAGATAGTATGCAAAACACATACATCATACGAAAAATGGGGTCTGTCACGGTCTTCAAAGTAACAATGAATTTGACCAAATCATTAAAATATCGAAGATGTTAAAATATATAATATAACTCTTGTGAACTTCATAGAGAATCTATGCACATAAGTGGAATCAAATGCATTTCCCATATGGTCAGTCTTCAGTCTCTTTAGAAACAGTTTGGTTATGGAGGGCAGTCATTAAGCTAATGATGATTTTGCAGATTAAAGCTCATTAAAAACTTTGTATATTCAAGTTATTTATACCAAACCAAGTATAAAGCAGTCGACTTCCTTTTCTGTGGAATTCTGGGAGGTACGGTCTAAGACACAAATCTTTTCTGGTAAATAACTGTCAACCAACAATTTTGCAGTGTCATACTGCCAGTCAAAACAGTTCATGGCTAATTCTCCTGTCCTTAATTTGTCAACTCTGTATAAATTTAATCAATCAGAATTTTTGCCAGTGTTTAAAACTAATTGTTTTCAAAGACTTAATTTAAATGTAATTAAGTTTTAGCTTTATTTGTTCTGTTAAACATTCTTTTCATTTCTACCCTCCAGATGCTGCATGCATAAAAATGAGTTAATGGTATTTCCCAGCAGGCAATGCTCACCTAATTTGCTTGAAAAATAAAATGTACTTTTGCGACAAAGGCAACTCAAAACAATTGTTTTTGAAGACATGTGTTTTAGTTTAAGCATGAAACATTTAAAAAAATTGAAAAGAAAAAAAAGAAGATTAGAAATGTAGCAAGTTGACAGTATTCCAGGGAAAAGTAAATGTTTAATTCAGGACTAGTTCCTTGAGAATAAAACTATTACCACTTCTGAAAATTTTCAATTCAAATTTTCAATTCAAATTTTCAATTCAAATTTTCAATTCAAATTTTCAATTCAAATTTTCAATTCAAATTTTCAATTCAAATTTTCAATTCAAATTTTCAATTCAAATTTTCAATTCAAATTTTCAATTCAAATTTTCAATTCAAATTTTCAATTCAAAAATACCAATTAGAATTAATTGAAAAATAACAAATGATGATAGAAGTGAAATTTCGAGTACTTGGCATTATTAATTTTGGTTTGGTATAACTATGGTGTTCTGTTAGGGCCATCAAATCGTTGTGTCAATGTTCGTCAGTTTACAATAAAATACAATGCCACATACACTTGTACGAGACAACACATGCCAGTGCAGCAGAACGCATGCATCACATCGTAGCAGTGAGTTGTATGGGTGCTAGAACGCATGCATCACATCGTAGCAGTGAGTTGTATGGTTGCTCATTACCACCAATAACATGAATAGTATAATAGCCCTCAAAGGATTCCATACATAACTGCAATGTGTTAAGATTTTTTTCTCATATCTCTTCATTCATTCCTTTGTTTCCCTTCATCTCTGTCACTTAATAACATTCTTCATAGCAATAAGAGCACCGTGTGACTTCAGTCCTAATTGATTGAATTTTATATTCTGTGGTCTCGCCGCCAAACATCGTATCATTATTATTTATTACTATATAATATTATAATGTTAAATTTTATGATTGTGTGATGTGGTTTTTTCATGCCTCTAACCTTCAATACTTTATTTAATAATATAACAAAGGTTGTTTTGAATAAGGAACTCATGAGCGAATGATTTATTTTAGTACAAAGTATGATTTATTTGAAAACAGCATGATTCGATATAAATTTGAATTTAAATGATTTCTTTTTATTAATGGGCTTATTTAGGTTTATATAAATAGATAAGTGTTGTTTTCAAGATGTGTATATTTCAAGCATAAAAGTACCACTGCGTTCATTGATGTATGTGATCTCATAGGTGTACTAGCTAGCTGTATGCCATGTAAGCAATTCTTTTACATATGGTTCTCAAAATTTGAAAAAAGGTCTACAAATGCATTCTGAATATTTTGAATACATAGCACTTCAAATGTTTGACCATTGCTTGCGAAAACCAGGTCACACCAAAAACTATCTGGGTGTTCGACTTTTTGCGGGGGAGCATCCACTGAACCTTCCTAGATTGCATGCTTACACGTCCTATAATCCCTAATTATGTCCAGTTGCATACTGTCCCTATATTGTAATGATAATACAGATTTTAATAAAAATTAAAATGGGTGACAACAGCTATTCAGAAAAACTTCATTAGTTTCGATTTAACAAAAGTAAAAATGACTTCTGCATAATTCGAGGGCTCAACGAAACACTGTCGTAACTCCTATGTAATTATATAGGAGTTACGACAGTGTTGCGTTTAGCCCTCGATATTTCAAGTCTACATCTGAGTTTCAGTCGATATTAATTTGTGAATAAGGCCCCTGTTATAATTATGTACTCCATGTTGTATTATGTTCTACCTGGGGGAACTAAAGTTCTGTTCTGTTGAGTTAAATCTGTAGTGTCTCTTCCCGTGTCCCTGCCACGTAATATGCTGAATAAACAACTGTCGGTCCCATTTAAATGGGGTTGATACTAAGTTTTCATTTTGTTTTAAATCTCGACTGCTATACATTAATGACTTGATCTTATCTATAATTGGCATATTTTTCATGATCGTTGACATGAGGAAATGCCTGTTTTTGATTGGTTACGAGATGAACTCTTTTGACAGTCTTGTATAAATTCTCCTCTGTTTGAAATTATCCAGAACAGCTTTATGACTTAATATTGTTTACAAAATTTATTGGGTCATTATTTTATAGAGTCACGTTAAGCTTAGTAAAATGTATGCTCTTAAATCTCAATCAGGCTTACAGCATCCTGAACTTCTCAGCCTCTCCCTTCGTTATGTTTTGCGCTTGTATCTAATATATCATGTCTCTTGAAGCATTTCCTGTTTTCTTCAATTTCAGTAATTTGTTTTAGTGCACTATAAATTGCTGATGAGATTCAATGATTCTGGCACAGTGATGGACCTTGTTTTTGGCATCGTTTCCAGTGACTGGCATTGAAATGACATTCCCTTTCTGCATTGCAAAAACATTTTTGGGTTTTGAATTCCAGAGATATATGAAGGTTTGTGTTTCCTAAGCCTCATCCTATTATTGACACCTAATCTACCTTCATTCTCGAAGAGTTCCTGATATCAAAGTTGTTTTTTTGGACACAGTTTTGTGGTTAGTCCCCTATTCATTGTATTATCATTTTTACGTACATTTAGATGTCGGCCATTTTGTTTGTAATCAGGGTACCATGTGATTCTTGTCCAAAACACATTTGAGCATATTATAAGACTCGAGGATTAGTTTTGACCTCTTTTAGTGGACTGATCATATTGTTCCAGAACAAATGTTTGCAATTGAATGACTCATCCATACTTTTAATGGAGAATGAGTAGTATTTTGAAATTTGTGTGTTTGGTGCCAAACTGATATAAATGGGTTCTGGTAAAAAAGCTGTTACCATAGTTATGCGCCAAACCCTCAAATTGCGCAACAACAAAAAGACGATGATGTGATTTTCTTTGCAGATTGAAGTTTTCTTAATTTCCGAAGAAATTAACTATTCCACTAATTGATAGATTGAACTGGAATGTTTTAATTAAAACACAATTAAATTGAATATTTTAGAAGACATTTGGAGCTAATCAAGTTTGTGTAACCCAAGGGACGATTTACTTCTGCAAATGCTGACAGGTTTTTACTGATTAGATATGGCTAAGAGAGATTCATTACAGTATGGCAGAGGGTATTATTTGAAGAAAAAATATACAGTATGGTAGAGACTGTCATTTGTAAATAATAGAAAGGTACTGTATAGCCAGAATACTTCACAGTATCATAACGGTATCATTTACCTTATGATCTACTAGTAAATTGCTTAGCAGTTCTTTAATTCCAAAATCAAATGTTTTTGCAGACAAAAAGATACAGATGCATTCTGGGGGTCTCCTGAGGGCGTGGCATACAGTGCTGTCGATTCTTTCAGCTTTGAAGAAATTATCGACACTTCCTGTATCTAAAGAACGCCTTCTTCTTTCATTTCATATTAATAATGCAATTCATTGACATCTGAATCTCACAGATTTTTCTTTGAAGCAGAATTAAATCTTTCATGAACATATTTTTTTTGCTACCCTTTCCTATATTTTAGCCATCTCAGGTTGGTTGGGATATTGTCTGCCATTAAGATTTATAGCTTAAAAGTAAAAGTTCCTTTGGCATATGTTTAATTTTTTTGCAATTTTATAACATGTTCGTGATCATAGACAAGGATTGGTATTAGTGCATGGATATTGTCTGTACCCAGCAGCTGTTTCTAATGAATGTGTATTCTGTTTACCGTTCGAATGTCTGTAAATTGGTGAATGTGGTCGGGTGTTGGGCTCGTGGTTAATTTTGTGGCTTGAATGTTTGTTGTGTTTCTCTCTGGTCTGCTTTCAAACTGGGACCTTTCATTCGTTTGATAGCTTTATTTTATTATCTTCTAAATATCCGGAATGCTTTACTCATTTTACAAGAAGGATGTATTAAACCATATGATACTTTAATTGTTATTTAATACTGCACCAAAAATTAACAGCAATGTATGTGATAAGCAGTGGGACGTGATGACTTAATCTTACCATGTGCAGAAACAATTAACCTTTTTGCTTGAAACACTTACAGTAAAACCTGACTTAAAGACCACCTCAATAACAAGACCACCTTAATAACAAGACCACCTCAATAACAAGACCACCTCAATAACAAGACCACCTTAATAACAAGACCACCTTAATAACAAGACCACCTTAATAACAAGACCACCTCAATAACAAGACCACCTTAATAACAAGACCACCTCAATAACAAGACCACCTTAATAACAAGACCACCTCAATAACAATACCACCTCAATAACAAGACCACCTCAATAACAAGACCACCTTAATAACAAGACCACCTTAATAACAAGACCACCTCAATAACAAGACCACCTTAATAACAAGACCACCTCAATAACAAGACCACCTTAATAACAAGACCACCTTAATAACAAGACCACCTCAATAACAAGACCACCTTAAAATTAAGAAAAAAGTTCAAGTCTATTTTCACTGTTTTGCTCACTATTCAACCACAATATAAAGAGCACCTTAATATTAAGACCAGTTTTCAAGGGTCTCAAGGGTGGTCTTATTATTGAGGTTTTACTCTACTGTACAATTATTACTTAACAGACACGTATCAGGTATTTAGGACAATAAGTTTTTGATCTGGAATCATAAAAATATGCAGTTTAGAATTATAATCAAAACATTTCATTTTTTGCTTATCTCAGTTTATATATCACTAATATTGGTCTGTTAAACAGTAGTTTGGTGTAATCAGTATAAATACAAGTATATACATTTGAAATTTTACCCATCTGTTGGTCATTCTCGAAGGTGAATGAAAAACTGTATGGGACAGTATCAAGAGTTACAAGCTTGCTTAGTTCGGAGGGTATATAGCGTCTTGTTTCTAGGCTGTATCCATAACAGGGTTGCCATTAAAATGTTGTAAGTTTAAAAAAAGGAGCCGGCTTTTGCAAGGAATGATTTTTTCTTTGATATATCTATTTTGACAGAAATGGCATCCGTATATTCTCATTAACTGAACACAGAAGCCAGATGCACAAATATATGGCTTATTATATACCTTATGTAATGCCTGGTTACTGTTTTTACCCACACTGTTTTGTTCTTCATTAATTTGTAGCAATATACAGATACATGTAATAAGAAAAAAAAACACAAATCCTGCAAATGTCTTGATTGCTTATGTTCTGCAGATTATATTATTCCACTTTAATGTGTCTTCAGTAATGTTGTTTTTTGTACTGGTTGGCGTATTCACACACACACACATGCTTAAGTGTTTACAATTATTCAGCAAAAGTAAATTACTAAGGGAGGGCCCCCGACCTAGACCCCTACCACCAGAAGAGGGGGACACCTCCTACATCCCCTCACTCACACTATCACTGCTTGGTTTGCAGCTATGCTTCTCATATCTAGCACTACCGTTCAAAACCATCCAGGTATGCTCCTGACAGGATGATGTCCATTTTCTCAACTTCTTTTGTGTTCAAATAATATTTCATTCATGTTACAATGCAATATGACTAAATGATACATTTTTTTATGATAAATAACAGATATATAGTCGGACCTTGATCATTGAGTCTGAAATTTTACTTCGAGTAATACATGGTTTTGAATAGCCCATTTCAATGCGACGTGCCTAAGATACATCGGGACCTGATATTTATTTCGGATTATACCAAGTATTCGGATAGAAGGTTGTCAAATAAACCAGGTCTGACTGTATATATATCTGTGCCTGGATGATACCATTCTCCATTATGAGCACAATATTTGAAGCCTTTTGTGAATGCTTGTGGCTAGTGCGCTTTAGGGAAATCATGTTCTCATATCACCTGAGGTGCTCATGACCTTGGTTAGGTTCAAAGCAATGACATCTCAGTTGAGCAACCATCACCTTATTTAAGTTTGTCAGCTCAAAGCTCTTGTTGTGTCACTGTGTCACTTATAACTACTAAACTATACTAGGGATTCCAGAGAAACTTTATACAAATGTTAAGCATGATGTGTGTGTTGTGCAAGTGTCTGCTAGGTTCGGCTGACTGCAGGGAGGGGCACACCAGTTATGGAGGCATTGGTCACTTACTATTAAAAGTTCATGTTCAGATGGCCGTATTTGATAATAATGTTGCTTGGTTCCAGTTTGCAATGGTTGTGAGAGTAACGTGTATTTTGTTCTCACAGACAATAATTATAATATTTATTATCTTTTCTTCCAAAAAAGCAATCAAAGTCTTAACTGTTACAGATGTAATTTCCATGCCTCGTGATTTTCCCAGGATTCATTGTCATATTTTGTCATTTCTTTGGCCTCTTGGCTTGACACTTTCCTATTTAAATCTTGGCTTCAATCTCTCATCTTGTCCTTAGCTGCAGTATCTGTGTCTGGTGTGATGTTGTTTCAGTACTAAATTTGTGTTTTTTACTGCTCAAGTTATTGTCATTAATCTTCTCCACAAATGTTGTGCCCTGCTTTCTCTTGATTATTGTAACCTGATTGGTTAAAACCCATTGACCAACTATCCTATCTGCTTGAGTTTCTAATCGGTCAGTACATAATCAACGCCATTGTAATATTTTATTGTTGGCATGTTTTTGGTATCATTCTTTCTTCATTTGTCGATTTTATCTTGTCCAAATCATATGACGTATTGGACAGCATGATACTGTTTTTACTTGTCCTTCACAGAGGCATTCATGATGCCTCTGAAATATTTCATCATAATAAAAGTCATCCTCTTAAGCTTAGTGAGTTAAATCACCATTTAACAGTACAGGTAAATCACCATTTTACCATACCGGTAAATCACCATTTTACTCTCCCGGTAAATCACCATTTTACCATACCGGTAAATCACCATTTTACAGTACAGGTAAATCACCATTTTACCATACCGGTAAATCACCATTTTACCGTACCGGTAAATCACCATTTTACAGTACAGGTAAATTACCATTTTACCATACCGTTAAATCACCATTTTACAGTACAGGTAAATCACCATTTTACCGTACTGGTAAATCACCATTTTACCATACCGTTAAATCACCATTTTACAGTACAGGTAAATCACCATTTTACAGTACTGGTAAATCACCATTTTACCATACCGGTAAATCACCATTTTACCATACCGGTAAATCACCATTTTACCATACCGATGAATGACTTCAAACTATTAGCTCACATTTAGGGTGTAGTTTACTTCTAAATTTAGGCATTTGAAGAATAACAGATATTGCTTATTTTTATGATGATAGTATCAGAAATTCTTTGATATTTTTTGTTAAATATGGCTTACAAAAACTGCAAAATATTACTAAATTTTCACATTATTGTGGGAGTTCCACTTACAAAACCTATGACGAAACTCCAATATTTTTGTGAAAAATTTGGTTAAGTACCAAAACACCAAAGCTCGCAGCAGGCGTAAACACATTATTTGATACAAGTCTGTTGAAATCAAGCGTGCTACCCTTCGCCCTATTTTGATGAGTTTGTTTTGTTACGCAATAAAAAAACCGTGACAATTCAGAACTGGTATAGTAATTATTGTCTACCGTTGATTGACATCATCATTTGCTGGAACATATTCCATGATTCCTGTACTGGGAATTCAGGGATGTGTTTGATTTTTTCATATCATGTTTTGTACCGTAATTTGTTCTTTTTATTTAATCGAGTTCAAAGTGTTAATGACAAAGATTTTCATAAATTGCACACTTCAAACAGATTCTGTTGTAGAATGAATAATCCATGTATCATTCAGGTGCTAGTGACAATTTTGTTTTTAAAAAAAACCCAGTTTTATCTGTTTATATAATTTGGACTGCTTTTTTGCACTCAAAGTGTGTGGTGGCGTATATGTTTGATTGTTTTTGTGTCACTTAATGTATTATGGCGGGTTTTATCGAGACAAACAGACAAGCGCCTTCCTTGGAATGGCTTTAGGTTCTGATGATAGAGCACGAAATAACGACATCAAATATTTATCTGGCATGAATGCCTCTGAACCCCTTTGTCTCCATTACACTGTATCTCTAGCTATGTGCCTGTGTGTTGCAGTTCGTAAAATAACATTGCTCATTTCACAAGCAGCTTCAGGTTCGCAAGGGTATGCTCTTAAACTGCCTTACCAGAGCAAGCATTTAATTGTTGGCGTTGAATTTTTGTTTTGTGAAAAATCGCACGTTGCAATAAATGCCATATATTCCATGCAGCTATGATGATGACATTGGTTTTCAATGGATACAATAAAAACGCAAGATGTAAGGGTTACTCTTTCACAAATGGTCAAATCCTTTTTGTGAATGAAAAGTTCTCAAGAATACGTACATAAATGTTTATTTTTGGGGGGTCTTCTTTTGCTTCAGTTTACTCGTAATTTCTGTTGAAACCCATTAATGTGGTCCAGTGTTTCAAAATACTGTGTGTTTATATAATATTGCTTTCCTTAACTTTTAGCCAATTTTACAGTTTTACCGTTATTTACCCTTGCACCTCCTCAAATGCCTGGTGTTTTATGGACTGTTGTGTCTGTGTGGATAGGCATTGTCTTATGTATGTGTACAGCGTTCCCTGTTGCATCTTATTCTCACTTTTACAACTGGTTGTTGTTTCTCTTCATCATTCGAATTTTGTTTACTGAAGTTAAGAATGTTCTACAAGCATTTCTGGTATCCATGACTAGCCGTGTGTTAGTTTCCAATCCTTCAGACAAGAATGTTTTGCCAGGACCAAGTAGTGCCAGAATTCCTGTGGCCAACCTTTGAGCAGCATACAAACCGTTGAAAGATGGAACCATTCTATATTGGACAATGTTAAAGATAAAATGTAAACAGTTTATAAAAGGCTGGGTCTCCGGCTGGGGAAATGTTTACAGAAGGAAGTCTGGAAAACATTCCAGTGAAGTAAATTGTTACTCTCTGATGATCAGTTATGGAAATCTCTATTTATATACTGATAGATTTTTTTCTTACATTTTTTGTGAACTAGAAATTTATTGAATCATTAGTGACAGTGTATGTTACTTGTGAGTTTATGTTTGGGGGAAAAATTTCCACCTTAAAACAATAAGGTGTGATATGTTTACGCAATGATGTCTTGTTTGATGTACTGATCTGTATTTTAATGGTGGGATTGGTCGAATGTTACTTATACCAGAGAAATAGAGCAATATCTTTGATACAACTCCACACCAAAGTGTGTCCATGTGTATGAACCATGCCTACAAAATATTCAGCTTTTACTATTAAACCTGCTGTAGCATATTCTGCTGGGGTGGATGGAGATTGGTCTCTGACCGTGAGATTGGTATCTGGACCGTGAGATTGGTCTCTGGGCTCAAAGAAGAATTTTGTGTTTAGATATTCTCAACATATTAACAGTGCAGGTTACATTTTGAAATTGATATAAATTATCAGTGTTCTATATTGTACATACATGTACATGCAACAAAGTTAATCCAAATAGATACTTAAAGCTGCAACCAAAAGTGTATAATTAACTAAAATAAGTGTGAAATCAAAATATTTAGACGGATCATAATTTCAAAAGATTTTTAACCCCAAACACTGAATACAGTCTTGGTTAGATGTTGGTTCAGAGCTTTAGAAACATTTTATATTATTCCATATTTATTATCTATTTATTTTTTACTTTTTAAGAGTTGACAAGGCACTTTTTGGGTTCTTGCTTGGACTTCAGTTAATGGTCTGGTGTATCTAATAGACTGACTCAAACATATCAAATCATGAATAACTTTCGAGGTACATTCTAGTTAATCTTGATAATTAATGTTATACACAAATGATATATAAATGAAAACATGACATTAACTTATTGAATACCTTACAGTTATATAGATTAACTTGGTTACTACAATAGTTGATATTCTGAATAATCCTATGATTAAACAACAGTAATCTGATGGATGTCTGGAGAGGTTAATTATTGCATGAAGATTTTAGAAAAACTAGACGATTTATGAGTGAAACTAGAACATAAAACGGCAAAAAAATCCAGGAGCGCTCTGGCATTTGACAGTTCTAGATCACCTCTGATTGGCCTTTTTTTTATTAAAAACTATCGGGAGTCTCGAGACATGTTTATAGATAGTCGAAGGTGAAACCAGCATTGAAGAAAAACACACAGGTGTTAATTAATTGATGGTGCCTGTTAATAATTGGCGATAATCCCATGAATTAATCAGACATGATAAAGATGTTTTCCACATTGAAGAGCACACAATTGTATAATGGGTATTCCAGTACAGAAAATTGGTTTCTATCTTTTTTTGCCAATTCTAAGAGGAAATGTATTTCGAAAGAAGATTTTGAGTAATTTTTTCCATGAAAATGCTGTTTTGTTCAAGTGATTATGTAAATGTTTTGAAATGGTATAATTCTAATGAGAAAACCTTGTTTTCCACCGTTGTCGTCTGCTTGGTCCATTAAAGACGCAATCCTTATGATTTAGATAACAACTGGAAAACATCGCCTGTACTGGCTGCACCTATCTGTTGTTGATTTTAAACAAATTATTTCTTTGAAATATTTGCAAAACAAACGAATCATTCTTTTAATAAATTCCATCATTTATTGCTACCGGTATGTGCAGCTGTTTGATACTGCATCAGGATACATAACTGAGTGTACCTTTATACCATTGGTATGAGTACATTCTGATCCATTTTTACAGACTGACTTACAATACATGATGTATTTTTTGGTGTGGTCATTAACGACTGGTTTCGTTGTAATTAGTACCATGAAACATTTACAGGCCTTTTTCTTTAGTTTCCACTGGTCAGACTAGCTGACCTGGCATTCCCAAAGCCAAATATAAAGGGGGTTTTCCCAATCAGAAAAAAAAATTCCCAATCAGAAGCACCTACGAAAAATCGTCTACTGAAGCGACATGGTATATATTGAAGCTCTTTGAATAACTCTGGCCATTATTGTCCCTTGTGTCATAAATGTTTGTGGACATTTTGGGTGTTTTTTTGACAGCTGATGTAAGAAATGTAGATTAGAATGCTTGTTTGTGTAAAATTTAGATATGTAAAGCCGGTTCTTTTAACTATGAAAATTCCCAAAATTGGAGTAATTGAAGCGATTAAAGTTTTCCCAAATTGTCAAATTTTATGACGCAAATTTTCCCAATTTATCTAGGGTCTTTTTCCCAACATTGGCAGAAAAAGGCCTGAATTTGAATTTCTTTTATCATCAGATGGATTTCCTTCAGTTATGATTTGCTAAACAATACGATATAAGAAGAAAAAAAATAATGATAAGCATTGCTTTAAACCATGCAGCCATCACTTTAGCTTGCAATTTGTTACACTGTCTTCCGTGATAATAAGAAATAGAAATTCCGTTCAACTTAAGTTTTGCAAAAATACAAAATGTAATGAAATTTTCAGTTACTTGTTTTGAAGTAAGCCTTCAAAGGATAAAACTGATGTTTTCGTAGTCATATCCCTCTTGTTTTAATCCTTGATAGTCTTCAGTAAACAAGATCAAGTCTATAAGTAAGCATTTAGCAGCTATATTATGTACAAGTTGATAAGAGGACAGACAATCGTATCTGTTTCAGACAAGAATGAAGTGTTTTTGACTGCATTGCTGAATTTAATGCTTAATTTGAATGAAACACCCTCAATAAACTGATTGCTGTAGCAATTTGCCTTCATGTGAATCTCTTAGAGTCTTCTTTGGACCCAGAATGGCTGAAGGCATACTGGCATCACTTGAGCCTCAAATTCAATGGTTCCAAAAGGGGCCAACAGTTCCTTTCTGTATTTGTTTTGTATTTTTTATGGACAAAAAAATTACCAAGGTGCTCCAGTTTTGAACTGCATGAGTCTGCTATTTTCAAATGTGATTTAGCATGCACAGAAAGTCAGTGTAGTGTAGTTGTCACAGCTTGTATTGCCTGTAAATCATACTAACCCATCAAGTCAGTGTAGTGTAGTTGTCACAGCTTGTATTGCCTGTAAATCATACTAACCCATCAAGTCAGTGTAGTGTAGTTGTCACAGCACGTATTGCCTGTAAATCATACTAACCCATCAAGTCAGTGTAGTATAGTTGTCACAGCACGTATTACCTGTAAATCATACTAACCCTTCAAATCATTTTCTACACTTGTAAGTTTATTATATTAAGAAGCACAAAGACACCATGCAGTGATGCTCAAAGTTTGCTAGTTAAGGTTCGTCTCCAGTGTTTGGTGCGCAACTATTGTATCTGCTCCTTACTAATGACTGATAGTTACAGCGGTTATACGCAAAACCTTCATTTGCATGTACTTGTTTTTCGTCTCATTCAATGACCAGCTTGGCATTAATTGATAGTAGTACAAATGTAATAATAATTTTACAAATTTGTTTTATTTCCTTGGCAGAGCCGTACTAACATGGCTTTGCTATTTGCATATCAGTGTTGTGTAAAGCAATCAAATCTTACGTTAACCACTAAACCAACTTCTCTTGGACCCAACAACGTTTGTAACCTTGACACGGATTGGTTAACCTTTCGATAAGGCGTACGTTTAATACCTTACCAAAATCCACTGAATTTCATTGAATTAACTGAAATCCATTTTAGATCTTGAGTCAGACCTGATCACCATTCATTACATCTCAGCATTTTTTATGATGCACAACAAATCTTAACCTTCAAATTGTGCTGACCAACTTTTTTCAAGATATCTCTTGTTATGACTAGATCGAGTCTTCAAATTTGTTTTTGATGAAGTTATATAGGAATGAAATAAAACATAATGTGGTCTGGGTATCTGAGAAGTCCCAAGTTCAAATGGTAAGAAACATATCAGCCAATCACTACAGTGGAAATTTTTGACCCAATCAATATGGTCATACCTACCCATTTATATGTAATTTTTCATTGCACATAAAATGGCTCTTAAAATTACTCATAACTGTGAAGTTATGAAAATTTTATGTTTAAAATGGTGATAATTTTGATGTTAAATTAAGCCAATCACATCGTCTCCCGCCTTTGTCTGTCTTCCTTCCTGTTTGTCAGTTGCTAATAAAATTGTTTCAATTAAAAGCCCACTTATCACTTCAGTGGCTTAGGTGAAAATGGATGCAATTTCAGTACCAGAGCTAATTTTGTGGGCATCAAAACCTAATAAATCTTATTTATTACTGCAACAAATTGTCTGATTGCTATCGTGTCCCTGTAGTTGACACAATATAGTTTGGTTATATTTAATAAGTCAACATGTACTTACAAACTAATGCTTGGCTTGTCAGGTGCTATTACCATATTTGTTTGCTTTGTGTGATTCTAATGCCAACATATTTGGGTAAGGATAGTGTCCGTTGTTTAAGGATGCAAATTTCCTAGTATGAAAGTCTTTTTGAAACATATTATCTTCAACATTGTACAGAGTATGGGCACTTTACAGTTAAACCTCAATAATGCGACCACCCTTGGGACTCTGGAAAGCTGGTCTTAAATTCTTAATATTGAGGTGGTCTTAAATTCTTAATATTGAGGTGGTCTTAATATTGAGGTGGTCTTAATATTGAGCTTGAATAAAGAGCAAAATAGTGAAAACAGACTTGAAAATTGTGTTTTTGATTTTGAGGTGGTCTTATTTATAATTGAGTTGGTCTTAATATTGAGGTTGAATAAAGAGCAAAATAGTTAAAACAGACTTGAATATTGTGTTTTTAACTTTGAGGTGGTCTTATTATTGAAATGGTCTTTAAGTGAGGTTTTACTGTACTACAATAGTAAAGTATGTCTTTTGCTTTCAGAATTAACAAAACTTTCCGATCCGCTTTTTTGATTTGCACAGTCCATTTACCAAAGCATATTGTGGTTTAATGTTACCATTGGCAAGCTATGAGAGTAGTTAATTAGTTCTTAATGTGTTTTCGTATATTCCTACTTAACTTAGAATACAAATGTCTTTCTTTTTATCTGTATGTTTAGATATTTAGCACTTTTGGAATTATTAACTAATTATAGACCATAATTATGTATATTTTAGAGACAGTACAATCAGTAATACTTACATTTTGCTTCTGTCTGTTTCATAAGGCGATAATATACCCTAGAAAAAAGCCATATACCCTAGAAAAAAGCTATATTTGCTTTTTAGCAATATTTTTGAAACTACATATTATAGCAAGATGAAATGTATACTGTTTTATCGTTATACAGTCCTTCAACTAATACTGCTATAATTTTGTAAAAATGTTGAAAAATAATGAAGTTATTTTAATTTTTGGTACTGTCAAATTGTACATGTTGTCCGGTAAATCAGGCTAATTGCATATTATAAAGCGTTAATTTTGCAAAAGAAACATATGTATAAAAAGATAATAATCAAATCTACCTCATGCTATTGAGATTTTTAAAAAAACCCATAAAATTAAGTTTTTATTGCAAGATAATAACAACAGTAACATTTTATAATAGGGGTGAGTACGGAAAATCTATTTTTTTATATATTTATTATATATTTTGAAAAAAAATCCATAGCATAAGCTAGTATACTTTCTCTCCTTTCCTAAAATACTTAGGATATTAAAAAAATACAGAATTTTGTGTGCATGAATGTAAAACATCATCAAAAGTCATTCTACATGTACAGATGTACTATACAGTGTATAGAGCTAATCCCTGAATGTGTATATTGATAAACTTGTCAAACACATGGCAAGGCTATCACCTAAACACAGAAAAAAAACAGTGCACAAAATTCAAATCCCAATCTTACAGTATTATTTTACACCGATCTTGGACAAGTCAATATGAAATCATATCTCAGTTAGCACAAAACTGTCCTAACACTGTCTTGATGAAGGAACAGTTACAATAGGTTTGCATCATACCCTCGAAAACATTGTTACAAAGATAATGCTAGTCTTACCTAAGTAACAAGTGCTCACTTGACTGCAATTGTTCAAATATTTACATAGAAGTTTGAGACCACTTACTTATGTATATCTAAGTAAACTTGTTTTGTTGACAATGACTCTTCAGAAATTGATACATTGACAATGATAATGTAAACCTTGATTTGTTTACATAGTATATCACATCTACTTCTACAGGACAGGAAAATCATGCACAGTTAATATGAGGATGAAAGTTGAGATCATTCGCTTTTTCGTAATTGGGTCTTTAAGCAATCGGGGTCATGTACTGGTTCTTTTCTGGATGTTTTGGTGCAGGAAGACCCTAGGGGCTCCTTCTAGCGTTGTTTTGAGCAAAGGTGGACACCTGAGTAGGACCATGGACCATCCGCAAGCCAGCTGGAAAACTTCCTCGCCCACAGATTCTACATCCTGGGTGGGATTCAAACCCGCAGCAATGAGGGGCAAGTGATTTGAAGTCAGTGACTTTAACCACACAGCTATGGAGACCCCCTGAGATTAATCCATGTCTGTGACTTTGAGGTAGGAATTGAGCAGTCTAGTCTTACTTATTGAAATATCCACTTTGATTATTATGGAATCATGTGACTGCCATGGTTACTGTAAGCATCATGTTATTCCAAGTGATGTGCCACAATACAAAACAATGTGTAATGGTTATGATGCACTGTGGTTGCCACCTTTAACATGATTTGTGACACTACGATGTGACTTGATGTGTGAGGGTATGATGCGATGCATGATATTAGACCGTCAAGCACCACTAATGATTAAGTGGCATCACATTGGCTTTCATAACAGGATTTCACGGAATGTATTATTTAAGTCAAGAAAATGTGTGATTTTTAACATTTAATTAAGATTAATTAAATGTTACTTATTCTCCTCAACAGACTTACATGAATTCAAGTTAAATTGTAGGAGAACGAGTTTGTACTGATTGGTTATATAGGAAAGCTGATTAGGTCAACTGACAGCCCAAACGCTAGAACGTAACCAGAAAATGCTCGCTGGGTCCCGTTATTCAAACATAAATCCACCATTTTGAGATTAAACTTGATTATTTAAACACTCATGAAATTTGTTTTGTGAGAATAGACTTTTAATCATGTCAGTTTAGAAAGCAAGGACAAGAAATGTTAAAATTTAAATGCTTCAATTTGTGTTTCTACACAAGATTGATAAATCTTAACAATTAGTTTATTAGACCAGATAAGTATTCAGTGAACCAAAATTTTAGCGTTATTTGTCTTAAATGAATGTAGATATGACAGTTCACATGAAACTGTGTGTATGATGTCGTTTATGGTGTTGTTCATTTGATGAAAATTGAATCTCGGTTATAATTAAGTGAGACTTTCAACTTTATGAAAATGAAGACATTATTATAACCAGTTGAAATTCATCTATTAAAATCTTATATCGGCGACATTCAAATTCGATTATGACAAAGGACAGTTACAAAAGTACAAATAGATGGGGGGAAAGAAACGATTTCCTATGATTTAATATGCCAATTAAGTTCTCAATTACCCTCTGAAATTTTAAATCTGAAAAGATCACAAATTGGTTGACAGCTTTCGAATATACATCAAATAAATGAGGCATGAAAAACATACACTTAACATCCTTTAATAATAGTCTTTCTGCCTGATTAGATACACAAACATATGTATGAATTCATAATTATCATATGTAGAAAATATTTAATTGTGTGGGAGAATTATTAATTCAAAGCAATCTCACATAGTGCTCATGATAAAAAAATCATGATAAAGTCTTTCTCCCACGCCCCTTGGGATATGAGTTTTCAATAAAAAAAATTCATTTAATTGCATTGATTGTCATAGAGATTATGAGGAGCGTTTCAAAAGTTCTGTGAAATTGTTTGTCGAGCTAGACAAAATTTTGTAACACCCCTCATTTTCTCAGTTTTCAATGCACTGTTTGATGTACCTATTGTCATAGAGAATATGAGGAGTGTTTCAAAAGTTCCCAGAGAATTGTTTGTCGAGTCAGACAAAATTTTGTAACACCCCTCATTTTCTCAGTTTTCAATGCACTGTTTGATGTACCTATTGTCATAGAGAAGATGAGGAGTGTTTCAAAAGTTCCCAGAGAATTGTTTGTCAAGCTAGACAAAATTTTGTAACACCCCTCATTTTCTCAGTTTTCAATGCAATGTCTGATGTACCTATTGAACGGCTAAAGTACAGACAGGGTATTTACTTTACTTTGTTATGCTTACTTCTTGGAAGCTGTTGAGCAATTGATGAGATTACTGTATGCCCAATTTCGTTTATATATTTGGATACAAAAAGTTTAATCATATGTAAAACTTGGAACCATGCTAGTCTAAACATCTGACGATCATAATTTACATTTTCTCTTAGTTCTTGCCAATATCCTTGTTTTCTGGGATAATGTTTGATGCCAGGACACATGGCTTCAGAATGATTTGTATTTTGTAATACGTAATATAGTGTGCGTATAAGATTTGTACAGCTTGATGAATTTGATTTACATAATGTTGGAAAAGGCAAACTTTCAAAATTGTTAGACTTGCTGGTCCCAGTTTCGCAAATTTGAGATTCTGATGTGAAATATTTCCTGCTTCGTATAATGAAAATTTATGCAATCAACAGGCTCGCCATTGATTTTGCTGCTAGTATGTCTCAGTCTAGTTAACATACCGCAGGCTTACCAGCACTTCTGGGACTGGTTACGGAGACATATTGATGTTGTGCAGTCTATCTGTCTCTATGGTGGTCACTTAGGTTGTCTGCACTTGTTCTCCTAGGCCAGGGATAAGGTTTCGATGAAGCACTATGACATGAGTTATTGGTACCAAGCCTCGTTGTACCTCTTGTCAGCATTTATTCAGTCGGATTATTTTTGGCAGAGTTGATGGCCCTTTAATTGTGAAAATTGGACAAATTTGGGCGATGTCCTCCCTTTTTCCTTGGTAACCCTTGATTGATTTCAGTGAACTTTTATGGACGTAATTCTGTTTATGCATATTGTGAACAATTGTTTTTGGCGGAGTTATGTCACTTTAATGATTTAAAAAATGGACAAATGTGGTAATGTCTTTGTTTTTCATCTGAGGTATCTGGCCGTAAGTAAAATGTATTTAAACAATACTCCTGACGTGTGTGTATGTGATGATATATGTCACATTAGCTGGAAGCGTTTGGGGGAGACGTATGTTTTGTAAAAAAGCAAGCTCTATTTTTTTTTTAGATTATTTTGTGTATACACATTTTATGAATGGAGAAAAACAAACTGACTCAGAAGAAGCCACACATTTGTGTCAGAGCCAATATCTGAGTAGGCTGGTCCGTCTGTATGACAAACATATAGTTTTTATGCATGGCCTTCTTACTTCTACTAATTCCTTGTGTACCTGTTTATCAATGACAATGTATTACACCTGTACAATATTTAATATTCAAGAAAAATAAAAGTTTTGGCAAACACAGATATGATGTCGGAACTTGTGAAGGATTTAGTATGGGAGGCCCTGCATGTTGTACAAGAATAGATCCAATCTTGAGTGTTACTAGTCAACCAGAAATAATGACTGAGGGTATGGCAGGAAATATATCGTGCTTTCTGGCATGCGGACAGATGACATGCTCAGTTAATATGCAAAATGCAAATCCAAATTTTTTTCATGTAATTTTGAAAATTCAATTAATTGTCATTTCTGAACAATATCAAATGTTTTTGGCGTACTAACATGGTTTTGTTTTTTGCATTTCAGTGCAGATTGTTTAAACTTTCGATAAAAGGTATGTTACCTTACCGAAATCCACTGAATTTCTGTGAATTTACCGAAATCCATTCTGGATCTGGAGTGACCAGCAATCGTAACATCTCGGCATGTTTTTATGTTGCGCAACAAATCTAAAACTTCAAATTGCGCTGACCATCTTTTTTCAAGATATTTCTTGTTATTTATCTGTTAAGGGAATAAGTATAAATCATCCTATGGATATGAATATGTAACCGAGCAACCCATTTCCGGTATAATAAATCGAGGGTTCAACGCAAGACTATCGTAACTTGTATGTATTTATATAGGAGTTACGATAGTCTAACGTTGAACCCTCGAAATATACTACAAAGTTTGTGGTCATGTATTTACAACTATATCAAACATACCATAGTACGATAGGGATGATAGGACCATGTTGATATGCACTGGCTCTGACATTTACCATGCTTTTCTAACCAAGTTTGACAATCGCTCTTGTTTCTGGAACAAGGAATGTTGTAGATGTCACCAGGGCAACATGTTTGTGTGAACACAAAACCTTTGTTTTCCTTGAAGGTGTAGATTTGGTGATGTCGTTGTGTCTTTTGATGTGATATTGGTTAACTAAGTGTAACAGCTAACAGAACAGAAACACTTACCAGATACAGCATAGTAAACTTGACCTTGTTGAATGACAAAGCAAAAAAGCTGCACTGCCTTCTTGATTTCTAATACATCTCTCAGAACATTTTCGGTCAATTTGACCGGCTTTAAGTTCCAAGTGAAACCAAGGCATTAATGAATTAGTGACACTAATTCTTGATGTACCAGGGAAATCACCAATTGTAGAGGGGGGGGGTACGGGGCCCTTAATTATGATCATTCATACAAGAAAAGTAGCCGGGTCAGATGATGTTTAAGTATACTGGGTAATTTTACCGGCTCCCAGCTCTTATTGACACCCCTGAATAATGTTCTAGTAATGTGTATATATCACAATGCTTTAAGACTTGATCATACATGTGTTATTCTACTACTACTTATCATTAAACATTCTGTCACTACATGTAGTGATAATGCTTGTTAAATTATCTGCCTCAAAATACTGTTTAACAGCCATTGCTGAAAGAGAATGATGCATAGTTTGACTTCTATTCAGCATACATTTGAAATTCCTCTTGATGTAAATCTGGTGATTCAAAGATTTTATAATTATTCAACCCCTTGTCCTGAGTGAATATTCTCGCCCTGTCCATTCTCTCAAGTGATTGCAACTTTGAAAAAGTTTACTATAGTTTTCATGGCTAATTTGAGTGTGTGTGAAGTTTTGGGATGGTCATTTGATGTAAGGACCAGTCCTTGTCTCGCAAATCATTGTCTGCTTTGATTAAACTCATTTATAGGCATTTAACAAGATGTAGGATCATAGCTTTTTTTCTAGATCTTCTATTTGAAAAGCATAAAAGGCTGGCAATTGTTTCGTCTGTTTGAATTGGACTAATGATTTTTTTTTCTCAATTCATCTGAATGCTTTTATAGTATGTTGTATTGTGGCATGCATCCCCAACTTTCACAGCCGTATCACATAAATATTCTATGAAATAGCTCATGAACAGTGGGTACCTATTTTATGGATATTAGGGGCCTGAGAAACCCTTGAAATTATAGCCAATAAAATGAGAAATAAAGTTGTTAATGGGAACGAATATTGAAAGATTCTCTGAAGATTTGGTCACAAAAATTGATGACAAATGCAGAAAATATTGTAATGAACCTAAATAAAATGGTTTGAATCAGAAACTGACATGAATCTTCTTGTGGGGCCGCAGAACCAAAAAATGTATGCAGGTATATAATTTGTACAGAAAAACAAGATGAAGATATATATATCTGGCACTGTGCTTGCTTTTAAATTGATTAAAAATCATTGCAAACATTTGTCAGTGATTTCATGTACCGATTGTACAAACAATATCACAGGTTATAATCTCAAGATCAATTTCTCAGCTTTTATCAAATCTCATATTATGTGTAAATTTTTGACAGTCTGTGTATTTGCGTTTATTTATCTATTTATCGTTGCCACTGGTTTCCCATATGGGCGACGCCTCTTGAAGAATGTAAGTCATTTTAGATTTTTGGAGGATAGTGCATGATACAAAAGATGCCCCAGTTCCAGAAGCACCCCTGGTTCTTTTACGTGCCCAGTGTAAAGCATCGTACACAGGCCCTCGGTTAGTACTGTTAGTAGTGGGGTGGGGATCGAACGTGGGCAATCCCTGGATTACTAGTCCAACGCATAACCACTGGAACACGGATCTGCTACTTTTTGACAGCGTCTACTATATATAGTATCTATCTGGTTTATTATGGTAATATTTTGAAATTGATCATACAGTATTCTGTATATGACATAATTTGTAAACATTTTATAAAACATTCTACAAGTACATGTATATATTTGGCTGAAATGCCCTGGATAATTAATTAAAAATCAATTATGAGCGTGGAGACTGGCCCGATGTTATATTACCTTAGACCCTGTAGACACTCTAAGTTTTGAGGCAGATGTATGTTGAAATGATATACTATCTAATTGTGTTGTAGATAAAGAAGGTCTCAAAGGGATGAAACAAAATATAGTCCCTATTCATTTGTTACTGGTTGCAATTTATTGTCCATATTGAGTAAAATTGCTAGTGAAGACCTGGCATAAATATCTCCAACCATTGTCAAATTTTATCTGAAAATCTCAAGGACCCGTTTAGAAGGTGTATAAATTTATCGAAGGTGAAGTTTTTCAGTAAAATTGGACAATTTTAAGTGTGCCTTATCAAACACTGCATAATATTTTGTGACAAATCTCTCACATTGACCAGTTGCCATGGCGACCAAATTTTAGGGAATGCCTGTGCAAATAAGGAGATACTTGTGAATAGGTTTTGAAGTGTTTTGTTCAAAATATCGTAAAATTTGAGATTTGAAAATGAAGATATTTATTATCGCACACAATTTATCAATGCTCTCAGTCTTCTTGGGTTAGATAAAAAAATTGAAAAAATCAGTGTTTTCGACCCAAATTTTTCAAATGATAATGTGTAATTTCTTGATAAATTATTACATATAGAAATAACTATTAGAAGCCAGTAGCCTCTATTATCACTTCTGTCATATATAATTATTCTTGCTGGGGTGTATTTCAATAGATTGCATTTATTATGTAAACACCTGTATCTTGCAATCACTGGAAAGCTAAAAATGAGATTTAAAAACTAATTTAGTTGTGCTTTGTGCAGTGTACCAAGGTCATTTATTAAAAATTTAAATTGAAACTGATAATATTTATCATACATTTTACACATCAATGTTTCCCAACGTTTATGCCGTTTGAGTAACTCGAGGATGTAATTTCAAATTTTCAAAGAAAATCCACTTAATCCGGACGTTGGTTTAATCTAAAACAAGAAATATCTTCAAAAAAGATGGTCGGCGCAACTTGAAGTATGCAAATTTGTTGCAATCTGAAGGTTAACATTTGTTGTACAACATAAAAAAATGCCTAGATGTTACGACTGCCAGTCATTCAATGACGCTATACTACAGAAACTCCGACTCATGTAAGGGGAGATCATTGGTAGTGTGATAAGTCATAGACACAGTATAGTTTGTTTCAATATAGTTCATCAATATTACTTAATGCATAAGTCGTGAACTCACACTTTCATGTTAATAAACTTGTTATATAGCAATGTATCTGATTAAAACGATATAAATGATCGCGACTGGTACATTACAACAAGAAAGTCTTCTTAATTCCAACAACGGACAATTCCCTGTGGTGATGACTATAATTAGCCTGGTACTCGGCGTAAGATTTGTTGTGCAAAATAAAAAAATGCCGAGATGTTACGCTTGCTGGTCACTCCAGATCCAAAATGGATTTTGGTAAATTCACCAAAGCTCAGTGGATTTCGGTAATTAACGTAACCTTTATCGAGAGTGTTAACCAATCCGCATCAAGGTAACAAACGTTGTTCAGTTGAAGAGAAATTGCCTAGCAAAACCATGTTAGTACGGCTGTGCCGAAAAAAACAAATCCTATCACTTCAATAGTCATGATTTGCTGAAAACTATGTCACAAAAAGCAGGCTGTCAAGTGGGCCCTATTTTCCCTACATTTTTACCTGCTCCCTACTTTTACCCTACATTTTCTTGAAATAACCTACTTACCCTACTTTTTTAAAATCTGAGGCGTGAACTCAAAATACTTATTTCACCTGCATGAAGCACAGAGGTCTTGTCATGGAAAATGTGCAGTGCGTAGAATTCCAAAGGTAACGATTCATTCCTACTATCCCTACCATTAGGCAATAACTTTTGTCCTACTTTTTTTACAAAAATAGCCCGACTTTACCTCTACTTTTTGGAAAAAGGTGAGTTGACAGCCTGAAAAAATTGCAGGATTTGCTGCAATGTAATATTTTTTCATTGCAGTAGTACTTGTTTTCCGCTATAAATTCAAGTATTCGAGGGCTGTATCCTGTTAAGGGTCTATCCCTGAGCCTGTTACACGACCGTAAACTAAACATGTTGTACGTAAGCCTTTCTTTTGATTTATTGAAAAAATGTATTTGTATTGTCTTTGCAAAAAATCTTTTTATCATTTCATTCAAATCTATACAAATAGGATGTGGTTTGCCTAATGTTGAAATATTATTTACTGGATGTGCACAACAACGCAACATCACAAATAAGGAGGCATAAGTCACTACAGCTGTTATACAATTTCTCTGATCAAATTTCGCTAGGAATAAACTTTTATTTGAGTAGTAATGCACACCTTGAAAAATATATGATGTTCTGGGCAGCAAAAGTACAATCAATAGGCAGAAAAGTGCTATAATTAGGCCATTCTCAAAAAATTGTTTGTTTGTGGATACGGGACCTGGAAATTTAACAGTGGGTAGGTTGGTAGGTACTTTTTTAGCTCAGCTGAGCATGAAGTGTCCTCCGTCCATCCGCTACAATTCAGTTTGTTAACACTTTAGAGGTAACATCTTTTAACTGATCTGCGTGAAACTTGGTCAGAATTGTTTGTCTCAATAAAATCTAGGACAAGTTCGAAACTGGGTCATCTGGGGTCAAAAACTAGGTCACTAGGCCCAATTATAGTAAAACCTTGTTAACGCTCAAGAGGTCAAACAAATTATTTTATTTATATGAGACTTGGTCAAAATGTTTGCATTAATAATATCTGTGTCAGGGTCAAAAACTAGGTCACTAGGTCCAATTATAATAAACCTTATTAACACTGCAGAGGTCACATTTTTTGCCTTAAGAGACATGGTTAAAATGATTTCCTTAATAAAATCTAGGTTAATTGTGAAACTCGGTCATCAGGGTCAAAAACTAGGTCACAGGATCAAATGATGGAAAATCCTTGTGGATTCTTAGGAACTTTTCTCAGGGAACTACATAAAACTTGATCAGATTGTTTGTCTTAATCAAATGCAAGTCCAGTGTTGAACTGGGTTATGTGTGGTCAAAAATTAAGTCACAAGATCAAATTATTGAAAATCCTCTTTGACTCTCTTGAAGCCAACATGGCAGTGTACTCAGGTGAGCAATATAGGGCCATCATGGCCCTCTTGTTAGTTAAGTACTGTAATGGCTAAAAGACCAAATAAACATTTTTTTTTTTATCAATGAACCTGAAAAAACAAATTGAGTTGCGGCATTTTTCATGAGTCGGTCGTGTAACTGCAAACAAAAATTTGTTTAAGGATGGCCTTACTACAGGTACAATTTGAATGTTTAAGCACTCAATTTGTAACGGCACATACATGCTGTTGTCATTTTGTAATCAATACTTTAATCGCAGTGTCACTGGCTGTGAATTGTCACACATATTCAAAACGTATGCTTTAATACATGTCAAAATATGAATAATAATTGCTATAGATAGAAAATCTGTCCAAAACCTAAATTAATTATAATGATATCTGTATTATATATGATTCATATTAATTGATTTTGTGAGAGGAATAAACTAGAGAATATCGTTTCCCTGAAGAGCCTCTTCTACAAGCAAATATTAACTTTGTGTATTATTGTTGTTACTGTTAATGTTGCTGGTGTTGTTGTGCTTAATGACAATTGTTCGGGATTTCGGGTAAAAAGCTGATAATTTATCTTTTTTATCCTTTAAGCGTTAAGTGATTCCCGACTATGGTGCGTCATCCAAAATCACTAAATATATTTAATATTCAAGCTCAGCATTTAAACATCAACGTATAAAAGTGCCGTCAACGTTTCGAGATCATCTAACAATAAAAAAGACGCAAGACAACGTCCTACAGTGGCACGCCATTAACGTCAATGACTGGCGTTACTGACAATATTTCATTCTATTGCTATGGCTTCTACTTGTACCAGAAATGCTAGAGTGATGTATACTTGCCTACTGTTGTTGATGTTGCTATTCTACTGTTGTTGATGTTGCTATTCTACTGTTGTTGATGTTGCTATTCTACTGTTGTTGATGTTGCTATTCTACTGTTGTTATTGTTGTTTCTGATTAACTATTGTTGCAATTTCACTGTTGTTATTGTTGCTATTTTGAATGTTGCTGTTGGTGTTGTTTTTTCTGACCAATGTTATTGCTATTTAGTTGTAGCAATTATTTATGATGACTTTTGTTGCTTTTTTTGGCGCAGCCGTAATAACATGGTTTTGCTATTTGCATATCAGTGTTCTGTAAACCAATCAAATCTTATGTTAACCACCAAGGCAATTTCTCTTCAACAGAACAACATTTGTAACCTTAATGTGGATTGGTTAACCTTACGATAAAGGGTACATAGCCTTACCGAAATCCACTGAATTTTGGATCTGGAGTGACCAGCAATCGTAACATCTTGGCAATCTTTTATGTTGCGCAACAAATTGTTTGGGACTACTGTTGTTGCTATCAATAAGCAATAGTAAAAAATGTTTCTGATTTAATGTTGTTGCTATTTTTATTTTATAATGGCACAATTGATCTCCTTTATTTCATATTTTGCTACTGTTTTGACTGCTCTAAACCTAAGACTTCCCACAATTATGAATGGCATATTTATATTTTCCTCTATTACAGAGAAAAACTTTCATACTGTGTATCAAAGATTTAGTAAGTATTTTGTAAAGTATACTAGCTGAAGTTAATGCCATCTCATGTGAACATCATTCCTTCATCCAGCTATAAATAATGCATTTATATTTAATTTCCGCAAAATAGAATTGTATAAGTTTTTCATAGAAGATGAAGCACATAATTCCCCGTGATGTGGTCCTAATTAAATCTGAGACGGGGAGAGTGGTACGCACTTAATTTTACGGAATTGCCGCTACAATCTTCCTGGGTTACCCTGATAATTGGAAGCAGAATCGTTAGGAGGAGTTTATGCTAGTAAATTGTAAGCCTCTACCACGCAGGAAATCCCCCTTTATTGGTGTTAATCATATTTTATATTTCATTTCTCCCTCGTTCCATTTTGGGTGGTTTTTTGTTAATTTCAGTTTCAAAATTATCAACCTACAGTAAATGTGGGTTGTTGAGAAAGTGTTGTAACTGATTATTCACCAAAATTGATTAAAATACTGTAAATCACTTTATTTTAGCGACAATTTATTATTTGTGTTAATTCGCGAATCCGGAGACTCGGGAATTAAATTTTTTTGCGAAAATCATGCGTGTGCATATCCAAAATTGTATATTCTCTGTTATGTATAACGAGCGATATGAGTGAATAATAACTTGATTTGTAAATAAATGTTCAAACAACAAAATAAACCATTTCCATCAATCTTAAATTAACGACAGAGGAAAGACGCTAAATTCATCATCTCGCAAAAAACTTCTGGGCAAGACTTTCGTGAAAAATTTATGTCGCTAAAATAAAGTGATTTACCATAGTATTGCATCAAACCTTGATATGCTTGTTGTTGTGTGTTGATACACACTGGCTCCGCATTCATTTTGAAGAGTATGGTAATCTAACAGTAACATTTCTATATTTGCTGTTTTACAAGTTATTTAGATATTCAGAATACAGTGAAACCTCATTTAAAGACCACCTCAATAGTAAGACCACCTCAATAGTAAGACCACCTCAATAGTAAGACCACCTCAATAGTAAGAACACCTCAATAGTAAGAACACCTCAATAGTAAGACCACCTCAATAGTAAGAACACCTCAATAGTAAGAACACCTCAATAGTAAGACCACCTCAATAGTAAGACCACCTCAATAGTAAGACCACCTCAATAGTAAGAACACCTCAATAGTAAGAACACCTCAATAGTAAGAACACCTCAATAGTAAGACCACCTCAATAGTAAGAACACCTCAATAGTAAGAACACCTCAATAGTAAGAACACCTCAATAGTAAGACCACCTCAATAGTAAGAACACCTCAATAGTAAGAACACCTCAATAGTAAGACCACCTCAATAGTAAGACCACCTCAATAGTAAGACCATCTCAATAGTAAGACCACCTCAAAATAAAGAACACAATTTTCAGGTCCATTTTCACTGTTTTGCTCAATATTCAATCTCAATATTAAGACCACCTCAATACTAAGACCAGTCTTCAAGGGACCCAAGGGTGGTCTTATTAGTGAGTTTTTTTCTGTATTCTCCTGAGCTGTTGTGTGTTATTAGACAGAGTAACTGTGCGCTTGATTTACAAAAAAATGTCAAATGCCAATCAGTTTTGTAGTGCTGAGAACTCAACAATTGGGGTTCTACGGTATTTTCGTTATGTCGTGCAAAGAATAATAAAATTTTCCAAAAGTGACAATTTTTCAGAAATTTGCACTCTTAGTATGTATATCGTAGATTTTGGTCTGACTTATATCTATTATGAGATGCATTTAAAAAATGTTTTTGCCGAACTCTTGGTATGAATCATATAACTGTACTTTCTGACTGTTCTGATAGATTTTCTTCAGTCTGGCTTATATAAATAACAAATAATTTAATATTTCTGTTGTTGCAAAAACCTGAAAATGCAGTAAATATGATATCAACAACAGTCAGAATAACAACATCGTATTTATTAAACCATTATCAGTTATTACTGATAAACTCTGCTATTATGTCTTCCGACTTCAGAAATTTAACATTGTTTTAAGTTAGAAGTACGTGCGAGAACAGAATCCCCAATTATCTTTTAATGATATTATAATATGCTCGTATGCACATACAGTATGATTTTTGTAATTAAGTAAAGCCTAGCTAAATTCCAGGCTTTACAGACGTATGCCTCTTGTTTACTCGCTACACGTATAGACGCAGACATCATGGCACGAAATTAACGTGCAGTTGAAGTGGTTAAGTTTGCAGCCATTTTGTTCAAGACTTACGAAGCATTTTTGGATGAGCGTACTTTTCATCGTAAACACCAAGTGCATAATGAAGAATCGACTGACGCTAATCTGTTGCCTCGAACATCGGGATTACTCTGAATTTAGTGAATGTCAAATAAAACATGTTTCAAATAAATTATGAAGATGAAGTATTTTTGAGTCGCATGTTTCCAATGAGTTTTAAATTCTTGGTATTACTGGGATGATGCTTTTAATTAAACTAAGGTGAATAAGTACATGGATTTGAGGGTTTGGTGCGCAATTATTGTACCACAGATTAGCTGACGACGCAGTTACCATATTTTTGCGTCATATTGGATATATAAGATTTTTTCATGAACACAATTTCTATTTGAGCGCCACTGTATGATTTCCAACCTCTTCTTAAATTAAGTAACGTCATTTCCAGAAAATGTCACATGTGACGTCACCATGTTCTGACAGTAAGCAATATTTGCCCCATATGGCAATATGAAAACGAAGTGAGCATATGAAGTAAATATTGTTTCCTGCTTGCAAACAGTGACATCACATGTTGAGTTTTCTTGAAAAATGACATCACTTACAGAAGAGGTTGTAAATCCCATAGCAGCCCTCATTAATTTATTGAATTGTATCTGTAGAGGCCAATAAATTTTATACCCAACACTTGATGTGAAGGAATCAATATTAATTATTTATGGCCATGATGTTGTAAGACGAAGGCTAGAAAAGCACTTACAACATTGGACTTCATAACAAGATCATTCAGTTTTGTTTTAGCCAACTGCCCACCGTCTATAGATAACTTTATCATCGTTCACATTATATTCCCTATAAACTTTAAGGAAAATTGGTCGACAATTCAGAACAAGGGAGGTAAATATTGTAAATGTGGGCATTATCTATACCAAAGATGCATTCTGAGACTGGTTTCCAAGCTCAGTTTGATAATATAATCTCAAACAAGGAATTGATATTATTCGGACTAAATATCGATAATTAATACTAAATCAAGCGTCCATTTCAACACACTGTGTTATCAGTATCCCTTACTTGAATTCTCAAGTCAGCGCTTCCCATAGATCAAAAAAAAAAATCGGGGAAAAAATGAAATTAGTACTGGTATAATATGAAAAAATTATGGCAGATTTATTTTACATTTCACAGATGTATGCCATACCCAATATTTGTTAGATCCGGGTATTATCTCTACGTCTGGGAACATTGTGCAATATTTATAATACCAATTAGTACTCATTATCTCAAAGAAAAAAATCTAGGAGAAAATGTTATATGCCTTATCTAACGCTATAATCAAGTATCTGCCGTCTTATTGAGGCTTCAGTTACCGCAGTATGGAAGTTAAGTGTCAAAATATGAATTATGAGTAGATAGTGAAACATTACGCTAATAAAATAAAACTTACCTTCAGCAATACGGTATTATTAAATAAATCTACTAAGTGCCAGTATTATACTCTACCTGGCATGTAACGGGACCACCATTTGGTAATATAAAATGCGGACTTTGATGACAAGTGGTCTGTGAAAGCAGACTGTGATGAACTGTTCTTTGTTATCGGGGGTGTAGTCAGAGCTGGTAGAATGTGTAGGCAAGCAATCTAGGGGTCCAGGGGAGAATGTTGTTTTCTAGAACGTTTGTGGTGCAATCTGGTGACATTTTCACAATCAATACAGTAACTTATCAAGTGTTTTATATACTTCATTTATATCCCAAAGCAAATGCTCAACTGTTGGATCTGGCATTCATCGCGTTTTAGTTTCTTCTGTTGTTGATAATCATGTGTATGCAACGGCGTATTTTGCGTGCAGGTAACTATGTGCCTGGTTATAAAAGATAGTAACACAATGTGGCTGTTATGTGCCCATCCCTACACTATTACAGGATGTCCTACCACAAATCAACTGGATAGCTTCATTAACCCTGGACAGTTGTATACCTTTGGATAGCTTAGAGTGTACGATGATGCATACCATAGTGCCACAGGGCAAGCGATTGAAGTCAGCAGCCTGTTTTGTCAAGTTCAAGCTTCTACATGTAGTCAGCCATCACAGCGTAGTGTGTACACTGATGTAGCTACACTCAAAGACCCCTTTGGCTACACTGAGGTAAGGAACCAATATGTATGGTGGCAATTAGAGGTGACATGTGTGACCACAACTTAATTATCACGTTCCCACAACTTTGTTATCTCGTGGCCACAACTTACTAACTCGTTTGATAAAAATAATTTCACACATGTCACCTCTATGCCATCGTAAATATGCCCAAATCTCTTCTGCCACAAGATTGTACCTACCTCTAGCTACCATGCTAGACCTGTATGGAATAATCGCCCTAAATAGCATGGACATGAAGGTCCGAGTAATGGCTACAGCATGATTTTCTTTAAATCATTTTTATGCCCTCTCCGTACGTCCAAAAAATCTTGTGACACATACTGTTCCTTTATTAATTGACCTAATAGAGTCACCTAACTTTATACAAATGTTTATTAGGATGAGAAGTTGGTTTTTTTATCTTGCACCAGTAACACCAGAGTTATGGCCCTTGAGCAACTCAAAATCCAGGCATTCTATATATAGAGGATCTTACATGAGTGCTGATGTGATATTGTTTTTATGAAACGAGTCAACTGAAATAATATGAGCCTCGCGTCATATACGTTTCAGTCGACGAGTTTCATAAAAACAATATCAAATAAGCACTTGTGTAAGATTCTATTTATCACATAACACCATAAATCTTTAAATAAACAATATTTTTAATAAATGCCGAAATTCAGAACAATTGTAAACACTATGCTGTCATTTAAAGTGACGTCACACTGGCCATTTATGATGTCATAAGTGACGTCACACTGGCTATTTATGTAACTAGTTACATATGATATTTATGTCACTGCTTTATGCCACTCCTGGAGTGCAAGTTATCTGTTAAAGCAAGTTTATGGCATACACTGCTCCGTAAGTAATTGTCCTAAAGTCTCTAACCTTCAGGCAAATGTTTATTGGATGAGAAATAATGATTTTTATTTGTATATCACACCAGAAACAGAGTTATGGCCCTTGACATCTGACAAAAGTGGAATGTGGGGGCATCTGTGGCTCTATAATGTACTTTCTACATATCAGGTAATTTGTCCTGTTGAATTGATAATTACAGTTTATTGCTAGGCCATAAAGGCCAGAAAACAAAATAAAGTGTAAAAAATCATTTTCCAAAATACCATTAAAAAAAAGTTTCATTATTAATGGATTTGGAGGCTGTAATATATAACTTTACATAATTTACCAATATGATATTTTACAAATAGTTTACCTGTAAATGAACTGTTGGTGGTAATGGCAATATTATTTAAACTTTAGATATTTGTGATGACAAATGTATTTTAGGTGAGTAAAAATAGTCTATGATGTATGATCAAACAGAATAGGAGTGTAACAATTATTAAATTAAAGCCTTAATCATGTATGCTACTGGTAACGTTGATGGAATACAAATGCATTAAATTTGACATTAAAACCGAACTGATGTCACAAAAATTGTGAATCATTTTTGAGGCGCTTAAGCATCTCATTGCTATCATTGTAAACCAGATGGTATATTCGAAGTACCGCCATGTTCATCGTCTCAAGAAAATAGTTCAGTATAACAGCTGATTTTCAGGGACATATATCAATTGTGGAATGGCGGGAGTTTTGATATAAATGGCTTTGCTGGATTATTTGTGACATTTTTGGCGAATGAGTTTACCCGAATTGTCACATTAATTTCTAATACGATAGTAAGAAAAAGTGCAGTCTTTGAAGCGCCTCTCAGGACCTTCAGTCCTTTGATTATTTTTATAAAACGCTGAATAATAAGGCAAACAAGTGTATCTGATTGTTTATTTATGTTTTTTGTATTTGCGTTTATTTATCGTCGCCACCGGTTTCCCATATGGGCGACGCCTCCAGAAGAATGTTAGTCATATTAGATTTTTGGAGGATTTGGTTTCACAGTTTATTTATATGCAGATGGACTTGTTTCACAGTTTATTTATATACAGATGGACTGGTTTCACAGTTTATGTTTATGCCGATGGACTGGTTTCACAGTTTATTTATATGCAGATGGACTGGTTTCACAGTTTATTTATATGCAGATGGACTGGTTTCACAGTTTATTTGTATACATATGAACTGGTTTCACAGTTTATTAATGTGCAGATGGACTGGTTTCACAGTTTATTTGTATGCAGATGGACTGGTTTCACAGTTTATTTATATGCAGATGGACTGGTTTCACAGTTTATTAATGTGCAGATGTACTGGTTTCACAGTTTATTTGTATTCAGATGGACTGGTTTCACAGTTTATTTATATGCAGATGGACTGGTTTCACAGTTTATTTATATGCAGATGGACTGGTTTCACAATTTATCTATATGCAGATGGACTGGTTTCACAATTTATCTATATGCAGATGGACTGGTTTCACAATTTATCTATATGCAGATGGACTGGTTTCACAATTTATCTATATGCAGATGGACTGGTTTCACAATTTATCTATATGCAGATGGACTGGTTTCACGTTCTCCCCTTGCTATTTTGTACTTGTGTGTAATATTCTGTTACAGTTTCATAATTTTGTCCAAGATTTCCAGTTTGTTCAACTTTTTGTGAATATATAAGTATATTGTCATGAAGTTATATCTGCAAAATTCTGGTAACTCTATAAAGAAGCTTCCATCATTTTTTTTCTCAACCAGTGATGTATGTATTCTGTATTACATACTATATGAGCGCCACTGTATGATTTCCAACCTCTTCTTTAAGTGACGCCAATTCCAGAAAACGTTACATGTGACGTCACTATGTACTGACAATAAGCAATATTTGCCCCATATGACAATATGATAACGTAGTGACCATTATGGAGTAAATATTGTTTCCTGCTTGCAAATAGTGACATCACATGTTGCGTTTTCTTGAAATGATGTCACTTACAGAAGAGTTCGTAAATCCCATAGCAGCGCTCATATGTAGTTACTGTCTACTTAAAAATTATTTCATTTTATCCTAATTTCAGTTTGTAACATGATATCTACCCGGACAAACAAATCTTCCAATTACCCCTTTGCACAGATAGCAATTTCAAAATTCATTTTTTACAAGTATTTGTCACCTTTCCAATAAACAAATTCATTTATGTACAATTTTGCACAATTTACAGAAAAACTCTTCATTACTCAGATATCATCTTAGAATAATTATCTTAAGGACCGTACTTTCATGAGAATTTATTTTTAATCTTTTGAATCATTAATATCTCTTTTATACCATAATATGATAATAACCCATTTATCGGTATCATCAATTTACACTGTAAGTTTTAAATTGAAACGGTTACCACGGATAATGTTTCAACATTTGTTGTCGGACACGAAGAGTATAAAGAATGTGTGCTATTGTTAGGGGTAATTGAAAATTTTGTGGTTACGTGTTGCAATGCACTGGCAACTACATCTAGTTCTATACATTCCCAAACGGTAGTCATGTGTTACAATTAAAAGCTATACTGAGAAGCTCATGTATAATCTTTTGTTAAAAATTCTACAAAGAAACCTAATTTTCACCATATAGGTACTGATGCATTGCATTTAAATGGATATGATGAAAAAGTGAAACAGATAATTTACATCCATTTAATCACATTTTAAATTTGAAAAATTTAAATATTAGCCAATCAGCATGAAGCTTACAAATGAGAATTAATGTAGCATACAGTATAAGTATAGTGAGTTTGTAAGTTGATACATTTTCATTGATTGATTCATTTTTAACTACCTATTAGTAATTAGTCATGTCTTATTAAGAGTTTTAGATTTTACACATTACAGTCAAACCTGTGTTAAAGACCACCTGCAAACAAAGACCACTATTGCAAAACTTGTCTGCAAAGACCACCAATTTTATCTCCCATCAGACCATTTTCAATGATATTTAATCTGTTAATAGAGACCACCTGTAAACAAAGACCATATTTTGCTGTTCCCATGGGTGGTCTTTACAGACAGGTTTGACTGTATTCATATAGATAATATTAAATGTATAGGCACCAGCTATTTAATGTTATTATATCATGATATGTTGTTAAACAGACCTTCATAAAAATTAATAAACATTAAATAATAAATAAATGAAAATAATACAACAGTATTCATACCAAAACTTCGAAAATTGCCCAAAATGTTGTAAAACATGTTTTCATTGGCTCAGACCACCTCATAATTTTGTTTACGACTGTTCTCAAATAAATAGATAGGGACACTACTAACCTTTCAGGGAATTGCCGCTAAACTATTGTAAGTCAGTTGTGTAAATACATAGAAAAGCTGTGGGTTACAATATTTTTGCACCAAACCTTCAATTTGGAACGAGAGTTTAAACTTGCCACATTCTTCAATAGTCAGAGAATACCTGTCTGTATGAACATTAATTAGTCATGTCATCGAATGTTTGCATAAACTTTAAACTTGAAAACACTCACTTTTTATAATTTACCTCCTGAACAAATAATATTTGAAAATACATGCAAAATATCAGTTGGTATGAGGACGCTTGAGCTGCTTAAAATCTTACTTCTAATCACGTAATCACCTTGTGATTCTATTATAGGCACAAACAGACACCTGTATCTGTCCCCTAATTTCAAGTGGCCCCATCTCACCCCTATGACCCTTATCTTAATAAATGTTACCCAAACAAAGCTTGGCAGCCCCTAATCTCCCCCCTATACTCTTCTAAGTATAGATAACTGTACTGTTAGTTGATCATGTTTATCATTAGAAACAGAAACGAATATTGTGATATCCGGCTTTTTGTCACCACAAAATGTAATTACAGGTAGATATATAGGCATTTCTTGTAATATTATCTGAAACGGCTCCACCTTCTTCTTTGAAAAATTCTAATAAAATTTCTCAGACAAAACGAAATATAGATACATAATATTCTATAGACGTATTCACATGTTTTGGGGGCTCCTAAGTCTTGTACTTTAAGGAATATATTTGCATGGTTATGAGGTGGTGACGAATAAACCATGATTGATTTATGGCCTGATTAAGTAAGTTATTTGTCTGATGATAAATCACTGCAATGTGAATATACTGAACAGAAATAAAATTACCCCACTTTGGTGCACAACATTTTTTACTCTCCACTAGAAGATAAAAATAGACATCCATGTAAATATATTTCTGTATACGTTACATAGTGCGGCCTCCCTAGAACTACACCTTTTGGTCTAAATGTGGCTGTTGTTGAGAGGTTGTTGCTTAAGAGAGGGCTGCTCTGGAGAGGTTGTTGCTTAAGAGAGGGCTGCTCTGGAGAGGTTGTTGCTTAAGAGAGGGCTGCTCTGGAGAGGTTGTTGCTTAAGAGAGGGCTGCTCTGGAGAGGTTGTTGCTTAAGAGAGGGCTGCTCTGGAGAGGTTGTTGCTTAAGAGAGGGCTGCTCTGGAGAGGTTGTTGCTTAAGAGAGGGCTGCTCTGGAGAGGTTGTTGCTTAAGAGAGGGCTGCTCTGGAGAGGTTGTTGCTTAAGAGAGGGCTGTTCTGGAGAGGTTGTTGCTTAAGAGAGGGCTGCTCTGGAGAGGTTGTTGCTTAAGAGAGGGCTGTTCTGGAGAGGTTGTTGCTTAAGAGAGGGCTGCTCTGGAGAGGTTGTTGCTTAAGAGAGGGCTGCTCTTTAGAGGTTGTTGCTTAAGAGAGGGCTGTTCTGGAGAGGTTGTTGCTTAAGAGAGGGCTGCTCTGGAGAGGTTGTTGCTCAAGAGAGGGCTTATCTGGAGAGGTTGTTGCTTAAGAGAGGGTTGCTCTGGAGAGGTTGTTGCTTAAGAGAGTGTTGCTCTGGAGAGGTTGTTGCTTAAGAGATGGTTGCTCTGGAGAGGTTGTTGCTTAAGAGAGGGTTGCTCTGGAGAGGTTGTTGCTTAAGAGAGGGCTGCTCTGGAGAGGTTGTTGCTCAAGAAAGGGCTGCTCTGGAGAGGTTGTTGCTCAAGAGAGGTCCACTCTGGAGAGGTTGTTGCTTAAGAGAGGGCTGCTCTTTAGAGGTTGTTGCTTAAGAGAGGGCTGTTCTGGAGAGGTTGTTGCTTAAGAGAGGGCTGCTCTGGAGAGGTTGTTGCTCAAGAGAGGGCTTATCTGGAGAGGTTGTTGCTTAAGAGAGGGTTGCTCTGGAGAGGTTGTTGCTTAAGAGAGTGTTGCTCTGGAGAGGTTGTTGCTTAAGAGATGGTTGCTCTGGAGAGGTTGTTGCTTAAGAGAGGGTTGCTCTGGAGAGGTTGTTGCTTAAGAGAGGGCTGCTCTGGAGAGGTTGTTGCTCAAGAAAGGGCTGCTCTGGAGAGGTTGTTGCTCAAGAGAGGTCCACTCTGGAGAGGTTGTTGCTCAAGATGTCCACTCTGGAGAGGTTGTTGCTCAAGAGAGGTCCACACTGGAGAGGTTGTTGCCAAAGAGAGGTCCACTCTGGAGAGGTTGTTGTTCAAGAGAGGGCTGCTCAGGAGAGGATGCACTGTTTTTGCTAGTGTCAGATATAATCGCTGTGTTTTAATTTCTTCCTGTATTTACTGTCTATTTACACCAGGCTTAGATATAAAGTCATTGGTGGAAAATAAGATTCTGCGTTTCTTTTTTCGTTGAGTATACATGCAGTTTAATGCAAGCAAATATATCAAGCTAGGGTGTTAAGTTTCAATATCAAATAATCTTCATGCATACTGAAATCTAACACCATTGCCCCAACTTTTTGTCAAATTACAAAACTGAGATAATAGTTTGTAAACTTCAGTGTACCGTATAAGGACAAACTCGGGTTATACCCATGACGGATAATTATAAGGATTCATTTACTTTAATACTGCTGACATATTAAATCCTTATTCAAAATGCACCATTTGTAAATATTGAAAAAAAAATCTTGACAAACAAACATTTGTTGACAATGGTTTTACACAATCTTGTCACAGATACCAGACTATTTTTAGATATCGTTGAAAAATTTATCACTTCCTTTAAAATTGTGACGACGTTTTTTTTGTCTCCACCAAGTTATGCAATGTCAGAAGTTCAAAGACTCGACTTAAGGCATTCGTATTAAAAATTTGTCGTTATCTTGATAACAATCTTATGAAACAAATTTTGAAAATTAACAAAATGCCATGTTTCACCTTGTCAACTAAAGAATGTATATAAGAGATGATTTTTATGCAAAATATCTAATACAGATATCTAGAAATCCACTAGCCCGACGTCCCGGACTAGTCTAGTGTTGAATCTGGCTACCAACACTTCAGTTTAAGTTAGTCTCAGACAAGTCTGTTTTTAAAGCTTACAGACATCAGCAATTGTTCAGTTGTAAGTTAAACCTTGGAATCCCACAAACATATACATGCGATTATCAATTTTAGATTGTGGAGCTATCATTGTGTATGTTTATTTGTTGCTACATTGACCGTTATTCTCGAACAACTAGCTTCCTTCGTCGTACAAGTCAAATTTTACATTTCCATTAGTCTGAGACAAGAGTCTTTGAAAAACATTTTAGAGCCCTGACTTCAGTTAAAATACTCTCCTCAGATATTTCTGTGGGAAAAAATAATGAAGGCGTGCTAGTTTTAATAAAATATGTGTGAAATAAATCAGCAATTAAATTTTAATTAAAATGCAATTACCAATTAAGGTGGATACCCTATCCACCTGGTTTCCTACCTTTACAAAATTAATGACACCTTGGTCTGAGGATACATACCTAAGTTGGGATACCAGTCTAAGAACTCAGGCTTCTGATTGGATAGTTTTTAAGCACTGAGTCCTTGTATTGACCAATAGCAATGCAGCGTCCTCTTAGACTTGTGTATAATCTTTGTCCCTGATGTGGCACTCTATTAATACAATACAAGTGTATTTAGTTCAGTTCGGGTATTTTTTATGACAAGTTAACCTGAAACGGACATTACTCTTGCATTTTATTTTTCAAATATAATTTACGATGTATCGTTTTTTGGCTGTGATGATAAATTGCTATCATAATGAATGAATTTGAGATATTGGGAGACATATTTCTTTACATTGTTAACTTTTGTAAAATTTTAGTCGCCACTAGTTTCATAAATGTATGTGTGAATATAAATCACACAATTGTCTGCCGTAGCGTTGTGGACCTATCATACGTGGAGAAATCCTACTTTCGGGTCGTGATTTACTGATGAAAGTTGATAGATAAATGTATTAAAGAAAATGTCAAAACTGTGGAAATGTAATTTGTGTTTACTGAAGTGTGGCTAGATAAATCAACAATGAGTCTACTCTATATGATGTCTGCTAGATTTCAGCAGCCTCATGTCGGAGAAAGATTTGATAATATCAAACATTTTAGTGGTCATATTTAATTGTTATCTCAGTTTGTCGGCGGGGGGGGGGGGTGGGGGGAGGGGCCGGATGTAAAGTGGTGATGTGACCGTTATCTCCATCATATTTTGGAAATAGGCTTCTTCGTGGCGAGCCTGGTCAGTATCCCAGTACCTAAGTTCAAGTCGGGGCCTAAGGTACCCTGCGGAAAAAATCATATCCAGACCATGGTTTAACCATGGTGAATCCATGTTTAAACCATGTTTAAAGACCATGTTCTAGATATGTAATAGTTCTAAAATGATCATGGTTAAACCATGGTATAACCAGGTTTGTCAATTGGCACACTACCATTTCAAGGCCATGCCATGGTCATGGATTCTCTGTTTTGACTATATTTTGACCCTGTCTTTTTAGACATGATTTGGACTTATTTTGCATATGGTCAAATGATTTCCACATCATGTCCAACAACTCGCTGCCAAACCAAAGACAAATCAGATACTCATCAGACTGTTTTGGCAATGTTATGTCAAAAATGACCATGGTTAAACCATGGTATAACCAGGTTTGTCAATTGGCACACTACCATTTCAAGGCCATACCATGGTCATGGATTCCCTGTTCTGACTATGGTTTGACCCCGTCTTTTTGGACATTATTTGTACATGTAATAGTTCTAAAATGCCCATGGTTAAACCATGGTATAACCAGGTTTGTCAATTGGCACACTACCATTTCAAGGCCATACCATGGTCATGGATTCCCTGTTCTGACTATGGTTTGACCCCGTCTTTTTGGACATGATTTGTACATGTAATAGTTCTAAAATGCCCATGGTTAAACCATGGTACAACCACGTTTGTCAATTGGCTCACTACTATTTCAGGGTCATGTCATGGTCATGGATTGTCTGTTTTGACTATGTTTTGGCCTTTTGACAAACATGGTTGAACAGTGGTTGAACCGTGATCATTACTGGTCTACAAGATGGCCATATCATGCCCATGTATCAATGTCGTAGCAGGGTTATATTATGGGCCTAGTGACCTAGTTATTGACACCCCTGATGGCCCAAATTTAGTAGAGATTGTTATTGTGACCAAGTTTCATAATGATTAGGCCAAAATTGTGACATCTATTGTGTTCACAAGGTTTTACTAAAGTTTGAACCTAGTGACCGAGTTTTTTACCCTGGATGACCCAATATCGAAGGGGACGCAGATTCATTGTACTCTAACCCATGTCTGTCCTGTTATTACGGACATAAGAGTGATCACAAAAGCTCGCCTTGTCACGTGACAAGGTGAGCTAAAATAACATGTTACAATATGAGATCAGTAAACTGCAAAGGCTTTAAGTAAATTGCGAACTTGTTATTATTGAAAAAAACTTGCTTCATTTATAAATAAAATGACAAGAAAAAGTTCAAAGCAGGTAAAAAGAACAGTAAAGTCAAGAAGTTGTGATATTGTAGGTGCTCTAGGTGTGCTGCATTTGAATGATAACCAGCCAGAAGTTCTGCATACTATATTCCAGCATTTGAATGTAACAGATACTGTTAACCTGAGAAAAGTTCTTTGGGTTATTGTGAATGGTCAGAAGTTCCATGGAGCTGAATACAGGAAAATGAAGAAGAGGCAGTGTAGCATTGCATTAACTACCACGGGTGATGTAGTGGCTGTGCAGTACTTCGTGTACAATATACTTGAAGATACAGTTCATTTAGTTTGTAAAAAATTTGAAAATAACATTGACTTGCATATATATGAAAATAGTGGATGTCATGTTTTTCTGATGAGAGAAACAAACCAAATCTTGGTGTTACCTGTTGAGACACTGTCACAGAAAGTTTTTCTTGTTAAAGTTGGTCATGTTTGTTATATATCAAAAGCGCCAAATCTTTTTGGTTATTCTGTATTAAAGTAGACCTTAAAGATTTCCAAAAGTATGCATTTATTAAGACTCTTAAAATTGTAATGCAAATATGTAGCTTTACTATTCAAAGAATAGGGGAGCTATCCTAAGCATGTGGCTAATTAAGCTTTGTATACATGTACATACTTTGTCAATCCTATAGAGTACTCTCCTATCAAGACTATCATGGCTGCATGCAAAAAAAGTCAGTGGAATACCACCGGTATACCACCGGTATTCCACCTGGTAATTCAGTGGAATACCGGCGGTAAAATTACCTGGTATTCCACTGAAAGTTTACCGCCGGTATTCCAGTGGAATACCACTGGTAAATTTCTCTGGTATACCTGCGGTAAACTTTCAGTGGTATTCCACTGGAGTACCAGAGAAATTTACCACTGGTATACAACTGAAATATTGACAGAATCTGCAAATATTCCTAGCATAATGAGTTAAAACAACAGAACAAACTTGTGACCTGATAAATCTTGTGATTGCTTATTCAAACAACAAAAGTATACTATTTTACCCCATAGGAAGGGCAACACTTATACTATATCCATACGTCTTCCAGAATAACAAAATAATTACATTTTAAAAATAAACTAACACATCCTTACAGGTAGTCACTTAGGACTTTTCCAGGACAATCTCCCTAGGGGGGTGGTAAGAATGACAACCACTTAAAATTTCCTTGGTGGGGATCAAAACCTGAATACAATTCTGGTGACTGATGGTCAACTTTTTCGACTGTCATTCCTATCCAGCAGGGAGATTTTCCTTGAGGTATGAAAAAGTGACCAACAGATTCAAGGATACATGTATAGTAAATATTTTACATATTTGTGATAAAGCTGACTCAATATATACTTAAGGACTTTGAAAACGCACGCTTTGGATATGTGTGTTTTCACAACGAAAGCACTTACTATATGATTATATTCATACACGTTAGTTGTAACCTATTCATTGCCGCCATTTAGACACCAACACATTTAAAATTGATTGAGTAATAACGAAATTATCGCATGATAAAGACCGTGCTCCAAAAATCGAAAGTAACACTTTTGCCGGCTACTTGTGATTAGATATTGCAACTGTCAACATGACAATGCACCAATTGTAGTGATTTATTCATCAGATCAGGGATTTATGAAAGGGGTTTATAAAAGTTACACAAGTAGTGTAACCAATGATATTAATGAATTGTTTTTATAATTAAAAATGGTTTGCATGAAATTTCAGTGGATGTTTTTTCAGTAACCACGAATTTTCGTCATGTTGACAGTTGCAATATCTAATCACAAGTAGCCGGCAAAAGTGTTACTTTCGATTTTTGGAGCACGGTCTTTATCATGCGATAATTTCGTTATTACTCAATCAATTTTAAATGTGTTGGTGTCTAAATGGCGGCAATGAATAGGTTACAACTAACGTGTATGAATATAATCATATAGTAAGTGCTTTCGTTGTGAAAACACACATATCCAAAGCGTGCGTTTTCAAAGTCCTTAAGTATAGCATACACACATATCTTAGTTAACAAAATAAGACAAATCATTGTTTACAGTTTTACCTAAAAAATAATTAATTTTACACATACTTGCATATGATCAGAACGTCACAACTGGCAATTAAATATTAATCAAACTACATTCATGAACAAAAATACTTGGTACTTAAAATGCAATGGTGACAATAATTAACACATTTTGTAAGAACACACCCATGTGACCATTACTGAAAACTGAAATTCTTAGAGAATTTAAAATGATACATTATTAAACAATAGAATTACAAATTCACACTTTAAACTATTTCCATAATTCAGTAGATCTTTCTGTGAAGTCCATCCACGCACTCCACAAATTTCTTTCTTCCATGGTATAAGTTGAACAAAATTAAATGCATTGAAGAGAATGTGTGTAACCTAATGAGAGTTAAGAAACAAAGGTTTTTTGAAAGTCATTGGTGATTTTAACATCACCACACCAACATTTTTTACATCACCACACCAACATGTTTTTGCAGTGTCATCAACGGAAAACACTATGGGTAGATGCACCTATCTCTTCCTAGCTACCACAAAACCTCCAAGACTTTAAACGACCAGGGTGTTTTTAAACACATCTTTAATATTATCACCTCGTGAGTTATACAATTGTCTGAAATATAAAACATAAATTTACTTCTAACTTGAGAAGATACAAACAACATATTAAACAAATCACATTAAAACTAGCTGCCAAACCAAAGAGGAAACAATTTGGTAAAAATTAACGACTTCTCCGTTAATAAATCACAACTGTAAGTAAACCGTGACAAAATCAAAAGCGGAATGCATAAAATTGCTCTACACATTAAATTATTGTCATCAAAATTAATTCTCAATGTTAGGAAATAATAGAATGACACCAGTAACCGTTTAGGAATGCTATGGGTCGAAATGAACAGAGGCGAAATGACTTGAGTACGAATCAACCATTCCTGACGTAAGTGCAGACTTAGAACACGTATTTTAAACGATTTTCTTGAAACAGGTACTGTACTTCAGCTCTTATTTATTCTATGCAATCGTATGGAATTAATTACGATAAATGCCACCAACCACAACACCCGATTCAACAGTTTTCAAGCTAGCATGAGTGAATCACTCGAAAAAATGGACGGTTACGCAGAGTTCTTTTGTCGTTTTGGTCGGGGAAATAACAGTCTGAAATTCGCCGCTGCCACCAATGTTATATATTTGACAGTGTTCAAATAAGCATACAGTTACACTTACCTGCACCATTGGTAGGTTTTATTTGTTCTGCGGAACCTTTTATTAGGTATGATCGTCAATTTTAGAACAGCTATCGGCGGGCAATTCTCCCGCTTCTCTCACCAAATGTAAACACGCCGGGTATAAAACTAAGTAATACCGGACCGAATAGCGGACGGTACGCAGTTCGTTGACGTACGACATATAATACGCGTTACGAGGATGAGATGTTATTCGGATCATATTTGAGTATTAAATACGACAATTAGTACATATTTAATATTTGCCTTAAAAGATTAAGTAAAATTTTGCAACAAATAATCAATTTAATGTCTGAAAAAGTCCGTCAGTGTTTTTGAGAAATTATCATACACGTATTTGATTCAGAAATATTTAGCAAATGTTCAAAAAATGTCCGTCCCGTAAAGTTTGATTCAGAAATATTCAGTTTGAAAACACAAGTTAACAGTTTCAAAAGGCACTACACTCCCCCCATTTTTATCAGAAAAATTCTAAAAAAAAAATTCATTAGGGATGCCAATTGGATTATTGCTTACCAGTGGTATTCCACTGGTGTTACACTGGCATTCCAATGGATTTTTGTTTACCACTGGAATGCAGTGGAATTCCACTGGAATTCCAGTGGATTTATGTTTACCACTGGAATGCAGTGGAATACCACTGCATTCCAGTGGAATTCCAGTGGAATTTTGCTTACCACTGGAATGCAGTGGTATTCCACTGGTATTCCACTGACTTTTTTACTGGGGTGATAATACAGTTTATTTTACATGAATTATGGCCGATTTAGAACATTTGCTTAAAAGTTATGTGCACCTTTCAATTTTAGTACAATCAAGTAACATAAGATGGGAATATGAATTACCGGTATGGCCATTTTGGACTACTGGTAAAAATGGATTAAGTTTTGTGAACAACCACTATCTATTCTGTATCTTTGTAATTAGTAACTTTACACAGTGGTATTTAGGTCTGCCATCTGTGCACAAACACAGGATGTAAATAAACATTGTAATTTCTCAGCCTCGATAGCCTAGTGATTGAGTGTCTGCTTCGAGTGCTGGAGGTTCCTGGTTCAATCCCTGAGGCTGCGTCATACCAAAGACGAAATAAAAATGGTACCAGTAATGCCCTTGCTAGACGCTCTGCATAAAAAGGGACAACTGGCTTCTCTCTCATACCCTCGTGGCGATGGATACCATCAGGAATGAGGTGTCGAGAGTAATTAATATAAGTTGTAAGAACTTGTTTCACAATCAACCAAAAATAAATTAGTATAAATAAGGATGTGTTACATTCAAGCATAATTTGTGTATATATCCAAATTGCTTATTTGACTATGTAAACATGTCATAATTATATATATATATGTGTATGAAAGGATTAAAAAAAAATCAGTATAAATTAATTTCTCAGCAACAACATAATATCTATTTTACTCAAATCATTTACAATGTCATATAGTATACAAAATATTAATTTCTTATTTCATCAGATTGTGTGTATGAGTATGTGGCTATGTTTTGATGTTACTTTGTTTGTATACAAGTGACTGTCATATTTTAAATGAACTGTATATTATCCCTTGTGTTTAATGCACCTGTCAATATTTTGCCCACCCTGGGGGGTTGCGGGCTGACCCAGGGGATCTTGACATTTTAACATTCTGATGTCCCCACCCTAAAGACAATCGTTTTTGTCTAAATCCCCACCCTAGCGCCTGTAATGGGTCCCAGGATGTAAAAACGGGCCAAAGTCTATTTCCCAGGACCCGGAGTCAAATAAGTTATTCAAATTCCTACCTGTCAGGAATAGTTTTCTGTCTAAAGTCCCTGTATGCCCTCTGCCCCCTATTGCAGGCAAAATATTGACAGGTGCATTATGTCTGTTATAATGACAATTCTTTTTACCAGTGTCAAAACACTGACTCTATGAACGTTTTGATTTGAACTTGATACGGAACTGTTATTCTTCTTTGGAGTTGTTATGAATTTGATTTGACCATGGTCAAGATATGTCCATTTTTTAATCAACCAATGTGCTATGATATGACTCTGTTATTTGACCATAATTTTTAACCAGTGGCAAAACACTGACATTTTGAAAATTTTGATTTGAACTTGATATGGAAGTGTTATTCTTCTTGGAGTTGATATGAATTTGATTTGACCATGGTCAAGATATGTCCATTTTTTAATCAACCAATGTGCTATGATATGTCTGTTATTTGACCATATTTTTAACCAGTGCCAAAACACTGACCTTTTGAAAATTTTGATTTGAACTTGATATGGAAGTGTTATTCTTCTTTGAAGTTGTTATGAATTTGATTTGACCATGGTCAAAATATATCCATTGTTTGTCTCTGATTTTTCAGTGATATAGAAATGGTCATATCATGGTCACAGCATGGCTATTTCATGACCATTAATTTATTTGACCTTGAAACATGGCCATATCATTGTTGGCAATGGTCAAACCATGGTCATCAGTGAAATGGCATTGGTCATAATCGCAGGGTAATGAAACTTTGTTTGGAGAACCAGTCTCACAGAGAAGCCTTGCCATTGGTCAATATTAAAACTGAGATCATATACTCGAGTTTGGACATGGGGTCTCGAATGTCACATTTATAACTAATACATAGGACATTTTGGTATATTCTGAATGTTAAATTCTGACTACAAAAACAACCTTTCCAGGGCAACTCTCATTAAGGGATGCAAATGTTGACTCTTGTTGACAGGTTGATGATCTGTAGAGGTTAAAATGATAATAAATATTTTGCGGGCTCAACGCAACACTAATGTAACTCCTATGTATTTATATAGGAGTTACAACAGTGTTGCGTCGAGCCCTCAATTTGACGACAGGGAAATTGGTAATGTTGTTTAAGACAGGTTGTTGCTCACGAGCGGTCTAATCTGAAGAGATTTCACTGTAGTGGTAACTGTTCAGAATCCGGCACCATTCAATGGATGTTCAAGTTTAGACAGAAGCTTGGATCTCAATCTAGGTGGATAGCTGCATCTAACTACATGCTTACTAATGCTCTGGATTGACTAAAAGTCTCATGAACACCATCTCCAAAGTGTACGTATACAGACCACCCATGTGTGTCACAACATTTATTCTGGGTCCACCTATAAAATTGGGGGAAGTGTTGATCTTATTTGTAAAAAAAAACTATGTTTTATGTTAACCACTAAACCAACTTCTCATCAACCGAACAACATTTGTAACCTTGACGCAGATTTGTTAACCTCTCGATAAGGGGTATGTTACCTTACCGAAATCCTCTGAATTTCGGTGAATTTACCGAAATCCATTTTGGATCTGGAGTGACCTGCCATCATCACATCTCGAGTTTTTTTATCTTGCACAACAAAAGTTCACGTTCAAATTGTGCCGACCATTTTTTTTTCAAGATATTTCTTGTTTTGTCTCGACCTATCTTACAAAATGGTCCAAGATAAAAAAATGTTGATGAATTATTTTTGTGCATGTTCCTGAATTTGTGTGGGATTTTATGACACTAAGTGACAAATGACTGTAGCTTCTAACATAATTCATAACTTGCATAAAAAAATAAATGAATGATTGAATGTTTGATGATTTCAGTTATTAATCAAAGATATGAATTTGGTGATACATGCATTTGATGATTATAAACGGCTTATTTTTTAGGTTTGTGTTTTTTTCTTATAACACATGTTTCAATGATTCATTAATGTTATACAATTTATTTCACATTTCTCAGTATTTGTCTTCCACAGAGTTTACTGAATAGAGGGACATAAGTCAGGAAATGCTGGTTTCAAGTCGAGGGGTAACCTTTATGTCCTTGAGCCATTATGGCGTTTGTATGTGCACGAGGGTGAGGCATATGGTAATTGCAACGTTCTGTACAATCAGTAGTTTGTCTGCTTGCCTTTTTTCTCACTTTGATGCTAGAATGTTTAAATGAGGGCCACTGTACCATTTTCCAACCCCTTTTTAAGAGACGTCATTTCCAGAAAACTTCTCATGTGACGTCACCATGTACAGACAGTAAGCAATTTTGGCCCCATATGGCAATATGAAAACGAAGTGACCATATGGAGTAAATATTGTTTCCTCCTTGCAAATAGTGACATCACATGTTGTGTTTTCTTGAAACGGCGTCACTTACGGAAGAGGCTGTAAGTCCCAAATCCTCTTGCTGACATTTTTTCAAAAGGTCTAATTTGAGATCTTGTCTCAAACAAAAAAAGTTAAGAACAGTGATTGAACGCATTACCCATCCCTGGTATAGTCAATTCAAAGTTAGTTTGGAATACCGTTCTTGTGTACACAATATTGATTGGTCAACATTTTGCAAAACATGTTTTCATTGGTTGGTCACCTTAAAATTGGTTTACAGCCATTCTTAAGTAAATAAAAACATATAAGCTGCACTACTAAAAGAAAGTCTATCAGTAGCAAAAGTTTTGTTGAATGATTTTCTTTGTACAAGAAGTGAAATAATTGACTTGAGAAAATTCTCAGTCTGAGAAGTTATGGTAAGGCAGGGGCCAGGTGTTTGATATAGGGTCAGTACCCTTTTACGACAATATGAAAACCTTTTTGCCTCTTTGTATTTATGGAATATTTTTTAACCGTGTGAAAGTTTAATCTTTAAACTTATAGAGGTTGAATACGCTATATAATGGAAAGTTTGTAATTTGGTCAAAATAATTGTCCGGCTCCCGTTAAAAGATTTGAAAAGAAGAAAAATATTTTTGTTAAAAGGGAAGGTGAGAATTGATGCTATCTTTCCAATGTCACTCGTTCATCATGCTTGATAATTATCGTACGATCTTAATGACACGGGATTTCTATATCACTTGGTACAAAATATACAGTTATTTTCATTTAAATGAGCTATTTATGGACCAGATATTAAGATATATACAAAATACTGAAGGATATTTACAATGGTACCATATGTCAGTATCTACCTGAGACGTATAACTGTCAATACATATCACTGTAATGGTTTTGTACCAATGTCAATGGTCAGCTGGCCTTAGTTGTCATACCATCTTGACCTTTACAGATGACCTCAACTAATATCACCTTGTTGATGTGTTGCTATAAAGGTGTTGCACGAAATTGATGAGCTTGTCTCCAAACACAATCTTGTTTTCCATTGTACTGCAGGGGCGTAAATTCCTATAGGCCAAGGCCTACACCCTTTTTAAAAAAATCGAAACCCCCCTAAAACTAGGCCTACACATCAATTTGAGCTCACCTACACCCCTGTACTGGTTAATGCTTGTGCTCATTAATGAGGGATGTCACAAAAATTAATGTCAGATTAGGACACTTTTTGAACACCCCTCCTATTATTGCTTGAAATTTATGCTAATTGACAATTCATTTTGACGGAGCAGTTTTATATTGCTATTTATATTCATTGTTGAAATTAGCAAAAACATAATTACAGCTTCTGTTTGACCCAGATTTGAGCAAGCTGTTGCCTTAATGAATATAATACATGTAAGCATTCATAATCATATTTCATATATAATGCACATGATTTAATTGCATCAGTTCCATATGCATTAAGTTTCAGCTATAGAATATACAGTAAAATCTCAATAATAAGACCACCCTTGGGACCCTTGAAAACTGGTCTTCTTGTTGAGGTGGTCTTAATATTGAGGTTGAATAAAGAGCAAAACAGTGAAATGAACTTGAAAATTTAGTTCTTAATTTTGAGGTGGTCTTATTATTGAGGTGGTCTTATTATTGAGGTGGTCTTATTATTGAGGTGGTCTTAAAGTGAGGTTATGCTGTACTTTACAACATTCTCAAGTTGTATAACCTTTGACCCAGACTGCTTAGCACACAAACTTGATAATATAATTTTTACCTATAAATGTCAAACAGAAGCAGTTCATTGGAAGCGGATTCAAGATCTAGTGGTAATGCGCTGGGGTCGCAGGTTCAATCCCCCACTCCACCACTAACAGTACTAACAGTCTTTCGGATGAGTCTTTGAAAAACCGAGGTTCCATGTACGATATGTTACACTGGGCACGTAAAATAACTCTATGATATTTTACACTGGGCACATAAAATAACCAGGGGTGCTTCTGGACCTGGGGCATCTTCTGTATCATGCACTATTCTTCAAAAATCTAAAATGACTAGTATTTTCACGCTATTACACACAATTAAGAGTAGACTGCCCACACTCCTGATCTGACGGTCGTGAGTTTAAGCTTCATTGAGCAGTGTTTGATCATGAACTTCGTAATTTATGTATTTTGCGAGTCCTTGTTGCCAAGGAAACGGTCATTGAGAGTGATTAGAATAAGTTGTAAGAGCTTGTTTCGTAAAACATTGTAAATGTAACATAAATAAGTTAAAAGTTATCAATTTACCTCTCTGCATTATTTCATTTCCAACACATTTGATTGACCCGAGATTTTGAAACCTCAGGTCATAGGCATCTAACCAATGAGTAATGTTTTTGTTTTAAGGATTAAATTCCATTGTTGCTTATATCAGTAACAAATATTTATCATTTACCTATGATACTTGCGAAAGTCAAAGAATCCCTACTATTAGTATTGTCACTTTTTCCTCTGAGATTTGGTTAATTGGTTGACATTAGACACATAGCGTTCTTAAACTGGATGTTTTATATTGCTTGTTTAGTGATGGAAGCATTTCAATAGTTTTGTTTAAAGCATTAAAGTTAATCATTATATTTGACTGCTGTTTCTGAGTCCAACTAAATTCCAGCTGTTCTGTTCTCATTTGTTAGAGATTTAGAACTGCTCACTGAATACTGGTAATACCTGGCTAATAGTTTGAAAGTGACATTATACATTATTCTGGAGTCCTGTTCAGGTAATAAAAACATTGTTTAATCATCAGCTATGTAGTGACCCTATCATCATGGTGTTATGTGCAATGCTGGTGATAGAAGGACATTACCACAGCCCTAACAGGATTCTGTATATTTATACTTTGTCATTGATTGATAGTGCTGTTTAATATCAATAAATTTAGCTATACAGATAATTAATTATAGAATTTTGACATTATTTTCTCAAAACTGCGGCTTTAAAGAGCACTAGTTTAGTGGATCACATGTTGACTGCTCAACCCTTCTAGTTAGTTAGTGTGGACCCCACAAAGGTTGCAACCACACCTGTTGTTATGTATGCTAACTTCAAATCACTTGCCCCCCATGGTTGTGGGTTCAAACCCCTATTGGGATATATAAATGTAAGTCAGCTGGTTAATGGAAGGTTGGTGGTTCTACCCTGGTGTCTGCCTGTGTCCTTCTTCGCCCTAATTGGTAGAAAAATCACTACAATACCCTGGCTGTTTATGTGATGAAAATAAAATTGCTCTTATAACTCAGACACTGTGTTTGACTTATATTATGAGGTATGGTATAGGTTTCTAGTATGGTATAAAACCTGTCACAGATTGACTAAAACTTTATTGCAATCTTCAATCACCGTCTCATCAGAGGTGTCATAGTAATCATATTCAATGAATATGTAAAACATTTAATTGTAAAGGGATGAAACGATGTTGTCAACACTAAGGGCAGTCCTTGAACATCTATGTGTTTCAGTACCTCAAACTAAAATGTTTTTAATGAATAGGTTATAGCCTTGTTATACTTACTTGAGAAAAGTTGTAACGAAATTGTGTAGTGGTCAGCCAATGAAAAATGTTTCGGAAAATATTGACGTTATTAAAAATGGAAGTTATGTACACGATTACTGACTATTCTCAACTCATTTTGAATCCAGTAGTAAGGTCAATTATTTTCTTTCGATGTTTTTTAGAATTCTACGTATAGAAAACATAAAAGCCGAATCTTGCATGCAGAATTTTTTTAGAGCCATGAATTTTGGCTGAGGTCAAAAACGATAGGTCGGTTGGGGTGCGACAAACGTACAATTTGTAGGGATGGCCTAATGTAGTATATGTAATTGATAATGTCAACATTGTAATTTCGAAGGTTGGTCAGCTTACAGCAATAAGAGTAATGATAAACGACTTCCCACTAAACTGAAAGCTGTTTTCGTATACTTGTATATCTTTATAATGGCAATGATGAATTTAAAAGGAAGTAGGTCTTAATCATCCATTTTTTTTAAAGGAAATAGCATCGCCATGGTGATTGGTGTAATATCAAATAATTGCGAAATTTTATCAAATTCTAACTGATACGGACATCACTTGCACCAATTAAGATGATATGATTTTAATATTGACTGTTTTATGGCAATTTGCTTTTTAACCCTGTATTTAAGTTATTGTCTGTTTTCAACCACAGGAATCCCCTGATTGGCTGAATGTCAAAAGGTCATAATGTATTGGAGTCCAGTGCATGACCAGTGGTTAATATGTACAAATTCGGCCACAGTGGCCGGTATTATAACCGGCTAATTTATGGGGTATTTTTATTGTAGTCAAAGTAATGGGTGGGTTGGAGTAATTGTTTGTAAATGGACATAAAGAAACCACATAAATGCGACCAATGCTTGTCACGTAGTCCATTTACCTCTGATCCACTTCCTGTATGACAGTTTAGGTCAGACGTTGTTGAATTTAACATTTTTATACGATTTGTAAAAGATGTTTGATGTGAAAATGAGATTTTTATTGGCTGAATCTTTTCATTAGTGACTAAACTGATCCAAATTTTGATATTCTGAAACTATAGAAAAATGTAATTACAACTTCTGTCTAAATGGAGATTATCCTCTTAAAAAGCTTTTGTTTGAAAAATTTAGTCTCTTTAAACATTAATATCAATTTAGGCTTGTACTACAATATGTTCACTAAAATAATGGCCTGTCACCATTCATGAACATAAAAATTCAATTTTTTGTTTTTATTTCAAATTATTTGCTGATGTATTACAAGCCTTCTTTTTTACAAATGTTTTTGTTTTGCTTCATTATCATCAGTAATAGCACTAGCATCAACATGGTTTTCATCATTTAAAGATATATCTGGCTCATCTGAATGTAAATTTTTTTAATAGACTTCATCCAGTATCGTTGTTACTTTTACTAAATCGTCTTTAATACTGCAATGTATAACGGATTAAAATAATATTTGTTATCATATTAAATGTACTAATAGAAAAAAATGGTAAAACAACGGGCGTGTTAAAAAAACTGGAAGTTTCTTTAATTTCATGATACATGTAATACAATCATCTTTTTTCGACAAATAAAAATGAATACACAATAAGTTTATATTTGTTTATGCATATTGATCAATGTTTTAACTGAATGGAATATAATTTTCATGTTTGTTTTGGTTAATAAATGAACACAAAATGAGCATAATATAACTGTAATGCAGCCCTGCGTTCAGTTACGGTTATCAGTCCTATCGTTTTGTAACGTTTTGCAATTTGGTTCCCGTGTGCAGCCAATGTGATATGGTGGGCAAGGGATAAAATACAAAACGTTTGCCACTGATAGCCGTAACTGAACCCAGGGCAGGTGTGTATATGTGAGGATTATGGTACAGTAACTTGTCAAATACTCTTATGTCACATAGGATATGGTCAGTGAAAATTTAACCAATACATTAGATCAATCTGTTTGCATTTCTCAGTGAATCATGCCACAGTTGTTTTTGTTTGTGCTCAATGTCTAAACATTGAAACTTAAATAAACTTTGAAACTTTGATCAAATCTTTAAAACAACAAGGCCTGGGGCAGTTTGGGTATTTCTTTAGATAAGTTTCAAAGGAGCTTTAATTCAGGTAACCCGGTAACAAAAACAAAATTAAGGTGAACAAATTCAATACCTGTTTTCCGCAATGAGCCCTACGTTTCCTTCAGTGGGATTATCTAACACAATACTTGAATGCTCCGGGTATTGATGTTCAAACTGAAAAAAATGGTTCAATTGTAAGACTTGTGACTCACTTACAATAATGACAATAGTATTTTTTTGTTACATTGTATTTTTTTGTGGTTTCGGTTGCCTAGTTACGTTTATTTAAAACAATTGATACTGATAGTGTATTTAACTTTGTATTGTTACAAGTTGGGTAGCATGTAGTTTTCCCTCTACAAAAAGTTTCTGCAGTAAAACCTCAATTAAAGACCACCTCAATAATAAAACGTACCACCTGGAAATTAAGAACACAATTTTCAAGTCCATTTACTGTTTTGCTCTTAATTCAAGCTCAATAAGAAGACGACCTCAATATGTAGACCAGTTTTCAAGGGTCCCAAAGGTGGTCATATTATTGAGGTTTTACTGTATATTAACTTGTGCCAATGAACAAAATAATAATAACTCAGTAATAAGACCACCCTTGGGACCCTTGAAAACTGGTCTTCTTGTTGAGGTGGTCTTAATATTGAGGTTGAACAAAGATCAAAACAGTGAAAATGGACTTGAAAATTGTGTTTTTACGTTTGAGGTGGTCTTATTATTGAGGTGGTCTTTAGGTGAGGTGTTACTGTATTATTTCCCTGAACCTCTTATTGAAAATGCAATGCCTTTACCATTCACAATAGTCAGTTCCCAGTAACTACAGACTATGTTATATCTTTATAGAATATATAAGTTGGTCATTGTTCATCACCCTGTTCTTAAAAGGAGTTTTGCTTCATGACTTCCATGAAATGGTCAGTTTGGTTAATAGTATACAAATAAGAACATTTTCTATGCGTACTCTCTACTGTATAGTTTAGTGTCTTCTGTACTCCCAACTTGCCTTGCCAAAAGTTTAATTGTTGTCACACTCCAGAGGTCTGACTGTTCAATCACTAAGCCTGTCCATGTTTGCTCATCTGATTATTGAGAATGAAAAATTGGAAAATTCAGCTTTAGATGTTGGTAAAATTATGAGTTGAAACTTCGAACTTTTCTATTTATTTTACTTTCCTAGCTCTTCAGTGCAAAGAAATGAAAAATAAGTCATCACCATTCAGAGACAACATTTATAATTCGTTAATTAGAAGTACAACTGTTAGTTACTGATTCATGATGTTGCCCTACCAATTGATGGAACAATTTTGTGTGGTAAACTCTTAATGTAATCTAGACATGAAAAAATGGGAAAACATTATCTTCAAATTAAACACTGTAGTCATGAAAATACCATCTCATGTGTTTTGGTGCTCTAATGATTTTGCAATTAGGAAGTTATTGCATGAGTGCTGGATTATGACAAAGCCTCTTGAAAACGTTCATAGCTAGACGCCATATGCACTTGGAGGGCATTGGAATTTTGCATTTTTTTCCTTTGCTTTAAGCGATATGCTTGGTATTTCAAAATTTCAAATATATTTCACCATCACTAAGCTTTAGATTGCAAAACAAATGCTTGTTTATGACTGTGTTTTGATTGACTGGTTCTCTGTACCCCTGATGCTTGTTTATGACTGTGTTTTGATTGACTGTTTCTCTGTACCCCTGTTGCATTCCTATATTCAGTTGTTGTTTGTTTTTGAGAAAGAAAAATTCTCATTTTGAATGAATCTTGTTTTAATTTTCAATAGAAACTATCGTGTTTTTTCCCGTTATATTGACTCCTAGTTAAGTGTGGCTCCAACATTGCATCTTGTGAATACTGGCAAGCCTTCTCTGTGTCTGATGTAGGGGTCATGGTGTGACCTTTCATCTTGAAGGTTACAGGTTTGTATCCTGAGACTCGGGGACAGTGGCGCCTTGGGAAAAAAAAGTCAGGTATTGGTTTAAAATAATGTAGCAAATAGAACTACATTCCTGAATCAATGTAGGTTTTAGAAAATGGGCAGCTTTTATATTAAGTATGTAATCCTTTTTTGGTGCCGCCGTACTAACATGGTTTTGCTATTTGCATATAAGTGTTGTGTAAACCACTCAAATCTTACGTTAACCACCTAGGCAATATTTCACTTTAACCGAACAACGTTTGTAACCTTGACGCGGATTGGTTTATCTTTCGATAAGGGGTACGTTTAACTTACTGAAATCCACTGAATTTCAGTGAATTTACCAAATTCAATTTTGGATCTGGAGTGACCATCAATCGTAACATCTCCGTAATTTTTTATGTTGCACACCAGATCTTAACATTCAAATTGCACCGACCATCTTTTTTCAAGATATTTTTTAATTTTTTATTACACTATCATTATGTCCTTGCAATTTCTAATGTATGCAAGAAAAAATCCCATCTAGGTCTATAAATGAAGTATGATGCATTGAATTCACCTGTAAAAACTTAATCGACTGATATTGATACTGATATATGTTAAATTCATTTAACGAAACAAGTAAAAACCTAATTTACTGATTTAAGACGATATTGATATCGTTTAATTGTATTATTTAAATCTTATTTAATTTAAATGTGTTTTTTTTCACGGATATTTACATATGAATAGACACTTAATATTCAACAGGTTGTGTTTAGAAGAATTAGTTTTCTACTGAAAAAAGTTGATGATACTATTAGTGGAAAGGATTCAGAAAATAATCTTGTATATTTATTTGATGGTATAGGGGCAAAGCTGTAATCGTGACAACTGTGGTAACAAAGAAATTATAGTACTATTATGCATTGTTACATCCCTACATTCAATTTAGAAGTAATTGGATTCCTAAGCCTTAGTAGTTATACTGTTATGAATAGAATTTAACGGCTATGAAAAATAGAGGTTTTTTTGAAATTGAGAATCTATTTAAATGGTTGCCTAGCTATAGACACTATTCATGTCACTTTACCTGTACCTGATCATTAGATATGCAACTTAAGTTAAGATTTAAATGTGACTGTTGAATACATCTTGTGTATAATCAAGTTCCTCTATACAAACTTTGTGTAAACAAAGCAAGGTTTTTTTTATATAGATTTGAAAAGCCAGTTGAAATCCAAGTATCATGTGATTTGATGTAGGCAGTCTTTGTGTCAACAAGCTAGTTTGAACAAAAAATAAGGAGTTTTTAGGGGATTTAGGAACATGATCGTAATCTAAATTTAGTGAAGCAAATCATCTTCAGTGGGTAGATCTGAGTTTCTACAAAGATGTCATAGGTGGTCTTATTATATGAACTTACATTGTGTCAAGTGCCATCTCCGTACAAGAAAATGTTTGCTTTTTGTAACTCTAATCTTGTTAAACAAAGATTATGGTTCGCTCACAATGGTACTTGCCATTTTAGTGTTGTTTATCAAGATAGTTTCCGAGACTGTTTGTTATATGGGGACTATCTGAAGATCTACTGTGGTTAAAACTACTTAGTTGTCATGATGTAACAAAATTTCTGTTTGAAAAGATGGACAGATATTAGTAGTACAATGTAAAATAATGCATGTGATAAAAAATTTACATTTTTGTCCGTTTAGTAATGTTATCATTATAGTTGTCATGGTGATCATTATTCATATTGTTTTGTAAAATCTTTTGTTTGAAGTTAATTTATGTTACACATGCTTTGTTTGTTTTGCAGTAATTATAGCGACATACAGGTTATAAAACAGAGCTGTAAAAACCAGTCTCAAAATGCAGCCTTGCCATTGGTCAATTTTAATACATCATTAAGAATACACCAATCAGATGCTTAAGTTTTGAAGTTGATTTGCAACCTTGAACCAATGTCTAAAAATCTTATTTTTTGGAAAAAAAAGAAGTTTTGAGTGCATGAATATCCCACTTTTAGCCAGTGTCAATTAAATAAAGTTGAATAATATTTGTTTGTAAAATCCATGATGACATAATGATATTTACACTGAACTTCAGCATTAATATTTTCCAGCACCAACCCGGCTCCATAGATATTTGTCTAAAGTTTAAATGTTCAGTCTCTGTAACTGAAAGTTTAAATAAATACTGATGAAGCTTACCAGTCTCTTTGGGTATAGATTGTGTATTAGGGATTCTACCAAATATAGTGCCATCTCTATGGAGTGGTCCTCTCTGGAACAACAACCTCTATTTAATAACACTTATTTTTTGTATTTAAAATTTAGTATCAATTTAACTTATCTAACCTCTACATACATCCAAAATGTGTGAATTCTACAGTGGGTTGCTCTTGGAAGGTTGCTCTGAAGTACATCAGTGTTTTTTAAGTCTGAAACTTGACCTTGATGTGTTAATTACTCTGCCGGAGTTGTGTATACAATAAATCCACTTTAAGCCCTATGTATGATATACTGACAAGTCCGAGACATTAAGCTGTTACTTTACAAAACTACTTTCACATCGAGGCATTTTAACTGTTAAAAATTCATGTGTTGTTAATTTGATGCTTAATCCTTCAGAGATCCCCCAGTATTTGGGTAAGCCATATTTTGCAGATTTGGCCTTCCATACTCTATACTCAACCCCCTTTTTTCACTTCGACCCTGAAAGCATGGAAGTGAAAACAAGTAGCCACATTCATAAAACAGGGCGTCGCCACACTGATCCCAAGGGTACAAACTGAAATAAAAAGTGGGGAGAGGGCACAAACTGAATTGGAGGAGTTCGGGACAACACAGGATTGCGCAACAATTAAACGTGAAAAAAAACACCACAGTTTTTTAACTTAAAGGGTTTAAAGATAGATAGTCATATTTTTTATCAAAATATGCTGAGTGGTTAGTTTTGAGAAAATGGCATTTAATGCCTTCATACAGATGTACACTAAAGCACTGCATCACAACTTTTCATGAAAGTTACGTGGATCTGATCTGTAGAACACGAATCTGATACAAGTATTTTCAATGCTTAAGCACCAATTTAGCACATAGGTCGAGACAGAAATCACCTTTTAATATAAGACTCATGTATTTGTGGTTTTGGAAAACATGTATGAAAAGTGACAATGCAGTATACTTGTAGAGTTTATCTGTATGAATGCATATTCCATGGATTTTCTCAAACTTAACGATTTAGCACACTTTGACTAATAACGAGACTTATAATCTACCTTTAAACCAACCTCAAACTTAACACTGACAGTGCTTAAAATCCCAAGAACCTTTAAATGAAGTTTATGTGCAGGAAACACGGATCACATGTAGATTGATGATGTGTGTGATTTTTCTCTCTCTTTTTTTCAAAATAATGTTAGATAACAAGAAAAAAATATGAAGAAAAGTAGGAAAAAATACGATATCTGACATGGACAAAAATTAATCATAATTGATGGCTTTCTTATTTTGAGGCACACTCTATATCTAACGAGGATGTATGATTTTAACAAAAATATGTGACCGTTAATTGCATTGCACTCAAATTTTTTAATTGATTGATGCAAATACATGACATATTTGTAACCAATTAACAGATATTATATTTATATAATCATGTAATTGATTCTGATGTCATTAAGCATTGGTACTCTTCAGTTTTAAGGTCACAAAATGTTATTTACGACATGTTTTGTCAAGACGTACTGTGTTTTTATGTAGTCACATTTGAAACAATCACTCAATTAATAATAACCCTATCAAGTAAACTATATGATTTTAATTCCATGTTTATGAAATAATACTCTAGTATCAGTAATAGAATACTGTGAAGAGTAGTATGTAGAAGGTAAAAAAAGCCCCATGCATGTCCTGTAGTGACATATTCCATGCTCATAAATAACTTTTAATGGAGGAAAATAGGGTCAATAATTTGAGAATTCTGTTTATGATTTTATTGGCATACTTCCATAATTCTTGTTCTGTTTCATGGGAAAAGTCAGTGGACAGGAAACTGTCCTATCAAGTTAAGTAATTTGAGTCCTAAGCTTCTCCTGGGTTATTACAAAATGATCTAGTAGGAAATAAATGTATACCAGTTCATTTTAGCTTGATTGTGAGGAAAGTACTGGTCTTGTTTGCAACAAAATCCCTCTCAACTCGCCTTTTCTTGGAATAACCCATACTCAGAGATGGCTGATGAGGAGGTACTGGGTCATTCTTTAAGGGTTTCGAACCTACAACCTCGTGCGGTGGTCGTGCGGTCAACAACTTGCCTACGTGTAGTGCTCACCCAAGTTATGCTTGATAGTCATCATGTACGTGCTCACCCATATACTGTTTGATAATCATTATGTATAGTGCTCACCCATATAATGTTTGATAATCATTATGTATAGTGCTCACCCATATAATGTTTGATAATCATTATGTATAGTGCTCACCCATATAATGTTTGATAATCATTATGTATAGTGCTCACCCATATAATGTTTGAGAATCATTATGTATAGTGCTCACCCATATAATGTTTGATAATCATTATGTATAGTGCTCACCCATATAATGTTTGATAATCATTATGTATAGTGCTCACCCATATAATGTTTGATAATCATTATGTATAGTGCTCACCCATATACTGTTTGATAATCATTATGTATAGTGCTCACCCATATAATGTTTGATAATCATTATGTATAGTGCTCACCCATATAATGTTTGATAATCATTATGTATAGTGCTCACCCATATAATGTTTGATAATCATTATGTATAGTGCTCACCCATATAATGTTTGATAATCATTATGTATAGTGCTCACCCATATAATTGTTTGATAATCATCATGTATAGTGCTCACCAACGTTATGCTAGTAATAGTCATCATGTCTGAATCTTAATATTAAGCTCATAACTAGACTTTGGTAAAAGGAGTCTGTCCCCAAGATGTTCTCCCAATTTGACTTAAATACATGGTCGTCTTAAAGCAACTGATAGCTTAGTGTTAAGGGGAGATGGTTTTAATCAGTTGGCTTTTACCAAACATTCAAACTGTCCAAGTAGAGAACTGGACATGACACCTAAGCTGTTTTTTATACAATGTCAAATGTGTCGTCAAATCAAAATCCCTAAAATCTAAACAAAATCCCTATGAAATAGACTTAAGTTTTCATGTGTAGTTTTATCTTTGTTCAGTTGTTTTCAATGGTGTTTTGCCATTCTATGATTGCCAGGTTTTCCCCTTAGTTGAAGATCTGGTGTTCACAGGGACCAAAACCAAAGCCAGGCCTACTTATAGTGTAACATCTGTTCATAGTCATTATATTATAAACCAGAAAGTTATGTATTGTTCTGGTACTAGTGCAAGTGTTGTTGCTGATTACCGACCGGTTGTGTACCAGACTTTGTGTCGGTTGTGTACCAGACGACCGGTTGTGTACCAGACTTTGTGTCGGTTGTATCACAGACTTGATTACGTTTTGTTAACTTACAGTACTAATAAACAATGAAAAGTTAGTACTGTACTATATCAAATCATTTCTTCTAGTGTTATGATGTGTCACTGTTCTTAAAGATTAGGCCATCCTTAAAAAAAATTTGTTTGCAGGTACATGACACGGAATTTTAACAGTGGGTAGGTAGGTACGGTTTTTCGGTGTTTTTTCAGTTTAGTACTGTAATGGCTAAAGACTGGAATTTTTTTTTCCATCGATGAACCTGAATAATTTAAAATTGAAATGCGGCATTTTCATGAGTCGGTCGTGTAACTGCAAACAAACTGGATGGCCTCTTGGAAAATATTTATTATCTGCCACACATTTTTCTGTTACAATTGTTATGACTTTAATTCTACTGAATAGTTAGTGTCAAATACTTTAAATTTTCTTTGTTAATTTTTTTCATTTGTCTGCTTTGTCAAATTCTTTAAATGTTCTTTGTTAATTTTTTTCATTTGTCTGCTTTGTCAAATTCTTTAAATTTTCTTTGTTAATTTTTTTCATTTGTCTGCTTGGTTACCAGTCAGTCTGTAAAGTGGTTAGCTGTCACCCACAAGGTCCGAGTACGATTCTTGGGTTGTGCACTGCATGTTCTTTCATGACATTTCACGATGGTCATTTGTCCTCAACCCTCTGATTCATGTGGGGTAGGTACCAGATGCTTGCAGAAGGATATCTGGTTAGGTCAACTGACCGCCGTGTATAACTTAAAAATGTAAAAAAAATGGCATTTAACCAGATACAAAAAATCTTCCCATCGATCGAGATTGCCTTTTATGTACCCCATTTCGTTTTTTCCTGAGGTAAATCTAAAACGTTTGTACATTATAATACATGCTCATGTATTTATGTTTATGCAGTCACGAATAGTTGGTTTTGTACTTTACAAGACAGCAATTAAACCAATTAACTTGAATGTAGTTATTGACCAATTATATTTCATTATGTCAAATACTGGCTTGAAAGACTTTTTATCTTGTCATCAATGGTGCCAATCAGTTTAACGTTTATTTTTGAGAGACTTTAACTAGCTTGCTGCCGACAAATGGCGTATATTTATACCAATAAACTCCGATCAATTGTTGTAAAAAAATCAAATTGATTTTAAATTGTCCTTAAGTGGATAAATACATTTTAAGTAATTATGTCAACAAGTTACCATGAAAAATCTAGCGGGTTAAATAGTAGAAGATTTTGGACGATAAATTTTCTGTTCACTTTGTTATATCAGTTTTAAACTGGTACGAGGCATAGACATCTTGTCGTAATCACTACAAAGCTTCATAAGATTACGCCTATTACTTTATTGATAGCAAAGAAAGAGAATTAACCGAAAAGAAATTGAACTTTCACTTATTCTCAGCCCCTTTTATCCCGTCATTGGCTAATTACCGAATGGTGTTCTTTTTATTTCTTACGCTGGCAATACTGTCTGGCAGTATAGCTAGACATGGTAATTTTAGGGGATGCCTATCAAAGAAGACTGAGCCTCATTAAAATAAAACCCCAAATACTTGTTTGTCTTTGTTTAAATGTCATGAGTCCGTGGTGAAATACAATCGAAACTGAATACCTGTGCAAATTTTATGATGAAGCGTACAAAGTCGTTTGCTTTTCTTTGTTCAAAATTTTTTTGTATGCTTTTCTTAGGTTACAAGTACGCTGTGATAGCCAGATAAAACTGAGAGCCAAAAATCTAAATTTATTGTTGTTTACATGCAATTGGCAAAACTTCAGTGTAACACAATGATATTTTTTTCTTTTTCTTTTGTTCCAGGGTTTGTTGCTCGAATAATCGTTTTGATGATCAACAGACCAAGTTTTGGTCTGCCAGCCTGCATCAGTAATTTATCTCGGTAGATGTATATATTCAGTGTCGTTAGAACATATGAAACAAAAGGCAGATAGGGAAAAATGCAGTTTAGTCTATGAACTACAGCCAAGAAAGACAGTCCTTCTGATTGGCTGTGAAAGTCTCATAGTTTCAGGTAAATTATTGGTATATAAAAAATTAAAGAAAACATTCTGCTTATGTGTCCCTATCAGGGTTTTGCCCTATTTTGAATGGCTGGCATGGATGAATCCCTATATAGATGGCATTTTGCGCTGGCCCATGAGCCTGCCTCCTGGGAAATAGTCTGGGCTTGGGTTGTTACACCTGGCACACATACGAACCGTGAGATTTTGACCAAATTCCGAGCTCCAGGTGGGGTGAGATTTGTCACAATCCTCTGAGAATGCCTCCAGTGGTGACGGCAAAATTGATTGGTTTGTAAGGTGTACGTGTAGTGTATCATCATTGTAACGTTTTTTTTGCTTGTCACTGTGTGAGTCCCGATAGAGCAGCCTGAACGTTGGGGATTACAATGTCATGCATTTTGTCATGTTAAACACTCATTATATCTCATGTCCCAGTTACACCATTATTACTGTATTGTTCATTGTGATCTAGTGGACCACATTTTATGAAGTATGACCACGTAATTCATGCTGCATTCATACTTCAAAGATTCCACAGTCTCGCTACAATATCTTGTAACTATCAAAAGTCCCAATTACTCATTGCGTCATGCATATCTGAGTATCAGGTGATTAAATGTACGGAAATTAGAGACACAAAAAATGCACATTTTGTGTTACTTTACCGTGCTTAGACTTTTTATTAAATTGAGTTTCATTAGGTATTGTGTTGTAGGTGCTTTGAAGTCCTTGGTGAGGCATTTAAGCCGTTATATCACTTGCTACGTAATACGTTGATACAATGGTATGCTTCTAACATCAACTATATATGAGCTTTTGTTCACTTTAACTATTGGGGTCCTCTAGGTGGCCCCTAATATGTTGTGGTGGGATATACAATCATTCAATGAATGAAAATGAAACAGCATGATTCATGCTTTACTTCACTTGATTAAAATTGAGATCAAACCACCAGTATTGTATGGTGTACATATGTAAGGTAAGTCATAGAAATGCAAAAGTAGTGGTGTACGACATTTTTCTTTCTTGCATATCAGACCAAGATTTCCCGCTTTTCCACCGGTGCCGGAAAACTCTATCTTACACCCCCCCTTGTAGGATGAGTCTCATGCTGGTGACATCACGTAATGACGTCATGTAACATTGAATAATACATAAATAATAAGCAAAAATCCCTCAAAACTTTAGTTGTTTTATTCAATCTCGTCCTTTACTTCTTTAAAAAGGTATGCAAGAAAAGGAATCTTTCACTGGCTTCGTGTGCGGATGGAAATATCTGGCACTCGGGTAACTGTTTTCACAGAAACTCAGCAGAGCCTCGTTCCCGCCAAAACAGGAACCCTAGTGCAGGATATTGCTATCCGTACCGGAAGCCAGTGAAAGATTCTTATATTCTAGTATGCAGGAGTAATGCGACACATGTAACATTGCATCAAATAAATGTTTCTTACCAGTATTTATATGCCAGATAAAAATACCATCACTATTATAACGAGGGATGTTTGATGTACTTTTTAGGCTATTTAAATAACATTAGCAACAGGAAATCAGGAGAGGGATGTTATAAGGGGGAGTGCACTGCCATAAACTCTGGTATGCATAATTATGTTTTTCTATGACATATTAAAGTAAATTGTGTAAATGATTTCTGCTTGCTTTGCTTACAAATGATAATTCCGTACTATTTATATGAGAGGAGATGAGCATTGACAAAATGTACAAGTTCAACATGGCCTATAATGTATCATACGTGCATGAACGACAGTCGTACAATTTTCTTGCATTCTGTGTGCATGTTATGGGGTGTAGCCAGGATCAAGTGCGTATATATTTGTTTGTGTAATTTATCTGCCAGCTGGGCGGTGATTTCGTGCATTTATTTTCCAATTGATGCAATGAAATTTTAATTCTTTCTGACAGGCAGGCATTTTAGAAATAACTGTTAGGAGACTAGCTGCAGTGTCTGTAATGGGTTTGCCTTTCTAAGACCACCTTGAAATTAGGTAAATATCTGATGTATCACAGTTACGCAGCGATTTTTCAAATTTCAAGTGTTTCAATTTTCAGTTTTTACTATACTGAGATTAAGGTACTGAAATTTATGTGTTCCTTTTACAGCGAAAAGTTTCAATTCAGAGGTGAAAAGAAACTAGTCTTCAGTCATAAATCCCTAGGCAGTGAGCTGCTATAAGGTTCTCAGTTTGTGGGGGCCGGGAATCGAACCCACAAGAACCCCCTCACGCTCGAGGCGGACATTCCAATGAGCCACTGCCATGAGTCAATATATTTTATCTATAAATGATTTAGCAATTGGCTTAAAAGAACAACGTTTCATTACTTGTCCAAATTATCTAAATTTTGCCAAATATTAATATCTAGATTTTGGTTATGAATGAATCTTCAATTTGGAGGTGATTTATTGATTCTTGAAGATTTGATGCTGTAAAAACAGATAAACTTTATTATCATGACAAGATCTGATGCAAGGAAGCACATTATCTATCAATGTTTCTGCTGAATGTAATGATGGTGTAAATCTGGCAACTATATGATATAAATTGTGACAAAAACAACCAACAAGGATATTTCTGTGTAGATCTAGTTTGAAATCTTGTATCTTGGTGTTATATTTAACATAATATATAATGTGGGAATATCTGAAACACAGTCATCTTTAATCAATAGTTGAAATTAACTACTGGATATGTGAATTGTTTCATTTATACATTCCCATGCATTATCTAACTACTGATATTTAAATCTTAGTATCAAAAACCCAAATATAATTGCCATAGCAACCAAATTATGTTTTTTTAATTTTAGACTTAAATGACAACTGTAAAAAGTTACAGTAAATTGTGTCAGATGATAGATTGATTGCACATATAGTTATATAATTTGTTTTGTGTGCTATACAGATTTTTAAGTACCGTCTAAATGAATATTATATTTCTTGTATTTGTTACAATATCATTATAACCCAGGTGTAGAAATAGTTTTTTGTACTGAATGTTTTATTGCAACCCTCTGAAGAACATGAAAAATGATATCTGTGACACTGTTTTGTTCCGCATAAAACACTTGAGTGTTTATTTTATTGTTCGGTTACTTCCAGTACAGAGATCAAACAGGTTGTGTTTTTGTCAAATTTGTCACATGTTTTATGAAGCATTGTTGATGAAAGACGTTATTTTGAAATGAGGTTATTGCTGCAAGGTTTTGAATTGTATAAATTTCAACATCTGGGCTCGTGGGTTTTGGGTTTAATAGATATTCTAGCTATGCCCAGTGGGGTCACTGTCAAATCTAGGATTTTGATTTGTATATTGAGGACCTGGCGGTAAAGTATTGCAACTCAGTTTTGGTGAACCAGTAGTTACTGTAGTCCAGCACCAAGCACATGGTATGTGAGTGATTGCCATCACTCCAAGATTTCTGAATGCAAATGTGTTTGATATTCACAGAGAGATCAAATACAGTCAGTAATGTGTATTTTTAAAGATCATTTTTCTGGCTAATGCTGTTGCTTCTCATTAATTAACACCTCATTGAAGTCTGTGTATAACAAGTTAACAGTAAAAACTGAATAGAACTGACCGCCCTCCATGCTGGCTTGTATATGGGAATGACATTTAATGTGTTTCTATAGCTTTGAACGTGCAGAACAATCATATTTCACCTACCGAATTTACGCCATGTATGCAATTCCTTCTTTCACCATATTTGTTGTAAAAAGGACAAACAGTCAAAATGATCTTTTCGGCGCAGGTGTACTAACATGTCTTTGTTATTTGCATCCATCTGTGTTGTTTAAACCAATCAATTCTTACTTTAACCACTAAACCAACCACAATTTAACCGAACAACGTTTGTAACCTTGACAAGGATTGGTTAACCTTTCGAATAAGGGTACGTTACATTACAGAAATCCACTGAATTTGGTGAGTTTATCTGAAGTGACCAGCAATCGTAACATCAGGGCATTTTTTTTGTTGCACAACCTTCTAATTGCGCCAACCATTTTTTTCAAGATAAATCTTACATTTAAGTGGTATTTCACATTTTCTGTATTATTTTGATGAAAATATATATATTGACCTAGAACAAACATCATTTAAAAGTTCTTTATTTTATATGGTCAGTGATTTCAATACATTTTGTTTTGACAGACTTTTTATCCGATTATATTAAACTTCCGCGTTCTATAATTTTTCTGACCAGGCATATTACCATCAACCCTCTCTCAGTGAAAACTTTAAACAAGGAAGTTGTGTTTGGTTGCCATGGCGATATGTATTACATACAACAATTCTTTCATCTTTAATTTTGTTATTTGTTTTATTCGTTTATTCTTCTATAAACATGTAATTAACAAAGCAAACTATTCTTCTTATGTACAGGAAACACATCCTCTTATTGTTCTTCATTTCCTCTATGGATAAATACATTATTGTTCGGAAATGTTCTGTAAAAGAAAACTTTAAACTGTTTGAAGTACTTTCATGTTCTTACTGTAAACTCTTGGTGCCAAAAGATCAAATGTTTTTTCTTGTTTTCTCTGGTTGCCTGTCGGTATTTCTGCTCGTACTTAAAGCATTCCATCTTGAAAGTTTTAGTAAACAAAATGCTGTTTCTACTTCAAATACGGCAGGTGGGAAATGCGCTATATTTGCACCGTACAATGCTCAAACATACTGGCGGCTAGAATCTTATGACTGCCATTTGAATGGTGCAATTATCAGTCTTTTTAATATGTAATGCATCGTAGTTGTGTATTAATTATGCCTCTCATGAAGGAGGTGTTCTGTTGATTATGATAATATCCAAATTTTAATGAGTAGAATTGCTTGATTAATTTATAGTCCCTTACAAGAAATATCTTTAAAAATATAAGTGGCTTAGATGCAATCATCTAATGCAGTGTGTAAAATAGAAATCTACTTAAAACAAAACAGTAGAATTTTTCAAAACAATGAATAAATTATTACACTATACAAATAGTTCTGGCCTAATTTGTTCCGTTTTTCTTTAATATGGACTGTCTTCAGAAATTTGACAAACCAAATGTTATTTATTGGTATATATTGTTGTATATAGTCAAATGACACACAAATTGCAATAAATGGAGAAAAATCATTTTGCGCAATATATTAAGATTAGTTGAAACATTCGGAACAAGAATCGCCCTACTTCAGAAACACTGATTTTGCTAAAGGGGTATGTATGCTACAAGATGTATCTTTCAAATTTACTGAAAACTATGAATTTGAAAGAAATCATGTCATTTCTTGGTAGAAAAACTAACACATATCATCTTAATACTTTCCTCTTGCATTAAGTTCTAATACAGACTTAATAAAAAGTGTTTTATCTTTTTGATACACCCTGTTTGCTGCCTCGCCGCTTAAAATATGAACCAATCAAATTGTCTAATTTGTTGCATATTTAAACAATGCGCTTCATATACAACATTTGATTGGTTTAAAATGTAGGTCAAATCAGTATTATACAGCTATGTCCAAAACAATTTGAATCAAATATTCACATTAAGTCATTTAACTCGTGACTGAATAATTGATCGAAACTGTTTAAACGTACAATTCCATGTGGAATTATTTTTAACCTTGACCTTCCTGATTTCTTGGTTGAATGAGAGCGTATTAAACCATCAGCAGTATTTTGTTGACATCTGACATCATCGCAATACAATGCAATGCTTTTTTCCAAATCTGTAACCTGTTCCTTTAATTAGGTATCCAATCCTCATACCTCATCCAATTAGTGAAATGTGACCCAAGTGTCTGTTACATTGACTTTCAATTACAAGTTTGTGCCTGATTCATCAAATGTCCGTACTAAATTCTGTCATTAAAATGAAATGGGAAGCGGATGGCTTCCTGTACTGGGCATGATATGATGGCGTCAGGCATAGCAATAAAATCTCCACTTTCCAACATTGATGTACATTACCACAGTGTTAATCCGAGCCTGTCAAAATATGACAATTACATGAAAAATGGGAAAACAGGTGTTTTATTTGGATACTGGCTTACAGGAAATCTTAAAATTCAAATTAATTTGAAATTACTACACTTGACCTTTTCCTTTTCCACAAGATGGCCAGGTTTTATGAAATATTTAAACTGGGGGTGTGGCAGCATCCAGTCTAGTGTAATTGTAGTCATTGGGCCAGGCTTCAATCAAAACATTTTGAAGGGGCTCCAAACATTTGCTGTATGATGTCAATACAATTTGCCAAACAGACATGAAACCAGTCTATTTTTTTAATAATAATTATTTCTGGCACTTCCTTTTTGAACGTAGAAATCATCCATACACACGTTTCTGTACGTAATTGAGTTGTGCTCTCTGTAAAATAGGAATAAGCACCTGCACTTACGTTGAATAAAACTTCACATCACTCATTATAGAATATACGGAAGACATTAAAATAGTTACAGACATACAATGCCATAGCACAGGTTTTGTATGCTGCCAGAATTCAGCATGGCATTAGTCGTGGTTTTTTGGTTGTACATTGTATAAGCTTATTCCAGAAGTAAAAAAAAATATAAGGGTCATGCACAGCTTATAGGGCCTGTTGTGGATAGGGCTAAATATAAATATTTTTTTTTTATTTTTTTAAATTTCTGCAATTAAAAACTTGGCTTATCTAACAGGAGGCTTTGGTTATGTTCTGCTTACTTATTGTGTAATTGTCAGATTTAGTACCAAAATCTATTATAAGAGACCTCTTTTGTCTGGAAAAATAACTGATTCACTATTTTCTTAATTTATCATTTTATACTAGATAACAGCATTATGTAAAATGCTTGTATTCTTACTACTAGCACCTCAAGATATTTTTCTCAGAGAAAAAACACTCGAAAAAACAGGCTGTGTATCAAAATTAATGTTTCTACACTACAGAGATATTACTGCACAATGCGGCTGTCGACAGTTGCCTACCAGATTGAGGTATCGCAGATGCTGACAATACAATCCTTTTGGCAAACGAATACTATTTTGGAGGAAATCTATTTCCAGATTAGGGTACTTTATGCTTTAAGGGTTATATTTGCTAGCTAACTTTATGGGAGTATTTAAGAGTGTTTTACTGGCTTAGTTGGACAATTGTAATGTCCAGCAAAGTTTGCCAAGCTGTCATTACAAGGACATACCTTCAGATGTACAGCTTTGATGTCGATATTTTATGGGTTCAATTTTGAATATGTGATTTTCTTGTCTGGTTGTCACTAGCCCCTTTATTGTCCCTGACTTGACCCTAAAATTATGAAGGACTGACCAACTACTGACCACAAGCATGTAATGTTTAAGACAATCAAGAATGTTCCACTTGTCAGTTTTAATACTTGATGGTTTCATTGTTGAAGTGTGTATCATGTTAGAAGCTGTAGTATCCAGCCAGGAGCTATTCTCCTTCACACATCTTCACAATAACACTTGCTCTGCATCATGTCGCTTGTAACATGTTTGATAAAACTTTAATTTTTTCTACGACTTTTATGGTTAATTAAGCATTTGTGCTGCCTCGAAATCCTTTTTTGTTCAAGGACAAGCTTAAAAAAACTGGCTCTTGGAATTCACATCAAACAAGACATGCATTTTTATTGAACTAAAGTGCATTGAGTATCTAATTTAATTATCAGTAATTTTCCATCTGCAAGTTTAATTTTTTCATCTCATTTTGTTACTAAATGTATAGGGAAATTAGCAGCATATTCAATTATTAGCTCAGTTATTACCCATCATAATTCACATTATGTTAACTAAATATTCATCGGACCTATATGTTTTTTAAGTGTCCCCTTTTTAGGCCAAAGCAGCCCCACAACCCTAGTCATTCTAGATGTGGCAGGACAATGCTATACTAAAACAGCATCTATAAATATATTAAAATATATAAGTTTCAACAGAAGTGATTGGTTGGTATATACATGTACTCTGTGTTATAAAATGTCAGACCCATAATAGATAACAACAAAAGGTCATGTTCTTCTAGCCATGGGATGTTCTGCTGGCCATGGGATACAGACAATGTTCTGCTGGCCATGGGATACAGACAATGTTCTGCTGGCCATGGGATACAGACAATGTTCTTCTAGCCATGGGATGTTCTGCTGGCCATGGGATACAGACAATGTTCTTCTAGCCATGGGATGTTCTGCTGGCCATGGGATACAGACAATGTTCTGCTGGTCATGGGATACAGACAATGTTCTGCTGGCCATGGGATACAGACAATGTTCTGCTGGTCATGGGATACAGACAATGTTCTGCTGGTCATGGGATACAGACAATGTTCTGCTGGTCATGGGATACAGACAATGTTCTGCTGGCCATGGGATACAGACAATGTTCTGCTGGCCATGGGATACAGACAATGTTCTGCTGGCCATAGGATACAGAGTATCAAAATGTTCTTAATCTTCTTACTACAAGCATGTATTAAAAGCTGTGCAGTCTTTCACCAGACAGTCTTACCACAAGTTCTGGATCATGTTGTAGGTTGCACTTCTGTGATTACTGTAGTTTGGCAACATCTTGTTACAAGTAATGCTTTTAAAGCTGTACATATAGTTTTACATCGGACTAAATTGGTGTCCTTAAAACAGTTGTTGACCTCATGTCAGTTTGAGTGCTCATAAACAAGGCAGCAGATTATTAAGACCAATTGTTGGGGCTTGGTCACTGTCTGTCAGCCGCTAACTAGACTGGAGGTCATAGAGCACCATTGTGGTCAACATGAAAATTAAAGATTTCGGCCAGTTTTTATGACCGACTTGATAAGTGGTCTTGTCAAAGGAAGTTGTTTTTTCATGTTAATTAGGTAGTGTTTATATACATTTTGTGAATGCTTTGATTCATATGGGAGTGTCGTGGGTTGAAATAAAAACGTCTTCATTGTTTTGTCAGTGATTAAGTTTAATAGAAATAATGTGGCTGACAATGTACATGAAAAAAAGAACTAAGCTCAATGAGCAAAGGTTAGAAGTCATTAAAATATAACTGCTGTCAATTTGTCTCTTGTTAATTATTTTTAATGTATTACTAATTGTTCTGTCTGTTTTAATTTGCATTAAAGGATAATGCTAATTAATGTTTTAATTAAGACATGTATATCAAAATAATATTTTTTGCATATTGACCCTCATGCTTCTATTTGAGGGCTTTAATTGTGTGTGTGTTTGATTCGATATTGTAAGTTTCATGTAGTTATCATATAGGAAGCTGTTTTATTTTCCTTAGAGTGGTAGACCCATGGTGAGCTAATGTGTTTATTCTTGTCTGTCCCATCCATTTGTAAGCAATTGCTTTAAATAAGCATACAGTCAGTCTTGATGTGCAGTAATGGTCCTCCAGTGGTCCTTTACCAAATTATATATAATAAGACAGCTCCTTGCAGAATTCTGGTGGCCTTGGCAACCAAATTGAAACAGTTCCATCAATCTTCTCCAAAACTGCTTGTCACAATTTAAACTTTTGAGTCTCTACCTTGCTATCACGGGCCACAGCTTGTTTCCATATGTAACATGCAAAAGCAGTATATTGCAAGAGAGCAATGCAGGTTCATCGAGTCTATTCTTGTTAACATTGTATTCAATGATGTGAATGAAGATACTGCAACATGAAACATGATCAATTATGAAATGGTATAAAAAGGACATCATTTCATTAAATATCTCATAGAAGGAGTTCGTTGATAAAGTCACCATTCCAAAGATTGTAGAGAGATCTTGAACTTCGGCCTAAATGTTACCACAAGCAATATATTATAATCAAATTGTCGCCGAGATTTATTAGTTGTTCATCAACTTTGTCATAATTATCTTGTGTGTTTGAATTTTGTTGACCTTATTTGACTTCGGACTGTTGGATTGCTGTTTTGGGAATTGCATTAGTTTTTATATCTATAGAAATTGTCTCATTTTCTGTAAATTAGAATCCTAATGATCTTTGATAATTAAAATGTCATTAAAAGCCAATCACTGTATGATTGTATGACAACATGAAAAACTAGAATGATCACATCTTCTTGAACTTTCAATTTCTATTCTATGGTTGGCATTGGACATGGAAATAATAACTTCTTGGCCATTAAAAATCAATTATCATCTCTCTACTGTACTATTCAAGCTTTGCTTTGAGGAATTCAATAGTCATTATCTGTTTTAAATATCACTTTTCTCCTCAATAATTATTATGTATGATGTAAGTTTCGTTATAGTTGATGCCATCACGTGAATTTCTGTTTTGGGTACAAACAATGATTCTGTTGATGGTTTTCATTTGATAATCTTACACTTACCTGCATTTCATATTCATATTTATCTATACGTTTTATATATCACATACCAGAAGATTATTTCTGTCAACTGTTGTATTTAGCAACAACTAAATATAAAGCAGCGATGGTACTTGTCTATAGATACCTCTTACTGTTCATTTTATGCTTTCCATTGGGACATGTAGAATCCATCCGGGTACCCGGGCTATTCATAACATATATGATACCCTGAGCTAACTGACTGTAAAAATCTCTTACTCATGAAAAATTAATGAGGGGAGCCGCATGACGCAAACCTCATGTGATCCGGAAATTGCAGATGAAATCGTGGACTAACAGATGAAATCGTGGTTCTGAATGGTCAAACGAGATCGCAGCTTTCAAATTGCCCTTTTTGACAGTGGTCGCTGCGTTTTTGTCGAATTTGCTGATAGCTCTTCACAAAGGAGATTCCTTCTTTTTTGTTATCGTCCATTTAATTGGTCGAGAAATTCCAATAAATTACACATGTATTACCAAGTTTCTCTAGCAAATTTGCCCTGGGAATAATATATGTTATGAATATCCTGGGTACCAAGGAGGGTAGAATCAGTCTGCCCATTCATAAGTTCATCTGAAACACTTTGTCTCTGATCTAAATCCTAAAAATGGTTTAAGGGATTCCAATGAAACTGAACGAGGATTTTTCACTCAAGAATCATGTCTGTACCTTGAAGGCCAATGGCAATGGTCACTTCTGTGTGACAATTGTTTGGTGCAGCCATACACGTGGCTTTGCTATTTGCATAACAGTGTTGTGTCAACCAATCAAATCTTACGTTAACCACTAGACCAACTTCTCTTCAACCGAATAACATTTGTAACCTTGACTGGTTAATCTTTTGGTAAGGGGTGTGTTAACCTTACCGAAATCCAATGAATTTTGATGAATATACCGAAATCCATTTTGGATCTGGAGTGACCAGCAGTCATAACGTCTTGGCATTTTTTATGTTACACAATAAATCTTAACCTTCAAATTGCGCCATCCATCTTTTTTCAAGATATTTGTTTTATCAGAAGACATATTTTATAAAACTGGTGAATATTTGCTTAACAAATAAAAGAATAAAACTGTTTGTTTTGTACATTGTATTTTTAACATGTTGAAGCACATTTTAAGTACAAATGTATGTATAGTAGCAGACTAGAAACTATTAAAACCAGATATCTTACCTGGAACCAAGCTTTGTATTAAAAGACCGTTCCATTTAGAGACCACTTTTTGTCTGACCCTTTGGCGGTCTCTTAACTCAACAAGATTGACTGTACTTTAAATCTAGATATATACATTTTTGATTGATACTGAATATATTATTTTGCTCTCTGTGTACATCATCACTCTACTGACTGTGTTATGTTATTAAATCTAATTCAAGAAAAGGGACTGGGCTTTTCAATATTTATCCGCAACATAGCTGGCCATTGATTACTGGTGTGTACACTGCATAATGTTCCAAAATCTTAGAAAAACTTACTGTTGCCGCACTACTTACAAATTATCCTTTAAAAATAATGTTTGGTCTAAAAAGTGGCCATTTGATGCAAATTCTATACTGGCTAAAAATGATTATAGATTTGTCATATAATTTTACAAATTAACCTTTTCGTTAATAGTTTTGAGAATGCCACATTTGACACTATTATGATTGTCGTATTTATGTCCGATTGATATTGTTATATATTCTGCTCTGTTTGTGTAGGATTGGCGGACAGAAATGAGGCCTCAAACATAAAGCCACGTTATAGGGTCATATCTTGCTGATACTCCCCATTAAAACCTCATTATATTTCCCCTTTAATACATAAACGCAGTTCTGCAACATTGAATCAGAGAGAGTGTGTGAGCGCGAACCACTTATATTCTGGTATAGAGCACTTTTCTCAATTAGTATGATGTTCAACAGAAACAGTAGCGTCTCATTACCCTAGGTAAAGTCGGCATGGAAAATATTAATATACTTTCGAGTGGTGCTGTTTTTGTTGTTGTTTTTACGATAAGTAACTGTTCCCTGCAAGATTGTTTGGTCGTTTTTTGACATTCCGATTAACAGTTGCAAAACATGCTTTACGTGGAAAATTGCATGACAGCTTCTGTAATGTGGAACCAATAATAGTAGAATGTTTATGTTGTCGTTATTATTAATAGTAATAGCTGAATAATTGTTTAAGTTACAATTAATGCCATTAATAAATTTCCTGCTTTTCTGCTAAAGAAATGTAAACAGGCAAAAGATATAGTAGTATATCAAAACAATGATAAACTTCATATGTTATTTCCTGTCAAAACTTGAAATTTTTAGGGTTTTTTGGCAGAATGTTTTGAACTGAATAATATCAAGAATGGAAGTGCAGATTTTTTATTGAAATCAAGCTATCAAGAATTTTTAGCTCACCTGAGCACAAAGAGGTCATGGTGAGCTATAAGGATCATCGGTGTCTGTGTCTGCATGTCGTTCATCATGTGTCATCATTCTCTTTCCTAAACTGCTGAATGGATTTTGTCCAAACTTTACAGGAATGATCCTAGGGTGGGCTGTTCTGTTCTGTTCTGCTGCATAAGTAGGTCACATGAGCAGGGTTTGTTCCTTATATACATTTATCAGAAAATATTAATAACATTTCCGCAACTGCTAAGTGGATTTTGACTGAACCAAGACCAATTTATTGGCATATTACTCTAATTCAGTCAAAATAACTGTGTACTCAGGTGAGTGATATATTTGTATAATTTCATTTTTTACTAACCAACTTCATACAAATTTATCTGTAAATCTTGAACATTAATATTGTATTCATACTAAGGAATTGGGAATACTCATATTTTTAAGTTACCTAACTGGTTTAATCACAAAACTTTCGACCACTGTGAATCGGTGAACTGTTCACAGTCCTAATCTATCGCAGGCTGCCAGGTGTAGTCTTATTATAAGTGATCAAATTCTACAGAATATCAGGTATGGGTCATTCATTATATTACTCAGCAAAAAAAGAAGATTCTGAAAACAATGAAAATTAATGATCAGAAGATATTGGTGTTGGCTAAGAAGGACAACATGTTGGCATAGTATCAGAAATGAGAACAAAATTCGCCTTTTTGATTAAACTTGGGACCATCCTTCCACATCGTACTTGCGTCATAGAGAATCCAGCCTGCTATTTGTTCATAAAGATGTCGAAAGCGGAAATGAAATTGTATGTGAAAATATCATAATAAACTGGCAGCATGTCTCTATTAGATACACAGATGAAATACTTTCCTCATTTCTGATGTGAGTAACAGTTGTTTTGCCGACAGCTGTAGTACGCGTCTCTCTTGAAATGTACTGGAACCTACCCTCAGAAGTAAAGTGGTTATTTAGAAAGTTTTCTGAAATTTATTATAACCGCACTTAAAAAAAACTTAGAATTCACCCAAACATCTTTGATGCTTCTCTAGCTTACTGCAGTTGTTTTACTAGAAGGTAGAAAATGCAAACTGTTTTTCCCCCGCAAGTCACTGTTATAGACATTATCTATGTGATAATGTATTTTTTCATTATTTGTTTGTAGAGGCAAAACCAACTGTCAGTAGCATACCAATTGGTTTGTTCTTTTGAGTATGTCGGAGAATGAAGCTATTTCTGATGTGATGCTGTATAAGTGGATAATATGGCATGTCGAAAAGTTTGCGAATTGCCGATTCCAGATGTTTCGCGTGCGGAAATGTTTGCGCACCGACGAAATCAGTTTGTTTATAATATCTATTATCTACACATCGTAAAATGATCAATTTCTTAATTATACCCCCACAAACGAAGTTTGAGGGGGTATATAGGAGTGAGCTTGTCGGTCGGTCGGTCTGTCGGTCGGTCTGTCGGTCGGTCGGTCGGTCTGTCGGTTTTCATGGTTTCCGGACGATAACTCATGAAAGGCTAGACAGATTTGAAAAATTTTTGGTACACAGGTGTAACATCAGAAGATACAGGTCAAGTTCGATATTGGGGCTGGTGGGGCCAAGGTCAAGGTCACTGTTACTAAAAATAGTTTCTCTTACTTTCACTTACTAGCAAATGGTTTGTTTTTAGTTGTAAACGACTTATCTTTCTGTGAAAATAACTGTTATTTCTAGCATATTGTTTGATATATTTTGCATTGATTTAGTTCCATTTTGCCCAGCTTTTTGTGAGCAATTCTATACAAGTTCAGTTTTTTATTTCACAGGAACTGTTGATTAGTTCTTACTGTTCTGTTGGCAGCATTTTTGGTTTATTACATTCAGATACTAGCAAATGGTTTGTTTTTGTTGTTGAAGACTCGCCTTTCAGTGAAAATAACGGGATTTCTTTTAAAATCCATTGAAATAAGGCATAATATAATGTTATATCCAGGTAGTTTGATTATTTGATTAAATCTGTGAAACTGCAGTCAAGGACAATGGAACAAAATGTCTTGATTGCGAATATAAATTGTATCAATTTAATACGCTTTGTTGCTATATTTGTTCGAATTTGAATGCAAAATGTTCAGATCTTGGGAGTTAAAATCAAATATATTGGTGTTACTAGTTCATACTCTAGTCGAATGTATCATTATATTTCTTTGTGACAAAGTGCTATATATTACTGTTCATTTTTTCTATTTTATTGATTTTGACCTGACTCCCATACTGTGGTATTCATATCACCTCCGAAATATTAAAATGTACACAAGTCTTATTATAACCCCACTTCAAAATATGCAATGGGGGCTATATGGGAATCACCACTTGTTCCGTCATGTCACATAACATGGTTTTCCATGAATTATTTCTACCAAGCCTAGTTGTGTATATTGTCGGCACATTCTGATTGTGGTCCTGTAGTGATAGATAGTGATAGATAATTTCATTGTCTTGACTGGCGGCCATCTTTGAATTTATCAAAAATATGTCTGACAAAGCGGTATTGTGGGGGTATTAATCACCTTCAGTGATAGCTCTAGTTTTGTTTAATTCTTCAAAAGTTAAAATAGGACTCCTAAGTATTGTCGGCCATGCAGTGTTTTAAATGTGACTCCATGGAGTGCCAGACTCCAAGTAGTCGCTACACAATGCGTAGGAAAAATATACTTCAGAGGAAGTGGAAATTTACGCTGTGGAAATTGTATGCGAAGTTTGTGCATTAGCGAAATTCACACACTTTTCCACCTCACAAACGTTACCACTTATACGGTATCTAGGAATATTACGTTCCATAGACAATTTGTGCCGTTTGGACCTAATGTGCCTCAAATTGGTCTATACATGTAATGGACTTCTTTCGGATCATTATTAGGCAGCTAATATTATAAGTACAATTTTTCAAAGATTCTCATTTTCTTCATCCAATGCGTATAATATACCTATAGGTGTAATATAGGCTTATTTTATCAAATGACATTACTGTGTGTTTTACCAGTAAAACAAAATTTTCATGTATGGATATTTAAAAGAGTTGCATGGCAACAGAGTATTCAGTGTACCAGCATTTTTGTACACATTGTAATCTAAATCTAACAGAACATTAAGGAGTCAACAGATTAACATTTTTTATGGGATTTTGTTCTTAAATTTTCTCATTGAAATGAATTAATAATGAATTAAACTATTTTCTTATCATTTTTATGGTGCTTTTCTCGACGCTCTAAATACTCAATTTTATGCAGTTAGCTAATATACTTTGTACTATTAATCTAGAACTGTATAATATTTTTTATAATGAATGCACTAACATCAGGAAATGCTGTTTGATAAGTGAAACATTACCTGCTACAAAGCCAGATGGCCTATCAGCATTATTATACCTAAGTGCAAGTTAAGTTGTTTTTTCTTTGAACATGGTCTGTGCAACGATTTAAGTAATAATACTCATTATTAAATTCCATACAAACATTACTTTGCACTTATGTGATAATAATTTGTACAATGTTCTCATCAGCTTGACTGACCCTTTTGTTTTTTATAAATATCGTTTTATGGTATATAAAATGTGTGTTATTGTTTCAGTGAAACCTCACCTAACGACCACCTCAATAATAAGACCACCTCAGAATTAAGACCACAATTGTCAAGTCCATTTTGACTGTTTTGCTCTATTTTCGACCTCAATATTAAGACCACCTCAATAAGACGACCAGTTTTCAAGGGTCCCAAAGGTGGTCTTATTATTGAGGTTTTACCGTATAATCCTGTTTGTTCTTTCTTCCTGCGTATGTAGTATCCACAAGTTCTGGCATCTGCTCTTTGCTTAACATTTTGGCTTGAATAAAATTGTATAGGTCTAAATCTTTTCATGCTAATGTTTGAGAAGAAAGTGGATTTGCAATTTAAAATAAAATCATTTTTGCCCTGGGATCATCTTTGAATAATGTGGAATTTATACACAACAGTCATTACTGCCTCTTCACGCTGCCACTGAGTTACAATTGTTTTGAGCCAACCCATTGATATACATGAATAGTGTGTCTTCTATAAGCTTTTGCTATCAATTCTAAATCCTTGGCAAAAAATGTTCATGGTTTTCAAAACCGGCTTTAAAAATTTACGGGAAACACACTCCACTTCCCCCCCCCCCATGTTTGTGAATTCTTCAAAATTCCGAAATTAATTTTCATAGGTATATTTTGATGATGTTTGGCATATATTTATGAGTTATTATCTTAATATTTAGGTGTCAAAGAGTAATGGCTGACATCTTGATATTCTGGATTTTTTCCAGAAGGTAAACATAGAAAACAGGCTCTGCGGAAACACTCCAATATAACACTCCTATCACATATGCGCTTCTCATCAAGGCACTGAGTAGTACAACATCCGAGGAAGACTACCGGTATTTTAACGTATTGATGTATTGTATCTGTTACTAGGTGCGTTCAAAATCGAAAAACATTTTTCCTTTGATAGTAGTAGAGTTTTTACAGGTTGTTCGATTTCTAGGGACAACTCGGATCATGTCAAGGTATATATCATAAAATTTGGGTGCCTGGCAGAAGAGTCATTTCAATGAAGATGAATAAAGACATTTAGCAGAAGAGCTGCAGGCAAATTGCGCAACCCCCCTAAAAGCACAAGCAAAACAAAATCTAACTCTCGCGGAATTTAATTTTCAACGCAATACTATGAATTTATTTTGTCTGGAATTGTAACGCAAGATCATGGCAATTACTGGAATATTCCATTAATAAACTGGTCATTGAGGCCCTTGATAAAATACTGTTCCTCTCAGTGTAATAATTAAAGAGTTCCTGTTTGTCACTTTCTTGCATGTTCTATTATTCATCAGTTGTTACTGCTAAAACTGTATTTATTTCACCAGTATTTGTTTTTTAATTGAATTTACTGACGAATGGAAGAAATCATATGCATTTGTGTGAAGTCTGCCGTATGTTGATATTTTTGTATATGTTTTGTGCTTGAAAATAGATTATGCAAAACTTTCCAGCAATTTTTTAATTTTCTTAAGTATTAGCTTTTTTGCTTTCAATGTCAGATTTTACATCCTCATCTGGATGCTTGAATATTTCAAGTGTACTGTTTACAGCTGCTTAGAAAATTACGACTGAAGTATTTAAAACTGGGGAATTTAATTCCTGTAACCCTGTTATATACACAAGGTGCACTTACCACAAGTTTAAATGGGTGTTCGGTTACAAGATGAATTTTAATCTTACTGGAAACACTCTTTGTCCAAACAGGAAGTTGAATTATGGGAGATGTTGAAGACAGACTGCAGGCGTGTGCCTATGGAAACATATGGTTACAGATTGCCTATGAACTAAAGCAGAAGACATTCACATCTCTGTTGTGAATTTTATGACAACATTGTGTGGTCAAAATTTCATTAAAAAGTGTTTATAGTTCAAGCAGAAGACACCATTGCTGTGGTGTTGCCATGGATACGTTACAGACTTACAGGAACTATCCATAATTTACTGTAGCAGCAGCCTTGTTTGAGATTATTAACCATAAATTCAGATTTAATTCTGAGGCTTCTTTCGTTATCAATCATTTAGACAAGTGTTTTGTTTCTCTAAAATACTACAGTAGTAATCACACCATTTTCCATTAGGGGTCGAATAACTTTCTGTCAGTTCAGCTTGACCAGTTTCAGAAGACAGGACTTTTTTCAGCTGTTCATAGCCATTATATACAGTCATATTCCGTGTGGCGAAGTATCTTTTTTGCGCAAATTGAATGCAGAATTTCACAAAATCCGATAAAATTGTTTCAGAGTCAATGCTGGCCTGCAGGAGGGAAGTTAATGATCATGATGCCAATGACTCTGCCCCTCCCCTCCTTGGAAACTAATGATAAAGATTTTTGTGCTGTGAAATTCAGAATATTCATTTACTTGATGGTATGTTGATGCATTTAAAAGTACTGGCCGCACACAAGTACAAGAAACATATTGTGATCAGTTCTCAAAAAATAAATGAGAATTAAGTCTTAGAACTTTTTGATACCATTGGTGCTATGGGTAGCTTGGAGTATATTTCATTCCATATGGTTTCCATCACAACCCTGCAATCACTTGTGTGGTTTCTATGTTTGTTTTTGTTTTTACTGGAAAACATTTGGAATAATTTTATCACATATTTTCTGTTTATATTCCAATTAATCATCACTAATTACCTATACATATATTTTCTTAGTGTATTAGTGTGAAAATGGAAAAGTCTCAATTGAATCTCAATGATCTTTTACTGTGGTTTCTGGAAATCATACTTGCTCCAATATTTGCTATTGGGGTACCGTAGTACTGGATCTAAAGTCATGAAACTAGGTTTGAAGACCAGTCACAGAATGCAGCCCTGTGATTGGTCAATTTTTAGACGGATGCTTGAATTTTGATACTTGATTCCAAACTCAGTTCTATAACCTTCATCCATGGCGTTAACTTATTTCTCTGAATGAAGTTTTTTTAAGATATCTCGGGAAGTATAATTATTGTATATCATAATTCTTTTCAGTCTGATTTTTTCAAGAGGGCGGCACACGCTTCTGGCTAACAGCATGCTACATTATGTGGAAAAGTCTGGTGAACAAAAACAGGTCAGCATTTTCAAATTTAATGTGATAAAAAACATAAAGGCCTGTCTAGATGAGGTCGAATGAGTTTAATGCAAGTATTGTTTTACAGAATATAGACACCAAGACTTCAGAGCTTTTAATTTGACACTGTTCTGGTCATGATTGGAAAATTAGAAGCATGTGGTGTTCATTTTAAGCCTTAAAAGATTTGGTCCACTGGTAATGAGGATAATAAAGACTATTATTTGGTAAACATGGTCCTTTTTTCTGACATGTTTTTGTTACTGGTAGCAATTTTATCCACTTACCACGTGGTCAATGACTGCTGCAGATGTATGGCATAGATTTTCAGGTTATCTGAATTGAGAAAAAATTGGCGGCAAAATTGGTTAACTGAATACTTACTAACTATGTGGCCGATCTAATTTTATCAAAGTGAGCTTAGTGTTCTGTGAGCTAGTGTGAAATTACTGCACATGGTGATTGATTCTGTAGCATAAAGATAATAAAGTCAACCAGGGAAATGCCACATTCAAATGGCACAGCCATCTCAATATCTCATGGAGAAATGTAAAAATAAAATATAAAACAAGACAATCCATCCACAATGCTGTCATTAAATCTCAAAACTGAAACTTAATTATATAATTATGTTACATTAGTGAGCTTATTATACCATATGGCATAACTTGCACAGAAAAAATATTGTGAGGATGGCTAACTATAGGGAAATGGCCATACACCATCAGGTGCCTCTGAACCTCCATTGTATGTATTATGATGCATATTTTTGAAATTAACTTTGATGGTCCTAAGTTACAGAAATTGGGAGGAATTATTATGATGCATATTTTTTCTTATAATAAAGAAATTTATTTTTAGATTTCTCATCTTAACAAAAAAGTCAACATTTATTTATGAAAATTATCAAAATTAAATAAATGTGTATTTTGTCAAGTTGAAAAATTTAAAAGATACATTTCTTTATTATGCTGCATTATATAATAAACATAAGAAAAAATATGCATCATAATAATTCCAAACAATTTCTCTAACTTTGGACCCTCGAAGTTAATTTCAAAAATATGCAATAGATTGTAGCTATGGCTATACATGCCTGATTGTACATGGTAACACAAATACCAACAGCATTATACATTTGTGACAGTGTTCCACTGAAGATATTTATACCAAAGGCTCTAATTGTTTCAAATTAAATGTAATACCTGAAAATTGGATTACAAATTGGGGTAATTGTCATTATTTCCGCTTGCAATGCCCATCCTCGCATTATATTGCACTTTTTTACAATTGTATCTCACATTAGGAAGGATCACATTCATTCAATTAACACTTGAATAATGCAGAGTTTCAGATATTCTTGCATGTTCCCGGTGTTTTCTATTTGGTGACAAATTATTTTTTTTGTTCTGATTTAGAATAATTCTATGTTTATAAAGTAAATACTGAAAATGAGTAACAATACAACAGAATTTTCCTGACCATTGTCTGAATGACTTGCTGTATTTTCTTACTTTTTATGTTTATTGCCCAATTTTAACTTCTTGTTATATTTCTTTTCTTGAAAACAGTTCCATTGTGTAAATTAATGTATATTGAAAATATTCATTATGTCCCATGATGTATAAATGCTGCAATTGCATTTTCTTGAAATGAAGTCTATTTTCACGACTGTTAAACGGTTACATAGAAATCTAGCATTGTAAAGACTATCATTTCTTGGTATTTATGATTCATGTTTGTCTTTGATATGGCACTAAACAGTTAAATCTCAAAGGGTTTTATTGGTCAAAACATGGTCAATTGAAAGTGACAGACTGGGTGATCAAGTAGCTGACCAAACTTGAAGGGTGAGAGAAAGTGAATACTTAACACATGTTTGAAATTTTAAAATCTCCCAAACTGTAAATCAATATTTATGTCCTATGTCCGAAGTGGTACTTCCTGCTATCAAATGGAATTTGTTTAAATTGAGATGTTCACATATGAGGTCAGCCATGTTGGAAGTAAGGGTCACATTTCCTGCCTCAGGGTGTTTATAGTTCCAACCATATCCTGTGAGAATACAAGTACAAAGTCTGATACTGTTGCCATAAAAACTCTCCAGAATTTGGAGGGAAAATTAGAATTTGGAGGGAAACTTATTTTTTAATAGACAAATGTAAACATAGTGATGTTGTTAGATTACAAGGTGTGAAAGGATGTACACAAATATGTAAATTGTAAATTGATGCATGACAGACAATGCTTTGCCTTAAGTAATATCAATTTTCTTGTAATAATATGCGCTGAAAATAACTGATGCAAACTTAACCATGTCTGGCTTCTTTAGCTGCAGATATTCTTTGATTCACTGGAATTTTCTCCGGAGCTTTCGAAAATATTGGTGCCAAGTCTGCTATTTTGAACATTTAGTATTTTGCACAATGAATGTAATAAAATGTGAAGTCAAAGCATCAATTCAGATAAAAAATAATTCTAAAACACATTCTTTACAAAACATGGAAGCTAGACTTCGTAATGCCTTTGTAAAGAGTTTTAATGTGATATGATAATATAGGCAAATATAGACTATACAGGGATCATATTAAAAGTACATGTATCACACTTGCCATATAACACTTTAATCAAAATATTATTGTGAGGTGTATACTAATGCTGATGTCATAACGTTATGTAAAGTTTACTTACTGGTAAATTGTGTATGAATAAGGAAGTAGTTAAAATAATTCTTTGCATCCACTGAAGACTTGGTACAGGCTGGTTCAGTTTTGCCACAGGCTTCAATGATGGAGACAATTTTGCGAAAGATTAATGATTAGAGCTTAAGAGATATCAACCAAATTTCACATTTAAATCAAACAACAAGTTTCAGGTAACATTTTGTTGAAGATTATGTAAGTTTATTGACATGTTTTATAAGCGATAATCTTTCGAGCGTTTTCTTCTCACTTCCACAGCTTCCCTGCAAAAAGCCTGCTGTGCGAGGTAATATTATACTTAATGCAATCAGATATAGAAAATCACTGTATAAATTGTAAGTAAAGTGTTTATACCTATTCATTTTATCTACAAGTATCACTCCTCACTTGCTTAATATGATCTGATTGTATTGACAGTTTTAACAATATTTCCTTCATGAATCTGAACAACCACTTATTGCCAGCATTGTATCTCCTTAATGCTTGGAGTTTTACTGATAAATCCTGCTACTTGTTCCTTTTGCATATTGGGTTCATTTTCAGTAGAAGATTCTGCATTTAACTTATCATGTCAGCTTCTGTTTTTCAGTTGTATACCTGGGATAACTGGTATGTATCAATCATTCAAGATCGTTGGAACCCCACTTATAATTGCACCAAACCTTTGAAACTTATCTACAAGAGTTTTATGTTTCCCTTTTAAACATTTTTAAGTTGATTTATTAAAAAAGCCTTCCTCTCATTTCGCATAAGTCCTCTTTATTCATTGTCACATCTTTTCATAATCAAACAAGACTTTATCAACGTTTGGCCTTTAAAATGACATAAATTTCATCTAAATATTCCAAAATGTCACAAAATTGTGAAGATTTTAAAGTGTTACCTTTCTTTTCGGACACCCTGTACAACACTGTTATGATAAAACAAAAAGTTTTGTGAAGATTGGAGAAAAAAGTCAGAGAATCAGTTATGATTAATTTGGTATAATAATCATAAAATCTATAGTATCTGGTTTAAGCATTAACATTACAGCGGGTTTTTAAAATCTACTTATTCCTCAGGACAAATTTAATAACAAAGAAAAATAACTGGTATATACACAGCACAACACAACTTAAATCTTTGTTATTTCACAGGAAAAATTTATTTGTCACTTTTTAATTATCTATAAGAAACTGGTTTTAAATGGGGTTTCAAAACATATTTTTATAAAATCCTGCTAAAGTCAAGTTGATGTATTATAAAAATACATAAGAACGCTAAAGAACTGTTCCACTAACTTTCAAAACTTTGGAGAACGTTCTTTTTCAACAACCTGTTTCGCTTCTCAAAATTACTCAAAAAGTTCTGCAGCACATTTCCTAAAAGATATGCACACTGACTTAGTGTTTAGTTTAAACTTATTGGTGGACTTTGATTTTTACAACTCAGATCAGTTACTTTAAATGACTGCTTCCTGGGTTACTTACCAGTACTTGGGCTCTATTTTCGGGATGGCCAAGTTTGCAATGCAGCTTCCCCCATGGCGGGATGTAACAACATTTGCACCAGGAATCAAGTGCTCCACCCCTCGACTACAGTGCCTCACTGCCTTGATTTAAATGAGTCTATTACAGGTTTTACAGCGTTAATTTTACTTACAGTAAACGGTAGATTAACAGAATGTCTCCGTTTCCATGCATTAGTATAGACATCTATTATACAATGATAGCAAGTGTAAACAATTGTCATACTGTATGATATTAAGAGATTTATTGCCTCCTTAAACTGTTACTGTATAGTTTCTGCCTTTGTCTCTCAGTAATGAACTAAAACTTTAAATGCTGCTCTTCATTTTGAAGATAAAAAAAGTGTTCTGATAATGCTTCATGTTTGTAAGCATATCTTATATCATCTGATATTAGATAAAAACAAACAGAGTTCATACTGTTACGGTACATGAAAAGGGGTCCCCTAACCCCACCTAAATAGATACCAAAATCCCTACGGATTTCCCGATTTCCCATATTAAGGTCAATTGGTAACTTAGGGCTATCACCTTCCTTTATTTACTGTAGCCTTCTGAAGTCAGTATTGTTATATCATTTCCTGCCCTTAAAAGCTGGATAAATGATAGTAAACCATTAATGTGAGCACGGGAATGATAAATTTGATTTGATTTGAGTGTTTACCTCTGAGTCTGCTGGAGGGTGGACTGGATAGAGATAGACAATCTGTTCTGTTATATCAAGGCTTCTGGGCAAAATATTTTAACTACTTCTCCAAGAAATGGGAGTTACAACAGTCTTGCACCAATTACTTGATACATTTCTTTTAAATCTACTGCATAATGACAAAATGTAAGCTTTCGTTTTTCATGAATCAGTGATTACAGGAGATTAAGCCATCTATTGTGAAATAGTGATGCATTATTTGTGTTTTATTGATAATTCACTGTGCTTAATGGCACATAAGCCTTTTTATGTGCCTTTTAAAGCATTAGCAATACTATAAAAGTAATCTCAGCACTTTACATACAAAACATTTGACTTCACAACACTAGTACGAGTTAGTGTAGAAAACTGATTCTGTTTTATAGAAATTACTTTTGATACAATAGCATTATCGACACTGTATTATAATTATTAGCATTTTTTATTTATGATTTTTATAAGTGGGAATGAAATTGTTATAATTTGGTTAAGCGTTTGCTCATGCGTAAAATAATTATTTCAAAGGCTGTGTTTACAGTGATGGAGTGCATTTTCTATAAAAATTATCATTATTAAAATCGTATAAATCCTCATTAATGTTTGCTTGGATGAGTGCATCTTGTATTTTAATTTTCATTTTCCTTAGTTCTGAACTAGCTAGCTGTAAAATGCTGAAAGATATACAAACCCGACATTTTTGATAAAAATCTGAAATCTTTAATATTAATTTGGCTGCAATATTGTTGAAATCTGTGTCAGCCTGGTAAAAATACAAACATTTGTATGGTATTACCCATGAGTGACAGTGGCTTGTGCCTAGGATAATCAAAGGACTGAAGATTCTGTGAGGCGCTTCTAAGACTGCCCGTTTTTCATACTATCGTATTAGAAATTAATATGTGACTATTCAGGTAAACTCATTCGCCTAAAATGACACAAATAATCCAGAAAAGCCGTTTATATCAAGTCTCCCGCCAATCCACAATTGATATATACCTACCAAAGCAGCCATTATATTCATCTATAATCTATAATAAACTCAATAGGACTTTACATGTACAAATGTACTATTTTCTTGAGACGATAAATATGGCGATACTATTCCAGTTGACGATGATAGCTCAAGTGCCTCAAAAAAGTACACTTTTTGTTTATTTATGTTTTGCACCAACTATTAATCCTGGGCGGACACTCACAATAAAGGATATAATAGCCACTGGGCAGTTTATGAAGAAAGACTATTACAAAGAAATATTGTTTCCTTTTGTTTTGATGATCATGTACGCACATCCGTTGCCATATTCCATATAAATGGTGGCGATATATTACAGCCAAATATGCCCATAGCGACCAGGAGCTTGTGTCAAAATTCATCAATTTATTTCTTCTTTGTCTTCTTTTTATTTTACAATTAATTCTATATTAAGTTGTTTTTGAAGCGTGTCAACGTCTATTTGTGCAGCAATTTTGTATGTAAACTAGAAAAAGTCTCCCTACAGGTAAAGGTGAAAGGTGCCGTGAAATACCTACTTGCCAGAAGCCCTGTTTGTCATTTGATAAATTACCACGACATGACTGCTGTGGTATTACAAGCAATTGTTGTTGCTTGATTTTTTGCCCTCTGTATTAATATCAAAGGGAAAATTAAACATGGTATGTTGTGTGAAAAACCGGAGAGAGAGTCATGTTTTATGGCAAACCGCTGATCTAGTGTAACATTATATTCATTTAAGATTGTCACTTATTTTAGGTGATATAATGGCGGGACCAAACAACCGTATTGAGAGAAGTTGGGTTTTCATGTAAATATTATTTTAATAGCGCACATGTCTGTCAGTATAATGTCAGCTTTGGAACTTTGGCGAGAATTTCATTTTATTAATCTCCTTATTCGGTGATGCACTTTCAAATGACAACATGGGACTTGGTTGACATTTATTGGTTCCTGTCTGTTTCAGTTTTATTTGTTTTTCTTTTTTTCAGGATCCTAGATGTACCACCAACAAAGTTATCTGGGAATCACTCAGGCGTTTGTCTGAATGCTGAAACAAATGCATGTACATAAACATGTGACTGTAGTATTGCGCAACCTTGGACATCTGTGTGATGGATACAATGTAATTGTGATATTTTAACTAAACTGATCTTTTTTCTTGCCCCTGAAGTGAGAATGCTACTATGATAGATATCAGATAGTTATAACTATTAGTGATGTTGAAAATATATGAAATTAAATGCGTAGAAAAAATGTTACACTAAGCAATTCGAGACTAAGTACAGTTGCTTGTTTTATAAAATGGCATCATACTTATTGAGTTATATTTCTTTATGAAGTAATATTATGCTCAAAAGATATTTTCGATCGGTTATACACTGCAATGGTTCTTATTAGAGATGTTTTAGCCAATGTAACAAAAAAACTGGATGAAGCCAATTCAAATATTTATGTTCAGATGAGCCAGATGCATCTTTAAATGTAAGCAATCAACAGTCTAGTCCTTGACCACTGTCTTAAGGTCAATTACTGACCAAATCGCATAAGGACAAAAATAGAAAAGTGTACATACATGTACTAAAATAAGTCAACCCTAAGAGCTCAACTGTTACAAGTTGTGTGTTAAATGTGGTCTAATGTTGATAACATGACTGAGTCACATTGTTTTGGGTCATATTACCATGTCAAAACAACCTGAGCATGGTGTGGGTGTCAAATATAAAGTTGTATGTCACTTGACAGACCATGGTTTTTAGTGTCTAGGTCATTGTTCAAAGTGAAACTTGCCGACCAAAGTCAGGCAAACATGTGATACATTTTCTGCTATGTTTCACTGTACACATATTCTTATGTCATTTTTCATATTTTATTATGTAAACTTGCTTTATACATGAATGAACAATGACTTTTGAAGACAGTTTTAACACGTACATTATTGTGCGCTGTTGCATTATTATAATGCTTTTGGTTTCTTACAAGACAACAGTCAAGAGTAGTACCAATCTCACAGATTTGATACCGTAATGCTGGTAAGTTAAATGCCTTAAACTGTTGCCTGCTTTATCATAACATGATAACCATTTGTGTACTGTTTCTGTGTTCTTTTGTAAAATGACAGTGCAACCTCTTCAGAGAAGCCCTCTCTTGTCGGCAGCAACCTTCCAACAACAGTATAAAGTTTTCCTGTAGTGATCAATTTAACCTCTCAGCAACAGACAAAATTTGCATCTACCGAAAGGTATTGATAAGCAGGGGTTGTGACGTATATTCTTGTACATGCGTCACATTGCTGATATGTGTACTGATCATTTAATAATGTTCATGCAATCAATTACAATACTTTTGCATTTATTTCGACATAATAAAACCGTTCACAGAACATGAAATTTCACTTATTGAAGCTAGATTGCACGGTTGCACTTCAAAACCTTGTATCAACATAATGTCATAGTATAAAGAGGTCAAAACGGAAATCAATCATAATTTTTGTCCAGTCATTTTAACAAATTAGTGATCATCATGCTTCTATTATTAAGTCCACTTGAATTGCATAATGTGTTTTATAAGTATGATTTTTTCCTCATCATAAGTTATATTGACTGTTGGACAGGCTTCATGGAGGTATTTGAATATTTAGGCATAGTAAGTATTTTGAAAAACATTTGGGTTTTCTTTATTCTGTGGAAAGTCACTTGTGTTATGTTTTGAGCACTTCTTTACAATAACCGCTCCCCCCACAAACAAAATAAAAAGGCGACTAATAAAGGCAACATGACTTGTCCGTCTTAGATCACCAATGCTAAAAAACAAACAGCTTTTGAATTATTTATTCAAAAACTAAAATTTGTGGAGAGTATTTGTAAGAGTAATTTTAACTATGTAACTTTCGACTTCATTTATACTGCAATTTTCATACTCTAACATACAATGTATTGGAAGCATATTGTATTTTAAACCCAATTAATTTGAAATGCCTTACCCTATAATACTCAAATAAATTTTAGATCAAATGTCATAATGAAGACTAATTCATTTTGGTACTTATCCCTACTTTGCATAATATATAAAACTTTCACTTGTAAACGTATTTGATCTAAACTGCTGTTTCTCTGAAGCGTGCATGCCTAATTCTTTTTATCTTACTTCAAATGCATCATAATCCATATCTTGCACCTGTTTGATTTATTTGTAATCATAAAAAATTGTTCAACTAGAGAACTAATTAACATTCAGTGATATATTTCTGTCGCTCACAATTTGTGCGACATTTCTGGCTTGTATCTGTGTTTTTCTGTCAGACTTACTGTATAATATAACCAGGTTAGTGCATAACTGTTATATCTTATTATGTACCATAACTGTGTTACAACAGTATGCACCAAACCCTTGATATATGGAATGAGTTATTATTCTGATGTTTGTCAAAATCTATGGTGAAAATATTATTTATTTGTAAAGATTATTCATGTGACAATTTGAATAAGTGCACAAAAACGATGATTATGTGTATATAATGTTTGTTTTAATTGTACTATGTGACAGGAATAAAGATTGCTCTTATAAATATTAATGTAGTCGTGTTAGTTCACTTGTTGTTATTTACAGAATAATATTATATATAATTATGGACTTTTCAGCTGTTGTATATGATGTGATATGCACCAAAAAAATCATTATTGACCGAGGAGGTATATGACTAGGTATATGTCATATTACGAACTCAATTAGAAAACATTTATTTATAGATTATATTACACTAAAACCTCATTTAAAGACCACATCATTAATAAGAACACAATATTCAAGTCCATTTTCACTGGTTTGCTCTTTATTCAACCTCAATATTAAGATCACCTATATAGTTTACAATGACGAAGTCCGCAAATGCACAATTGTTTTATTTTAAGTATTAATGGAAATACAATAATTTCAGCTGCAATGGAACCACAGTTTGTAACACCTTGTAAATGAAAATAGCTCCTTTACACCAAATTGAGACAAATGAGAGGATACTATACAATGTCAAACAACAACATTTATAACAACAAGCATTCATTCTTATTTCTCTTGTACCTGTGATATACAGAAGTTGTTCTGCTCTGCAGTTATCGTATGTTAGGACTTGTGCATACCGGTACATTTTAATGCCATGAATTTTCAAATCTATGTTCTGTAGACATTCGCAAGGCAGAACATTCGCAAGGCTGACAGAAAAGAGATTAAATCCCAATATTGTCTAAGGACATGAATTAAAAACATGTTTCTTTTCTTGCCACGATTGAATATAAAAATCAGTCCAGCCTCAAACTCAGTTTTTGGATCTAACGGTATTATTTGAGAAGGATTTTTGTTGGTTTGTCTAAAAATGTAAAAATAATAGTTCACCGAAGTTCACCAGAAGATCGTGGGTAGGAGTGTGGCACACAAACAATTTTATAACCATGACTCTTCTTGTATGAAACTTAATTTATTCTTAAATTTATTGTCACATATTCAAATTAAGGGTCTGCTGTGGTCGGACTGACACTGAATTCTTTCTAACTGATGTCTTCCTAATGCCTAGCACTTCATATGTTTCTGGACAAAACAGGCCCAAAACACAATACCCTGATGTCCTAGCAATTACATTCCAATTAACCTAGATAATTTTCATTTTTGTATTAAATTAACCTAGATAATAACATGAATTTACATGCGATCTACGTTTGTTCTTAAACATATGTTACAAGACAATTCAACGTATTCAAATTAAGAATATATATATATTTACATGTAATAATATTACCATAAATATTGATACATCATACAATTCAGTACGTACCATGTGTGTCCATAATTTGTTTCTCCGCAATGCTGTTCTGAAAAAAACCAGATCTGGTCTGCAGTTAAAGAATAACTTTTAATTCACTTATCGACTATTTTTTGCGTAATACTTGGGAGATAACTTAAAATAAGAAAATACAAGTTTACTGATCGTGCCGATCACGCAGTGGGTCTATGACATTAAATTTTCCTTGGTCCTAATAAAACAACCGAACAAACAACATCATTTAGTCCTTGCCAACTACTATAGTAGATAATTTCTCTGTATGAGAGATTGGCCACAAATATTAAATATACATATATTTATATTATGATTGATCAGATGAATATATTGAGTTCATATTCATAGCAACATTTTTACAATTATTTTTGGTTACGCTGTATCGTCTATAGCATTAATGGTCGTTGAAAAGTCATCGAGTAGAGCCAGATCGAATTAATTTGTTTTCTAAACAGTCTTGAATCAAAGACGTGAAATCGATCCAAATTACCAATAAAAAAAAAGTTTGCCAAAAAACAAACGTGTGTCCCCAAACGCCCTCAAAGGGCTGTAACTCTGCCAAAAATAATCTTACCAAAAACTTGACACCAATAACTCGTGTGAAGTTTCATTGAATTCCAAACACTGGTTTATGAGAACAAGCACAGACATACTTTGAGGCATACAGACAGACAAACAGCCAGACAGATAGCATAACATCTGTATGTCTACCCCACCCCACCATGTGGGGGAGACAATCGAGACATACAGTGAATATGCGCGTACCAGATTCGAGTAAAAACTTGTTTGCACGACAGAGATAACAGTTATTATTAAAAGCCACGCCAGAAAATCGAATGGCGGCCGTGATTTTTGCTAAAATAAATATAACATTCCAACGAAGAACGACAAATAAAAAATATTCACGTGAAACAATGCAGACGACAATTCTGGGCAAAACGATAAAAGCGACTCTTACAAACAAGGCAATGCAGACGACACTCTGACAAGAAACTGACACTGCTGACGTAGATGAGCGCGAAAAAGTAAATTCTCGCAGACCTGTCATAATTCTATTTTTAGTTTGTCACCTGTCACTTATAAATATATGCCTGTTAGAACGAAGCTACCAAAATACAACGGTAACTTTCTTATATCACACACTTCCGATGGAAGGAAGCAGTACCGGTTTAAAAGCCAGTAAACTTTCCGAGCACTTCTAATTTACTACAATGAATGTTTGTATTTTGGCATCATGCTGTGCAATACTCCACTTATCTCAGCTATCGATGATGCCATTTGTTTGCCAGGTTCCAGTGGAAAAAAATAAAAACATTTTCTTTTGCGTAATTAGACGATTTATGATGTTTGAAGCATAAGAAACCTGTCTTCCATGCGTTTCTCTTTGAGGTATTTCAAAGAGAGCATTTCTCTATGGAGAAAATTACCATTCTGAATGTCGTTGCTTACTACTTAATGTTTTGTTCCCGATTGTTGTTTTTTAAGTTCTTTATTTTATTATATTTTATCGTAAATTGTCTTATTTCTATAAGGGAAATATAGCGGAAGTGGACGTACGATTTAAATAGACAGTAACGGGTACGTCCGTTACGTTTAAATTTCATATCGTCGCCGGCAACGGGTTCATAAAATCGTTATTATAGTACACACATAAATAGATTTACACACACTTTTTTCTACACCAAAAACCCCAAATATTGGTCTCCGTGATTGCTATCATCTACTCACAATCCTATTGGCTCAGAGCGAGAGTCTGGGCTGGGCCATATACCACGTGATGTGCGATTTGTCGAAATTATCTCGTGAAAACAGCATAGACACCGATGTAAACCTAAGGTACAGATACGCGCGAGGGAATTACTGTGGTATTGTAGTGATGTTTTGTGGAATTAACGGAATTAAATCTATGTGACAGTTTATGGATTTAAATATTACAATATCTATGGATTGATATATAAACAATTATGTAAGTCACTTTGTTATTTTGTTAAATGTTACGAAGTTTCAAGAAGTTTAAATTTTGCCCATGCGATCGTGAAAAGCGTGCGCGCTGATTGTATCCAGGCAGATTTACACTTGTGGACTTGTCATGGCGATATTGCGTTGTTGCATTAGCTTGCATTTCAAAACGGACAATAACACTTTCTGCATGTATTGCTTGATGACAATGCCAACAGAAACCATGTCCTGTTCTAGATGTGTTTCCTCTACATAATAATATCTATACGGGCGTTCAAACTAATTCTCTTTAATGTTCAAAAACGTATTTTGGTGTATTTAAAGATTTTTTTGATTTTTTTTTGCTTTCATTATTGTTCAATATCAGTGCTGAATGTTTTGTATTATTTTGTTGAAATGAAAATCTGTTTCCTTGACATTTGGTTATTCTGGAATTCAACGAGTACGGGGTTTTGCAACAAAAAACTTACATTTTTTTGCCGTTTTTCCTGAATTCACTGACGATATTTCATTGCGATTTGGCCGACCGTAGTCTATGAATACAATATTCCAGAGTCATTCTAACGAGTTCTGTTAAACCTGAGGACGTTGACAATGTTGTACGTCAAGCCACCAAGTCGGCAAGAGTAGTCAAAAGAAGTAAAGGTATAGCCAAAATTTGAAAACATAGAAGAGGTAGAAATGAAATAATAATGTTGATTAAATGCTTAACAGTTCAAAAACAGGTGTGAATAAGGTTATGCTAAGATAGCATTTTCAGTGTTGCTAACTGCTCTAGGGTGGTAAGACGAGGCATAAGGGGGTAGACTGTTCCACTGATGAACAGTCTGGGGGGATGAGTATTCGTAATAGTCTTTGGTTGTGGGAATGGACCTGTAGGAGAAAGTATGGTAATGGCAGGATTCTTTTGTTAGACGGGTGAGGCAACTGGGATGGGTATTGCAACTAGATCATTTGTTATTCTGTACATGTATGAGGGACAGTATAGAGTCAATTAATGCTTCGGAGATCTAACATGCACCACTTCCGTAACACTAGATGATATTTTTGTGCTTGAAAACCTTTTCAGTTTCAGAGTACTGATTTTGTGCATACAAATGGCTAAATTCCATAGTTGTCAAATGCAATCTTCGTGATTCATCATTTCAATGCCTGGTTTTTATTTAAATGTTAAACAAACTTGCACAAACAAGACCCACACACTTTCTAAAATCCCTCTCTATTTCATTGCAGATTTGCACCGAGAATGCTGGGAATTTAGGGGTTTTATTGTCTCTAAACTGCTAAATGTTCTTGTCATGCATTCCAGAAAATTGTTGAGCAATGGCAGATGAGATTGTATCTAATCAGAAATGTGTGAATGAAATAAAGAGAATTTTATATGAAGTGGTTGTTTGCTTGTAGCTGTTCATGTGTTCACCAATGCCATTAGGGATGGTGAGAATGATTTCATTGTCCAAATTGTTCTGGAGTTAGTTGTTTTTGTCCTATTTTACTGTGAACTGCTTCAACAAGTTTAGCTGTATACACTGTAGCTTGCAAATTTGTTTGTTAGGATTTTTCTGTTATTTTAGATACAAAAGTTTGGCATAAATTTTTTTGGAAAAGGGTGCCATACTTCTAAGCTAATGTTTACATTTATTGATTCCATGACAAAAAGTTTTGTTGACTTTCAATATGTCACTCATGTTTACGAATGATTTTTTTGTATGAAAGCACATTCATAGAGGTTGTCGCTTGGTGTTTTATAGATTTGCCTTGACAACACTGGTATTTTGATTATCAAACCAGTGTGTTGGCTCATAATGTTTCCTTTTCAACTGTTCGTAGAAGGCATAAAAATCACTTATTCTTGACTTGATCACATCTGACATTTTTCTCCTTGTGTTTTGAAATTTCATACAATTTGTTAAAAAAAATTATGTTTGAAACATTTCTGAAAAAAATGAATGACTTAGAAAAGTGAAAATCTCAATAATATAAAAATATAAACAGGCGAACTGTAAACGATTGGACTTAAAATTCAACATAATGAGAGGTAGCTATAATAGAATGTTGATATTGAAAAACTTGTTATAAAAAAAACAACTTTATATATATTCTTGTTTGAAAATCGTTTTCTTTTTACTTTAAAATCGAAGTGTTGTAATTGGTTCTTCTAAAATCGTGACAAATATCTTTTGAAAGCTAAACAATCATAATTGTCTTCTTATATTAACTGCAAATGAAAAGCTTTAGATCTATGCAGATTTGTAAACATGCATTTATTATAGTAACTGAAATTATTGTTTCTTACGTAATTTCTTCTATTTCCATAATGGGAGTTTTCTGAACGAAATTCTGGATAGTTTCAAGTCTTTGAAAGTTTGAAAGTTTTATTTTTACAACTTAAATGTTTGTTTTTGTCTTTTAGTTGTTGTGTTTGTGGTAGATTTTGTTCTACATGTTGAAACAAGCCTTGCTAACCCAATAGCATACTACATACTGCACAGTTGTTTGTCTTATTTCGAAGTTTTGAAACATAAGAATTGGGATTTTTTTTTTTCAATTTCATGTTGTGTTCTCCCTAGATGCTTATAACATGAGAGATATTGACATGGTGGCTGGTTTGTGTGTTCATCCTATAGGTACCCATCTTCTTTGTACGGAAATTAAACAATTTACAGACATGAGGATTTCTGTGTTTATACAAGAAAATTAAAATGGATCACACATGGCTGAAACGGATAAATATTTAGAATTTGGCAGCCGGTGGGAGTCGCGCCTGTGGAAAGTCCATGATGTTTTTTTGAGAGGCGTGTGCCTCATCTTCCTGGAATTCGTTCACGAGAGATGTAATGGATACATTGTTTATTAATTACATTGTTGTTAATTGGTGGTACCTGTTTATGTGAATTTTTCACTAAAATGGAAATTAAGGTTAGCAAGTATTCCTTGTCTGGTAAAAAATATGGACATGCATTAAAGATTATTAACATTTTGTCTTTATTTTGTCAAGTATGTTTTAGTTGATAAACACCAGCTGATGAATGGTATCTCCATGAAATTGAAGTTTATTTGTAAAGCATGCTTCCTTGCAAAATATTGTTTCTCCAGAGTTGTCATTCTTAGTGTTTTTGTTATAGTATATGATAGTACTATGCCTGCTCTAATTGCTCTTATAAATAGCTTATCCAGTGTTCAATACCAATTTGAAGACACATGTATTTTAATATTAGTTTTAAGGCCATTGTTTCTCAGCTTTCATTTTATTACGATGTCAATGATAAAATGATTACAAATAGTATTAGATTTCTACCTTATTTCTGAATGAAGTTGGGTCGTAAGATGCCACCTACATCAAAATGATGAAAACTGATAATATCATAAAAAATAAACAGATTGGGGAGGTGAGAAACATATAAATAATTAAAATATATAAATATAGCTTCCACCATGTGTTTCTTGTAACACAGAAGTTGTAGATATGGTATATTTTATTCTATAAGTACGAAGAATGCTGTTAAAAAGCAGCAGGTTATTTAGAACACAATAAATAAATGTTTTATCAGTACCGTAGGAGTAACAACAAGGATGCAGGGAAACTGGGCTAATTTCTGAGAATTTGGCAGCAGTAAATGTGTCTGATGTACTGTAGGACTATACTTTGCCTTGCCAACTCATTGTTGTGTAAGTTTATGGGTATGACTTATATGGCTTTAGAATGTAGAAACAGGGTTTATTTTGGGATGATGACCCATACCCATACACATTGGGAATTTTTGCATCTTAAACCTAGAAATATGGGGGGAAAAGTCAAGAAATTACAGTAACTTTTAGGAATTAAAGAAAAGGATGTAGTGATTCATTAATCAACAATTGCTATTTACATAAACTGCCTGTGAGAGAAGAGCGAGCCTCTAAATGTCAATTTTTGGCAAAACTGAACTAAAAAAAAAAATTCAGATTTATTAGGAATTTTTACATTCAAATTGGGAAAATTTTCATGTTTTGGCATTAGGAATATAGCCGAATATAAATGGCTGTAAAAACCATGGTAGAAATGTGCTAGGCTTGGTTAGGTCCTCAGCATTATGGTTGCTCATGTCATCAAACACCTGAACCTTTTACACTTGCCAATATTGTTTGAGACTCTGAAAACACCATGACACACCCAGTTATAATATAGTTGACACGTTTCCTGACATTTTACAGCAAACAATACGTATTTCTGATATAATACATATCTTTATGGCTTCTGAAGAAGATACACTGAAACCTACTAAGTAAAACAATAACTCAAACTTGCCTCAATCAGATTCATGTTCGTGACATATTAAAAGCCTACAATGGTGACTCTTAATATTGGGATTGGTATCCTGGGTACATATTGCCAGAAAGTTACTGAAAGCTCTTTAACTCTGTATTGCTGATTTCTTTCATTATGATGTAAGTCGGGATAAAGACAGTTGTAAGTTGTGACTTCTTCACTTCACTATGTTTTACACCAGATTCGATGGTTCAGTGCAAGACTATACTAACTCCTATATAAATACGTAGGAGTTAGGATAGTCTTGCGCTAAACCCTCGAATTATGACCAATCAACACTCCTGGAATTTACCTCAGATGTTAATGCTAACTGTGTCCTCTTTGAAATAAAGTCAAAGTTTTTAGAGAAGTGACGAAATATATAAACCAGGAAATGGTTGTCAACATCTGTGCATGGAAGAAGAATTGTGTTAAGTCTGATTCATGGAAAGGAGAAAGATTGACATCTGACCTACAGCAAGTTTTTGTGTTCCAAATATTTGATATCTTCTCTGGAATTTCATCTTTGGCGTAGACTTATCATTTCTCATTCATCTCTCAAAATTAATGACAGTTGAATACTCTAAGAATTGGGAAGAATTACATACTGGTATTCACTAATGTGACATATTGGAAAGTATTGCGTTTGTATCCATTATCAGTTATGATAAGCGTCAAGTGTTTAATTTGTTACTTCCATTGCATGAAAATCATCCGTATGACTGCCAGTAATAACTGTTATAGTTTTTATTATACTTTCAAGGTAAAAAGGTCAGATCAGGGCTTCTTTTGAGTGGTCCCTTGGACTGAATAAGGACCCATCCCAATGTGAACCAGACTTCAATCTTTCTAACCTCTTGAAAAAAAAGACCCCAAAAAAATCAGATCAATTTGTGTTCTTCTCTCTGGGAAGCTTCGACTCGCAGGCTAAGCTCATCTCTTAGATGATCATTGCAGTTAGTATTGAAGAGCCTGCAGAGGTGTCTGAGGAGGCACTGGAACATTTAATCTGCAATATCTTAACAGTCTGTAAAACCAGAAAAATGAGGTTGTAAGCCATTTAATTAAACACTATTAATTAACTTGCTTTGTTTATTCAGCTTCCCCAATTGTATTAATTTACTAGTAAAATATTTCAAATTTTACTCTGGGTGGGGGGGGGGGCTCCTCCCTAAAGCCATAGAAAAAGACCTTTAGATTGCCATTGGCAAATAAGATTTTTTATGCATAAATATGGTTCCCTTCAAAATACAATCATTGTTTAAGGTAGTAAGGACTAACATACATCACACAGATTGCCTCATAAGAGTTTCTCTTATCTATTTAGGATAGGAATTGGTTTAATTCATCCTGCTGTTAAACAATCATTACAAACTGGGATGATGATATAACAAATAATTGCCCTGGATGCAGACGTTAGTTGCACTTTCACTGATTGTAGCAACCTGATAGTTGATTAGTCGAAACAGGAAAAACCAATACTTATCAGTGATACCAACAGATTTTTCTAATTACTTGTTAATTGGTATTTATTATGATACACTTACATTTTCTGTTGTTTTTATTAGCATTGTATTGTATTACAAGATTAAATGGTGTTTTTCATATCATAAATGCATGGCAGAAACAGTGTTACTACTAGGAAGAGAATTCAAGTAGTTTTAATCTTATTTGTGTTTTCTCTTGTAAGAAAAAGAAAATACCAGTGACAACATGATAGGAATGGACATGCATGTCTAAGTGAATTTTGTGACTGCAGCTGAATTTAAGTGATTTTGATTTTTTTTCAAATTTTACAGAAGTTGGTGTTTCAGATTTTGTCATTTCTCTCTTCCAAACCTCATAATGCTTTTACTAGCCATAGACTGGTGTTCTTTTGAAAGACATTTTCAACATTTTGTATTGAACATTACAGGGTTTACAAAAGTTGCAGTCTGACATATCAGATAAATTTGAAGCAAATCCTGTAGCATATTGCAAGGTCTCTCTCTGGCAAGTTAACAAGCTACCATGCTTTCATAAACTGGTAAATATCACACAAAATTTCTTTTGGTCAGACAGTAATTGTAATTGTTTCTGTCTGAATACCAGGCGATCTGTGGAACAGTTTCAGTGGCCCAGAATTTCAGCATGTTATGATAGAAACTTTTCATCATTTCTCAGCTTCATCAAGAAGCCACTGGCCACTGGCCGAAATTGACCATTCCAGTGGCATTTGGTCCAGTTCAAATTTGCAAAGGTTACATTTTTTGATCCCCAAATGGACCACCCCTAGCTGGCCGGTTACCCTTTCTGTTAGGGCCGGTTTAACAAAGACTTATTAACAACGCCGATTTCTTATGAATAACTTCTTAAAATGTTAGCAATGCTAGAATTAAAAATGCTGGCCTCAGGGCATAGAATGAGTAGATGTTTTAAACTGTGTTGAAAACTTTTGCTCCTATTTTCATTTTTGTGGTCGTCATTCTTTAGATTCCATACCTGACGAAATTGTAGAGCAATTAATTGTTTTAATTGGATCTGCACGCTTTTGGTATAGAAAGAAAAAGTTGTGTGTGGCTCAAGTATTCATCATTTAAGAGTAAACTCATCATATTACACTGCTGTCTAAATTCTGACACCCAGGTGTGAACTACAGTACTTAAACAATGCTATAGAACAAGATTATAGTAAGTATTAATGTCACATGAATACTCATTTTGGTGTACTTAACTGAATATTAGTCTAGACAAGGACTTCAGTAAATGTTTATTTTAGGGTGAAGCAGTTGTATTGGATGAAAACTCTTCTTTTGTTAAGTTGTCACAAATTTACTATCTAATAGGTAAAATTTAACTAACACAGAGGTAGTAATATGAACGCATGACTCACTTGAGTGAGGTTGAATTTGCTTCATGCAGTTTTGTTCGCTGTCATTAAGGAGAAGATGGATGGAGCATGCAATGATAGTCTCGTCAATTTAAATCTACATGATAATGTGTATATTGTGTAATATCATCCATGCAGCCGAGGCATTTTGAATTTGTAGTTTGCATGTTATAGTTGTGTCAGGTTGCGGCTTAACCTGAATACGTTCATAGCTAAGACAGCAAATCTTTCGTGTATGTGACATATCTTTCACTTAATGAAGGTATTTACAAATATTTGAGCTTTCACTGTGTTGAAAGGTTGAAAAAACTTATGACCTGTGTGGTGAATGCTGAATGCTGAATTAAGGAAATAAATTGTTTTACACCAGCCCCTGAGGTTTACAATAATTTCTTGTGACAGATTTATTAAACACTGCCACATGTTGGTTAATAGCCTCTTCTTGGCTTGCTTTATTTTCTGGTATTTAAAACTTGGGCATTTTTCTAATGCCTTGTTTGGGAATTGTGAGGTATTTCTTTTTTTTCTATGTCTTCATGGTGTTTCAAATAAGAGCATTTAAACAAGTGACTTGATATCAAAGTGTATAGAACATTTTTGAAAGCATTTTCTTAAAATTCCTTACAAGTTCAGTTGCTTCGGATGATTGTTTTGCCTTAAGTGGACAACATGCTATTCACAAAATGAGCAGAATGGTAGAATGAAAGCCATCTAAGTATATACTTGAAATTTAATCTTACTGACCCTCTGTTTAAGGCTAAGAAAAATGGAAATATAGACTTGGTAAATCTTTGTGTACTAATTCAATTTTAATTGAAAAATTAGCTATTGGTAGCTTTAGTACAGAGGTGCTAGTTCACTGTTGATAGGTTTTATATGCTTGTTAGGCACCAAATTGACGATAATTTATGGTCTACTTGTAACAATTTGGTTCAGTTGTCAATTATCCATTTACCAGTGACCTTTTATGGATATTATTGTTGCAATTTAATATTGTTGCAGTTAGAAATAAAAAGGTATGGCGAGTTAACAAGTGACTAAATTAGTCTGATTTATACTGTACTGAAATGAAATGTAATCCGCTTTCCCACGAGCAAGTCCTTGTATTTAACTGAATGTAGTTTTCCTTGCCATCATTTCGAATTCGGCACAAAACGACAAAACTGTAGTACCTGTTTGGTCTAATACCAAGAATTTGAGTTGCAAGTGTTGGGGCACAACAACCATAAAATGTGATATGTAACCATGGTTGTAGAATTCAGTTTGTTTTAATGTTTTGCATTGGGATTTCGCTGTTAATTGCAATAAAATTTCGAAAATCTTTTTTAGATTTGAACCACATTAGGGGACAACTTTCAGCGAACGCTCGCAGCAAACTTTGGCTGTGCCATAAAAGCGGCTTTATATTTAATACTTGTATGTTCAGGAAGCAAGGCATGTTCTGTGCTTAACTATAGACGCAGATAAAGTTTCATCAGAAATTGAAAATATTGTTATAAAATGTGTTTTATGTGTACTCTATAGTATATGAAAATTATTGGTCAAACAAAACCACAAATGATTGTAGAAATTCATACAAAAAGATGATGGATTGATGCAACATCTTGGTTGGTAATTACTGGAATATCGGGGAAAGAATTCATGGAATTCACTGTAATGAAGAGAGGTAGTTTCTTGGTGCAATCTAACTGTGTCCCATTGTTTGGGGACAATAGGGGTCAGCAATATTGATAATTGAGCAAAAAAACGGAATCATGTTGGTCCAAATTGTATACCTGCTATTGCGAATATAACTAAATTGCGTCATTATTTTAGCTGAAGTAATGAAGTTGTAACAAATCAGATAGAGGCTTCATTTCCTGTCTGATAAAAAACAAATACATATTTTCTCCAAATAATTTACTAAATTTCTCCTTCACTGAATGTACTAAAATTTCTTTCACATTAAGACATTTTACTTCTTGCTTTCAAATGTACCAACTTAGGTAGGAATTAAGTTTTACCTTGGTTGAAATAATCGTGTGACAATCTTTTGTTCAAAATGTGTTGCTTAGGTTGAATGACAGATTAAAAATATATAAAATCTGACACCGGCTGGTTTCATATTTATTTATTTCATCTGATACAGTGTAAATAAAAACATAATCTTGACCGTTTCATGCCGAGAGAGTCCATCAATGATGTTTACTTATTTATATGTCAAATATAATCCTAGTATTATAGTAGCAATCCAGTATCAATAAAGAGGTGTTGAAATTCCCTTTGGCCCCTTTTTAGGGAACAGGAAATATACCCACCTTATAACACCTATGATAAATTCAATAATGGCAAATTTTGCACCTTAAGTAAAAGTAACAATAACTGTAGGCTATTTGTTGATATTCTTACTCTCATTTCTTTAACATTCACTCATTCATCCTTGTTTGGTTCATTAATTCTGTAGTTTAGTGCAACTACTGTTGCATTGATTGGCTCAACATTGTGTTACCATTTCATAGCACTTGCAGCAATAATTGTCATCGGTTGTTATATTTGAAAACATTCTGTCTGTGAATGTGAACAGGGACTTGTGATAGTATATTGTCATGTTATTGGATTTATTGGTGAAGAATTAAAGTAACATTTTATTCATTTTTTAACTTATTTTAAGTTTGTCTTCTATGCATTCTTGAGTTATGCATTGTACATGTGTTATCAATTATGCATTTTTTGCATTAGTTATATATACAGCATGACTTTTTAATCTTATGATTATTGCAATCTTATTTGAATAAATATACTCACTTGTGTTTTATTTTTCAGAACTAAGCCCGACATCGTTTATGTGAAAACCTACTTGGTCTGCTGTTGATTCAACATCATCACCAAAGTGTTCTTGGATTTAACTATTCTTATTATATAAAGTACTTACTGCTTCAATTACAACTTGTCATCTTGTGTTAGAAAATAGAAACTTCAGGAAGTGAAACAACAATTAAAAATCAGTGAATTAATATTCTATTGGTTGTATTTAGCATTTGTGAATTGTAATTACCGGTAGCTATTTATTAGAACGTGATATAATTTTGAACTCAAAGATAGTTGTAATTGCCGGTAGCTATTTATTAGAACGTGATATAATTTTGAACTCAAAGATAGTTGTAGCATATTTTCATGTGTTCTGAGTTGAATATTTTATGATTGGTTAATACGATTAATAAATTTACAATTGAGATCGACGTTCAAAACTTGGTGTATAAAATCAGTGTGCCATATTTTGGGATATATTTCGTTATTGATACAATGTGTTAGAACTTTGTGATTTAATCTAAGGGACAATTCTTCCCAGACGGAGTATGATGAAGATGGAGGCTGATACCCGAATACAGGTTCCATTGTTGCTCCTTGTCATCATAATGTCATCATCGTCATGGTTACAGGCAGATGCTGATAGTAAGTCATTTTTGAAAAAAATATCTTGTTAAAATATTGAAATTGTAAGTTTTTTTCATAGAATATTATAAGAGCAATACTGTTCTGTTTTGCATCTTGTATTATTAAGTATTCTTATTTGAATTTGATCAGTTGATTGCATCTTGTTGCAAATTGGTATTTTCATACCAATTATCTGATTATACAAGTAGTTTCAAACACACTTGTATACCTGCTGTCAATCTGCATGTTCTAGATTCAAACGCATTATGTATAAAGTATTCATTCTTAATGCATAATAATATACATATGGAAATTTTTGAATGATTCATTTATAAAAACAAAGGCATAGCAATTAAATGTGATTAATTGGTGTCTAATTAGAGACTGCTGTATTTAGTTTAAACTATTGCCTATAGATACAGCTTTAATGCGTGATTTAATGAAATATTAACTTGATTTATCATAGTCTATTATTTTATTATGTTGAGTCAATTTCTAATTGCATATGTATATTTTTAAGATTTATGGCTGGTTTATTTAAAGCTAATAATTTATCAAAACCTGTTTCCGAGGTTTAAATAAGGAGTTTTTGCACTCTAAGGCTGTGTGCAAGGATGGGTTGTTTCTGTGTGTGTGGCCTGTCCTTAGGTTGCTTAAAAATCTAACGCTTGCATGTGTGTGGTGTTTCTTGTAGAAATCAGTTATATTTGCTGCGAGACACCAGAAAATTATTATCTAATGTGCACTAATTTCTAACGCTTCCGTTGACACATAGGCTACTTTATTCCATTGCTTTTGTTGTCCTTGCAGGCTTGTAACAACATCAATCATAAAACCTGGTACTTTCGGGTACTTCGCATAGATTTTCGCTCTTTGAGTACTGATGCAGATGATTTATTTACTCTGATAATTGTTTTGACTGCGATATAAATCATAAACTGACTCCCTGCTTTCATTCTGCCAGAAATTGTGCAAAATCTAAATTGCTGGAAAATTGACCAATCTTTACTCGAAAATTGATGTGAGAAGCAGCCTGGTCTTGTCTTACCTGTCCAAACAAATTATCTTCAGCAAGATATAACCATCTAACAATACTACACAGGTTACTACAACTAGCTTGGCAAAGCTTGGGAGATCATAGAGCCAGTGGTGCCTAGATGGTTGTAGTAGGATGGCAAAATTACATCATACCATCTGGGTTGGTTGATCAAGCACAAGATAGGCTATCCCTAGGACTGATATCAATTTATAGACAAATCACCATTGTATGTATAAGCTGGCATAAATACAGTTGGTAGCTGCAGCTTGCACAAATCTAAAATGTTGATGGACAGTTGATGAATTTTGCTTGTATTTTCTTCCAATTATCTGTTTTTGGGGGCCTAATTCACAAACATTTTAACACTGAAACTCCGACTTTAAAGACTTGTAATTGAATTGTATATCAGTGCAATTGTAGTTTCTTCAACTTTCTTGACTCAGATATGATAAACAAAACATAATCAAGGGCTTGGTGTTAAACTGTTGTGTTCACATTTTTTATCATAACCTTGGTTACAATAAATTCGTGCCAAATCCACTTGATATTTTATTACCCTTCTGGGAAAGCCCCAGAAAGGGACTTGTTTGATGCTTCAAGCACTTGTTTGATTCATCTCTTTTCATTTTCTTAGTTCTAATTTTTTAACCGAACTGTTATTTGAAATTTAGTGTGAAGGTGAACAACTATGTATCTCAGGTGGCCTGTCTTCAAATAATGTTCTGAGTTGACCCCAGGAGTAGAATCAAGTTGGTTATCTGTGTGTGAATGTTTGTTTTTCTCAGATGAGCTAAGTCAGCTTACACAGCTAGTGGATGGTGAACTTGTCGATGTTTGTAAGAGATAATTGAATTGCCAAATTCCAACAAATTATAAAGTGATTACAAGTCTGTTTTTGCCATGGGAGGTGATCTGAGTACCAACATGAGATTTGAACAAGCTAAACAAAAACACGAGTTGGAGTCAAACACGAAAAGTAATACACTGTTGATGATAATGTAGAGAATCACCACTGATTATATCATATTGAATGAGGGAAGTCATTATATTAAATTGAAGGTGAAGTTGGTTGTCTGGTTTTGGCAAGATTTCATTAAAAAAGGCAAGCCCTTGCTATGGTGTGTTCTGGCTCTTGCACTGTCATGTGCAGAGAACATTCCTTGCTATATTTCATTATGTATCACATACTACAACGCTATGATACTTGCTTAAAATATAGGATGCAATCCTGCAATGACATGGACATAGAAAGCCAACATGCAATGACATGGACATAGAAGGCCAACAGGCAATGACATGGACATAGAAGGCCAACATGCAATGACATTGGACATAGAAGGCCAACAGGCAATGACATTGGACATAGAAGGCCAACATGCAATGACATGGACATAGAAGACCAACAGGCAATGACATGGACATAGAAGGCCAACATGCAATGACATTGGACATAGAAGGCCAACAGGCAATGACATGGACATTGAAGACCAACATGTAATGACATTGGACATAGAAGGCCAACAGGCAATGACATGGACATAGAAGGCCAACATGCAATGACATGGACATAGAAGGCCAACATGCAATGACATGGACATAGAAGGCCCACAGGCAATGACATGTACATTGAAAGCCAACATGCAATGACATGGACATAGAAGGCCAACAGGCAATGACATGGACATAGAAGACCAACAGGCAATGACATGGACATAGAAGGCCAACAGGCAATGACATGGACATTGAAGACCAACATGCAATGAAATGGTCATAGAAGGCCAACAGGCAATGACATGGACATAGAAGGCCAACATGCATTGACATGGACATAGAAGGCCAACATGCAATGACATTGAACCTAAAAGGCCAACATGCAATGACATGGACATAGAAGGCCAACAGGCAATGACATCGGACTTAAGGCCTACATGCAATAAATGGACAATAAATGATAACATAGATAAATTATATTGCTGTTGTTACGTTATGCAATTCGAAATTCAAATTAATTGATTTGTTATTACCCTTATCTAATTGATATAAGTTTGTTATTGGTAATAATTATATGAATTCTCTGGTGGATTTTGTTTGCACCGGCTCTAACAATTTTATTTCTCTTGATTGTACCATTCAGTCGGGGGTGTTTTAAGTTAATTGATTATGTTACTAAACTTTCACTGTGAATATTTTATGATTAAGTATTGTTCACTTACAGTGATTTTGCAACTTGGGTTATCAGATATGAACGAAACCTCAATTATCGTGTCTACATTTTTCATTCACATAAATTATTATAGTATTAACTGCAACTTAATCTTCCATAATTTAGAGATGATTGTATTTATTTTTGACATGAAGTGATTCAGATATGTTTCATTAGTACAAAATTATCCCATACCCACTTTAGCAATGCACCACGTTTGGGAAAATATTTCAAACTGAGTATTGTGACTCGGTATTGTATAATAAAAATATCATTTTGTAATGAATTGAATGTTTATTTCTATATAATAACTGTCAAGTTGCTTTATTACATCAAATTTATCATGCATATCGATACAAGTGAATGTTTATTTCAGTACACATGTTAATGTAATAGTCATGGATTGATGTGAAAATGAATTTACGTTCGGTAACCAAAGTTTTAATATGTTTTGATTCATATTTCATTTATTTTAAAGAAAATTGGGTTTTGAAATTTGTGACTCATGTCCTTTGTTCTCCTATTTCATACAATCATACTGTAATAATTCAACAAAGATTGCTAGAAAATTATTTGAACACAAGTTCGGTCACAGATTTGCTAGATATGTTTATGGAAAGTTTTTGAGTAGCTTTAAGCACATACAAAGTGACTGAGGAGAAGCTATGGCAACATATGGTCCATACAACACAGGAATGTTGGTTGGTTTTGTTCAAATAGCAGCAGTCTCTTATACTGTCTTTTTTCACAAACTCGCCTTACTTGTTGATGTATAGAAGATGCAGTCATGTTCAGGAAACCAAATAGAAATGAAGCCAGTATTCGGTTTGTTGTATCCAGATTGCTACATAATTTGAACACTTTATCAATCTTGGCTTTCGTTGAGCTTTTGGCGGTTAGTTTTAGCCTTTATAGTATGATTTTCTGCTGTACATAGAAAATACTATACCGTACTATGCATATTTTTGTCATGACCTCAATTACTACAACTTTTGTTGTAAAGCAAAAAGCATTAATTCTGATGGAGAATGTCTTCTTATTTACTTGCTTAAAGCTTTTCATGTGACAACCAATGTGTGTAATCTAATTAGTGAGTATAATAGTGAAGAATGTGGAACCGGTGCAACATATGTTGTAATGTATTTATTGCTGGTTCCCTGCTTGTTGGATAATCTGGAATACATAAACAAAAGATTTAATCCTACTATAAGACACATAGTACTCATAAATAATGTTTTGATCTGTGAAGGACATGATTTTCTTTGTTTGATTGTATCATATGTTACATGTTAATGCTCTTACCAATGATATGACCCAGTTTTACTTCCATGTCATGATTTCCGTATAGTAAACTTTGTTATTGACTTGCATGCACTTAAGAGTCATTGTAACCATAAGCTTTCAACAATTTCTCTTGGCTGCTTCTACATTCTTTGACCTTGACCTTTATGTGTCTTGACCTTCACATTACAACTGAACTGTATGACCTCTACTGTGCCTATATTTTTCCTTTTGTAGAAAATGTTGACTGTATCTTGGTTTCATAGGTGTACTTCGTTCATGATGTTGTGAATATTGAAACGTTGAGTGGCATGTAGAATTTGAACTAGAAGCCAATTTTCTCATATTTTCTGGAGAAATGAGTTCTCCAACTGATTTTGCATTCACGAGGGTTATCTTGTCTGATAATATGGAAGAAATTAGTTCCACTTTCCAGAATGAATAGGGGCAATTCACTTGTTGGTATATCAGTGAAAGATATCTAGGCTTATCAAAACTATGTGATGTAAGACTTTGCTATGATCTCTGTTGTTTTAGTGCCCTCTAGCCCTACCGTGTGAGATCAGTGATATAGATTGCCCACTGTGCCCAATTACTGGATAATCATAGGGTAATCCATCAGCTTATGAAGATTACACAATATTGTCTAGGTTATGTAATGGTTGGCAAGTCATGTCTCTTGATAAGTATTGTAAACTTCTTTGATAGCATTTCTCCATACATTTTCTTACTGTGTTTTAGACATGCATCTCCTTAATTCTAATAACTAGGTGTCCATTTAAAATGTAAGAAATGAAGTACTTTCATTAATAATTACGTCTTATATATGATGTAAACTTAAAGTTTTATACTGATTCTCAGTTCTTTGTGTTAGCATTATAAGTTTTTAACAATTGAAGGGATTCCAATGAAACTTTTGGTTTACTGAAATGTTGAGCATGAAAAGGTTTGTTGCTCTCCAGAGTAGGGTCTGTGCCTCAAATGTCAAGGTCACAGGGTCTGTGCCTCAAATGTCAAGGTCACAGGCAAGGATGAGGATAGGGTGCTCATCCCTTTTTGTTCATTGTAGATGGATCTGATAATGTAATGTTGATTATAAATTAAAGAATAACAGTTGTATTCAATTTTGTAAGTACCAAATACACTTGCCATATTATAGTTAGAAAACCCCAGGTGTATATTTGTTATAACATTATTATCATACCTTAATCTGATGAAACAGACAATTTATAGCTCATTTAAGTCTGATTTACGTTCCTTGTCATTGTAAACTTTTTTGTAATGATTCTGCTGTATTATGCACGAGATTTCTGGCCGATTAATGCTCTAATATTTCGTTCAAACATCAGATATTGTGATAATAGAATATTTTTTAGCAGATGCAGTTTAAATTTATTGTGAAACAGATAAAAATGTCGAGTTTTCTATATTTTATTAATATTACTTAAAATCTTGATTTTTGAGATTTTGTTCCCATTTATGAGTATTTGGTAATTTTATTGTCTTTTAAGTGGGAATTATATTGCAATAAAATTTATTCTTCTGATTATCTGGTAAATAATTAGTTTTATATATATTAATGTTTTAATGATAAAAGTTAGAAAAAAATTTACTGTAGTAGATTTCCATTGAGTTTAAGCACTATTCAAGTCTATTTAATTCCACGGTTTTAGTGATTAAAGGACACACACAAACGTAAATCATAATCATTTATGATTTAATAAACAGAAGATATTTCCAATTGCTTTTAAAATTTTGATACTTATACATAAATCTGAAGGCTAGTCAGTTTAGTCAGGCTTGACATAGCTTCATCCGTCAGTTTCATTGAGTATTGAAATTAAAGAGCAAACAAAATAATTTGACTTCCCATGAATCTGAGCCATCTTCTAGAGCGAAATTGGTTTGCCTTTCCGTCTCATGAACTCCAGAATTCTTGTTTTCATCTCCAAGTCATTGTGACTTTCTAGAGCTGACGTTGGTCAAAATTTTCAATGCATTTGTTATTACATGTATGTTTATTTTCCCATGATTTAATCCATTTTAAAACCTATTAGGTACTTGTATATTCATATCTGATTTAGCTTGGCATTTATTTGCATATCTTTGCTACTTTCCACTATTTTCTTGTGTTTATGTTCAGTCTGCTCAGGCATTTCTCATGTATCAATGTGTTGAAAGAAATTTTTACAGAACAACAAACATTGGCATATTTCCTGGCTTTCATTCCTCAGAGTCACAGCTTGTTCCATCAATCAACGCATAGTCTCTTTCTCTCACCACTTTCCAGTTTTTTTGTTTTTCTCTCCCCATTATGCTATTTGAGAGGTCTTCATTTGAAGGTAGAAATGGATGTCATTTAGAACTCTTCATTTGAAGGAAGAAACTGTCACTGTTATTTTTGTTACTAATAGCAAATTTTATGAACAGAATTTTAAATAACTGAAGAAAAATAGAAATTACGCTGTGATGGTTTTTGAATTTGTATAGAAGTAGATTTATTGTACTAAATAAACAAATGTTTCCATACAAAAGCCCTAAGCAAATGCAAGTGTGTATACACCAATGGTATACCTGCGAAAAATTAAATATTTTTGAGCTGCAATTGTAACACACCGGGCAAGATTTTATCTGTAACTGAACAATAGAATGACAGGATGTTTTCCTGCGGAGTTTAGTTTGCAAAATTTCTTTTCATTTTGTACCCAGTTTGTTGAACTGTGTAAAGATAAACCATGGTGATTCAATCATCTTATCCAAGATAAACATAAACCAGGTATAGTGTTCTTTGTTACATAGGGACTTAACACGTTATTGCCCCGTTATTGCCCCGCACTTTGGTCCTTGAAAAATGTAGGGAAGCACTCCTTTTTGTGCGAAAACGAGCTAGGATTATACATTAGAAAAGGGTAATTTCAACACAGCTGGTTGTACCAGTGGAACGTAAACTGTTGATTTGTTGATGAATCATTCATTTCTTCCCCGGTTTTTAAGAGGAAAACCTTGGAGTACTGGGAACCCACCCAATGACAGAATAAATCAAATTAATTTTACTCTTAATTGAATTTTATTGCCAGAATTTTTTCATGAATATTCATTATATTGCTTTTAATTGATACCCAATACTGTTGCAAACAATGAGGTACTTAATGTTAATATAAATAATCGGACAAAATATGTCTTTAGATTGTTAAAGGCCTAAAAATGCGTTTTTCCTGTAACATGCTGAAAGGCGTTTGGTGAGTGGTAGGGATTTTTTTCAAATATTTTTTCCATGCATATTTATTGGGACAGAGATTACTGGATTTATTTGCTGAATTTTTTTTTTTTGATTGATTAAGTGTGAATGAGGTGGAATATTTGGGTCCATAAGGGGTTGGGAAATGGAGGTATTTAGGACTTATCTTTAGGTCTGCGGTTTCATCTCACCATACTTTTTTATATTAATTTTACTAATTGGTAATTTTACTCATCAAAGGCTGAGCATTTACTGATCACTCCTGGTTTTACAAATTGTATAATTAAGTCGACACACTTTTGAAATTAGCTAGATGTCTGTAAATTTTTGTTATTAATGTCAAAAAATTGTCATCAAAATGTCATACAAGTACAAACAAGTATTAACTTCTATTTGAATCCGTATTGTTTGATAAAGAATGAAACCAACCATTAAATCATAGCAATGTCAACTTCAACGACAATATTCTGTTCTAACGTTTGTTATTCTTATAAAAAACATCTCTGTACTTAGCTTTGATGAAATGATTTACTTCAATACCTGTTGAACACCTTGTTAATTAATTTTCATTATGTCTTACGAAAGGTTAAAATGTCAACAAGGCTTTTCACTGATAAAATGTCCCTGGAAAAAAAGTTTTTGTTGACTTGACAATTGTTTGACTTATTTTACAACAAACATTGGCATTTTGCTTAGCTGTGTTTTTGTTATTATCTTCAACAATTATAGAAATGATTAATTTCATAATGACATTAAAATCATTTTTTATTTTAGTAAAAAGCTCTGGTAAGATATGGTTGTCAGATTTGGCATTATCTGAGTCAATTGTATAAGTTGTTCAGTTTGTGTTTTTGCAAAATATTTTATGGTCTGAACTTCGTAGAAGAAAAGGAAAATGTTATTTAAGTGTATATTAGTATTTTGTACGACAATTATCTTCAAATTTGACAGGTTTTAGTCTACGGTAATTGTTTAATAGGACTGAATTAATAAACAGACTTTTTTTAAAATTGCCTTAGATAATTCTAAACAAATTAAAACTGAAATTAAGATAATTGTCTTGTGCTTTTTTCAGCCATTACATGTAATTTGTCTGTAAAATCATGTTTTAATTAAAAATTGTATGTATTTATCTTTCTGTGCATTCATAATTATTGTGCACAAATTCACGATTAAATTTATTCTACACTAGTGATCTACATGTCAGTCTTAATTGTTATACATTATTTTCAAATTATGAAAATTTTCTACATGTCAGTCTAACTTGTTACACATTATTTTCAAATTATGAAAATTTTCTCATCTAACAACCAGACCTGAACTATAATTGTTAAATACAATGTACATGTATAATTGCTCTATTTAGCAAGTTGTTCATTATGTAATTGAAATCATTATGTTACAAAAACTTGTTGTTGTTTACAGCAAAATTTGTTTTAATATCCCTGTTGTATGTTACATTTGAAATCCTACGACGTAATTGTTGAAAGGGGCATCATGGCAAGGTATTCAATGATTGTAGCCAATCCCTTCTATGAATTTTCAACATTTATAGCAGCTCGGTTACCGTGATAATGCATTCCCCTTAAAAGGAATAAGTGGGATTTTTGTTAAGGTGTAATTTGCGTCGTAGCATTTTCGATTAGTTAAATAACTCCCGCTATCTAACTGGGTCAGATTTCCGGGGTTTTCATATGATACCCACAATACATGGCTGAAGTAGAGTGTCCTCTGTCATGTAAAAACATAAATTGGTTTATCAACCAACTTCTTCAGTGCAATGTTTGGTAGAAGATTCACCTGTAGTTTGAGTAATACGAAATAAAGAGTAACTTGATTTAAGTTTGCAAATATATTAGATTCAACTGAGTAGATTCGTTGCTGAAGCAATAGCTAGATAATTATAATCAATTTTACGTAAATGATTCAGATGGTTGCAAACAGCAAGGAGTGGCCTAGAATTTTGTAGTTGAGAATTAAACCTTTGTTAAAAGCTTAGTATATAGAGTTTCATTGCTTCATCAGATTTAAGATGTTAGAGTAATCAACAATGTTGACATAGAATTTGTCACACCATGGTGATTGACATTATCATCACGTTTTGGGATATACGGGTGATAATACTTGACATGTTTTTGAATTTAGCACTGATCCTAAAGTCCTTGCCAGTTATTTTGCTTGTGGATTTCAATTTACTATCTTCGTGTACAGTAAGATTTAAAGTTTTGCCAGTCTGAATGAAGTTTTACCAGACTGGATGAAGTTTTACCAGACTGAATGAAGTTTTACCAGACTGGATGATTTTTTACCAGACTGAATTAATTTTTACCAGACTGGATGAATATTTACAACTTTAGTGAACTTGGAAAAGGTCTAAAAATGGTTCTTCCGTTCAGCATAAGGCAGATGGAAACTTGAAATGAGTGACCAGAGAACAACACCATTTAAATTTATCATATTTTGGTTGCTATTAATTAATAGCCTTTAAATATACGATAAAGACTGTACATTCTTGATAACAATCATTCCCTAACAGGTTTTGTTGCATTAGCTTATTGCTAAATAATGTCGTAAGATCATTTTACTTGTGGGCATCCGGTGATTAAATACCCATATCAGCCTCTTATCAGGGATTTGATGCAATACTAAATTTAATGCCCCACAATTTAGTGTGGTCTTACACTATTATCGCTCATAATGAACTATCATTGCTGGCTTTTCTGCATTATACTATTACTTGATGTAGTGTATTGTTGACTAGATTCTTCAAGTGGTTGACACCTTTAATATATTAAGAATTGACGTCTATGCAGTTGCCTACTTTATATAATATGGTTATAGGGTGAGTTGTAAATATCTGCAGCATGTTTTATAAAGAATGTTTATATTGAATGAATGTTGTGAAAATTCAGAAGATTTTATGCGAATATAAGAATCCCAAATGCACTTGACAGCATAGTATCAAAATAACCATCCTCGATATGTTATGACTAGTTCTTTCATGCAAATATTGTTTTAATGAATAAGATTTATTCTTTTTTTCAGGGACAGATTCACCATTTCCTCCAAAGTTTAGACAAGACATTTTACCAAACAAATTGGCCTTAGTTGATGATTCTCCTAAGTTTGTATGCCGAGCTAAAGGACAGCCAAAGCCATATATTACTTGGTATCGTAATAATGAGCTTCTTCCAATAAATGATAGGTAACCAACATTAACTGGGTTTTTTTCCCTTCATTTAGAAGAGTCTGTACTGACCATTTACCTCCATTTTGAAGAGTCAATTATGTTTGTCAATAACATCCGACTGACTGCATAAAACGGTTTTATAACTTCTTTGTTCCAAAACTTAGATCTCAGGGACGTCAATATCTAAAGAGCCGTCAATATCTAAAGAGCCGGGAGCTGGTAAAACTACCCGGTAACTTAAGCATCATCACCCGGCTACTTTTCTTGTATGAATGTTTCTAATTAAGAGATTACACCCCCCAGACCCCCTCTCATACGGTAGTGGAATCAAAGCGCTGTGTGGAGCGTACTCCTCTCACTGCCTACTGCTGATTTCCCTGCTACTTCAAGAATTAGTGATACCCCTGAGATCTATTATTTTTACATTGCACAATTTTAGGTATGCTACATGTTTCAGTTCGGTAGTATAGTAAGATCTCGCTTAAAGACCACCTCAATAATAAGACCACATCAATAATAAGACCACCTCAATAATAAGACCACATCAATAATTAGACCATCATTTATAAGTCTGTTTTCACTGTTTGGCTCTATTCAACCTCGATATTAGACCAACTCAATAAGAAGACCAGTTTTCAAGGATGGTCTTAATATTGAGGTTTTACTGTATATGATAATATTTTGTATGTTGAGCCATTTGATGCAGTTATATTTTCACCTCCATTTGAAGAGTCTTTCACACTTGATTTCATGACTGAATTGTTTTTAAATTACTTTTTCAGGATAAAAATTACAAAATATTCGCTACAAATCTCATATTTGAAGATGACAGATAGTGGTCAATATTCTTGTAGAGTAAAAAATGACCATGGTGAAATTTGGGGCAACTTTACATTGACAGTGTATGAAGCAGAAGGTAAGACCAGTGACCACTAAATATACACCTGCAAAATCTGAACACATGTTATCAATGTTATATAAAATATTTAATGTTTGCATTCCAATTAGAAGCAGTGCCCCACAACGTTGGTGTCCATAGAAAAATAGTTTTTTATTCTTTTCTTACTTTTTCTGTAATTTCTAGAATTAATGAATTAAATCCCTTTGAAATTAAAAGATGAGCTTTAAATTACTTTATTACATTAGGAGAATGAACATGGATGAATGGCATCCACATTCCATGTTTATATTTGTGGTATGCCAAATGTACTTATCTGGTAATTAGCCCTTTGTTTCCCTGTATCTAGTTCTGAGATAAAGAGGGTGTTTTACAGTGCATGAATAAATATGAAACAGAGTCATTCTTTTAAACATTTCAGCTCTCTCTCTGTTGTTTGAAACTCTCTCAATTGGTTAACTATGCAGGTCTTTTCCCCCAAAAAACAACTTAACTCAATTATATTAATCTTATCGAAGTGACATTTAGCGGATTTGATACAAACTGTTGTTTCTACTCTCTTTTTTCAAAATTGAGTTTCAACAGTTTGTGCACCGAATCAGTGATTCATCAAATAGTTATCTATATGCAAAATTGTTTGGGTCACATGTTGGTTGACGTGTGTTAATTAAAAATAAATATATTTTTAACAGAGGATGTGGGCCCTCCGATCTATGGAGACAAGTCTGAGGATCAGTACAGTGATTTAAAAGGTATGTTTTCTGAAATTAGGGGCCACATGAAGGAACACAACCCCGTTGATATATTTTCATTTTTTCCTATTTTTTTTTATTATACAAACATTGTAGTTACTATAACAAAAACCTCCTCACATTATTGAATGAAGTGCGTTTACTCGTCTCAATTTGAGAAATTCGCAATTTTCTATTCCTTTAGACTCATTTAAATATCGAGAGTTTGGCTTAAACTAGTGTTACGTAGTTTTTGTAAAGAAGGATATACCTTAGTTTGGCACGAAACTCTCGATATTGCATCAACACAATTTAAGTGTGGCCATTTCACTCAGTTTTTTGTGTAATGTTAAATTTAATGCCATGGGTTAAGTTCTTTTTCATATTTTGATAAATTATGTTGGTAAGACGTCATGTTTCATGTCATGTTTGTCAGATATCTGGCACCATAATGGTGGAATTTGATTTACTTGCTCATCTTGTGTGGTGAATCTCAGTTTAATGTATTTTAAAGTATATCAGGTCAGTTTAATAATTTACTTAGAAAGAAAACTTTCTGTTCAGATGAAGTTTAAAATGTTGCCTGCAATCTTGTCATACTTTTCTAAGGAAACGACGCCTAACATGACTCACCACTAGGTACTTCCATATAGGACTGCCAAGTAAATATTCTCTCTTATGAAATGTATGATGGCTTGCGAGTTTTTTCTTGCGAGTTTTTCATGCTGTCATCGATGAATAAAAAATTGAATATATTCTGCTCAATAAAGAAAAAATTATCTAATATGATGCTACAGGCCAGGGACAAAAGTTCTTATTCTGAGTTTGAAGTTTAGTCTTGCCTGTGGTCGTTATAACACTGCACTCGTAATCAACCAATCACAGGAATACAGTTGAGGTCTGCTTAATTGCCCTTCCATTGTTGCCGCATATTTTCAACTCCTGGGTTATCTCCCTTGATTTGTTTGACATGTTTTTTTACTGATATTTGACATGTATAATTTTTCATAGGTCCTCCAGTGTTTAGTGAAGGCAATCTCGGTGGTTATATTGCTCGGGCTGCTACAGCTACAGTGGAAATGGATTGTGCTGCTCGCTCATATCCTAAAGCGTCGATCACTTGGTGGAGAGATGGACATACTAAAATCACTGCTTCAGACAGCAAGGTTTGTCACGAATACTTAAATACAATATGATGATTAGCTTATCAGTGGATGCTTAAGATGACTTTATTTTTGTTATGTTCCGACTGTGATGAATATAAATTGATTGGTTCCCTTGCCTACCCCTTATTTTTCGTGTTGCCCCGACAGTTTTTTTCTGTAAAAACTATGCGGATGGCCTTAGTCCAGCAAACCTGTTGACATTGATAAAAGTTTCAATTATTTTGTAATATGAAAATTAAAAAAGATTCTAATACAATCAGTCTTCATTCTCAAAACTTATGCCTATTGAATTTTATACTTCTGTTTCATGTTATAAATAAATATTACATTAAATTTGTTACATATCACATACTTTTACTGTTTCAATTTCAAAATCACCATATTTAACTTAAGATGATTTAACACAAAAATTAGTTTTAAACCCGAAAACCAATGCCAATATGATGAACCTTAGCTAGTGAAGTCTTTTCAATGTATCTCCATATGAAAAGGTCTGCTCTATCTCAACATGTGATTGGGCAGTGTTCAACCAAACCATGTTAGAATTGATAATTTCAGACAACATGAGAAATACTCCATAAAATTAGTAAACAAACCCTCGGTTAATCCAAGAAACAAGAAGGGGGTCGTCAGAACTCAGTCGTGAAAAACTGAATATTTTTTCCATATGTTTTTGATTCTTGCAAGCAACTATTATTTCTTCATGCTGGATTAAATATAATAACATTAGAAGGGTTAAACATACCTTCCTGGTTCATACTATGAGTAAAATATGTACATATACAGGTCATCTATGTGGTAAAAATAGTTCCGTAAAAGCTTTCATAGAAACAAAATCTGTCTTGAATTACTAGTTCTGTTTGAAATGTCTTGTTTTGTAAACTATTGCTTTTAACAACTGTCTAGAATAATGAAAGATGTTCAAGAGATGTTCGAGTTGATAAATTTCTTAATTTATTGCCAGTTTGAATTTCTGCTAAACGTTAATACTAATTTATAAATGTCAACTTGGTAATGTATTTCTCATTGGCAAATGCCTGCTCATACATGTTTGCTTCTAGGTTTACAAATTTATGTTATTACTGAACTGTTTTACAAGACTGTTTTGAGAAGGTCAAAATAAGACATCGAAAGTTCATATATCAAGAATTGGTTCATGATATTTTAAAAATCTGACATGTTGTTAACACACGTGCTCTTGTGCTCGTTAGTAGAATGATAGCCTGGTCTAGCTTGCGTTAAAGTGAAAACACACATTATTTGTTTAATGAGCCATTATGGATTCCTACAGCTAACAGTTGCCTCCCCAGGTTGAGTTCTCACAGGCCTGGTTTGCAAAAATGACTTTATTATATTTCATCTCGAGATAAGTGGTAAAAGAGAAGTGCAGTTGCTCATCGTAGCTGGAGAACATTATCTAATGATATATACATGTTTTTGTGTGTTTAATAGAATCATGAGTTGTGTGTGTATTTAATCCCATCTCGTATTTTCAAATAACTGATAAGTGTTAGGCTGTGTCCTTAAAGAAATACGATGGTGGTATTTAAGTGAGGTTTTCTGAATATTACATATATTGTTCTGTATATATTTTCAGTATGTTTTTAAAGACTACAAATTGGAAATTTTATCTTTAACGCTAGAAGACAAGGGAGAGTACACCTGTATTGTAAGCAACGAGTACGGTAACATCAGTCACACCTACACACTGGAAGTACAACGTAAGTATAACAGGCTCTGCTTCTGTGAAATATCTCAATAGAGATTGGTCTCAAACTTGCATCTGGCTCTGGTTTAAAGTGTAATCCCAAATTGAGAATTTTCTTAAGTCAAATATTTGATGTCTAATGTCTAATGAACATCAGGCATCAATGTTGCCATTGATAGCGCCATTAGTGTGTATAATTCTTGTTACTTATCAATGATTGATGTGTTCATTAATTCATTACATCAAGTCTTGAAAGTATGAGTTTGAGCAGTGTAAGTATGATGTTTTGTTATATCCGGGCCTGGTTTCCGTAACTTAATAGAACTGCATATTTAAATAATGGGTCCTCACTGGTTTCTTTTCTGTTTACAGAAAGAGTTGCAATTGCACCAATGATGGAAGATGTGAAAAATCAGACGGCAACCGAGGGTGAAAATGTGACTTTCACCTGTAAAATAGTCATGTCAGACTCCCACCCACTGCTGCAGTGGCTAAGGCATTACATGGTAAACGACTCATTTACCAATGAAAAGGGGGAGCCATATGTTAAAAAACTTCAGGTAAGCGCAAAAATGTCAAAATCTTTTAAATTTAATAGGTATTATATTTGGTGGCAGGTTTTAGACATTAGTGGCACTTCCAGTTGTAGCTGGAATTTATTTTTAGGTTAAGAATCTTCAAACTTGAAGGTGCAAAAAGCTCTTCAAACTTGAAGGTAATAGGTGGAACTCTTCTGTATGCTCCAATAAAAAAAGAAAGCATTTCTTTAAAATACTTTGAATTTAGATTAATTACATTATATTTTATTTTGGGATATTCTAATTTCATATGCATCATTGTTATGATAAGAATTTCTGATATATTAATCCAACTTACAGAACATTAATAAGTAACAAATAACGTTCTGGATTGTGTAGACTCATTGTATTAAAACAATGATGAAGAATTGCAAAATTCAGACATTTATTATCTTTTTATAGACATTTTTTTGTGCAATATCTTTTATAGGAATTTTGGCACTTCTATTGTACATTGTTGAAGTGTTCCAGCTTGTATTTCTAGATGTAATCATATTACAATGTGAGAACTCATTATACATAAAACTTATGCCAATAAAATGCTTGATTTAACCAGGACAAGCAAAACAACTGATGCATCTACATCTTACTTTCCTTTATGAGAAAAATGTCTAGTTTATGAACCGAAGTACTTCCTTTAAACAACTAAGTGCCTTGTTGTTGTTGTCCGATACAACATGTGGAAGTCCATTTGTATCTGTCGGATATTGCCACAGTTTTAATCTTTTACTGATTAAATTTTGAAAAGAAAATTAATAACAAAAAGGAAATAGGAGTAGGAACAAATTGATAGAACATCCTATATTAGTTGAATATATTAGTTGAATATATATATTGTATCAGAACTGAGTTGTATTAAAATGATGTAATGTTTTTGATTAAGTTCTGAAATTTTAAGTGGGTGTTGACAAAGTAGTTGATAACCAGTTGATAGTTCTTTTAATGATATGTATTTAGGTACGGTACTTTCATTGTGGTATAATTGTATATGTATGTTCAACAAACTTTTATTGATATTATTTTACCACATTTGCTGTTCAGGGAGCCACTCAGGTATTTGTCTTAATCAATGTTGAGAATGCATCGAAACTAATGTGAAATCTCTGTGAATGCTGATATGAATGATTTGGTTTGACTTGATTGGTAGCTATTAATAGAATTGTGGTCATGTGATGTGGTCATGTGACACCTGCATGGATAACGCTAACTGCAACCTCCCCTCACTGATGTCAGTAAGAACTCACAGGTCTGTTTGACTGCGTTTTATTTTGTGTCTTGCTTATGCGACGTTTTGACTCAAACATGTTCTTTTTTCAACCTCTCCGTTGAAGAACAAAGAAAACATGTCATTATTATTTGAGTGAGTTTAGCATTGCGTGTAAATCATGTAAAGATTTAGTTCTCTTTAGTTGTAAAATCTTATTATTTGCGCAAGAGTATTGTAAACTCATACTACTGCCGATGTAGTGTTGTTTTTTTTGTTCAAATCTGTTTTTGTGCTGTATATTTTATTTTAGAAATGTTACAGAGTTTGCCAAAATGTTTGATTTTCTTTGATCATCTCGATTTACGTTTTGAAAAAATTCTCGTACTGGAAAGAAAATTTAATTATTAGCAAGGAAAATCTAATCCATTATATTTGGCAAGCTCTGAGGTTTATGACACATGTATGGTTTCATTTCTGTCCTCGTATGGTCACATGATACAACGTTATTGTCACATGATACCTTATAAGTGCAATACCATACCTTTCGAGAACAGAAATGTCTCGTATTGAGTAGACAATAGGTAACAAGTGTTGTGTGATTGCATGCTGTAGAAAGTCTATACAAGTCAAGTGTTCTTCTTGCAGGGTTACGTTACAATACTTGAATAATAACAATATAGATACGTTTGCAACAATTACATTACAGTAAAACCTCAATTATAAGACCACCTTTGGGACTCATGAAAACTGGTCTTCTTATTGAGGTGGTTTTAATATTGAGGTTGAATAAAGAGCAAAACAGTCAAAATGGACTTGAAAATTGTGGTCTTAATTTTGAGGTTTTACTGTACAATAAACTAAATTGGAGTTGAATTAATTTACTTAGAAATGTTATTGTATATTCTACATGAATTGGAAATGAACGACCAAACATGAAGAATTTGCAACATATGGAGATCTGAAGTTAAATGTACTATATATTTCCTATTGAGATTTGTCTTGTGTGTTGATTACAAGTGGATTCAGCGCAATACAATTGTAACAGAATCTTTACCAGAACTGAGTTACAGTAGTTTTGAGCCAAATCCTGGATTTATAGTAAGGTAAAAAATACTTGGAAGTATCAAACTAGTTTCAGTTTCGAAGTAAATAGAACCTTAATTGAAGTAACCAGTCCTCTAGGTTGATTAATACAGTAAAACTCGATAATAAGACCACCCTTGGGATCCTTAAAAACTGGTCTTTATATTTAGGGGGTCTTAATATTGAGGTTGAATGAAGAGCATAACAAAGAAAATGGACTTGAAATTGTGTTCTTATTTTTGAGGTGGTCTCATTATTGAGGTGGCCTTTAAGTGAGGTTTTACTGTAGTTACATATTGTTTACCCTGAAAATGCAGACAAACGGACTGGTAAAAGTGTAATTGTGAACTTATGTAGAAATTACTTTTAGGGAATAACTATCTTATTTGCTATGCATTAGAGAATTTGTGCCATCAATTGTTGTAGATATAGCATCTTGGTTCGCAATCATGTCACTGTTGATTTTACTATAAATTTATGTATGGGATGTTTTAAATTTAGTATGTGTGTACATTGAAAGGGATGTCTGTATGAATGATTGCAGGGTTTATGTTACCTTCCCTGTTCTTTGTGTCAGCAGTACTCAGTTACACCGATTTATTTATGCAATGAAATGTAAAGAATAAGTGATGTTTTGGGAGGTAGACATTGAAAGGGATGGATAAATCTGCCGCGGGGAAACGTGTCAATGTTTAACATCAATAGACATGAGATGGAAATTTGAAATGAAGAATTTTGAAGCTACACAAATTAAGATACTTGCTGCAGTATGATAGAGTTGTCTTTAGTTAGGTGTTTGCTTTAGAAGCCTAAATGAAAGAAGCACCAAAATTAGCCTGGTCTCAAAAAAAAAAGAAGGGAAAATGAAATCACATTACAAAATAGAATAAGTGTTATAAATCACCATACTGACTGGCTTCAAAAATTGTGGAAATGAGTATCACGAACAATCAGTTTTATAAGGATAGTCTTTATGAAGATAAATAATTTCAGCATTTCAATTGTAATGAAGAATAAACTTACTCAATTTCATATTTAATTGATGTGTTCTTCAACACGTTCAACAGATTGCATGATCTGTGAAGATCTAGGTTTGTTAATACTGAAAATGATTTCTCTAAAGTTTGATGTTGTTTAATTCTATGACACTATTATGTTCAAATTTGTGATTTTGAATTATATCCATGAATATTATACTTTGCTTACGAAAGTATCACACTGAGCAAACCAGCAATTAATTAGACATAGATTGTATTGCTAAGAATATGAAACAATGTTACTTTTTTGTAAAACATTTGGACGCGGTTTTTATCCAAGTCTTCTTGTCCTCTTTCCTTGCTGGTAGTTTGTTATGTAGTGTTATTATTTCAGTTACGTAATTATTGTTGTAAAGCATTAATTGTTGTAAAGCGTTAATGCTTTACCAGTCATGAATGTATTAATTAGTGAGATGATTGTTGTCAGCTTTCGGGTTGCATTTAAATGCATGCGAAAATAATTGATGTGTGTGCATTATTTTTGTTCCGATACGGTTCATGTTTGCGTGTGAAATCTTAATTCTAATTAAATGTCATGATTTGTAGTTGATACGTTCACTTATGGACCTTACTAAAGCCTGCAATAATTGTTTTTTTTTTGCATTATTTAACTCGAAATACGTTGATATTCTTTGATGATAGTTTTTGCTCGTATCTTTTACATCAGTGAATTTAAAGTTTACATACTTGGATAGTTTAAAAGCAGATATTTAGCGTTAAACAAATTTCAAGTTAATTTTAATCTAGAAATTAAGTGTGAGAATCTTATTTGTTGGTTTTTGCAGCAATTCAAAATCGCTCGTACTGTGGTAGGATTTTTTTTCGAATAAAATAATTGATATACATGTATTGTTTTTTCACAAATGTAATTTTAGTCCTATTTTTGTTGTTTTTAGCAATCTGGGTATCTGAAAACCATAGATGATCCGCAGGAGCTTGTGTTAACTAACGTCACCCAGGAGGATGAGGGCTGGTATACATGTTTTGTTGCAAATACGGTCGGTATGAACTATCGAAGTGCTTGGCTGGAGGTTCTAAATGGTGAATATTATTATTAAAAATTATTATTAGAAATAAAGTATTGTTGTATCAGGATTGCTTTGTTAGGTATCCTTAACAAATTGTTATGTTTGCGGTACCATGACTGATCCGCTGTAATGACCCTGAGTTTGTCCTTTTCCCATTCATAACTGGCGTATACACACACACAAAATTATCGACCACTGCATATACTTTGGATCAGGGTACTACATACTATTTAGGGTGCCTGATAATATATGTTTTGTTATTCCTGTAATTTGTATGATATTTATGGTGAACATTTTTCACGAAGCATAGTCAAAGGTATGCCTTCTTTTTTTGAGTTGCAATACATCTTCTAGCTAATATACTGTTGTGTTATGTTAGATGATATATATTAACTTTGTGCTTTTACTTTTCTTAGAAACTGAAGCAGAGGCACACAGAGCGAAACATAACGTCACAGCTACAGATGCTTCCAGAATGAACTCAAATCACGGGGACCGAGTACCTAAGAAGACGGTTATATTTATTGCTGCCAGTTGTGCTGCGGTCATCGTTCTCGTCATCATCGTTGTCAGCGTTATTTGTAGATTCCGACGTAAACCTAAGTACAAGTATGCCGACGTGAAGAGAGTCATCGTCATGAGATCAGTAAGTTTTCAGTTTTTGCTGTGATGAATTTGTTGCTTCACTATCAGCTCCATTTACACCACACCCCGTGTTGTTTCGTATGGACTAAACTATTTCCTTTAAATGGAAGAGAGACTAACAGGTGCTGAGTCAAAGATACTGTTCAATATATAGGAATGAAATTGTCTGACTTATACTCAATGGAAGCAGGAAATGTTGACATCAGAATACTTGCAGTGGGTTTGATTTACCTTTTTGGGTCATAATGCTGGGCATCAGAATGTAGTTTGATTCTTTGTATTCTCTATTCACAATAAAACTACTAATTCCTTATTGTTCTATACATCAAATACCTAGTTAATGGCATTGGTATTTCTGTTACAGAATGATCTGTATTACCCGGATCAACTCAGTAACGAGCCGCTTGTCCTTCCGGAAGTTAGAATTGAAGGCACTGGACGTCGTCGTAGATTTTCATCCGATCTTACTACAGCATCCGAGTACGAGCTTCCATTGGATAGCAAGTGGGAATTCCCACGGGATCGGCTAACTCTCGGCAAAGAACTTGGATCTGGGGCATTCGGTGTGGTGCGACAGGGAGAAGCCGTTGGTATTAACAACAGGCAGGGTTCTTCAACTGTTGCTGTCAAAATGTTGAAACGTAAGTACCTGTTTCTGATTAATATGAATAGCGTGGGTGTTGGGCATTTGTTGTCTCCGTTTCTTTGTTACAGAGCCCTGTGTTGTTAATGTTGATGATCAACGTTTTACTAAGAAGAGAAATTCTAGTATCAATCTGACTCTGTTTGAACAACTGAACCTTTTCTTGTTGTGGATTTACCTTATATAGGGATACAAATTCATTACGTAAATCATTAAACATATTCTCCAGACTTGTGTTGATGTATGCCATACCGAAGGTCACATCTATCATGGCATTTAAGACGTCCCTCTGTTAATATGGAAGAGTTGATTCTATAATTTGTTTTATTTTATACAGAGGATGCCACCGACAGAGAAATGACAGATTTAATGGTTGAAATGGAAATGATGAAAATTGTTCGTGGACACAAAAATATCATCAGTCTGTTAGGATGCTGTACACAGACTGGTAAGTCATTCTATGATAACTGATACTGCATACTATTAATGAATTGAAAAAAAATTGAAGACTTGTTTGGTTAATTTTTTTATTGGAATATGTATTTATGTACTAAATGCTTGATTTGGTAAAAAGTAACTTTACACGTGCTATGACAGATCATTGCTATCTTTCACTCATTACATATTTCTGAATTTATCACTTCAGGGCCATTGTACGTGATCACCGAATTCGCACCAAATGGAAATTTACGGGACTTCCTGAGATCTCGGCGACCCTCGACCGAATACGAAAAACCATCCAGCTTTAACATAACTATGGATTATGAAAAACCACTTATTCCTGAAAAATCATTAACAGAAAAAGATCTGATATCATTTGCATATCAGGTTGCGCGTGGTATGGAATATCTAGCCTCCAGACTGGTGAGTAGAATTCTCTCAGCCCTTTTTTATGGCAAATTTGGGGCCGATATTGGACCCCATTCCCCCAAAAAAAAAGAGTATATATTTTTCCCCTTCTTAGAGAGAATATTCCCCTTCAGTAAAATTATTTAAAATTTTAGCCTTATAAATACCCAAATTCGGTGATTTATGATGCAAATTTCCCCTATCAAAAGGACCCACCATACTTCACCAAAAAAAGAAAAAAATTGCTGTCTCGGCATCTTATTCTGATTCAGGGGTGTTATGTATCCCTGAAAACCATTTCTGTCAAGATTGTCTTATTCAAACGTGACAAAACGTTCTGATCTGGCAGTACTTTGATTTTTAATGTAGTTTTGATAATTAGACAATGACTTGTGACTAATAAACTATGTGTCAAGTATGTACTTGAAGAAAGGGTTTCGTCCACAAATATCTGGATTGAAAGACATGTAGTGCTGTTCTGGTCTCTTGTCATTGCCTGTCATATTGTTTTTGCATTATACTGTTGATTAAAAGTACTCATTTTTCATTGTACTTAAATATTTTTTTCAGTATTCTTTATTGAATAATTGCCTTTAACAGTATACTTTTTGTTATCACATATTTCCATAGTATTGACAATATACCTGAACGATGATATTTATTTCAGTGTATCCATCGAGATTTGGCTGCCAGAAATATTCTTGTTTCTGAGGATTTTGTACTTAAGATCGCCGACTTTGGTCTTACTCGGAACCTTTCAGAAGTTGACTATTACAAAAAGAATGGTGACGTAAGTATTAGAAAGAATCTAAAATCTAGAACTAAATACAAAACAAATGAAATGTCGCTAAAGGGGTTCCATAGTTTCTGTTCTAATATTTTTTATGACAAATTAATGAAAACAATGTTTGTTGTGATGAGATATTAGATCATTTTAACAAAATAAAAACAAATTGTGTGTCTCACTTCAGACCTCTGTCAGAAACAAACAGAAATTAATACGGGTCCTGTAACTTTTCATGTGGTCTAGTTTCAAGCATTTCAGCCATCACCGAGGCTGTGGAATGCATCGCTGTTCCTCTGTATGAAATGCTAGTGTCCAGTTTTACTATATTTCTCAGTATATTTCTTGATTTCTCTAACAGGCTCTATACCATTGGTCCTTCCACACATGCTGGCCTTATCTGGTTCTGTTAATTACATCATGAAAACTAACTAAAAAAGAATTACCTGAGAAATTATTTCTTCCTTGACATAATTGAAACACGATGATTGGGGGGGGGGGAGGTAACAAGTGTCTGGGTATTAACCTATTAATTCTGATTAGTCAGGAATTCACCTGTATGACTTGTTGATGGCAAAACAGCTTTAGTTTGTTACTTGTAACATTTCTTGATAGAATACATCAACGTTCATGTACCACTAATTAAAACCATCTTCTATCTCTCTGGTTAGTTTGAAATTGGTATTTAGGAATAAATATGGTTGAACTTTTGGCACCTTATTGTAAAATGACTTACATACATGGAGTTTAAAGTTCTTGAATTGACATACATGGACTTTAAAGTTCTTGAATTGTTGGGAGTATAATTAAATCTGCTGTATGCAAAATGTAATCCAAGTTTGTATTCGTCAGGTTGTCTGTTCTGCATTTGTATTATGTTTACCTTGCTCTGATTTATAATTGCCGTAAAATTTGACATCTTTATTTTGTGAGGTATTTTCACTTTTGTTTGCTAACAAAAACAAGTTGTTATATATGTATATGTTTAGGACAAAACATGACATATTTCTGTATTATAAGAGCTAACGTACTCGACAGGGACATTTTTATCTAATGTAAGGGAGATAATCACAGTCTACATTTTACTATAAAAGTTATCTGAATTACTTCCCTTTGTTATTACTCCCATGCCTTTGCTTACAAAATGTTTGTGATATTTTTTCAGGGTCGACTACCAGTAAAATGGATGGCACCTGAAGCATTGTTTGATCGACGATACACGACCAAAAGTGACGTATGGGCTTACGGTGTGTTATTGTGGGAAATATTCACCCTCGGAGGAAACCCCTACCCATCTGTGCCAGTCGAAGATTTGTTTGACCTGTTACGCAACGGACATCGGATGGAGAAGCCACCATACGCATCAACGGAGATATACCAGATAATGTTGACATGTTGGAATCAACTTCCTAGTATGCGACCCGTGTTTACGACGTTGGTGCAGGATCTTGATAGAATCCTAACGTCCAAAGCAGGAAATGGAGAGGTACGAGTCTTTTATTATTACATCAGTGACCTTTACAATATTTATCATCCCTTTAATAAAATAATCACTTTTTATCAGACTTTTGATTCTTTTAATAATGTTCATTAGGACATATGGTTCACTTTTTGAAGTGCATATTGAAAGTTTACAAGTGTAGGTATATAAAATTGTGTTGAATTAAATTGCAAAAAGAAATACAAAAACAGTATGAACTATTAAAATAGTTTTTTTCATTCTTCTGAAAATATTACAATTTTTGTTCTTTTTTTGCAGGAGTATCTTGACCTTGAACCCTTTGAAACAGTTTTAATGAGTTCATCAGACAGTCAGTATTCGTCTATGTCTCATAGTACGGCCACAAGTGAGAGTGACATTAGTAGTACGGTAGTCTAGCTAGAATTGTGTACATAGAATCTTCATCACTTTTCACTTGTACGGCCGCTGCTTAATCCAGCTATTTCACACAAAAGTTTGGCAAAAGCTCTCAATCTGAAGAATTTGTCTTAATTCTTTGCTGGACGTGATGAGTGTCTTAAACCAAATGAGCCATGTCTCAGATTCTAGCTACAATTGCCCAATATTAAAACATCCTTCGAATTCTCATCTATCTCCTGTGCAGTCAGCGAAGGTTTTAGTAACATGAAACAAACAATTGCCATGGAAACGGGAAAGTGGACATGTTGCTTTGGAAGCAGAATCCTTTACAGAGGATGTGAAAACAAGAAACATTACATACAGGTGTATAGCAGAATGATGAAATTGAAGCTTATTAGTGCTGTTGACACAGAAAAGTGCTGCGTTTTTCTTTGGATTGATTTTCATGATGAGTTTTCATCGATGTTCTTGTGAATTCAGAAATTCTTGGAAGAGAAAGGATAATTGTTACTTCAGTGGAACGTAACCGCTAGATGTATGAGGCATACTTGCTGTCAGTGGCAATCAGAAGTATATGTTTGTGAATAGAAAGGACTTGTGACATTTTTTAACTTTCAAGGGATGTGACTTAATGTGTTCAGGGAGTTGTGATTGGGGATTAGGGGACATGTTTAATCATTGTACAAATACTTTATACTTTAAACAATGTGTTCAGTGCCCAAATGTGTTTTTTTATTGATATGTTTAATATAAGTACTACATATTTTTCTATGAGTATGACATTTTACTGTCCTGATGTGAAATATGACTTAAGTTGAACTTCAGCATCAGACTTTGATGATCTGGTCAGAATTTTTGCCAAGAAGTTCGAATGGGACTTTGTTGTTGCACAAGTTGGACATGAAGGACTACCACTTGCTTTGGAATTGATGCCAGCACTCTGTCCTATGTTGATATGAAGAAAACCCATGTTGTCTTCATTTTACGTCAATAAATGGCAGTTTGTGTTTAAATATTGATATAAATTGCAAAAACCATGATTGTGATTAATGTGTTTATTTTTTGTGTTTATTTTATGTTTCATGAACCCATAGTTTTCTTTGTTTTATGAAATCCATGTTGTCCAAAGACAAATATGATTGTATGTTAAATGTTATAAATTGTTTTAATGTTCAGTGTTAACATTTTAGGTTTTACATATGTAAGCGAAAGTCTTTACTAAGTGTTTTTGTTATTATCACAGTTTTACAGATTCTTTTTATATTTTGTCTTAAAAGGACATTTTGAGGTGTGGCTTTTATTTGTCACCCCCAGAGCAACTGGTTTGTTTTTTATTTCATATTTGATTTTGAATCTCATAGATAATGCAGCATTTAAAACCATACACCTTTGAACAATCGTTCTCCGTTGATATTGATATTTATTTGTCCAACTCATCTTAAGTAAGATCCTCCATCAAGTGAATGTAGACCTGCCCTGCGTTCAGCAAAGGTTTGCGGCTAACTTTTCGTAACGTTTGCAATTTGGTTCCCTGTGTGCAGTGTATGAGATACTGCGGGTCAGGAATAAAAAACAAAACAGTTTCGCAACTGTTAGCCGTAATGGAACACAGGTCAAAATTGCTTCAGTTTAAACTATTTCATACTTTAATCTATGAATGGGAGTACCCAGAATGCAACATGACTGAGTCTGTTCCTGAAATGAAGGTAATAATGTTGAAGAAAACAATGGTATGCCCATTTAACTTTATCTAGTTTGTAGGATAACCTCTGACTTTAAATATTGAATATTACTGTGTTATTTAAGCATGGATTATATTGCTTTGTGAAATGTTGCTGTCGCTTCTCATAACCATTTGATATAAATAAACAATCTTTTGCTTCTTATTTAATATTTTGCATATTGTTTGTATTTTAAGTTATTTTTCATTTATTCTTAACACCGGCCAACTTTCATAAAACTATTACTATATGATAGAAACCTTCCTTCAGAAAATGTACTTCCATTAATCAGGAAGATCTGTGCATTAGGAAATTTAAAAATTAGAATTTCTTGATTTGTGATTTTTTATTTATAACAACAGCTTGTTTTGTTTTCCTAAGGAATAACCTTAACACGACTTTATTTTATGACATTTCTGGTACAATCTTGGTTTATAATTTGACTACATTTAAAATCAATCTACTTTTATCCGTAATCAACATTTATCAGATCAGTCATACCTCTTTGTATATATTTGTTCATGTTTGAAGTTGCATCAAATTGATAATGTTTAGAAATCTGTAAAATGGACATTTCAAGAGCGCATGACTTTTAATGAATTACATTACATGAATTGAATTGTTAGTCTCTTGTTGTATGGAATAATACAGACACTACTGACTAAACTATCAATTTGATGTCACTTTATTGTAGAACAACATTGAATTCGTTGTTTCACTGCCAAGGCATTATATTTATGTGTTCAATTTATACCAATCTCGCAGAATTCTCATTGTTTTGATACGTTATGACTTGACGTTTATGTAACTCATTCAATGTCGTTTACTCGTTGATACAATTTCTGTTACAACTATTTGTTGTTGGTTTCTTGTTCTTTCATACAGTCAGAAAGTTTGTATGTTGTTTTAAGATGTTTCTATGGTTCTCTGTTAAATTTCAAATATTGTTGTTTTTTTCAGTTGTCCTTTTTGAATGTTACATTTTTCATTTTAGATAAAACATTGAAGGAAATGATCTTAAAACGTTCTGCATTGTTCCATATTGTCTTTAACCTTTCTGTGCCTTGTTGTTTAATTGGAAATTTAAATGTAAGTAATTGTTAAAAACATTGTGTAGTTCAGCATCTCATCTAATTAAAGAAACTTGACGACTTGACTAATATATTAAGCATACTGATCTGAAAATATTGCTTTTTTATCTTCATAGTTATATTGCATACTGGTCCTATCGCAAATGAATCTATCTTTTGTCTTATAATCTTTGTTTATTCTTTTATACATTTATTCTGTTGCCTATGCCAACTACTGTTCAGTTTTGGAGGTTTTAGTTGTCTATTATTTAGCCGTCATTATTTATAGGACTTTTAGGCAAAAATCTATTTTATAATTTAAATACTTTTTATTATGTTTGCTTTGGTTTAATCTCGGCTTTCGTTTGTGTAGTGAAAAGGCAACACACATGCACACCCCTTTTTAAAAGTGCTTTATTATTCAGTATGTAGTTAGATTTTACCAAATTGTGTTCAGAAATGACTCTCATTTTTTTGTTTATTTTGTTCATTTCAAGTTTTTTTGTACTTTTTTATGTTTCTTAATTTTGTACAGACATAGCAAGAACTGCCAAGTCTCTTACTTTTAATTCTACAAAAGTTTTTTTGTTTCGTTACTAAGTATGATCTCGATGTTATAATTTTTACAATCATAGAAAAATGGTTGAGTATTTATGCCAATGTCAAAAAGACTCATACAGCCTCTTTTATACTAAGTAGGTAATCAACTTTCACTCCTGGGTTGGAGGTTCTGATAATGGGTTTTGAGCCCAGTCTCAAAATCAAGCATTCTGATTGGTTTGTTCTTTGCTCAGTCTTAAAATTGACCAATGGTAAGGCTGCATTTAGAGTCTGGTCCTCCAAACCCATGGTTTTATAACCTACGTCTTGTTACTATTGCTCATGGTGACAGCATCAACCTTGGAGTAGTTTACATTTTGTTCAAGTCTTCTTTGTACACCATTTTTTCACCCATTGCTTTTCATATGGAATTATATCATACAATAAAAACCTTGTGTTCATAAATTATTTAAATAGACATCAGAAAAGTTGCCAAATAAGCGAGCATACTTTCAATGAATTCACAATTATAGTTGCTCTCACTTTGGTTTATCCGTAGATGTGGAAAACATATTCATTGTGCCATTTATTCTTGAAGGAAACTGTTTGCATGTTTATATATGAACCATTTTTAGTTGCTCGTTAGTACCATTGTCGTATTTTACAGTAATTTTAGGTAAGCGTGTTCATTATTCAGGTCAGCCATATATGAAATAGCATAATACATCGAGTGTAATCCTTGAATTACGGAGTTTTGTATTTTCAGTTGGTGTTTACTCAACATTTGATCTTCATTTTTCAAAGATCCTGCCAAACATGTTAAGCTAGAAACGGATTTTTCTTTAATTTATAGTTATGGTAAAAAGAATTGTGACTAAATCATGGTAGATATATTTCGTTAAAGTTTATTCTTTGGAAATTCTTTGCATTAACAACTGCTTGTTTTCATTAATTTTGGGGAGATAATTGAAGAAATTAAATTTCGAGGGTTCAGTGCAGGACTATTCTAACTCCTATGTATTTATATAGGAGTGAGGATAGTCTTGCACTGAACCCTCAAAATGTTATCTATAATCCAGTATTCAGCAAATACAATTGTTGATAAATGAAATTGTCATGTGGACATTTTGTAAAATGAAGACCAGTGGACTAACTAGTCTTATGACAAAATACTTGTGACAAATTGAAGTATGTTTATTCAGTACTGTCTTTTTCATACAGTTGTCATGTCTTTTGGACATCTTGTTATATAATGTGTAAATTTTGTGAAAAATTACAAATTAAATTAGTTAATTCTTCATGTAATTGTTTTGTTTTTCTGTGACACACATCCAAATACAGATTTACTACAATCGATCCGTGTGGTTATGACGAGACAACACATATAGTGGATATGAGCGCTGTTATGGGATTTACAACCTCTTCTATAAGTGACGTCATTTCAAGAAAACGCCACATGTGATGTCACTATTTGCAAGCAGGAAACAATATTTACTCCATAAGGTCACTTCGTTTTCATATTGACATATGGGTCAAATATTGCATACTGTCGGTGCATGGTATCGTCACGTGACGTTTTCTGGAAATGACATCGCTTAAAGAAGAGGTTGGAAATCGTACAGCAGCGCTCATATGGTTTTGTTTGCTCAGCATGGAGTTGTTGGCTTGAACCCAACAACGTCATGACCAGGCCTTGTGCTGACGTGAGCACTGGATTGCCAGGAGACTGTTTTAAGAGTGATTCAAATAAGCATAATGCTTTAAAGCATAATTGAGTACGCAATACAATTATAAATCCTAAAATATTTCTCATTTTCTCTCTTGTCAAAATTAAGACATTTCATGAAGAAGTATCAATATCTGCCAACTAAAACATTTAGATATGTCCGGTACTGATATGGTCTTTCAATGAAATCTAAAGACTCGGCAGAGATAGCGGTGCAAGAAAGCTTCACCGTTCAGATACCAAGATTGCTCTGCATTCGTATCTAACATTTTCACAACTGATGACAAACGTCTCGGCATTCGTATCTAACATTTTCACAACTGATGACAAATGTCTCGGCATTCGTATCTAACATTTTCACAACTGATGACAAACGTCTCGGCATTTGTATCTAGCATTTTCACAACTGATGACGAATGTCTTAGCATTCGTATCTAACATGTTCACAACTCATGACAAACGTCTTGGCATTTGTATCTAACATGTTCACAACTCATGACAAACGTCTTGGCATTTGTATCTAACATTTTCACAACTGATTACAAACGTCTTGGCATTCGTATCTAACATTTTCACAACTGTTTACAAACGTCTCGGCATTCGTATCTAACATTTTCACAACTGATTACAAACGTCTCGGCATTTGTATCTAACATTTTCACAACTGATGACAAACGTCTCGGCATTTGTATCTAGCATTTTCACAACTGATGACGAATGTCTTGGCCTTCGTATCTAACATTTTCACAACTCATGACGAATGTCTTGGCATTTGTATCTAACATTTTCACAACTGATTACAAACGTCTTGGCATTCGTATCTAACATTTTCACAACTGATTACAAACGTTTCGGCATTCGTATCTAACATTTTCACAACTGATTACAAATGTCTCGGCATTCGTATCTAACATTTTCACAACTGATGACAAACGTCTCGGCATTTGTATCTAGCATTTTCACAACTCATGACGAATGTCTTGGCATTCGTATCTAACATTTTCACAACTCATGACAAACGTCTTGGCATTTGAATCTAACATTTTCACAACTGATTACAAACGTCTTGGCATTCGTATCTAACATTTTCACAACTGATTACAAACGTCTCGGCATTCGTATCTAACATTTTCACAACTGATGACAAACGTCTCGGCATCCATATCTAACATTTTCACAACTGATAACGAATGTCTCTGCATTCATATCTATCATTTTCACAACTGATGACAAACGTCACGGCATTCGTATCTAGCATTTTCACAACTGATGACGAACGTCTTGGCATTCGTATCTAACATTATCACAACTCATGACAAATGTCTCTGCATTCGTACCGAACATTTTCACAACTCATGACAAATGTCTCTGCATTCGTATCTAACATTTTCACAACTGATTACAAATGTCTCTGCATTGGTATCTTACATTTTCACAACTCATGACAAATGTCTCGCATTCGTATCTAACATTTTCACAACTGATGACAAATATCTCGGCATTCGTATCTAACATTTTCACAACTGATGACAAATGTCTCTGCATTCGTATCTAAAAAAAATACACCTCATGACAAATGTCTCTGCATTTGTATCTAACATTTTCATAACTCATGACAAATGTCTCTGCATTCGTATCTAACATTTTCATAACTCATGACAAACGTCTCGGCATTCGTATCTAATATTTTCACAACTGATTACAAATGTCTGCATTCGTATGTAACATTTTCACAACTAATACAAACGTTTCGGCATTCGTATTTAACATTTTCACAACTGACGACAAATGTCTTGTCATTCATATCTAACATTTTTACAACTGATGACAAAAACGTCTCGGCATTTGTATTCAACTTTTTTACAACTGATGACAAAAACGTCTCGGCATTTGTATCCAACATTTTCACAACTGATGACAAATGTCTCTGCATTCTTATTTAACATTTTCACAACTGATGACAAATGTCTCGGCATTATTATCTAACATTTTCACAACTGATGACAAATGTCTTGGCATTTGTATCTAACATTTTCACAACTGATGACAAATGTCTTGGCATTTGTATCTAACATTTTCACAACTGATGACAAATGTCTCTGCATTCTTATCTAACATTTTCACAACTGATGACGAATGTCTTGGCATTTGTATGTAACATTTTCACAACTGATGACAAATGTCTCTGCATTTGTATCTAACATTTTCACAACTGATGACAAATGTCTCTGCATTCTTATCTAACATTTTCACAACTGATGACAAATGTCTCGGCATTTGTACCATTATTTTCACAACTGATGACAAAAACTTTATGGTATTCGACTCAAGTGCAGAAATATTGCTGGTTTTCAGCACAACTCAAAGGCAGATAAATACTGTGAGAAGTTTAAAACTTAGTTCATGAAATTATCAAGGGGCACAACTCTGGTCTGCTCTATGATATACACAATAGATTTGCTTCCCTATGTATCAGCAAAAATATTTTTGCATTGTTCTTTTGATCAGCTTTTCAAGTGATATTTAAACAACAGTGACTTCACTTGATGTTTATCTCAATACATTGTAGTAAAGACTAACATTTCTTGAAATGCATTACATCAATAGTTGCATATCATAAGAAAGGTCCATTTGAATGTAAAATATTTGAACAGGTTTTATCCAGTGTTGTTCCTACAAGATCTTTAATCCAATGTTCATGTATTACCAAATCAAAAATTCTTGTTTTATCACGTTACATATGCACAAACTGTTTAAAAAAACTCGGATTTTTTTTTAATTAAATGATACTAAAAACTAATTTTCTACAAATACAGAGGAATACATTATTAGTGTACACTTGTAGCCATTTCTAACCCGACACTTCTAAATGAGATTTTCTCGTTTATGGTTCAAGATAATTATTTCAAATTAAATATAATGTTATTTGGCACCATTAACTGTCAGTTTTGCACGTGGGACAGGTACGATTTCACCATTTTGCACGAGTAAATGTAGGTGAGCGAAAAATATTGATTTATATTTTCACTTCATTATTCTAGAACGCAATTCAAACCGTAAAAACAGAATTTTGATTTCAAAATCAGTTATGGTTCGAATGAATGTCCTAGGGCGCGGTCGCGCAATTGGCACGTTGCAGGCCGACCAATCACTCAGACACGTAAGTAAGTAAATATTTTATTATAGTGACGTTTGTATAAACAATGTAAATGTATTTTATTTATATAGCAATATTTTAATTTCTCACGAGGTACGAGTTATTCGGATGTATGGATTTTATTGTGATTCGGTGATTTTTCACATTGTTGAGATTTCGCGTTATGTTATTTTGTGAATTCAGTGATGCTTTTTATTTGTTAAGTTTTATATGTATGTGTTTATCAATTGAAATTAAATTTCACAGAAGTACGTATGAAGTGTTGAATTAGTTATATTACAAAATTGAACGAAATCCGCTTACAAATAATCCAGTTATACCGAATTATATAATTGTCGGGTTAGAAGTGGCTCCAAGTGTATTCTTTGATAATGTATTATTATTGATGTTAAAACCATAATGACTATACTTTTCATGTTTGTTCAGGTAAACGAAATAACCAAAAAATGAGCGTAATATAACGTTAACAACAAGTTAGATATTACTGTGTATAACTGAAAAAGTCAACTGACCAGTGGTCAAAAAGTGAACATTATGTGAAGAAAAACTGCAAAATTCTAAATTTAAGAAACAATGCAATGTAACCTGCCCTTAACAGCACACACCGAGGTGACTTGAAATGTTGGATAGTGCAGACAATCTGATGTAGCAGGTTTTCTTTTTTCTACTACTTACAGTATACATTATGGTCTGAAATCGTTATTTTACGGTCAACAGGAAGACAAATACTTCATCATTATTTAAATTACTTATGAGAAATACATGTGTTTATATTTTAACATAAGTTAAGTAAAAAATACAAATTCGTAAAAAATCTGGTTTCAATGGCTTGCTTGTATTTTCCATAAATTTAGTAGTATTTTTGTCGGGATTGTCTTGTCATGTCAGATAGAGCTGCCCTGCATTCAGTATACTGGTTTGTGGCTAACGTTTGTAACGTTTGCAATTTGGTTCCTGTGTGCGTGAATGTGATACAGTGGGCCAGGGATACGAAACAAAACAGTTTCGTAACGTTCGCAACTGTTAGCCGTAACTGAACACAAGTCTGTTTGATGTTACAAACAGGTGTTGTTACAGTGTGTTTATACAGAATTGGCAACAACAATAAAAAGAAGAAAAATATACTTAAAGGAATTTTATTTTATCAATCGTACCAAAATGTGTCTACAGTGCAAGTCCAGCACACAAACAGACCAGGAAATAATTTGTATATACTATAAAAGATAAAAACATCTTAACAAAGAAAGGAACTGAACACTCTAAATTCAACAACTACAATATTAACAACTATACTGCAAACATGGTAGAGATATATCACGATAAAAAATTATAATAACAGTAATAAGAATTGTGATAGAATTCCATTAAAAAAGAGGCAATTTTCAATTTATTGTAGTTTTTTTAAAAAAGTTTGACAACTTAATAAAGAGTTCTGTTTCTAAACAAGGGGCCATCTGAAGCCCCTTAAACTTAATGATCTAAATGAATGCAATATTACTGATACCATCAGTTCTGAAATGTTCATACAAAGTGGTAAAATTAATATACATGTCTTAACTTGAAGCACATAGATTTTTACAGTCACTTATAATTAAACGAGAAACATCATATAAACTTTGGTGATAGTACAAGGTAAGAGCTTTACACTAACTTAATATCACAACACAATACATAGTTCCTACATCTACAATATTTACCTCCCTTGTTCTGAATTGTCGGCCATATTGATAGGCAAATTTCCTTACAGTTTATGGGGAATATTATGTAAACGATGATAAACTAATCCCATGTATAAAAAATAACTTATTCATTAATATGCTCATGTGGGCATTTGACTCATTGAGTTGAAGAAAAAATGGTTGTCACCTGAAAATTATCTTGGTATTTTCTCAATTATCACATATTTGGAAATTACTCCTATAAGGGCTTATCAGTTTTGCCTATCAAAATGGCCGACAGTCAAGAACAAGGGAGGTAAATATTGTAGATGTAGGAACTATGTATAAATGTGGTGTATAGAAAACATATAAATGTTGAATAGCAAAATGTGACCAATTCCCCATACGACTTGAATAAATTACTATTTGAATAAACTGATAAGTCTTAAATAAACCACATTTACCTCCCTTGCTTATCCATAAAATGATGTTACCATCGCAGTGAATTGATATGTAACTTATGGATTAAGATAATTCTTAAAATAAAAGTGAAATCAAATTACCTTCTCTCCTAATGAAAATCATTTAAGCCTAGCCTGTCAAGATTGTCAATTTTTGTCATTTAAAATTTCATATCTAACAAATTCTCCCCCTTGTTCAAATTTTGAAACACAAACTGCTGTATAACTTCAAATTCTTTCTCTAACAAAGTATCGGCCTTGCTCAAGCATGAAATATTACTTTTTCATCATTAACATATCCTCCAGTCTGCAGTATCTATCACAGAATATAAATCATATATCCCACAACAAAACCTGTATTAGTGACGTGATTAACATCAAGTATTTCCCAACGCAATATGGAGGGTCTTTGCTGTTTACATTTGATTTATAGAATTCAATGAACTTGAAAATGTCTATTTGTGATATGTATTTCTTTTCATTTGTATAACAGAAGATTTTTCAAGAATTAATGTACATATGAGTAAAGCGTTTCTGCAGTTTACTTTTGCATTTTGTTCTTAATTAATATTGGATTTGCTATAAAATGAAAAGTAGGGATCTGATTTTAATATTTTTGGTATCATATGTAACTAGAAAAATATACTTGTAGCAGATAGAAAATGTAAAAACCTGAAATGGGTTTTTTGCTCACTATAACAGGTTTTGTTGTGGAACTGCTCATAAATCCACTATCTATACATCACAGCACAATATTAACAATCAATCAACAAACTCAATATTAATACATGTACATACACAAGGGGTAAATGAGGAGACCACATAAAAGCTGGATTTTTTCATTTTGACAGAGGCAATTTTGCAGTAGGATGTATGTTAATAGAGCAGTAAGTAAAGGTTGCTTTTGGCTACCATTTATTGTATTTTTTGGAGCATTATGTAGGTATAACCCAAGATTTGACCTAGTGACCTAGTTTATGACATATTCACATTTGTCTAAGATATCATGCAGACAAATATTCTGACCAAGTCTCATGAAGATTGAATAAAAACTGTTAAATTTTGACAGGGCAAAGACTTTAACACAAAAGTGTTCATAACATACAACTATCTGCCTGCCTGGTTTTCGCCGATCTATAAGCCGAAAGCTTACGCTTTAAAATCCATCTAAAACATGTAGACGCAAAGTGCATCATTAACCATCAGGCCATCCCTAAATAATATTTGTTTGTGGTAACCATAGCTACAATGTACGAGACAAGGAAGTAGGCAGACGTTTTAATTTTTCAGATATTTTTGTGCGTTTTTAGATTTTAAGCTCCTGCATGGAAGAGGAAAAAATTGCAAGCCACCAAATATCTATGATCAGTGAGAGTATTGCAAACAAACATCTCTCATGGATGGTCAGAGAACGACAATAGTACAGGGGTGAATTTCATCAACATTTACAATGAAGGAAAATGTTTCATAGAGAATGTCTTTCAAACACACCCAATCATATGTGAGTTTTCGTATTAAAACAGGGAAAAAGGTGAAATCTGGTGAGTTTTGGGAAGAATATACATTGTTACATAAACACACTCTACTAGAGTAGGGAAAAAGCAAGTAAAGCATATCCCTCTGAATGAGGAAGCTTGTAAAGTCCTAGACTTTTGCGATAATTTACAAACTTGGTGTCATGACGACAGTTATTGTAGAATTAATGGACAAATGCAAAAAACTTAAGTCAGGTAAGATATATCTGAAAGAGAATTGGTTACCATCTGAAATAGCGTATCATGGTCTTCTACTGAATATTCATACAGGTTCAAGAGGGCGTATGCCCCCATCACTCTAATGGAGATTTTTTAAAAGATTAACCCAGTGTTGGTCTCTGGACGAGTGTAATTCTGTTGTGTGAAGGAAAACAAACCGTAACACGAGGGCTCAACGCAACAATGTCGTAACTCCTATTCATTTATATAGGAGTTACAACATTGTTGCGTTGAGCCCTCGAACAGATCTTTGTTTTACATAAATAGAAAACATCATAACAGACAAATACAGTTTATAATAAAGGAAAATGGACAACACAAGAGTAAGTTTGCAGGCCCTGTGATTAAACATTTAAGCACTTACAGAACATTCTAATGCTGTATTATCTTTCATAGTGAAATTCAAGCCCTGTGGTCTGCGAGACCACACCACTAAACAGGCCTAGGGACATTGATGAGTATAGAGCAAAACCTTCTATACGTCATCCATTACTAGCAACATTTTGATTCACCAAGAACAATAGTCTATGTCGGAACAATTTACTAGTCTATGTCGGAACAATTTACTAGTCTATGTCGGAACAATTTACTAGTCTATGTCGGAACAATTTACTAGTCTATGTCGGAACAATTTACCAACCCAAATTATTTAAAACAATTTGTAATATTTTTCAACATGACAATGTTTTTTTTGAACGCTGATCACTTTATAATTTGTGTTCACAACAAATACATAAATAAAATGCGCATAACAATTGCCCTGAATTAACAAAATTATACCACATACTACACCATATTGACCAAAATTGTATATACAGCCACACTTCATGAATTGTTTGCTTGTGGTACATAGACCAACAATATAGATAGTTCCCACGTTTACAATATTTACCTCCCTTGTTCTGAATAGTCAGCTATATTGATAGGACATATTTCCTTAAAGTTTACAGGGAATGTAATATAAGCGATAATAAAATAAACAGGTATACAAAAACTAATTATTCATTATGCTCATCCGAGCAGATTGTTCAGAAAGTTGAAGAAACAGTGGTTGTCCATGCAAATTCTCTTCGGTTTTTTTCTGAATAATAACTTATTTGGGAATTACCCCTTAAAGTGCTTATCAGTTTTGCCTTTCAAAATGGCTGATGATTAAGAACAATGGAGGTAGTTTGTGTAGATGTGGGAACTATCTATTGGGGAATGGATCAATAGGGTGATTACCAAGTATTTCATCACACATTCTTCTGTATTCATTTGAATGGGAAAAGTTACACCAAATCCTACATGGGAGTCAAAAAGAAATTGGGCCAATTTAGATCGTCAGTCAGGGGTAAAACAAATAAACAATTTATCAAGGTTGGCCTTAGAGCATTATATCTGTACAAAGCACAACAATACATCCATAGCAATGATTGTATAAAATAGTTAACATGGTTTTCAATGAGAAAAATAATATAACAACACATACAAGTTAATTCCTGTTTTAAAAAGCATAATCTGAAACTATAGCAATATGGAAACATGTTTTTGTCCTCCACAATGACAGATATTTCACAGATATCCTGAAGAAGCTTTTATGGCGAATTAAATAAGAATATTTTATGGTTCCATGTTTGGTATTTTTTTACTCAAATCTGTCATAAAATATGGAAAAAAATGAAGAGCAATAACTCTGACAATATTAATGGAATCATGCTTGTTCAAGAAAGGAACAGTGCCCAGTGAAAGATAGTTATAATCACAAATCGTTGTCAACCAAAGGAATAAAGAATAATGCTGACACCTTTCTTTTCTTTGAGAGTGCAGAAGAATCTATTCTTCAATTTAAACTGAAAACTAAGGACGTTCTCCCCCTTCCCAAAGCCAAGATAAAAGATTTATTAAATACAATAAAAGTTCATCTCAAATTTTTGCCACAGATTTTCCAGGAAGCAACAAAAAACAATGATTCAAATTTCTATGAAATTCTAAATCATATTAAAAATATAAAAATAGTTAACATAACATGCAGAAATAAGTGCCTGATGAACACTTCAAGCCACTTCTACAAGCAAATTGCACAAAGCACTCTCTAATGAGGAGGAAATTATAGTTTATAATCACTCTCCGAGATCGCTCTCATCTTCGCTGTAATACTGTAAATCTGTTGACGATTGCTCACATGTCGAACCCTGGGCTTCATGTCTGTAATAATCCAACCACATTTCAATCATCTGGCCAACGAGAGCAGGACGCTTGCCCACCTTCTGTAGTGCTACAAAATGTCCTTCCTGTGTTACGTAACATTCCAGCCATCTTCTAAAGATCGTTTCCTCTTGTCCCATCTGAACAAAATAACAGAATATTACTAGAGACACCAGAAGTTAATTTCTGAACATTGTCTAACATGAGAAAAACTTTAGCTCAGTAGTAAACTAGCGATGGGAACGAGTACTAAAATCAGTACTTGTGTTACTTGGACTGCCTTCCAAACTATCACTAGGAACACCACTAAACATGTACAACTTGTGTGTACTGAACATCAAACATGTCTTATCATACGATTAATTCAGGCTTGTGTTGATGCTATTTGTGTACATGACCAACGCCGTGTATTTGCCAAATGAGTTTTGTTTGTTGTTGATTAAAAGTCGAAAATGCAATAAAAAAGAACAAAGACCAAAAAAACGTCACCATGAACAACAAAACAACCCAAATAATCCAAATCTGTATTACAAGAAACTCATGCTCTAAATAGCACATGTCAATAGGTGTTCATAATATTTACATGACGTGCTCTAAATAGCACAAGTCAATAGGTGTTCATAACATTTACATGATGTGCTCTAAATAGCACAAGTCAATAGGTGTTCATAACATTTACATGATGTGCTCTAAATAGCACAAGTCAATAGGTGTTCATAACATTTACATGATGTGCTCTAAATAGCACAAGTCAATAGGTGTTCATAATATTTACATGACGTGCTCTAAATAGCACAAGTCAATAGGTGTTCATAATATTTACATGACGTGCTCTAAATAGCACAAGTCAATAGGTGTTCATAACATTTACATGATGTGCTCTAAATAGCACAAGTCAATAGGTGTTCATAACATTTACACAACGTTGTTCAATTAATTGCATTAAGTTAAATGTAAAGCGAGTTTGTCTTCACTGTCCAAAATCAATACAACGTCAGTAAAAACGGTACATTTTTGGAAGTAAAATCTTAAATAACTTGCTCATATTTATGTCCATGTTAGGACCAAAGACACATATCATAAACAATTAACAAGCAAATATTGATGCATTATTTCAGGTATACCTCATGTTTTCATAGCATCTACAATAAGCGACACTGTGCCGGCGATTAATGACATTTTGTTTATTCTACTTTAGGTGTGATGTGTTCACACCTCGAATGGTAGGGGTAAATATTAACCAATTTTATCTTTTTTAAATACTCAAATACCAGTTTTTACTATTCTAAAACCATTTAAAACATGGAGTATTCATTCCCAGCCCTAAATATTGGCTCACCCGAGTACTCTGCCCTTTTGGCTGAATTAGACTAATGAGCCAATAAATTGGTCTAGGTTACTTCAAAATTGTTGTTTGCATGAATTATTTACAATTTAGATACTACTTCAAATGTGACCCCCAATTTCAAGGCAGGCAATTGGCCTTGTGTAACGCATTCTTCCACCTATAGGGAACAAAGCCCCACACACTGGCCACTATGAATTTTGACAGAACGTTATAATTTAAACAACCTTGAAAAAGGACCACTTCTGACTCCTGGTTTTGGACAAATGATCATGTTTTATAACTATTTTTAGCTCCTGTGACCTATTTATGCAGCATAACAGAATTTTAGGCAACTTTGAAAGAAGTCCAGACAAGGATCATTCCTGTAAAGTTTGGAGAAATTCCATCAAGTGGTTTAGGAGGAGACGTTGTATCAAGAAAATGTTGAAGATCTACAAGTAACACTGTCCCAAGTTATGGGGACAACAGACAAAAACAATATATCTCCCCTACTAAATTCATTGACATGTAAATACAAACCTCATTGTCTGAAGTGAAGTGCAGTGGTAGAAATGTCCCTTCATGATCAACTAAAGGGAGGTAAAAAATCTGCTCATCCAAAGCATTGTCAATGTGGGCTCCAGCCCCTAACGGGATCTCTGTACCAGCGTCCATCGGTACAAGTGCAGAAAAATGACCCCTTGTATATCCAAGAGCTATGGGGCTTTTTGAGCAAAGACCTCTTTCCCATAATAAAGGTAAATATACCCCTAAAAAGAAAAAGAAAACCGCATGACACACTATCAAGAAAACAGACCAGTTCACCAACACTTCTCACAAGACTCACTAAATTCATTGTAAAAATGTGTGCTAGTCCTTCGACTTAAGGCTAGTGATTTCCCAGTTTAGAGAGTAAAATATTATAATACAATACAAATACAGAGCATATCTTCAACACCAGAATTTCATGCCCGAGTCTGAGGCTCTATATCTGCATTTGGAGACCAGTCTCAAAACGCAGGCCTCTGATTGGTTGGTTTCGGATAGGACTTGTAATTGAAATGCATTCTGAGAATCGTCTGAAAACCTGATTTTGAAACATTCTTATATAAATAGGAAGATTGCAAGTCTGCTTTTTATAGTGACAAGTGTAATGACCTTAAACACTGATAGCAGGCATAGCTAGTTTCATAACTGAGTTTAACAAAATGAGTCAGGCAACACGACACGTCTGGTAAAAATCCATCCATTCAGGTAAAAACTTTGACAATGAATATGTAAAGAATTATGCTGTTGTCTGGTAAAAGCTGGCTCTACTTGGGGAACTCTGCACAAGGAATGAATACAAACCTTCAAATCTAGCAAAGTCAATAGTTTCACCCCGAAAACTTTTCACCAATTTCACACCATACACGATGATAGGTCTTCTCAATATATGCGCCAGAGTAAATATATGCATTTGTTCCAAACTAGCACCTAAATGTATACAGAAAAATGTGATTATTTAAAACAACACTAATTAACTTTTATTAAGAACACTACAATACAAATTCTTGACAATGGAAAGAATCCAGGGATTACTCTAGGGTCATTTTAATAATTTTTTACTGGATTTTACCATTAAATAGCCATTTACCCTTCAGCAAGAGTCCCGAGGGTCAAAATGTGGGTTTTTGTAAATTCCAGGGGTCAAAAGGTCAACTCTAGGGTCAAATGGAACCCCTAGATAACACATCAACGCAACAAGTAAATTGTTGGAGCGGATAACTATGCTGCTGATAGAGGAAAACTATGTACATGTTCACCCAAAAATTTAGTTGAAAATATTTCCATCTCATTAAGAATACAATGACATATTATGTGGCTGCATACTTATTTCAAACACATTCTACATGTATTTACATTCTAGAAACAACAAATACTGTAAACCTGGAAATGTTTGCGACAACAATATTTCTGCGTTATTTCCGCCGAGAGACTATTTCGCATTTCTAAATATCAATCCTTACCAAATACGAAAATACATTAATTAGCATGATTTGTAGCCATGACCTCAGGGTCAAACTTGTGACACCTCATCCACTGTCACTTCCATTACTTACCGGTATGTTATATACTCTACGCCATCAAAAACGCAACTAAAAATTGTCTATGTCAACACAGTTACATTATTAAGAAATAATTAATGAAGAATTTTAATTATCAAACATAATTGCCTTACCTTAATCAGTCATGTAATATGAATACTAGGGCCACATTTTGATTTCTTTTTTATGAATGATTTACACATTTGTAACAATTAAACGTGTTCAACACTTGGAACAAAATGAAAGTTAAGTGAAATAGTTGCATTTTTAATGGTGTTAAGTATACTTACCATCTAGTTTAATTACATACCTGGTTGATTAGCTAAACTAAGCAGTAAATCCCAATCTCTGTCCCATTGTTCCTTTTCCAAACTAAAGTTAAGCAGATTAGCTTGTGCCATCTCATACTCCATCCATTTTGGCGAGAAACTAGGAAAGATCAATGAGGAATAGAATTCAAAAGAAGTATCAATCATTAACATTGAGAAATAAATGCTGAAATTATTGCAAGCACAGCAAAATCAATACAGCTCTATCATCTTCAGTAATCACATCACTCAGACTGAGTATGCTCGCAATATGGATAAAATACTGAGTACATGTGGCAGACAGAAAAGCTTTTACTGATAAACCTTCGTTTGTACACATTGAATAAAAACGGTTAAAAACAAATCTCAGTCAAGTTTTTAGATGCCTCCCAGCCTCACAAGGGCTGACTGGAACCCATTGAGAGTGGGCTGGCAGACTATTTCTGGTGACAGTGGTTTCAGAGAACGATGAATGCTGGATAAAAGCTGAGTAAGTAGGCTGAGCCACTTTAGAGCATGATCAACTAAATTAGCTTGCTGGTAGTGATATTTAAGCTTTATAACTTGAAAGATGCAATATGTTACTGTAATTTTAATATGAATGTGTCATCAGTTACTTCTGCTTCATATTTGAAGTAGAAATGTGTCCATAGGACACAGATGACCCCACTTGCAGTCATTGTCATAAAAGCAAATGCTATTATTCTGCTCATTGTTCGTGAATGGGTATCAAAATTTCCATGTGAACAACTGTACCGTTTATGGTGATAAGTCAAGGGCTATATCTTTGCACTTACTGGCCTTAACCATACATGAAACCCCAGGTGCACAACTATACAGGTTGGTGAACAATAAACTGAACATTCATGTAAAATCTTATGACTCTTTCTCAAATTCTTTTGGAGATATGCGCGACACATGATTGCATACTCTGTAGACTATATTTTAACTAAGTCAAGGGTCATAACTTTGCACTTACTGGGCACAGCCAAACATGAAACCCCAGGTACACAACTTAACATGCTGGTGAACATTCCTGTAAAGTGTTATGACTGTGGCTCATATACTTTTGGAGATATGAGTGACACAACAACAACATCTAATCACATTTAAAACTGACATCATGTGATGAGATGTCACAGACTCATTTGCATGACCAATTACAGGGTTTTTCAGCTGTTTTTATAGCCGTTATTCAGCTATGTTCCCAATGCCAAAAAGTATATATTTTCCTAATTTGAATGTAAAAATTCCCAATAAGTCTTAATAAAAATTTGGTTCAATTTAGCAAAATTGACAAAGTTAGAGGCTTTTCTCTCACAGACAGTTTAAATAAATAGCAATTGTTCATTTATTAATCACTACATCCTTTACTTTTATTCCTAATATTTTGCTGTTATTGCTAGTCTTTTTCCAAATTTCTAAGTTTAACACCCAAAATTCCCAATTCGAAGAGTAATGGTCATCTTATCAAAATAAACCCTGTAATACCTTTTAGCAGCTGCCGATAGACTATCAGCTAGAGCACGTCGGAGATTGTTGTCAATATCAAGTATTCCCCATGTGGCTTGCAGCACAGAGTCCAGCAAACAGTCACCAGATGACCGGTTCCACATGGCGTACAACTTACTTCTCAGGTTGTCTGTCAGTTCAACACTCCAGTTGATAACAAACTCATCAGTCAGTTCTACAATATACCAAGAAATCAACATACATGAATTAGAAGTGAAAGAAGATCTATAATTGGGATCCCACGATTTATGTAAGATTCCTAACCAGAGGCACAAAAAAGTTGAGTAGGGACAACTTTCAGGGGGTCAGTTAGGGTAATGCAAACATTGAGTAGGGACAACTTTCTGGGGGTCAGTTAGGGTAATGCAAACATTGGGTAGGGACAAGTTTCAGTGAGTCAGTTAGGGTAATGCAAACATTGGGTAGGGACAAGTTTCAGTGAGTCAGTTAGAGTAATGCAAACATTGAGTAGGGACAACTTTCAGTGAGTCAGTTAGAGTAATGCAAACATTGAGTAGGGACAACTTTCAGTGAGTCAGTTAGAGTAATGCAAACATTGAGTAGGGACAAGCTTCAGCGAGTCAGTTAGGGTAATGCAAACATTGAGTAGGGACAACTTTCAGTGAGTCAGGGAGAGTAATGCAAACATTGAGTAGGGACAAGTTTCAGTGAGTCAGTTAGGGTAATGCAAACATTGAGTAGGGACAAGTTTCAGTGAGTCAGTTAGGGTAATGCAAACATTGAGTAGGGACAAGTTTCAGCGAGTCGGTTAGGGTAATGCAAACATTGAGTAGGGACAAGCTTCAGCGAGTCAGTTAGGATAATGCAAACATTGAGTAGGGACAAGCTTCAGCGAGTCAGTTAGGGTAATGCAAACATTGAGTAGGGACAAGCTTCAGCGAGTCAGTTAGAGTAATGCAAACATTGAGTAGGGACAAGTTTAAGTGAGTCAGTTAGGGTAATGCAAACATTGAGTAGGGACAAGCTTCAGCGAGTCAGTTAGGGTAATGGAAACATTGAGAAGGGACAAGTTTAAGGGGGTCAGTTAGGGTAATGCAAACATTGAGTAGGGACAAGTTTCAGTGAGTCAGTTAGAGTAATGCAAACATTGAGTAGGGACAAGTTTCAGTGAGTCAGTTAGAGTAATGCAAACATTGAGTAGGGACAAGTTTCAGTGAGTCAGTAAGGGTAATGCAAACATTGAGTAGGGACAAGTTTCAGTGAATCAGTTAGGGTAATGCAAACATTGAGTAGGGACAAGTTTCAGGGGGTCAGTTAGAGTAATGCAAACATTGAGTAGGGACAAGTTTCAGGGGGTCAGTTAGGGTAATGCAAACATTGAGTAGGGACAAGTTTCAGTGAGTCAGTTAGAGTAATGCAAACATTGAGTAGGGACAAGTTTCAGCGAGTCAGTTAGAGTAATGCAAACATTGAGTAGGGACAAGTTTCAGTGAGTCAGTTAGAGTAATGCAAACATTGAGTAGGGACAAGTTTCAGTGAGTCAGTTAGAGTAATGCAAACATTGAGTAGGGACAAGTTTCAGTGAATCAGTTAGGGTAATGCAAACATTAGGTAGGGACAAGTTTCAGTGAGTCAGTTAGAGTAATGCAAACATTGGGTAGGGACAAGTTTCAGTGAGTCAGTTAGGGTAATGCAAACATTGAGTAGGGACAAGTTTCAGTGAATCAGTTAGGGTAATGCAAACATTGAGTAGGGACAAGTTTCAGTGAATCAGTTAGAGTAATGCAAACATTGAGTAGGGACAAGTTTCAGGGGGTCAGTTAGAGTAATGCAAACATTGGGTAGGGACAAGTTTCAGTGAGTCAGTTAGAGTAATGCAAACATTGGGTAGGGACAAGTTTCAGTGAATCAGTAAGGGTAATGCAAACATTGAGTAGGGACAAGTTTCAGTGAGTCAGTTAGAGTAATGCAAACATTGAGTAGGGACAAGTTTCAGTGAGTCAGTTAGGGTAATGCAAACATTGAGTAGGGACAAGTTTCAGCGAGTCAGTTAGAGTAATGCAAACATTGAGTAGGGACAAGTTTCAGGGGGTCAGTTAGAGTCATGCAAACATTGGGTAGGGACAAGTTTCAGTGAATCAGTTAGAGTAATGCAAACATCGAGTAGGGACAAGTTTCAGTGAGTCAGTTAGAGTAATGCAAACATTGAGTAGGGACAAGTTTCAGGGGGTCAGTTAGGGTAATGCAAACATTGGGTAGGGACAAGTTTCAGTGAGTCAGTTAGAGTAATGCAAACATTGAGTAGGGACAAGTTTCAGTGAGTCAGTTAGAGTAATGCAAACATTGAGTAGGGACAAGCTTCAGCGAGTCAGTTAGAGTAATGCAAACATTGAGTAGGGACAAGTTTAAGTGAGTCAGTTAGGGTAATGCAAACATTGAGTAGGGACAAGTTTCAGTGAGTCAGTTAGGGTAATGCAAACATTGAGTAGGGACAAGTTTCAGTGAATCAGTTAGAGTAATGCAAACATTGAGTAGGGACAAGTTTCAGTGAGTCAGTTAGAGTAATGCAAACATTGAGTAGGGACAAGTTTCAGTGAGTCAGTTAGAGTAATGCAAACATTGAGTAGGGACAAGTTTCAGTGAATCAGTTAGAGTAATGCAAACATTGAGTAGGGACAAGTTTCAGTGAATCAGTTAGGGTAATGCAAACATTGAGTAGGGACAAGTTTCAGTGAGTCAGTTAGAGTAATGCAAACATTGAGTAGGGACAAGTTTCAGCGAGTCAGTTAGAGTAATGCAAACATTGAGTAGGGACAAGTTTCAGTGAGTCAGTTAGGGTAATGCAAACATTGAGTAGGGACAAGTTTCAGTGAGTCAGTTAGAGTAATGCAAACATTGAGTAGGGACAAGTTTCAGGGGGTCAGTTAGAGTAATGCAAACATTGAGTAGGGACAAGTTTCAGTGAGTCAGTTAGGGTAATGCAAACATTGAGTAGGGACAAGTTTCAGTGAGTCAGTTAGAGTAATGCAAACATTGAGTAGGGACAAGTTTCAGGGGGTCAGTTAGAGTAATGCAAACATTGAGTAGGGACAAGTTTCAGTGAGTCAGTTAGGGTAATGCAAACATTGAGTAGGGACAAGTTTCAGCGAGTCAGTTAGAGTAATGCAAACATTGAGTAGGGACAAGTTTCAGTGAGTCAGTTAGGGTAATGCAAACATTGAGTAGGGACAAGTTTCAGTGAGTCAGTTAGGGTAATGCAAACATTGAGTAGGGACAAGTTTCAGGGGGTCAGTTAGAGTAATGCAAACATTGAGTAGGGACAAGTTTCAGGGGGTCAGTTAGAGTAATGCAAACATTGAGTAGGGACAAGTTTCAGGGGGTCAGTTAGGGTAATGCAAACATTGAGTAGGGACAAGTTTCAGGGGGTCAACCACCGTCTAAACTTCGAAGAATTGAATTGTCCCACGAGGACAAAATTAATTTCATGCATAATAACGTAAACGATGAGTTTCTTCAAGTTTGCTTGTTTTAATTTAAATTTAATAAAGGCAGTCATGTTTGTTATAATTGTGTTATGTTTTCTTCTTAAATAAAGAAATATTATGTGGTCACAATGTTAAATTGAAAGATGTGCAATTTTTCAATGAAATAATGCCTGAACCTAGGTAAGAGTATGAAATGGCATCAAAATGACAAAACCCTCTATAAACCGGAAACCTCTGTAAACCGGAATTTTCAACCGGTCCCGAAGGAGTCCGGTTTAGGGAGGTTACACTGTATATATATATATTGATGATCAAAATGTAGTGGTTATTCAGAACAAGAAATATCATTTTTGTAAACATTTCTAAGTTTACAGTATTTGATGTTACTGCGTATACAAGACAAGTTTACCTTTCTCAACATCTGTATCAAGTATTTCATTAAACAACTGCGCCTGAATGTGTCCAGGAAAGTCTTCAATGTCTGTAAAATAAACATTAGTTTAGACAAAATATATCAGAGAGATCTGTTAATTCTAGTTATACAAGGACACGGCAGCTTCTTCCTTTAATATGAAGCTTAAAAAGTTTCACAATCACATTAAAGTTTCAAATTCATTTTAGTTTTGTTTCTATCCCCGGTAGTTTATCTATTGCTGATAGAAATCATTGTGTTTTTAAAAAAGTTGATAATGCCCATTTTTGCCAATTTGAATAGCCCCAGCCTCATTCCCAAAATGGTGAAAAAAAACACTGCATAGACAGATATTAATAAATGTTACAGGGGTAGGAATGCTGCCAGACAAAAAAAAATCAGAAGATCAAGGGATACCTGATTTAACATATTTACGAGTTTATACATTTTTTTTTTATTTTTTTTTTATATATATATTTTTATTTTCATAAGGAATGCATAGTTGCCAACATTCGGCTACATAAATGACATCAATCCTGTTAGATGTACAATCATATTCAGTTGATAATATGCATGTTCATATGAATTTTTAGAGAGAATATATAGGTGTTAGGTTGAAATAGATCATAGGGGAAAATGGTTAGAGAAGAAGAGAAGAAGATAGTATGTTAGATTCAAATAGAGAGATAAGGAGAATAAAGTTTTGAAGCAGTGGGGATATACTTTGATTGATTTATCGCAAACTAATTTAGTTTATACAGTTTTATTACAAAATTAAACAACATGATAAACCAATTTATACAATATTTACAAGAACTCTATCTCAAATTGAACAAGATATTCAGTCTCCAGAGACCAGACAATAACATGTACGTTCACAAAACTCAGTCCAATACCAGTTTTTCATTTATACCAGAACAATGATCAAATGGTATAAAAATAACTAAATATCCAGTCAGTTTATGGCTGAACGTGTACAATGTAGTCTTTATGATCAAAATATTTTTTTAACTTATTCCAACTTTAAAATGCTATACAAACTTACCAGAGGGTAAAGAGAAAGTACAGTGATCAGTCAAAAAACAACAACAGAATGACCCTGTCCCTTGTCGTAACAAGACAGACACTTCCCTTCTTATGGCCGACGATAAATCAGGACACGTGTATGATGGCAACCTCTTAAAGCCTTTTGTTGTAATATCAGTAGCGGCTAGCAATATGGCCACCATGTCATCACGACGAAATCTAAGAGAAATATGAACTAGCGTATGACCAACTTCATATGCACTTGGGCGGTCAAGTATAAGAACTTCCTTTTTAGTCAGCTGTCTTACAGGATCTCCACCAGTGGTTAAATATTTTTCAATTCCACTAGAATCACCATTTACAACAGACTCACAAGCGTTAAGCCAATTAATGTCTTCAGTGCTGAGTTTTTTCCTGAGCTTCTGAATAATTTTTTCACAAGTTTCCTCTTCCCTATAACCCCCTATTGCACCTGCAGCATCTTCAATGTACAAAGCATCATGTCTATGTCGTATTGTCTGATTTCTATTGCTCTTGGAAGACCTAGCAATAACTGGGGAACTGCGCATTACACATGATGTCGGTGAAGTTTGACCACTGCCAACATCTAGCAGGGAAACCTGTCCTGAGCGATTATTTTTAGGAGAATTGATTTCAGTTTCTGTGTAAGGTATGACAGCTATTGTGCCTTGATTGACATTTCTGTGGGTCAGTGAAGGAGAGGAACGATTGTTAGGCGAAGTATTTCCTGAGGTACAATTTGGAGATGTATGCCCAGATCTGTTGTTCAGCGATCCATTGCTACCCTTATTGTTTAAAGATGGATTAATATTGTTTATATTCTGGGGTGAGTTTTGCCCAGATCTGATGCTACCCTGGTAACATGCTGATGCCTGTCCAGGAGAGCTTTGTGCTGATCTGTTGTTTTCCTGGTTTTTAGAATCAACATTTATTTCTAGTTTGAGATCATTTAAATTACGCTTATTATTTTCACTATAATCCTTAGCATACAGTTCTTTTGGTGTTCTACACATAACACATTTATTAATGGTAGGAAAATTCTCGTAAGTACATGCTCTGCATGCCCACTTCCATAAATTAGCAAGTCTTTTTCCAATATCCTGTTTTCCTATTTCTTTATCACCCGAAGAACGGGGGCAAGTTTTCTGACTAGAAGGAAGTTGTGGCAAACTTAGTGGTGATTTCCTGTCTGGAACCGAGACCACTGGAGATAAAACTTTCTGAGTAATAAGAATGCGACATTGGACACATTTGCGGTCTGCAACATTGTTAAGGTATGTACAATGTCTGCAAGACCATTTTGGACTAGGTGCTGATGATTCTTGAGGTCTATTCAAGAATGTTTCAGCCTCTTCATTATTTCTTTGTTCAAGAGCAGCTACTTTATAAATATCCTGCTCCGCATTGACAAGATCAGATATAACTTCAACAGGTCTAGGTGTTTGACACAGACTGCATTTTCTAGATGCAGGAAAGTTTTTGTATGTACAACAATGACAGTCCCATTTCACATCCTCAGACATCATGAGTCAAACAATTTTCTGAAAATATTAATTTCAGCATTAAAAATCTATAAAATCATGGTACATGTATAAGCCTGGCTGATACTATCCAATGAGTGCCAAATATTATACAAATTATTGTATAAAACTACATATATGACAAATTATCATGATCAAAATCACCATACCACATGATCTTGACCGAAGAATATGTATTATGTATGGAAGTTCTACTCAAATATACTGTTACAGCAGATTTGAAAATTACTTATGATTTATTGTTAGTGTTATATTAATGCTCATTCTTTGTAATTTCTGTAATAATGTATGCATACATTAATGAAGGCCTCTTGTGAGATAAGTTTATATATGTTTCTATGTGCATATCATAAGTTACCTTCAAATAATAAAATTTATCATTATTATTATAGATCTGTTACAGGATGGGTCTGCAATAGGGTGGATCTATGTGCAAAGACCTTCAAGAACACAATGCATATCATCATAGCTGAAGCATTCAGTTAATCATATAACTGGTTACTGTTTTGTCTTAAGAATTATTCTCAAGACAAAACAGTTACTGGTATGATTAACTGAATGCTTCAGCTATGATCCATCTACAGGAAGAAATATAACCCACATTGAACCAAATTTCTGCCAATGTGAATCAGGGTTGACAAGCAATTACCAAGGGCTGGTTTTCCCGGCAGTAAACCTCTCCCGGTCAATACCCTACATTATGTGATTTCCTTAATTTCTTTAAATGGATCAAATTCTTAAATAGCTGTAATATTAAAAGTAAAATCTTTCTATAATACGTCATGTGCAATATATTAACAAATAGCACCAACAGAGCCAATCACTCAATGACTAGAGCTGGTACCGGGTAACCATGTATAAGATCAGGTAATACCCCTAACTAGGTACTACAAGTAAATCACCATCTAGGCATTAGTGCATACAACCAGTTTCAAATGGCTGCGGGACAACTTGACCCCTAACCAACTTGTCCCATATCAACTCGGTCCCTAAGTCAACTCGATCCCTAATTTTGCTAAGTCCACTCGACCCCTCTTTAATTTTTAGAGGATCAGGTAAAAGATGAAAGTAGTTAGATAGATTTATCAAAAGTCCATATTATAATTTATACATACCATACATGTGAACCCTTTCTGAAGGCAAATCGTGAGATTGCACCTCACGGGAGATTTTTTTGTGTGGCTGAAATTTTGTCAATATTATGTCTTCATCCGTATCATAAGCTGTTAATAGCAATATTCTGCGAATTAACTCGTAAACTGGGGTTCATCCCTTTAATCGAGTGGCCAATTAACAATTTTATTGCCAATTGTCATATCTGAATACAATAGAAACATGTGAGACTTGAATAAACAACATGACAAGCGAGGGTGCGTCTTATTTTGATCAGTGTCACCAAGCACTTGATTCCATGGATTAGATTTAGAGCGTCTATATAACACCAAAAACGTGATTTTCGGACTGTTATCCCAATTTTACACTTTCGGTTATCAGTTTGACAAGAAATTTCACGATGTTTACTAAATCGGGAGATCGCGGCTCTCGGCTGGGAGATTGAGTTGCCTGTCAAAACCGGGAGTCTCTCGCGGAAATCAGGAGACTTCACATGTATACATACATACAATACAACTACAAAGTACAATATTGTATAGGAAATAGAGGGGTAGAGTTGACTTGCCGGAAAATATGAAAATAGGGGTCGAGTTGGTTAGGGGTCGAGTTGTCCTGATACCATTTCAAACATGTTAAAATCAACACACATTATTGAATAGAGAATATTGTCAAAAACCAAAACAACTTCATCTATGCATTGGACATGTAAAATGTATGTATTAATACAAATGTGGAATATGTCAACATGGATGTACAACAAGCGGCAAGGTACAGTCAATCTGAACATGCTTGAAGATAAATGAATGTCAGGGGGACCAGGCTATGTAAAGTTCTGTTGAATTGTAGGAATGCTTAATCATTAACATCATAACCTGATAAACAGCAGGCTAATCCGAGACTTCTCTGACCCTATAGCCTTTTTTTTTCTTTTCTTTTTTTGCGGCTTAGGCTAACCAGCAACATGAAATATCAAAAATCGTAAAAGGGGCTGGTTTAGGGACAGAGAAGGCTCGGATTAACAGCAGGCATGCAATTTGACAATTATTATTAACTAAGTATATCAGGCTCCTGATGGTAACACAGTGGTATGATAGTGAGTAGCAAAATGCTTACCGTGTTCCTCTTCCAGCTGTAATCTTGACCCAAAATTGGCAATAAATTATAAGGAAAATATGTGGCCCAATCTAATTACTGAACATCTAATCTAATCAAGATTTAGTTTTGCAAATGCAATCTTAGCAGACACATACATGGTTTCTCTTAAACTAAAGAAAGTCGATAAGTACCACCACCTCGCTGACTTGTTGGCCTTTGTTTACCAAAATATAGATCTATTAATAAATAGGTTCGTAAATTATCATGATTACCACAAACATAACAATCTGTTCAAGATTTGCGCAAAACTCGTGAGAACTATGACGGTTTTCAAATGCAAACCTTGTCACACATTTCTGTTCGACTGTTTTGGCAAATTTAGATCCAATTATCAGAGTAAAAATATGCGGAAAAGATGCAAATTTTAATAATGACCCCAATGTCAAGAACGATAATATTATCGAATTTTACTTCCGGTTGTGGATAAAATTCGGGTCGGTCGGAAAATCCGGGATAGGAACGTCCCGGTTGTTATTAGCATAAATGAGACTAGCAGTTAAAATCGGATCGACCCGAGAAATTCCATGATCCGGGGCTATTTATAAGTTCCGACTGGGAAATATAACACTTACCCCTCTTGTTGAAAGGGCGTACTAATCTGAAGCATCTCACTGAAAGACCCACTAGGATGACCCGTCACATGCATCCCCTCGCTTACATGCCTGTTCATACGACATCAAATTACTTTAAATATTCGCACAGTGGTGTTATGGAACAACCTTCCTTTCACAACAGTAACTAAACCAAATTAAGAGCGGTTCAAGCAATCGTTGTGCTACCCCCTAAACCTTTGAACGAGTTGTAAATTGTTTTTATTTGTTTTTAGTTTTAAAGTTCACTCTTGTCTTAATTTTATTTAACACTTTCATATTTTTATCCTCTCTACTATCCAAGTGTCTTCTTTCATCTTTATCTGTTTCTTTGCACTGACGCACACCTGTCATTAATACCTGTAAGGGGAGTCTGACAGTATGAATAGATAGATAGATCTCAGACAAAAACTATCTTTGAATCAGTTGCACCCTACGATTCCGTTATCCCAGGAATGGGTGAAAAAATCCAGTATTGGGTTGGAAGAGTCATGGAAGTTACAAAATATTTTATTTGTATCAGATAGAATGATGAAACACATGCTCTGCGTATTTCTAAATTATGAATACATAAAGATATAGATTTTAAGATTTTGTCCATATCTTTACCGAACAAGCTGCGGGTTTGAATCGTATGCATCAATACATTTATCCGCACATCAATTTAGCACATAATTATATCACTGATTATATATCTGTCTTCTTTGATGGCCATACGTTGCATAGAACACATAACATTCCCGCGGGTCCAACCTGATATTTTGGCCATATAGATCTAATCCTAGATTAAGAGGGGGTCCCTCGCTATTTTTGTCCAAATTTAGCGGAGTAGTCTTCAGTGCTCCTTAATATATTGGAAAAGTCAGGGGACTCCAAGGGCTGACTTAGATCCACTGCCTTACCTGGAGCTGAACCCCCATGACGTAAATTGCTTGATCTACGCATGGCATAGCTGAGATTATCTTCGACTTGGAGTACACACATACTCTAAAACACTGCGTAACGAAGTATTTGAACAGTGCAACAAAATATAACTGTTCAGATGAACCGAGGGGCGTACTTGTTTTTTATTTTATTTTACGTACACGTGATAATGTCGATTTAGCGTACAACTCAACAAAACCAACTGCAGCTTTCTGAGACACCTCAAATATTCGAAGATATTTAAGCATAATTATAATATAAAAATGCTAATCATTCATTTTGTACAACTGTTCATAAAGAATTAAATCCTATATGGTCGACACGAATGAGGGTAATATTAACGAATGCAACTACTCTTCCGTCATAGATAGATACATTTATTTCGGTACAAGATCATTTACAATAATCATCTATACAGTGCATACAATGCAATCATTATCACTATTACAAAGCTTAGATAAAAATAAAAATAAATATTACTGACTGACGACTAGTGATGGCGTGATTATCGAAAAATCGTCACTAGATATCCGACATCGGCGACAATCGATTATGAACTACAATAATCGACAAAGGTCAGAAACTTGTTCGACTTTTTTCGACATCTGTAAATCTTTTTCTTCAAGCTATAGATCAAATATTTTTTAACATACATGCTAATCTGTACAGAGAATATAAAATATACGAGTATTTGTTTACAATTTATTCAGTCAAATACAAATATACAAAGTAAACATACAAAAACAAAATAAATTTATTGATTGATAAAATGTTCGTATGGTATAAGAGCAGTGCAAAACCCCATAGATGTTAAATGCGGTTACACAGAGATAAATAAGCTTGTATAAATGAACTTTACATTTCAGCATTAAACTTTTACAAAATTACTAAATATTTCGATTAGTTCCGATTCGACTATCGATTATGAGTTTTCAAACCAATCCAATAATCGATAATGAAATTTAAAGCTCATACAGCTTTAAGAATTGATTTATGAGGGAAACATAGTTTGCGACAACATAGCTATTTTAAGAATACATTATTTTTTATCAAATACCAAGGATAACCAATGAAAGTAGCTGAACAGCACTTATTTCCAATGGCGTCCTGTACACCATTATTAGAGGGGGACACACTTATTTCCCGAATGGCGTCCTGTACACCTTTATTAGAGGGGGACACACTTATTTCCCGAATGGCGTCTGTACACCATTATTAGAGGGGGGCACACATATTTCCAATGGCGTCCTGTACACCATTATTAGAGGGGGACACACTTATTTCCCGAATGGCGTCCTGTACACCTTTATTAGAGGGGGACACACTTATTTCCAATGGCGTCCTGTACACCTTTATTAGAGGGGGATACACTTATTTCCAATGGCGTCATGTACACCTTTATTAGAGGGGGACACACTTATTTCCAATGGCGTCATGTACACCTTTATTAGAGGGGGACACACTTATTTCCTATGGCGTCCTGTACACCTTTAATAGAGGGGGACACACTTATTTCCAATGGCGTCCTGTACACCTTTAATAGAGGGGGACACACTTATTTCCAATGGCGTCCTGTACACCTTTAATAGAGGGGGACACACTTATTTCCAATGGCGTCCTGTACACCTTTAATAGAGGGGGACACACTTATTTCCAATGGCGTCATGTACACCTTTATTAGAGGGGGACACACTTATTTCCTATGGCGTCCTGTACACCTTTATTAGAGGGGGACACACTTATTTCCTATGGCGTCCTGTACACCTTTAATAGAGGGGGACACACTTATTTCCAATGGCGTCCTGTACACCTTTAATAGAGGGGACACACTTATTTCCAATGGCGTCATGTACACCTTTATTAGAGGGGGACAAAACATTACAGAAGATATAACATGACTACAAATATAGAAGTAATGTAATTTCAAGATTCATTTAACTTTGTGAACACCGTCTCTCAATGAAATATCGGAATTCACAATATCTGATAATAAGCATAAGTCGGAACGTGACTTGTTGTAACTGATTGGAGTCTGAAAGTGAAGTTACCGTGTATGGTTGATGTGTTTAAAATCGTTTTGTATTTATATCTGCTTGAACAAAAGTTGAGGAATAGAAAATTGAGGAATGTGCAAGGGTTATCAAAGATATAGTCTATCTTAGATCATATCATTCTCGACAGCTCTCGGGTATTTCCGTACCACTTCGTTACTCGGATAGCACTTGACGTAGTTGGCCAAGGTTTTCCGAATGACATCATATAGACCCAGCCTTATGTATCACCCTAACAGTTAAAAAATAATAAATTGCAAAACAATGAAAGACCGGAAAATGGCTTCGGCTACAACGAAAAGACCCTGCACCAAAATGCTCGTCTGCATTAAACGATAAAACGTGTCCCATCTGCAACCAGACGCACGTTGTGTGTATACTGGACGTTTAGCCGCTATCTATTCAGCTGAAAACATTTGAACCAATCTTATTCGACAGTTCGTATAATAAAACAGAATGAACTGAAACAATGGCATCTTATGTGAAGTCTTGTATCAGCTGTCCTCAAAGCTTATCATGTAGAGTTTTAACGCATTATGTGATATTTTTATGTTCTATTGTAATTCTAGTAAGTTATAACAGCCGTACTAACATGGCCTTGCTATTTGCATATCAGTGTTGTGTAAACCTATAACTCGTATTAAATATGGTTGTGGGTTGTATACTTATGTTATTGTACATAACGTATGTAGGTAGATGAGACTAAACTTGATAAAGAAAGCTTATACATGTACAGTAAAAACTCAAACAAAGACCACCTCAATATTAAGACCACCTCAAAATTAAGACCACAATTTTCAAGTCTATTTTCACTGTTTTGCTCTGTACTCAACCTCAATATTAAGACTATCTCAATCATGGAATAAGACCAGTTTTCAAGGGTCCCACAGGTGGTCTTATTATCGAGGATTTACTGCATGTATATATACTGAGCAAAGATTATGTTTTGGTTCCATAGTCGTTTATTTTTAGTACACATTGTCGAATAATGAGAAACGTGTACTTTTATTTTGTTTCGGTTGCCTAGCAATCGATGTAACATCGATCAATATTTCACACAATTTATTATACTGGTAATTACAAAAATGTATGTCATTTTATACTCGCATATTGATTATTGAGTAATTCACTGAGAACCATACACATACTGATTTGTTGTTTGCACATAAACGTTTAATTGGCTGTACCTGTGATATTCTCTGACATAGTCAGTTTCAAAAGAACTTATTGTGAACTCATATATATCTGCACACAGTATCTACCTCTATTGGAAAGTATTTAAATTCAGAGATATTGTTTTAGCCCCTTCTTATTTCAATGGAAAAAAGGGGACCTTAAAAACCTGAAAAAGGATAGTGATGTAGAAATTACAGAAACATAGTATTTATACCATCACAAAGTAGAAGTTTTCATCTCTAACATTTGTTTGCACATGATAGATACCTTTAACAGATTTTGATTTATCGCGGTTTTAAAATATTTTCCTTCTATAATTCTATAGGAAGTTGGTCGGACCGCAGTGACACGAAAGTTGGGTATGGTACAATTGTATCTTGAAAAAGATGATCGGCGCAACCTGAAGGTTAAGACTTGTTGTGCAACATAAAAGATTGCTGGTCACTCCAGATAACTTCGGTAAGGTAACGTACCCCGTATCGAAAGGATAACCAATTCGCGCCAATATTACAAACGTTGTTCGGTTGAAGAGAAGTTGGCTTAGTGGTTAACGTACGATTTGATTGGTTTACACAACAGTGATATGCAAATAGCAACGCCATGTAAGTACGGCTGTGTCGAAAAATAGAAAAATGTGCAGTAACCAACAGTTGAGCATTTGTATGCAGTTTGGGATATAAATTTTCTGAATAAATTACTGTATTTCTTGTGAAAATGCTACCAGATTGCACCACGAACGTTCTAGAACGTTTTTTCCGGGGTATTATGCCCCTAGACCCCCTAGATTGTGTGTGTCCACATTCTAACAGCTCTGACTACGCCCCTGTCAATGTATATGACTGTTTGTACCATTTACGGAGTCACGGTAAATTCCTCGCTTCTACGACATCACGTGACATGAGCCTTGTTACACTCCAACCACTTACGGAATTACATGACAAATAATAAGCTCGTCATTTCTAAATTTCCAACAAGTTTTGGATGGTCCCAATTAGTAAACATATCATACACCAATAATTAAATTCACCATATAGAAACGAGACATATCTTGAAAAAAATACGTACCCTTTATCGAAAGGTTAACCAATCCGCGCCAAGGTTACAAACGTTATTCGGTTGAAGAGAAGTTGGTTTAGAGGTAAACGTAAGATTTGATTGGTTTATACAACACTGATATGCAAATAGCAAAGACATGTTAGTATGGCTGCGCCGAAAATTTACCATTCGGGTAAAATGTTTTGGCAATGGCATTGGTAGAGCTATACATTGGTTAAGGAAAATATTCTGTTCTATTTCATTTGTGTATCCCTAATTAGTTCGCTACCTATGACGTAAATAAGCCGTGGCGTGTCACGTGAAATAAGTCTGTTGTGCACGTATCAGTCCGTGACTCGTAACGTGATGCATTATAATCACCATCAACTAATTAATTCCAGAACCGATTGTCATGCGCATTCAATCATTATCACGCGATCCGAATCGATGACCATTCGTAACTTCTCGGTCAGTACTGTCTATGTGGCGATGACCTTTTTTCAAAAGATGGAGACAATAGCAGGCAGTAGCCGAAGTACTTCGATAAGTACGGATCACTTGACTTTTCCAGTCGCCCACTTAAAGTGATCACTGACGGATTAACGTGCCGAGGTGGCCCTGTGGCTCAGTGGTTAACGCTGCTGACTACGAATCCGAAGGTCGTGGGTTGGATCCCTCGTCCAGCCGGATAAAAACAGAAATGTTTTTCAGTGTTTCCCACCTAACATAGTAATGGCATGTAACCAGGAAAGTACTGGGTAGATTCCAGGAAAGCACTGGTTAGATACCAGGAAAATGGTAACTGTACGATAGGTCTCATTGGCACTGTGAAGTGACCGTCTTTGGCTTCAAAATTGTCTGTTTGACCTATACTGCTCTACTGACGGGGAACATAACGTGTCGACCGAAATACCACCGCGCACATTAGAAAAAAAATGCGCGGCGACGGTCGACCTCATAAACACAGTAATTTGCGATTTTTTTATTTTTTAACGTGCCGAAGTATCAGCTTTCTGCAAATATTTAACTTGTATTATTCTATTTCCAATGGATTCTGCACATCTTCTTATGTAATATTTAATGTCAATGATACTTTATCTTACATGAACTTGGACACGATGCAAGCACTTACACTGTCATACACGTGAGTGTGGCAGATTGCATTATGCAACATCTGAATATGATATGACTTAACAAATAGGTAAACATATGATCAAGATGCCACACTGTGACCTCAATATGTTTTGCTATCAGATATGCTGACGAGTTAGTTTCATCTATTGTCTGTTCGAAATAAATCAAAAAATCAAAGGGTGTGGTGTATTTTTACCGTTAATTCTCAGTTTCTCGATACAATGTGCCATATTTAGCATACCAATCGTGATTACGAAACCGTGTTTAATTATACATTAATAGGTATCATTTTCAGTAACTTTTATTTGATAACTTTAGAAGCTTGGAATTATATGCAAACTGATGAATGTCGAATTGAATAATGGATGAGCAACTGACAAATGTTTTTTATCATCTTTCAATGCCTTTTAGCTGGCTTATCGCAGTGGATTGTCCCTCTTGAAAATGACACGAAAATCGATATCGAGTTTCCAGCTCTACCAGTTTTGATCAATAGATTATATAGGGAAAATTAATTTTATTTTAAAACGTAAATTTAAACGCTTTTTGTTATTGTTAGAATATTTACAGTTATGGAAGTATCCTGCAATTTCCTCTCTTTTTAGTGTAGACATATTTATTCTAACTAAACATCTTCTTGTTTCCAATTTAGATTTAAAAGTTTCACATTAATGCACCTGTCAATGTGTCCTTTAGATTTAGACAAACATGAGGACATTGGTTGTATGAATCCCACCCCAACAAAAAAGAGTTTTGTCAGATCTCCTGGGTCGGAGTTTTACTAAGCACCACAAATCCTCTATCGATAATAACCACCTAGTCTATTTTCTGGAAGGCGGTCTAACCGTGTGGCTTTCAAGTTCCTACCTGTCGGATATCGTGCTATGTCTAAGTTTCTATATACCCCCAGTCCCTGTGCAAATATGGACAGGTGTATACCTTGACCATAGGGCAAATAGAAATGAGTTTTGATCACAGTTAAGTACCTCGGACAACTTGAAGCGTACTATATTAAACAAGAAAACAACAATTAGCCACTATCAACATTGCAGGAACATCAACCTTGTAACTTGATAATATCTCAAATTGCCTTATTTTTTTTCGATCTGTTTATTATTCATTCCGCTGTTCACCTCTTCATGTTTATTCAATCAGTTTGAACCTAGTTATAGAAACAAGATGCTTCGCAATATGTGAACATAATCGTCTGATACCAAATAACTAATTCTGAACTTACTGCGCTGCACGACAGTTGACAATAAATATTCTCTTGTTCGTGACCGAGTTCAGTATCTAGAGACAATTATATAACAGACATTTGTTCTAAATAGAAAAAACGATCACCAAGACAAGTGCCGACACGTGTGGATCTCGATTTCAAACCGATATGATACGGAATCGATCTACCAAACCACGTGACATCAAACGTGGGAAATGCTGCTTTTCGCAAGACACGACAAATAATACTTGCAAAAAAGTACGCTACTAATAAATTATCGAAAATACGAATAACAGGGTTTAGTAGGCAATAACAATGACAAAGTTAGTAGACGGAGTTAAATAAATAAAGCTACTTACGTAAGTTCTAGGGGAGGGGGCATATACTTTATATAGGGGATTACATAAGTGTTGGATTCACGACAAGGTGGCTCAGTGCGCTGCTGACTACGAATCCGAAGGTCTAGTGTTCGGTTATGTCCTTTGAACATTTGGAAGAGTAATTGTGAGCAGGCAAAATACATGGTGTTACATGTATGAATCTGACAAGAAACTTAATAAAGGAAAATAAACTTCGATCTGAATTTACTGAAATCTTGTATTTTTACATCTTTCTAGTTATGCATATTGCCAACAAAGTTTCAAGTTTTTACTCATAATTTTCCTATTCATCCCCAAGTACTTAATCGACTTGCGAAAATTGGAGTCGCCAACTGCGATCGGAAAACTCACACCGACGATTATTCGCCAGTTTACCTCCGATAGTCGCATGCATCATCAAAAATACTGACATTCGGCACAAGCGTCTACTAACGTTCTTCTATCAACACAGAATCGTTTCGCTGAAACTGAAAAAAAGTGAATGGTTCACTCATTTTGGGGGCAGGAAATGGTAAAGTACTGTGAGCAGCGAGTCTGAGTCAGTCCGTGGTTTAGGTTCGATGATAGACAGGGGCGTAGATGACTCCCACAGGCCATGTAGGCCGCGGTCTACACTTTTTTTTCGAAATATCGAAAACATATAATGGCCAAAACTGCAATAAGATATATAATGTATGTTTTTTATGTTATTGTTATCGTATTTAACGGAACGAACTATACACCGAAACGCATCTCTGACAATCTAGTTACAATTTATTTTCCGAGGGACCATGCCCCCGGACCCCCCTAAAACTAGGCATACATGTTAACTTCAGCTAAGCTACGCCCCTGATAGATGTACGTTCTCTTGCAAGAAGGACGCTTGTCTTTTGCAATCTGAGCAATAAATATCAGACTGGATAAATTTAAGGTAGGAAAGCAATTACAAAATGTACATGTAAACCAATAGTGCACCGTAAAAGGAATCTAATTGTTACATGTATTTAATTCCACACCAAAAGTGAGATGTACATGCATGGATCCAGCAATTTACGTCAAGGGTCCAGTTCCTGTAAAGTCAGCATTTGGACGGTCCCTATATTAAAAATATTCGGATACCGGGCCCCTCAGGATTCACCCGCGCATGGGCAAGTAAAACTGTACAAGAATCAACAAAGCAAGTATTAATGTATTTATCAAATATTATATTCACAAGGCAATATTTGATATATTTTCACAATATTGTTCTAAATACCAGACCTCGCCGTTCACACAAACATAAAGGGCGTAGATTATGAAGACGGTGTGTTTGATATTTCAGATTATCGTTATACATTTTCCAACTAATCTACCCTTATAATTGACACTGTTTATTATTTCACTTAAAATCACTCATCTTTAATTGGAATACAATATTCGTGAACAAACAAAATAAAAATGTGGCACTGTCAGTGACTGTGTGTCACGGTAAACAATGGGGTGAGTTGATTTTTTAATCGTCCTAAAGCCATCTGATTGTCACAAGTTTAACAATATAAATTTAAAGCTTTAATCCATATTGATCGTACTGTGTGATCAAACTTTGATACGAGTTGTCTATTTATGCCTTAAGCCGGCTATATTTCTCTACACATACACTTAAACAGGGCTAAATTACCCGTAACCCGTATGGCCTGCGTTTAAGTAGACATGATTTACACAATTCTTTGTGTTCAGTCAATACATAAAGTCATGGCAGTTTTCTAGTCATACGTATTTGCTTGTAATGTAATGATTAACACAAGTTTATAGATCGACAATCATAAACGACGGAGTTTAGAATTTAAGTTATTTTACAGTGATTTTTGTTCGGATTTAATTGGTTTATAAGTAAAATTCTCCAAAATGGCTAGTGCCACAAGTTCAGCGAAGGGTGAATTCCATATTGGAGGAAAGTATAGACTTGTTCGAAAAATTGGAAGTGGATCGTTTGGCGACATATATCTAGCCATAAACATAGCTAACGGAGAGGTATAAATATCATTTTCTTTTTTGGATCGAAATGTTATCTAAATCACCTTTGGTCGATTTTTACGTTACTCAGACACATATATATAGTATCTATTTATAGAGAATGTTTCTATTGTTACCGAATTGGGTTCGTGAGTTTCTATGTCTCATCGTCTAGTCAACATTACTGTGTATTTAGTGTAAATATTTAGTTTGATGTTAAGAAAGTGGTTATTTCAACATCTAACCAAGGTGGAAAATCAGGTTTAAGAAAGAAAAGCGATGTGTTTAAAAATCTGTTAGAAAAATCAAGTCTTAATCATAATTGCTCAAAATCTAGATCAATTTTCATATCAAACACGATATTTTTAAAAATGTAATGAGAAAAAGGCTAAATAGGGTGTGTTCCTCACGAAAATGGTGACAAGTTTGTGTCGACTGGTGACGTCACACAGGAAATATAGGACGCTGTACGTGCTTCCCCTAGTTACCGAACAAGTGCCCGCCTACTTTACCCACAATGCTCTGCGTTTCTTTGTTGGCAAATAAAAAAATACGTCAGTGAACAGCTGAGCATTTGATGAAGAAAACTAGATATTGTAAAAATCATGGAATCGTAAAACTATTTATGCTTATCGAATTAGGTATAGTTAATCATTATGGCTAGTTCAACAAATTCGAGCAGTAATTTGAGTAAACGTTCTGAATTCCACATCGGAAACAAATATCGTCTGGTCAGAAAAATAGGAAGTGGGTCATTCGGCGATATTTATTTGGGAATCAACATTGCCACAGGAGAGGTTGGTTATTTTTTTGTGATATAAAAGCTCTGATATCTAATGAATATTGCTACCCATAAAATACTTTGAATAGAATAACAGAAATGCACGAATTTTGTTGACGATTTTCACTGTTTAAGAAAGTGGGTGGAGTGTGGTAATAATATCTTGGGGAATGTCGGGGCCAACGGGGCTGGTACGTTGAGGGGATGGTAATATGTTTTATATGACCTGATTTTACCTACAACTGACATCCATACCCAAACCAATGATACCATACAGGTAAAATATGCCATATTACACCATCCCCTTAACAAAGCAGCCCCTTTGGTCAGTTTGGTCATATTCTGTGTTTCATGGTCAACTCGGCCCACTTACCAACTCGGCCCAATAATTGAGGCAATATATATGAACCTTTTATGTGTTGAATTTTGATACATTGATCATTAATATTTAAGTTAAAACCAATAAATTTAAATGAAAGTTGAAAACATTATTGAAGATTCTCGGTGAAGTGGCAATTTCCAGCCGAATGGAGAGGAAATTTCCCTGTGCAATGTATTTTGGTATCTGTTCTAATTTGAACATGCTTGTCACGCCGTTTTTACTCAAAAACAATTATGTGAGGTATTTGTTTCACATTGTATCATTATTTTATTCTTTATAGATTTGAAACAAAGTAGACGATAAGAAAACCTTTAATATTTATTTCATAATATTGGTATAAATAACAAACAAGCCTTAAAAGGTAGGCCGAGTTGGACCGGGCCGAGATTGCGAGTGGGCCGAGTTGACCCTTTACCATATTCTGTGGGGTTCATTGTTTGTATTTAAATTTAAAGTCAAGTTTATGTGAAAAACCAAAGTTGTATCGTTTCTCCGGCACCTATCAATCAATACACATATTCTAATATACAGATTCTTACCTTTATTGTGTACAGAAAATGCAACATAAGCTAGGTGAATTGGGAGGGAATGTCTACTATCATTTTAGTCTTTTAACAATTTTAATCTCGTATGTTTAAACAGGTGCATATTTTTTACGAACACTAATAGCACTGCTACTACAAAACATTTAAAAGAACATTTATATGCGTTATTTTGTAACCTTCAATTTTCCTGTTTAAATTATTCATCAAGTACTAATTGACAAATGATGCCTGTCTTTGCTGCTGTGTAGAACAAAAGGGCCTGAAGTGCTGTGTAACAGATGGGTCCATTTTAGAGTTCTTTGATTTCTTAGAAAAAAAAGATTCTTTCAATAACTTCGGTTGTTACGTGAAATGTTTTTAATTTTTTTCAAGAAAAGTCATGAATCATTTTTCGGTTAATATGCCTTTGTTGAATATTTAAGTATTTGAATTATACTCAAATTGCTTTCCTTTCTAGCAGCATAAGATATGAATTGAATATGTTCGATGTGTATTGTTATGTCCTAGCAACTATGTTTTAAATATCCCTTCAAACTCCACTACCACAGTCTTGAACATGTACATATGAAGTGGCAAGCCCACAATATGCTTACAACGAACGATAAACAAACAACTTGACTGGGGTGACGATATCAACATCATTCGAAATGAAGCCAAAGGAATCTACAATGTTACCTGTGCTTCAACTTCCATCATTAGTTGAATATATGCCATGATGGCATGATTAAGTTTGTCTCGATGAAAAAAACAACACAAATTGACTTGACCAACAACATCCACCTTCCATTCTTTTGCCCCGTGTCATTCTTCTCATGTGCCATCTGAGGCTAGAACAATCAATTGATGCAGTTAAGTTGGCCAAAAATGTCGTCTATCTTCCTTCTCTTTTTTTATCTTTCACTCCGACTTTCTGTTTTCTCATCTTTTTATCATCCTTCTTTTTCTTTTGTCCACTCCGACAACAAACATGTCAGTTGAAATTTGCTTAGTATATTGAAGAAGTAACTACTAACTTTCACTGGTATGAATATGACTTCCTAAATTGCTTCATGTAAATTTCCCAAATGAATACTAGATTTACCCCCAACAGATGAATAGTCTATCAGGAGACTTGTGGAGTGAAGTAATTATAAATATAAGTTGATATTAAATAATCAATTGTCTTGTAAATTTCTTCGTCTAGACATTAAACTTTAAATGTCAGGGTCAAATCCGTTGTGTAGACAGTGAATACACTGCATTGCTGTTGCATTGTATTATAATAATTTCTTACAACTATTGTCTTGAAAAAGAACTAACCATTGACTCTGTGTCTAGGCTTGGCATATAAGCATGTCCTTGACCTAAGCCTTGTAATAAGTGAAACTAAAAGATGCAATTCAGGAATTTACTAATTTATTTTATTTTATATTTTCAGGAGACCGCCGTCAAATTAGAATCACAAAAAGCCAGACATCCTCAGCTTTTATACGAAAGCAAATTATACAAAATATTACAAGGTGGAGTTGGAATTCCTCATATAAGGTTGGTTTGTTGCGTGATTCACCTGTATATATATATGTATGTGTCTGTTATCTCGTATCAATCTGATATCCTGTTTGTTTTCATCATGCATGATGTGATGTTATAAATTTTGATTCATATTTTAAACGCATCACCTCCTTGATATGATATTGCGTAATTTCATGACATATTTGAATTTTCAACTTACGTTTAAAGGATGTGTCGGTTTCCAGTTTAATACAATAATATAACATGTTGAAAAACAGTTGGGTAGGTCGGTAGTGATTTTGTGTTTTAGATATAAATCAGTATTTATATTTGATGTAAATGTATAGCAACACTAGAGATCACTATATCTGACTTTCAGAATTTTTAGCTATATAATATTGGGTCAGGAGTCGATTGGATTATAAAAAGCACACACTCTTGGGCCTATTGGATGAAAATATCAGCCATTGTTTGTTTTGTGTCCTCAGATGATAACTTGAATTTCTTGAAATTGTTTTCGGTTTATTTGTTTGAACTTCTTGAAACTGGTCAGAGGCCATCAAATGTTTTCAAGTACCTAAATTAAACAGCTAGTAAAGAATTTAATCTTGATTTATTGTTTTAGCTTGGTTAAACTACACAGTTATCTTCCTTATCAGTGGTGGTGATTTAAGTATCGTGTTTATGTTTTAACAATGTACTTAGCTGATGTCAAAAATTGTTTTTTTGCACCTGATGTTAATGTTTCATCTCAGAATACTTTTTTACGGAAGTAAAAGCATTCAACAGTTTACTCCAGCGGAATGATTGGTTGATAAAAGCCCTCTTAATCTTCTATTATTTCTCAATCTTTTTGTTCATTGTTGCAAAATTCAAACACATTTCTCAATTCTACCATTAGGCCTAAAAAAAAAATATCTGTGTTTAGGGTAACCCGACCCTACCTGTCGAAAAATCCCTACCCTAGAGTTTTTTACGACCCTGGAGAATTTTTTTTCGATTTTTAATTGTTTTTGAAAAAAAACAAAAAAAAAAAAAAAAAAACTTTGTCCCTACCCTACCTAGCATTTTTGAGACCGTTACCCTAAACACAGATATTATTTTTTTTGGCCTTAAAGGTAATCATTGGTCTATAGATCTGTTTTGATAAAATGTAACTAGTATATTAGTTGTTATAGACTTCATTTTAAATGAAAAAAGAAGGAACTGTGCTTGACAGGAAGAGGGCCCCACTCCTATTCAGAAGGTCATGAGTTTGAATACTTATTACTGCGTTGGGCAAGGATGAAATATTAACTTCACAATTCCTGAATTAAACATATATGTACTGGTTTGTAACCTAGGAAACAGTCAAAATAAAAAAAATATTAACTATTTCATCATGTGTTTACAAACATACAGTATTACTTATTTTTATTAAGGTCCTTGGACTGAAACAAAATGTGCACATTGGCTTAATTGGTTCATGTACTACTATGTTGTACACATGTTTAGATTGATTGTGTTAATGGTACCATGTACTGAGTGATAATATTCAGGACTGGTAATCACTGCAATTGCCAAGTTGGTAGTGAGGGTGGGAGAGTATTTCTCACTTTCAGAGATTGCTCAGCCTCTTGATAGTTCTGTATGTGTGGTTAAAACAATGAACTGGTTATATTAAGTATGTGTTCTACTGTGAAAGTACACATATACAAAGTTCAGACATAACCAGCCCTTTTTTATGGCAAATTTGGGGCAGTTATTGGACCCTATTCCTCAAAGAAAAAAGTACATATTTTCCCCCTACTCAGAAAGAAAACTCCCCTTCAGTAAAAATCATTTACAATTTTAGCCTTGATGCAAATTTCCCCTATCAAAAGGACCACCATACTACCCCTAAAACGTAAAAAATGGCTGAGCAATCATTTATAATATAGAAATGTTTGTCGTGATATCTACCTCAAATGTCAGAACGGTCAGTCTCCCCTTTCAGCTACTAATTCATTGTAATTTTATTTCCATTTATCAGATGGTACGGTACAGAAAAGGAATACAATGCATTGGTAATGGATCTCTTGGGACCAAGTCTGGAAGATCTCTTCAATTTTTGTTCAAGACGATTCAGCATGAAAACTGTACTCATGTTAGCTGATCAGGTAAGAATCATCGCATGAAAATTGCACCAAAATCAAACAAATTTATTATTATTATTGACTAACCTTGATTTGCTTTCCATATCGTCTTTATTGTTCTATTAGAAACACCTCTAATTTTTAAATGCACTAAATGCTCGAGGTGAGCTTTTCTGATAGGTCTGTACTTATATACATACGTACATACATCAACAATCGTTTAAAAACATCACATCTGAAACCACAAGGCAGAATTTCTTGAAACTTTGCTGGAAGCTCATGTTGTGACATTCTACAAAATGCAACGAGTACCGTAGTCGCAATTGATCAACAAAAATAAAATGATTGACTTCCTGCTTTGCTTCAAAAACAGCTCCTCTGAAACCACTGTGTAATTTCACATAATTTAAGTGAAAGGTTACTAGGGTGATACTCATCAAAAATACAATGAGGGGTTTGGATCCATAAAAAACATGGCGACCAGGGGGCAGAGCACCTTTACCAATTTGTTTATACAGGAAACTTATAATTTTAGTGAAAGGTTACTAGGGTGATACTCATCAAAAATACAATGAGGGGTTTGGATCCATAAAAAAACACGGCTACTAGGGGGCAAAGCACCTTTTCCTATTTGTTTATACAGGAAACTTAAAAAAATTAAGTGAAAGGTTACTAGGGTGAAACTCATCAAAAATACAATGAGGGGTTTGGATCCATAAAAAACACGGCTACTAGGGGGCAAAGCACCTTTTCCAATTTGTTTATACAGGAAACTTAAAAAAATTAAGTGAAAGGTTACTAGGGTGATACTCATCAAAAATACAATGAGGGGTTTGGATCCATAAAAAACACGACTACCAGGGGGCAGAGCACCTTTTCCTATTTTTTTATACTGGAAACTTAAACAATCTTCTTGTCATAAACTACAGATCTAATTTTGATATAACTTCATACACATATTCCTTAGGTGACTCTCTACCAACAAATTATTTGGATTTGTCAAAAAGCATGGCTGCCAGGGGGCAGAGCTATTTTGACCTATATGTATACAGTGGAAACTTCAAAAATTCTTTTGTCAAAAAGTGCTGACCAATTTTTTATATAACTTCCTACAAATGTTGCATAGGTGATCCTCTACCAATATTGTTCAATTGTGTTATTCACTAAACAGCATGCCTGCCAGGGGGCGGGTCACGTTTCAAGTGCTCAGGGGCCATTATGGTCCTCTTGTTTAGAATGTCATGCTTGGTTAGAACCTCACAAATATCAGACATGAAATATTAGAACAAATACAGTTTATAGTGCACCAGTCAATGCGAAAGACCCTCGGACCTGACTTGTAAAATTTGAAGAGGACCAATGAAATTTACAATTACACTGGCCCTCCTGACCAGTGGATTCCCTGTGATTAAAAATAGCCATATCTTGACTGGATATTTCAATGATTTCCATTGGTTTATATCAACTTATTTAGTAGACTTAAACATTAAATAGCTTAATATAATAGCATATTTGACGATTTTGGTCATTAACAATTTCCGGGTCAGTAATATTCTGTCCGGGTCAGTAATACTTCTAAGTTTACCAGTCCTCCGGTCCAGTAATATTTCTGTTTGTTTCGCATACACTGGTGTACACATTTATGATTGGTCTTTAACTTTGTTTGCACACTATGTTGGCCACAAAATGTATTACATAATTTTATGTGTGACTATAACATCTTGACCCTAGGGGTCAAATAAAAGTTAGATAAATGGAGGTTTGAAAAATCAATATTTCTCACTCTCATGATGATAATGTCGTGAAGTTGTATTTTCTTGTTGACTAATAATTACACACAAATTAAATTTTGAAAGAAAGAGGCACGGAAATGTTGTGAGATTAATTGTTCATTTTATGCTCAACTATTTGAAGAATGGGGGACTATTGTACTCTGCCCAACGTCTGTGTTCACTTGGTTTATGTGTTTACTTTACAAATTATGTTTCAAAACATCTTTGCAACTACTAGTACTGGATTGAAAGTTTACACAAGTATTCAGGGTCATATTAAAGATGATTAGAAACCAAGCTTGGGGTTGAATGTGTAGTTCAGAGGATGAAATCCTGTAACTCCCATTTTTACATAATAATTTCCCTTTTTGTACTCGGAAAATCTGAGTTTTTTCATGGCATGTTATAAATTATAATACAAATGCTCAATAATCAAATAATCAAAAAGGCTTGCAGAGGGTTAAGCATCCTCATTACTGACAAATCAGTTGAATAGTTGAGCATGTAGTCTTTTGGACAGCTATTGTTTAGCACATCATATAGTGGTGGGTCGAATTTTGGTGGAAGTCAAGTACATGTAATGATGTATATCACATCTAGACTCTTGACAAATATTACATTTCGTTCTATATACTGAATTTCTTTTATTTTATGTATTTTTCAGATGATCAACAGAATAGAATATGTTCATAATAAGAACTTCATCCACCGTGATATAAAACCTGACAATTTTCTTATGGGTATTGGAAGACATTGCAATAAAGTAAGTTCTAATTTATTGTGGTTGAGATCCTTGGCCTAAGAAATCTGATTTAAGAGACCCTTCTTAAAATCAAACATCTGATTGGTTGGTACTGAGCATCTGATTGGTTGGTACTGAGCATCTGATTGGTTGGTACTGAGCATCTGATTGGTTGGTACTGAACATCTGATTGGTTGGTACTGAGCATCTGATTGGTTGGTACTGAGCATCTGATTGGTTGGTACTGAGCATCTGATTGGTTGGTACTGAGCATCTGATTGGTTGGTACTGAGCATCTGATTGGTTGGTACTGAGCATATGATTGGTTAGTACTGAGCATTGTCTTTATTTGACCTGTTTTGTGCTCTTACTCTGGTCTTCAACCATAGTTTCGTCACCTTGGAGAGCCTGGTTGTTAGATAATGAGTTGGCATTGATCTGACTAAGCAGTAAGTAGTAGCTTACTTTCACAGAAATTTTCTCACCATCTGTGAATAAGATATTGTAACTATTTCCAGAATTGATTTTCTCGTTGCATGTTATTATGAGAAGTCATTATCAGGTTTCAATGAAGGCTCACCAGCTAAACATGTGGCTGATAAACTGCTTTGTATCATATAGCATTATACAACATATTATAAGAACTGGCTTAAAAAATGTTGGTTTAATGTAACATGGTAACAAAAATCAGGGTCAGTAGGTAGGGATAATTGTGCTAGGACATATCCCTGTGTGTGCATTTTCTATTTTACATGGATAGTAATAGTAGTAATTAGATAAGTGTGCATTAAGACCTATGTTCTGCAAACAGAAGTGACTAGATCAGCTTAGACTAGAAGCGAATCATCGCCGTTGGCGCAAAAATTTGGGGTCGGGGGGTAAAATTTAGGGTCGGTCGGGTTACAGGAAACAACATTTTTTGGCCTTAGCAAACATAGACAAATAAAAAGAGGCCATGTCTGTTTGAGTATCGAAACAGATAATTTTTAAGGACTGCCTTAAACAAGTTGATTCTGTAAGCTGTACAGTATGTTATCAATAGAAGTGTTAATGTGTATTAGTTTTCATGATTGTACATAGCTGATAAATAGTGAAGAAATATTTTCTGCGGAGTCATGTTCGTAAACTGTAGAAATACACTGATGTTAAACCATAAATTGGAAACAAATTTACAATTGTTTAAGAATAGAAACCTTTTCCTGATGTTTAATATATTTATAGCCATTGAATTGTCACTAGCACAGTATTTTAACCTTATAATGTTTGTTTAAAGCTCTCTGCTTAATCCATATCAAATTTCAATTCTCTCACAAACTGGTAGAATTAGAAAGCCAGCAATGATATGAATTTGTGTTATTTATTCAGTTTTGGTTAGGTTGTGGTAACAACAATTTTGCACCGAACACTGTGCATTATATTCTTGGTAATAATTCAAAGTGACATTTCATGTTGGCTATAATAATAATGGTAGTTTCCAACCACCAAACTTGCATTTTTTGTTACAAAAAGACATTTAAGCTTTAATTTGAAAGTAGCTGATTTTAGTAAAAAAATACTTAGCCACACATAAAAGCAATGAATACATAACTGGAATGGGTGTACAAGTGTCCACACGTCCTTAGCCAGATTTAATGAATATGCATATGCAATTAATTTGATGAACTAAAAAATTATTATAAAATTAGCTATTTTGAGACAAGTTTAGCAGGCCAAATGGGAGCTTTAAAAGCCAATGGCTATTTAGCTAAGCTACCTACGGGTGCTTATCTGATTTGTGAGTTCATACCCCTGTCTGTTTGTGGGCTGTTTTTAAATAAGACAAATATAGGGGACCCTAACCCTGAAAACAACGAGGAGTGATTACCGTTGTTCAGTTTTAAAGTTCCCAGCATGTTGAGCTGATATCCCACTGCGCACATTGTATGTTTACATTAGATAGTTTATCTTTGATAAGAAAACCACATTTATTTATAAAAAAAGTGCATTGCTGGCTACTGATTTTATGCAGAAAAGATACACGACACAGATGAGTCACCTTGGTTTAAACTGCTTAGTTTGATATTGTAAAATTGCTTGCAAAAGTTCAAATTTATTGTTTGTGGTTTGGGTGGAGTAGGCCATTGATAATGGGTCTTTCAAATTGAATGGAAATCATTATTATCATACTTCATTAAAGGAAATCAGCCATTTAATGTTTTCTATGAATATTAGTTTGGATGATACTGTGTGTTGTGTCAATATTTGAAATGTTAGAAAACCAGTTTGTGGTTTGAAAATTGTGAAAATATTGAAGTTTACATCACATCTCATTTAAAATGATTTCAGTAATTTATTGTGGTAAAAGAACACGATCCTAACTTTATTATTATTTAGACTGAGATGAGTGAGTTATCTTGTCATTGTTCATGTATTTTTACTACTTACATGTGTGATAATAATTTCTAATTACTGACAGTCAATCTTTCATTGCGGAAAGCTAAAAAGTGAAACTGCCTTATCCTCATGATCACAGGGCCCACTCTGCTGGTCGCTATCAAGCCAATTGGCGAACTTGCTATCAAAGAAGCCATAAATATTTTTCACAAATCCTGTGGTCTGATTTTTTCTGCTTAAATCTGTTTGGTAAATGTTACAATAAACGATTGATATACAAATATAAACCCTGGTACCAGACACTGTGAGGCACATTATATAGACATTAAAATGTCATTGAATAGACAACCATACAAATCTATACAATATGTTATAATTCTGTGCAAATTGATTCAATCTATAAATTAAAATTCTAAGTGCAGTATAAAACGTGACTTTGCAAATATAGCCAGTATGTTTGTACATAGGTGTATACTTAAATATTTGAGTTAATGGTTTCTGTACTTTAGATTTTATAGGAAATATTTAGGGTAAAAAAGGTAGGATTCCCATAAGGTTGTGAAAAATGTCCCAAGAAATGGTTCTGGAAACTGTCCTTCTATGTAATTTTACAAAAATTGTTAATACGTATGAATCAACAGAAAAGGCCAGCATGAAATATTTGGAGTTTTCAATACCCTTAAGTTTAAGGCCATGTATACAGCTTTTAAGGGAATAAAAGTATGATATATAGAGCTGTCATTGATAGAAACAATATCCATGTATCACTGATATTTTTCCTTCGTTCAATTAGTGCTAGGTATTTTACAAAAATCGATACTTATGAATAATAAATACATGCATGAAAAAACCCAAAAGATCACAAAATGGAACATGTGCACTGTCAATAAGTTCTTATTAATTTTAAGTTAATACTGTTGTTAAAGGGAGGTTGTTGTTCAAGAGAGGGCTGCTTTGTAGAGGTTGAACTGTATGTGTTAGACTTTCACAATTAATATTTTATATATGAAAAAAGAATGAAGATGCATACTGTAGGATTGTTATATTTGTCATTCTTTGATATTTATATAAGGCCTTCAGAATGGCACAAGTTCTGCTACCCAAAGGTTAACAACAATGACGTGGTACTTTATCAGTTATCACATTTTCTCCTCTTTTAATTTTTAGTATGACCCATGTGAAAGACATGTCGAAGGTTTTTATACACCCGTTCGAAGAACTGGACGTATTATAGTTTTACCTGCAACGGTTGGACGGGAGGGCTGCGTCCAACATGTTGTCTGATCACTTCTTTGTATTCTTTGTCCCATATTCACCAGACTTGGTCAGAATGTGTATCAATAAAATATCTTAAACAAGTTTGGCAGCCATATTACACTTACTCCAGAGTTACAGTCCTTTAATTAGAGAAATTACCTAAAATTGGTATTGGCCGAACAATAACTTTAAGAATTCTTTGTCCAATCTTCACCAGACTTAGTCGAAATGTATATTTGCATAATATCTTGGACAAGTTTGAAAACCAGTCATATTGCACTTTTCACTCCAGCGTTATTTGCCCTTTAATTAGAGAAATTCCCTAAAATTGGTCTTGTCCGTCAATAACTTGAGAATTCTTTGTCCAATTTTCATTGCAGAAATTTCGAAAACTGTTGGAATATTTTTCCCAGTGGTACTTAAGTTGATTTTATGCAAATAGATCAAGTCAGGTTCAAACCTAGGTTACTAAAGGTGGAGTCATACTCATGGGAGTTGAGTCATTTTTACACTCCTTTTTTTTTAAAAATAATTTTATAACTGGCGTATTTTGCGCTCTTGTTTCTATTGATTTTGTCTATTCTGTGGCCTTGTTACCTAGCAACTCTGCTTTATACATATGATACTTGTTGATATAAAGAATGGCTATTATTGTGTTGTATAACCAGTTGAAATTGATGGGTTGAATACATAACTGAAATACTCATATTAAATGATACCACATAGCAATATTCCTGGTAGAAACAACTCCGTGTTGTGTTCTTATTCTCTCCATAAGTCACAAATATCCCAGAATTCAGTTTGATTTTCTATAAAGGTGGCAATTCTAATTTGAAGTTTTGAATTGTGCATAAAAAGCACTGTTGCAAATCTGTAGAAAAGTTCATACATTTACTTAGCTATCTGTGTGAGGGACTTCAAAAACTAGTCACCGATTTTCATTTTTGTATTCATTTATCTTGTTGTAAATGTGATAAATTTGTGTCTTCGAATAGGTTGATAATGATAATTTATTTCACCATTTATTTGCGTCAGCTTTCAATTTTAACAGTGATATAGAAAGAACACTACTACATGTATATCTTTAAATAGTTTATGCAGATATGCTGCGACTTCTGTGTATTAAACTTTTACACAGTTAACTGTTTTCGGGGGGGGGGGGGGGGGATCAATTCTAATCTATTGATTGTAGAAAATAAGTATTGACAAAAAGTGTCTGCTTGAAATTACTTAACACCATTAAACTATTTCTGGCAAAATACCTCCCTTTTTGCCTTATCTTTGTTATAAATCAATTGAAAATAAAAGTACCAGAGTTCTTTTTAATTAATTGTTGTTCTTTCGTGACAATAAATCCAGTTTGAATCAGGAGTATTTGACAGATATATGCTCCTAGTTGAATTTTGTGGCTTAAATCATCGCTGTTGAATTGTACCATAATTATTTTACCTCTATTATATCAGCTACGTAATTTGCTTGGTTCATAAGGTAAAATAGAACATTAGGTAAAATAGAACATAGGTGATTTATGTATGATACAGTATCACGATTTGTGTGCAAAGTACATCATAACATTCAATTACAACATGTACCAGTATATAAAGGACCAGATATGATAAGAGGTGTTTTTGGCCCCAAAAAATAATGTCAATCTTTTTTAAAGGATCTTTCTTGTTATAAATGAATCATGGTTTAAACTGTTAGTTTATCATGTTTACAACAATCCATACATGTTTAAACACATCACGTGTGTCCTCACGTGACCCCCAAAAATTTCGCTAAAATATAATAAAAAAATGTCAAAATTAAATAAGTGCGCAAGCGTGTACCAAGTCCTTGGTATGATTGTGGATCATGGTATTTTCGATTATTGCTCAAAATATAAACTAGGTACAAGCCTGCGCACAAAGCTAATTTTCTAAAAATGTAAAACTCGTCCTTGCTCGTTTTGTGCCAATTTTGCTGTACAAAGTCAATTACAAGTAGATATATATGCAAACACTTGTATGTTACTTCCACTGCTTGTTAAATTTGTGACAGGCAACTTGCTACAAGAAATAACCCAAAAAGTTCTAAAATATGAACATCTCAATGAGTGAAAGCTATCCTAGTCTATGTACATATATAAAGAAAAAAAGAAAGACTTGTTTTACTTTCAGCCTGTGATATATATATCAAAAAAAGGAAAAAAGCTCTCTTGAGCATCTATCTCTCTTCACAATTATCGATGTTCCTGTTGTATATCTTACCTTCAATTTAACCTCTCTAGAGCAATAACCTCTCAAAAACAGCCAAAATGTGCATCTCTCTGCATGTGGTCTTACTATGTTAGAAGTATATATTCTTTATGTGTATCAAGTATGTACTTTTTTTCTATTTTCAGGTGTTTTTAATAGATTTTGGCCTTGCCAAGAAGTATCGCGATAGCAGAACGAGACAACATATTCCATACAGAGAAGATAAAAATCTCACTGGTACTGCTAGATACGCCAGTATCAACGCCCATTTAGGTAAAATACAGATTATTAAACAAATTTAATATCATTTTTAAGTTTTTTCTATTCTAATGGCATTTTTATGGATTTAAACATTTTTCAGTTAACTTTTTCCCAGTATGGAATGGTATAGATTTTTTAGAACTCACAAATGTCCATTAAATACACTTGTCCTGAATATATGTGATTCTTAATTATATATTATTGTCGATATTATGTTGTCAATATTGAAGTTTGGAAATACTGTAGATTTTGTGTTATATTTTCACAATACATTTGCATATTATCTTCAAGCATCCTTGGTACCCAGGGTATTCATAACATATATGATTCCGTGGGCATATTGGCTAGCGAAACTTCTTAAAGCATGAATATTCATTAGCATTTCTCAACCAATGAAATGGACGATAACAAAAAAGGTGGAATCTCCTTTGTGAAAAGCTATCACTCAGAACCGCAATTTCATTATCGCATGAGGTGTGTGTCATGTGGCCAATCAGGCGACTGGATTTCACCTCATTAATTATTCATGAGTACAAGACTTTTACAGTCAGTTTGCCAGGGTATCATATACAAAATAAATAGCCTGGGTACTGAGAATGACCTTCAAGATTAAAAAGCAGATTATTTTATTAGTGAAGATGGCAGGCTCTTCACTGTTCTTCTTCGGTACTGTTGAATCCCACAATTTAGTGCTTTGGACTCCAGGACTGCTTTGGTTAGAACTCCAGGGATGGCTGAAACTGACCATGGGGTTCCATAATCAATATTTCCTGTAAAATCTGTACCATACTCTCTCCTGTTGGCTTGAACTAGTGTTACTTTTATCTGTCACCTTGGTACAATAAACAATTGATTTTTAAAATTGTAGTTGCATTTCATTATTTTTTCTAGGTATTGAACAGAGTCGTAGAGATGACATGGAATCATTGGGTTATGTACTTATGTACTTCAACAGGGGAACACTACCATGGCAGGGACTTAAGGTAAATTATACATGAGTTATCTTCTAGTCTGACACATGTCCAAGGTTTTCAGTTGACCCAGACTCTTGTATTTAATTTTGCTGCAGATTCTTATCCTTTAGATACTTACGACACATACTTTCATTAGTCTGTGTGGTTTGACTGACGATAATACATCCAAAGTTATCTGTCCTCCACCTCTGATTCATGTGGGGAAGTTGTCAGTTGCTTGGGTAAGAACAGTCCTGCGTTCAGTTACAGCTGACAATTTCTGGTGAAATGAAACGTTATGAAACAATTTCATTTTGTATCCCTGATCAACCGTATCACATTCACTGCACACAGGGAACCAAATTGCAAACATTTTGAAACGTTAGCGGCAAACCCCTTTACTTAACGCAGGTCAGGTCGCACCGGTTGGTAACCAAACAACACTGGTTAGTTAACACTTTACAAAGTGAAACCATGTAAATAAACAGCAAAGAACACAAATATAGTTTGTTTCTTTGCATGTATTGCAAACTACCAAAAAAAACCAATATTATTCACATGTATGTTCTGTTCATCCTTGCTTACTGATTTTTCGTCAGCATATATATGCTTTGATGATATAAAATCTGACTTTTTTAATATTCATAAACAATTGCCGAATATACATATTGTTAATTACAAATTGTGCTGGTATATTTGTATCAAATTCCATTTTTGTCTTCAGGCAGCAACCAAAAAACAGAAGTATGAAAAGATTAGTGAGAAGAAAATGTCGACACCGGTGGAAGTGTTGTGTAAGGTAAGGTATATGTTACATGATCTTCTTTATTTCAAAAGTCCTGAATTGTTAATATGAGTTGTTTGTTCAACACAAAACTCAAGGTTATTGAAATACAGCTAATTAGGAGAACTCCATTTAACGTGCAGGATTTAGTTGAATTGAAGAAAAGAAGTTTTAAGAGCCTAAACTAGTCATGCGTTACTTGTTAAGCAAAGCAATTAAAATTAAGCAAATATTTATATAAGTATGATCACAGAACTATTTTATTGAAGTGTTTGTGAGGGAAAATTAAAAGCTTTCTTCAACAAAACTTAAGTTTACATTTCTGATGAATTACAGTTGAGGAAAGTTCAGGGTCTAGATGACGAGAAGTGTTATAATCACGTCAGCGACCAGTGTTTTAACATGATTGCCAGTAATTCTGTTAAGCAATTTTGTTCATATTGAGCTGAACTAGTACCTATGTTGTATTGTATTTTTATTTTGCATATTGTATTATTCAGGGTTACCCAGCAGAATTTGCTATGTACTTGAATTACTGCCGTGGACTGAGATTTGAAGAAGCACCTGATTATATGTATCTTCGTCAGTTGTTCAGGATTCTGTTCCGAACTCTAAACTATCAGTATGACTATGTATTTGATTGGACCATGTTGAAACAGAAAGCAGCGGGTAGTTCTTCAGCAGCACATGGATCTCAAGCATTAGCCACAGCAGGTACGTCATCATTATTGCTCTCTACATGCATCTTGATACTCAAAACTGAACTGTTTGATTAGTATGTTCTGAGATTACACTCAAAATTGACCAATGGCATTGCTGCATACTGAGACTAGCCTGTAAACTCTATTTATAACACTTGAACACTATGCATAGACTGATGATGCAGCGAAAGTAATTGGCCTCCAAGTTCACTCAGCTAGCTCCGTTGGTAGGTAGTAAAAATCTTAATATACCAAGTCAGGTGTATATACTAGATGATTAAGGATTTGGCGTAGAACTTAGTCGTAATATTTAGTCAGCAATTAGTGCTAACATTTCTTCTCCTTGGTCAATTTTGACGAGTTATGTTGTCGCCCGCTTTGCCGAATGTGTTCACTGTAACAATTATAAGTCATAAAAATCACATCAGGTTACACCACACCAAATTAAATACACTGATTACACAGCTTGGAAGGCACTATCTGCATTCAGTGAGCAAAACAACATAAACAGAATGTCCGAATCGGTACAAATTTTCAGAGAAATGCACATAATTCTCGTATTGGCTCTGCTTTCTCAGCCAATCAAACAGCTTCAATTTCATATTAGCACTGTTTTTCCGTACTCGCCCTGGTTCTCAGGCAATCAAATGGCTTGAATCTCATATAGGCCATGTGTTCCCATATTGGCCCTGGTTTTGCCATTTATTTGCCTTGTTTATCTAAATATTGCCCAATTTTGTCTCATATCAACTGGGACAATTGTTAAATATTAAAGCCAATATTGAATAGTTGATTAATAAAAAGACTTATTATTTGAAATGACTGCTTAATACTGTTATAAGATTTAATCGTTAAATAAATCCATTAAGTATGAACAGAAGTGAAAATAGCCCTTAGAAATAGTTAATCTGGTATTAATCCAAACTTTGTGTTGGTTGATTTTTTAAATCTTATATAATTTATTAAATCTGACCAAATACCTTTTATATACTTGATCATATCTTGGCATTGTGTTTATTGACTAAATAAAAAGGTTTTATGCTTTAAATGCTCGTAAATAATGTGTTGTTGTTTTTGGTAATATAGTATATGCCTGGGTCCCGTTGCATTTACATTCTTATCTTAAATATTTGATTTAAGATTTTTAAGAATTTTCTAAACCGTTGAGTGATTGTACTTTATAGATAAAATGTTGGTCATATTACGCAAGAACTGAAATGTTTTTCTTAGCAAAGACTTTCTTAAGAACTTAAGTTCCTTAAGATTAAGAAAGTTAATGAAACGGAGCCCCGATGTTAAGTGCATTACAGTAAGAATTATATGGGACATTTACCACTTCAACATTATATATCTGACATAGTTTGATGATGTTATCTGTTAAGTTGTACTATTGTATTTACCAGAAATAATCAGTGACAAACATTTTCTATTTCAGGACGATGATATGACCAAACAGTGTATCCAGGGATCTCGTTGAAACAATCAAACTGTGATCACACATGAGTGATTGATGGCACCTTTACTCGTGCACACAGAGTGCTTGTGTCATTGTTCTAAATTCATCACACTGTTGGCAATTCATTACTCAAGTTTCACCTGTTACACTAAGAATAAACATTGTTGAAATTCCGCAGAAAAAAATCCAAATTTTTTTTGGGTCATATCTGGAATTTTTTTTGCATGGATTGTAGGTGATAGGATTTGGATGTCATTTCCCCGAGTGCTTGTGAAATCAAATAGAATGGACTCATTAAATGCTTTTTTGACTGCTTGAAATTAAGAAAGATAGATTGAGTAGTGAATTACTGACAGACGTATGTCATCTCATCCTATCACATACTACAGTTTGACTCACAATGTGTATATATTATCATAGAAGTGTTTATGTGAATATCATTTTGAAAATTGTGTATATTTATTTATTTTTGTGTGTTTAATACATTGCTATGGAGTGAAGAATTCAGAATGTTTGAAGAAAAAAATGACATATCAGATTTGGTTTCATGAAACTTCTCAAATTGAGAAACTTCTCATGTGAGATCTTTCATTTCTTGTGTAATGAAAATCATGCATGCAACAAACGGTCTCACCATTGATAGTGGTGCTAGTATATCATTGACTAGTTTACATAAAGCTCTTTTGATTTGCTATGTACATGTATTCTAAAATTCAGTTCAGTAATACCTCAACAATAAGACCACCCATGGGACCCTTGAAAACTGGTCTTATTATTGATGTGGTTTTAATATTGAGGTTAAATAGAGAGCAAAACAGTGAAAATTGACTTGAAAATAGTGTTCTTAATCTTGATGTGGTCTTTACGTGACATTTTACTGTGTTCTTGGAAATTTGACTTTTGAGACCAATTCCAAGTGAGATGTTTTATGAAACTATGACCAAGTGCTTGTTACTACAGTCGGATCTCGTTTATTTGACAACCTTCTCTCCGAATACTTAGTGTAATCCGAAATAAATATCAGATCCCTATGTATCTTTTTTGATACATGAATTGAAATGGGCTATTTGTATTTAAGTAACCATGTATTATTTTATCGAAATTTAAATTTCTGACGCGATGATTCAAATAAACGAGGTCCGACTGTAGTTTTATTTGGCTGCAGGCTGATGTTTCTGTAATACTGGGGTTCTAGAAATTCAATATCTTTTGTTTCCCCTATTTAAATGCTCAATGTTCATGCTTTTGTTAAAAATATACAATTTGCACTTTGTTAAATCTCAGATTTTCTAAAGATTTGTGCTAGATTAGCAATAATTGATAAAACACTAAACAATCCTGAAGATCATTCTGAGTTTTTCAGTTTATTTCAATGACTTATGTCGGTATGAGTATATTATTCTGTCGAGACAAGTATACTATTTAGGAAATAACTGATTGACTTTCGAAGGTGAAGATTTTTAAGCCCTTGTTGATTATTGTTGTTTATTATTGATGAACTGTTAAGGAGATTTTCTTGTATGTAACATTTTTCTATGGTTTTTTGGACGGTGTATACCTAGGAACTATCTCAGGAGTTGAAAACTTGTTTATTCTTGCAACAAGCAAGCATGTTAAATCTAGATCATTGACATAGTGACTGTGAATTGTTGATGTTTATAGACAGTTAAGTGTTTAGCTGTTGTTGTTGAATATTTTTATAATGATGATGATGAATAATGGTATGGTAGGCTTATTATGAATCTAGATGTTGTTTTGCACATACAAAAATAAAAGAATTAGAATATGTGATTTTGGTGTTTTCTAACAATTTTCAGTTTTGTGAAGTTTCTTCACTGGCATTCTTTAGCTTTTCATTGTGTATGAATTCATGCTTGCTTGATCATTTGAAAGCTGTGACTTTCCATCACGAGTGAAACCAATATTGCATATTGCAAGGGTTTAGTGCGAAACTATTGTAATGCTATAAAGAATAAATGACAAGACTTTTGCAACATTCTTTGATTTCATTTGCAAATTATTTTTTTCTTTGAAATTTCTAAGCTTCTATAGAAATGTACTGTATATCACAATTGACTAATTTTGAATTGATGGATAGACTAATGATTTATTTGAATGGTGGTTTCATTGATTTACTTGTTGTTAACACCAGAATGATATAATCTTATATCTGTGTTTCTGATAAATGGTGTACTGTTTGTGTTGTTTGTTTTATGTAATGTCCATTAACAGCAAATAATCGTCTTCGGATATCTTGCAGTTAATGTTACACAACATTGTGTGTGTACTTTCTTTGTCTAAAGATGTCCTTGTACAGACCACCTGAACTTTTTTTCTTTGTGTACATAGTTGATAATATATTTTAAATGATGAAGAAATATTTCACTTTTGTTTCATTGCTATTGAAGGTATGTGCATTGAAGTTGTGACACTTGGCTGGATTAGTTATGGAGTGATTTGAATAATTGCTGTTGATTTTTGTTTGTTGCTGAATGATTTTGTGATGAGAAATTCTGCATAAAAAAGCTCCACATTATGATTGATTTCTTGATTAGACTGTTTGTTAAGCTAGAAACACTTTTTATTTTTTTTGTATTTTATCTGTAGTTTTGTTATTTGACTGTCCTGTTGTATCACGAACGTTTTGTGTCACTGATTTCTGATGAATCTTGTTTGTCACTGTTCAAAAATGCCATTGAACAAAATAATTCTTTCCGTAGAGAATGCATGTAACATAATTGAACATCAGTTTTTTGTCGATTTTTTGTTTACTTTTTTTTGACTGTTTTAATTGTAGTGAAATATTATGATAAAACATAATTACAAGCAGACTTAATGAATCTGATTTTTATACAACAGTTACTTCCATGCAAAGACTTGCTGACATGATATCTAGTTTGCCACAGTAAGAAAACATGAAGTAATTGCACTTAATTTTCCTATGTTTCACAAAAATTGTACTTAACACAAAGGATTACTAGTATGCATCTAAATCTTTTGCCTTAAGAATTAATTTTATGTTCAATACTAAAAGCATGCATTTTTTTCTCACAAAAATAAGACTTGTATGATTTAATTCCAAGTATAATATTGGAGCGTGTTGTGAATCCATGGGCATTTTGTTAGATGAAGCATATTTTAATTAGATGTTTTTTTGCCAAAAAATGAGGTCAAATAAAACATGTACATGTTAAACAGATATGTAATATGATGAACTATTGCACTTGGTAGATAGACAGGTTAATTATTTGTTTTGGTGAAATGTCATTTTTATAAGTTATGAATAGAATTTGTACATTTCATATACATGTAAAGTACTTTGATGGTTTAGTTTCATGGAAAAATGTTAGATTGTGTCAGGTGTATTCATATAGCGACATTAACATAATGAAAAAATGTTTGCATTGAGGGGTGTATTCATACTAAGCACAAAAACTGCCAAAACGTACAAATGCTTTGCATTGTAAATACTTAGTTGTTTTTTTTCTAGGCTTTGGGGTTTATATCAGTATATTAAAAAAAAAATGTCTTTTAAGAAAAATATTACACCAAAATATGTACATGTATAACTTCACTCATTCTTTGTGCTGATAATTCTGTGTTTTAAATGCTGGATTGATTTTTGTGATCTTCTCTTTTGAGGAGGCAGTCAAAATAAAGGTAATTATGATGACTTCCTGGTCTTTTTGTGGTATTTTATTCCCCCTGAAGTAGATACACTGCCCTCCAGAAGTTCCATCACACAAAATTTCACATCGCAATTAATGTATTTTCATATTTGTTTTACATGCAATAAATCGCAAATGCTTTGTAACACAGTAATAATTTTCTGTAAGAGTATTTATAAATTTTTACTGAAACAAATTATCTTATTTTCTCTGTCAGATCAAACAGTTACACACATACATTGGTTTCGGATGCAGACTGATTGATGCTGCTTCCGAGATGTGCAAGTTGTTGACTCTTAACTAATCATCACAGAAGTGGGATGAATAATTTACTTCATTGTCATACATGTTTTATTTGAAATTCTGTAAGAAAAAGGAACGAAATTCAAAATATTGAAGTGTGAAGAAACTTTTGGATGGCAGTGTATATCATACTCCTTGTTGGTTTTAGTTGGTTAGTGTTCAGTTTGTGTTGTTGCTATAAGGTTTAAATGAACACGGTAGACATAGTGGTCAGTGGGCAGTATGCCCGAATCCTGACCTGAAAATCATGAGTTCGAGTCATAAGCCAAGTACTTTCATAGTGATGGTGCAATTGTTGATATCAAAGGTTGAATGGGCTTTGTAGGAAAACACATCTTGTTTAAAAAGAAGTTGAACTTGTCTGTAAACAGGAGAACAAAACACAAGTCAGGATTTTATTGAAGTATTAATACATCCAGTCATTATTTTTGTCCTCTAGTTTTCTGATCAATGTGTGGAAGTTGTTGTTGCTTGTGGTAGCGAGTCTACAAATGGTAGGGGCATAAAAAAGGGTTCTCCAAAGTGGATTTCAAGATAAATATCCTCGTCTGTACCACCTTTGCAATCAATTTCTGTGAATACTTCATGAAATATTACCTTGCCATGACTAACATTAGGAAAACTACTTTAGTATTTGTACTTTCTAGTTGAAGAGTTTATTTCGCAAAAAAAGGATGCCCACAACGCAGTTGCGTAGCAACCTGTACGCAAAATACACATTTGAATACACTAGGCATCAGACACCAGAAAATAACTTACAAATGCAATAATGTTAAGCAGTTATTGCGCTTGGGGCGATTGTCAGAATCCAGAATTCTTCATAGTAATTTAAGTCTTAATGCTTTTGAAAGTGCAGCAACATCGCACTAGAAACGTTCTAAAAAAAAAAAATGTGAAGGATGCTACAGATCCGCTTGTGGAGTGCTTGGGTACGCATCATTCAAGCACTGGCTACACCTCTGTAAAAACAATTGCTATCATCTTTAAATGCCAATAGCTAACTGGTAAGTTGCATCTATTATGTAGGTAATCAACTATGCTGCTATGTACTGGAAAACAACATTTTCAAGTATTTTTAATTTTATTTTATCATTGCCTTCAAAAGGTTTGCAATAATTGCTGAACATTTTCACATGCCATTAAAGTAGTTCCACAGTTACTTGAAACAAACTTTTAAATGTTCTATAATTATGGCCTATTATCTATTCTTATAGTAAATAGGCCATATAGAACATTAAAATAGTTTGTTACAAGTACCTGTGAGTAGTTCAATGTGCATTTGAAAAATATCTGATACAATAGTTGTATGGTACATAGCCTATCCAAGATACAAATAGGTATGTGATATCTCTGGTCCAGCCCAGATCCCTAAACAGTCCTTACTAGCCTCAAATTTCAATGAGAAAATACAGGGGGTAGAATAGATGCAGGCTGTCAACTCACTAGCCTCAAATTTCAATGAGAATATACAGGGGGTAGAATAGATGCAGGCTGTCAACTCGCCTCTTTTAAAAAAGTAGGGATAAAGTTGGGACTATTTTTTAAAAAAAGGTAAGGATTTTAGTATCTAAAATTAGGGATAGTAAGGATCGATTCCTTACATTTGGAATATGAAATTGGTAATAATACACCACACTGTACATTCTCCATGATTAGATCTCTGCTTCAGGCAGGCGAAATCAATGTTTTGAGTCAACGCCTCGGAGTTGAAAAAAAGTAGGGATACACATGTAGTAGGGCTTTTTCAAGAAAAAGTAGTGATCAAGTTGATAAGTAGGGCCCATTTGACAGCCAGTAGATGGACATGATCTTGGTATCCCTTACAATTTAGTAATTTTTAGTACAGTGAAAATCTACAATGTGACAGTGAAGTATCCCAGTATCAGCAACTGCTTGCAGTAGCGTTGTCTACCGTCATTTCAAACCCATCAGATTACTGCTAAACAACAACATTGGCCATGAAGGTTCTTAAACAAAAAGCCATGGAATAGTTTAGTATTATGTTTATTCATTAGCTTAAACATCGCTTGAAACACACAATCACTCAAATTTCTTTTATCATACACATTGACAAAGAAAGAAAATCAACGGCACAAATTTTATCTGTGCAAATTTGACGACCAGTCTTGTTACAAACAGTTAAAATTATGGCCAGAATTCTTTGCTAGTTACCAATACATGTTATATGAGTTGTTAACCGACAAGAAAGTAAATCTTATTGCATACATAGTTTAAATGTTCATAATACAAAAATGGACGAATAAAATTTTAGACTTCAATGTCAAGAAGGAGAATTTTTTTACATCAAATTGAAGTTTGTCAATTTTCCCTTTTTTTCAAGAAAACATTGTTAACTGAAGTTTTCTCTAATAACAGAAAAATGCCTATTAAAGAAGAGTGCCGTTGCCGTACAGACACAGGGCACACTATTAGTTAACTGAAAGAAATGGTTTCTTTTCAATCTAAACATACATGCCTCACTCCTTACAATTATATCAATAAGTATTGGCACATTGAGTAACTGGTCATCAAATTTGCACAGTTGTGTAATATAACCAATAATCGTCCAATTATTGACTTAACAACATAACAACATTATATATTATACAATGTTTCCAGCAAGAACTGCAAGGTATATAAATATATACATATACTATTGCAGTACTCTTCATCATGTTTTGACTAAACAATTAAAAATAACATATCAACAAATTGTAAGCGAAAAGTACAAGGTTACTTCTGACAGGGCATTTAGTGAACAAAACTAATTAAACAATGAAAAATTGTGGAAGTCGTCTGTAATTTCAGAGGAGTTTATCGATAAATTTAAATTTCATGCTCTCTTGAATAGAGTTTTGTGCATCAACACAAAATGTCGGGCAGAATTAGGATAACTATGTGTACACAAGTCATTTGTAACGTTGATAAGGAATACATTAAAATACAGGGCCGGAGAAACTAAAGACCAGTCTCCGTGCTAAAACCTCATTTTATTTCCAGCGCGGTCAAATATTCACTTTTGTCGTTTTTCGATTAATCCATGTCCGCTAGAGGACAGTATGATCAATCACATATTATTGTAATAATGAAGTTGAGAACATTTCAACACAAAATGAAATGTGATCTTAGAGATTAATCTCAGGTGCTGTAACCTTGGACCCCGGAGTACCATAGAATAAAGGTTTCACCATGCTTCCAATGAAACATACGGCAGAGAAAAAAGGGAAATATATCAAAGTCACAAACGACAAGCAAACATTAATGAAAGCATTAAGCAAATTAATTAAACATTATTAACTAATGATACAAAACGAACTGTACACCGAGAGTACTGAAGAATTATAATAATCAAAGAGGTAGCTCTGCCTGTAGTCTGAAATAAGGAATCTCAAGACAACTGACATTATTTTCAGTAAGATACCAGGAAGTGGTTCCTCAAAACTGTTATTTCATTTTATGAAAGTATTTACACAATTATTCCAGAACATTTTGCCAACACAGAGAAAAGTGTCCTGGGTTATAAAACTTGAGATCACACCCCATGCTAGGTACTATTTTTTTTCTCAACTGATTTCTGATGAATGTATACTTTTGTTATATGTTAAAGTAAAACATATGCCTAAGGAAAACATGTCGAGCCCGCCAATTGTCAAGAGATGAAGAAAATACGGTTATATAATGCTATACAGTACATATCTCTTATACCCTTTTTTGACATTTGATCCCTCAGTGTGATCCTGACCTTTGAGGTATGGCTACTGGTCTTGCATGTGACACACCGTCTCATCATGGGAAAAGACTTATAGGCAACACACAATCCCCAATAAGTGACAGAGTAATGGTCTGGACAAAGCGAATCTGGAAGGACACACACACACGCACAAACACCATTGTGGCGACTATGTCGATCTCAAGTTTTATAACGTCGGACCCAGGGTAGGAAAGACAATCAGTGTACACAACACAATCATCTACAGTTTTACATCAAAAAAGCTCAAATTTTAAATGATAAAATAATCTATGTTTCAAAACTGGAAATTAGACAAAAACTCATTTATTACCTCCCTTTGCAAAATTACACATTTCTAACTACATCACAGTCCTTTTTGCAGGGAAGAAGTACATCAGAAAGCAACATTGGGCAGGCAAATAAGTATTTCCAGTGAGTACAATATTAAGAAAATTAACTGTTAACATTCATGAAACATTTATCACAAGAAAATAATATTCACATTTTTTTAGTGAACCTGTATCTGCTGGTGTACACATCAACCAAACTAAAAGCTAACCAAAGTTTATCCAATTATAATCATATTAGCAATTTTCAAAATAATTCATACACAAAGCTTGCTTTCAAAGCAGTATAATTAGTAAGAATTAGATTTGTTTAGAAACTTATATTCAAAATACAAATGTTCAATTAACTAACTGAAATTTAGGAAACCATTTTTAATTAAGTAGGTACATGTAACTGGTTATTAGGAATAAAACAATGAATTTAACATAGGGCATATAATAATTTCAAAATTGTCCAAACCCTGAATATTACTAACATATGGCAAAATTTTTCACAATATCAAATTGAGTTACAGACAATGAATGCCAGTTGTACAATATTTCTAACTAAAGGACATTCAAAGCTCGAAGCATCTATGTAACACAATATGACAGAATCATCATGCAATAAGTATTTTCATAAAATTGCTACTGTCTAATCCAAATGACATATTCGCATTTAAGAAGAAAACAAATGTGCAATTAATTCATTAAATCAATTAACATAAACAATTTTAATCAATGCAGGATTTTGAAAAAGGGTGCTTCTAGTACAGTCAGAAAGGTGATATCTTCATTGCAAACACATTTTAACCAACAGTATCTGTATTTCAAGAATCTCTTGGCCTGGTTTCAGCAAGTCATTTTTTCTCTTAATAGTTTCTTTAGTACAATAAATATCATGTAAATAACAGTGATAGCAGTGCCAATATGTCTACATCTGGTTGACACACGAGTCCTTTGGATTGACAATGTGTTCTATATACTCAAAAACCAACAAGTTTTGAAAATTGGAGTTTTGAGACAGATCTCACTCGAGGTCTGGAGAAATTGGGCCCCGATCTTTTTATCATGATTCAAATAATGAATTAAGGTGAAAGCTCAAGTTATCAAAAAACTATTGGAAAAGTATGTGTCAAAAGGTGCGACAATATGAAAATATTCACAAACAGCGATTCAGCTAGTATCATGGCAAGGTGTAACAAGACTTTTATACAGTTTGTATCACTGATCAAACACTACATAAGTCTTTACAGCTTTTCAACATTAAGATGTAACAGATACTAGTACCGGCTAGTGATACAAGAGTTTAATGCTTTTAGTACAGACACACAATGGCTTTATACCCAACCCTGAAACAATGAATAACGGTACGAGAGACGACTTTAACTTATCAAGGTTTTACATGCTACTTTTTAAACAGAGATTATATAGTGATAGACTATGCTTAGCAAACTCCAAACAAAAGGTGAATTAACATTAATTAGGAGAAAATTGAGAACATCTACCCTATGGTAAAATGTATTTGGAACATCAGAAACTTAAAGGTTATGAAATTAATCTAAGCATATAATTCTAAGTAATTTTAACATCGTTTACATGGTAACTACAGGACTCATATGTCCAGTTTTCTTAAAGTAATACTATGCTCATTTTTTGTTCATTTGTTTACCTAAACAAATATGAAAAATCTATTTCCTATAGTTAAAAATCAATAAACATGCATTAACAATGAATGAACTCATAATGTATTGATACGTATTTGTAAAAGAAAGACATTTGTCAGTCATAAAATTAAAAAAAACTTCCATTTTTTTAACAATCAGGCTATTTTACAGTTTTTGTACGGAAGTAATATGGTAAAAAAAGATTTTTTCAATCGGTTATACCTTGCAATTTCTGTTTTAGCCAATGTAACAACAATACTGGATAAAGCCAATTCAAACATTTTATGTTCAGATGAGCCAGATACATCTTTAACAAAGCCTCATAAATGTACAATATGAAACATTTGTTTCCAATGTGAATGTTTTTTCACACTGATCTGCCACTTTGAATTGTAAGTTATCACCAGTTTATATTACAATATGGAACACAATATTCCTGCTTGCATGATTTCAAATCCAAGTATAGAATACAGTCTTACTCTTAGTCACAGAATCACATAATGCAGAGAAAGAATCAAGATAGAAAATCAGGCAAATTTCATTGACTGAGCCTACTTAGTCACGGTTCTATCAATCCTAATACATCTCATTAATGAATGAGTTAAAACATGACAATGTAGTAAGTACATAGGAGAAAACAGCCTAGCATTGCAAGGACCCAACAGCCTGGCATTGTAAGGATCTAACAGCCAGGCATTGCGAGGACCTAACAGCCTGACATTGTGAGAACCTAACAGCCAGGCATTGTGAGGACCTAACAGCCAGGCATTGTGAGGACCTAACAGCCAGGAGGACCTAACAGCCAGGCATGGCGAGGACCAAACAGCCAGGCATTGTGAGGACCTAACAGCCAGGCATTGTGAGGACCCAACAGCCAGGCATTGTGAGGACCTAACAGCCAGGCATTGTGAGGACCTAACAGCAAGGCATTGTGAGGACCTAACAGCCAGGCATTGCGAGGACCTAACAGCCAGGCATTGCGAGGACCTAACAGCCAGGCATTGCAAGGACCTAACAGCCAGGCATTGCAAGGACCTAACAGCCAGGCATTGCAAGGACCTAACAGCCAGGCATTGTGAGGACCTAACAGCCAGGCATTGCAAGGACCTAACAGCCAGGCATTGTGAGGACCTAACAGTCAGGCATTGCAAGGACCTAACAGCATGGCATTGTGAGGATCGAAACAAAAATATCAGCAGAGAGCTGAGCAACCAACCATACAAAGTACAGTGTAAACCATACAGACAAAAATTGCAACAATTTATACTGAATATACTAAAAACTTAAAAAGGACGAAACCACAGTTTACATTGTCTTCCCCCAATGTAATATTAAGTGAGCAAGCATTGAAAGCGTAGGGAGTACAATAGTTTTGACTATACGTAGCTTTGATATACATACATCCAAACAGATAATGCTTATATATCAAGTCAGCCTCTGATACCCATGTCTCTATGACGTTACACTCCATATTAACTGGAAGAAAATCAACAGAATCCTTGATTTAGTCAATATCGATGTACAGGTCTTCCCTAGAAACATTGAGCAATGAAAATCAATGTTACAAAATTATCATGACAAATTTTCAATAAGTAGGTACTTTTGCAGAGTTCTCACTAGGATTTGGAAAACGTTGCAGTCCTTCAATGCAAATTCAAAGAGCCGGTGCCAGAAACAGGAGTCACAGGGGAAAATAGGTGTTCAAGAAGCATGTTTAGGAGTCTAGTGAATACCCTGCTTTTAACACATTTATTCCATTTTACAGACATTCCGAAACATCCCAAAAATTGCAGAACTCTTCATTGCCAATAAATCTGCTTATTTCTGCAATATTATATTTATGCCAAACTACTGTATGACACACAGTCTTATGAAATTATACATTTCTGATTAATTAAATATTCCTGAAGTGTAGGTATTTGATTTTCCCACATCAATATAAGGAATGCAACGCTATAGTCAGCATGGGTATTTGACAATGGTTCTCAGCTGGAGTGGTTAAAAATCAGTTACCCATCAAGACAGAATCTGACTTGCAATACCACGACAAATTTAATACAGATAGCAAGTGTGTAAGAATGACGACACAATCTATGAAATATCCTCAGTAACCCTGACCAATGTATTGTTTGAAAACAACAAATGGCTTTAATACATATACACATGGCATTGAAGACTTTCAACGATACATTTAGCAAAATAACTGATACACTTCATTTAGATTCTAAAACTTGCAATCTTATTTTGCATTCCAGCAATTCAAAATTAGACAATATTTTCAGTAACATTATAACCAAGCACTTAACAATGATTGGCAGTCAGGAAATCAACTAATACAATTTTGCAATACTTCAAGACACTGACTTTACATTCATATATATAAGTGCATTGAATTTCATAATTTAAAAAGTATGGGTGTCACAAATGCACAGATTAAATTACCTATACTAGTAAGAGACATATTTGTGTATAAGCTAAACAAGACAATAACTCATGTGCAATTCTAAATGCACACAAAACGGTTTCTTCACATTTGTTTGATAGAGTTTATTCTTAGCTCCGGTATCTTAAAATAACGTTAAAATGCAAGTACCCTCTTAAACGTAACTGAACCTAAAATCTGTAGTCACTTGTCACAAACTGTCCCCACATATCAAGTCCAGAGAAATCTGTACACGTAGAAGATTAATGACATCACAGTGACAAGCATCCTATAAGTGAAACTTCTACAGTTAAATAAATAAGTCAACTTGTATAAATTCACATTGAAGTAAGGGAAAGTGTCTACTATATACGGAGATATTTTTCCATAATATATATATATATTTCTTTATCGGTAATTGCGCCTAGAAATTACTCAGTGTGGAGGTGGTTCCCTATCGGAAGCTTTTGTAGCTGGTAAATGCTTCACCAGGTTTCGCTTTGCAGTAGGCGGGTTCATCCTACCATCTCTATCTCGTCCACCTGACCCAGGTCGCCCCGGTAATGGTTGTGGGTTCTCTCCATCGTAACCAGATCCTCCGCCCCTAGCTACATTTAATGATAAATTATTTGACAAATCGACAGAATTTGACACCAAGCCACCTTGTCTGATATGAACAGACTGACTATGGCGTTCACCTTGTTGACTTTGGTAATGGATCTGACGCAAACCTCGGTTAGGCTGGCTTCCCGATGCTCCTCGGCTGTTCAGAGGTGCCGCAGCAGCACTGCTAACAATTTTCTGTCTAGTCCCAATTTTATCGACCGATTTAACTCCTATAGTTTTAACACCAGTGGCATCACCGTTGCTCTGACTTATGACATCAGTTGAACTCTTTCCAGTAACTACAGGAGTCTCTTTATCAAGATTTGTCGCCCCTTCTGAAGTAGACGACTCATTTTTATCTGTCTCACTCTCCCCCGATATCGAGGGAGACAAAACTTTATCAGACAGTCTTTCTAGGTTTTCTAATGAATTATCATTGATATTTAATTGTTCCGTAAGTGTAGAAAGCAGAAGCTCCTGTACAAACAGGCTACGATTGGATCTCTCTTGTTGCAGTTCCAAGGAACTTTCATCTATCACAGACTCTGCACACCTGAGGTAAAGACAAAAAGAAGTTAAGTATCACAGATATATCAATAAAGAAATGTATCGCTTACCTGTTTTTGTTGAAACAAAAGAAGATACATCGGGACCTGGTATATATTTCGGATCATACCAAGTATTTGGATAGAAGGTTGTCAAATAAACAAGCTTCGACTATATGTTACTTTGTATGAATAGCAGGAAGTTGAGATGAAGAGGTTTAAAGGAAAACATCTCTTATAGGCTCTTTACCACCAGTGGAAGCAAATTCAAAGCAATTTGAAAATCCCTCAATAACTGACAGTGTTTTAGTCCGGAAAAGATGTTTTAGTCACATTTTTTTTATATTTGACCTCCAAGTGTGACCTTGACCTTTGAGCTACCGACATGGGTCTTGTGTGTGACACACTGCCTCATCATAAAACCCTCAATAAATAACAGTGTTATCATCCGGACAAGATGTTTTAGACCAATTTTCGACGTTTGACCCCTAATTGGACCTTGACCTTTGAGCTATGGACATAGGTCTTGCACGTGACACTCCGTCTCATCATGGTGAACATTTGTGGATGGATGGGCGCACAGGCACACACAGACACTGGTCAGCCATTGTGGCGACTATGTCAAGCTCACCGCAAGCGGGCTCGACAAAAAACCTTCATGTTTTCATGTTCAGTATTCTGTAATTTCAACACTGGGGTATTAATGGGGTATTCAAATCAATAAACTAATGAAATAGCTAGCGTTGATATCGGTCATTACAGGGGAGACATAAAGGAATACTGGTTAAATTTCATTGGAATACACCATAATTGTGACTCTCACTTAATATCACAAGAATCACCAACCTGCAGTAAATATGAAACACTGCAACACCCTTTACAGATGAAAATTTCAGCTATTGTTGAGAGGCTCTTGCTCTTGAGAGCTTAACTTGATAGTAAATCTTTACTTCTGGAAATTGATAGTGTTGTTGAAGAGAGGTTGTAGCTCAAGCGGACCAATCAGCAGAGTTTGCAATATTCATGATAATTATACCCAGGCAACAGTTGTATGATAATTTTAATTTAATTTTATGATGCACTTAAAGGTATTTCCTATATGTTAAATCATTAATAAACATGCATTAACAAAGAATGAACTCATATTTGTATTGATCCGTATTTGTTGAAGAAAGATGTTTGTACATCATAAAATTAAATAAAAAAAAAGATTTTCAATCAGTTATACATTGCAATGGTTCTTATCAGACATGTTTTAGCCAATACTGGATAAAGCCAATTCAAACATTTTATGTTGAAATGAGCCAGATACATCTTTAATGTTACAAAGGCATTTGTGTACACAGCAATCTCTACAGAGCAATACCCTTCGCAGGGGCGTGGAAATATCAAACTTTTCAGCTCGTCCACAGACAAGTTCGACTGAAAATCTTGGTTGACAGCATCCAACATTCACTTGTCGAAATGTCAATAAATAGCAGTGACATGTTTTTTTCGTGTCAGCAAAAATATGCTGAAAGCAGATACCGTAGTTATACCAACCAGATCAAAATGCATCAAATGTAACCTATATCATAATATTCACATATTTTGTACTTAATTAAATATTGCATGAGCATTTATTTAATATTATTCACATATATGCTATTCATAATTATTTCATTTTCAATTCATAGGAATTCCACAGCCCTGCCTTGAGAGATGCAAATTTTAGCTGTCAAATGAAATAAGGACAGGAAATTTGCAGATTCAAACCCAAAGCCTCAGGGTCTACAGAATGCTGCTCATGAGGGTCACTCTGGTGAGGTTGAATGTATTTGAGCTCGAATGTGACCAGAGCAACCTAATTTCAGGAAAAACCAGTATTGGTGCCTTTATGGAAAAACCAGTATTGGTGCCTTTAAGGAAAAACCAGTATTGGTGCCTTTATGGAGAAACCAGTATTGGTGCCTTTATGGAAAAACCAGTATTGGTGCCTTAATGGAAAATCCAGTATTGATGCCTTTATGGAAAAACCAGTATTGGTGCCTTATGGAAAAACCAGTATTGGTGCCTTTATGGAAAATCCAGTATTGGTGCCTTTATGGAAAACCCAGTATTGGTGCCTTTAAGGAAAAACCAGTATTGGTGTCTTTATGGAGAAACCAGTATTGGTGCCTTTATGGAAAAACCAGTATTGGTGCCTTAATGGAAAATCCAGTATTGATGCCTTTATGGAAAACCCAGTATTGGTGCCTTTATGGAAAAACCAGTATTGGTGCCTTTATGGAAAACCCAGTATTGGTGCCTTAATGGAAAATCCAGTATTTGGTGTATTTATGGAAAAACCAGTATTGGTGCCTTAATGGAAAATCCAGTATTTGGTGTATTTATGAAGTGCAGTCAGGAAATTTGCAGATTCAAACCCAAAGGCTCTTCGTAGAGTGACTTAAACCTAATCGACTACACCACCAGGCCCTGTAATTACTCTGAACTTACCTTGATAAAAGGTACAAGGAATTTGAACTAGAGTTGTTGTTGTTTCCACCTCCAGTAGCACCCTGGCTGTCGGAACTGGCTGCAACACCAGCCGTTGAAGTCACCTTTGCAGCATCAGCTATTCTTCTAGGGGTCCGCTCTAACTGTTGTCTGAAAGTCAATGGAACACTGTGATCGCTCACCATTACAGATCTCGAAATCAAAGTTACATTTCTAATAAAAATTAAAAACGATAAAAAGAAGTTCTTAAACGGTAAACCTTTAAATTATGTCATTTATGTACATTTGTAATCCAGTCTGGTCAGGCTTGAGGCACATTTTGTAGAGGAAGTACGCGAGAAAAATTAGCCTATGTAACAGGTAGCGGTCCATAAAAACGCTTGAACGCTTTGATCAGACGACATTGGACTGCATGGACACCATTTTGTTTAGCAAAGCATGCACTGTCAGATCACGCTTCCTATCTAAAGATAGGGGCTCCCTTTCCTATGTTTAAGAAACGGCATCATCACTTTTTCCTTCGTAGCGCTAGGTATTTTTCTCCCTCTAAAAAATGTGCCTCTGCTCAAAGTAGAAAACCAGAAATTGCATTTTTTTGTGAAGACAAATCAGTAAACTATGATTTTGTACAACAATCTTCATGAAATGCTATCAATCAAATGTACATGGTCATCATTACAATGTAATTGGTCAACACAGTGTTAAAATCCTTCATACATGATGAATTAATACAATCATAAGTTTTCAAAATGATTCTGGATTCCAGAACATGTTTAACACAGTAATGGGATATTTGAAACAAGAATCCAAAGTCAGACGGTACCATCTCTGTACTTTGATGATAGAACCAAGTACCAAACATTCTTCCATAAAATAACATTGCTATAAGATTTACATAACCTAATAAGATTATTAAATAAAGTCAAACTTAAGGAATCATTAGTAAGTTTTAAATAAAAATGCATCCTATGACTGTGCCTATTAGCCTTTGATCTCACTATATGACCTTTGTAACAACATAGTAGGAAGTTTAATTCTGCGTTTCATATCAACGAAATTGTCACCAAAAATTACACTTGGGAGGTAATCTTGTATTTTGCACAGATAAGCAATCTACCTGGTTGTCTGTAGTTGCATCTCAAGCTGATGCAGTTGTGACGTTACGCTCTGTGCGGCGGCCGCTCGACTTCTCACACTCGACAATTGAGACAATAACTCTGCTATAGGGTCCATTGCTTCCCGACCACTCGGTGAAATCCCAGTTAACGTCGCACCACCAGAGGAAAAGTGCATATTTGTTGCACGCCGAGTCCGTGCTCCACTAACACCACGACCAGGATGAGGAATTCTTCTCACATTTCGAATGCCAGTCGGTTCTTCGTGAGGCAAGTTAAGAAATAATATTTTTATTCAATCGTCCTTTTCACATGTAAAACCTCAATATCAAGACCACCATTGGGACCTTTGAAAACTGATTTTCTTATTGAGGTGGTCTTAATATTGAGGTTGAATAAAGAGTAAAACAGAGATAAATGGACTTGAAAATTGTATTCTTAATTTCGAGGTGGTCTTTAAGTGTGGTTTTACTGTATAGAACAACAATAATAAAAATCTTTATTTATATTGAAGGTAACTTTAATAACTTATTATCAAACATATTCTAACTTAAAAGTGAAACAATGCTGAGCAAGGAAGGCCACACTAACAAATCATAACTTCAATAGACATATCTGGGCAAAGGAAAGGGGAGGAGCCACAAGAAAAAGGGACATAATAATTCCTAGAATTTACTGCTATAAATTTTCTCAAAAATGCCACTTAAATTAAGAAGTATGGGTGAATGTTGTTGACATCCTCCACATTTCCCAAAGTTTGCTACAAAGGAGCTAAAGGAATATAAAGTGATTCAACATTGCATAGCCAGGTACCTGTCAAGGCTAACAAGTGAAAGGTAAAGGTGTATGTACAGACTATACAACATATGAGAATCAGATTTCCTGACAAGATCTACTATTTTGTCTTTGAGAAGATAACAATTTTGAAAACAGCAAATGAGACAATTCTTTGATTACACAATTTGTTTACATAAAATAATTGACAAATATAGCTATAAAGGATATGAATTCTCGAGGAGTTCGATGCTCTAACGTAAGATGTGCCGCAAAATCATCAGTCACATGGTTTGGATCGCCTCCAGGAAGTGATGCGCATATAGGACATACCTGAAAAATAATTTGTAAAAGAACACTTGTTTGTTAGTCAATTTGATTTAGAAGCATTTTCTTACAAGTATTTCAATTAAAAAATGCTGTTCAGTTGCCCTATTAGGCCTTCTTTGGTTTTCATCTCAAGCAAACATGTTACCAAACAAATATTACTGGCTGGAAACCAATTTTTAAGCCAAACAGGGTTATAACTCTTCTAAACATTGTGGACTCTAAAAGAAATCGATCTTGACCAGTATACTTTATATGCCTAAACTTGTGGGCCAATTTTAAAAATAGCCTTTGGAATGTACGATAACGTCACCGGAACGTGTATGTGATTTTATACAAAAAGACAAAATACTCTTTGGAATGTACGATTACGTCACCGGAACGTGTATGTGATTTTATACAAAAAGACAAAATACCCTTTGGAATGTACGATTACATCACCAGAAATTGTATGTGATTTTATAAAAAAGACGAAATACCCTTTATCTACATCATTTAATGATTTGTATATCATCTCTTGTGATCATTATAATATATATGACAAAGTCATTTATAACATCTGTTGTAATAAATAAAAAAAAAATTTTTAAATTATTTTGTTGGCTGGAGGCAGTCAATAGAAAACATGTATACAAGTCTCACTAAACTATAATATGATCAAACATTCAAAGAAATGCCACTATTGAACATTTAAAACACCAACAAATTTATTGTCTATGTATTTGCTGGTATAATTTACAGCAATATGGACAAAGGAACTCCCCATGTCTTCTTACAATGTAGAACAGAATCTCAAGTGACACCAGTGTCCGCACTTCATACACTCTGCCCACTTAACTACATGTATTTAATTATAACAATTTCATTACATGGAAAAAGGAATAACGTTTATTGATGTATGAAATATGAAATGAAGTGGTAATGAACTTTATTCCATTTTAATATATTCACATGCCATCACATTAGGCGAAATGAAATATTCTATTCCCTATTCTTATCATAAACGATAGTTTGGTGAGACATAAATAAACCAAAGTCACGCAGGTGTAAAGTTACGATAACAATAACTTGTCATTGCCGGTTCGAAAAACAAGAAAAAGCAACTATTGGCTAATAAATAATGTTTCAGATGCATTTTGTTGCCCCTTCCGCATTTATATTGCGTTGACTAAATGTATGTCTTAATCTTATATTGCCATGTAAATTGTACATTTTATTTGAAATAAATCTATCTATCTATCTACATCAATCCAGGATATTTTGGCTTCAAATTGGGATTTGTGCATTAATCTTAGAATTGGGAAAAAAGTCTAGGAATAAAATTAAAGGATGTAGTGATTAATTAATCAACAATTGCTATATACATATGAACTGCCTGTGTGAGAAAAGTCTCTAACTTGGTCAAGTTTTGACTTAATTGAACCAAAACCTTTTCTTCAGATTTATTGGGAATTTTTACTTTCAAATTGGGAAAAAATATATATACTTTTTGTCATTGGAAATATAGCCGAATACGGCTATAAAAACAGATGAAAATAAACCATAATAATCAAACAATAAAGAACTTTTACCACTTCAACAGATATGTCCGCATGCTCCGCCGCTACATGCTCCTGTAAAACAGCTTCAGTAAAACCCATCTTGGAACAATAAGGACATGAAACAGACTGTGGTTGCTCAGCAGTTATAGCTTCACCTCCATAAAATATATCTGTAATGTAGGAAACAATGAATTTCAACAGCAAAAATTACATCATTTACAAAATTGATTGTTTATTACAGCAACTATTTAATCTCAGACGAATGTCCATAGTAGGGAAAATAATATGCACTCTGTCATAACTCTTTATTAATATTTCGCCTAAAAGGCTTTATCAAAATTATGAAACTTTCTTTACAAACTACATTATGATCCACTTATGATACACAATGCACAATATGTCTATTGTAATATATTGCGCATTGTTTTGTGCATTGCGTAAAGAGGATCTTAATATAGTTTGTAAAGGAAGTTTCATAATTTTCATAAAGCCTTTTTAGAACAAAATATTAATAAAGAGTTAAAACTATTCAATCCTTTATGAAATGATTTGATACTGACAATTTCCTCATATGAATCATAGGAAGAGGACAGACGGCTGTGTATGTATTATCTTCATTCATATTGACATAGAGTAAATACACCTTGCCTGTGGTTTAACTCTGCAACCTCCAGATTGGCAAGTAGAGAAACTTCCTTGGTACCCAGGCTATTCATGAATTATATGATACCCTGGGCAAACTGACCGTAAAAATCTCGTACTTATGAATAATTAATAAGATGAAATTCAGCTGCTTGATTGGCTGCATGACACACACCATATACGATACAGATATTGTCGAGGAGTTATGGATGAAATCACGGATTCCTTCTTTTTTGTAATCGTCCCATTTCATTGGTTGAGAAATGCTAATGAATATTCATGCATTAAGAAGTTTTGCTTGACAATTTGCCTAGGGTATCATATATTTTATGAATAGTCTAGGTACCGAGGAAGTTAAAAAACAATTCTGGAAAATGATACAGTCCAAATGAAACAATTATAACTGAATATTTGAAATCTGTCACCGGTATGACTAAGGAATTACACCAGTCTACTAGATGACTAGGTAGAAGCTGCTAAGTAAATATCCAGTTGTATACATGTAGAAACAAAATTAATTCACATAAAATTACTTCATGTGTTCGACAAATATCAAGTACCGGCATACAGCCAATTGCCCATAAATGTACATAATGTAAAATAGTAAGACTGTCAACAAACGATTATTGAAGCACATACCGAAATCTGATCTAGTGATAATACACTGCACAGCATGGTCTGTTGTGTGTCGAGTTGTGGTGGCTCCTGCCTCAAAGCATGTTGCACATAAATCATAATCATAACATATTAAACATTTGTATCTCTTTCCTCGAAAATTGCTTTTCAAACAGGAGTCACAGCTCACACCTAAATAAAAAAGAGTGAATTTTAAGATTGGCAATGATTATAGAAGACTAGGAGTTAGTAAATACCTACATTTAACTAGTTGATTTCTTTTAATACTGAACAAAAATCATTGCTAGTTTTGATAATCATATTCATATTTATCCAAGCTATATCAGTAGAGTTCCCCAGCACTATTTTAGTATTTAGCACTGGGATATCACAGCACTTTAGTTTCAATTTGCAAGATACCACAGCGCATTTAAATATAATAAATGTTTTCATCTGCTACAACTGTAATAAAATATGATACAAAGTTCCCACATCTACAATATTTACCTCCCTTGTTCTGAATTGTCAGCCATTTTGATAGGCAAATTTCCTTACAGTTACAGTTTATGGGGAATATTATGTAAACGATGATAAACTAAATCTGATATGTAAAAAAATAACTTATTCATTATGTTCATGTGGGCAGTTGGCTCAGTAAGTTGAAGAAAATGCGATTGTCACATGCAAATTATCTCGTTTTTTCTGAATTATCACATATTTGGAAATTACTCCTATAAGGGCTTATCAGTTTTGTCTATCAAAATGGCTGACAGTTAAGAACAAGGGAGGTAAATAGTGTAGATGTGGGAACATGTATTGTTTTCGCCCCAAAACATATCCAACTCGCAACCTCATCCACCATTTATATGGTTAAAATTTTAAAAAATACAAAAGGAGGACAATTCCCCCTCCCATCATATACCCACTTCATAATAAGTTCATTGATATTTCTTTAATATTTTATAAATAGAAAACATCGTAACAAGTGAATACGTATTAACAGGATTACTCTACAACTTATGCACTTAAGACAATTTAGCAGACGCTGCCAGGGCTATAGAATTTTTTTTCAAAGACACTTGTCCCTGACAATTGGAAATGTAAAATTTTACTTTTCCGACATAGGAGGCTAGTTGTCTGAGAATTTCAGTGAATTTAGTAACAAATAAACATACACAATGAAATTGAATGAATGATAGCTCCACAATATAATATTAATAATCACAATTCACATGCATGTGTTTGTAGGATTCTAAGGTTTGACTGACAACTAAACAATTGCTGATGCTTTAAAAACAGACTTGTCTGGGACTAACTTCAACTCAACCATTGGTAGCCTGATTCAGCATTAGGCTAGTGGATTTCTAGAGCCCTGGTTGCAGTTGAACATTTATGCGCTAACAGAACATTCAAATGCAGCAGTATTATTCACCAGGAGTTTCACCACAACACTAATCTGGCCAGTGGAAGTCTATGGTGAGTATGACAAGACTGCATGTATCTAAGAATTAATAATTTCAAGCTATCATCATGGGGACCGATTATCATGTCAGTGCATGAGTGATGACTCAACAAAAATGAACAATGCAACCTAATATGCATCACATGCCAGACTGATAGAACCCATTTAAAATTAATATAGAATCCATGAATCTTATTATAAGACCTGTAAACAAGAAAACTGTGCTCATACGCAATTTGGTATGAGTTCTCAACGTTCAGGGTATGTTCGCCACAGAAAGGAAGTGAAAGTAGAAGTTCCAAGAAGCAACCGATCAGTCGAGGTTAGTCATGTTATAAATCAATTCGAGCAATGCATAGAATAGTATAAAGTTAACATTAGATAACACAAAACATGTCAATCGTGATCACTATGTACACAGAGTACTCGAAATCAATCGCTAAACAAGACCAGCCATTTTCGTTTCGTAAAACACCTTGAAACCAACTCACCCTCATGACGGGACATTCTAGAAGAACGACCGATATAATATGAAGGGCTGCAACGTAATGAGAACCTTTGATGAGTCGGCTGTTCATATACTTATAGATATCACAAGAAAGTCATACGAGAAGTCAGTAATTAAGTATTTTGTTCCTGTTGTGGTTTAGTTTTCTCATCTTATGGTGGAAAGTAATGACGTCACGAATATTCACGTCGATCCCGAGATTTGTTTATGAACCGAATTTCGGTTCTGTTTTTTGTATAAAACGTAATCATATGAAAAATAAATGGGAATTATGACAAAAGAGAGAAATTATGACATTGATTACAAATAAATAAAAATATATAAACTTTTGAACGCTTTATAAACGATGCGCCTCAGTGACCCAGACGAGGTATTTTCTCGAAATGTGTCCAGTAAACGGGAACACCAACATTTCGTGAAATGGGTGAATTTTGTGCATTATAGGTGTCGCTAAATGAAATGGGCTTTGCATTTATGTGTTATTTCTAGCTTTGAAATCGTATTTATATTAAGTGTACTGATCTATTCACAAGCAAAGGTATGGCTTACGTATCCCTGTGGTTACGTATTCTCTCTGTTTATATGCTCCAGTCAAAGAGACAGAAAAAGTTGTTACAGGAAACGCCACATTCATTCATAAGACAGTGCCTCTCCACACGGACCTCTGGGAAAAAAAACGCAAAATATAAGGCATTTGAGGAAGTTCCAGGGTACATACGTAAGGACACACGGGCTCAAGGAATGACCTCGGTGACCATAAGGGATAACTAGGAGAATCAAAGAGGAAACAGGGGGGAAGGTTAATGGATGGATAAGGTCAAGATACATAACATACATTTAAAACACAAAAGGAATAATAACCATACAGCGATATAAAGCATCATCAGAAGTTTGGAAACAACATGTCACTTGCTTGTTGACAACTTATGGATGCAGTGAATTCTGAAGATTCTTTAACATTGTTTTCGTGTGTAAAAATATAAGTAAACAATTAAAGTATGCATTCTTTATTCAATTCTCGTCAATTGTTAACTGGAATATATCGGTAGATTATATATGCTGATATTTCATACATGACTAACGCAAACTTTCTGTCAATGTGACTGTTTCATTACACCACATACACCTTCCTTAGAATATACGTTAATTTGTTTCGTATTATTGATATACTAATTTATTTTTGGTTTCTATTTGTCTTTTTATTGAATCCCCTTTCCCTTTTACCAGACTTTGAGGTTATGTCTAATTAATTTACGTTTTTCTGTTTTTTGTTTTTGTTTTTTTTTGTCCTGTGGTCTATTCCATCCCTTTGTTGTCCTCTTAAACCATTTCATAGATGTTTGCCATTACACCTCCACTCCTAATTTCGTAGGTTGATATTTTCCAGGAATCTCTATAGGGAGGTATTGTCTAGCGTGTGTGTCAATCACTATAACAACTTAATCTTTGCTTTAATCTGTCAAATATGTAAGATACTGAACAGTCTTATGCGCTACGCACCTTGACCAGACTCTTCAATACCTAACATATTGGACAATTTTATGTTACATATTCTCTCTCTTTTATACCTATAACAACAATAAAATAATACGAGCACTATATGGGTAAGTTACACATTGAGACTGTTTCATTTTATAAGAGAGAATAATTATATATTAATTCTGTGATTTTTTATAAATAAAGTTCTATTGCTCCCTAAAACATACCATTGTCGTGTATCGGTCTTTAAATATCTGTATCTTAACCCCGTCTTTTTGTCATGGCCGTCTATTTAGTTTTGATAGCTCCTCTATATTCAGTAGACATATCGGAACAATACGTGGACACTTTTTACAGCGTTTTAATAACCTGTGTAAATTTAACTGTGTTTCAAATAATCTGGTCTTTGCAACTTTTCTGTCTATATATATAATGTTGTACCTTAAGATCTGCGCGAAGAGGTCCTGTGGAAGTGGCCTTCAATGTTCTGTTGTATTATATAATGTTACATTCTCCTTATTAGTGGTCTTTATAAAATAAACAGACCACTATAAGAGATAAAAAACGCTATGAGGTAATGATAATGTAATGTACCATTTGAAGCAATCTTGAAAGTACCATTTCGTTCATTTATCACCGTTTCGTTTTCAGCTAATTAAATATCCAAGGTTAAGGTTATATTGTTTGCAATGGCACAAGTTGGTCGAGTTTTAGTTTACGGCGGTAAGGGAGCGCTAGGGTCTGTGATCGTGTCCTCTTTCAAGGCGAAAAATTTCGTAAGTTGCTTTTAAATGAAATTTACTCAAAATATTTGCATGTCATCATGTAGACAGCAAAATAAGACTTGATTATTGTGAAGCACCTGTTGAAGCCATGTTCTAAATGTCCCTGACATGTTTCGTTGTTCCATATATAAAAAACTCATTATTTTTTATATTTGTATTATTATTTATGCATTTTGTTTTTGAATCTTTCTGTGACTTGGTAATGTGCTTTTCTGTTTTCTGAGCATTAATTTATTTACCCCAGGTAATTAATTACATTCCTAATTAATTATTCCAATGTCTTTAGTTTAGTTTTAAATCATTATGTCCTTGCATTTGTCAAATGTTAAATTTCATTTATGCGTTTCATTTCCATGTTTGATGCTTGCAAATATATTTATTTGATTTCAATAAACTAGATCTATAGATCAATTTCAATTTTTTTCAGAATGTTTTTTGATTTTTAAACAAAAATGACAAAATTGTGTATATATTTCTAGCTGCCATATTCAAATATGTGATGCTAATTTTGTAGCATTGATATGATTATAACGTTCTTTGGATAAGCTGGAATTAATTAGCTGTAAAAATCATTACAAGGGGGACAACTATGAGTTAAAGTTTTGTTTGAATATTTTGATTACCTCCCTTTCACTTCAAAAAAGCACCCTTAAATATTGTTAATTTATGAACTGATTTGACAAAATAATACTTGGGACTTTGCAAATTTTCATTTCAGTGGGTTGGCTCAATTGATTTAGCACCAAATGAGCAAGCAGACGGTAATGTTGTGGTGAAGCCTGGTGGTGATAGTTGGACAGAACAAGAAGAGGAAATACTGAAAAATGTGGAATCATTACTTGGAGATAACAAGCTAGATGCAGTTCTGTGTGTCGCTGGAGGTTGGGCTGGAGGCAATGCTGCAGCTAAAGGTATATCTATGTATCATGCATAGCTTAATGTTTGCTCACTTTAGCCGTATTAAAGCATCTGTACATCTATAACACACCCTCCAAACGCGTTTTTCCTCGAATTTGAGAACAATGTAATCGAAGCGATGGAGTTTACCAATTTGCAGCGTGAAAAAGTTTTGGTGAGTTGAAGGTGAATTTTCTTTGTACAAAAAGCAGTATTTGTTTTCAAAAATGGGGAAATGCAGTCTCGTTTTTATGACCCCTTCAAAGAAGAGAGGGCATATTGGTTTGTACATGTCGGTCGGTCCATCCATCAGTCGGTCCGTAACCTTTTCGTTTCCAATCAATAACTTGAGAACCCCTTGACCTATCATCCACAAACTTGGTCCGCACATTCATCAATGGTGGCAGAGGAACCCTATTGGTTTTGGGGTCACGGGATCATAGGTCAAGGTCACAGGGGTCAATTGTTCACAAACTGTTTCCAATCAATAACTCGAGAACCCCTTGACCTTTCATCCTCAAACTTGGTCCACGCATTCATCTTAGGAAGTAGAGGAACCCTTGACACTTTCCAATGAGGTGTACTTTGTCTATACGCATATATCTTTGTTATTTTATTATCATTGTATTGAGTACATGGCAAAGATGAATACATAAAATTGAATTACAATATTGTATTTACCAATCGCATTTTTTAAAGAGTTTTTGATTGGTATGTACCTGTAACAATTGAGATAAAAGACAAGAAATAAAAGAATTATGCTCCAAGGAGCAGATATATTAATTTTTGATTGGTGAGTTGGGATTACACATACTCATGTATCAGTTCTTTTTACATTCAGCATTTGTAAAGAATGCAGATATGATGTGGAAACAGAGTGTTTGGACGTCGGCCATAGCAGCAAGCTTGGCAGCCAAGCACCTTAAAGATGGCGGTCTTGTCACCTTACCCGGTGCTCAGCCTGCATTGCAGGGGACAGCAGGTAAACAGTCGGGAATAGATAGTTTCCACATTTACAATATTTATCTCCCTTGTTCTGAATAGTCAGCCATATTGATAGGCAAATTTCGTTAAAGTTTATAGGGAATGTAATGTAAACGATGATCAGACATACAAAAATTACTTATTCATTATGCTCATGTGGGCAGTAAACAGGTTGTTGCTCTTCAGTGATTTATTTGGTATGTTTTTCTTACTACAAAAAAATTGATACTTTTGTTGGAGAGAAGTTACCTCTTGAGAGAGGGTCGCTCTGGTGAGATTGCACTGTTGTTCAACTTCTGTAAGAATCAGAATGTTGCACTAAGAAGCAAGTTTGAAACATTATGTAATGTATCTTATTCAGGTATGATTGGATATGGTATGGCGAAAGCTGCTGTACATCAACTTGTGAAAAGTTTAGCTGCGGAAAATAGCGGTCTTCCTAACAATGCAACAGCTTTAGCCATACTCCCGTATGTCAGAATTTATTCTCTATATTTTATTGTCTTTTACCTTTTACAAACATCATTCGTTATGAAATGGAGGAATTTAGTCACCTAAACAGCCAGAGTCATAAAGTGACTATTTCAGCTATAAGGGTGGAGGTAAACCCGAGGCGGACACTTGGGTTTGCCAGCTGGACGACTTCCTCACTTACAAATTCTATATCGCGGAAGAAATTCGAACCCGCAGCAGTGAGCGGCAAGTAATTTGAAGTCAGCAGCCATAACCACTTATCCTCAGTGGCCTCCTTTGCTTTTCTTGATGAAAAGTTGGGTTTTAACTTTTGATGAAACAAGTATTTGTCTACATATTTTATCGGTCTGTTTGAGCTTTCATTTAATTGATATGTTCCTTTACAGCGTGACCCTGGATACACCAATGAACAGGAAATGGATGCCAGATGCTGATCAGACAACCTGGACACCTCTTGAATTTATTGCTGAGTGAGTATACATTATACATCTTGTTTCCGTGGTAACGTATTGGCTTGTCTTGAGATCACGTCAATTTAGGCCTGTTGCTGAATTAACAACTTTTGTATACATGTGAATGATAATGACACCCAGTCTCCTACGTTCAAGGTCAAGACACTGTTATAGAATTTTCTTGTCCGAATCTATAACTTGTTATGGATGGAGGGATTTCAAAGTTACTTTGCACATGTGATCACCATAACAAGATAATGTGTCGCGTGCAACGCCCAGCCTCAAGGTGAGGGTCACAGTTACTATAAACATGAATTTTGTTTCCGGAGTACATTGTCTATGTCTGAAATTTATTTGTATGTTAATAAAGAAATATCTGAAATAAACTCTCATTTCTGTGTCACATATCACAAAGTGGAGACGTCTGTGTCTGACACGTTTCTAGTTTAAGTCTGAGTCTAACTGGTGTTATGAGTCATTGCACATTGTATCTTTGTTGCCTGTGGATTGTCAGTCACTGTACAGAATTAAATTCTTCATTGTGCTCTGTACCTTTTGACAGTTTATTTTCTTGTTTTTAGGACTTTTGCCAAATGGATAAATAACGAGGGTCGACCAGAAAGTGGCAGTCTAGTTCAGCTGATAACAAAAGATAACAAGTCTGAACTAGTCCTTGCCTAAGTTACGCTACATATCACTTCCTTAATGACCCTGTTTGAGCTACGTCATTACATCAGGATATATCATCTTCTATGCACTTTGGAATTATGGGAAACGTGTTGTTTAAAGTGCAAAATTAACATCCAATCAAATGTTTTATTTACGAATTCAAATTGATGTAAAGAGTTTGTCTGTCAAATACATTCCATTGTTAAAAAACTCGTACTGTGTGTCTAACATGTAAAAGCTTTAGTCTAATTATTAACATCAGTTGAGTCGGTTGACCCAATGAAATATGATATCTTGTTTTCCTCTGAAAGTAATTCTGAATTGTGTTATAATTTATAACACCTTCAACTAGCATTTATTATTTGTATGTAGTTAATGGCAAGTAGGTTTTGTGATGTTATAAAGATCCATCTGATTGTTTATTGTTTATACATGTATTTGTTTAATGAATTGAGCCTAGATACTCATTCTAGTTTTGTGAAATGTGGCCTACAACTTTGCCCTTTTGTTTAGTAAAACTTAAGGGAGTTGCATACATATTATCAAATATCATGTCAAATGGAATTTCTTGCATTGATGATAATTATAAAACTTGATAACTGGAATTTCACACCATTAAAATTCAGTTGAAATTTAATGACACAATTATGGGCTATTAAAATTTAAATGGAAAAATTAATGAGGTCTGCTTAGTAATTCATTCAGGCCATTAAAGGTAAATTAAAAATTGATGATATTTTATTTAAGGCCATTAAAAGTTTATTTTTTAGTTTGATTGCTGTAAATTTAGTGAGGATTATTTAAAGGGTATAACTGTTGTGATAGATTTAAGTGCATGTTGATATCTGTATGTTTCTTACTAAAACTTTGAGAGCTCAGTTCACTATCGTTGTAACTACTGCCTTACTTTAAATGTAATTACAGTAATATGAACCCTCGCTTGGAATCACACATGTGATCATTTCAAAAGATGGAAGCAAAACTTGTCTATCTGCTGAGAAATACAGAATCAGACTTCTGTTGCTTTTAACCCGCAATATTTGTTTGTTTGTGGTATTAAAAGTAGTTCTTTGTTCAGAAAAATAAAATCCAGATTCGAGTTTATTTACATAACAGTCTCTTTTTTATTGAAGAAGACATTTCCAAATATTTATGATCATTTTGATGTTAAATTTAAGACTTTAGTAAAAGGGAATATGTTGCATATATATTTGATATACCTCAAGAGTTCTCTGCAAAAATAGGAACGATTGGGTCACTAACGGTCAGTGTTTTGATACAATGTTTGGTGTTGGTTGTGTAACGTATTTAAATGTCGGGTGGAGGGTTGTTATGTAAGCCGAAGTTTTATTGAAGGCATTTTATTATAGACAAACTTAATGCCAAAAAGCTTCTTATCAGCGTTATGCATCAATAGTATTTATAAACAATTTAGCCCACAAGCAAGTACTAGTATGAATTAAAACTCTTGTGGGAAACCCCGGATATACAGGGTGTTAAAAAAGTTTGTTGACAAAGTCTGAATTTAGATAAAATGCTGTTATCGCTGTGTACGCAGGCTTTATTTCGCATAATGAAAGATACTGCTTTTTCATTACTTTCTGTTTTATTTAGAGCTCTCATGCAGAAGTAAACTATTGGTCCATAGGGACATAGCTTGAAAGAGTACTTATAAAAATATTAAAATTCCAACTTTTTGAACAAACTTTTTGAACACCCTGTATATGTACAAGTTGTGTATGTCTATATGTGTTGTAGAATTTAATAGCATTATATATTGTTACGTGCCTTCCCACCGATGAAAACCATTAGTATTTTATGTACTCAAAAAAGTTGTTGTATTATATATTGTTCATATTGTAATCTCTAGAACAATGCAGATTCAATGTATTGAAACTATACCAGGGCCTTCATGGCCGGGTGGTCATGTTTGCCGACTGCAGTCACTTGCCCCTCACAGTTTTGGGTTCGAATCCCAGCAGTATGTGAGGAAGCTGTCTAGCTGGCTTACGGAAGGTTGTTGATTCTACTCTGGTGCCCACCTAAGCCCAAAATAGTACTAGAAAGGACACATGGGGTCGTGACCCTGGGTGTTTATTGACTTAAAGACCCAATACATTACATTTGAAACTACATTGTATAATACATTTTTACATGTACTTTATTTAAACTTCCTGATGTATGATAAACATGTGATATTGCATTCTGTGTTACAATAATGATTCAGATATATCATTGGAACTGTAGTCCATGACATTATCAAATAAAAACAAGCAGATGTATTTTATCATTGACATGACATTTATTTTGCCTTACATCAAGGCTGTCAAATGGGCCATACTTTCCTACATTTCCCTACTTTTTTACTTGCTCCCTACTTTTTTTACTTGCTGCCTACTTTTTCTTAAAAGAGTCCTACTAACCATACTTTTTTTCAAATCTGAGGCGTTAAACATTTATTCCACCTGTATGAAGCACTGAGGTCTAATCATGGAGTTGTACAGTGTGGTGAATGTTTTCCCATTTTTGATATTCCAAAAGTAAGGAATCATTACTACTATCCCCACTTTTAGGCAATAAAATTCCTACTTTTGCCCCACTTTCTTTTAAAAAAAAATTCTGCTTTATCCGTACTTTTTGAAAAGGGGCGAGTTGACAGCCTGTACATCATTTCAGCATTAAGTTTCATTCCAATGTTGAAATTATCTGCCATATTTGGAGTGTGATCAGTTAGGTAGATCGTGATTCCACATAGAAGTTTTCCCAGTATTTTTAGGATACATCAGTATGTATCGTCACGTTCACAAAGTTACAGCATTTCCGAATTATGCTTACAATTTTATAACATACCTACAGCAGAGCATTGGTCATAGATAACTCTTGTAACTTTCAATCATAATTCAAAATGATGATTACCTCCCCTTAATTGAACATGAAGTCCTAACTTCCTTATTGTCGAGTTCATCGCTTGAGGGTACATTCATTTATTTGAAACAAATATCATCTGTTTGTTGCATTGTACGAGTCAAAGTCAAACTAACACTTGTTTACAGAAAGTGTACAGCTAGTCTGTGTAGAAAAAATAGTTTTGAATCTTGAATTTAATGCCTATAGTGATTTTGAAAAAATGTGCATTGAGAAATATATCTTTCAAACCATTATCAGTTTTGACCAGTCACAGAAAGTATTTAACAAGACAATGGTTTTAGGGTATTATGGTCTTGATGGACGGAAAGAGATTTTCGAAATTTCATGTTATTATGTATGCTGTTAAAAACTTAATTACCACATTTTTATGGTGCCATATCTTTCGGTTAGTTCTGGTATTACTATAACTTTAGATGTATTAGAATAGATTTGGATGTATTCAAGTACCGTTAGATGTATTAGAATAGTTTGGGGTGTATTAAAGTAGCTTTGGGTGTATTAAAATACCCTTAATTTATTTACGGACGTTTGAGTTAATTACAATACTTTCTAGTCATTACCATGTCTCTACCAATATTCAAAATAATGTATTTATAATGAACATTAGATCTCCGAAGTCACTTTGTTTTTATAGTCATTGAATTTTAATTGTTTTACATTGTACTGAGATTTATCTAGCCATGAGATTGAATTATATTTTGGGCTCATATCATTACTCTAATATCTGTTTCTTGTCATAAGCACCATTCATCATTTATATTCTGTAGATTTATGGTGTTGTGTTATAGAGCTGTTGCTGTTATGTGTGTTTTTTTGCAAAATTTATTACCAACACTTCACTTGAAGTTCAAAAATAGAATCAAGTTTTTGCAACAAACTTATCTCTACTATTGAAACATGGTCGTTAAGCCTTTAGCATTGTTTGCCAACTTTTCCTATACTGTTTTGTGGCATTCTGGCATTTATTTGTTGCCATTTATATAGACATTCCGAGGGGGGGGGGGAACTAGTCTACTGCATATAAATAAAGAGACTTGTATACCATTGTCCCATATAGAAAATACAATCATTTTTGATCTCATCGATCACGGTTTGGATTCAAAATTGGCATGTATTTGGTTTAAGCTTGTAGTTTCTAAAACCAATTTAACATCTGGGGTACATGTCGCGGTCAACAAAAATGCCAATAAGTACCTAAGTGTACATGTTGACTGATGACCTTATCAACAAAAAACATGAAAGACAATTGTCCCATTATTGTGTATCAAGTTGAACCTTTATTTTCAGAAAACAATTTGATAAGTTATTGATTTTACACTATATAGATGTGAGTGTCATGACAAAATACTCTGAAACAGTTCCATTGGTTTAGTTAACATTGGTAGGACATTTTGTTACAAAAGTAAAACATTCCATTGTGATGGACATTCCACAGTACAGTTGCAGCTTAGATCAGTAATAGGTTTTAGGAGCTTTTTTTATGTTCCGATCTCTAAAGATGGATTGATAATACCTTTAAAATGATTTTTTATTAATTTATTGGCGAATAAAATAGTTGCGATTGTGTGACAACGACTAGTGAACAGCTGAGGTTTAATTAAAGTGACCATTGTTATGTGAAGCCCAGTAATTATAAACATAGGGCTATATATCAGGTCTGTAAGAGCTTGTCAAATGGTTGTCAAGGCAATTTTTTCCACTCTAGGTCAAGGTCAAGTCAGGTGGTGAAATTTCCTTTTTACCTGAATTTTTGTAGCATCATTTTTGATTTTGCTTTTTTCTTGCCGTTTTGCGATTTTGTGGTGCATATTAAACTCTTGCATTTATATTTTTGTTTAATATTTTTTGTTCCATTTAATCATACAGGAGGTTTAGTTTACTTTATTCAAACAGGGTGGTCGATTAATGAAAACACTGCAATACTTCAACAACTTAATGTTTTACAGTTTGTTGCTTATTTTTGTCTTGCTGTTTATTAGGTATAGCTCATTTGATATGATCAGTCAAAAATATGTTACCATTGCTGGGAAACGGCATTAAGAAGGCTTTAAACTTGACTCTTAGGCCATCCTTAAAAGTTTGTTTGTTTGCAGTTGCGCGACCGGCTTGTGAAAAATGCTGCGCCTCGATTTATTTTTTCAGGTTCATAGCTGATTTTTTGTTTCTGTCTCGTAGCCATTACAGTACTAAACAAAAAAACCTACCTACTGTTAAAATTCTGGGTCACGTAACTGCAAACAAACACTTTTTTTAAGGATGGCCTAATTAAGATGTTAAGAAATGTTATTTTTATGATTGAATGTAATTCTGACTATAAATCAAACATAATACTGTACGATGACAATTATTCCTGCTTGTTACATACTGTGCCATTATTTTAATGGATGGCAAACATGTCATTTACTCCTTTTTTCATTAATTGTTAACTATTGTTTTGGTGCTTGTTTACTAATAATGTCTTTTGAAATTACTCATGTGTTGTTTTTGTCCAATCATCTTGTGGTGAATGCTAACATGTGATTTTTTTAACTAATCATGTTTGAGTAATTGATATCATGTGATATGTTTTGACCTATCATCTTTGCTAGGTTAATACCATGTGACCTGATTGCTCCAATCATGTGTCAGCATGTTTGCTTCAGTTTTACCTCAAAACCAAAATGCTGCCATTCTGTTTTCATCTAAATCTTTACAAATCGTTGCATTGCATTTCCTGACATGTGGTGAAGAGAAAATAATACTCTTTATTTGAAGTAATCAGATGTTAAGATATAAAAGTTGTTTTGTAATATTATTGTGTAGAGAGTAATAAAACTAAATTGCATATTTATCTTTGTTTTGTGATTAGTACTTTTAGGTTTTAAACTTATCTATTTTACATGGATTGTGAAACAAGTTTTTACAACTTATATTAATCACTCTCGATGACTGCTGCCTGGCTACCAACCAGTACTCGCGCCAATTTAGGATTGTGAAGTTTGTGATCAAACTCCGCTCATCGCGGGGCCATTTAGTTTAGGCTGCTTGAATATTTATATATGGAAAAAAAATTAATTACATAGTGCATAATGTTGTGCATTAGTTTTGACTTCAGATTAAATCAAAGCAAAAGTAAATCAGAGTTATGGCCCTTGGCTTAGTACAATAGTTTGTTTAATCACTGAACATTGTGTTAGGCATATCTTGAAAACAATGGAACCTAAAGTAAAAAGTATACATATGAATATTAGTCAGTACATGAAATTATGCATCGAGGTTTTGATTTTTTGATAGAATAATTAAGAACAGAGTTATGGCCCTTGTCTTAGTAAAAATGGCCTGTTGGAGCAGTGAAAGTCTGTGGATATCCAGATGGGTTTTTGACAAAGAATGTTATAAAGGTTCATCTGGGACCAATATATACATTGATCCCAGGATTCATGAAAACAAAACAAACTGTGCAAGGTGGTTACTTTCCCGTAATAATAACATACCCTCGTTCTAGACCACAGGAACTCATTTTTGTTAATTTTTCATTCAAGCGACACAATTATGATTCTCCTAAAGCGCTTGGCCAATTTCGATCAAACTTCACAGGAACATTCTTTGGGTGATCTTTTTAAATTAAATCTTAAAAAAGTCTTCTTCAGAACCAGAGCGTTCATTTTTAGTAACATGTTAAGGGTTCCTCTATCACATTTGTTCAAATCATGCCCCTTGGGCTAAAACTGGACATGCCCCAAGGGTCACATGTTTTCTACAGACTAACATGGGGAAATCTGATAACTTAAAAATACCGATACCTTCATAATCGCCCTCGACATTTAAATGTACGGTAGTGGAATGAAAGTGCTATGTGGGTGCGTAATTATTGTCCAGAACTGTACTGCCGAGAGCTTTTATGTTTGGCATGCAGCATTGTCTTTGGCCCATAACAATTTTTCCCCAAATTGTGGACCTGTGATTAAAACTGGTCCCGCCAAAAAGGCTGCCATTATCGACTAGGGTAACGTCCCTTGATTTCAAAATGGAGGGTAAGTAAGAGAATAGTGGCGTCCCCTGTCTAAAATTTAGCGACATTTTGAAATCAAGGGTGGTCAATCTTACTGCAAATGTCTACCATTTTTAGAGCAGGGGAGGTTCCTCTCATTTGAAATAGCAGCCAAGCAAAGTTAAGTTGAGTCTCCTGTTTTCAATATGACCGACATTGTAGACAAGAGTAAAGTCCCCTGTTTTCAAAATGGCCGACACTATCTACAAGAGTAATGTCTCCTGTTTGGAAAATGGCCGCCCATTATCAACTTGAGTAACGTCCTTCCATTTCAGAATGAAGGCCAAGTAAAATAAGAGGGACGTCCCTGGTCTCAAAGTTGGCGACATTTTGATAACAGGGGAGATTACTCTTACCGCGAATGTTCGCCATTATTATAGGGGTATTATTAGAGTAGGGTTTAGTGTGATTCAATGCACGTATACAATTTACAACGATAATAAATTATTCAGCGTGTATTTACAAATGATAACATATGATAATTCAATGATAACTCAAATATATATATAATATCATACATTGAAGTAACCGCTTAACGTCATGCTGAGTAAAACTGAAACTGCTGGATTCAAAATATAATTATTCTATCCCTTCCACAAATCCTCGCACGGCGAACACGTGCACATAATAACTACCACCGTTCCACAAAGCAGTGAGGCTGAGAAATAATATACATAACCAGTTTATTGTGAAAAAATAATAACTGAGAACTGAGCCTACTAGAGTCAGTGCACAAAATACCCAGTTCCACACATAAAACATTCCACAGCGATATCTGAAAGGGAAATAATCAAAGTACTGAAAGTACTAAAAGTCGGCAGTGTTTTGATTTCATGTTTGTTGTACTACAAGAAGAACGCAAATAGTAGCGCGACTAGTAATGCTACACAGAATGTTAAAATAATTATTTTAAGGGGTGGGGGGGGGGGGTTTCACTTAAAAACGAGGTTTCGCTACATATATTCATCAAAACAACAATATAAACGCTGCTATGGGATTTACAACCTCTTCTGTAAGTTACGTCGTTTCAAGAAATGAAACATGTGATGTCACTATTTGCAAGCAGGAAACAATATTTACTCCATATGGTGACTTCGTTTTCATATTGCCATATTAGGCAAATATTGCTTACTGTCAGTACATGGTGACGCCACATGTGACGATTTCTGGAAATGACGTCACTTAAAGAAGAGGTTGGAAATCATCCAGTGGTGCTCAATATACCTTTTATTATCAAGAAAACAGTTAAACAGCACAATGGATATTGTCAAATCAAAGCATAATTAGAGAAGTTTTCGGTCCAAGTAACTTACCGGACTGATTACGAAAATATTGCTGTTTAAAGATCCTTCTATTATAGAGGCCATTGTTATTCAGACACAGGCTTAAATTTAACTGAATTCTCATTCGAACTACGCTAACATTTTATCCGAATAAATCGCGAGTAGTGAAATCATGAGCTTCGCGACATTTCACCATAGGAAGAAAGGATACGAAATTGGGAATATAGAAGTCGCCAACGGTCTTCCGTAGGTGCCGTTGTATACCATTTCTTGCATACCACACCGGGATTTTCCGCGTTCCCACCGGTGCTGGAAAACTCCATCTTACACCCCACCTCACGTGTAGGATGAGTCACGTGCTCATGACGTCACATAATGGTTTTATTTTGTTTTAAGTGTTAAAAGAGGTATGCAAGATAAAGAATATTTCACTGGCTTCGTGTGGGGATGGAAATATCCGGCACTCGGGCAACTATTTTCACGGGAACTCGGCAGATCCTCGTACCCGACAAAACAGTAACACTCACGACGGATATTTCTATCGTACCTGAAGCCAGTGAACTATTCTTATAGTGTTTACTTACTTTGGACCAAGACAGTTGAACAGTGAATACAAACTACTGTCATCTTTCTCTCCCAAGTAACTGTAGCTAGATACAACATCAGTCTTAGGTTGATAAAATACATTCACAACTAGTGCATAAATCAACTGAAATAAACAAAATAGTTTCGAACATAAAGAGTGATTTGATCGAAGAAAACATCTTTTTAAAGCCACGTGTCCTCCACCGCTAGTGCATGGACTGCGTTAGTTGCAAGCACCACAACTTTACTAAAGTTCCTTTGATAAACAAACGATGATCAACGCAAAGTGAAATAAGCGAAGATATTGTAGTTTTATGTGTTCATATTTTGAGTTATTGCACGAACACATGTTTCTAGAATTAATAAAACAAAGCTAAATAAATATTAAATTTCTGCTTTCGTTAATAATAGCATGCGTGATACTAATTGTCTGTTGCTAATTCAATAAAATTTAATAAAGCGCGTAAACAAAATATTTTCCATGAAACACAAATACAGGACCTTTGTGGCATGGTCCGTTGTTCTTTCAGAGACTTTTAGAAAATCATCACTTGGGCATTGTACTGTTAAAGAAACATGGAGTAGTACAATAATATAATATTTACGCATTGTCTCATGTCTATATCAAATATAAGATACAAGGTATAATAAATAATAGCTGGACCTGCTACTTCTAACTTAATCAAAGATAATAATATAAATAAGAAATATCTTGAAAAAGGATGGTCGGCGCAATTTGAAGGTTAAGATTTGTTGTGTAACAATTCCGAGATGTTACAATTGCTGGTCACTCCAGATCCAAAATGGATTTCGGTAAATTCACCGCAATTCAGTGGATTTCGCTAAGGTAACGTCCCCATTATAGAAAGGCTAACCAGTCCCCGTCCAGGTTACAAACGTTGTTCGGTTGAAGGGAAATTGCCTTGGTGGCTAACGTAAGATTTGATAGGTTTACACAAAACTGATATGCAAATAGCAAAAACCTGTTAGTACGGCTGCGCCGAAAAACTTTCGAATCATCGAGAGCGTGAAAAGCTGAGACAATCTTTATTCCGTAGTTCCGTCTTGAGTTGGTCAATAAAGGAAACATTACTACTTCGAACATTACTGCTACACTCATCCTATTTTACGTTGAATGCGTTTGACTATCTCCACTGTAGAAAACGTATTAATTACTGTTGACTTTGTTTGAATAACATAACATTAATTAACATACATGTACCATTGTTTTATTTATACTGACACTTTTATGATGATCAACAATATATTGAAGCATTAAATATTGCTGTACAAAGACTACATACAAGTAAGGATATACGTACTTGCCATTGTGTTTATCATTTGTAGGTGTATTTTATTACTATTTAACTGATTATCAATATTTTTTTATATCACGTTTATTATCAATTAAGTCTTCGTTAATTATTTAGATATTTCGTAAGTGATGAATATAGCCATAATAAAACTGGTTGTACTTTTATGCATATATTATACTCATTACAATTAAAAACGCACATTTTTGTACCAATGTTATGTCTTTTAAATGTTATTTTAGTTTGTTTTAAACTCATTTTGTTATGAAAATAACCGTTGATTGAAAGAATATTTAGCGTTCATCATTGCGTGAACTGAAATAATATCATATTAAGTTGTTATCTGGCATCCCAAGTTCAGGACATTTGAGAAAGCTTACATTTTGCGTTTTTAAATGGACTGAGTATAAATGTCATATTATCTATAGTGTGTCCTCTAGGGTTTGCTGAATAGTCTTGTTAAAACTATATGTAATTGTAAATTGCCTAAATTCAAATCCCGACTGTTCGGTACACGTTACATATACGGAGCAAAATGGTCGCCCGAATAAATCTGAATCATTGTTGAAAATGCGATAGACACACCATACAAACCTGACCAACCTCTTATCTAGCCACCTAACCAGACAGTCACAAGCTGGCCATTCACCTAGCCAACCATTAAGCTAGCCAGCCGATCGCCCTACCAACAACTAAGCTTATTTTGGTTCATAGCAGAATTTAATCTTCTTAAGCATTGCACACAATGGTATTTAACACATTACCGTAAGCTTCTTATATCCATAATAAATTACAATTGTAATTGATTTTGTATTTAAACTGAGAACATTTCAGTTTAAATCAAGCTTATAATCATAAATGTAATTAATTACTGACAATAATTTAGCTACAAACCAAGCGAAATACAGCTAGATTAACATAAATACATAGAGAACAGAGGTCTCCTAGCTATTGAAATTGTTTTGCATGAAAACTGCGGCTGTAAATTTGCAAAACGCTAAACGCATACAACTTGAAATGCACCTGCACTTTCTCTCGTAAAATCGACATACACCGACAAAACTAAGTTATATCATTATTCAAGTAATGCAGTGAAATGTTTTTGTACGAAAACACTCGACTGAAAAGCAGGAAATATGATTATCTTAAAGTGCATTTATTTCTATTGACGAATCTGCAAAATACGTAGCCAACAATTTCGTTACCTTCACTTTACCGCACTAAGTGTTTCGTCTAAGTACAAGTGAACGCAAATTTCGTGCGCTCTTCGTTCAAGTTATTACACTCGCTAAAGTTACGAGTTGTTAAACGCGAACTGGCTTTTTTGAAGGGTGCCTCCGATATACAGAAATAATCTGTTCTGTTTAAGAACCCATTACCTTATTGAAAATGAATATAACCGCGCAATGGCCAAACTCGATATTGGAATGGCCAAAACACCATGTCTTAAAATGTTTGGTGTTCATCAGAATACCATAAATGTAACGTAATTGTGGCTAACTTATTGGCACATGAAAGCACCAATACAATAGAGGCTTGGAATGAGATGGAACGTCGAAACGAACTGTTGATCTTGAATTTACAGGGTAAAGAGTCCTAAATCAATGTCCTAATATGGAAAAACACATTTAGTAAGGCGTCTTTCGCAATCGAATTATACTCACGAGGCGTAATTGTCAGGCATGTAATATAACTGTAGACAGAAAATTGGGTGCACTAAAACCTCAATAATAAGACCACCCTTGGGACCCATGAAAACTGGTCTTCTTATTGAGGTGGTCTTCTTATTGAGGAGGTCTTAATGTTGTGGTTGAATACAGAGCAAATCAGTGAAAATGTACTTGAAAATTGTGTTCTTAATTTTGAGATGGTCTTATTATTGAGGTGGTCTTTATGTGAGGTTTTACTGTATTTTAGCAAAACAATCTCATCCATTATTAATGCACACATGAACTTTTTATCGCTTAGGAGTTTGGATTTATTGCAAATTCACGTATACTGCTGGATATCAATTGCTAAAGATTTTACAATGTAATTTCAGTAATAATCACATTCCACGGACATAAAAGTTGATTCAGACTTATGTGTTAGTTTTGTTAATATTAAACACACGATGCTTAGTGTCGTAAACTATGTGAAGTGAAAATTCCATCCGGGAATGAAAACGGTATCTGTCTGTGATACAAGTAGCGGTGTAGTTGAACATGTTCATTTTTTGTGAATATTATGAAATGATACTACTTGATATCGTTGCGTGTTATAGGCCGATCGTAAGTTGATAACAAGCTTATGAAAGAGTCTACTGTGGAGAAATCGTACGATCATTTTATGTATTCGTAGATTAGAAGTTTTAATGTAGCATGTTATAAGGACTTCTTCATTAATATATTAGATTATAAGATTATCTTTAAGTGCGGCTGTTTTTCCTAGATCACGTGACTATTTTTGACGAATCAGGAAAAGCTTATTGTATGAAATGTATTAAAATCTACAAATTAAAAGACGTACATGTATGGGTAAGAATAGACATTTTTTGTTTCAATTAAGCAATGCGTTTCAGTGGCGTAGCTGAACAAAAATAGGTCCTAGCAGCTCACGGGACACACTCTCCTACGAAATACTTTAAGAACCGCTTCAATTTTCACAGTCAGGAGATAACTTAAGTGTTAAACACTCAGATACTATGCTATCTATGAAAGCCTAGTGGTGACATTTCAGCTTCAAGAATATGCAATTTCAACTTCATGAATTCAGGAGTTCAACTTCATGAATTCACAATTTTATCTTCACGATTTCAATTACAAGATTTCAACTTCACGAATTCACAATTTCAACTTCACGAATTCATAATTTCAACTTCATGAATTCACTATTTGAACTTCACGATTTGATTTTTAACGAATTCGCGATTTCATCTTCACGAATTTATTATTTCAACTTCATGAATTCACTATTTGAACTTCAGGATTTCAAATTCACGAATTCACGATTTCAACTTCACGAATTCACGATCATGAGCTCATGAAGTTGAAATATTGAAATTGTGAATTCGTGAATTTGAAATCGAGAATTCGTGAATTCGTTAAATTGAAATCGTGAATTCGTGAATTTGAAATCGAGAATTCGTGAATTCGTTAAATTGAAATCGTGAATTAATGAAGTTGAAATGTCACCACCATGCTTTCGTACTGAGCTATCCTTCACAAAGATTGCTTCCGGTACCTACACCCACCGTGAATGTTTGGTACGGGAAGGTATGTCCACTATATAATGTTTTACATCTTTTAAGATTCATTTCAATTTCATTTAGTTTTAAACATGAAATTCCTGTATAAGACGAGTCAAAAGTTAACTGAGTGGGAAGGGAGCCAATTTCGATAGGTAGGTCGGGTGGACCAAAACTCACCAGAGTAACATCCTTTGATAGATGTAATGTTCGGCTGTTGCTGAGAGAGGATGCACGGTATATATCAACACGAGTATCCTTTTCTACTAAGTTTTGATGGTTGTTTATTATTTAATATTACTATTTCTTGTTTAATTTTACTGTTTCTTGTTTAATTTCCATTATTTACGAGCAACGAAACTTTACTTACGCTATGAAATACGAATGCTGTAAACGGCACGAAGTACGTCCACGTGACTGACAATTTCGGAACTTCCGGTAGAAACTCCGCCCACCAATACCGTGAGGTCTCTTCTGGATACCATCTGGAGCTGCCGTGGCAAAAACAAAATAAACAATGTTTTAAAATGGCTTTAAACGTCTAGAATAACACTTCAATGAAAGTGGCCCTGTTGAAAAAAACTTTTCTGTACCATCAGACAACTTATTCAACAGCTGCGCTAACAGAGAACCGCTGCATGATATGTTTATAAAGGGTGGGTGCCCTCTTCTAGCTTAATGACAAAATGCAAATAAAAACAACTGAGGGATAAAGGTGCTGAAGAGACTAGACGCTCTATGAGACCAAACTCAGTTGATAAACATTTAAAAACTTGGGAGAGGGGTGTTGAATCAGTCGAAAATAAACTATGATTCAATCGACGAGTTGTGTCTTTTAATGTGACGGTTAACCAACAAATAACGCAAATACCGACATTTTGGAATTTTAATGGAATAATTGATTTCATTGTTTGTTGTCGGGGACCGTTTACATTATTTTTGGGTCGACCCCTAAAAACACAATATAGAAAATATTTTTTTATTTTGAACAACTTACACGTATGATAGAATTGGCGGTATGATGTGGATGTACGTTGATGTAACTTTATCCACGCTATGAAGCACCAGGGAATTCCGGTATACCGGCACCGCCCATATCAATGGTCCCATTGACAACGAAAACATTATGGAAAATATATATCCGTTGCTAGGCACGCTGAAATATGAGAAGGGTAGCAACAGTTTTGACGAAAGTAAGATAACTTTATCAAAATGGTTCTCATCACTTGTACTCATTTTCTGATATATTTATGAAAAAATAATATGCGCGCGTCACTGTTTATCACCATGGTGACAGGGAATGTGATAACGCGTGAAAGGGTGATATTTTACTGTCAGTGTACTTAATGTTCGGGTGCTCATTATTGTGAAACACCACTGTGAAATTTACTCATACATCAATCGATGTGGGTGTTGCATATCTGAGTACAAAGTTTTCAACTTAACTGATCACACATCTTATGATATGTAGTGTAAATACAGTGAAACTTCAATAATAAGGCCACCATTGAATTCAGGGCTCTAGAAATCCACTAGCCCGACGTCCCGGGCAAGTCTAACTGCCGATTCAGGCTACCAACAGTTGAGTTGCACATAGCCCGGGACAAGCATACTTAAACTGTTAGTCCGTACCCTATTCAATGCTTGTACAATTAGCCTCCCATGTTGGACAAGTCAAAATTAACATAATATACATTGCCTGGACAATTAGTTAAGAAGAAAGTCGGTCTTAGCTTTAAAGTGGTTTGAGTATCGAAGTCAAATGTTGTAGAAAAAATGAAAATAAACTGGTTCTTGAAATTACGATCTTATCAATGAGGTAGGTCTAGTCTTAAGGTGAAGGTTTACTGTCTGTGAAGTTAATAAGCGGAGGGTAGGAACTTTGAAATGTGTAATTCCACTGTGATTCTCTTCTGTAGTACAGGTTTACATGATGAACTTCAGATGTTATAATCCCTTTATGAATTACTCGCCTTTAAACAGGGTTTTTTTTATTGTTAATGATGTGTTTTAACTTGATTTTTTAAGAAAAATATGAAGATATGTTTTGTTACTACAACAACATCTCTATCATAAAAGATAAATTCTAGGGTTTTATCTAGAGTGTACGTCAACTCACCATAGGAAAAGAAGGCAGATGATGTTGGCATAATAACAGAAATCCAACAGGAAATAGTGCCACGCTCTTTTCCTGAAGAAATATATAAAAAAATAGTTGCTGAAATACAATGCATTATGGGTATATAATTAGCATTTCAAAAATAAGCGTTTGACATCGCATCGCCAATGTTCCCAAAGAAGCAATTTAAAGCATTGTGAAAGTTTGCTCTCATCAACGTTTTCTCCATATTTTAAAAACCAGACGAAAAATCATGATTATGCATATTTTTCTAAGATTTAATCATATCTATAAGTCTTAAATCACCAACCTCGATGTCAGATAGCTAGACAAGAAACATTTTTACTTGTAAAACATCATTTAAGCAATCAATCAAAGAGTACAACTATCTACCATCCTAGGACGTGGGCGAAATGTTTAATGCATTGCAGTTCAACCAATTAAAAGGGATCGATCAGTGAAATATTTCTGTAACAGATTCATACATTTTTATCTCTAATGAGGCAAACATGTTTTCAGGTTCCGTAATAACGTAAGAAAATGCATCTAATGGGAATGATTCAGAACACCTATGATAGATTGTAGCGCTATAATGGAGTATTGGTTTATAATTCGAAATAAACTTAAATCGTGCTCGTTAATTCGTAAATGTTCCACTGTGAATAGGCTATCGTTTCCTATTAAAATAATGGCATTTTTTACTGACAGTACAAATGAGCGCCGCTGTTGGATTTTCAAATTTCCGCTGTATAAATTCTGAACGTCATATTTCTAGAAAACGTCACATGTGACGTCACCATGTACGAACAGGTAGCAATATTAGCACCATATGGCAATATGAACACGAAGTGACCGTATGGAGTACATATTGTTTCCTATTTGCAAATAGTGACATCACATGTTGCGTTTTCTTGAAATGACGTCACTTACAGAAGAGGTTGTAACTCCGATAGCAGCGCTCAAATCATTGTGAAATGGTAACCAAGATGTTGTGGATACATACACACATCCAGTGTCATCCAATCCTTGCATGTATAAAGTATATTGACAATGCCACAGACAGAACATTTCATCACTTACGTCATCTCTCCGATGAATCATGTTTTTGTCTTGTATTATTTCAATCAGAGAAAAGCAACAAAACCATTCACGTGTCTTCTTTATTCAAAATTTACCATTTTCGCATTCATACGAAAGACCCGTGGTGTCTTCGTATACTAGAATAATGATTGTACGTTTATGGATAAAATAGTGAGGTCGTATGGATCTTCTTCACATGATAATAAGCATGTTATTCATTATGTTGACTTGTGATGTTTGTGAGTATATATATATGTACTGTACCACCATTTTGTCAATATGCTTGTATTGTCCTTATGGGCTATCAGCCTATTGGAAATAAAAAAACTACCTATCTATATATTGAAATCGAGATGTCAAATCATAATTCTCGAATATGAACGTGAAGGCACAGCGGGTGTTCCGTACACGTTATAGTCTGTGATATTTACCAATACGTATATATACGAATTCCAATGAGTATCGGAGTCAGTATGGAGTAGATGTACGGTACAATCCACTGGAAACAGACCATTCCCATAGCTAGAATGGCGATCATTGCACACGAACTCACAAACGTGATTTTCTCGGTTGTCCGAAGATGTTTCGCTTTCGCTCCCTGTAAGAGTGTTTGGCAATTAATTAACTGTTTTTATGGATTCCGGTTAGGGCCACCTTTGTGTCAAACGGCGCGCGACGATAGGACAACTCGACACGATACGACTGTACGCTACGTCGCTGATAATAACACGATGGCTCTAATCGGATTCCGTATGTAGAATAAGAAAATAAGAATGAATGTAATCACTATGCAGTCGTAGTTAAGGAACCAGACCATTATATATTGTCGGCATTTAGGTTGGCAGAGGCGGAATTGAATGTTTTTTCTGATTTTGGTAAACGTTATGTAACATTTAAGCGGACATGACCATAAACTGCAAAGTGTTCCTACTTGCAATATTCAGACCCAAGTAACTTACCTTCACTGACTTTGCCGTAGGGAGTTCCTCAATGTCACGACTTGTTTCTTCGTTGCTATGGTCGGAATTTTCGTTGCTAGATGCCGGTACATCTTCGTCTTTCTCCTCTTCCATTTGAAGTTTTGTGTAGGAATAATTGCTGTCGTTCATTTTGTTGTACAGTTTATTCTACTTCGGCTACCCCAAAATCGGTATTAGATATACAAACAATTAATTATACCAGATTGCTATTTTTGTCTTCATGGTCGCCCAGACGCTCCCAAGAATCTTAAACTTCATGTAAGCGCTCAGCCTTAGCAACACGTCGCCGTTATTCCAATAATTCTTAATGACGTTATTGAATGTAGTTGACAAAACACAACTCTATTTCATAGTGGTCAAATACACGAAATATTCATTTTATCATTTAATAAAGACACAAATGTAAACACTAAACACTATGCCCAGATTTTTGTTTGACCTCTCAATTAATATCTCCATAAAAGCTGGACGTATACATTAAGTTATCACAGTATGAAATAATATTCAACATAAATGTGTGGTTTATCTCTTGCATAGGAGATAAACTATCATGACTTGTTTAAATATGACCAATAATAGTTTATCACCAGTTGTATTTGACTTTGAGACAATTGGTAAACTTTGACCTTACTCCGGTAGATTAACTTCATCTATCGATCTTAGTCTTTTTAGTGGACAGCAGCTTTCATGCGCTTCCTACAATTCCGAAATTAATCAGAGATGAACGACAAATGACATTAGATATCGAACATTCCCAGTAACACCATCAGGGGTAACATACACCTCGCCCGGATATCCAACTTACTACCCCAATGTTGGTAGATACTTATAAATGCTTTGACAAAGTATGGACGGGATTAAGTAATGTACGAATACAAAAACGTGAAATATGCGGATGGAATTAGGTCCTATATATGACTTTTCCCAAACATGTCACCTACATGTTACCGTAGATACGAGTATGCTCAGTGGAGTAATAATAAAATTACAACTCCAACTTGCGTGTGATAAGTAAGTTCAGTAGGATCTCGACAAGGACAGCAGTCGTGGTGCTTGTTGTGTTGTTAGAAATATACGTACTGATGATGGTGATGATTATGTCAGTGATGTCGGTGATATTTTAATACATTTTCGCGATAATGAAATCATCTTTGGAAGCAAAATGTACGCCCGACGTAAGACCGGAACCTACCACCACTAATAACAGTACGGCACCCAACCAACTGAGCTAACCACGTGGCATGCAATGTTACCACATGAGGCCACATTTTCACAAAATCTCTCAAATGGAGAGTTTTCTAAGGCCAATTCTTCTCCCATTTATTTTTGGATCGTCTGTTATTGCAATCATTACCTTTCAAAGCCCCCATCGGAGTGCAACTCCACATCTGATTATAACCTTTCAAAGCCCCCATCGGAGTGCAACTCCACATCTGATTATAACCTTTCAAAGCCCCCATCGGAGTGCAATTCCACATCTGATTACCTATTTACCTCGTCGCCATTAAAGTGGACGAAAGAGAAAAAGTGTGAGCCTGAAGTGGGTCTTCAACCCGCGACCGACCCCTCACCAGCAGGGTGTTCTACAATCTGAGATAACCGGGCAGCCGTTCTTCTTTCACATCCATAGTTATTAATTTTACATAAACGCTGCAACATGGTTACAACTTAATCACTTTCGATGACCACCTCATGTGTGACCTCCACTATTCGCGTCTAATTCAGGTATGGTGAAGAACTAAGGCGGGGATTGAACTCACGACCGTCGGATCAGGAGTCAGGCGCTCTACCCCTCCGCATCTAACAACAGATCACTTCAATATATTAGACTACTGTGAACTCATTTTTATTCGCGCAGGACGCATTTTCGCCTATTTCGCGCTAGAAACGAAGTATATGTCAGACTTGGAATACGATTACTATCAATAATGAATCAGAAAAGTAATCTGGGGTATCAAACAACATCGAAATGCTCTTCACATTTCTGCCTTGGAAATCTGGTTAAAAGGTATATACGTATGTATGTGGTCATTAATGTCATTCAAGATGGAATACATTCATATTATATCGTCTGCATCATGGAAAATTCCACATATATACAAACATGAAATTCAAATCTATGATCAAATCTTTGAATCTATGTTGCAATACAGATTACGCCAATTTATGGCACATGTAGCTTCATTTGTCTGTACAAACTGACAACTCATCCGGCTAGCTCAGTCGGAAGAGATATCGTGCGTTGAAAGTCTGGGTTATGCGCATGTTCTCTGCGCTAATTGGCCTGACGATATGACATCTAGTTACCCTGGACAGCTGATAACCAAGGACAGCTGGAAAACAAGACAGCTTGTTACCCAGGACAGCTGGTATCCATGGACAGCTGGTAACCCAGGATAGTTGGTAACCCAGGACAGTTGGTAACCCAGGACAGTTGGTAAACAGGACAGTTGGTAACCCTGGACAGCTGGTAACACAAGACAGTTGGTAAACATGACAGCTGGTAAACTCAGTAAAGCTGGTAAAATCAGTACAGCTGGTAAACCAGGACAGCTGATAACCCAGAACAGCTGATAAACCAGGACAGCTGGTAACTCACAACCGAACACAAATCGCAACAAATGATGGGGAAACTATTGGCCCTATAGAATCATTTGTTGTAATATATCATGTATCATGTCATTACAAAACAATAATTGTTAACAAGATCGTCGTACGACAGGGATGCGTTTGGTACGATTGCACCCTCCAATTCCTAAAATAATCAACAATTATCAAAACGTCGTACTTCTGTTTATTAAAGTGATGCTGTTAGTTTTGATTAAAGTAAAATTAAAAAGAGATGAGATCTACCAGAATGAATCAGAAAATCTACGAAAAACGCCCCCCCCCATCCCGATTAAACAAAGATTTCTGGTTCCCGCTCTGGCCATTTCCAAAACCCCCTTTCAACAGAACTGGTGACGGTCAAGTACTGGCAATTAAACTCGTCTGTAAATACTGAGTTTTAAAAATGGAAATTTGACGTTTTACAACAAGGCGATCCCTATTTTTCAAAATAGCCTTCTGTAACAGGAAATGTATCAATGTGTAAGCAACTGTATATCATGTACTTATTTATCTATGATATGTCGATATACCAGCTGTTATCAACCAAATACCATTGATCATTGCTAATGATGATAATATAACGTGGTAAGCAGGCCATCACAGGATATTGCCTGATAAAAACTTACACCTTAACGTTTGACAGCGCTCTAACCATTGAACTTTACAAGTTCAAAGTTGAGTCAAAATTAGTTGTGTTTATACAATGTTAAAACCTCCAATGGTATAAACTAACATACATGTTTTAATTATTTTATATCGATTATGAAATAAGATGAAAACTATTTATTGTGATGACTTTTGTCGGCTGTTTTCACTGATACAAACCAGTCCTCGCACCTGATTCCGAAATTGCAATACCTCACCCATGCCGGGCCTCGGACCCACCCTCTCCGGGTCAGCATTTGGGCACTTCTTACTTAAATATAACGGAGTCCGACCCACACTATAGCTCAGAGCTTTCCGGGCAAATATGGGTGCCACGGCTTTAATAAATCACTGAAATCATTCATGACGGAAATACAATGTATATCAGCTTGATTTGCTTTGTGAACGTATTGGTTAGGTATAGGTAATATGTTGAAGGTTTGATGAAATTAGACAGATGTACCGATCACCAATCGACCCACCAGTGAATCGAAACATCCATTAATCGATCAACCTAGTAAAGGTAATCAATAACCCAAGAGGTTGCAGGTTCGAGTTTCTTAAAAGTCATGAACATCCGCGTAAGACACCGGTACAGATTTTTCAAGAAAGCGGTCTCGATATTGACTGAAGAAGCATAACACTTTCATCACATGAACGCTTCAAAAATAAACAGGTATTCAATAAGTAATAAAACATCGATATTCGAAGTTATGCTTTTATTTATATCGAAACACTGAAATATTGGCCACGAAATTGCAATTGGTTTGGAATAGTTGGATATATTTATACATCTCCACGAGAAACAGATAACATTTCATAAATTATGTCACAATGACAACGATTTCGAATATAGCTCCGTTAATCAGGTGTAGTACTCGTATCTGTATCTCTCAATCATGTGTATGTCGAGGTTATCTGATTATATGGTTGATAAACGTGAATGATAGATAAAAGATAGCAAGTGAGAACTGATTGTGCTAATTTTACATAGAAAGGTTGATGAACTTGTCAGGGCCTCATGCGGCACTTGATTATTACATTTTATGTATGAGATATTGTGTATCGAATCCCTGTCTATGCGGAACACCTCGACAATCTTCCGTATAATGTAATAGGAACTAAAACGAGGAAAACGAATGATATTGGATATGAAAAAGCAGCATTTTTCAAATTGAAAAGTATAATATTTCAGCAATATGTTGAAATTTACAAATTACTTATTTGGATTTGTTTGTACATTGGTTACGTCAGTATAATGCTGTGTCATTAGTTATTTAGCGAACTTACTGCCAGACACGATTGAGGATATTTGGTGATTCTATTTGCTTCCGCCTAACAACACACAAACTGTTCTAACATATCACTCCGCCGTTGTACGAGCTCGCACTTTGGAGCCTTATTAAGATACTGACTAGAGTTACAGGTTATAAATTTGAATCTGAAGACCAGTCTCGGAATGCAGCATTGCCATTGGTCTATTTTATGAATCCACGCATAACCAACCAATCAGGTGCTTGAGTTTAGATACTGGTCTCCGTACTTCGAACAAGGAACAAACAGCCAGGACCTTGTAAATATAACACATCAATGTAATCGACAGGGTGTATGTTTCAAATATAATTGAAACGTAACAACATATGTATTATATGTTTATGTTAATGCTTCTTAATGTCATGGATTTATTATGTTACCAACCGGTCAGAATTGATCGACGGTTTTACACAACACTAAAGCTATATATTTTAGCCAAATTAACCAAACATTTGGTTAAGTGCAGTTATTCGAGTGTTTCTTCTATTTTCAACACTATTTTAATTGTATTCTACGACCTGCATTATCTACCATACATGTGTCAGTTCTGGCGTGTACTTATGCAGACGACTTGAAACTTACCCAAATTGTTCGCCGTAAATATCAGCTTGTTTTTATAGGGGCGTAGATGCTTATAGGCATAATAAGATATTTAATGTGTGTTTCTGATGTTATTGTAAGCATATTTACCGGAACGAAATATATACACCAACACGCATCTCTGACGATCTAGCTACAACATATTTTCAGAGGAACCATGCGCCTACACATCACTTTCAGCTTTCAAGCCTTTTTACGGTGCAGCCGTACTGACATGTTTTGCTATTTGCATATCAGTGTTGTGTAAACCAATCACATCTTACGTTAACCACCAAGGCAAACGAACCACGTTTGTGACCTTGACGCGGATTGGTTAACCTATCGATAAAGGGTAAGTTACTCTACCGAAATCCACTGAATTTCGGCGAAATTACCGAAATCCATTTTATATCTGGAGTGACCAGCAATCGTAACATCTCGGCATTTTTTATGTTGCACCACAAATCTTAACCTTCAAATTGCAGGAGATATTTCAGGATGTTTCTTATTGGTGCCCAATCTTTTGAGTTCACCTTAAGTTACAAGAAGCCAACAGGATAAAATACGTATTGTTTTGCTAAACAACCATTACAAATTGTTTGAAATTTGTTTTGCATTATACATCATTTACCTCATTATTTATCCAACACAACGGACGTGGATCGAAAGCATACCGAAGTACCTTTGAATTTAAATCATTCGATTTGAGCAGAGTATATTTGCCAACCGCTGGTTTTATCCAGAGTTGTCGTTACTGCTTCGCTACCATGCGGGAGCATAGTATGAACAATAACTCTGGTAAGAAATTAGTTTGTTTTCCAATTCGACTGTCCAGAAGATGTGCTCCTCAATGTTACAAGAGCATTTTACTGCCATTCAACTTACACAGATATACTTCTTCTTCTTCTTCATACAAAACACCGTCAAGATTGACTTTTACGTTTCGGCTTAGAGTGATTAAGAAATAGCAGAAATAATAGGATAGGTAGAGAGAGTCAGATCAAAGGCAGAAAGTAGAAAAGGTTGCCCAACTGTTTTCCTTCCCTCATGTCAGACCAATCCGGCTACCGTAGCGGTCCCCGGGTATTCACCCGACCGGCGCAGCTCCAACAATCATCGGTACTTGTACTAACAATTAGGGGTAATCAATTTAGAATTTGAGTGGTGCAAGCCCCTGTCTGAAATGTACCAGATCTGGGGCCTCGGCTATGGTTGCCGGTAGACTGTTCCAAGATGCCACTGTCCGAGGGAAAAAGCTATGTGTCAGTTGTAGAGGAAATGTGCCTGTAGCATTTTGAGTGCTTCTTCCTAGTACGTGTAGGTGCTGGTGTGAGGAATGAATCCGCTGGGATGTCGACATGGTTGTTAACAATCTTGTAGAACATGGTTAGTTGTTGTTTTGTTCTCCTGGATTCCAGCGACTCCCATCCAAGATGATATAACATGTCACTCACACTGCTTGTGTTGCGATATCTGTTGGTCGCATACGAATTGTAATAACGTGAAAGTGAAATAAATAAAACAAAATTAAAAGCTTATGTATATATATTTAGTACACCATATGCTTGACAAATTAATACTAAGATAATACATGTTATACTTATATATCTACGTAAATTCGTATCCAAAAAGCGTCTAGACAAATAAGATACAATCGTTTTCACATTCGCATTCCCTTTGTTCTTTACCATGTTCACAATGTATAACACAACCTTGTTCAATCGGACCGTTCTTAACAGGTACAGTCAAATAATAGGACATTATATTACCCAAAATTACGAATTATATGTAAAATATCGCTAACAAATATTGAGCTAGTACGAGACTTCGCCGTTTTACACGAGATTGATATAAAGACAAAGTCTTATTACAAGTCTATACTCTGTACTCAAGAAGAGTAGAAAATTTGTTTTCCTCGCCGAAGTTTGCATTAAGTGTAATTTTAGCGTCTTTGAACCTATAGGAGTTAAGGTTCACCTTTCCTTCCCACAATCCCCCATCGTTCTTGATCAGGTGGGTCCAACTGCCGTCAGCAACGACCGCGGCCGATTTGGCGGATGGTATAGAGACCGCAAATCGACAATTAGAAAGGTCAGCGTTCGCATCAAGGTTGGTAGGCTCCTCGATATAACACCCTTCCTTCCATTGCGCAAATTGCTTCGGGTAAGTAATGACGCCATTCGAAACTCGAGAGCAGTTGACAAGGTAGTTGAACACACCTGGAAGTGTTTTGCTGTCGTCTGGTAGTAACAGCGCAAATATTTGAAGCTTGTAATATCCAACTTCCGGTAGAGAGGCAATAAAGGAAATGACGTCATTTTTTGTCTGCGTGAAGACATGTTGCGGCATCTCTTCGTTCTTTGCGCAGTTGGTCAAATTCGCTGTAACTTTTACCGGCTTACTGAACCGTATTTTGACTTCAACCTGAAAAGAATAACAGTTGGATAAGTAACTAATATTGAAATTCATTTTATTCGCCTTATTACAATGAGCAATCAGTATACAGTATCTGGAATATGACAGGTTTCTAAATATTGTGTTCATTTTGCGCAAGAAGTATCGAAGATGAATGTCATTTTCATTTAAATATCGAGACCCTTCTTGCCTTTGGGTGTTTTGTTTAAGATGATATATCAAGGTAGCTTAATTGCACTGTAAATATGCTATCGTTTTAATTTTTTCCCCAGATATCAAGAACATCTTATTAGAAGATCGAATACTGATCAAACACTGTAGCTGATATCTATAGCGAAGAGACGATAGATCGTTTATTGACAGAATTGTATAACAATTCTATATTACTGGCTTATCAGACGAACAGTTCCTCGATTGACTTTCATCGAAGTAAAGGACCATAATTGTCTTACTAGCTAATCACTTTTAATATTTTTAATTAATTCACAATTATAATTATGTTTCGATGCATCGCACTAATGAATTGTTAATGAAATATTAAGTTGGTACAGGAAACGCCAAAATCACGTGACAATGCTTCCCATTCCAGATTGTAAAACACGTACGCAAAGGTAAACGTTCATTTATATACTATGTAAAGACGGAGGTAAACATTTGAAGCAGCGAAAAAGATTACTATCACATATGAAAGCGCTAAAATGACTACATCATTTTTTGTCAGTATTCAAAATTTTATGGGAACTTTCAAGATTAAACTCTTGTTTTATTGCTGTCAATTTCACATAGAAATTGTTTTGCATATTTCGTAAGTAGATATACTTGAAACAGTTTTGGTTTGTAGCTATTTATTGCCTATCTTTCCATCCGAATGTATTTTCGATGTATCATTTGTGTGAAGCACGTGAATGGCAGACGACAACGTGCTGTTTTGATGCGCTTTTGAGTCGTCTGCTTCTTCTCGAAATAAGCAATAAAATGTTCTTGTATTCAGCAGATGATATATGTTTCCGATTCCTTTGCATATTAGTCAGCGTTGAAGGAATTGAAAACGTATTGCATAATCAAGTTCTCCAAACGTTTATGATGAATATGTGTTTATTATCATCCTCATATTTTTTCGCGCTGATCAGGGAACGTGCTGCCAAGCTGCTTTTCTCTTACAACTCAAACTTAGATAGACAAACTAGACTTTAACACATTTTCATCTTCAAATTAATATTTTATTACGTGTAATTCATTCAAATCAACGATAGCAAAAATGTACTATCACAACTTTGAGTTCGATTTATTGGAAAGGTCTTCCTTAGTTTGCGGTTGCCTGGCCGAATGCACCGAACTTGACAAACACTCAAATTTATGGCCTTTAAGCATATGCATGTAGTGTGCCGAACCTAAGAACGTACCAAAGGCTCAACATATGCATGTAGTGTGCCGTCAAGGACGCACCAAACGCTCAACATAATTATGCATGTAGTGTGCCGCACCAAGAACGTACCAAACGCTCAAAATATGCATGTAGTGTGCCGTCGAGGACGCACCAAACGCTCAACATAATTATGCATGTAGTGTGCCGCACCAAGAACGTACCAAACGCTCAGCATATGCATGTAGTGTGCCGTCAAGGACGCACCAAACGCTCATCATATGCATATAGTGTGCCGTCAAGGACGCACTAAACGCTCATCATATGCATGTAGTGTGCCGCCAAGGACGCACCAAACGCTCAGCATATGCATGTAGTGTGCCGTCAAGGACGCACCAAACGCTCAGCATATGCATGTAGTGTGCCGTCAAGGACGCACCAAACGCTCAGCATATGCATGTAGTGTGCCGCCAAGGACGCACCAAACGCTCAGCATATGCATGTAGTGTGCCGCCAAGGACGCACCAAACGCTCAGCATATGCATGTAGTGTGCCGCCAAGGACGCACCAAACACTCAGCATATGCATAAAGTGTGCCACCAAGGACGCACCAAACGCTCAGCATATGCAGGTAGTATGACGCCAAAAACGCACCAAGGGCTCTCATTGCAAAGGCTTCATAGCAGATAAGAAGCAAATCACATTATAATTTATAGCCATTTATCGCATCTGCAAGCATTAGTTTCGTAATTTACAACAAGAGTGCAACTTATCATTCTATTCATACCAATTTCCATTAACACAACATTATAACATTATTTACATTGTTTTATCATTATTTAATGTTTCTTGAATGTATCATTTATTGAATATTGTCGGTACCAAGGTCATTCTTAAAACTAGCACCCTTAACAATAGTATGTTTGGAAGTTCGATTTGTTGGTTATTTCTCTACGAATGTGTCTGCATAGTGCTATTACGAAATGAGAATTGACACTAAAACACCTACACGGAAGATACAACAATCTGAGGTTGGTTCAGTCTGTTAAGATTTATAACTCACCGGCCAGTCGGCAACTCTATTTTTATTCCTTTTTAATTTTATTCATTGGAGGAGCAACTATTGTATAAGTAATGTTTAAGTATTACAAAAGTGAACATTTACAGAATAACAACAACCGAAATAGGTTTCAAAATACTTAATTTGCATACATTTTCAATGAAAATGGTTTACATTGACAGTGCAAATATAATCTTTATGTAATTGTACTGTTGATATAAAATATGTGCTAAAACACCTACTCCCTGAGCAGATCTACTAAAACCCGTAGCGGCTGTGACTAAACTCCTTGCAGCAGTTACCTCCCTTTGCGTTCAGAAGTAGCTTTGTAATTGATGCGTTGCATCAACTTTTTTCGATTAATATATTTTATTACTTAATTACGATGCAAAATGTTTACGCTAATGAAATGTGTAAATAAATGAGGTTTTAAGTGATTCTAATGTAATTTCGTAGAACATTAATGCACAAAAAGAAATAAATGAACATTATCATCATTAATGGCCCACTTATCTTGTTAATTTCAATCAACAAACATCTTCACATATGTTATCATCTGAATGATAGTTATACAAAATTGTTTGGCACAAAATTTCTGTGTCGTTTATTCTGAGAAATCTTTCATTTGCGGCTTCAGAAATTGGCCATTCGCTTATTGCCAAGCACATTATAGTCGTATAAGTGTTGTCTTGAGATCGGCAATGCCATTGTCACCACGAAATTAACCACGCAGATAAAATAAACACTGAACTCTTTCTTAAAATTCACAGCATCGAGTATCCATATTGAAATGATTATTGTTGTGGTATACATAAGAAAATTGGGCGAGTGGTCGATTTGTTTTAATTTTTAGAAGCGAGAAAAGAAAAAAAGGGTTAAAACTTTTATCGGCTCGATTTCGGTCTGTCAGTCGGGTTACCGCCAACCTAGAACAATTTTAGGGATGTCCGAAATTTGAGTTACGAAATTATTTGAAAAATAACATATTCAGCCCGCATTTTTGTCTTTCGTAAGCAATAGAAATTTACAGTCAATCGTTTGACGATGTAGTATTTTACAGATAAAATACCAATATAAAGATGAACACAGCGCTTATGCACACAAACAATGTACATGTACATAAAAATAGTATATTAACCGAAAATGTTATGTTCACAAGTTATATACCTGATTGACAATATTTGTCGACAAAACACGTAAATAGCAGTTTGTCAAAAAAGACAATTAATCAACCGTTTTGGGTCCTGATTTAGCAAAATACTCAAAAACAAAATTAAAAACGTATGATTTTATAATTTCGAATATATGAGTACATGAAAGTTTTCAGCTTCTTGAACGGATCCTAAACGTCAAAGATTCAACACTTGAATTAACATAGGGGGTATTTATGGTAGAAATAAAATGCATAATAGTAAGTCCCATTAAGTAACTAATATATCTTTATTTCTAATTATTAAAAATGTTTGACAAGATTGCCTGTAAAATTCAATATAAATATAAAATTATAAAAATGAAAATAAAAATGTATTTACTTTGTTGACACCAAGATTAATTTCCGGATCTTGATGACTTTCCAGAGATAATCCACTTTCCGAAAATTTGGGTTGGGGACCCAAGAATCCTCGTGGTAGTTCCGGGTAGTTGGCCATTTTCGAGCAAAACTCTAGCAAGAATAATTTCTCAGAAATTACTGGGTATGTATTCGGATGGTGTTTAAGTATGAAAATGCTGCGTAAGTCGTTTGAAGCGCCTTTTTGTACTCTCGCACGCGATATTAATATACACGGTTACTCATAGTTTGTACAATTTTGAGGGCAATCCTTGGAATTATAGCACGGGTGTACAGTGATGGGGCGTCCAGTACTGGATAGTTGAGGGGCAGTTGTTTTTGATAAAATTTATGACAATCGTTTTTTGCGTTCCTCATTACCAAAATTGTTTTATTTCTACATGTTTCCATTTCAATGATTTCCTACACCCGCCGGATGGACATGCTTCGAATTGACGGAAGAAAACCCTTAAGCTTAATGCGTGTATGTATACATGTGTATAATATGTTTATCGCACACTTCTCAATCAAGTTCACTGTCATCTTTACGAGTAACAGCGAGTAACAGTCGGACCTCGTTTATTCGAGAACCTTTTATCCAATGACTTGGTATACTTCGAAATAAGTATCAGGTTCCGATGAATTCGAACGAACGAGGTCCGACTGTATTCAATATTAAGACCACAATATGCAACAAGTGCATTTTCACTGTTTTTCTCTTTATTCAACCTCAATATTAAGACCACCTCAATATTAAGACCAGTTTTCAAGCGTACCAGGGGTGGTCTTCTTATTGAGGCTTTATTGTATTATGTATTTATGTTAATGAAACGTCTATAGTGTATATCATTGTATATCATTTTACTCCACAGAAAGTAGTATATACACAATCAAAGTCACATTTCTACTCCGCTCGTGTATTCTCAAAATAGAAGCGATATCTCTATTTACGAGTTGAGGATTTATTGAAAGATTTATTTTGGCTCGGCTGGTAAGTTTCATGCAAAGGTTCGATAAGATATACCACCTAGTTAACGATCTTATCTACTTTTATAAATTATCTAAAAAAAACTAATGTTCACTGTGATCGCTCAGTCTGTGATGTGAATTTTCCCCACCGGAAAATCTTTGGAGTCGGTTGATATTTATATAATAGTCTTGAGTTTCCAGTGAAGTTAATGACTGGAACAAATGTTTATCTGCTGGTAAAAAAATAGGAAATGGTATTTAATTGGTTAATGCACGGATGTCGAGAACTTTTGACCCCCCCGGGACTAAATCCATAAATACGAGCATAAAATGTTTATTCAGTGGCTGTAGGTATCTGATAAACAATGAGTGAAAAAATCACCTACATTTGTATACCGTCTGATGAATCCGACACTTATAACATCTCATTTCTAGATATTGATTTCATATTATGATTCAAAAGATGTCACTCTTAAGTGGTGAATGCCCCGAAAAGGAGTGCCCTTGCTTTTGACATTAAGACCCCAGTCACACTAAGCCGAATTTTGGGTACGAATGCAGTACGGAGTTACATTCGTGGTTATTCGTAGTGATTCGTACTGAGTTCGTAGTGGGTCGTATCAACTCGGCATACTCTCGTGGCGCTCGTGATGCTTGAACGACAAGTTTGAACTTGCTCAAAACATTCGTAGCAATACGTAGTCATTTCTTATTCGTAGCGCATTCGTACAACATGCTAGTGGCTCTCGTACCGATTCGTACACTAATTCGGTATAGGCCTACATCGTACTATTCATACGGCATTTGTGTTTTTGATTTCGACATTATGAATCGGCAATTACGGATTGAGGCTGCTAACTCCTCATTCTCAGTACTGTCAGTATTTTCAGTAGGAGCATCTTGACCGATAGGTGCTGTAGGCGGTGTTTGGCGTTCACAATCAGTATTAATTTTCCTTTTTTTTTTTTTTCTCTTGAAAGCCATGTTGATTGCTGTAAATTGAGAAGTAAAATGAACACTTTGCACACGACTTGTGCGAATTATGTACAATTCGTGTTGGTTCACGCTGCATTCGTAATAGGTCTTGTGTATCTGTACTGCATTGCACTGCGTACAGATTCGTACATATTCCTACTGGGCTCGTGTGACATTCGTATTAGATTCGAGAGAGTTCGCATTGATTCGGCATGATATTCGTGTTGCATTCGTTACGCGTTCTTGATATAATCTCAACAGTTCGTGGAGGTTCTTACGGCTATCGTAATACATTCGGGTTAAATGAAAAAGCCTGTGATTTTTCAAAAAAACATCGTGCCAGTTCGTAGGACTTTACATTCGCAAAAATTCGTGGACATTCTTACGGCATTCGTCTCAGTGTGACTGAGGCTTAACCTTGGTGAGACAGACAGTACTCAAGTATACGCCAAACCTTCTCAGCATGCTTTAGGATTTCACGCCCTAATGAGTTAGATTTCCCTTCAATATAGATGGTGACTAACACATCTAAAATATATTTCTAAATTTTATATAATATTATATTAAATTTAATTTCACAGCAGTTGAAAGTTATTTTATATTCTTGGCAGTCCAAATATGGAGAGCAACAAGATATGGAGAGCAACACGATATGGAGAGCAACAAGATATGGAGAGCAATAAGATATGGAGAGCAACAAGGTATGGAGAGCAACAAGATACGGAGAGCAACAAGATATGGAGAGCAACAATATATGGAGAGCAACAAGATATGGAGAGCAACAATATATGGATAGCAACAAGATATGGAGAGTAACAAGATATGGAGAGCAACAAGATATGGAGAGCAACAATATATGGAGAGCAACAATATGTGGAGAGCAACAAGATATGGAGAGCAACAAGATATGGAGAGCAACAATATGTGGAGAGCAACAATATGTGGAGAGCAACAAGATATGGAGAGCAACAAGATATGGAGAGCAACAATATGTGGAGAGCAACAAGATATGGAGAGCAACAATATATGGAGAGCAACACTATATGGAGAGCAACAATATATGGATAGCAACAAGATATGGAGAGTAACAAGATATGGAGAGCAACAATATGTGGAGAGCAACAATATGTGGAGAGCAACAAGATATGGAGAGCAACAAGATATGGAGAGCAACAATATGTGGAGAGCAACAAGATATGGAGAGCAACAAGATATGGAGAGCAACAAGATATGGAACAAGATATGGAAAGCAACAATATGTTGAGAGCAACAAGATGTGGGGAGCAACTCGATATGGAGAGCAACAAGATATGGAGAGCAACTCGATATGGAGAGCAACAAGATATGGAGAGCAACTCGATATGGAGAGCAACAAGAAAATGAGAGCAACAAGAATTACAGAACAACAATAAGTACAACTGACGGACTGGCAAATCAAGTAGAGTACGGATGGACAGGGTAATAACTGCATGCCTACCTTCGCAGGCATTTAATACATGTCTATTGAATTTCTTATGTTAGAACATATTTATTCGGCGACATATAACTTTCGGATGGGATTATTTATCGGCAGCAACAGCTTATCGATTCAATAAACCAGAAACGTGCGTGTTTCCGTTCATGATAAAACAGATACAATAAATAATATTCGCCCACTCAACTTGTATGTGAAACATAAAGTCTACATCAAGATCAGAAATATACTTTGATTTTTTAAACAATTTCTCATTTCTCTACTGATAAGTATATATTTTCTGATATCGTACCGACATTGACAAATTTATTCTAACGACTGAAAACTTCTCATTTAATATGGCATATGTTTCTAGATTGTAAGAAATTGCCAACGACCTACTCAAATCGAATGACTGTAAACCAGTTTGGTTTCGTAAAAGTGCTGTTTCATGGATTATGCGCTGTATTGTGTCCGTATGCCAAAATTTCAAGTTTGTAATCTTGGTCCTTGATTTTATACAGTTTAAATGGCATATTTGTTAAGAATTGTGTTATTAAAAGTAAGGAAAAAAGTTCAAATTTTTTTAGCGGATTTTGGAACTACCTATTTATAAATTATCAGCATATTTTCTTGAGAGAGATAATCAGTATTATTATTCCAATCATCTCGTCGAAAAGGGCACCATAATTCTCGATACCGTAAAACCTTGATAATAAGACCTCCCTTGGGACCCTTGAAAACTAGTATTCTTATTGAGGTGGTCTTAATATTGAGGTTGAATAAAGAGCAAAACAGTGAAAATGGACTATAAAAGTGTTGTCCTTATTTCGTCTTATTATTGAAGTGGTCTTAATATTGAGGTTGAATAAAGAGCAAAACAGTGAAAATGGACTTTAAAATTGTGTTCTTAATTTCGTCTTATTATTAATGTGGTCTTTAAGTGAAGTTTTACGGTATCTCCTTCCCTATTATAAAGACTAGCAAAAGCAAACTTGATTTGTACATAACTACAGCACCACCTTTCCAAACCGGCCCTCTCTTGGGCGAAACATTTCTTTAATAAATATTATAAATACAGTCAAACCTGTCTATAAAGACCACCCATGGTAACAGCAAAATGTGGTATTTATTTAAAGGTGGTCTCTATTAACAGATTAAATATCATTGAAAATGGTTTGATGGGACATCAAATTGGTGGTCTTTGCAGACAAGTTTTGCAATAGTGGTCTTTGTTTGCAGGTGGTCTTTAACACAGGTTTGACTGTATAAATATTTACCACCAGTTTAACGTCTCTCAGCAACCTAAGTTTTGATCTGGGACGGTTGCAATGTTTTACGTATAACTTATTAAACAAAAATACTTCATTACAATGGCATTATAATAGAAAACATGAGGTCATCCTTAACAAATTGTTTGTTTGCAGTTACGCAATCGACTCATGAAAAATGCCGCGACTCAGTTTATGTGTTCAGGTTCATCGATGAAAAAAATATTTTCTGTTGTTGTTTTACCTTGCGCGTAGAAAAAAATCATAGAATGTTTCTACACTTGAAGATAAGATAACATTGACTGTACACTTTTTATTCCTTTCATATGAAAATGAGTGGAAAAAGCCACAACATGGAAAGAAATACACACAATACATACAATGCATCAATACATATGTATGCACAAGTAGACTGTTGTTGAAGTCATTACAGCACTAAACTATAAAGACTAACCGCAATCAAACACATTTTTAAAATATAGCATAATATCAATCATTTTGTCTTAATGAAACTTATCGTTCAGCAATATACTGAATATTACGAAGAAACACTCAAAACAAGTAAATCTCGTTTGAACAATATCTATTTGATTCTACTGGCAAGCACATACATTGCAACACGAAGCACGTACATAAGTGATGTCATGTTGTACTTACTTAAAGAAGTAAGATAAACATCTAGACTTATATTTATGCATTTGAATATTTTATCCAGTATATTATATACAGTGATTCATTAATATATACATATAACGAAAGAAAATGTAGATTATGTAATGTCCTTGAAGATGAGTTTCATATTTTATTAGAATGTCCGTTATATCAAGAAATTCGTCAAGTTCATACTAAAAAATATTATTGGAAAAATGCAAATATCATTAAATTTATTGACTTGATCAATTCAAATAACAAAACTATTATAAGAAATATTACCATGTACACTTACAAATCATTTGAAATGAGAAACAAAACATTTTATATGAATTAATATACTCTCATGCAGCTTAGTACTCCATGTATCCAATGTCTAACTATACTTACATTATTTTATAGATACTGGTGTTTTTTTGTTTTGTTTTTTCAGTACAATGTTTATACTTATATAGGTTCATTAGATCTTATTATTATATGTAAAATTAACGCTATTAAGATAGTATCACATTTTGTACAAACACTGTTAAAACTATGTACATATATTATGATAGTATTAATGTGGCCATTGACCACATATATTGTAATTGTCCAACTGTTAATTTTGTATACTCATAGACTATAAAGTCTAATGTATTGAGAAAAAAACACTAAAACACTAAAAAACAATATATCTATTTCTTGTATTTCAACAGTGAAACCAATCTATGTAACCTCATCATCGTTTCAAGTCCAGTGTTAGTGGTGTGATTTATGTTTGAGCTTCATTACCCGTACATGCGGTAATATGGCCACATCGGGTACCCCATTCCAAAGCCATAAAATGGATAGCCCATCCCGAAACCATAACCATACGGCATTCCTCCAAACAACAGGCCAAGCCCAAATCCCCGACCGAACCGTCTTCTCCGTCGCCTCCATCTTTGGCACTCAGCCGGCGTCAGGGCATTCAGCAGAATGGCACCGATTAGCAGTAGAACAAACAACTGTTTATTCATGGTGACCTGGGATTCAAAAACAATTGTTATAATGAATAAGATATGTTTCACTGTGCGACCAACTTGATACTCATATCATAACAAGAAATTAGCAATATATAGCGCATATGTTGCATTAGAAGTGGATTTCGGTAATGGAAAATGGATTTCGGTTAATTTACCGAAATTCCGTGGATTTCGGTAATTAACGTACCATTTATCGAAAGGTTAACCAATCCGCGTCTGGTTACAAACGTTGTTCCGTTGACGAGAAGTTGGTTTAGTGTTTCACGTAAGATTTGATTGGTTTACACAACACTGATATGCAAATAGCAAAGTCGTGTTAGTACAGCTGCGCCGAAAAAGATTCACCATCGGGTCCCACGGTACACATACGGTTATCATGGTAGTATGTACCGTCGGAGTAATTTCGTTTATTATTATGCATCTTAATGAGTCACCTCTGCTGGCCAATGATGTTACGTGTAACAATTTGCAACTCTTCAACTGAAGATAGAAACAACCGTGATTTTTCTCGAATAAAAATTAACATGAATTTGAAGACTTACGTCGTTTAATATTTGAAATTAAATTATTTACCTGAATCAAAGTAGAAATCCTTAAATACTATGCTAATTTATTCAGAAAATGGAGCACATTTATATATATATGAGCTAATGCCCTTGTAAATCAGAGGTAGCTTAATTAATCAAATATAATAATCGACAATATTGTCCTGCTACACGAAAAACGGAAACACGAACAATAAAAACTGTGTAAAAACTGTTTCATGTAATTTGGGATATAAAAAACCTGCAAATGAAGGTTCCTGGCGACCTGGGAATTTTTTTATTGTCCTTGATCACGTCCCAGGTTCATTTAGGTACATGGTTTATGTAGTTTAAAGATGCATAGTCTTATCTTTTTGACATAATATTCTTAGTCATGTACTTGAGGAATCGGAGGTATTTGCCTTCAATACAGGCGTACTATACAATGCTGCATTGTCACTTATCTTACATGTTTTAAAAACCATAAAAAACACGAGTCCGATACGCGGGTATTTTCTATCTGGACCTACGCGCCGAGTTAGCGCTAGAGTAGGACATACCCGTAACGGACTCGTGTTTTGCAGTTCCATGAAACTTTACGAAAGTTTATAATACAGTGTTTAAAAGTACACATGTATGCAGGCATTAACATGCCATTTTCTCAGATTTATTACTTAGGATATTTTGAAAGAAAACACGACAATGTTACTTAAAGGTAACAATGCAATCATTTGGTCTTGCGTATAGTTATTCAGCGCACGCACATGCAATTATGAAAATATCATTTATTCCTACTTATATGAACACAGGATAGAACAGAACAACAATGACGTAAATATGATATAGAAATAAAAGTAAGTAATTCATGCGTTATAATAACCAATTGTCCTGATCTATACGAGGACATATAAATACATGTATCGCAATTGTCGTATTGGCGCGCATTATTTATTTGATGACATGTTGGCGCCCGTCAAACGTGAAGAAAGCAGCCAGCAAAGTTATGTTCATCAGTACATATAACTTATAAGTAATTTATAGTCCTACTGAAATAAAATGTATTCGACTGAGTTTATGTGTATAATTATTTTAAGTATTGAACGTAGACATACGACTAATGCAGTTTATATCTTGATTCGTCTGAAAATTGTGTTTGATTGCTAATTTATGAGAACGTTAACTGAGTGACGCTAAAGTGTGGTAATGAAGAATACAATTTCGTCTTAAAAGTCAGTCTGCATTAAATATATATTATTAGTTCATATTTACGATTTTTTAGATCTAAGACGCACGTATCTCTCGTGTCCGTCTCTCACTGACTAGACTAGTGCCTATCCGATCTCCCTCTTGTTACACGGATATAAAACAACAATATGAGAGGTCACTTATACGGTTCCGTATTATGTTTCATACTTATTGACATCCATGTTTAATACAGTGAGTCAATGTTAATTAAGCCCACCCCGTTCAATCGGTAGGACACTACAATGCCACTGTGAAGATCGAAGGTTCGAACCCGCCGAGCGGTGCGTCTTTTTTAGGCGACAACTTACTAAAATAATACAATCAAAGGTATGCGTCCCTCACCATTGATTTATGTGGGGAAGTTGCCAGCTGCTTCTGGAAGAAGAGGTTATTAACAGACTTCTAGTTGGGGAGTTGCTGCTTTTACTTGCAGACTACTTGTGTTGGTAACCCAAAAACTGGTTATATCAGCAGAAATACTGATTGAAAAAAACGACTTCAAGCTCAAACACCACGTGATAGATTATTGACGAGATACTGACGACATGCAAATCAGACCGAGAAGTGTAAAAACCGGTATCAGTTGTTGATGTTTTAGCGTTTTATACGTGTTTTGTAAGACTGAATTGCCGTATTTACGTCCGCTTGTCTAAAACATAGAAACAATTAAAATAGTTTACAAAATAAAATTGTATTAAAGTTCTCCGCGTTACGGCGGTAAAGTACAGTGGCATAGAGGTAACATGTGTGAACTTATTTGTATCTCGTGGCCAAGACTTATTAACTCGTTCCCACGACATATTTATCTCTAGCCACGACTTAACTATCTCGTTCCCACGACCGATTAAGTCGTGGGAACGAGGTAAAAATAAGTTCACACATGTCACCTCTATGCCACCGTAGTAAGGACTATTACCTGAGGATTAGCACGTTGGTATCAACACATTCACGACAACAACTTTGTTGTTCGGAAATTTCAACAATTAGTTACAGCTTAAGGACAAGACGAATCAATTAAATAAAACAGAACGATACAAATCTACTTTTGAAAAAGGAGTCATGCATATTCGCCACAAACCATTCGTCATGCCTATTACGGAAAAATACCAGAGTGTAAGACATGTTGATCAACCGAAACATATATTTGATTTTGACGCATCACCAGGATATGTTAAAATCTCCAAAAACAAAGCTAAGTCATTAAACTAGCATTGACTGATGGGCATGATTTACTAACATAAAAAAACAACAACAAAATAAAAAACAGTTCCCTCATACCAGACCGAAGATCGACTTTGTTTTGTGAACAATATAATTGCCAAAAATACCAATTAATTATATTAATTAGTAATTAAAGAAATGGTAGCTGTTGTCTTATTACACACGATTTCTTATCTATCACGTTCAACTGTTAATACTCAGTGCGCTTTCTCTTCCACATAAAAGTCGTATCAGATAAATAACTCACATTGTTGTCTATATTTTGACGCTCAAAGTGAACATTTTCATCACTTTGATGAAAAAACACACGCTTGATAAATATATATAACTCGTATGTATGCCAACGTTTTATATCGCTATTGATTCAGTTGCCTTAACTTTGTAATGAAGTAATTCAGTCGTCATTCAAAAATTGTTTTTAGTTCCTCGAACGACCACCGAAATAGGTCCCGGCTCAGATTGACTCTTCCATTCAGGAGTATTTTTACGTCTGAAAACATCTCAATAAATCGACCTATTATCGATTCAAAATTAGTTGATAATTGCATTATTGTGTACAATACAGTATGTTGATTAGTCAATATTTTGTCAAAACATCTTTTCATTGGCAGACTATCTCGATTTTGTTTACAAAAACGGTCACAACCAACCCGATATCCCAAATCATAGATGGGGACACCGGCAACAAACGTTTCTTTTCAAAGATGGCCTTACCAATTGCTAAATGTGCGTCGATTTCTTCAATACTAGATTCTTTGTCATCTGACAGATTAATTTTATTGGTCGCCCGATTTTGTTTTGCTGTATCTTTTGCTGTACCTCTTGTAACTTTGGTTGTAAATCGAAATTAACTGTATGTATGTATATAAGATAAGTCACACACGTTTATAGAGGAGTTAACTATTTTCCGAATGTGTCAGACGATTTTAATCATACTTCAATCGACTGCGTTTCAGAAGCTTTTCGGAACTCCTTTGATATGTTTCATACTGCGAGCGTTTGTGCTCGCGATAGCAGTAACATGAAGATGTATATCTAACACGAAACCAATATATTGTACACTGACAGAACTTTAAAAACATTCTAAGCTATTAATAATTCATTAACAAGTGGATAAAAACGGACGGAAGGACCAATTAGCTATATATTCATTTTGACCACCCTTAATAAAATGTTTGTTTCGTGGACCTCGACCAAGAATTGTGGCGTTGATCAGACGCTGTTTTCAGTATACACCCGTATCCGGACCGGATAATGGGTACTCATGTCATGCTCAGAAGATACACATATTTGAGGGGGAGCAAATTTTGGTATGGCACTCGGGGAACCGCAAATGAACTATTAATAGCTGTAGAACAAAACGTTCCTTAATGTATTTACATCTACAACCAACCGATACGTTCATTCATAACAAAAACAATACATTTTAATCATGTACAATATAATATTGTATCTGACATGAATCCATGTACCAATGCTTATACATAAACATATTATGCAAAAAGATTTAAGATTCGATAGATATAGACAAGCAGTTTTAGCAGTGTCTTGGTTAAACATCAGAAAGAAATACGCATACACAAGATGGTAATATAACGTAATATCACGCCAGAGTTCTATTATCCTTACAACATTTCAGCATCTCCGTCTTTCAATAACACAGTCTTGCACTATTACACAGTGATAAACTCATAAGAACAATATGTCATCAATTAAAAGAATCTTCTGTAACCAAAGCCACCATAGAAGGGCATACCATAGCCGAACCCGCCATAGCCGTATCCTCCATATGGGTAACCATAGCCATATCCTCCACCTCCGAGCAGCATTCCGAGTCCAAGGCCCAGACCCAGTCCACCAAATCCAAACCCACGCCCACGCCCACCGAATCCAAACCCACGCCCACGGCCTCGACCGCGTCTAAAGGAACGCCGACGCTGGGCATCGCCGGGCATGAAAGCGCTCAGCAGGATGGCGCATACCAAAAATGTGGCAACACGTTGGGTGTTCATGTTTGCCTGAAACAAAAAAAGAAATATGAAACATTGACCTGTGTGAAGTCGGATTATACGTTCATTAATGTATTTTTAATATTTATGTCATGCAAATTATTTGATGAAATAAACAGTCTATCTTTATTTTATGTGAAAATGAGAAAAAATCTACAAGCATTTCGTACGTTATTTTTGAATCGTTTTTTTTACAACAATTCAATGTTCATTTTTTGTCCAATTTTCAACATGTTCTTCCATAAGCGATTGATTTCGTCCCCGCCGGAATACGAGGTGGAAGACTGTGGGTGCATTATATTCAGCCAAATAGTCACGGAAGAACATAGGTAGAACCTTTCATCATTCAGTTCCAAATAAACTGTACAAAAAATATGGATTGATAATGAATTCAGTAAGATTTTCACAGACAGTTTGAGGACAGGGAATCATTCCATAAAACATACATATGATGGACAATAATGCTAAAACTTGTTTTGACCGCCAAAAAAATCGAATGTGAATTATTACTACAACATGGACATTGGTCCGGTTTCGAGAAGGCATTATTGTCCTTTTAAAACAATTATTTTAATAAGTACAGGATAAGTACATCAATTCTCGAAGTCATGAACCAAAAGTTTGAAGTTCACTCCATTCAGTACCATTCCGTACCATTTCGAATTTTATATATTGAAATATGTCTACAAAAAGCTTACCTTTGGATGAGACTGTTAGTTGACTGACTGGAGTAAAACTGAGTAACAACAAGTATAGTCACGTTGTTAATTGGTATCGCCTTTTATAGTCATATAAATATACATTTATACAGTCCAATCAATCACTTTTCTTTATCGCAAGCCAACTGTATTGGATGTTTTTGTTACAACTATTTACAGATGATGAACATTTGGGTGAAGTACACATCTCTTTCTAGCAGATTGTTACAATGAAAGTGTTTTTGTCCTGACGTTTTTTTACGTTTGATGACTTTCGACTTGGTGCTTCTGTAGATGCCGATTGAAATGCAATTGTGTTTTTTTCAACCTATCAGTAACGGTCAGCCAATGTAGCACAAGCGACGCCGTTAGATACCAACATTTATATTTTCGTAATGTTGGCATTATTTTCTATGATCTTGTTGAAGTTATCAAAGTTTCCCATAAAAATGTTGTACGAATACCTTTTTCGATGAGGATTAAATGAAATTTGTATGTTGACATTATCGAATTCTTTAATGGTTTGTTAAGGGGAATGTCGGTACTATTGTTAACAGGAAATGGCTGCAAAAAATCCCACAGAGATTGAATACATTGTTATATTTTTTTATTTCGGCTATGCATTATTATTTTTGGAGTAAGAATGTGGGGAGTCGTACAAGGTGGGAAAAAGATGAATTAGAAACTAGTGGTTGAAAAAAAGACAAAGCATAGCGTAGTATACAACACACTTCCTCATGACATTCCTACAGTTGACGAAGATGAGTAAATAAGTTACTTTAGCATTCATAAACCAACTTTGCAGGGGCTCCTTGAAAAACTTAGAATATGCTCTAACACTGTTTTATGGGTTATAAAACAGCTTCAATTATAAACTCAAATCTGATTGGCTGTATCGCATCAAAATTCTTCCAGTTGCCAAAACTTTCATCAAAGATTTCTTTGACCGCTGACATTGTCCAAACCTGTGCAAAACATTTGTCAACAGGGTGCATGTGAAACGTTTTGAAGGAGACAGCATCAACATGGAAAGAAACATATCTATGAGTTCTGACCGTTACATTTATGTTTTCTGAATATTATATAATCTTGCAAAACCTGGCAAGATTTCGTGATGTTATACTGATGTGTAATGTCGTTATGTTGAGTGCACACAACGAACATTAAGACCCTTTATACAGGATTGAGCATGGTCGAGGCGTTTCATTTAGAGGTTTAGTACTTAATTATAAATTACTTGCATTGCATTTTGTCATAGGTTTTGTATGTGGCTTTCCTAGTAGCTACTTATTATAAATAAATGAATATGAAATTATATTCTATTGCTTCTGCTAATACAGACTTATAAGGCCATCTACCTATTGATAAAACATAAAAAAGTCCGGATCGAAAAAAAACCTTAACTTTTAAGTATTAATTTATGCAATAAATATATAAGTAAATTATTTCGATTGTGTAAATTAGTTATTTGTTTTTCTGTATAAAACATATGTAAATTAAATTAATTATGCTACAATTCGTCATGACTTTCATCATAAAACAGTCAATTCAGACGAAGTTGTAAGTGGACTTTAGTGCAATTAGATTAATTAGCAGATAAACTTCTGTATATTTAATATATTGATGTGGTTAGCATTTGAGAAAAAAAACACCAATATTTCAACTTCTTTGTATCTTACAATGGTTCGGTGATCTCGCAATTCACGTCGCTTCATCATTCAAATGACGTCACGAGTGTGTGGTAAGGTTGATTAACAAAGAGTTTTTCAATAAAAAAAAAGAAAATTAACATACGATCGAAACATATTATTCTCAACAATCGGTGACATAACTGTCTGATAATTAAGTACAGAGCAATTCTACATTGGCCAATCAGTGTTAGCAGGAACGAAATTTTATCGTAATGCAGACCATCGTCCTTTGCCCAACTATGCGAATATGATCTAATATGATACTGACGTAGGAATAATTCCGAAATGATATTTGAATTAGGACTTTTTTTGAAGGGGAGATATCCCGCTCACATACTTCACAAAATAGCAATTATTATGCATAAGAAAAACATGAAGGTTTGTATTTCATAAATTTCTCTAAGATTCAATGCAAGAGATAAAAATCAAGTTATATAACACTAACGCGGAAATTATTAACTAACATATGGTTAATTTGTATAATATTCATCGTTAAAAAGTATCACTAAGCCACCAACATTTTCATAAAATATGATAGAAATTCCCCTCCAAAAAGTAATGAATTTGAACTTCCATTCAGTTTACGTCCTCAGCTACTTTAATATGTTAATAAGCAACTTGACATGGAATTACTTAACAAAATTGGATACAATTAGAATAAGGATTCTTTATCAAACAATACAAATGGCACCAAAAAGACCATCGAAACATACTCACACTGACCCATACGTCATGGAATGCAACGCAATTGCTAACGGTGTATCCGATAAGACATTAAGATAGGCATGTGCCATTTTATTAATTGTATGCAGCCATATCCTAGAGCATTAACTCAAAACAACATTAGGATAATTCTATTTAGATTTCTTATTTCCTTCCAACTTTTGATTGTGCAATATCTATGTACATTTTTGTATCTATATTATTAACACCGGTGCACAGGTATTGGAGTTGTCAGTAAAATGCTCAGTGGTGGAGGCCTACCTTAATTTTTTTGAAAGACTGCGGCCTATTAATTTCCCAATCCATAAATACATCATCGGGGCACATACACGCAACAACAACACTAATCAACCTTTGGGTGGAATCCATCATGGAACTTAAAACTTGTGATATTTCTTTTTTGACTCCAATATCCATATCACCCAGCGGCAAGTTGGATTTGATGTTTCTAGTTCTATTTAGTTTTAATGCAAACAAACAGATTACGGAGCAACATGTATGCTACTAACAACATTTTATTTTGGGGCGCTGTTTTCGGCATTGGAATTAATAGATATCGATCAGAAAATGATATATGTAGAGAGAGACATGTAGATGTTTATTCGATCTTTACATGCACATTTGTAACTCACAAAAGAAACACTTTAACATGCTGTCTTACTTTTCGATTAAGTATTTGTTTTGTGACTTCATTTGCAATTTCCACGCACTTTTTATTATTGTGTATGCGTTAAGTAAACAACTATAATAAGTATATGAATAGCGAATACATAGTGTTCATCACAGATTTATTAATCCATAAACATTAGAAAAACATTCCACCGAATTCTACGGTCTCATACAGTATATTAAGAATAGACACTGTTTGTCACTGATTTCAAATTTTCACCCAAAAAAACCAAACGGTCTATAACCAAATCCGCCAAATCTACCAAATCCACCATATCCACCATAGCCGCCAAACGGATACCCATATCCACCAAATCCACCAAATCTACCATATCCACCATAGCCGCCAAATCTACCATATCCACCAAATCCACCAAATCTACCATATCCACCATAGCCGCCGAACGGATACCCATATCCACCATACCCATATCCACCAAATCCACCATATCCACCATATCCACCAAATCCACCATATCCGAGTCCACCGCCTAGCAACAAACCAAGTCCTAACCCAAGACCAAGCCCACCCCCACCGCCCCCACCGCCCCCGTAACCACCATATCTATATCCACGACGACCACGACGACCACGTCCATGGCGGTGGCGTCTCTGGGCATCACCCGGCGCAAAGGCACTAAGTAAGATGGCGCAAATCAAGAGCACGGCAACACGTTGGGTATTCATCGTTTCCTGTAAAAAGTGCACGCAATTTTGAACACAACCTAATAAGCAAATTCTAGAATTTGTATTTCATTGGACGCATCTTATAATACTTATTCATGGCGGTGTTCATTCGTGTGTTTTAATACATAAATGGCGTACATTCTTTTGCTACAGAAATCCACATATATATTAAGACATATGATGATATTTCATGATAACTGGACAAAGTTATGACATGTAATGCGTACAACAAGGACCGTAACTTAAAGATTGTTCGAGTTAACGTTTAGTTCGCGAAGCTCTTGTGGCCATACATGCTTTAGATGATTTTCTTAATGATTTAACAAGGAATGTTGGAATCAATGTTTTGTTTACGAGGAACGTACGACTTCAATCGGAACAACTCGGCGGTATCCGGCAGAGCTCGGAATACATATCTCCGAGGTGTTCCGTGTGGTACGACTTACGGACGGAAAGCGATGGACGGTGATGATCAGAATAGCTATGTCTAGAGCATTTCGTGCAAAGGGTGATCGAAAACTGCTAACGTTATATGTGACCTACATTGTGCCCAATTGCTTCAATAAAATCAACAACGGGACGCAACTCGCGTGTCATTATTGAATTGACTAAATGCGATTAATGTTTCTAGCGTATTCAATATACTTTAATTGAAACGTTCAACTATATCTTACCCACGGCACAGATAGATTGACATTGAAGATGACATTGCAAAACACAAAGCTTGTATGGAATACATTTTCGAATAACCTACCTTAAAATTTATCAACAATTCCTATAAATTATAAATGTGTACAGAGATGTCCAGTGAATAGAACAATGACATGAACTTTTGAACAAAAAGAAACTGTGACCGCACTTCTTTTAGAAAAGACAAGAAAGCATTACAAACTTAATTTATACGTGTATCATTATTTGTAACACTGCACCGAAGCGTCCATGACCTGCATTATAATTTTGCATTTCTTTTTTTTAAAGAAAAAGAAACTTGTATAAATTCGGAAATGTGATAAGATCCTACCTTGCTGTTGGCTAAGTGTCTCCTGACAATGAAACAGAAATGCGGTTCTGTTCTATTGATTTATCCTGTTTGTCTTTTATACCAACATTAGTATCTTACAGCTGATAGACGTCAAATCAATCACGTTGATTGAGTATTTTGACTGTACAATAAAATGCATTTCAAAAGGTGAAGTACACACGACGTTTGTAAATAACATACTAAATCAATACTTTTCGTCTTGCGGAACATAAATGAACTATCATTAAAGTTATACGCACGCAATCGTGAGTAATTATCTGCATTTAGCATATCAAAAGGTAGACAAGAATGACAATACACCGCACAACAGTGCTATTAACTTTTTGTAATGATAATGATATAAGTAGGAAAATCACGAAGAAGATATAAATAACGATAGGTAGCAACACACGTATTACCTTATATTAACTTATACATGTAGTTGAAAACAGGAAAAAGAGCCAAATTCCAACAAGACCATCATACACGAGGCTGAGGAACTAAAATGATAAAAAGTGCGCCAGGATGGCGGAGGGTATGCAATAAACAATAGTGGGAGGGAGTGTAAAGTAAAACTACATAGAAGAAGAAAGGAGACAATAAAGGAAGACTTGACGTGGAAGTATGTGATTCAACTAATACCACAGCTCGCCATCATATAATGCAGAAAGACAAAAAAGATTTGCGTAAAATGTTCATTTATACTCCATGGTTTAGTTTTTTCCAGATCCAACTCCTATTTTTGAGTTTTAATATATACTCCATCCCAATTCTTAATTATATCTAGTTTCCAACATATCCATATGATCCTGCTAAGTTGGACTTTCCCACGTGCTGCCTTTTCTCACATGTAATATTACCACGTTTTGAAACCTCCGCTTACGGATAAATGAACAATACATTAACGACTGACAAATGCAAACAATGCCAAAGACAAAAGATAGTTTGAACCTTACTTACAAATTCATTGTGGCCATGGCAACGGAAACTTATAAGCTGAATTATATTTGCTTACAGTCAAAACAGAAACATACTTGTACATACATGATATGTGTCAAATAGAGATGGCATTGTTGATTATGTTAAATGGTATACCAAATTTTTTTTTTAATGATTTATGTAGTCTTCACAATAATGCAATGACTGTTGGATAATCTAGTTTCTTTTAGAATTTATGATACATTTTAGATGCTTAATAGCATTGTACACAATTTCCTACTGTATGGGATACGTACGCTTCTCGAAGTAGTTAAGTGCGGGTCACTTTAAATGCATCTAGTTAAAGTTGAACACTATTAAAATTTATTTGAAAAGTCTACTTAAATAACGTTTAAAGAAATATTTCAAATTAATTCTTTATATCTCAATAATTAATAACTGTCATTCCGAACCAATGAAGTTAATGCACTGTTGAAATATTTTGCTACGATTTCATTCATAAAACTAGCCCTCTCAATGTATCCAAGATAAGTTGAGTAACATGGATACGCTCTGGGAGGGGCTCCAATGGGTGGCAAAAAGGCGTTGTAATGGTCCATAGAAGCCGAAAGGTAAACTTTAATTTGTAAAATGTTGTTTAAATTACAAATTCATCAAGATATTAAAGGATCATAATGTGTATTTCAGAATCTTTTGATGTAATGTGGTATTAAATTGTCTTTCATTATTTACCATAGGATGTGCTCGATGGACCAATCGGAACAATTCCGACCATTATTACTGTTAATTTATAGTATCCACTCACCCAAAGTTCTAACGCATCACTTTCGGTTTACTTGATTTCGAAAAGACGAAGAAGAGAGAGGTTGGAAATTTATGGACATTGTAGTAGAAAACAACACACAATGAAATCACACAGATAACAAAAAGAAGTGTTTGAATAAGGTCCAGCAAATAAACGTGCATAAAATTACAGAAAAAATAGCTAATAATTTTAATAAATGTTCAATTTCGTATGCTAAAAACCTAAGAAATGTGCTCTATGTAATTAATTACTGAGCGTGTGCTGGACACCAATGGTTTATGATGTTCTGTCTATTTGCAGCATTACACGAGTCTTCTTAACTGGTGTCGAGAGGAAGGGCGCGGAAACTGTATATAAGATGTTACGTGCATCATGTGGATTTATGAAGGAATTTCAGATTACAACTTTTAAATCTCGTCACTTTGGATTGATATTCGAACTTGATATATTACAGTATTTCAACTTGACGTGAAACAAGACGCTCGTACTTGCCGAATAAGTCTTCGTTAGAACAAATAACGGAATATACATGTTTACAAACAAAACTATCCATTAAGACAAAAATAAACACATTATTCATTCAATAACTGATTATTTTTTTCCAAATTACATCGGATTTCAGTCCAGTTTATTGGATGTGTACGTAAACAGCTGGCCATGTTGTAACTGACCAAAACGGGTAGCACATATGTCATACAATGTTGATGTGCTTGTCTTGTGAATTTAAAGCTTATGCTATATTTTGACAGTGTCAATGTGTGTAATATTTTTCAAATTGTAAACTTTCTAGTCAATGTTTACAGTAAATGTTTGATGGCTACATATGGTAATATACGGTTTGCGAGTGTTGAAAGTAATTCAGAAATCTAAAATGTTATTCTGACTCATCAAAACTTCCCAGATGTTCCAGATACACTGACTTGTCCGAGCGCGATATATTGATCTAATGATAAACACTAACAGCTGGCATTAATATGGAATTTGATTATAAACAAGTCACGCGATATATAGTATACACAACTCGGCCTTCAGCACCACAGGTCTTCAGCGCTCACAGCGCTTTGATTTATTAGACCATTAGTTTAACTTTGGCGCTGGCGTTGGTATCACAGCGAAATCCGCATCAACATCCGATGGCTCTCCGCGGAAGGTGTTCCATTTGAATGTTGTGTTGTAATAAAGTCATATTTGAAGGAACACGAAAAATCGGTCAATGGCGCTACCGGGATTCGAACACGGGTCTAAGACGACGATGCTGTCTGAAAGAAACTGGGAATCAATCGTCGAAGCAGCATGCCGGACAAACGCGCGGTTGCATGTCGCCGAAAAAATAGTCTAGAATTTTCGATAAACCATTATCGTTGTATGTAACCCTTCTATTACCTGCTTGTTTCTTAATGCTTCATTTGCTACATGCAAAGCTATCATATTACAATTAGATTATTGGGCAGTCTACTTCTGTCGCCTAAATTATTGGATGTGATCAACATGTTGAGAATAAATAAAATGTCTTTTGATCAAGTCCTTTATTTCAGCCATTGAATTGTTTGGTGAAAATTCGTACATACTTCATAACCATTCGAATAGGTGTTTGTCAAATTGAAATAAAAAAGGAACACTGTTCGGAAACTTTGTGCAAGGTGTAGTTTTATTACCCACCACTATGTACTCAGCACCAATATATCTCACCAAACCACTCACCACTCAGATGTCTCACCACTCAGCACTCAATGCGTCTCACCCCTCACAACTCAGATGCCTCACCACTCACCACTCAGATGTCTCACCACCCACCACTCAGATGCCTCACCACTCATCACTCAGATGCCTCACCACTCATCACTCAGATGTCTCAACACTCATCACTCATATGTCTCACCACTCACCACTCAGATGTCTCACCACTCACCACTCAGATGCCTCACCACTAATCACGCAGATGTCTCAACACTCATCACTCAGATGTCTCAACACTCATCACTCATATGTCTCACCACTCAGCACTCAGATGTCGCACCACTCAGCACTCAAGGCGTCTCACCACGCAGCACTCAGATGCCTCACCACTCATCACTCAGATGTCTCACCACTCATCACTCAGATGTCTCACCACTCACCACTCAGATGAGTTAGGAGATTAGTGTGATTATAATATATTATTGAGTGCTGAGAATTATTTGTGATACACGTTCTTAGTGATTTGAGTGTGATTCTTAGATTGTGTGTAAGTAATCAGTACCGAGATTTGTGTATAATGGTTCTACAATGAGTTCTTACCCTCAAATCTCAGATTTACATTTAAATTTCAAAGAAAATGGACACAAAGAATACTCGGCACTCAGCATTGCTATTGACATCGGACTTTTTTGGAAACTCAGCCGCGGAAGTTTTACAGCTGAACGATGGGTATCGAGTATACTTCTGGTCCCAAATCTTTGCACGAAATCACATCAATTCAACACTGTGCGGAACAATCTGGCTCATGATTCTGAATCTGATTTCCCAACCAAGATATTCAGATACAATAAAACCTCAATAACAAGACCACCATTTGCACCCTTGAGAGCTGGTCTTCTTATTGAGATGGTCCTAATATTGAGGTTGAATAAAAAATGATATAGTGAAAATGGACTTGATCATGGTTTCATTGTGGAGGTGGTCTTATAATTGAGATGGTCTTCAAGTGAGATTGTACTGTACTTCTATAACTGTTTCGTTAAGAATCATTCTTCGGTCCTGTATTAATTGTTTTACATGACAAAGATGCTGTATGTTGTGCTATTGCAGTTTATTACTTTCAGAATTGAACAACAACAAAAATGACGCATTTGAATTAAATCTGAGAGATGCTATCGATTACTTGATCAAAGTTTAATCAATGTTTTAAAAAGTAAAGGTAAATGTAACTCAGGAATGTAAGAGTCTTGTAGTTGTAGTATTTCTCGGGTAAAACTTAACTTACTCCACACATTTTAATATCGTACAACGAATTATACTCATATAGTATATTTAAAATAGACACTGTTTGTCACTGATTTCATATTTTCACCCAAAAAACCCAAACCCAAACGGTCTATAACCATATCCGCCAAATCGACCATATCCGCCATATCCGCCAAATCGACCATATCCGCCATATCCGCCAAATCGACCATATCCGCCATATTCGCCATATCCGCCATATCCTCCATATCCGCCATAGCCGAGTCCACCGCCCATCAACATACCGAGTCCTAACCCAATACCAAGCCCTCCTATTCCTATTCCACCACCACGGCGTCCACCACCATGATGGTGATGTCTGCGTCTCTGGGCATCACCTGGCGCTAAGGCACTCAGGAAGATGGCGCAAATCAAGAGTGTGGCAACACGTTGGGTGTTCATTGTTACCTGCAAATAGTTCATGTAATTAGGCTTCTAATTTCAGCAAAACCTAGTTAGTGAATACTAAAATATATATCCCTTTGCAAAATACAATACAATACAATACCATACAATACAATACAATACAATACAATACAATTAGGCATTAAACATGTTACAAAGATTTATTTCCACATAATATAGTCGATGAGAGAGAAATAGTCATCAGGGACACAAATAGTAATATAAGTACAGAGTAGATTTCACAGATTTGTGGTGTTTCTTTTCGACAATGCGAAGAAGATATATTTTGCAAAGTTAATTTGGAGGCGTTTTGATTTTGAAGACATTTTAGTGCTGTGTCTACATTCTTCGTATGTACTGTATTCTGCTACAGAAATGTTATAGAAGATGCCATAAAGTATTTTAGTTGCAGATATTGTAGTTTTATAGCTAATTGATGTGTGCTTAATCATTCATACATATAACTATAATACTATCTCTTCAGTGAAGTAGTTTCTCCCTAGATTTCTGACAAAAACATCAACCATTGCACGACCCTGTCAAATAGTGTGAGCGATTAATGAGCAATTAAATTCAATATGATTTTTAAGAAACGTCATGTACATATATCCAAGAAATAACTGGTATTGCAGCCATGCCAACAAGTATTATTGGAAATGTGTGGGTGTATGCTTAAACACTGACAATTAAACTTTACAGACATCATTTTAAGTTGTTCGGTTGAACAACTAGTTCGTTGGCAATTTTTGACACTCGCATCGCCTTAATACGAAAACTACTTTTTACCGGAGGTGGTGCAAGAAAAACAGGTAAGTGAATCGGTTAAGAAATAGTTCAACATCTGAGCGTATTCTGCATATCATACTCAATACTGGTAGTTAACTTTACTGCGCGATGCAATGTAATTGATAAACAAAGAACACTTATGATTCGTACTATTCATTTAATAGCGGTAATGGCTTAATTTATTTTTAATCATTTTTTTCAATAAAATCTTATGTACAATACAGAATATTTTGTCATATCATTAACATATAATGATTTTTTTTTTTTTGGAAATATGATCTTTCGTACTATGAAGAATATAAAAAAGGTGGGTGAGATGTTTCAGGTAATAACATCGAATATGTTTATCTAGTACGAAACGAAAGTATTAGAATAACAAGATGTATTGTATATTCGTCAATGAGGAAAACTGAGAAATAGTTGGAAAAAACAGAAAAGTGTACAATAAAAGGTTTTCTATTTTTCACGAATAGTTTAAGAAAAGGTCAAACATATTCAGGGTCCATGAGACTTCGACATCATCTTAAATAACTACATGATTCCAAAATGTAGTATGTACAATTTTGTTCACATACACAACAACTATTTCGGCAATTCTTTTTTTTTACCAAGGATGAAGTAATCTAGATTAAGATGATCCCGAAAATGTTTGTCATTTTAAGAAATTGAAAACTAGATGCAGTTCTTTTCCTCAACGAATAAAGTAGGTTAACATATTTTAATCAAAGTTGTGCATTATTCAAAACTTTGCTCAAATTTCGAGAAAAAACATTCACTTCAGACTGAAACTGATCTACATCAAATCAGGAACAATCTTTAAGAAATGATCTCAACAAAGTTTTGACAATCATTGAGATCTGAATTTAAAAAAAATGGATTTGCAACATCTGTCATAAATTATGTTATAAGATTTAGGTTTGCATTACATTTGTTCGGAATATGAAAGAAACTATATTTTATCTTGATCCTGATTCAGCAAACTGTTTCTTTGTGGACACGAGGACAAATCGTTGCTGTGTCTAGATTGTTATGTTTCCAAATAAACCATTTCCTTACTCAAAACAGTGAGATAAAAGTGTTATATTTCCAAATAAACCATTACCTAAATGAAAATTATATGATAAAGTCGTACGTACCTTGTTGTATGCTGGTTGTTACCTTGCAATGTGAACCAAATCACGTTCCATACTTATCATTTATACCCACATTGTCTATCCATCGTCCATTGTCATTAATCAGAGGTTCAAACAGACTGCTTAGTCAAAACATTCAGATCTTAGTAGAAAAAATAAAATCCATCACATTGATTGAGTAGCCTAAGGTGTTGAGGATTGCTGTGGGACGCAACAACAAGTATAATCTATAATTATTTTAAGTTCCGATTTTCAAAAGGTTCATTGAACCCTAAAAGCTAAAGGTCAATTTGACCACGGACCTATATACCATAGGTCCGTGATTTGACTGAGGGAGACCAATATCTAAGTACACAATATATCCTTATTATTCCTGTACTTTTTCGGCGCAGTCGTACTAACATGGCTTTGCTATTTGCATATCAGTGATGTGTTAACCAATCAAAGTTTACATTAACCACCAAGGCAATTCCTCTTCAGTCGAACAACGTTTTTGTAACACTGACGAGGATTGGTTAACCTTTCGATAAGGCATACGTTGCTTGCTTCAGATTGCGTCGACCATTTTTTTCTAGATATTTCTTGTTCTTTTCAGTTTATGCACTTTGTATTAATATCGCATACGGATCTGATTGGGAAGGTCCTGTTTAATGAATGTTCAATTCTTTCTACTAATTAACATTAGCATATGTCGATTTGTCAAAAAAACATTTCAACCATGCACTGAATTCATTTCCAGACATGTAATTGCCGCGTTCCCGCATGTCTGACATAGATATGGATTCGAATTTCGGCCTAGGATTGTCAGTGCGAGCTTTGACTTTGTTTGCATATATGCGGCATAACATTCAACAAGAATGGAACGCCGCAACTGCCTTATCAGCTTGTATAATCGCTGCCTCCGGCTTGATCACTTCAGTTAGATGTCATGCTGCGCGCGCACTGTTGGATACCGATCACGCACACACCGATTTATTGTGTATTCAAAATTATAGGGAAAAAATCGTTAAAAAGGACGTCATCAACATAATTATTTCCCGATAAATCGCATTAATTTATTCTTTCTTTAGTCTTTTCCTGTCTTCTCAATTTACCGTTACGTTCAGTCTATTGTCAAAATTTCACAGTTTTAAACACGTGTAACTGGCTTCTTTAAGATCCAAGATTAAAGAATAAAGTAATTGTTAAACATCTGCACATCTTTTATACTACGTAAAATCACGGACGTATATGTCCGTGGTAAAATAAAATATTTTAAAAGAAAAATATAAAACAAGAAAATTAATAATAATATTTAAAAAGAAGAAAAAAATGGTAAAGTTCTGAGTACTTATTAACCACAAATATACTTTACCCGACAATTATATCTTCAAAAGTATTACTGAATTCATCGTTGCTTACCGGAGACAGTATTTTCAGGGTTTTTTTCCAAATACATTGCTAATTTAAATCAAACAGGGAAGCATGAAGATCACATTTAATTTAAATTTTAAAAACACCATTAAAATATATATATTTTGTAGTTTGTACACATATGTGAATAAATATTGTACTTTAAATATAAATGCTTTTAATATGTATCTAAAAATGGGATATTTTATAAAATTACAGTTTTTCGTGCGTTTTTCAGTTATAACTATAAGGAGCAATAGTAACAATTTTAAATCATACAGGGAAGCATGAAGATAATAATCAATCATAAAATAATTCATATCATTTTAAAAAGGAAACATTGAAGTTTGTGCTCATATTTGAATAAATTATGTGAATTAAATAACAAAAAAAATATGATAATCTAAAAAGCTGTTTACTCTATATTTCTATAGCCACAAATTGAGGCGGACTGACAAATCGATACCGCCGAGAGCGTATTTTCAAGGGAGACAATTTCGTCAATAAGCCAGCGATTTGCTTGGGATTTTTGGCAATGTTGACGTTACAACTAATGTTAACTCCACCACACAAAAATAACTTTTCTGTCATATGTATTGTCACGTGTATTAGAAGTGTCGTCACATGTATGAATGAAAGTGTCACATATCAGGGTAAAACTACCGCACGTAATGTTGACCCCACGACACGGAATGAAAAGTTTGTCGCATGTAATGATAATACCGTCACAAGTAATGACGAAACCTTGACGTACAATGCTGGTTTTGATTTAAACCCCCAGCATTTTATGCTGACAGTTCCAAGGCTGTAATTCGCTATATGATTGTTGTTTCTGTTTATGTTATGAATGTGTTTTGTATTTCCCTTTCCCCTATGCAATTCTGTCACTTTATACAGTGTTCAGATTGTTTCCTGCCCATTTTTGGCCTATTAAGGCCATTTGTCTTGACTTGTCCTGTGATCTTTTCCATCCATTAATTCCCACATTCCCTTACTGTCCACTTTGATTCTCCTAGTTATTCCTTGTGGTATGCTGGGCCATTCCTTGCCCCCCAGTTCCTTAATATGTGTACCGTTTGACCTCCTTTAGTGCCTTATGTTTTGTGGATGGATTGTTGTTTTTCCGGAGATCTGCGTGGGGAGGCATTGTCTTATGTATGTGGCTTTCCCTGTAGTTACGTATTCTCTCTCTTCGACTGCACGTGAAGTTGTAACGTCAAATAAGGCAGTTGCGGCGTTCCATAAACAAGCGTTCCAATGAAGGCTGATACATTATGTCCGATATAGTCACGAACAAATTACATACATTAATGTATTTTATATCTGGCCCATTAAGTTTTGGTTCTTTTAAATCTGTTTATATTCTACTAGGTAATCACTGTATGCTCCACAGTGCTATTACGTACGTTTCATTTAATAAATGTTCACGATTTGAGAAATAATGAATACTTAATTTAGTTTGATGCTTAATTGGTCGCTTTAATTTAAATGTTATATACATTGTAACATTAATACTGATTTATATTCACATTTGCTTTGATAAAATGGATATAACTGTACATCATTCTGTACATTAAATAAAAATACACGTAAGCTACGTTACGACAAGCCCTGGAAGATCACGATTAAATGTGGTTTCTTTCAAACTATGAAAAATGTGTTACATTGTAAATAGTGTCATGTCTATTGTTCTATTGTTATATATTTATGTATATACAGAAATGATAGAAAACGAATATATTTTTCTATTAATTAGCTCAAAATTCTCAGATTTAAGATCAAAATATATAAAAAAAATACTACTACACATGGCCCACGAAACAGAAATTGTCTAATCTTATGACAGCAACATCAAACATTATTGTCACCAATTTGGCCAAATACTTATTCTACGCCAATCTAATTAGAAATTGAATAATTTTATGCTCATATTTTGACATATTTTGTATGTATACATGCACTGTAACATCATGTGCTCTTCAGACAATCTATGCCTTTTGTCAGAAATATTTTTGTATAATTGCTATAAAACATGTTAGTATGTTTTGAATGCAATAAACTATTTGTAGTTGTAGTTGTAGTATAATCTCATACATTGTTTTGTTGTTGTTTTTTTTCAGGTAAAATTGTAATTGTTTGTGTATCTATATCTGCCTATCATAATGGCTTATGTAGCATTATGTTGTAAACATGTATATATCATAGAGGCTCACAGGGAAGACTGGGCTTGCCTCTTTAAATAAAGTCATTATTATTATTATTATTATAAGAGATGTTTTAGCCAATGTAACACCAATAGTGGAAGTAGCCAATTCAATGTTTTATATGTTCAGATGAGCCAGATACATCTTTAAAGAATATGATAGTTTTTAACATCTTGAAGAATTTTGACGACTTAAAGTCAGTTTTCATTTTTAGGATAGACACAAGTTTATGATTAATAAGTTGAGACCGATTCTGGAAAAGTGACTCTCATTTGATCTATATCAGTTTCAGTAATAAGTATAATTAATCGACATCTTAAGATTTTTTTTAAAGTTTTAGATGTTTGCACAATTTTGATTAGAAGATATTTATTGTGTTTGTTTATGAGAGCCACTATATAAAGTACTCAATTGCTCCCAGAAAATGGCAAATACTTTTCAGGATCGATTTGATCCCGATAAGTTTATCCTTTTTGAACATGGTGCCTGTATTAGTGACGTTGGTTATGACGTCAGGTATTTCCCTATCAACGTTCTAACGTCACAATCTAAGTGTTTTGTCCGAAGATATTTTTTAAGGCTTAATCGTGATTTTACGTTTAAATTTTCAAACAAATGACGTTATTTATTACATCATAACCATTGTAGTTTAAAGTACTTTTGGTGTAGCCATTTTATCTGATCGGTCGTGGACATTTCCAGTCGATAATAAAGTATCAGTGATAAGTCAACACATATCCGGAAATGTAAGTAAATTTTCATGAATTTGGAAAATATCGATTTCCTTTAAATTCATGATTTTGCTGATACTTTAGCTTACATGTTACATTAGGGAACGTTATAGGCATGACGTCGCAGTCAATCCATTCTCGACAGCTCTCGGGCATTTCCGTACCACTTCGTTACTCGGATAACACCCTCTAGTGTATGTAAGGCGGAGCACTATGTAGCAAAACTCAACATTTTGTGCGGTCAAGAAATAGTTCTCGTAAAACGGATTTATAATTTCAATAACTTCGATAAATTCATGTAAGAGATGGATTATCGTTATCATTTCTAGTTAAAAACTTACATATTTCAGTCTTCAAAAAGCTTAAATATTACATTCATCAGCATTCCAGCGTTCATGTCGCCATCTTGTTTTTATGACATTCGAATGGTATTTCCGAAAGTAGTGCCTAACGTACATCCGAGGCACTTGACGTAGTTGGCCGAGAATTTCCGAATGGAATGAATCGTGATCCGGTCTACCTTGGTTTTTACCCAAGGACGTTTGTATTTCCATCAGATTGTTAGGGGCAATGTGTTATATGATACACGGGGCATAGCGTTACAATGTAACACGATGCCCCGTGTACATGCCAACATATATATAGCAACAGAAAACTACCACTGAATATTTGTAAACTTACGTTTAGTATGTTTTACTGTTGATAACGTATAGATCTACATTTAACTTAACATTTATCATTATTCAATAGAGATCTCAAGTACAAATAATTAGATCGAGTAGATCTGTAAATTATTGTCTTTGTAGAATGGTTCGAAACTAAAAAATAACAACACCGCCACGAACGTTCATGCAGATGTCATTTAAGGGGGATTTAACGATGTAGTATATATGGACAAAGTATCCGATCAATTGCCAAACAGATTAAAATTAACCCAATGACATTGTGTTGATACATCAAAAAGCAAATAAATCTGGAACTGATAATTTTGATAGCTTCTCAGATCGATCTTTCGATCCAGTTTTAACAGATTCCCATGAGAATATGTTGCAAAGTTATCTAAAAACTGCACGTAACGTGTATTTTGGTCTGAGCCCCAATGAAGTCCGTGTCTTAGCCTTTCTCATCCGGGGTTGGGACTGTATATGGCGGAGATACAGAACATGTGTGATATGTTTAAAATACTGATAGTGTTAACATGATGATGATTTGTTATATATTTAACTGATGGCGATATACTTCACCGGATGTTGGTACAGTTTGTATCCTGTTGGTACCAGTTTAGGTGCTGTAAGTACAGTCAACCTGATGTTGATACAGTTTATTTCATGTTGGTACAGCTTATGTCATGTTGGTGCAGCTTACCTGATTTTGGTACACCTTACCTGATGTTGGTACAGCTTACATGCTCTTGGTACAGTTTATGTCATGTTGGTACATCTTATGTCATGTTGGTACATCTTATGTCATGTTGGTACAGCTTATGTGCTGTTGATACAGCTTATGTCATGTTTGTACAGCGAGTGTCATGTTGATACAGCTTATGTCATGTTGGTACAACGAGTGTCACGTTAGTACATCTTATGTCATGTTGGTACATCTTATGTCATGTTGGTACAGCTTATGTGATATTGATACAGCTTATGTGCTGTTGACACAGCTTATGTCATGTTTGTTAAGCGAGTGTCATGTTGGAACAGCTTATGTGCTGTTGATACAGCTTATGTCATGTTTGTACAGCGAGTGTCATGTTGATACAGCTTATGTCATGTTGGTACAACGAGTGTCATGTTGGTACATATTATGTCATGTTGGTACAGCTTACCTGATGTTGGTACAGTTTATGTCATGTTGGTACAACTTATGTCATGTTGGTACAGCTTACCTGCTCTTGGTACCGTTTATATTATATTGGTACAGTTTATGTCATATTGGTACAGTTTATGTTATGTTGAGACATATTATGTCATGTTCGTACATCTTATGTCATGTTGGTACAGATTATGTCATGTTGGTACAGCATATGTAATGTAGGTACATCTTATGTCATGTTGCTACAACGAGTGTCATGTTGGTACAGCTTATGTGATGTTGATACAGCTTATGTCATGTTGATACAAGTTATGTCATGTTGGTACAACGAGTGTCATGTTGGTACAGCTTACCTGCTCTTGGTACCGTTTATATTACATTGGTACAGTTTATGTCATGTTGGTACAGTTTATGTTATGTTGGTACATCTTATGTCATGTTGGTACATCATATGTTATGTTGGAACATCTTATGTCATGTTTGTACATCTTATGTCATGTTGGTACCTCTTATGTCATGTTGATACAGCTTATGTGCTGTCGGTACAGCTATGTTTGTACAGCGAGTGTCATGTTGATATAGCTTATGTCATGTTGGTACAACGAGTGTCATGTTGGTACATCTTATGTCATGTTGGTACATTTTATGTCATGTTGGTACAGCTTATGTCATGTTGATACAGCTTATGTGATGTTGATATAGCTTATGTCATGTTGGTACAGCTTATGTGATGATCATACAGCTTATGTCATGTTGGTACAACGAGTGTCATGTTGGTACAGCTTAGGTGATGTTGTTACAGCTTATGTGCTATTGATACAGCTTATGTCATGTTGGTACAGCTAATGTCATGTTGGTACAGCTAATGTCATGTTGGTCCAGCTTATGTCATGTTGGTACATATTATGTCATGTTGGTACATCTTATGTCATGTTGGAACAGCTTACCTGATGTTGATACAACTTATGTCATGTTGGTACAGCTTACCTGCTCTTGGTACCGTTTATATTATATTGGTACAGTTTATGTCATATTGGTACAGTTGATGTTATGTTGAGACATATTATGTCATGTTCGTACATCTTATGTCATGTTGGTACAGCATATGTTATGTTGGTACATCTTATGTGCTGTTGATACAGCTATGTTTGTACAGCGAGTGTCATGTTGATATAGCTTATGTCATGTTGGTACAACGAATGTGATGTTGGTACATCTTATGTCATGTTGGTACATTTTATGTCATGTTGGTACAGCTTATGTCATGTTGATACAGCTTATGTGATGTTGATATAGCTTATGTCATGTTGGTACAGCTTATGTGATGATGATACAGCTTATGTCATGTTGGTACAACGAGTGTCATGTTGGTACAGCTTATGTGATGTTGGTACAGCTTATGTGCTGTTGATACAGCTGATGTCATGTTGGTCCATAATATTTGCTGTTGGTACAGCTTATGTGCTGTTGATACAGCTTATGTGCTGTTGATACAGCTAATGTGCTGTTGATACAGCTTATGTCATGTTTGTACAACGTGTGTCATGTTGATACAGTTTATGTCGTGTTGGTACAACGAGTGTCATGTTGGTACAGCTTATGTGCTGTTGATACATTTTATGCCATGTTGGTACAACGAGTGTTATGTACAGCTTATGTCATGTTGATACAGCTTATGTGCTGTTGATACAGCTTATGTCATGTTGATACAGCTTATGTCATGTTGGTACAGTTTATGTCGTGTTGGTACAACGAGTGTCATGTTGGTACAGCTTATGTTCTGTTGATACATTTTATGCCATGTTGGTACAACGAGTGTTATGTACAGCTTATGTCATGTTGATACAGCTTATGTGCTGTTGATACAGCTTATGTCATGTTTGTACAGCGAGTGTCATGTTGGTACAGTTCATGTGCTGTTGATACAGCTTATGTCATGTTTGTTCAGCGAGTGTCATGTTGATATAGCTTATGTCATGTTGGTACAACGAGTGGCATGTTGGTACATCTTATGTCATGTAGGTACATCTTATGTCATGTTGGTACAGCTTATGTCGTGTTGATGTCATGTTTGTACAGCTTATGTCATGTTGGTACAGCTTATGTCATGTTGGTACAGATTATGTGATGTTGGTATAACGAGTGTCATGTTGGTACAGCTTATGTTCTGTTGATACAGCTTATGTCATGTTTGTACAACGAGTTTCATGTTGATACAGCTTATGTCATGTTGGTACAACGAGTGTCATGTTGGTACAGCTTATGTCATGTTGGTACAACGAGTGTCATGTTGGTACAGCTTATGTGCTGTTGGTACAGTTTATTCCATGTTGGTACAACGAGTGTCATGTTGGTACAACTTATGTGCTGTTGATACAGCTTATGTCATGCTTGTACAGCGAGTGTCATGTTGATACAGCGAGTGTCATGTTGGTACAACGAGTGTCATGTTGATACAGCTTATGTCATGTTTGTACATCTTATGTCATGTTGATACAGCGTATGTCATGTTTGTACAGCGAGTGTCATGTTGATACAGCTTATGTGCTGTTGATACAGCTTATGTCATGTTTGTACAGGTATGTCATGTTGGTACAGTTTATGTGCTGTTGATACATCTTATGTCATGTTTGTTCAGCGAGTGTCATGTTGAAACAGCTTATGTCATGTTAGTACAGGTTATATCTTGTTTGTACAACGAGTGTCATGTTGATACAGCTTATGTCATGTTTGTATAGCGAGCGTCATGTTGGTATAGCTTATGTGCTGTTGATACAGCTTATGTCATGTTAGTACAGCTTATGTCTTGTTTGTACAACGAGTGTCATGTTGATACAGCTTACGCATGTTGGTACAACGAGTATCATGTTGGTGCAGTTTATGTGCTGTTGATACAGCTTATGTCATGTTTGTTCAGCGAGTGTCATGTTGAAACAGCTTATGTCATGTTAGTACATGTTATATCTTGTTTGTACAACGAGTGTCATGTTGATACAGCTTATGTCATGTTTGTATAGCGAGCGTCATGTTGGTAAAGCTTATGTGCTGTTGATACAGCTTATGTCATGTTAGTTCAGCTTATGTCTTGTTTGTACAACGAGTGTCATGTTGATACAGCTTACGCATGTTGGTACAACGAGTATCATGTTGGTGCAGTTTATGTGCTGTTGATACAGCTTATGTCATGTTTGTTCAGCGAGTGTCATGTTGAAACAGCTTATGTCATGTTAGTACATGTTATATCTTGTTTGTACAACGAGTGTCATGTTGATACAGCTTATGTCATGTTTGTATAGCGAGCGTCATGTTGGTAAAGCTTATGTGCTGTTGATACAGCTTATGTCATGTTAGTTCAGCTTATGTCTTGTTTGTACAACGAGTGTCATGTTGATACAGCTTACGCATGTTGGTACAACGAGTATCATGTTGATACAGCTTATGTCATGTTTGTACAGCGAGCGTCATGTTGATACAGCTTATGTCATGTTGGTACAACGAGTGTCATGTTGATATAGCTTATGTCATGTTGGTACAACGAGTGTCATGTTGGTACATCTTATGTCATGTAGGTACATCTTATGTCATGTTGGTACAGCTTATGTCATGTTGATGTCATGTTTGTACAGCTTATGTCATGTTGGTACAGCTTATGTCATGTTGGTACAGATTATGTGATGTTGGTATAACGAGTGTCATATTGGTACAGCTTATGTTCTGTTGATACAGCTTATGTCATGTTTGTTCAGCGAGTGTCATGTTGATACAGCTTATGTCATGTTGGTACAGCTTATGTGATGTTGATACAGTTTATATCATGTTGGTACAACGAGTGTCATGTTGGTACAGCTTATGTGCTGTTGATACAGTTTATGCCATGTTGGTACAACGAGTGTCATGTTGGTACAACTTATGTGCTGTTGATACAGCTTATGTCATGTTTGTACAGCGAGTGTCATGTTGATACAGCGAGTGTCATGTTGGTACAACGAGTGTCATGTTGATATAGCTTATGTCATGTTTGTACAGCTTATGTCATGTTGATACAGCGTATGTCATGTTTGTACAGCGAGTGTCATGTTGATACAGCTTATGTGCTGTTGATACAGCTTATGTCATGTTTGTTCAGCGAGTGTCATGTTGATACATCTTATGTCATGTTAGTACAGGTTATGTCTTGTTTGTACAACGAGTGTCATGTTGATACAGCTTATGTCATGTTTGTACTGCGAGCGTCATGTTGGTATAGCTTATGTGCTGTTGATACAGCTTATGTCATGTTAGTACAGCTTATGTCTTGTTTGTACAACGAGTGTCATGTTGATACAGCTTATGTCATGTTGGTACAACGAGTATCATGTTGATACAGCTTATGCCATGTTTGTACAGCGAGCGTCATGTTGATACAGCTTATGTCATGTTGGTACAACGAGTGTCATGTTGGTACAGCTTATGTGTTGTTGATACAGCTTATGTTATGTTGGTACAACGAGTGTCATGTTGGTACAGCTTATGTGCTGTTGATACAGCTTATGTCATGTTGGTACAACGAGTTTCATGTTGGTACAGTTTATGTGCTGTTGATACAGCTTATGTTATGTTGGTACAACGAGTGTCATTTTGGTACAGCTTATGTGCTGTTGATACAGCTTATGTCATGTTGGTACAGCATATGTTATGTTGGTACAGCTTATGTGCTGTTGAAACAGCTTATGTCATGTTGGTACAGCATATGTTATGTTGGTACAGCTTATGTGCTGTTGATACAGCTTATGTTATGTTGGTACAACGAGTGTCATTTTGGTACAGCTTATGTGCTGTTGATACAGCTTATGTCATGTTGGTACAGCATATGTTATGTTGGTACAGCTTATGTGCTGTTGATACAGGTTATGTGTTGTTGGTACAGCTTATGTCTTGTTTGTACAGCTTACCTGGTGTTGGTACGGCTTACCTTATGTTGAAACAGTTTTTGTCATGTGAGTTCAGCTTACCTCATGTTGGAACAGCTTACATGGTTCATATGTGGTCATAGGCGATGTGTTTTGCTTTGTTGAGACATTGAACTGTACTACTATATGCACTCAGTTTTATTTATTGTCATTAGTTACCATATGTTTTTGTCGAAAATTGAATATACTTACAGTGTAACATTTTGCCCCAAGGACTATAACACGTTGCCCCAAATCTTGGGACAAAGTGTTACATATACTCGACAATTTCAACGAGTTCTAAATTGTAAATACAATGTACATACAATGTAGTTTATTTATGTTATTAAATACATTTTATGATTAAACTTTCGTTGTTTATTATAGAAACTTTGAAAAATGAAACACTTCGCCCCGGTCTCTCCTATTCAGAAAGTTAGTCATGTTTAAGCAGTAAAAATCAGCATTGGTTGATTTATTTAACCACTAAAATGTAATGTTGGTGTCTTGTGATAATCATTACGTGTATGATATATTGTGATGTAAACAGCAGTGTTCAAGTGCTCGAATACAATTTACATAAAAATGTCATAGTAATACTTCTTTGTTGTTTTATGAGACTGTGAGGTTAGAGGAATTGGATTGATTTTCACACCTCGCCAATTTTGTGATCACGCCTCCCCATCAGATAAAGGGGTCTTTTTAAGCATTTACGAGGTATGTCTAAAAAGTTCGTGGACACCTTCGATTTTCAGAAACATAATGCGGATAACGAAAATATAAATAATAACTAATGCGCTCCTCACTGCGCCAAAATATTCGTGTGACTTTATCTGTTAAGAAAACAATATTTACTTGAATATCTGGACTGCGCCGGTCGGTCAAACATATATACATATAAATGCGTATATTTTATTTATTTCACAACATTTCCTTAATTAAATCGTGCCATTTCATGGGGATTAAGTCAATAAAGACATTAAGCTATGTTACCCCGATATGTTGACGTAGACATTATAAACATCAATGTTGTCCACGAACTTTTTGGACATACATGTACCTCGTAGTGTTTCTCTAAAACGAAATTGCCTGAACTGGTATTGGACATAACTAGGCGATTGTGTCTCTGACAACGAACGTTGCTTTAATGCTTAAAGCTCAATACAGAATAATGGAACAAAAAAGCGCACACATTCGATGAAATTCAACAAAATTTATTGCAAAGTGAAATAAGAATAACGTAGGTATCGAATAATTTACTAATTAATACAGCATGGATTTGTTTCATATTTTTGAATAGTTGCCCCTTTCCACCACACTGTAATGCGTTTTCTCGCAAAGATGTGATTGCAAAAATTAGCCATCTTGAAGAAGTTTTGCGTGTGGCCGTTCTCTTTCTGTTGTTGGATAGTTTAAACCTGTTGAGCTTTACTTACGTGACAAGTTTAAGATGCTGCATCGAACCCAAATTGAAGCGCTCATGTACATTATCAGTTAAACGTGATATGTTTTACTCAGTTATTGATAACGGTTTCAATTTTTGAATGAGCAGGCATGCACGTATTAGTCGAAAGCGTAATAACCTTTACAGAAAAGGCATTACAATGAGCTTACTTGATAAGCAATTGTTTGGTTTACATAGGAAATAATTGTTTGAATGAAACATACCGTGACATATTTGTTTTGAACCAATTTGGTCAATAGTTGATGTATACATTTCACAAATTTAATATTTTGAAAATATCATATACTGGTTAAGTAGACTCTAGTCCTTATTAATAGTAAGGCTGATAATTGTCTCTGACTGTGGTGACGGTTCGTGTTCTGCCACCAGCTCCATAAGCTCCACCGCCATAAGCGGGTACCCCTCCGCCGCCATAACCGGGTAACCCACCGCCGCCATAAACGGGTGGTCCTCCACCATACCCGCCAATACCGCCCCCGTACGGGCTGACTCCACCCACTCCGCCAGAATAACCCCCACTGTACGGCATGTAGCCAGGGCCTCCTGCCATGTAGCCGCCGCGGCCTCCCCTGAGCCCTCCAGTTACACCTCTTGTAATAACCCCAGCAGCAAGCCCTGCCGCTGCCACACCCAGTACTGCCCCTGAAACAATGCACCAATATCAACTGTGATGTTAAATATCTTAATTAACATTATGTTTAAAGATAAATAACAACCATGATTCATGAAATGTTATGTTCCATTCGGAATATACCGGAAATCTAAACTCGTCATTATGTATATCTAAAGGCAAAATGTTTTGTAATACTAAACAAATTAAAAAAGTCAAATATGTTTCACTTTGGTCGTGGTTTCAGTGTAAGATTATATACTTTTTTATCACTACATTATTGGTAAGACACATTTCAGTAAAGTTGTGTGCTTATAAACCGACTTCTTGTTGTTCAGATGTATTCACCACAGCTGCTGAGCATTGCTAATTTTGCGTGGCCCAACAATGATCCATTTGCATTTTTTCAAACATTGCTACTTGAAACGCTCATCTGTCTTTAAATTAAGACACAACACAATTGATAGATACATTTTCAAATCATTAAAGTCAAGACGTGATTCGCTCGACAGATTTTGATATCACTGACCTACGCTCAGGTGACGATTCAGGTTTGCCTGTTGTATAATTTGATAATTAACTTTACCTTCATTAATTCATATCAAAAGCACTGAACACACAAAGTGATTGTCGTTAAGTTTGTAGTCGCACGTATACTACACATTGAATGATGAATCTATTCTAATTCATCAGATGTTTTGTTTTACATTTTTTATTCATCGACGAATTATAATAATACATTCCTGTATATAAATCTTCACTTGTTGAAAACTTGATCTTAAACATTGTTCGTCCCTCTCCATAGCTGCTGTGATGAAGCGTTAGGTCGATTACACATTGATACCCCCCCCCCCCCAAATAAAATAATCATTTTTAAAAACTAATATAAAATCTCAATGGATGATCCAAAGTTTTAGTGGTCGGGTTAGGGTTAATCAAACAAACTTTTTAATGAGTGAGTTAAACTCCCGTTCTAGCAATATAACAGTTATTTTCATGAGATCAAGCAGATACTAACAGACGTGGTAGTTTTACAATAGATAAGATGAAAATCAAGATCTGAATCTATATTGCAATATAACCACACTATTCCATTTCCATCTGGTATGAACAATTATCACGATACTTGTCTAGTTAACCGCATAATTAACATGATACTTATGTAGCTAACTAGTTTCTTTAACACGATAACCACATCATTTTCTAGTTAATTATGTAGTCAAATGGTAGCAGAAGTTTGCCACCATACATTTCAAATGATTTTGTTGAATATCCATATTAAAAACTCACCCAATCCGCGGTTTAATCCTCTTAATCCGCCGCCTGATCCCCGACCGCCCCCAAATCCACCTCCTCTTCTGCCATTTCCTCCTCGATCGCCATGGTGAGAATGATCGTGGTCAGAATCTCTAAAGCCAGACCGTCTACCTCCTCTGCCTCCTCTGCCCCCTCGACATCTTCCGTCTCTACAACGCTGTGACGTCACTTCCTCAAAGAGGCAGGAACATAGCAGGAAGCAGAAAAATACGACTAGTTTCTGCTGCAACATTTTTTATGCAAGTCCTTTACCTGACAATTAAACATAAGTTGATTAGAACTCTACAGTAAAATCTCGTTTAAAATACCATCTAACTAATAAGACCACCTCAAAATTAGAAACACAATTTTCAAGTCCATTTTCACTGGGTTTTTTATCAACCTCACAATTAAGACCACCTCAATATAAAGACCACTTCTCAAGGGTCCCCAAGGGTGGTCTTATTATTGAGGCTCTACTGTATCTACAATCACAAGACACGAACATAATTTGTAGATCTAGTGTGGTTGTCTTTTCAGATAATATGCTGTAGTTTCATGCAATATTGTACTTAAACGACATATACATACAGCTGGACCACGTTTAATCGACAACCTTCTATCCGAATACTTGGTGTCTTCTAAAATAAATATCAGGTCGCGATGTATTCTTATGTACGTCGTATTAAAACGGGCTTTTCGAAACCATGTATAATTCGAAATTTCGGACGCGGTTAATTCGAATGAACGAGGTCCGAGTGCAATTATTTGAAAACAACAATACATTCAAATACATGTACTAGTATGGTTGATCACACTGAATTAGTGCGAAACGTTTTCTCATTCACAGTCGATGAATTCAGTGCTAAAATTAGCGTTCAGTCTGGTTGACTTTGTTCCTTGTGTATACACAGACTACTTCATGTATTACTACGGAATCCAGTTTCCGCCATCAAGTTGTCGACTAAACGGGTACGCGATAACTTGAAATTTAAGGTCTTATTCTACTTTTCGCGCAGAAAAAACTCCACGAGAAGTAGAAATGCTGAAGTTTTTGACTCGATAATTATCGCACAATTGTCAGTTTGTCGACCCTTAATTTAAGGGTTATGGGGGTTAGGTTTAGAATTTCTTAGCGCGACAAGCTGAAATTACTAGTTGAAATTTCAACCTATCGTGCTAAACAACGGGTCGACAAGTTGACAATTGCGCGATAATTATCGAGTCCAAAAATTCAGCTTTTCTACTTTTCGGGTAAATTCGAAAGCGCGAAAAGTACACATGAGACCTTAAATTTCAAGTTGTCGCGTACATGTTTAGTCGACAAATTGATGGCGGAAACAGGATTCCGTATATTTCTATAATAATAATAATTTACGACTCCAGGCAAACACTTTGGTAGATTCACCGATCTTACGTAAGGCAACTGATGGCTTCCTCACTCACAAATAATAATAATGATGATAATAATACTTGGAATTATGAAGATAATTATAACAATGAAGATAATGAGCATAATATAGATGTTGACAAAAATATAAATGATAATATTCTTCACGATGATAGTAATATTGACAATAATGACGATAGTTATTAAACGAAATTAATTTAAAAAATAGTCCAAACTGTTAAGCTGTCTATGTTATTACTTATATTTCATTCAATATAATGTTTAATGTACAATACCTGTAAAATTCGTACTCTTAGCAACGTCAAACACTTAGTCCGTCTTATTTGACTATTCGTGGATATCACTACGTCAGGACATAACCGATTACAAATAGTAATGTCATAAAACATCAATTGATCATTAGTTTAACAAAGTGAACTTAGTTGTCTTTGATGTTTGTGTAGGTCACGTTCGCTGTTTAGTATTATGCATCTATAAGTTCTCAATGGTATGCTAATTTTTGCGATGAAATAATTAACTATCAATCTTGTAATGTCCACCATGACCCCGTGCTATCAAACGATCCTCAATGTAAAATGTTTGCATTGCGAGAGTAACTACAAACATCATGAACATTAAACAACTACAGCATCATGAACATTTAACAATTACAACATCATCGACATTAAACAACTACAGCATCATGAACATTTAACAACTACAACATCATCGACATTTAACAACTACAGCATCATGAACATTTAACAACTACAAACATCGTGAACATTTAACAACTACAAACATCATGAACATTTAACAACTACAAACATCATGAACATTTAACAACTACAAACATCGTGAACATTTAACAACTACAAACATAGTGAACATTTAACAACTACAAACATAGTGAACATTTAACAACTACAAACATCGTGAACATTTAACAACTACAAACATCATGAACATTAAACAACTACAAACATCATGAACATTAAACAACTACAAACATCGTGAACATTTAACAACTACAAACCTCGTGAACATTTAACAACTACAAACATCATGAATATTAAACAACTACAAATATCATGAACATTTAACGACTACAAACATCGTGAACATTTAACAACTACAAACATCGTGAACATTTAACAACTACAAACATCGTGAACATTTAACAACTACAAACATCGTGAACATTTAACAACTACAAACATCATGAACATTTAACAACTACAAACATCATGAACATTAAACAACTACAAACATCATGAACATTTAACAACTACAAACATCATGAACATTAAACAACTACAAATATCATGAACATTAAACAACTACAAACATCATGAACATTAAACAACTACAAACATCATGAACATTTAACAACTACAAACATCATGGACATTAAACAACTACAAACATCATCGACATTTAACAACTACAAACATCGTGAACAATTAACAACTACAAACATCGTGAACATTTTACAACTACAAACATCATGAACATTAAACAACTACAAACATCATGAACATTAAACAACTACAAACATCATGAACATTTAACAACTACAAACATCATGAACATTAAACAACTACAAACATCGTGAACATTAAACAACTACAAACATCATGAACATTAAACAACTACAAACATCGTGAACATTTAACAACTACAAACATCGTGAACATTTAACAACTACAAACATCATGAACATTTAACAACTACAGCATCGTGAACATTAACCAACTACAACCATCATGAACATTAAACAACTACAAACATCGTGAACATTTAACAACTACAAACATCGTGAACATTTAACAACTACAAACATCATGAACATTAAACAACTACAAACATCGTGAACATTAAACAACTACAAACATCGTGAACATTTAACAACTACAAACATCGTGAACATTTAACAACTACAAACATCGTGAACATTTAACAACTACAAACATCATGAACATTAAACAACTACAAACATCATGAACATTAAACAACTACAAACATCGTGAACATTTAACAACTACAAACATCATGAACATTTAACAACTACAATCATCATGAACATTAAACAACTGCAAACATCATGAACATTAAACAACTACAAACATCATGAACATTAAACAACTACAAACATCGTGAACATTTAACAACTACAAACATCATGAACATTAAACAACAACAAACGAAGAAAATTATATAGCGACCCCATTTGGACAAGAAAAGTGTACTACTAAAGTGACACGCTTGTATAATTTCACCACTTATGTACATTGTTTATTTGTTCGTTTGGCTATATTTATGCAAATATTTTAGGTCAATAAACTATATGTTATGTATAAAGGCACCAGGTTTCATTCTTAATATATTCCGCTATATTGAGACAGTGAAGCGGGGTTTTGAAGGTTCGCTTGAATGCATTCATCGCGGACTAATGCTGTTTCCAAGTTGGTTATATTGGGTTCGAGAACCAGACTATGTACATATTTTGACGGAGTAAGTCGACTTGGACTCGAAAACACAGGGAAAGACTGCAACGCGAATGCGTACAATTAGTTGTTTGGTGGAATTAAGATTGTTAGTACTTGGTACACATCACATACAAAGAGGTGATCACGCATTTTGACTATAATTAACTCCAAATGATTTAAATGATGGATCAGTAGGCGATACACCTACACAATTAATTAATGTTGATCACATTAACGGTTTGAGTAGTGAAGGCAATTACAGTGTGTCGTATTGAAATGTGTTGTAAGTGTCTATTTGGTAATTTATTGATGATAGAAATAAGAGAGTATGAGAACGCATGATAATTGTAATACAAATGTACTTGCAGTAATATTGGTGAGTCGTAAAAGGAAATTGTATTCAGTACTCAAAACACAATACAGATGTGCGTTTGCTGATAGATTGTTAAACTTAATATACAGAGTAGAATTTTTTTTAGCCCGTCCGATTAGCACAGTTTGTAGAGCGCTAGACCGTCACCCTAAGGTCCGGATTTGATCCCTAGGCAGGGCAGGTCAAGTACATGACATTTAGCTATGGTGATTTGTCCTCCGCCTCTGGTTCATAACGGGTAGTTAATTGATACTTAAAAATCCAGGAAACACGATCAGGCCATTTGAGTGTCGTGTGTAAGTGAAACTTTAAATTGTACAAATTGAACCTCCGTTTGGTACAGTTATTTGTTGCATTAATCAACATACATCATTAATAACGGTAGCATTATTGTCTGTATCACGTGTTTCATTGTACATATTACTGTATAGATCCCATATCTACAACATTTACCTCCCTTGTTCTTAACCATCAGCCATTTCGATAGACAAAACTGATATGCACTATTAGGAGTAATCCCCAAATATGTGATAATTGAGAAAAATACCAAGGTAACTTGCATGTGACAACCACGTTTTCTTCAACCTTATAAGCCATCTGCCCACATGAGCATAATGAATACGTTATTTTATATCCACGTATTTGATTTAATTTATCATCATTTACATTATATTCCCTATAACTTTTAGGAAATTTGCCTATCAATACGGCCGACTATTCAGAACAAGGGAGGTAAATGTAGGGCCGACTATTCAGAACAAGGGAGGTAAATATACGGCCGACTATTCAGAACAAGGGAGGTAAATATACGGCCGACTATTCAGAACCAGGGAGGTAAATATACGGCCGACTATTCAGAACAAGGGAGGTAAATATACGGCCGACTATTCAGAACAAGGGAGGTAAATATACGGCCGACTATTCAGAACAAGGGAGGTAAATATACGGCCGACTATTCAGAACAAGGGAGGTAAATGTACTATCTATTAAGGACAAGTACGTGTTTAATTTGAGAAATATAATAAACAATAACAAAGGGTTTACTGTGATCGTCTGTCTTTCATCGAAATGTGTGCATATATTTCATTCGATGGCACTTAGCATTTTGATTCGTTTTCAATGAACACAACAGCGAATTAAAAATGCATGCGTTATAAAGATGCTACCAAACTTTTTAACAATTTATAAATGCTATAATTTAAGTTTTCCTTTGATACATCATATGGTGGTCTGATGCCAAAGTGAACTAACCCATATTTTAATGAAGATTGAGTTATCTACTCCTTGTTACTAATCAAAAAGGGATTTTTATTTTGGTATAATTTCCAGCTTTCTAACAGGAGATTTTGAATAGGTGTACTAACCCATATCTACTATAGGTTATTCCACGTTACTAAGACCGACTTTACTAGGAAACAGTAGTTCACCGTTTGGCATGATTTCAAGTTTTGAAGTTAAGTATGCATGCCAAAATGAACTATCCACAAAATCCTTTTTTGTAAAAAAACTGCAAATAAATATCATTTGGAACTAAATAACAATGTATTGCTATATCACCAAATAACAGGCTGAATACTGCATGTGTTGTCTAGAAAATATCGTCTTTTATGGGTAATTCAAAATAATTTAAAGTAAATTTTCTCAAAATGACCTATGTGAGGCTTAGTTCACTTCGGCATCAGACCTCCCATATATGACATGAAGGGATAACATCAATTTTCTGATTATAAAACTGCTGTCAAAGGATAACAAGGGTTGATCTTTCAAGTATTTGACGTAGCCCCGCATACGTGTCTCTGTACTCCGACTTTTATACGCGTCTTCGTACAGCGACAATATAGAGATGTGACGTCTGCGGCTGGACTATATTTGACGATCTTGTGTACAAGGGGTGTTCAAAACGTTCTCGGACAAGTGCTGTCTTGTGTACAAGGGGTGTTCAAAACGTTCGCGGACAAGTGCTGTCTTGTGTACAAGGGGTGTTAAAAACGTTCTCGGACAAGTGCTGTCTTGTGTACAAGGGGTGTTCAAAACGTTCTCGGACAAGTGCTGTCTTGTGTACAAGGGGTGTTCAAAACGTTCTCGGACAAGTGCTGTCTTGTGTACAAGGGGTGTTCAAAACGTTCTCGGACAAGTGCTTTCATGTTTTTATTACAAGCCTTGAGTTGGAATTTTATGAAATTATACATAAAGATATGTTATTATATCACACATATGAAAATCGTTACAAATTACAAATCACTTCAGACACAATAAAAATATGAAGGATTACTAAAGGGCAACTCCCGTACCTCGACCAAACGTCATCGCGACATCTTAACGTCGTCACAACAGTCATGCATACTACACCAAGGTACATGCATACTACATCAAGGTACATGCATACTACATCAATGTACATGTATACTACATCAAGGTACATGTATACTACATCAAGGCACATGCATACTACATCAAGGTACATGCATACTACATCAAGGTACATGCATACTACATCAAGGTACATGCATACTACATCAAGGTACATGCATACTACATCAAGGTACATGCATACTACACCAAGGTACATGCATACTACATCAAGTTACATGCATACTACATCAAGGCACATGCATACTACACCAAGGTACATGCATACTACACCAAGGTACATGCATACTTCATCAAGGTACATGCATACTACATCAAGTTACATGCATACTACATCAAGGTACATGCATACTAAAACAAGGTACATGCATACTACATCAAGGTACATGCATACTACATCAAGGTACATGCATACTAAAACAAGGTACATGCATACTACATCAAGGTACATGCATACTACATCAAGGTACATGCATACTACATCAAGGTACATGCATACCACATCAAGGTACATGCATACTACATCAAGGTACATGCATACTACATCAAGGTACATGCATACTAAAACAAGGTACATGCATACTACATCAAGGTACATGCATACTACATCAAGGTACATGCATACTACATCAAGGTACATGCATACTAAAACAAGGTACATGCATACTACAACAAGGTACATGCGTAGCCATTCTCAATATACTCCCCGCCGAACATAATACACTTTCTATATACACTAAAAATAACTGTTTATGTAAGATTAAATTGATGAAAATGCCAACTGTACTGTGCATGAGTGGCAACTCGCTGATATCATCGAAAGTTGTCATCTGAGAACACTCTTCATCTTTGGAAACAAGAAGACTGTCATATACATCTGAACGGTTGTGGTGAATCTCGGCTGGAACAACTCACATTTACATTAAATCAAAGGCTTAACTTTATCTTCTGAATAGATCAAGCTGAAGTTTGTATCTCGAATTATCGTTGGTTTCTATGCTAAAACTGCGCGATCAAAGTGTTGAGACATTTATCATATTTTTTCAGATGTAAAGGAAGGGAGACCATTCAAGATACGCAATATTTCTGTATTTTCTGTGCGAGTTATCTAACCTTACATCAACGTTACAGCTTTTATCATCAGTATTATTTAGAGAGATTAAATCGTTGAGGGGTAAAACCTCTATCTCTTGATCCGAAGGTCGTGAGCTAGAGCCCAGCGTTGAGCGGCAGGCTTAGATCGCAGACTTTACAGTCCTTAAATAATACATAAGTCACAATTAAAGCGGTGGCTGGGCGGGGTGAGCGATTTCTAGGTATCGGTCGGCGTGTAGAGGTCGGTGTCCGAAAGGCACTCGTCCGATGTCCAGTCTATGTCCCTGCGGTATCTGGCCGGGTGCCGGCCAATTCTTACATGTCGTAAGGCGGCCGGGCGGGCATCTGTAGTGTGCCTGTCGAGTGGCCAGCGATGAACGGCCGCGATCCGACGGCCGTTTGTTAATTTTGGGGTGAGGTATATATACAGGCGCCCCTCTGACCTTCTTCATTCACTTCCACCTTTCTCCAGGAGTACTCTACGAGACGAAACAACAAGACACATATGCCGTTGATACCTCCACAGCGCTTGCAGCCACTTCCACAGCGCTTGCGAGTCCCTGTGGGTTTTCGGCCAGACGTCTGATCGGCGTCTCTTCCACAGCGCTTGCGAGTCCCAGTGGGTTATCGGCCAGACGTCTGATCGGCGTCTCTTCCACAGCGCTTGCGAGTCCCAGTGGGTTATCGGCCAGACGTCTGATCGGCGTCTCTTCCACAGCGCTTGCGAGTCCCAGTGGGTTATCGGCCAGACGTCTGACCGGCGTCTGGGCGGCGTGTGCCCGATATATGGATTATCTGGGTTGTCCAAAATTTGGCCCGGTGCCCGCCCGATGAGTGCGAAACCCGGCCGAACATCGGCCAGGCATCGTCCAATTTATTGGCCATCAGTTTGCGATGCGAAACGCCGCACTAGGTTTTAAGTCCGAGTTAAAAGTAACTTGATGCCCGACCGATTCCCAAAAATGACCTGGCAGTCGCAAGGAGTCCCGTAGGACCCCGGCCGAAAATGCCTAGAAATCCGTCTCAAACTACTCGCAAACCCATCGCAAGCTAATTGTGACTGGGGTATAAGGCACGGGTCAGTAATCACGCAAGCAAGTTGTACAACGATAAAGATAAGTATATACATGTAAATTTATGAGAACTTATACTCCACGCAATTAATAACGCAGCTAAAATTATCTGCGTCAGCACGGTGACATAAAAGAAATCATTATACATGTAGCTTAATTCTCAAACATATGTTAATCAATTATTAAATATGAATAATAGGGCCATAGTTTAAGTTCTTTTTGAAGAAAGATTTACTAATACTAAAACGTTAACATTTGGAAGGCAATAGTGAAATAGTTGCGTTTTTAGTGGCGTTAAGTATAAAATATTACGTATTTGAATATTCTGTATTTCCACGACTTGTGAAGAAAACAATTTCATATCAGGATCCGCTAAGGCTAATCTCGATAAGTAAAAGGGACAATCAGTCAGAACTCACTTAAGTCGAACTGCCCATTTAGTCAAACTTGCTGTATCAGCATTTCGTAACAGCGACAGTATAGAGATGTGACGTCCGTGGCTGGACTACAAATAAAGCAACTCAAGATTCTCTTTTCTTTTCCAAACCCAGGTCTATAACGCACTTCATTATAACGCACTTCATTATAACGCACTTCATTATAACGCACTTCATAATCGCTGAAAATGACTCGAGTTCTGTATGACTAATGACACAGGAATCAGTCATCTGTAATTAGTATAAGTTTAACAATCGATACATATTATCCAATAAAAAATCCAGTTTAAACTCAATACATTGATGGAATAAACGCAATTAAAATGACATTATGTCCTGGTATTTAATGTAATTTTTAAGTGCAAAAATGCATTAATTGTACATAAATGTTGTATCAATATTTAGTAGCAAATAAAACACACATAAAATTGAGAAATACATAACAATAAGTATCGAAATAATTAAGGTAAAGGGGAATTAGGATTATACAGGGATACCAAAACATTTAGGGTTGTCAACGAATGGCAATTTTGGTATTCGATCATTCGGATAACCTTGCGCCTCTGTTCCCTTACCTATTTACCTTTGCACCTTCTCAAATGCCTGATGTTTTTTTATTTTCCAGAGGTCTGTGTGGAGAGTCATTGTATCATGAATGCAGCGTTCTCTTTAGCAACTTAATTATTCTCTCTTTTTTCAAACGAATATTCGATCATTCGACTTTCATTCAGCTCGTACATCGTAATTCGAGTTTTCTACATATTTGAAAACAGTCATTGTAGCGAACCCAGAGCTAGCACTGACTTTAATGTTTATACATATTTCATGACGTCTGTGTTTTGAATGTGTTTTATGAAATGTTATTGAATGTTGTCTCGTCACCCGTAACCCTGGCAGCAATGCCAGATTAAATATTTGATTGTTTTCCAATTGCCTTGATAATGTTGTTCAGAAAATGAAAATGTGGAACTGGTGAATGTGTACATTTTTTAGACTTTAGGTTTTGACTAGACCACGATGCATTGTATCCATGTGTCTGTTTGTACTGCCTGACTCCCCTTTCGGATGTTTTATAGCAGGTGCGCGTCATTGCGATATAAAAGTATAAAATTATGACAGAAAGACGTCAAGAGTAAACAGTCACGGCAGTATAGAATTGTAACAACAAGGATAAAATCGGTAAAACACAGGTTATGATCATCTAGTGAGTGTAGAATACTCGTACATTATCAGCCTGTTTGAAACTTTCAAGATACCAGGGGTGGGAGTCTATAGGGAAGGAAGATATGAAAGCCTTGACGCTCGTATGCAGTTGTCTAAGGGACTGTTCGTATTCGTCTCAGTTATTGAACTAGGATGTATATGGTAGACTGTATGTCCAATTAAATATCCTATTGGAGCGCGTGACTAAAAGACACAGTTGATGTAGGCAATGAATGTTTATACTGTCGCCCCAGACTTCCTTCTGCATATTAATTAAATGTACACTATTGAGCAACATAGCATGCCAAAACTGGTTGAAAAAATCAGATCATGACGCATTATCAAAACTATCCAGTACAATATGATGTTTTTTTTAATCTTTTGATCTTTTGACATTGGCTTTAGAAAAATGCCCATTTAGTTTGGGGAGAATATTTGCCATTGAAAATATGCCAGAATAACGACCGTGTTACAAACAGCTTGAAAACAATAAGACAGTACTGAAATATATTTCCATTACGTTTATGTGGCGTGTATTGTTATAGGTGAGAGTAAGGTTTTGTGTAGTTTGCGTATGCCCCCGAGGCACAAACATTAAATGTAGAGACGTAAAATCCTGAACTTAGATATTATACTTCTGCTAATATCTATTTCATAATGTTGTAGATTTCAAAAACCAAGTTGTCTAATTCAAACGACAGCATTCTCGGAAACGCGATTGCATTTAATGCTAAATTTATTGGACATAGAAATACACTTGAATATCGTCTGATATATTTCTGTGAAAGCCGTTATAAAGTTATTAAGCAATCGTATATAAGTGTTTTTGCTATTTGTTCACGTATCAATCTAGCGTATTGCTCCTTTCTGCTTCGCGCAGAGCTTGCTCCGTTTGTTTCCTTATATTAATTGTATAAGGAGCAGGCGTCGAGCTTATCAGTGCCTTTGTAGACTTATTTCTGTTCGTTTCTTTTAGAGACGAATACCGCGTGATACGTGTATGTGGTCGCACGGTCATGCTACGTCCTTCATGATATGCCCGTGTCTGAAATAACCGTTAAAATCCGGAATTTACCAGTTATCTCCTTCATTTTCCAGTGATTTCCGTTACATTCCGGCATCTCGGTTATCTCCGATTTTAAAGGAAAGTCACTCTAACCGACTTAAATTTTATTTTTTTAGAGTGACATCCTCCGATTATAAATGGAAGTCACTCTTACCGACCCAAATTTTTATTTTTCCAGAGTGATCCCACTAATTATATGCGATTTAATTTTTAGAGTGACCTCCCTTGATAATAAAGGGAAATCACTTTAACCAACCTAAATCTTAAGTTTTTCAGACTGACCTCCCTTGATTATGAAGGGAAATCACTCTTACAAACTAAAATTTTAAGTTTTTAGAGTGATCTCCCTTGATTAGAAAGGGAAGTAACTTTTACCGATTTATTTTTTAAGTTTTTAGAGTGATCTCCCCTAATTATTAAGGGAAGTCACTCTTACCAATTTAAATTAGTTTTTTAAGGGTGCCCACAAAATAATTTTGGGGCCGGGGAGAGGTATCCCCAAAACTGTTGATGTTGTTACTGTTGTTAGTTTAGAAATGCAAAACAATTTTTTTGGAAACTGCCGCCCCCCCCCCGGATGACTTTGTTTTCACCCCCCCCCCCCGCAATTTCAATTTGGAGGAAAGCGCGTGTTTGGAGGGCGTGTACTAGGTCTGCATTCAAATGCTTAAAATTAAACTCGAATAACGATGTAGGAGCTAGCACTGACATCGTTATTCCAAGATTACCGTGACGAAAACATATTTGAAGTCTAATAACGAGCCAGCTTCGTACATCGTTATTCGAGTTTTCTAAATATTTGAATACATACCTAGTAGCGAATACAAGGCTAGCACTGACATCAACATTCGGACTTGTCCGCGGCCAATACATATCTGGAGATGAATAACGAGCCAGCCCGTACATCGTTATTCGAGTTTTTTAATATTTGAATACTGACCTAGTACACGCCCTCTGAAATCTTTTTCATTTTTTTTGGGTGGGGGGGGCACTATTGACTGCAAACTGATTAAAATGACCCTCGCAATAGGTACTTTGTGATAGGTCTTTCAGTTACATAAGTAGCCAGGACCATGTAGTTCCCCTTTCCAGTATTATTGTGGGGGATACATGTATGTAAGCACCTGGGTAGGACCATCGACCTTCCACCTGTGTAGCTTTCTCAAATAATTCTACATCCTGGGTGGGATTCGAACTCGCAGCGGTGAGGGTCAAGTAATTCGAAGTCAGCGACTACTCGGTCACGGATGCGCTTTGTCTCTACATGTTGTATATGCTTTTGAACTAGGTATTAATTTATTCTGTAATATCCTGATCTAAGGAGTTGGGTTGGTCAAGTTTTGCCTCTCGTCAACAAATATGTACAGATGCCAACATAATATATTACTGGTAGGATACACTAAGTTAAATGGTCTCACACATATTTTAATTGTCTAGACCTACATTTAAACTGTACATGTAAGCAAACTTGATAATTATCAAAGGACAAATCGTGATACCCAGGGGCATTTTCCAATATGCTTTTAATTTAATATTCAGACAAAATTTCTGATTTTAAGTGTTCTTTTTCTGCGCGCCTCGGTGTTTATTACGTAAAATCGTAACCGCAATTAGAGTTCACATGTTTGCAGCATTATCAACAGGTAACTTTTATTACTTTTTTAAAGAGTGTTATAAATTGTGTGTACAGTATTTTACAGTAAAGACAAAATGACGTATGTTTACAGATTTCTAAGGCAGCATGAGATAAATTTATTGTAAAGTGTCTTACATTAAAGACAATTTAAAAGTTTTAAATGTTTCTATGTAAATCTAAAATTGTTTGATAAAGACAAATTGACGTTTTAAATGTGTCTTTGTAAATCTGAAATTGTGTTATAAAGAGATATTGACGTTTTAAAAGTGTCTATGTAAATCTGAAATTGTATTGTAAAGAGAAGATGTTTTAAATGTGTCTATGTAAATCTGAAATTGTGTGATGGTTTAGAAACTGATCTTATGGATACCCAACGAATATATTACAGATTTCTAAGGCATCATGAGCATGGGCAGTACATCTTGGGGAAACAGCGGATGGTCAAGCAATGGACACTCCGGGTCCCGAAACGGGTGGGGCAACAGCTCATGGGGTAACACTGGGGATAATAAGGATCCAGAGGGCACACACAATGGTTCATGTATTGCGGGTAGCGGTGGATGGGGGAATGGTGGATTAATGACGCCATATTACGATGAGAAATGTTCCGGGTGTAGACATGACCGTGCAAAATCCTCTTGGAGTAACCGGAAGTCCGGTGGTAACGCGGCGTTGCAGTTTTGTGCTCTGTTTGGCATTGGACGTATTGCAAAGAAGAGTTTGTGGGATTAAACACTTCCAACGAGGAACAATGGTTTCTTGCAGAATTATGAACATAGACAGTGTATGAGTATCTACATGCACATTACATGCCATTATTAACATTCTATTATATCATGGATTTTACTTGAATATGAAATGTTGGTTTGTGGGTACAAATTAATGTCTTCATCATTTTGTACAGAATAGAACACTGACTTTGACAGTGAACGGAAGTGACCATTCAGCTTCCATAAATCTGTTCTGGACATGCGTTTAAACATTGTCATAAAATGACATCAAGTCTCATTTCACGGAAACACGTGGTAACATGTTTGTTTGTAGTTATATACGGACTATTATTATTATACATATTTATACACTCATATTCTCCCAGAACTTTCGTGTTGATTCACATTGTAATGGAATATTAGATTGTTGTATCAATATTATGCGAGATCTGCAGTTAACTTCGCTGATGTTTGCACAGTCGTTTATTCGACAATCTTCTATCCGAATAGTTGGTATTATCCGAAATAAAAAATCACGTCCCAATGTATTCTTATGCACGTCGTATCGAAATGGGTAATTCGAAATAAAATTTCGGAATTGATGAATTCGAATGAACGAGGTCCGACTGTACACATAATTGGTTATTATTTGCACAAATGTTTATTAAATCTAATAAATAGACGTGCTTCTCCTACCGTCCTACCTATAAATTACGAGAAACCAATCGGTGATTTTTGCCTCATGTCGAACTTTCTGGCTCTTCGCAAGATTCCTCAGATCTGATCGATATTGGCTTCATGCTATAACCGATTATATATACATGTACGCTACTTTAACGTCTCATGATCATTATCGTTCGCGACTTAATTAGTCAGCCCGTGGTGTTTAGCCAGCATAATAAAATATTGCCCTGGGCTGTACTGATATCAAAATTTAATATATATTCATGGTACTTATTGGGGTCTTTTTCGTAGAAAATATATATATTGAATTATGTATTTATGCAGCATAAAGTTGTGTCTTGTATTTCGTTTCGGCAAGGTAGGCTGTATAATGGTAGCTACTAAGCTTTCTAGCATCGCAAACATACATTTGTCTGTTTTCAACAACAGAAATATAACTACTGATTTTGTATGTTACATTTAAAAACGTGTTCTTGTATTTTCGATGATGGATTGCAATAATGTTATATCAGCATCATGTGTGCATTGATGATTATATATAATTTATAGTGAAATACATGTACATTTATTTGTGATATATCATGTGCAATTGTGTACGCCGGACAACACGTATAACACTTAAGCCTGTAGTTTGAATAAATTATTCTGTTCTATGTAGTTTTGCATTGTTTATTTTCGGATATTTGCAAACAAATAATCTGTTAAAAGCATGTTTGGTCACTATAATGTGATCCTGATTATTCTATGATTTAAGAATAAAATCTGGATGCATTAATTTTTAAATATTACCAGGGTAATACATGATAAGTTTTATCATTTTACAAAGTTTATTACCAGGAATATATAATGGTCGCGGTAATGTGTTAAGAATAGCTTTTGTGTAGGAGGTTTGTGCTGTTTTTCGGCTCCAGCCGTACTAACATGGCATTGCTATTTGCATACATGTGTTGTGTAAACCAATCAAATCTTACGTTAGCCAATAAACCAACTTCTCTTCTACCGACAACGTTTGTAACCTTGACGCGGATTGGTTAACTTTTCGATAACTGATGTTCTTATTGAGGAGGTCTTAATATTGAGGTTGAATGAAGAGCATAACAGTGAAAATGGACTTAAAAAATGCGTTCTAAATTTTGAGGTGGTCTTATTATAGAGTTGGTGTTTAAGTGATGTTTAACTGTATTTATTTCACTCATATTGTCGTAGAGACCACACCCAGGAACCGGGGTTCGATCCTGCGGCCTTCAGAGTGGCACATGGCTGCTCGTTCGATTGAGATAATGGGGAAGCGTTTGTTAACAAAAGTGGTGACCGATCATTGGACCCCGCCTTACATGTTTTGCTCATTTAAGCCTATGGGAAAAACAAATAACGCCTGTAGCATTCTGACAGCGAATATTAAACTGTCGACTTTAGCTATATATTAAGTGATATGTCTTTATTTCTGTTGACAATGGTTTCTTTACTAAAATTTGAATAAAATGGTGGAAGGCGTGAACCATGTCCATTCTAGCTGATTTGGAATGGATAAATGCCTTTTTACATGTTTTTAAATTGGCCACAAAAACAACTTTTCGACGACAGATTTTGAAACGGAAGTTATTTTTGAGATCAGGGGATATGTGTCTTTCAAATGCAAGCAAAGAGTAAATTTTAATAAATTTTGCCATAAGCACCAAAATCACAGACCGTGGCTCATATATATAATACCAATATACTATGGAATCTATATACATGTATATATTGGTCCCAGATGGAATGGAAAAATGGAGAGAACTCTAGAAAGAATAAAGGGAGAGAACTCGTGACAATATCCTATTGGTACAGGCAAGAATTGATGAGAATGCAATGCCACTCCCTCTATCCAGTGTACTGAAGTAATGACGACTACAAAAAAGTGAATTTCGAATTGAATGAAATTTGAATAAAAGCAATAAATACACTCGATCAAGTGTTGTGCAAGTATTGAATAAAGCTTCTTTTATAGTCAAAAAACGTTGCTTTAGGCATAATACCTTACTTTTATCAAAAATGGTAAAAATTCAAAGCACTGTAATTCTCCATGATTAGACTGCCTCTGTGCTTCATGCATATGAAATAAACATTTCGAGTTCATGCCTCAGATTTTAAAAAAGTAGGGTAAGTAGGGCAACAGACATATTCCGTGGTAGGGCTCTTTCAAATAAAGCTGGGAAAAAATAGGGAGCAAGTAAAAAAGTAGGGAAAAGTAGGAAATGCAGGAAAAGAAGTGCCCACTTGACAGCCTGTATGTGCATAAATAGACCAACAGCAGTAAGTAAACATCAAGCAGTCCTAACAAAACTTTGTTGAGTACATGAATAAACAACACTTTCTTGTATTTTACACTTTATTGTTTTTTTATAGACATTTGATACATCAGCAATGAAAAGCAAACAACTTACAATGAAATGTGATATCAAATGGAGTTGTTATCATAAATAATGCTAATGGAAGAAATCAGATAAAGGTTCTGTTCACGTTTTACGTGTTTTTTCAATAGCCTTAAAGTTAACTACCACATTCAGTTGACCACATGTTCTTACTGTACACCAAGTTTGGTTACAATATGATCAACAGAACTCGAGTTATTCGCCGGAAACCCCCAGTTTGACCCCCGTCCGCCTGGCCACCCGCCCCCGAACAACACACACCATTCCAATAACCTGGTTTTCTTTGAAAACCTTGTTATTAAGATAAACATAGAGAAATTGACAAAGGTTATGTTTTTCTCAGTTAAATTATAACAGAGAACAGCCAGACCCAGGGTTCAAGCACACAACCTTCAGCTTGACTCCATCAACTGAACAATCAAGCCAGCCAGATTCAGATTATTAAATACATAAACGTACAATCACCTGACAATCAATATAACCAATAATTGATGTAAGTCAGTAACACTGTTACAATACCATCTGACTTGTACATTAAGTCTCCTCGAATCAGAGACAATACGTGTATATATGTAACAACCAGCAGTCACATTAGGTTTAATTAATTGTTTGGATTTTTCCATGTATTTTTCCATGTATTGGTTGGAAAATTAAATAGAACATATTGCCCATGTGAGTCATACTGAAATGTTTAACATTATAAAGTTTTCATTTGATGATAATTTGTACCAAATCTTTCAAAATTTTTATCATCGGTTTAAAACATTGAAAAAAAGTTCACCATTTTTGCCATTTTTTAATCTGTGGTCAAAACATTATTTATTACAATTAATTGTATCATTCCATTGTATTTTGAGCAAGTTTGGCTTTTCACTTCTTAAGAAGATCGTTTAAGCAAATGTTCATATTCAGCGATAAATACTAGAAAAAGATCAATCCCAAAAAGTCACCAAAGCCTTTGGCAACACGACCAATTATATCTCATCATTAGAAAATTGTCAACTCAGCTCCGAGGCAAGATTTATAAATTGCTTTACTTTCTTATCGTCACATATTTTAGAACTAAACTCTGGCGGTGACAACGCTGCTCCCATTGGTACACCACTTTTCTGAAATGTCATTTTTGACTGCACGCCAGATCTCGCGGATGCATGAAATTCTGAAGCGCCACAAGTTCTCAGAATTCTTCGAATATTTCTATCAGTTATGCCACCACCTTCAATAAGAAAAAAATACATCAAAGTATTAATCACCGAGAGATTGAAATAATAGGTTTCTAATTGTTTTGTTGTTATCATGAAAGTTAATATGACCAGGGTCCTTATGAAAAAATTTAAGACCGAGACTCAGACTTTAAAATGTTTAATGTTCTCTTTGCTTTAACGTTGTTATCACAGTATATGTCTTAATAAAACTTGGTAAAAGTGTACAGTGGGTGACAACAATTATTCAGACAAAATTTCGTTCGTTCAGAATCAATGAAAACAAAATGCTGGCAAATCTAAAGTGAGATTTAGACTTAAGGTGTTAGTGAATAAGACCCCAGGGGCCTTAATCCAAAATATTTTAAGACTGAAACTCAGACTTAGACTTTAAAATGTTTTGCTCTTATGGCATTATTTTACTGAAATAGGCCTTAAGTATGTTATGTAATTTTTGTAAAACAGAAGTTTAAACAATTGCTATATTTTTTTACCACAAGTACAATGTAATATCAAAATTTATTGATGTTTTTTTTTAAGGGGCCAGTGAAATTGTTCAAAAAACATTAATTGTATTAAGAGTTTTTAAATACACATGTAAACGTTATTAACAAAAGGTCCAACAACATAATAATTTAAAAAGACTTCTTCATAGATAGCCTTAAATCAGTGATTACTGTATTATACCTTAGGTTTTACCATATATGTACATGTGTATATTAACATACCTGGCATCACACATATTCTTTTTCCTGCCTGAAATTATCAAAACAACAAGCATTGACAAAATAACTACTACTTTAAAACAAAAAAAACATGATACGGTATTACAGCAAAGCAATTCATGATTCAGAACAGTAAAATGTCACAACTGTCAAGTTATTAAATACATGTAGCATCTAAAGCAAGCATAAAATATTGTAGATAAGTTATCTTTTCCACATAAATATGAATAAATAAATTAAAGGTACAAAGTCTTATTTACTATCAAATATGCTAAGTAATCGTTTTGAGAAAATCACATGTTAATGCCTTCAGACTGATGTACTCTAAAACACTGCATTATAACTTTTCTTTGAAGTTTCCCAGAACTGCAAAATACGAGTATGATACAGGTATTTCCTATGCCTGGCGATAACTTGGCGCATAGGTCAGGATCGAAAATACCTATATCAGACTCACATATTGGTGGTTCTGGGCAACATGTTAGAACAGTGACAATGCAGAGCTATGGCGTACATCAGTATCATACATGTGAACCTTTTCTGAAGGCAAATCGGGAGATTGCACCTCAAATCGGGAGATTGCACCTCAAATCGGGAGATTGCACCTCAAAGCGGGAGATTGAGACTCAAAACGGGAGATTTTTTGTGTGGCTGAAATTTTGTCAATATCATGTCTTCATCCGTATGCAGAGTACATCAGTATGAAGGCAATTACCACCCATGTTCTCATATTTATTTATGACGAAGCATACTTATGACTATAAGATAAGACTATGTTCCTTTAACTGGTATCATGTGCAGCAGTTCGTGTGTTCGGAAATAGTTTTAATGTCAATGAAAGGAATGCATAACACAAAACTTGTTTATGAGGAGCTTTAGCATCTCATTGCTATTATCGTCAACTGGATGGTCTACTAGAAGTACCGCCATATTCATCGTCTCAAGAAAATAGTACATGTAAAGTCCTTTGATTTTATTATAGATTTGATGAGTATCATGGCTGATTTGCCAGGGATAAATCAATTTCAGAATGGTGAAATTCTTGATGTAAACAGCTATTCTGGATTATTTGTGTAATTTTTGGCAAATGAGTTTACCCTAATAGTCGTGTATTAATTTCATATTATTAAAAATGCAGACTTGCCTTGGAAGCGCCTCCCAGGACCTTCAGTCCTTGATTTTAATTATTACACATGGATGTTTGCATGGAGAAAGTTCATAGACAGCTCAATGTATTGGTAGAAATTTGTTTATTACAGCACATTAAAAACGTTTAACAAACACTTACTACTTCAATCATTTTAGAAATGACTGGAAGACCCTCCAAAGCTGAAGAGTCCCCACCACTTGTTAGAACTCTACTGAATCCAAGGGAGATAACTGTCTCTAATGCCTCCATTATGTCCCTTGTCATGTCAATTGCTGTAAAAGATGGGTTAAAATGAGTCAAAAGCTGTGACAGAAAGGTTTAAGTTCAAGTAGGTAGCCAGCAAATTAGGTATACTTGGGTTTTGACACTCGAGAGTTCAGCTTAAGGACTGTTTAAGGCATCGTTCACGCATTGTTATTAAGACATCATCCTACATCTCATGAAAATGGCCCCTACTCAAAACTTTCTAAGGAGTCCAATTGGGGAAATTGGCCAAAGAAATTAACAAATGGACAGTTGCACTTTTTTAAACAAACTTAACTTGTTAGCAGTACTGGGATACTGCAACATAAACTATAGTACACCTAAAGATGGCTTAAAAATACATTTTTAACATCCCCATGCCTTTTTTCCTCATTGTGTGAATGTTACCAACACTGACAGAATTGTGTTGTAACAAAATTGTGTTGTAAATTGTCTTGATAGAAAAATGAAATTTTGTATTAATAAAAGAAATAAGAAAACTGTTACACTTAGTGGCTTATATCCAAAGGTACATGTTTTGTAAAAAAGAACAAAAAAATTAAATAATAATAAAAAGTAGTAAAATCAGCAAAAAAGTATACAGTAAAACCTCACTTAAAGACCACCTCAATAATAAGACCACGTCAATATTAAGAACACAATTCTAAAGTCCATTTTCACTTTTTTGCTCTTTCTTCAACCTCTAAATATTAAGACGTCCTCAATAATAAGACCTGTTTTCAAAGGTCCCACGGTAGGTCTTATTATTGAGGTTTTACTGTATATGCATTTTTGCATTGGGAATACTGCCTTTTCTCAGGAGTTTTATTTTACATGGAAAAGAGGCTTAGTCTCTGATATAGAATTTGATCTATAACCATACAAGTATACAGCATCAAAACAGACAAATTACTTGATGCCCAAATGCAGGTATTGTTGACTTGGTATGCAGTGATATTACATGTATTAATTACATGACTCACCTCTGTGGAATGTGCATGGCAAAGGCATGGTCAGATCTGGAAAAAAGGACAAAAAAGCACATCAGGTAAAGTTTTAGAGATAAAAATACATTCCTAAGTGATGTCAATAATGCTAAAATTTCTGAATTAATTAACTAGAAAGTACAAGAGACCCCAATCTCCTGAAGCATCTCAAATAGAAATCTCAGCTCAACATTGAGAATTTGCTCAAATTGGAGCCTGAGTTTGAGACAAATCTCATTATGGATCTCTTGATAGTTACTGACATAAAACTCATCTTTTTTTTATTAATAATCCAGTCTCAGATGAGAAATGTTTCAATGAATTGAGACAATATTTCAACTGAGATTTAGCTCAGATTGAGATGCTTTGGGAGACATGTACATGTATTATTAGGGCCTCATAGGCCCTCATTCAGTGGTCTAACTTACATACTAGATGTTGCTAAATCATTCATTTAAATTGAAAGTTGATTGAAAAGTATATGTTCAATATATTAGAATGCAATTTATTTGTGGACAAAGACAACCTTTTGGTTCTACGACTTTAACTTGTCAAAACTCACGAAAATATTCAAAACAAAATGCATATATAAAAAATTGACCAAACAGTGGATTACCACAAAATTCATGCCAACATTCAAACAAATTTTGTTCACCTCTGTAAGCCATACAGTATATAACTACATAATCATACGTATATCCTAGCCTTTCGAATATACAGAAGAAAAACAAAGTTAACTAAACGTATTGTTGATTTAACAACAATACAATAATTCTCATTTATCAAGACAAATGCACAGAAATATAGTTTACCTATCAATTTTTTGCAAGAATCACAATCCACAGTTCCATCTCTGTAAAATAATTAAACAATATAAATGGTACACCAAAGCCTATCCAACGTAGCCAACTTCTGAGCAACAACCTCTCATCAAAAACATTTCAATTTTTCCTGATGTAAAAATTTACTTTCAATTTAACCTCTCTGAAGCAACAACAGCCAAAATGTACGTCTCCAAGAGGGAGTTGGTCTAGAGATGATGCACTGAATTATCTAAATATATGTTGATTACAGTATCATAATATTTTACATGTTTATTCTAATTAAACTCAGTCCATGTATACATGGAAGCGTGAGTACCAAATGAAGGCTGAGGGCAAATACGACTGTCCGAGGCCAATATGAAATCACTTCCTTAATGACAATTTGATTAACTAACTATACAATATTGTACATTTTGATTATCACTAAATGCAAAACGTCATATTGGATAATAATGCACTAAAAATAAGGACATGCCACATGTTTGTATCTGTTTTGAGACATGACCTAATACAAGAATAAATTCTGCAAGCCAAAAGGGAATTTGATTGATCAATCTAAAGAAACAATTAAATGTTATGGGAGTTGATCTAGAGAGGATGCACGGTATTATCCAACTAAGACTGAAATATATGTTAATTACATATAATAGATTAATATAAACTGTAAACTTGCTAGGATTCTGGGTCACATTTTCTCTAAATTACAGGTTATTTGGCTATTAAATGGTAAAATCTGGTTAAAAATTATCAAAATGACCCTTGAAATTCATCACCTAGTTGAACTCCTGAGTATGACAATCAGAGGTAATACTACAATGAATGACGTTAATGAACAAACAACACAAAGTAAAAGGATAGGATGGGACTGATTTCTATATCTAGGAGTTTGAAGTTTACCAACTAAAAAATGAACAAACAACACAAAGTAAAAGGATAGGATGGGACTGATTTCTATATCTAGGAGTTTGAAGTTTACCAACTGATTTAGTACACCAAAGACAAATCCATCTGCACCAGCTGATTTGAGTTCAGTGATATCTTCACACATGACTGCTAACTCTTCAGCTGTGTACAAGAAATCTCCACCACGAGGCCTTATCATCACAAACACTGGAATAGACGTCCTCTTCTTAATCATCTTAACCATACCTGAAAAGTAAAAGAATAAAGGAAAATCTATCTCGAAAAATGCAATACACACTGCATCAAGATAAAGTCAAGTACAAAGTACATATTGACATTGTGTGTTTGAGTTTTAACCAACAATAGTTCAGTTACTAAGTCTATGGCTGGAATATTAGATAAGATTTCCACACTTAAACTCATAATGAATTAAGATAAATACATTAAAATGGTAAACAAAACTCATACATTTGTCTGAAATTCAAGTATAAAATGTATTTTTCTTCCATAAATCTATTTGCCAATCATTTTAATTCAAAATCAATTTATATATAGTAAATCAACTATCTATCTATATTAGAATTAATCATACATACTGTTTCATAATTTCTACAGAACTGGGTGTTGACAATGACTATGCTATTGTCTAATGCTTTTAAGAGAATGATAATTTGAATGTTAAATATTGTGAGACATTCATATAAATGCAAATATATTTTCTTTTTTATGTGTGCATGTGTGTGTATGCATGTAAGGCGTACATGTGCATGTGTTTTGGTTGTTGCTAAATTATCTTGTTACTAGAAGGCCATTATTGTAATAAGATACATTTATTGTTTAAACTTAATATGTTGACTTCTGAAAACAAAGCATTTATTTTTATTATAAATACATGTTATTATAGTCTTTGAGATAGATGAACTAAACTTTTTTTCAATTGAAGGCTTAATCAGCATACTGTTTATGCACCAGTCAATTGTAACCACGGCCCCCCAGGTCCGGGGAATAGCGGGGACTTGACTTTCGGTCCAGCCAATCCCAGGTAAAATCCCCGCCCTGCGGGGACAAACTGCTGGTAAAATCCCCGCCCCCCGGGGACATCCTAGGTAAGGCCCATTCCCCGCTATTTTCGGCGCGAAAACAAAACCACCACATTCACTCGGCACTGCGGGGCCACCTGGAAGGTAAAAACACGGCCCATTTCCCCCCTATCCCCGGTATACCCCCGGACCTGGGGGGGGCCGTGGTTACAATTGACTGGACCATTAGTATGTATAATTTATATACCTATACTTGGAGTTGTTCCACCCTCCATTAGATTTGCACATAACTCTACACGAACAGCTCCTGCAAAAATGTAAATTCTTTATAAGTACATGTAATTATACTGTAGAAGTTATAATTATCAAACAGGCATTAATTAGACTCTGTAATTAGGAACCAGGAACAACAACATATCTGCTAAATGAACACGATTATTCATTCATGATTTTCAGTCTACACAAGTTTGATAGTTACAATTGATATTTATTTCCCATATTTAGATGACAACAAACACAGCAACTATCTTAACTTAAGTTTTAAACTTGTCCGAATATCTACATATCCGAAAATCGTTTAGTGCACGTGTAATTGACTTGACGAATAATTAGAGAATAACAATCCGAAAACATTAGTTATTAACATGGTAACATGTAAACAAAATCATCTCATACCCCCATTTTCCGCATTTATGGCCGAAATTACCGAATCAATACAGACTTCCATCATTTGGTGTGCAATTCTCAATCTCCTACGCAGTGATCTCCCCTTATAGTTATTGTAACTGTAAGGGGAAGTAACTGCACTGCGTTCAGTTACGGATATCAGTGGCTAACGTTTTGTGTTGTATCCCTTGACCACCGTAGCACATTGCCTGCGCACGGGAACCAAATTGCAAAACGTTTCGAAACGATAGGGCTGATAGCTGTAACTGAACGCAGGGCTGCGCAGCTGCCTTGCGTTCAGTTACAGCTAACGCAAAACGTTCGAAGTTAGCGTCACAAATAATTGTATTGAACGCCTCGTTTTTTATTCTGGTTCCCTGCCTCAAAAACAGTAAAGGCAGGGAACCAGCCTAGCATTCATTTGGCAATTTGGTTCCCTGTGTGCAGTCATTGTGATACGGTGGGGCAGGGATACAAAACAAAATCTGAGTGACTGTTAGCCGTAACTGAACGCAGTGATAGGCTCAAATATTCGCGTGCTACCTCCGAGTTGCGATAGCCAGTGATATGAAACGTTTTTCGCTAACACGCCGGTCAATAGCAATACTCGCTCACTGTTTCGCAACGTTTTGGAACGATAGCCGTAACTGAACGCAAGGCAGCTGCTGTAAGGAGATTGTTCAATTCTCTGCTGCGATTGTCTCCCCTTCTGTTCATTACAAAGGGAGACCACTGCTAACGACACCGAATTATTAAGGACGTGACTTTTGTAGTTATTTATTAGTTTCCATGTTTGGTAACTCTTACTTGAAATAAAATGTTTGCAGCATGTTCAAAAATTCATTGCATAGGTGGAACATTGTTTAAACAAGCTCTGAAGGTAAATTAATTACTTAATTATCGAAATACAATATGTTTTCGCGACCTTTATGTAACTCTTACGAAATGAAAATTGAAATTATAGTTTACATAATAAGATTGTTTGTAAAGTGCATAAGCTTCTAAAAGACAGACAAAAACTCATAAATTTTGTTCAGACTTTGTCATGCAATGACATTGACTTGCATTTAGGGGTACCGGCATTTAGTCGTAAATGTGTCTCCAAGTGAGTGTCCGAAGCTCTGAATATGATGTCTGCTAATTCCCATAAGCTGTAATAATGGACTGGCAACTTGCTAGTTCACCATCTACATCTACCCAATACCATGTACTAAGTGAGAACATTTTCCTTTAAGAGTTTAGGTACCTCATTATAAGTGTCTCCTTTTTTTACTCTGCTCCACAGCCACAACCATGTTGCCAACGGTTTCAGAAATTGTTTACCACTGGTCGGGCCAGCTTCTGTCGGCTGAATGCAGCCAGGCAACATCTTTCTAAGCATAAGGTGAGTTTATGCATACTTGACTATTACTTAATTTAAGTGTAAAGTGATGTAGTACACTGTTAGTAGCAAAAGTAAAATATTTTTATGTAACCTGTTAAAAGTAAAAATAGATCTATACATTTTCGTTAATTTTACTGTCTTTGTAGTGTTGAGTAGGACCGGTCCTATATACTGCACAAAGAAAATATTATCTCATTTTAGGTATTTTTATAGAAACCTGCCCAGTCTGTGAAGTACTTTAATACCACAGTATTCCAATGTATATATTGAAAAGGTCACATGTATGAGTAATTTTACTTTTATTCAATTTTAAATTTCTTCTTGAACAGTGTAAACTATAAAGACAAATGTTAAATGCAAAGTAAGCACAAATTTGGATGTAATGCAGATGTTTTATAACTTGTGATCTCTCTATATATTTAGAAATTGTTTCCTGGCTTAGTATCCCAGTTTGTGCGCCAGTCTACGACATCAGCTGGTTCCACGTCGGCGGAACTTCCTGTGAGGGCACAGAAAATAGTTGGTGGATGGCTTCTGACTTGTGCTGGAATGTGTGTGGGGGCTGTCATTCTTGGTGGAGTCACAAGGTAACACTGAACAAAAAGAGGCATACTGGTAGATTTATAGAGTTCCTGACTCTTGAATGAAGGTCATAGGTTCAAATCCCGTCTTCGGCAAAGTTGAACTGCTGAATCCCAGAATTAGACGTGAGTACTGGTCAGAAATCCAGGAATCAGTCATTGAGAGAGATTGAAGTGTCATAACATTTTTATAGGGCTGTTATTGATACAATAGATATCCATATATCAGTGATTTTTCAGTCTATCAAAATGCTACATATTCGTTGTAGACAGATATATATGCGAAAGTCAAATCAAGGACAGTTCTAATTTTTTATGAGATCATTGTATATAAAAAACTTTTTACATATTTGGGAATGACATTCTTGCTTATGAAAATTAGTTTTATTTTGTTGCATTGCACATTATTTACAATACATTTGTAAGACATTGAACACCAAACATTCTTTGAAGAAAGCAAGGCATAAGCAGTTGAATATGACCCGTTCTGGTATGATATACTCCAATTTATTAGAAAATTCCCATTTGCGTCATGTCAGCGAAAACCTCGTAATGCATGAATATTCATTAGCATTTTTCAACCAATGAAATGGACAATCACAAAAAGAAGTAATTTCTTTTGTGAATTGCTATTGATTTCCTACCTAACACTATTTGAAATACGCGCTCATTGGATCGCTCAGAACTGAGTTTTCATCTGTTACTCCTTGGCAATTTCCGTATTGCACGAGGTGGGTGTCATGCAGTGGCTGGATTTCAACTCATTTATTGTTTATGAGTATGAGATTTTTACAGTCATTTTGCCCAGAGTATCATAATATATATATGTAACAAATAGCCTGGGTACCAAGGATGAAAGTAACAAAGAGTTTACAAGTTTTCAACTTATTTAGATTAACAGAGTCTGGTTTGTCGATGGTTGACTGGAAGTTACTGAAGGACATGAAGCCACCAGGGTCGCAAGAAGAATGGATTGCTGAGTTTGAGAGATACAAAGAATATCCAGAATATAAATAGTGAGAATGTTATAAATATTAACAAATATTTGAGCTGCTTTATTCTTGAACCAGTCATGTCTGGTCTTATTTGTGTTGTAGTTTTCGCAAACATTTTGATGAACAAAGGCTCTTCTGAAATCCTTTCTATAGTTAAATTTTATTGCAAAGTTCATTTGGTAAACATAAAGATACAAAAGTACTTGGAATTTCTGAATTTTCTTGCACTAGATATCAGAAATGTCTTCTGAATAAGCCACTGTCAAAATTTGCAAGAGCTTACTATTTTCATGCAGATAAACATTACCCTAGCTGAAGCTGTAGCAATTCCTCGAAATTTCTTTAAAAATTGCGTCATTCGGTCAGAGAAAACTTATTGACCAAAAGAAATTTATATGACATATATTGGGCCATCATTAAAAACATGCAAACAAACGGTTTTTAAGTATGGTCTTGGTTTTGAATGCCCTGTAGCTTATTTGCTATCTAGTATAGGACTTTGTAAAAATTTGATCTTGGAATGGACCCTTTGACCCCTGGAATTTCCAAAAAGCCACATTTTGACCCTAAGGATTCTTGCCGATGGGTCAATTTTTCTCTAAAATTATAGGCATTTTAGCTATAACATGGTAAAAACCAGTCAAAAATTGTAAGAATGACCCTTGGGATTCAGCACCTAGTGGAACCCCTGGGACCTGTTTGAAATTTGTCTTGCATGTCAGAGCGACCCCTCAACTTCTATTAGCCTGCTCCACCAAATTACCATTGATATAATTGAAAATATTTTCTTATACATTGTAGATAATATCACACCAAAGAAATAATATTCTCATAGTTGTTTAACACTTTGTTACAGTAGCCTGTGGGATTTACAATAACGTTTGTCACTATTCAAATGATTGTTTTGTTCAGGATATGCCATATATTTTTGTGGTTGTATGTAGAAGTATTTAAAAATGAATTGAAATTCATTAATTACAGTGTTGCCAAGGAAAAAGAAATGACACTGACAGATTTTAAATTTATTTACTACATGGAGTGGGGTCACAGAATGTGGGGACGTGGCGTTGGTTTGGTCTTTGCCTTACCAGCCATTTACTTCTGGCAAAAAGGTTGGCTCAGTAAGGGAATGAAACCAAGAGTTGCTGTTTTTGCTGCCCTGATCGGATTTCAGGTATGTGGATGAAACTAGTAGTAAAATTAATTGACAGGGTACGATAGTAAGCAGTCGACTGCAGTTTTAACACAAGTATGCTCTATATTTAAATCATCAGTGAATAATTCCTGCATTTCTAACCAGTACATACAGCTTATTCTTGCATACCAGACTGGGATTTCCACTGGTGCTGGAAAACTATTATCATCCTCGTCTCGTGCTGATGAAGTCATCACTCATGTAATGACATCACATAATATTGAATAACAATGAATGAATTTGTAAAATTATATGTTATTATAAGCAAAAATCGCTCAAAACTTGAGTCGTTTTGTTCAATCTCATCCTTTTCTCCTTAAAAGGGTATGCAAGAAAAGGAATCTTTCACTGACTTTATGTGCAGATGGAAATATGCGGCGCTCGGGTAACTGTTTTGGTGGGAACTCGACGGAGCCTCGAGGATTTTGTCTTTTGACGTGTCGCCAAAACATTTTCCTCTTTTTTAGAAACTGAAATTTGCATAAACAAGGCACTACATTAAGCAGTTTGATGCTTTTGGTATTAGCTAATAAATAGTCTGAACAGCCCAAAACAGAGATGTGGAAAGACTTGAACAGTCATTTTTGAAATGTATTTATTATTTAAAACATTTTTTTGCATACCAGACCGGGATTTCCCTCGTTAACTTTGGGGCTGGTATATTACACCACCTTATGTAGGATGAGTCTCGTGCTGATGATGTCATGCAATGACGTCACGTAACATTGAATAATAACTTTGTAATTTGTAAAATAATATGTTACTACTCGGCAGAGCCTCATTCCCACCAAACCAGTAACCCTTGTGTCGGATATTTCTATCCATTGGAAGCCAATGTAATATTCTTATACTCAGTAACCAAATTTAATATAAACAACATATTGTGTATTGTAAAAGGGTTTTCTTGGATGGTATATGGTGAAGAGTGGTTTAAAAGATCAACCAGAATCTATGGACATTCCTCGTGTCAGTCAGTACAGACTTGCGTCACATTTGGGTTCGGCACTTCTCCTGTATACATTGTTTCTGTGGAACGGTTTGTCCCATGTTCTCAAACCTGTACAGGTAATATCAGACATCGTATTCTCTGTTATTTTCACTGGTAAATAATAAACAAATGCAATAGTTTTGTTACATGTCCATGATGTCATTAATAATAAAAAAAGTCTCTTCACATCCTTTTTGCTGTGTATTTATTTAATAATAGTGCATTTTTATTTTATGTTTTAGGAAGAATATAATTAGTTTAAGTCTTCTATGATTTTAAAATGTAATTATGCTGTAGATAACCCACTGAATGCTTTAATGCTCTGTTTTCTAGATCCCAGAGTTTAAACAGTTATCAAGAGTCCGAGGTTTGTCACATGGTCTGATGAGTATTGTATTCGTTACTGCATTGTCTGGTGAGTATTGTATTCGTTACTGCATTGTCTGGTGAGTATAACTTCAGTATTATGCCACAGATTCTTGCAACTTACCTGTAAAATTTTGAAGTGAGATTAAACAACTTGGTGCTTTTATAGCTAATAGTGTTCAGAGAGTCATTCGATGAAATATGAGTTCTGCGGAACGTTCAATGCAGGGGAGCATAACTTTTTTAATGCCACATTAAAATTTCTTAGCAAAGGGAAATTCCTCAAATTAATGATCTATATTGTTGGTGGTAGCTACCAAATATGTTACAATAGGTATAATTATTTTTAAAGATCAACATAGAAGGTGGTGGCCAACAGTCACAACAGAGGCAAATATCCTGTTTGCAGAATGTTGTAGATGGCAGTATGCGATAGAATGTCTGTGAATATGTGTCTAGGTCAAACAGTAATTGAAAAAATATTGTACAAAAACTTAAAATTATTAAGTCTTATGACACTAATCAAATGTAGTTCCATAGTCATAGACAATACCTTAGGCCATCCTTAAAAGTTGTTTGTTTGCAGTTACGCAACCGACTCATCTCATGAAAAATGTGGTGACTCAATTTTTTGTCCAGGTTCATCAATTACTTTTTTTCCCCGTCTTTTAGCCATTACAGTGCTAAACTAATAAAAAACCTTCCTACATATCCACTGTTAAAATCTGGGTCACGTAACCGAAAACAAACAATCAATTTTTTAAGGATGGCCTAAGACTTGATTGCAATTATTTCAATTAAGGGAGATGTTGTGGATAGCTAAGTGACCCTATGATGTCGTGAACATCTTCAAAATATGTTGTATCATCATACATGTGCATGGTTATGTATATAACTTTATTTACAAAGTTTGATGAAATTTCCAAATATAGCTCACAAGATGTGTTTCTTATATGAAGAAACTTTCACCAAAAAATATTTCATTAGATAATCATAATATTTGGCCAGTATGTACAAACTTAATAGACAACCTTTGTGTAATGTATTTACAGGTGCATTTGTCGCTGGGCTGGACGCAGGACTGACATATAACACATGGCCTAAGATGGCTGATAAATGGATTCCTGATGATCTGTTGGCAATATCACCAAAATGGAAAAATGTGTTCGAGAATGCTACCACTGTTCAGTTCAATCACAGATACTTGGTAAGGTCAACGTTATAAAATTGTTCATATATCTATTGTCTTATCTGCTTGTTTTTTTGTCTACACTTAGTCCGACCTTTTGCATTTAATATTTCATAAGGTCATATTGTTTTTTTATCTTTATTATGCGTCAACTTTGGTTGTGAAACCTAGCTACCACTTCGAAAAAACACATAAAGTCGCTTTGAAAAAAAATGCAAAGCAAGATAATAGACGATGCATCATATATAACATGTTTTAATTAAGTAAACATGATAAAACTATAATTTAACAAAATGTTTCTTTATTAAGCATTAGAATTCTAACAGAAAAACTGACTAGTTTTTACTCACTGTTTTCAAACTTGCAAGTAATAACAAAATATTAATAAAAACTTTTAAACATGATGCAGGGGTTACTTCCCTTGGAGATTTTTTTGGCTCAAAGAGCTCAAAACGTAGGCGCACAGGAACTCTTAACAAATAATGAAAACCAGCATGGCCTAAGCTAATAACTTGTTTATCAGTGTCATAATATCTATGTAGAACAGCTGCCAAGTGTCATCAGTCAGATAACAATTGATTAAGTAGTAACCACATTAGATTTTGGTATTTGTTTTTACCTTAGTGTGAGCAAAGTCTGGTGCTGTGGGTTGATTTACACCCAATAAATATGAAATTGTTCACACAAACAAAAAATTATATGAACAAGGTCTATATTCATGATTTTGTTATTGGATTATTAAAAACTAAGAGAAGTAGTCATGTCTCAAAACTGTCAGGTTTGCCAGAAGTTCGTGTTTTAAAGGTCACTTGTCTTAAATTAAACACTTATAATGTCCATGCCATGTCAGACATTTTTTTCAATTTTTGGGCAACTAGGGCAGGTCCTTTTGATAGGGGAAATTTGCACCATGAGTCACTAAATTTGGGTGTTTATAAGGCTAAAATTTTAAATGATTTCACTGAAGGGGAATTTGCTTTCAAAGTAGGGGGGAAATAAATATATACTTTTTTCTTTGGGGAATGGGCCCAATACCGGCCCCAAATTTGCCTTAAAAAGGGCTGTATGTGGCTGGTATTTAGAATATGCTGTTAAATTGTATTTATAAGAAAGCTACATTAAAGAAAATCAGTTAAGTATTGTCAATGCAAAAATTGTGAGAAAATGCAGTAAAAAACTGACAATATAAATTTTGACAATGTTCATATTTATTGATGATTTGAATATTATTTTGATGTTAAATTTTAGGCTGAAAGTACCATTGTTCTCATCAGTGGATTCTGGTTCATGTGTAGGAAATATCCACTTCCACCACGAGCCAGAATGGCCATCAACTGTCTACTTGGAATGGCTTTCTTACAGGTAAAAGTATTATTGACCACTTGTTACTATGCAGGGTTCGACATTAACTTTTGAGAACACTTGTCCAGTCAGGCAAGTAGACAGGAAAACTATATGTCCTGACCAATCAACCTCCTTTTGCTTAAAATTCTTAAAGTATTAATGATTTGTAACAATAGTAAATGTTATAAAACACAAATCATGTGTTGTTCACAATCTTTTTTGTCCTGTTGGTTGTCTTTGTCATCAGCGTTCGCCTTTGAAGATTTAAAGCCAAATGAAAAAATATTTACCATGATGGCAGAGGATAACTGGCTTGATGGTTGTCAATGTAAATAATCCGCAAGTGAGACTTAGTGTCGTAAAATGATGAGCTACTTTATTTATCTAGTTTGATGGTCTATTTATTCTATACCAGGCTGCACTTAACCTTGCTCTTATTACCAAGTTACATCTCACACTTTATGTGTTTTATAATCTATGATGAAAACTGAATTTACGGCTCATTTTCTTTGACAGCGTATCTGCTTCCCCAACTTCCGGTAAAATCTAGACATAGTTGGCTGTGCCCAATTTTGATACACATTCACAAACTATTAGCAGAATAATAACATTTGCTTTTGTGACAAAGGCTGGAAGTGGGGGCATCTGTGTCCTATGGACACATAGGACACATTTCTAGTTCATGTAATTTCAATATTGTATTAAAACCTGGTATTAGTAGCTAGGTGAACTGAAACACTTTAGTGGACATATTTTTGTATGATCCACTGTGATATATATATACATATACATTTACTTGATTACTTTTTATTTTCAGGGAACACTTGGGGTTCTTACCCTGCTCTGGCATGTACCTACCCATCTGGCTGCCACACACCAGTCCGGCTCAGTTGCACTTCTCAGTTTAGCTGCATGGTTTGCTCATGAGTTAAGACGCTTGCCGAAATGAACGGTGTTAATTCTGTCTTGATGAACAATAGTCATGCTGAACTGCATAATTTTTTTAATTTTCTATATTATTTGTTTAAGATTATAAAACGTGTGATGGATCACCAAGCTCTAATCTCACTCTTGTGATGTAGTTTCCAGAAGTTAATTGTTGTAAGATAATGAAATTATTCATACAGTATATTGTATGTGTTTTATCATACCCCTGCAAACAAAGTTTTAGGGGGTAGACCGGAGTCACTCCGTCGGTTGGTTGCTGGGTTAACAAAAACTTGTGGACCAAAATACTTAACTGCTTTTGGAAGATTTCAATGAAACTTCACACAAATATTCTACATGTCGAGTTGTAGTGCTTGACGTTGTGTTTTTATTGATCACATTTGAGATGGTCAATTGGTGGTATTACAGGGGAACTAATCACAGGAGACTGTCACTAGTTCTCTCCCCTTTTATATTCCTTCTGTTGTATATGTTTTTGAACATTGAGACTGATTTATAACCTCAGACTGTTCTTGTTTGCCTTCTTTTTATGTGTGACTAATCAGTTTGTGATAGTGAATAATATTATATAGATAATGTGTAAATTTATGACTGAAATTTGTTGCTGAGCAACATAATAAATAATTTAAAATTACATAATATTATGTTGAACACTCCCCAATGAACGCTCCAATCTTAGTAAAAGCCTTGCCTATTTTCTCCAAAAAGACTTCACACTTGCATGAAGTTAAGTTAAGTTTACCACGTTGTGATAATATGTTGGCCAACAGAACTTAAAGCTTTGGAGATGTTACATTAGCAGACAGAAGATTTGTTGATTTTGCATTTAGCAAACATAAACCCTATGAGTTATGTTATATTATCCAGACTAAACCATGGTGTTGATATAATATGTGTTAAACTTAGTTGGGAATCAAGGTAACTTATGTTTGACCTGACAATCACTAAAAACTGCAGATTCTATGAGATGGCACCATCAGTGGTAGCCTGATTAGTCTCTTTTCGACACAAGATCAATTAAGCGCTGCTATGGGATTTAGAACCTCTTCTGTAAATGAGGTCATTTCAATAAAACACAACATGTGATGTCACTATTTGCAAGCAGGAAACAATATTTACTCCATAAGGTCATTTTTTTTTAATATTGCCATATGGGGCAAATATTGATTATTGTCAGTACATGTTGACGTCACATGTGACGTTTTCTGGAAATGACGTCACTTAAAGAAGAGGTTGGAATTATTGATTCTTGTATCATAATTGGATAATACACCTTTAGGCTGGTGATAGTTTTCAAAAGTTGTTAGCCAGATTTGATGATTGATCTGTAAGTAATTGATTTCATAAACTTACTATAAATTGGCTATTTGGGCAGATTTTAGCAGCCAGAACAGTTTTGATAGTCAATGGTTATTAGGCTCCCTACTAGCGCTAGTCTAGAAACTTTTTTGTATTTCCCAGCAAAAAAGTTTTCTATACAATTTGGTACTTAGTAATTTTACTAATGCTTCATTGAATTGACAGGGGTACTTACTTCAAATGTCCTTAGTTACAGTAGATTTGAAAGACATACCTTAAGTATGAAGTCTTAGATGTTCGTATTACTCCTACGATGTTTTAACTGTATAAAGTTTGATAAAAAATAGGCAAACATGTACAGTGGGTAACAACAGTTATGTTGTCTAAATTTCATTTGTTTAGATTTAATGAAAACGAAATTCTAATCAATATAACTTTTGCAAATTTAAAGTCTAAGTCTGAGTTTCAGTCTTAAGTTGGTTGTGAATAAGGCTCCATATAAAACAAGAATGACATCATTTGTTGTGAACACTTTCTTTGTTTTTGGAACAAAATATATTATCATTAAGTTATGTACTTGTTTAGAATGGCCACCAGTTAATTATTCGACAGTTATGTGTGCTCATTAAAACTATTTGGTATTTATAATTGGGTCCAAATAAATGCCCCCTTCTGAGTATTTTGATATCTTACCGACATTTAAAGGGGGTTTACGGTAAGTTGTGTATGTGTCCTTAGCATAGTGATGTATGTATTACCTTGGGAAAATAGCTGAAGTTGCATTTTGTGTGTTTTACGTTGGTGTAAATATTTTCCTGAAAGTCAAAATGATAATTAAAGACACCTGTTGAATAGCACAGGACGTGTGTGTTTTTCTTGTATATCGTCAATTTATATGTAGTGGTAGTCACTAGTTTCATTGTGCATGTGGTTGATTGTTGTGAAATATTGTGCATATATGGTTGTACATGTATTAAATCATCCTTAAAATAAAATGTTCCAAATCTCAGTTAACATGATTAAAAACTGGCACCAGTATTTGAATAAACGAGTATCATTATTGAACCATTTCCAGATACAAATTCCTTCCATTTAGAGATTAATGTGTTTGAAAATGGTAAGATATTTGGTTGGGCTTTTTGAAATATTGTATTAGACACTTTTTGCTTGAAATATCACATTTATTCTGTAATGTTGAACAATATTATGGGGACAAGAATTTAGGGGGACAACTGGAGAAAGGATTGAATGGATGGATTACATCACAGGACAAGACAAGAAAGCCAGTAGCCTCGAGGCGGAAAGAGGGGGGGGGGAGGGGACAGGAACATTATATCAAGTCAAGGAACTGCACATAGGGAAGGGGAAGTTAACATGAATATAATAATAACCACCAAGCGATTTACAGCCCCTGGAACTGTCAGTAAAATAACATTTTACAGCCATCTAAACTCGCACTTAAACCTCGATATGGTCATTGAATTCCAACATATACACATGAAAGGACCATGTACGACATATATTTAAACTTTAAGGTATTTACTTGACATCAGTACAATTGTTTTGAAGATTTGCTATTTAAACATTTTTGAACCATGATACATCTTACTAGGCGTATATCTATAAAACTGTTTTTTGCATCTTGTATCAAAATGCTTCCATTTCATAAACAAGTTATACATGCCGCATTGTGATAAATGTTGTATATACTTGTACTGTGCTTATATTATGTTGATCGATCTGTTATCATATATACACGCTCTTTAAAAAAATAAATTACATATCTAAACTTGTGTTGCTATTTTGTTCGTCATATTAAGTGGTAAAGCATTTGGAGCCTCTTACTACCTACGTTGGTCCATTATCATGTTGTATAAGTCTAATATCAAGCACGAGTATCATTTTCAAGTGGGAGAAAACTAACTGAAACAGTCGATATAAACTCTCTGTTATACAAACTGTCCGTTATGTTATCTATTAAGTCAGGTTTTTATGAGTTTGAAGTGTATTTTATGCACCTCAATTCAAAAACACTTTGATAACTATTCTATTAAAGTAGTTCAATTGTGTTCACACGAACATTTACATTTTGATTAATCTGTTCCATGCTGGTAGAACAAAAATACGACCCTTATCAACTATTATCACATGTTTGTTTGATCATCTTGACAAACAGTTTTAAAAGGGAGAAATATTATGGACTGGTTAAGGGATTTCAAGGGTCCCTGCTTTGTTGCCGGTGTTTAGGAATGCATACTCTTTAATATGTTTCTTTTTTCTGCGCCACTTTCTTCGACGACACGTGCGTTTTAAGGATAGTGACATTACGCTTCCATCATTTGCTGGCATTTAAATGATACGGTGATGTGTGCCAAGTTGTGTGTCAATGGCCACTTAAACTTGGCATTACATAAAAAGATCACTCCATGACGATCGCACTTGCAAACAAGAATCTTGAAAATAAATATAAATATCTTAATTGCTATGAAGGCAGGGAAGCATATGTGAAATACTTTCCAAAGAGGGCATTTTATTTGAACAGATGTGCGCAAACACATCTAAATGACTTACATACTTAATTTATTGCCCCCTGCTATATGCAATACCCGTATGTAAGAACAGTGGGTGAGGTTAATATCAGTAGTTACTATCTTGTTTCATTCTTTGGTACGGCATTTGAATAAAAGACGCTGAAATAAATGTGATCGCTGCTGATTGAATGTAGTTGGATAAAACTCAACCAATTACTGTCTAATAAATAATGGATACAAGAATAATTATACTATTATCTTGTGCAGCTGCAGTACAGGTAAATAATTTATTTATTCCAGCATGAATATTAATCATATCATTTTTTAATCAGAACAGAACAAAATATTTATTTCAATTTAAGCATTTACCGCTTATCATCGGTACTTAGTACAAGCATAATTAGCGTTTGAATGAATTACATATTTGATCACAGAGTTATGCGTAATTAATTTAAAAAAAATCCTTTTGTGAGGTGTCATTGATTAATTATTTGTAAACAAAAACATATAATGATTAAATGCATTTCTGTGTGCTTTTTTTGGTGGCCATTCAAATATATTTTGATTTTACGCCTAAACTTCTTTAACATAGATTGTGAAACAAACTGTGCAACTTATAATTTTCATAGTACTCGCACTTAATTCAGGGACTGTGAAGTTCGCGGTTGAACACCTCTCGGGCGGCATTCGTACCGTTCACAATTTTCGGATAAGAAGTCCAGCGCTCTAATACTCGACCACTCTATACATTGTACCTTCTTATTTTGATGTTAGCGTTTATATGTTAATACAAACCATTATCAAATCTGTGGGTAATTCAAACAACGATTTTCGTATTTTCTGTGTGACTTGATTTTTCTTTACTTTAGAAAATATATTTCTAAACGATTTTAATTCACAGCCTATTTTCGGCGCAGCCGTATTAACATGGCTTGTTATTGGCATATCAGTGTTGTGTAAACCAATCATATCTTACGTTAATCACTTAGCCAGTTTCACTTCAACCGAACAACGTTTATAACCTTGACGCGGGTTGGTCAATCTTTCGATAAGGGGGTACGTTACATTACCGAAATCCACTGAATTACGTTAAAATTACCTAAATCAATTTTCTAAAAGTAGATCTAATATTCTATAGTATAATTCAAGATTTATCTAGTGAGTAGTGTTGTTAGTCAATCCTTCGGGAAATTGCCCGGTGTTGGAATTAAGAGGATTCTAGGTTTCATGTGCCATCACGAATATTTGAAATGTTTTAATCAGATAAATAGGCATCTAACACGTTTATTGACATGAATGTGTGATTTCACAACATATACAATAAGTACTGATGAATTATATTGTGCCTATGACTAATCTTACTACGGAATATGTTTTATCCTATCTCCTACGAAGTCATCTCCCCCTACATATGTTGAAGTTACTCTAATGTAGTATAATCGAATGACCAGCAATCGCAACATCTCGGCATTTTTAAGGTTGCACAACAAATCTTAACCTTCAGATTGCATCGACCACCTTTTTTTCTTTCAAGATATTTCTTGTTTATTAAATGCACATGATAACAAGTATTTATACATTGTACAAGTTTGTTTGAAGATGAGAATATTTCGAGGTTTATTTTGTCGGTCTGATTTAATTTATTTTGTCTTTATTTTCCGTTGTCATCGTTATTCGAATGTTATGTAGAAATTAATACAAAGACGATTGGAGTTTAGAAATGAAATTCTACCATTCTTTACTGATAAGTCCCTTATCATCAGGCTGTGCCAATAACTATATAACAGACATGCACCCCTCTCCCGTGACCTTTCTCTTTACTTTTCATTTGTTAAATAACTGCAATAGGCTTTAAAATTTAAATAACGTTTTGAATATTGACCGATTTCATAGAAAACGTAAACATTTGTATACATTTATCAATAAGTGGGTAGGTGCTGCAGCTGCGGACTCCAAACGTCCGATAACATTTTTTATTTAAGCCTGATTTGTCATAAGCAAAGTAATATCATTACATAACATATCATACTGTTTATTGATCCAGTAGATCATACTAACATAGACCTGACTATTAACGCAAATCGAAATATTTACTGATAAGTACATTTGAAAAAACTGATTCTGCTTGATTTACGTTTATTCACATATTCTGTCAACAAACTGGAGAATAGTGCCTTGAATTGATGGGGTTCCGGGGGCCTTTCTTGGGGGGAATTTAACCAATATAATAGTTACATGTACAAGGTGACTTCATGATGACTTCTCCAACTTCCATATTTCGTTGAGCTGAAACACATGTGCAGTAATTAATTTTATATTTCAGAATTCGTGTTCATGGATTTACTTAAAACCCTCTCCATACACTTACTAGTTGTAACACATCGATTGAGATCAGTTGAAAAAACAATGCGCCAAATTACGCATATTGTACAATGGCATTTCGCACAGTTTACGAGTTAAGCGGTTAAACACGGGTCGTCTGAAACAATTCTAATGTCATAGACTCGTTTATGTCTTTAAAAAACGCACTAAAAAGTGACATACCTGGTCAGATGCGGAGGGGCTTCTCCCAAGAATTTTAAGTCATGTACATGCAATAATTACTTGTTATTTACATTGTCTAGAAATCTCTACCCATTGCAACATCATTAAAAACGGACACGCAACAATTACTTGTTATTTACATTGTTAAGATATCTCTATCCATTGCAACATCGTTAACAACGGACACACAATAATTACTTGTTAATTACATTGTTAAGATATCTCTATCCATTGCAACATCGTTAACAACGGACACACAATAATTACTTGTTATTTACACTGTTTAGATAGCTCTATCCATTGCAACATCTGTAACAACAGACACGCCAATAATAACTTGGTATTTACATTGTTTAGGTATCTCTATCCATTACAACATCTGTAGACACGCCAAAAATTACTTGTTATTTACACGTTTTAGGTATCTCTATCCATTGCAACACCTGTAACAACTGACAAGCACTAATTACTTGTTATTTACACTGTTGATATATCTCTATCCATTGCAACATCTGTAACGACGGACACGCTTATAATTGCTTGTTATTTACATTGTTTAGGCATCTCTATCTATTGCAACATCGGTAACAACGGACACGCCAATAATGTGTGGCAATCTGACTTGCTCGTACAATTCCAAGTGTCGTAATGATTCTTCAGGCAATTACCGTTGTCAGTGCCATGCGGGATTTCAGGTAAATTTATATTTTATACAGTTTTAAATACCTTTCAATTCTTATGTTTCGGGGCAGCCGTTCTAACATGACTTTTCTATTTGCATATCAGTATTGTATAAACCAATCAAATCTTACACAAACCACTGAACCAACTTCTCTTCAAGCTAGATCATAAGAGATGCGTTGTTGGTGTATATTTCGTTCCGGTGAATATGCTTACATTAACATCAAAAACATGTTTTAAATATCTTATTGCAGTTTCGGTTATTTTATATTTTGAAAAAGTTTAGTCCGCGGCCTATACGGCCTATCGGAATCAACGACCCTGCATTGTACTAATTTCATGTACTATTTGACACAATGAGGTACATAATTACAGATACATTTGTACTTATGACGGGTGTAATCACATTGATAGTGAAATCTTCAGTGTTTTCCATCATAGTTCGATATAATTATGATAATGAAAGTTTTTCATTTACTTATTAGTTAGTTAATTAATCAGATTTCAATTATATTATTTCTTTTATTCTTATGATGACGTTTTTATGAAAATGACAGCTGGTCTAAAAAGGTCAATTTTAAGAAAGGTGATGTGTCCTACTAAATACCGTGGTATCACTCTCATAAATGTAATAACAAACATATTTTTATTGTTATAGAGAAATAGAATAAATTTCGTGATAAAAAGTCTACATCAGATGCTATGTTTATTCTACACAGTAGTATACAAAATGTTGTATCGAAAAAAAGAAACTATGGTATGCTTTTCAATGAACGTGCTTTTGATACTGCAATTTGTGATGATTTATGGGTAAAGTTGATGAAATCCGGTCTTAGTTGTAAACAAGAAATATCTCGAAAAAAGATGTTCGGCGCAAAGATTTATTAATATAACAAATGCCGAGATGTTGCGACTGCTGGTCACTCCAGTTCCAATGGATTTCGGTAAATTCTACGAAAGATTTGATTGGTTTACAAAACCCTAATATGCAAATACATGTAGATCTAGCAAAGATATGTTAGAACGGCTGCGCCGAAATATTAACTTTGCTCAAAGCTTTGTACTCAAATGTTAAATCATGTGTGGAATTGTCTTTTTACATAAATATGTATGAGTTTTTGATGTCACTGTTGGCTTGAGACAAGGTGAACCATTATAACCGTTATTATTCATTTTATTTGTAAATGATATTAGAAACTGTATAAACATTGGTTCTTAAACGGAAATAGATATTAATTTACTCTCCATGTATTAAATCTATGTTGCAGACGATATTGCCGTTTTGTTCACAACCAGCCCACAAAGTTAACAAGCTTAAATTGATAACATACAATCATGCATACTCGATTAAATGGTGTCATTAAATTAATGTAAAAAACTAAAATATATGTCTTTGAAAAATAAAACAATTGCATAATGTGATATTGTTGACAGTTTTACTTACCGCTGCATGCATTTTACTAGCACCGGCAGTTTGAAATACGCAGTTAAAACTTTGTCTGGTCAGGCATTAAACGCTTATCATAACCTGCTTACACTATTTGACAGAATAAATTTAAATATTAAAACAAAACTTTATCTTTTGTCACAATGGTTGTGCCAATTTAACTATTCGCTCCGACTCGTGCTGATTTTTGGAGAATTAGGCAGATACCCATTATATCTCATAGCAAAAGAACGATCCATAAAATCTTGGTTAAAACTTATGTCGGCAAATAATTCTTTCTTTCGGCAAATGTACAATGAACAATGTTACACTAATAATGCTCAGTGTTGGGCATGCAAAATGAAATCGATTATTGAACATTAGGTTGTACAAATATTATTGAACATTTTGATTTAAATACAAATTATCTCCCTTATCTTAAAAAACACAACTTTCTGATTATGCTCGCTTACACTTAGTATCGCAACAGGTAGAGCAAATAATATACCAAGAGAAAATCGTATTTGTAAAATGCGTTCGCTTAATCAAGTAAAATCTGAATACCATTTTATGATGTGCTGTCCTCTATAAAGAAATATTCGATTTAGGTAATATATCGTGGCCATCTATGGAAAAATTCATTACTATTATGTCTTCAAAAATTAAAAGATATTTGTTTAAAATTACTATTTACTTAAGGGAAGCCTTTTCTATTAGAAATGATTAATTAAAACGCAGTTCCGTAGTTTCTTTTCATATTCTTTTGTTTAAGTTTCCTACCATTACATGTATACTTGTATATTCAATTTTTTTTGTATGAATGTATGAATGTATGTTTGTTTGTATGTTTTATGTATGCACTGACTGTCTTGTTTTGTATTGATTTACCAAAGGCATGTACGTGCTGAGTCTGTTAATAAAGATATATAAGATTTCTTAAAGGAACCCTTTTATGTTTCTTTTCACGCGATCACTGATGGTAACGATATGCTTGGTTGCATTTCACTTCTTCTTGTCATAGTATCTCAAGTTTTATATGTCATGAAGTGAATATTCACAATTTCAAGCGTATTGGTGCTTATTTGAACACATTTAGCTAAGGGTTTCTTTATTTATACATTTTTTTCCTTCCACTATTTTTTTAAACACCTAAGTCTCGTCATATATTAAAAAAACTAGGTTAAACCGTATTGCCATGTTCCCAGTATTTTTACTGACATTTCCAAGGCTGTAATTCGCTGTATGGTTATTATTTCTTTTGTTTTTAAATATATGTTATATTTCCCTTTCCCCGTGCAGTTTCACTTTATATAGTTTTCATGTTATTTTCTCCCAGTTTCGGCCTAATGTTGCCAGCTGTCTTGACTTGTCCTGTGATCTTTTCCATCCATTTATTCCCCCTTCACCGTTTGTCCTCTTTGATTCTCCTTGTTATTCCTTATGGTCGACCATGCCATTCCTTGAACCTCCTCAAGTGCCATATGTTATATGGATTGTTGTTTTCCCGGAAGACTGTGTAGGGAGGCACTATCTTATGTATGTGGCGTTCCATGTAGCAACTTATTCTCTCACTTTTAGCAGCGCAAATGTCAAATATGGTTGAACCCTCATAAAAAAATCCAAAATAAACTAACGGATTGAATTCAATCATTTGTGTCTGCCAAAATAGCAAAAAAACCCGCAAACGTCCTTAACTGTCATTAGATGATTAAGTTCAACTCATCAAGGTGGTTGAATACAGATAATTAAATGATCAATTTATTATGCAATGTTGATATTGAAATGAATTTAATTAATGCATTATTAGTCAGATTTTCATATTCAGTTTTAATAGTGTTATTCATTTTTATTGTTGTGTCAGTAATATGAAAAAAATCATTTTGATCTTTTGTATTTCAGAATATTTTCATGTGATATATTGTATTTCTTATGTTTTAATTGTTCCACATAAATTGTGAGTCTTTGTTATAAAATATTGAATATTGAATATTGCAAAAGGCTAAATACAGCCGATTTGCCAATAAACTAATGATTTTTTCACACCTAAATAGTGTTTGGCTAGAGCATCTGTCTGTCATAATTGATATTAATTGCTATGACAACACACTGATTGGTGATATTGATAATTGAAGGGTTATTGCCTTTGTTTTCACAGACCTATTTATGACCCCTGTTATATTTGACCATGGACTAGTGTCTTTTAGGGGGTTCTCATCCAACCAATCAATGTTTTGAGTTACTGATTGCAATCATTGAAATTGTTTTTAATTTTGAAATCATGTATTGAAGAGAAAACATACGGATCACATTATTTTCTTGTAATGTAAAATAACTTACAATGTCTACACCACCCTCAAAACGCAAACGTGCTTAACTGTCATTAGATGAATAAGTTCAACTCATCAAGGTGGTTAAATGCAGATTACTTGAGTGATCAATTTATTCTGCAATATTGATATTGAAATTAATTGAATGTATCAATGTATTTTTTGTCCGATTTTCACATTCAGATTTAACAGTGTTTTTTAAGATTTTACACATCAATACAGTACAAAGTAAGATATAGATCCAACTGTCACTGTACGAAAGAATCTAGACCAGTTCTCAAAACTCCTTTAGTCCGGAAACCCCTTTAAACCGGATATTTTGTCCGGTCCTGATCTCGTCCGGTTATAAGGCGTTTCGGTGTATTTATATGAAACATTCACGTTTTTAATATTCATTATCATAAAATCGAGCAAGGTGACCTGTCATGTTTATTTCATATTTTGGTTGGATACATTACACTGATAAAATATACAAAGTTTAAAGGAAATCTCTGCGTTAGAAAAATGGCCTTATTGTAGGATACGCCTTTAAGGAAAGCATCGTAGGAAACCCATTTCAAGAAAGAATCGTATTTACTATGAAATAAATGACTACATTTGTATGAAAATGTTAAAATATTAAGCAAGTAGTTCAGACTAATATATTTGTAGCTCATTTGTGTCTTTGTTTCTATTCTCAGGGTACAACTTGTAACGAAGACACGGATGAATGCAATAGAGGATACCCATGCTACCACAGGGGTGTCTGTCATAACACCATAGGTAGCTGGTGGTAAGAACTTACATATACTTTATTTGTTATATTCATTAAGGATATATATTTATTAACACACGGCTGTGGTAAGAAAATCCGTTTAGTTTTGTTGATATCATTCGTTTTGAAATTTGTGATGTAGCCATCAGATCTTATGAGCGTTTAGTCATGGTTATCAGTACTACTCGTTCTTTCGAGAAAACCGACAGGTGTGGCCAGGTTACAATTAAGATGTACACGTTTTGTCCAATAATTTGAGAAAAGTTAGTACTGTGAGCGTACACGACATTGTCTCATAAATACAAGATACTTCAATGACTCGATCTGGTAACATCGCTTCGGATGCCTAAACTTTCAATACAAACAAGAGAAAGTTGAAGCAAGGCATCAATGTCGTCGGAAAAGTGTAACAAAATAATCATTGAGTAATATTTGAATGTAAATCTGAAGTGGAAATAAAACAAAAGTGATGTAAAAAAAGAAACGGAATTTTGTAAAACATTATTTTTGATAATGATGCGGCAAATATTGAACATGTTATGATATTGTGGAAGAAATGTACATTATTCATGTAAATAGAACAAGGAGCAAAATCATCATTTTCTCCGAAAAAAGTGTTATTTACAGCCTTTATTTATAAAAACAATGTATATAAGATCAAAATACTTCTAATGCAAATATGTCAAGAAAATTACACAAGGTACTTAAAATAGTGACGCACTTTGTTTTAGGAAAGATGTTTGAATACACATATGGAACGTTTCGTATAACAACAAGCATATTGACATTATTTTATCATTTTTGATAGTACAGATCTTTTTAACATTAAAAATAGCGCAATACATTTTATTATTATACTAGATTATTTTGTACATTTAGTAACTTTCTTTTTCTTGGGGAATTGTACATTTCATGTCCGTGACGGTTTAATTTATTTTCCGTGTAGATAACTTCAAGACCTAAGTTCCGCGAAGATATATGACTGGTTCTGAGCAAAGCTCAAATCATACTTTACTATTTCTAACGCAAAGGGAGGTAACTGGTGTTTGGTCACGACACAAAAAGCGGGTAGATATCTGTTCAGGGATCAGTTAATATTTAGCGCAAATAGGTTTCAAATCAACAGGACAACCACATAAAAAGTTACATTTTCACTGTTTGCATAATAAGTTTTTGAATCCCATTTCGGTTGTGTTTTTCTATAAAAGTTCACTTCTTAATGCTTTGACATCACTTAAACAATAACTGCCCACAATGAACGAAACGAGAAATGAATAAAACTATATTTATAACGTACTTTTCTGAAGACGATGGCTACGATGAATTTCGTACTCAGTTTGTCCAACACGTTGAACGCAGTATCTAAAGGTTGTGACCATATTCCATACCACATTCAAAGTGACGCAGTAAAGAAGACGCTATGTTTATTTGGCATTTGGGTAGACTAATTTTAGAGTTTTTAAAAGTTCATTATGTGCATGAAATATGGGACGATGTACAGTAAGTATTCCAAGAAGCAGTCATTCATAGTCATCAAATTAAGTTATCAAGTTGTAAACCTGTTTCATAATCGATGAGAAAAAATGTTTAAACTTAATACGAAACTGCAGGTGTGAATGTCTAGATGGCTGGAATGGAACAGAGCACTGTGGAGAAAACATAACTGAGATCAAAGATTGTATGCCGGGTTGGATGGGCAAATGGTGTGAAAACCAATGTAGTAATGAGTAAGTATTGACGGGACAAGTATACCATCTTATTGCTACGTCGCTAGTACTTCCTAACCTAGCCACTACCAAATACGACGATATCAGAAACATATATTTATAATGGTGTTTTCATTGTCATATTTATCTATTTTTTGCCAATTCATGCGGAAATCAGGACGTCTAATATAAATGTAATTCATAACAAACTGGTATTTTAAAATACATGCCCTTTTTGTATGATTTGTATTTGAACTGCTAGTGTCTTTTCTGTAAGCAATGCATATTTATCTTTATGTTGTTGTTTTGTATAGCATCGCATCCTACCAACAACGCTCCACACCGTACCGCATCATATTACACTAAAATATATTGCATTGTTTAAATTAATTAATTTATCTTAAACCGAAGCAAAACCAATTTATCATAGCAATTGTGCATGAAGTCGGAAATAATTACACTTAATAATAAAAAATCCATTTAATACCACTGTTTGTGGACAGTACTAAGAATGAGCATTTTATGCTGTTTGAGAATGATGGTATTATACATTAGGTCACCCAAGAATCTAAATTAAATATACAGTGTATTGTACAATTACACTTTCAGTTCTGACTGTGGTGGTCCTAATACTCACTGTGCAAAGAAACATTCTGCTGATGAGTATTATTGTGCTTGCAAGGACGGTTGGCACGGAAGACCGACGTGTACAGAAGACAAAGATGAATGTGCATACAATCCATGTAAACATTCAGGATCATGCATAAATACAGCTGGATCCTATATGTGCCCATGCTCGGATGGCTGGACTGGTACCGACTGCGATGCTGATGTAAATGAATGCCTTTCAAACTTATGTGAGAATAAGGGGCAATGTACCAATAACGATGGGTCTTTCACTTGCAAGTGTGCAACTGGTTGGACAGGTCAGACTTGTTCAGAAGTTGACGAGTGCGTATCATCACCGTGCACACATTCGGGCACATGCGAAAATACACCAGGCTCTTATAAATGCACGTGCCAAAGAGGATGGGTTGGACAAGCATGTGAGGACAAGGATATCTGTCTGCTAGAGCATCCATGCAGTAATTCGGCAAATTGTACTTTAACAAATCAGACATATCATTGTCAGTGTACCGATGGTTGGCAGGGTGTTAATTGTACCAATGACGTGGATGAGTGCGCAATAAAAAAGTGTATGCATGCAGATTCTTGCTCCAATTCGATTGGTTCCTACAGCTGTAACTGCACACTTGGTTGGCAAGGAGACGATTGTAATGATGACGTCAATGAATGTGATTCAAACTCGTGTAATGGTACACATGCGTGTCAAAATACACAAGGCTCGTACGAATGCGTTCAAAGTGGTAAAGGTAACTCACCATGGTCATTCGAATACGAAGGAGACAATTAATATCTCTATGAAACTAGTGTTTTCCGTGAGAATAATATGCATATTCATCTAATGCGATTACATTATGCTGTAAGTTTAAATCATACGTGCCAATTATTGCATGGAAGCAATCGGGACTGTAACATTTAGTTAGATTATTTGAAAAGAAATCGATTGTTATAAAAACCACTTTGTATTAGCGGGAGCTTTATTCTTACTATTATTCGCGAGTTTCGCCCCTCGCGTAGTCAAGATCTTTCGCTAAAAATAACACTTACGTTCACTGTCCGAATGTTTACTACATGAATATCCAAAATCGGTATTAAGTGTTAGTGTCCTCTCATTTTCAGGAAGGTAATTGGTTTCATCGTTCCGAATCTTACAAGCATGGTATTTGACAATTCAAAACTGTTTATCAGGTTATTTAAGTTTTGAATAAATCGTATACCTCTAATAAATGTTGGAACTATTCCAATTTATATCTTAATATTCCAGGCAACTCCAGCACAGCGAACGTTGGAATAATCGTCGGGGCTTCAGCAGGGGCCTTTTTGGCGATCCTGGCAGCAGTGCTGACATTGCTCTATAAATTCAAGTGGTAAATATACATGTACTTAGTATTTATAAAAAATATTAACGCATACTGCACAAATTATATTATAACTACATATTGTCTTATTCGGTCAGTGTAAAATTATATTTCGTTACTGCTTGCAGTACTGAAAGGAGTGCAGCTGTTTGTCATCAACTGCCAACATCCATGCGGTGTTTAACTATTCAGTCAGTAATATAACGAACAAAAGATAATAATGCTATGGTTAACTAACATTTCATACATGTTTTTTAATGTAAGTTTTTACTTCTGTACGTCATGCAATGCTTTTCAAATTTTGTACCTAAAAGTTTAAGATTTTACCCAATTTAGTACATACATATGGAACATGCAGGTAGAAGGGGCAGTTTTAGTGCTCTTACTGCTGGTAGTAGTAATGTCCAACTTCTGCAGTATCACTACTAGTGCCTCATAATGTTGGTAGTAGTATCACTACTAGTGCCTCATACTGCTGGAAGTTGTATCACCACAACAGCCTCATACTGCTGGAAGTAGTATCACCACAACAGCCTCATACTGCTGGAAGTTGTATCACCACAACAGCCTCATACTGCTGGAAGTTGTATCACCACAACAGCCTCATACTGCTGGAAGTTGTATCACCACAACAGCCTCATACTGCTGGAAGTTGTATCACCACAACAGCCTCATACTGCTGGAAGTAGTATCACCACAACAACCTCATACTGCTGGAAGTAGTATCACCACAACAGCCTCATACTGCTGGAAGTAGTATCACCACAACAGCCTAATACTGCTGGAAGTTGTATCACCACAACAACCTCATACTGCTGGAAGTAGTATCACTACTATTGCCTCATACTGCTGGAAGTTGTATCACCACAACAGCCTCATACTGCTGGAAGTAGTATCACCACAACAGCCTCATACTGCTGGAAGTAGTATCACTACTAGTGCCTCATACTGCTGGAAGTTGTATCACCACAACAGCCTCATACTGCTGGAAGTAGTATCACCACAACAACCTCATACTGCTGGAAGTTGTATCACTACAAGTACCTCATACTGCTGGAAGTAGTATCACTACAAGTACCTCATACTGCTGGAAGTTGTATCACTGCAAGTACCTCATACTGCTGGAAGTAGTATCACCACAACAACCTCATACTGCTGGAAGTTGTATCACCACAGCAGCCTCTTACTGCTGGAAGTAGTATCATTACAAGTACCTCTTACTGCTGGAAGTTGTATCACCACAGCAGCCTCTTACTGCTGGAAGTAGTATCATTACAAGTACCTCTTACTGCTGGAAGTAGTATCACCACATCAGCCTCATACTGCTGGAAGTAGTATCACTACAAGTACCTCTTACTGCTGGAAGTTGTATCACCACATCAGCCTCATACTGCTGGAAGTAGTATCACTACAAGTACCTCTTACTGCTGGAAGTTGTATCACCACAGCAGCCTCTTACTGATGGAAGTAGTATCACTACAAGTACCTCTTACTGCTGGAAGTAATATTCCCCAACTGCTGCAGTATCACTGCTAGTACCCCTTACTGCTGGTAATAGTTTTCTCCAATGTCATCTTATCGCTTTGGATTAACATTATTTGATGAGTATACTTTAAATAAGATAACTAGCAGAAACCCCACAGGACTAATATAGACTATTAAACGATTGGAAAACCATAAGACAATTTCTTAACTGAGAAAATCAAAGTTATTTCTATATGAATTCCATGGTGCCTAGAGCGAGGTCAAACTCCACTATCCCTGAATTTGGGGCCTGTACTTGTTAATAACACAGGGAGCAGTCATTAAACATGATAATGAAAATTTATTATACATTGTTTTATAATGGATGAGAAATGAATTAGTTGTAACAAATAAGTTCTTTCACGTTTTTCAGGAAACGTAATCGTGTGGCTGATGTTACAGAGAGGACGGACGTCGGAAACAAACATTTACAGTAGCAGGGGAATGGCGTTACTGCCTAAATTTCGCCATTGTGCATGAACACAGGAAACATTGTTTTCTCATTTTGTGATTCTTACATTTGTGATGTCTTTTGATTTGAGTTTACAATTTTTATTCATTTTTATATCTAAGTGAACAAACTAACGAACTGTGATAATGTACTGTTGTTGATTTTATAGAATAGAAACAATAAATACAAAATTCTTGTACAAGAGATGCATCGGAATATCTGCATACGTATATGTTTATACTTACTAGGTAAGCGGCTTTTGTAGATATCACTCTGGTATTTTATCAATCACAAACTGTAAACCACGCTTTAGACCCTCGGAAACGGGTTTTCTTATTGAGGATTAATAAAAACAAAACAGTAAAAGTCTACTTGAAAATTGAGTTCTTAATTTTGAAATGGGCTTATTATTTGTGGTGGTCTCTACATGAGGTTTTAAAGATTCTTTAAACTAATACCTATGGTGTAACAGGAAGTGATGATGTCAAATACTGTCCAGCAACCATGATTGACATCTCCAAAGTTGTGTGGTATATCAATGTAAATCATCCATGTTTAAATCTGCAGTACTTGCATAAAACTAATATTTAATAATGACACCCAAAAGTAACACATCTATAAAGCATATGTGATTAAGTTGAATAGATCATGAAATAATACTACATATTGAATAGGTTATAAACATCATTTCTACTTTCAGTTATAAAATAATAATCTTGACAATATACCAGTATACAAAAGTAATACATGTACCATAAAATGGTGTTGTTTTTGTTCTGACCACTTGTATTGTTGAAGTGTACCTGGCAGAAAGCAAAGAAAATACAAGCACTTGGTTTCAAATACAACAAATATTCAATAAACATTTTAAACATTTGGACATATTACCTACACTCTGCTAAATTAATCATCCAAAAAAACCTGGTTACCTGTAAAAGAACACAAAATTGTAAATTATATTAAGCATAGACACCGTGGCTAAATGTTAAGCATCCGCCTTGGGAACGAGAGGTTAAAGGTTCAAATCCCAGTAAGCCATCAGATAGTTAAATAATAATGGTTACCGTTTGCCTATCCACCTGGTGCCTGTTATTAAAAGATAGGATTCCTTAAAGTTAATATGCTCAGAAAAAGGTGTCTTAGAAGTCAGAAATGACTGGCGTTTTATATAGAGCCTGTAGTAGAGGTGATATTTCACTACATGGCTTGACATACTATTTGCAACTACAGTTGTCATTACTAAACTTTGCTATGGAGTTGCACTCCAATTTGTCAGCTGCACTAGCATCTACATCAGCTGATACTTGCTTTTAAATATCAGAACTTGACTCAGATATAGAATCATACTCTGAATCACTTGAACTTGAAGTATCGCTACATTCAATATCGAGCAGACTGTCAAGACTGACAACGGTTGTTTTGTCTTGTTGTGGATGTGGGAAATACAAAAGTTCAACATTCTGCAACACAGCATCAGAAATCTGAGATACTGTGTACGGGATTGTTCCCCATTGACTGCACTCCAAAAGAAATTTTAATTTAAGGCGGTCATCAAGTTGGAATCTAATGTAAACAAACACTTAAACATTGCGATCGAGGCATTTCCGGGTTTAATTTGCATCCGAAAACACATATATTTCATAAAATTTATACTTCCAAAATGATGTTTGTTGATACTGTCGTATGTCCATTTGTTGACATAAACGAAACGAAACGGGTTGAGTCACAAAATATGGTATTACCAATACGGGTTGTTTAAAATCATGTACTTATTGCACGAGTTTTCCTTTTAGTCTTGTGAGATAAAACCCATTTCACATTTGTAAGCTGGTTTCCGGTTATTCAATGATGAAATAAGACTTTTCTGTCAACTTCGAAATTTCTATTACAAAACGGGTTTTTATTACAAAACGGGTTTTTATTACAAAACGGGTTTTTATTACAAAACGGGTTTTTATTAAAGGTTTTTATTACAAAACGGGTTTTTATTACAAAACGGGTTTTTATTACAAAACGGGTTTTTATTACAAAACGGGTTGTAACAGTGCATTTAATGTATTCAAAACAAAGTGTTTTATGATTTTATACCAAAATTAAAATCTACTAAACACATTCATAAACTTTCGTCATTATTTTGATATCAACATGTATATTACAATACAAATTAATCACGTTCATTTAACAGGATTTTGAATAACATTGGCTCTCAGTAAATGTTATTGGTGTAACATTTAGCTTCGATAGTTCTACTTACATATTAACGAAGAAATCTTAAACCCCATTGGGAATTGATAACTCCTTGTGTGTCAATCTCCGATTGTTTGTCATCTTGTTCGGTGGATACTTTCATGAACGCTCTTGGAGATTGACTGCGTCTGTAGATCATTCATCTAGAATTTAGAAAAATAAATTGTGAATTTCGGCTCATTTTCATAACTTAAACGTAAGAATATGATATTTCGTCTGGATAAGTACTTCAAACTTTTATTATCACAATAACAATAATGACTGAAGTCTACTTTATGATTCACAGTGATGATTCCATTGATTATACGAGTATTTAATGATTAGCCATGATTATCACTTTTGAATTATGAGAGGATACTTTCTTATTGCAAGCTAAACGGAGCTGCTTGTACCGGTTGGAAACCCAAGTTCCAGATGAGCACTGAATATAACAGAAATCGGTATGACATATGTTATTATATGGCCCTTCACACTGTAGTAAACTACGTAATTTATTGTATAAGCTATTGTATAAGCTATAAGTGTACTTTAAGATATTTTTTTCAAATAGAATTATAATATAAAATGTACGTTTCATATCGTACTGCATATATTTCAGCATAATTAGTACATATACAATTCTTAACGTATGTTATTAAAATAAAACATTTTAAAGGCATATTGCGGCAAAAGATACGAAACGATGGTAATGTTTTAGGCTTAAATTCTCAGCCATGGTATCATTTTGAAATCGCATATCTTTTTTCGCGACGACGTAATTATCGCGTTAATTCACGTATCCGGAGACTCGCAAATTCAAACTTCTTGCGAAAAAATATCATTGAGGCGAATAAAATCATGCATGTACGAATTTGTGTATACTCTGTTATGCATAATAAGCCACGTGAGTGTATAACGATTTGATTTCTACATAGATGTTCAAACAACAACACAAACATTTTCCGTCGATCTTAAATTCGTAACGTAGAAAGACGCGAATTCATCCTTTGGCGAATCACTTCTGGGCAAGACTTTCGCGAAAATTTAATGTCGTGAAATAAAGTAATTTACAGTAATTACCATTGATTGTATAATTATCGTTGTTTAAACCATAGGCATGATTTAAATGAATATATTCACCTCTGTTATCCTTGTTTTGGCAGCACACGAAATAATTCCGTTCTATGTACACAGAAAAGTAGTACTTAAACCAAAAAGATATATCTCGGATGAAGGTCATGTTCGAGCGTTGACCAAAATATCGTGAGACGCTCTTCAGGTCTCTGTGTACACACACTGTGCATATCGAGGTTTTGGCATAAAACTCGGGTATGGTAACAGTTTCATCACTCATTCTATATTTATTTTGGATTTTCCATTTTTGGAAACAGGTAATCATTTGAATACCTTTTCACTATTTTGATACATGTTTTGGAAACAGTTAATTGTTCGGATATATTTTTTGAAGCAGGCAATCGTTTAGATACATTTTGAGAAACAGGTAACCATTAGGATATATTTTGGGAAATAGGCAATCATATGGAAACATTTTGGGAAACAGTAATCGTATGGACATATTTTGGGAAACAGAATATCATTTGGAAATATTTTGATAAACAGGACATCATTTGGAAACATTTTGTGACCAAAAATACATTTGGAAACATTTTGGGAAACAGGTAACCATTTGGAAACATATTTGGAAACCAGCCATCACTGAAAGTAAATTTAACATGTTTCTTTTATCTGCGCCATTTTCTTCGCAAACAAGTGCGTGTTAAGGATAATGTTTTGACATAACGCTTCCATCACCTGCTGGTATTTAAATGTTACGGTGATGTGTGCCAAGTTGTGTGTCAATGGCCACTTAAACTTGGCATTACATAAAAAGATCACTCCATGGCTATCGCACATGCAAACAAGAATCTTGAAAATAAATAAATATCTTAATTGCTATAAAGGAAAAAAGCATATTTTAAATACTTTCCTATCAAGGTACGGTTGAAGAAAAAAAGTGGTCAGAAGAAAATGTAGACCTACATGATAATCTTTGTGCTCGCAACTCGGGGTTGATCGGAACTGATAATATGTGTCGGGTGTCACGTCCCTCTAATGAGTGCCTAGTCATACGGAGACGGTGTTTATTTGTAGAAGATCTAACGCTGCCACATGCCATGTTGGGTGTTACGTCCCACTAATGATTGCCTAGTCATACGGAGACGTTGTTTTCTTGTAGCAGATAATAACGCTGCCGCATGCAATTGGTAGGTGCAACGTACCACCAAATGATTGCCTAGTCGTACGGAGACGGTGTTTACTTGTAGAAGATACAACGCTGCCACAAACAAATTGGGCGTTACGTCCCACAAATGATTGCCTAGTCATACGGAGACCGCGTTTACGTGTAGCATATACAACGCTGCCACGTGACATGATACCACACCCGGTCACATGACTTCAGGCCAACCAGACTTGACAAACCCTTGTAATGCATATCACAGATAAGGAAGCCATTCGCACCATTTGACACGTTAGTTACAGTTAAACTTCGAAACCTCGAACAGTTTTGGGTCGAACACAGTAGATACCTCGAACAGGTTCTTAGGTCCCGGCAAAACCCCTTCTTATTTCATATTAACGAACAGTAGATCACTCGAACGGAGATAGGTCGAACACTCGAACAGGTTGTGCGGTCCCTAGATACCATTTCATTCATTGTTCACCCCAGATAGGTCGAACAATACAATAATTCACACCTTTTATGGACCGAGCGATATTCTATTCTTTGTTGACAGGGAAGATTGGTGACACGTGTTATTCGCACGTAGTGATAATTACTTGATTGTTGCACTATAAACAATACAGTGTACATGTACTTATGTGACAAACAAATCACTTAAGGGATCTATTAAATATTTAATGAAGTCCAAACGGGAAATTTTAATTGTTAATTGTCTATTGATTGCCGAGTGAATAAAATTCAGAAATAACAAATTATCGTATTTTATAAATATCTTAATCATAAGCGCAAACATCATTGAGTAAAATCCTTCAAATGTTGATATTGATATAAATACGATCAGACATTTATTACCCTTATCATTATCAAAATGATAAGCAACGAAAAAAAATAGAACATCGTAATTGTTTACTATCTCGTCTGTATATTATTCTTGTGTGTAAGAATAAACGAATCAATTACTTAAATATGTTTTAGTTTTCTTTCATTTCTTTTTAAATTATTATTATTATGAATAATGCTGTGACTATTGATCGACGTGCATTCAGTATGAAAACACTAACAACACACAAATACCAAGTGTTAAGCATGCTTAGTACACTTGCACCGGTGACAGTTCGTACATATATACGTATACGGTAGATGCCTCGAACAGGTAGATGGCTCGAACTAATTCCTCGGTCCGACGGCAGTTCGAGGTTTCGAAGTTTTACTGTATGTCTCGACTGAAGATTGAACCTGCGACTGCTCGTACCCTAGACATACGCTCTACCGCTTAGATAACGTGTCAGCTGGAACTCTATAACATATTCGGTCCCTGGTGCCAGCAAATTTATACAATGAAATACAATGAAATGAATTAATATATCTCAAATAACTCAGATCAGGAAGACTAACAAAAGTCAGTTCGACGGCCTTAAGGATGAATTTAATGCAACTATCTATGGACGTGTCTAATATATTTTGGATTTCTTATTTGTGAGTAATGTTTAATTTTTATTTTGTCTAGACATTGATGTAAATGAAAAATATTGATAATATTTGTGTTAACTTAGATTACCTAAGACTACTCAACTCGCTGTATCAGAGAGATAAATTGGACTCTGGCTGAGTGAACAAGAACATTGTCATTATAGTCTTGTATTAAATTCCAGCATAAATCAAAGAAATACTCGGGGATTATTTTAACGCACGCTTTGTTCTTCGTATTCTGCTTTTATCCTTCATTTATGTTGCGCAACTTAATAGTTTGGTCCAGATGTTTGATTCCAAACGGAAGTTCCGGATCACTTTACTCGAGCGCACGTTTTCAATTAAGAGCTTGTCTTTGTTTATACATAATAAACTATCAGTTCCTTGTGTATTACATGATTATTACTAAATAACTTGTTTACAATGACAAGATTAAATAACAAAGTTTACACCAACTGTCCGTTTGTAAGGAATTTCGTTTTTAATTTTGACCGAGTTTCCGCAATGTCTGCTTTATCAACTTCATTATCATACATATTTTCCTCTTTGCATTTAGTCCCCCGCTCGTCTTTCACTCGTAACTACGTCTACTTTAATAAAAACTTAACACAAATATTACAAGATAAAGCACAATTCACTTGGGTCATAAACTATTTATCCTTTTGTCATTCATAACTTTTGCTTCTACCACAAGTACATTATGAATTTACGAATTTTCTACTCTAAGCAATCCATAAAAGCGCGATTTTCATTATTGTGAACAAGATGTACTCACTAACGACAGGGTGTTTGCCTTTCAAATGTATTTAACTTTCTATACAAACCTGTAAATCCCCTGTGATCTTGTAGTTTCAAGCAAATCGAAGATCGTTTTTTGTCAAGATTCATAAATCTGCTATGTGTCACCTACTCATTGTCCGTTCGTGTTAGTATCGGCGATAAGAAAGCCTCGAATTGTCTGGATATGTCATATAGCATCGCCAACCTTTTAAGATGACATTTAATTTAAACAGATGTGCGCAAACATATCTAAATGAGTTGCATACTTAATTTATTGCCCCCTGCTACATTTGTATATGCAATACTCGTATGTAAAAGTGAGAGAATAAGTTGCTACAGGGAACGCCACATACATAAACAGTGCCTCCCCACACATACCTCCGGGAAAACAACAATCCATCAAACATAAGGCACTTGAGGAGGTTAAAGGGTACAAACGTTAGGGAACAGAGGCGCATGGAATGGCCATAAGGACTAACCAGGAGAATCAAAGAGGACAGTGAAGGGGGGAATAAATTGATGGAAAAGATCACTGGACAGATCAAGACAGCTGGCAACAATAGACAGAAACTGGGCAGAAAATAACCTGAAAAAAGCTAAAGTGAAAAAATGCACAGGGGAAAGGGAAATATAACATCCGTTCAAAACATACACAAAAATATTACCCATACAGCGAATTACAGCCTTGGAACTGTCATTAAAAAGACTGGGGGTTTAATTCGATTTAACAGCTAGCTAACCTCACACTTAATGTAAGAACAGTCGGTGAGGTCAATATTAGTAGTTACTATCTTGTTTCATTCTTTGGTACGGCATTTGAGTAATAGTCGCTAACATAATAGTGATCCCTTCTGATTGAATGTAGTTGAATAAAACTCAAACAATTGCTGTATAATTAATTATGGATACACTAATAATTATAATCTTATCTTGTGCAACTGCAGTGCAGGTAAATAAATTTATTTATACCAGCATGGATATTAATCATATCATGTTTTTATTTTTTTAATCAGAACAGAACAAAATATTTATTTCGATTTAAGCATTGACTGCTTATCGTCGGTACCTAGTACAATATTAAATAGCGTTTGAATGATTTACATATTAGGTCACAGACTAATCCGTAATTAATAAAAAAACACTTTCTTGAGTTTTGTGAGGTGTCATTTATAAATTATTTGCGATAAAAATACAATGATTTAAATCCATTTCTATGTGTCTTTTTTTGGTTGCCATTAAGATATATTTTGATTTTATGCTTAAACTAAGTTAACATAGATTGTGAAACAAACTTGCAACTTATAATTTCCACTCTCGATGACTGCATTTTGTGTTACTAAACAGTACTCGCACTTAATTTAGGGACTGTGAAGTTTCCGGTTGAACACCCCCAGGGCGGGATTCGAACATGTTTCGGATAAGAAATTCAGTGCTCTAATACTCGACCACTCTATACATTGTACCTTCTTATTTTGATTGTAGCATATCTATGTAAATACAAACCATTAGCAAAACTGCGGGTAATTTAAACAACGATGTTCGTATTTTCTGTGCGACTTAATTTTTATTTACCTTAGCAAATATATTATTATTGTAAACTATTTTAATTCACCAAAAAGCCCTTTTTTATTAAATGGACATGATAACAAATATTTATACATTCTATGTTTGTTTTAACATGAGAATATTTCGTCAGTCTGATTTTAATTACTGTGTCGTTATTTTCGATGTCATCGTTATAAATGAATATAAAGATCACTGGAGTTTTGTAATGAAATTCTACCATTCTCTGCTGTTAAGTCATTAGGCTATGTCATCAAATATGTGATGAAATCTTGTTAATTTGTTCAGTAATATTTCCGTCATTTTTAAGATTACATCAATTAAGAACGTTTTACTTAAAGTAACATTTTCTTTCAATTTTTGATTTTTTTTACCTAAACACGAATGAAAAATACACACATTGTACAAAAGCATAGTTGATATAAAAAGCATTATCAAAGAATACACAAATAATCTACCCTACTGTATTTATCAGAACAATTTAAATTACAACATGCATTTTTTGTCAACATTTTAGTAATTTTTTCGCTGCGTAACATGATAAAACAAGATTATTTTATTCGGTAATGTATTGCAATTGTTCGTATTAAAGATGTTTAGTCAATGTTACGACATCACTGGATGAAACAAGTTCAAAGATTTTATGTTCAGATAGATCAAGTACATCTTTAAGTTCAACTAGCATTATTTGCTAATCCGTTTAAAGTTATTTCGTTTTCTTATATACAGTAAAACGTCACCTAACGACCACCCCAATATTAAGAACACAATTTTCAAGTCTATTTTCAATGTTTTGCTGTTTATTCATCTTCAATATTAAGACCACATCAAAAAGAAGACTTGTTCTCATGGGTCCCGAGGGCGCTCTTATTATGAGGTTTTACTGGACATGATATACATTGTGATGTTTTTTTTAACCGAGCCAACATAGGCTTAACCTGGTTGACTGCTTGTCGGGGGTCGCCGGTTCGACCCTATGCTCGCGACATACTACAGTGACACTAATATCTTCCTTGTCTATGTTTTTACGTGATACCCTTATGGATGGACTGTTTGGTTCGGTGTCAGGCTCATGTGACTGAATGTGATATCATGTTACGTGTTATATATAAAATAAGTACTGGTTGATAACCAAGGTACACATATTCCTTCAACTGACTATCGTGCATAGTTAAACAACTGCTGGAAAACACCATCAACTCCTAGACAGATCTACTTTAAGCAATGAATTCATATTGAAATCTAAAATGCCAAAAACACGACAAGAACTGAGAGTATTATAACGGACATATATTGTCCGTGGTAATATGCAAGCGCTCGTACATATACGGCGTGGTCATGTACTACACAGAGTATAATAAACACAGTTTCCGAGTCTAGTAGTTAACACGGGTCGTCTTAAACCATACTAATGTCACAGAATGAATCAGCTTAAAAATCGTTAATGTCATTGAAAAGCGCACTTTAAAGTAACAAGACTGATCAGATGCCAGTGTGTTTCTCCCAAAGGTTTTAAGTTATGGATTAGAATCATTTTAAAAAGGCAAAAGCAGACACCTAAGGCATTGGTACTCCAATTAAGTGAATCTGAAAACATTCTATATCGCATACCCATTGATATAGCATTGATATATTGAGTTTTTACATTGATTATATATCTCTATACATTGCAACATCTGTAACGACGGCACGCAATAATTACGTGTTATTTACATTGGGTAGATATCTCTATCCATTGCAACATATTTAACAACGGAAACGCAATAATTACTTGTTAATTACATTGTTTAGATATCTCTATCCATTGCAACATCCGTAACAACGGACACGCAATAATTAATTGTTATTTACATTGTTTAGATATATATATCCATTGCGAAATCTGTAACAACGGAATCGCCAACAAATTGTGGCAATCTGACTTGCTCGCACGACTCCAGGTGTCGTATTGATACTCCAGAGCATTACCGTTGTCATTGCATTGCGGGATTTAAGGTAAATGTATATTTTATAGTTTTAAATACTTTGCAATTCTCATATTTCGGCGTAACCTTGACGTAGATTGGTGAACCTTTCGATAAGGGGTACGTTACCGTACCACAATCCACTGAATTTCGGGAAAACATCTGCACTATATGATGCTAATTTCTTGTTATAATATTAAATATTTGGTTGATTTAAAGGGACTCGACTCCAGATCGCCACTTAACCATGTAGTTTTAAATTCTATTTTCCGCAATATTTCATGGAGAGTACTAAAATCGGACCCAAAACCCTCCCAGTTCTTATGGAAGTCAGACAACTTTCGTTACAGGAATGCGTTTACAAAGTGTGGTGTGAATGGTAAACCTCTAAATTATTATTAGTATGTATTTGAGCACGGTTGGTACAAAAACAGAAAATCGGCATAAAGACTGATGCGCATGCCCGAATGGAGTCGATCTTTTGTTAGACTTATGAACTATTTCTTAAGAAGCTTTGTTGAATACGAATTTAATTTACTCCTGTAAACTCCAATTCTGGCAATTGTTTATCATTAATTTAATCCAGAAAAGGCAGACTTATCTAGTCACCTCATTATCAGTAAGCTGTTTAATTTTTACTCAAACAATTAAACACGAACTTAGTGTTTGAGACTCTCAACTTATCTATTAGTGGACACGCTTGCAATGCAGAAAAAACACGTAAAAATGTTTGACAATATCCCTACTTTTTTATTTATAGACGGACCTCGTTTATTCGACAACCTTCTATCTGAGTACTCGGTATTCTCCGAAATAAATATACGGTTCCGATGTATCTTCTAATGCATGTCAAATTGAAATGGGTTATTCCAAAATATGTCCGATTGTAGATTACATTGATACTTGAACTCTTAGCCTGTGACCTTTGTATAAAAAGGCACTGCAAAGATACATTATTGTTCAAAAGTGTTGCATAGAATATTTAAGAAAGCATCATAGGAAACCCATTTCATGAAAGAATCGCGTTCACTACGAAATAAATGGCTTAAATTTGTTTGAAAATAGTAAAATATTTAGCAAGTAGTTCTGACTAATATATCTGAAGCTCATTTGTGTCTTTGTTCCCATTCTCAGGGTAAAACTTGTCATTAGGACATGGGGTATCTGTCATAACACCATCGGTAGCTGGTGGTAAGAACGTAATTATATTTTCTGTGTTATATTCATTAAGTAGTGAAATATATTAACAAACGAGTGTGGTAAGAAAATCCGTTTAGTTTTGTTGATATCATTGAATCGTGTTGAAATTTGTGATGTAGTAAGAACGAGCGCAAGATCATTGATCGTATGTTGTACAAATGTTAACCTTCAGATTGCAATAAATGTGCATACTTCAAGTTGCGTCGACCATCTTTTTTAAAGATATTTCTTGTTTATTCTGGTAATACACAGCATTTTAACATAAAACATGTAAATAACAACAAAGGGCAAAAATCATCTTTTTCTTTGGAAAAAATATCATAAAAAGCCTTTTAAAAAATACAGTATACATATTAAGATGAAACTACATTCGAAATTAGCATATAATTCTCTTCCGTGAAGACACGAATGAATGCACTAGAAGAAGCCAGTGCTACCATCGGGGTGTCTGTCATAACACCATAGGTAGCTGGTGGTAAGACCTTACTTATGTTTTCTTTGTTATATTCATTAAGTATAGACATTTATTAACAAACTAGTGTGGTAAGAAAATCCTTTTAGTTTTGTTGATAGCATTTGTGTAGAAATTAGTGATGTAGTAAGTACGAGCGCCAGAGCATTGAAGTTTCTCAGAACTATGAGAATTTGGTCATGGTCATTAGTACTATTCTTTCTTTCGAGAAAACCGACAAGTGTGGCCAGTTAACAATTAAAATGTACCCGTTTGTGTCCAATAATTGGAGAAACGGTAGTATTACGAGTACACGACATAGTCTCATAACTCCAAGAAACTTTGACAATGACCTGGCGCTCGATCTGGTAACATCACTTCTGGTGCGCATAATTTCAATGCAATGAAGAGAAAGTTGAAGCAAGGCATCAATGTCGTCGGAAAAGTTTATCAAAATAATCGAAGGGAAATCTGAAGAGGAAATAATGTTATTAACAGCCTTTAATAATAAATACAATGTATATAATATCAAAATACTGTTTTAGGAAAGATGTTTGAATACATGCATACATATATAACGTTTCGTATAACAACAAGCAAGACGGTACGTTTCGTAGGTACTGGCCTGAAATTTAAGACAAACAATTCATAACAATTGACATTTTATGTTATGGGATTTACAACCTCTTCTTTTAATGATGTCATTTCAATAAAACGCAACATGTGATGTCACTATTAGCAAGCAAGAAACAATATGTACACCATATGGCCACATCGTTTTCATATTGGCATTTGGAGCAAAAATTAATATTGCTTACTGTCAGTACATGATGAAGTCACATGTGACGTTTTCTGGAAATGAAATCACTAAAAGAAAAGGACTATATTTAGGTTATTAAAAGTTCACTGACTATGCGCACGAAATTTGGGACGAAGAAGCAGTCATTCATATTTATTAAATTAAGTTGTAAAATTGTTTCATAATCGATGAGAAAAATTGCTTAAACTTAATACGAAACTGCAGGTGTGAATGTCTAGATAGCTGGAATGGAACATACCACTGTGGAGAAAACATAACTGATGTCAGAAATTGTATGCCGGGTTGGCAGGGTGAATGGTGTGAAAACCAATGTGATACAGAGTAAGTATTGGAAGTACAAGTATATCATCTAATTGCTACACCGCTAGTACTTCCTAAGCTTACCACTCCCAGATACGACGATCTCAGAAACATGTATTTAAAACGCTGTTTTCATGGTCATATTTATCGATTTTTTACCAAATTATTCGGAATTCCGGACGTCTAATATAAATGTAATTCCTAACAAATTGCTCTTATAAAATACATGCCCTTTTTGGCTGAATTGTATTTGTACTGCTATTGTCTTCTCTGTAAGCATTGTATGTTTATCTTTATGCTGTTGTTTTTTATTGCATCGCATCGTACCGACAACGCACCACATTGTACCACATCATATCACACTAAAATATATTGTATTTTTTAACTGTATATCATCAACAAATTAATTTATCTTGAACCGAAACCAAAACAATTTAACATACCAATTGTGAATAAAGTGAAAAATATATACCTAAATAAGAAATTCATGTATTACCATTGCTTCTGGACAAAACTAAGAATGAACATTTGATGCTGTTTGAGAATGATGATATTATTCAATAAGTCTCCCAAGTATCTAAATTAAGTATACATGTATTATTTAATTATACTTTCAGTTCTGACTGTAGCTCTACAGCTTACTGTACAAAGAAACATTCTGCTGATGAGTATTATTGTGCTTGCAATGATGGTTGGCACGGGAAAACGTGCAAAGAAGACAGAGATGAATGTGCACGCAATCCATGTAAACATTCAGGATCCTGTATAAATACACCCGGATCCTACATGTGCGCATGCGTGGGGGGCTGGACGGGTACCGACTGCGGTGCTGATGTAAATGAATGCCTTTCAAACCCATGTGAGAATAATGGGCAATGTACCAATAACGATGGGTCTTTCATTTTCAATTGTTCATCTCGTTGAATAGGTCAGACTTGTTCAGAAGTTGACAAGTGTTTACCACCATCGTGCAAAAATTCGGGCACGTGCAAAAATATACCAGGCTCTTACAAATGCACGTGCCAAGCGGGGTGGGCTGGACCATTATGTGAGTACAAGGATATTTGTCTGCAAGAGCAGCCTTGCTGTAATTCGGCAAACTGTACTATAACAAAGCACACATACCATTGTCAATGTGCCGATGGTTGGCCGGGTAATAACTGTACTGTTGACGTGGATGAGGGCGCAATAAAGAAGTGTGCACATGCAGATTCGTGCTCCAATTCGATTGGTTCCTTCATATGTAACTGCACACTAGGTTGGCTAGGAGACGATTGCAATGATGACGTCAATGAATGTGATTTAAACCCGTGTAACGGTACACTTGAGTGTCAGAATACACATGGCTCTTACGAATGCGTACAAAGGGGTGAAGGTAACTTGAATGTGCAGGAATACATGAATTGGTTGGCAATATCAAGAGTAGTCTCAAGACTTCCACATGTATATTCATTGACTATCTCTATGATGCTAGTGTTTTTCTGTGAGAATAAAATGTATATTCATTAATTACGATTACAGTCATCATGCTGTTAAGTTTAAATCATACGTGCCTATCATTGTTTGGAAACAAACGGGAAAGTATGATTTCAAATTGGTTAGCTTTATTTGACTAGTTCAGAAGAAAGAGATTGTTATAAAACACTTCATATTAGTGGGAACGTTATTTTTGCTATTATTCGCGAGTTTCGCCTCTCGTGTAGTCAAGATATTTCACTAAAAATAACAATTACGTTCACTGTCCAAACGTTTAAGACTGTAAAAATGAAAAAAATAAACGGCCTCGGGCAACAGTTCATATGTCATCCCGTCTACCTCGGGACAACAGTTTTGACTGTTGCCCAAATAACCATGAAATAACTGTATACTGGTCTTCCTATCGAGGTGTTCTAAATAATTAGGTTTAATAAAGAACGAAAAAGTGTGTTCTTAATTTTGATGTGGTCTTATTATTGGGTTGGTCTCTACATGAGGTTTTAAAGAATTTAAAGATTTTTTACGCTAATACCCATGGCGAAAAAGAAAGTGATAATGTGAGACAGTGTCCAACAACCATGGTTGACATCTCAAAACTTGTGTGGAGCCCTTTAATTTAAAAACATTTAGAACAATGATATGTCCATGTAAATCATTCATTTTTTATAAAACTGTAGTACATGTATAAAACCAATAGTTAATAATGACACACACATATCACATCTATAAAGCATTTGTCATTAAGTTGAATAGATCATGACAAATACTACATAATAAAACATAAACTAAATAGTAAAACATCATTTCTACTTTAGTTACAAACTAATCAACTTGACAATATACTGGCATACACAAGTAATAGATACCTGTTAGATATTCGCCATAATTCATACCATAATATGGTGTTGTTTTGGTCTGACCACGTGTATTGTTCAAGTGTACCTGACAGAAAACAAAAAAAATAGAGAACTTGGTTTCAGACACATCAAATATTTAATAAACATTTTTTAAATATAAGTATTTTCATTAACATGCTAAAATATGTTTACTGATAATACTTGTCAATGTTTTTCTCAAACTCATTAGTACTCAAAATAATGATTAACCATTTTTTCCACAGCTTAAACACCTTAATACATACAATCTGCTTCATAAATCACGAAGAAACATGGTTACCTGTAAATGTTAAGCATCCGCCTTGGGAACGAGAGGTTGAAGGTTCAAATCCCAGTAAGTCTTCAGATAGGTAAATAATATTGGTTACCGTTTGCCTATCCACCCAGTGCCTGTCATTAGAGGATATGATTCCTAAAGTTAATGTGCTCAGAAAGAAGGCGCTTAGAATTCAGAAAATGACTTTAGTAGAGTTGATATTTCACTACATGTCTTGCCATACTGTTTGCAACCACGTGTGTCATATATAAACTTTGCTATGCAGTTGCACTCCAAGTTGTCAGCTGCACTAGCATCTACATCAGCTGATACTTGCTTTTCAATATCAGAACTTGACTCATGTATAGAATCATACTCTGAATCACTTGAACTTGAAGTACCGCTACATTCAATATTAAGCAGACTGTCAAGACTGATAACGGTTGTTTTGTTTTGTTGTGAAAGTGGAAACGTTCAACATTCTGCACCTCAATGAATTCAGTATCAGAAATCTGAAATATTGTGTACGGAATGATACCCCCTTGACTACACTTCAAAACTAATTCAAATTTAAGGCGGTCATCAAGTTGGTACCAAATGTAAACAAGCACTCAAACATGGCGATCGAGGCTTTAATTAGCATCCGAAAACACATATATTTAATAAATCAGACGAATTAAAACAGTTTAAACGAAATATTACTTACAAAATGATGTTTGTCGATACTGTCGTATGTCATTTTGTTTATACACCCGAAACATGGATAAATTAACATTTCTTTCCCGGTAATCGAATCCAATTAGAACTTTCTCAGGGGAGATCACTACCCACTAAATCGCAAGTGTATCGTTTCCGTATGGTCTCACGAAACTACCGAATTGATGTTACAGTAAGTTTATCAACACTCGTCCTACACTATCTTAACTTAATTGATAAATAGTTTATTCTCATCCGACAGAGCGAGTTAACTTAATTTATTGATACTAGTATTTTACGTCACGTTTTCTCGATAACTTCATCTGTACCACTAGCCATATTATGACAAATTAACAATGTGAATGTAATTTAGCCAATTCCATACGAATTGTTTTATACCAAAATTAAAATGTACTAAACACATTCAAGCCAAATGCTTGTACCGTTTGGAAACCCAAGTTCCAGACGACCACTGAATATAACAGAAATTGGTTTTACTTATGACATTATATGGCCGTTCACACACGTACTTTATGGTATAAGCTATCGTATAAGCTATAATTGTACTTTAAGATATTTTTTTCAAATAGAATTATAGTACAAAATGTACGTTTCATATCGTACCGCATATATTTCCGCATAATTTATGCATATACAATTCTTAACGTATGGTATTAAAATAACATATTGCGGAAAAGATACTAAAATTCATTATCGAACGAATCGATGTGAGAAACGAACCCCGTTCAAAACGATATAAATCGAGATGAAAATAGCAAAGAAATTAATGTCTAGTCTGTCTTTTTGAAATACCCAAAGTTTTCCATTTAGAAAGTCTTCTCCTTGTGTGATAATGATAAAATAAATTAACTTTTTTACCTTTTGACAAGTTTTTCCTGATCATTGACTCAGCTTTTTCGTAGATTTGCAGATAAAATGTTTTAGGCTACAATTCTGAGCCATGGTATTATTTTGAAATTGCATATCTCAAATAAGTGACAAGCAACTGTAAATCACTTTATTTTCGCGACAACGTAATTATCGCGTTAATTCTCGCATCCGGAGACTCGGAGACATGAAGGTCATGTTCGAGGGTTGACCAAATTATCGTGAAACGTTCTTCAGGTCTCTGTGTACACACACTGTACATATCGAGGTTTTAGCATAAAACTCGAGTTTGGTAACAGTATCATCACTCATTCTATATTTATATTGGAATTTCCATTGTTTGAAACAGGTAATCATTTGAATACCTTTTCACCATTCTGATAAATATTTTGGTAAACTATTGATAATACTTAAGTTAACTTAGATTACTTAAGACTACCCAACTCGCCGTATCGGAGAGATAACGTCGTTATTATAATCTGATTGTGTAAACGTTGTTACAGTGCGCCGGCGTGAACTTGACAATTGAAAACAGACTCAACCATTATATTGTAGGGAGATTAATATTTATCGGCTAAATATCTGTTATAAATACGTCGCGGTTATGACTGCTTACATGAAACTTTCGACCATTCTGTCAATGTGTAAGCCATTTTGACGAAAGCGTTTTCCCACGTCCTCAGCGTGCTGCAGCACTTTTCCAAGATGTGGACAGACATGTCTGAAATCGCATCTTCAATTAGCATCAGAACATCCTATATCTTAAAACTCATATTGGCTGCAGCCACTTTGCCCATTTTATGAGCCTAAATAAGTTCAATCGCATTGAGTGCTGTGTGGTACTGAGGCAATCGCAATCACACTTTCATAAGATCATTTCATACACGACAATTTCAATTTAAAATGATAGCAATTGCTTAACTAAAACATTTTAAAATAAGCAAGTACAACGATTTAACTATGAAATATGAATCATTTAACACATTGTCCACCACTGACAATGCTGAAATATTCATTATTTGCATATATAAAATACATACGTATTTCAGGCACAGTACAACACATTCAAGCGGTGTGATATGTTCATGTATATTTATCATGTATATAATCCACGAGCACGAGATACACGGACAAATTGATTCATTTTATTGCAAAGATTTATATTCTACGATTTAAAAAAACATACCTGTGGTGAGACTCGAACACAAACCTAGCGCATCAAATAACCACGGTACTTACCACTAGACTACAGCGCTTATAGTCATAAACACATACAATACGAGCATATCAATAGGCAGTTATTCTTGTGATAAGCTGATTTACCTATCCAGGTATGTTTACATTGTCCGATTGCTTGTTAACAATGGTCAAGTTAACGCCGGCGAACTATATCTATACCATCAAAACAATCATGGGTAATATAGGGGACAACAGTGGGAAAGGATTGAATGGAAATACTACATCGGACAAGGCAAGATAGCCAATTGCCGAGGCGCGAGGGGCGAAAGGGGGAGAAAAACAGGAATATTGTATCAAGTCAAGGAACTGCACATAGTCGAAGGGGAAGTTAACATACATCTTAAAAAATATTATATTAAGTACCAAGCGATTTACAGCCCTGGAACTGTCATTAAAATTGCTGGCGTGTGTGTGTGGTGGGTTGAATCGATTTTACAGCCAGCTTACCTCGCGCTTACCCACTATTTGGTCATTTATTTCCAACATATACACATGAAAAGACTAAGGAGACATATATTTAAAGGTATTTACTTTACATTAGTGCAATAGTCTAGTAGATTTGCTTTTTACATATTGTTTAATAATTGAAGCATGATACATCTTACAAGGCGTACATCTATTAAATTGTTGTATCAAAATGCATACATTTCATAAAACATTATACATGCCTCATTGTGATAAATATTGAATATACTTGTACTGTGATTATGTTATATTGATCGATTAGTTATCACATAGACAATACAATGTATGTTTAAGAACAAAACTACGACCCTTCATCAACTATTATCACATGTTTGTTTGATCATCTTGACAAACAGTTTTAAAAGAGGGAACTATTATGGACTGGTTGAGGGGTTTCAAGGGTCCCTGGTTTGTTGCCGGTGTTTAGGAATGCTTACTCTTTAGCATGTTTCTTTTATCTACGCCACTTTCTTCGACAACAAGTGCGTCTTAAGGATAGTGTTTTGACATGTATTGTGTAGAGCTACAGATGGTGCTCGAACCTAGGGGTCGAACAGAATTGATAATATGTGTTGGGTGTCACGTCCCACCAATGATTACCTAGTCATACGCAGATGGTGTTCACTTGTAGAAGATCTAACGCTGCCATATGCCATTTTGGGTGTTACGTCCCACCAATGATTGCCTCGTCACACGCAGATGGTGTTCACTTGTAGAAGATATATCGCTGCCATATGCCATTTTGGGTGTTACGTCCTACCAATGATTGCCTCGTCACACGCAGATGGTGTTCACTTGTAGAAGATATATCGCTGTCATATGCCATTTTGGGTGTTACGTCCCACCAATGATTACCTCGTCACACGGAGACGGTATTTACTTGTAGAAGATGTATCGCTGCCATATGCCATTTTGGGTGTTACATCCTACCAATGATTGCCTCGGTACACGCAGATGGTGTTCACTTGTAGAAGATATATTGCTGACATGTGCCATTTTGGGTGTTACGTCCTACCAATTATTGCCTCGTCATACGGAGACGGTATTTACTTGTAGAAGACATATTGCTGCCGTATGCCATGTTGGGTGTCACGTCCTACCAATTATTGCCTCGTCATACGGAGACGGTATTTACTTGTAGAAGACATATTGCTGACATGTGCCATGTTGGGTGTTACGTCCTACCAATGATTGCCTCGTCATACGGAGACGGTATTTACTTGTAGAAGACATATTGCTGACATGTGCCATGTTGGGTGTTACGTCCTACCAATTATTGCCTCGTCATACGGAGACGGTATTTACTTGTAGAAGATATATCGCTGCCATATGCCATGTTGGGTGTCACGTCCTACCAATTATTTCCTCGTCATACGGAGACGGTATTTACTTGTAGAAGATATATCGCTGCCATATGCCATGTTGGGTGTCACGTCCTACCAATTATTTCCTCGTCATACGGAGATGGTGTTCACATGTAGCAGATATAAGGCTGCCACATGCCATGTTGGGTGTTACGTCCCACCAATGATTGCCTAGGCACAGGTAAATATTGATAATACCTGAGTTAAATTAGATTAATTAAGATTACTCAACTCGCTGTAGCAGAGACATAACGTCGTTATTGGACTCTGATTGTCTGAACACGAACATTTTTAATATAGCTTGTATTAACTTACAGCCAAGTTGTTATAGGGAACGCCACATACATAAGACAATGCCTCTCCACAGATCCCGGGATAACAACAGTCTACACAACATTAGGCATTTGGTAGGTACAAGGAGCATGTATATGGGAACAACATATGATTTTGGCGACCATCAAAACAACCATGTATAATTTAGGGGAACAACAGGGGAAACATGAATATAAAAATAACCACCTAGCGATTAACTGCCCTGGAACCGTCAGTAGAATTGCTGGTGGGGGGGGGGGGGGGTAATCGATTTAACAGCTAGCTAACATCGCACTCAACCACTATATGGTCATTGAATTCCAACATATACACATGAAATGACTAAGTGCGACATATATTTAAAGGTATTTACTTGACATCAGAGCAATTGTTTTATTTGTTATTTAAACATTTTTGAACCATGATACATCTTACTAGGCGTATATGTATTGTTTTTGCATCTTGTATCAAAATGCTTACATTTCATAAAAAGTTATACATGCCACATTGTGATAAATGTTGTTTATACTTGTTAATGAGCTCATATTATATTGATCGATCTGTTAATATATATACACGCTCTTTGAAAAGATAAATTACATATCTAAACTTGTGTTGCTGTTTTCTTCGTCATGTTAAGTGGCAAAGGATTTGGGGCCTCTTACTACCTAGGTTGGTCCATTATCATGTTGTATAAATGTAATCTCCATAACAAGTTGTGTTTCCAAGTGGGAGAAAACTGCAACAGTCGATATAAACACAATGTCGCACAAAAATTGTCCGATATTTTATCTATTAAGTCAGGTTTTTATTAAGTTGAAGTGCATTTTGTGCACCTAAATCCAAATACACATTGATAAATATTCTGTTGAAGTAGGTTAATTGTGTCACACGAATATTTACATTTTGATAAATCTGTTCCGTGCTAGTTTAAGAACAAATATACGACCATTGATCAACAATTACCACATGTTTGTTTGATCATCTTGACAAAAAGTTTTAAAAGGGAAAAATATTATGGACTGGTTTAGGGGTTTCTAGAGTCCCTGCTTTGTTGCCGGTGTTTAACATGTTTTCTTTATCTGCGCCACTTTCTTCGACAACACGTGCGTCTTAAGGATAGTGTTTTGACATAACGCTTCCATCACCTGCTGGCATTTAAATGATACGGTGATGTGTGCCAAGTTATGTGTCAATGGCCACTTAAACGTGGCATTACATAAAAAGATCACTCCATGGCTATCGCACATGCTATCAAGAATCTTGAAAATACATGTAAATAAATAACGTAATTGCTATAAAGGTAAGGACGCATATTTTAAGTACTTTCCGATCCAGGTACGGTTGAGACAGAAACGAAAAAAACGTGGTTAGAAATATTATGTAGAACTACATGGTAATTGTAGGTGGAAGTTAGATTTAATAAAAACATCTATGTGCTCGCACCTAGAGGTTGAACAGAATTGATAAAATGTGTTGCACGCCACGTCCTACTTATGATTGCCTGGTCGTACGGAGACGATGTGTACTTGTAGAAGATATAATGCTGCCTTGTGCCATGTGGGGTGTTACGTTCCAACAATGGATGACTAGTCATACGGTAATGTTGTTTACTTGTATAAGATATAACGCAGCCACGTGACATGATACCACACCCAGTCACATGACTCCAGGTCTACCAGTCTTGACACACCCTTATAATGCATATCGCAGGCAAGGTAGCAAATTGCAACATTTGACACGTTAGTTATATCTCAATTTAGGATTGAACCTGCGACTTCTCGTACCCTAACCAAACGCTCTACCGATAATTAATTAATATTTCTCAAATATCTCAGATCAGGAGGACTAACAAAAGCCAGTTCGACGGCTTTGAACATGATTTTAATGAAACTAGAAATGGTTTGTGTTTAATATATTTTGGATTTCTTATTTTTTAGCAAAGGTTATATTTTATTTCGTCTAGATATTGACGTAAATGAAAAGTATTGATATTACTTGAGTAAGCTTAGATTATTTAACACTACTCAACTCGCTGTATCAGAGACACAATGTAGTTATTGGTCTCTGACTGTGTGAACAAGAAAATTGTTAATATAGCCTTGTACTTCCAGCCTAGATCAAAGAAATACTCTACAGCGTAATTTCGAGGGTAATATTTCATATCGTGCTTTTATCCTTCATTTATTATATTTGTAACTTTATAGTTTGGTCCTCAGGATTGATACCAAACGGAAGTTCCGGATCACGTATCTCGCGCACACGTTTCCAATTTATAGCCGTCGGGTGTCATTGTTCATATATAATTAATTATTGGTTCCGTGTATTGATATATTGCACGATTATTACTAAATAACTTGTTTACACGGACATTGAAACAATAAATAACAAACCATTTAACAAGTGTCCATGTAGGAGGATTTCGTTTTTAATTTAAGTTTTCAATGTCTGTTTTATCAACTTCATTATCATACGCTTTTTCCTCGTGTTCCCCGCTCGTCTTTCACTCGTAACTACGTCTATTATAGTAAACACTTCACACTAGTATTACAGGATAAGGCACACAAGTCACTTGGGTCATAAATTATTTATCCTTTTGTTATTAATAACTTTTGCTTGTACTACAAGTACATTATGAATTTACGCATTTTCTACTCTAAGCAATCCATAACAACGCGAGTTTCATTATTGTGAACAAGATTTACTCACTAACGACAGGGTGTTTGCTATACAAAAGTATTTACCTTTCTATACAAGCCTGTTAATCCCCTGTAAACTTGTAGTTTCAAGCAAATCGAAGATCGTTTATTGTCAAGATTCATAAATCACATCAAACCCTGTTCTATTCTGCTATGTGTCACCTACTCATTGTCCGTTAGTGTTAATATCGGCGATAAGAAAGTCCCGTCTTATCTGGATATGTCATATAGCATCGCCAACCTTTTAAGAGGACATTTAATTTAAACAGATGTGCGCAAACACATCTAAATGACTTACATACTTAATTTATTGCCCCCTGCTATATGCAATACCCGTATGTAAGATCAGTGGGTGAGGTCAATATCAGTAGTTACTATCTTGTTTCATTCTTTGGTACGGCATTTGAATCAAAGTCGCTGAAATAATAGTGATCGCTGCAGATTGAATGTAGTTGGATAAACTCGACCAATTACTGTCTTATTAATTATGGATACAAGAATAATTATAATATTATCTTGTGTAGCTGTAGTGCAGGTAAATAATTTATTTATAACAGCATGAATATTGACCATATCATTTTTTTTTTTAATCAGAACCGAACATAATATTTATTTCGATTGAAGCATTTACCGCTCATCATAGGTACCTAGTACAAGATTAATTAGCGTTTGAATTATTTACATATTTGATCACAGACTAATGCGTAATTAATTAAAAAACTATCCTGATTTTTGTGAAGAGTCATTGATTAATTATTTGTAAATAAAAACATATAATGATTTATATCCATTTCTAACCATTTCTCGTATGTGCCTTTTATTATATTTTTTTTCCTTCTACTTATTTAACATATATTGTGTCACAAACTTGCAACTTTTAATTTTCACTCTCGATGCTGCATCCAGGGTACTAACCAGTGCTCGCGCTTAACTCGGGGATTGTGAAGTTCGCGATTGAACACCCCCTTGGCGGGAATCGAACCGTTTACAGTTGTCAGGCAAGAAGTCCAGTGCTCTATCACTCGACCACTATATACATCCTTACTTTGATTTGAGCATTTATGTGTAAATACATACCTTAGCAAAACTGCGGGTAATTTAAAACAACGATTTTCGTAATTTCTGTGTGACTTAATTTTTATTTATCTTAGACAATATAATTCTAAATGATTTTATTTCAACAAACAACTTTTTTATTAAATGGGACATGATAACAAATATGACTACATTGTATAAGTTTGATTGTAGATGAGAATATTTTTTGTAGGTCTGATTTCAATTACATGTATTTTGACTTTATTTTCTGACGCTTTCATTATCCGAATGTTATGTTATATTAAAATAAATACAAAGATGATTGAAGTTTAGAAATGAAATTCTACTATTCTCTGCTGTTAAGTCGCTTGTCCTCAGTCTTTGCCATTAAATATGTGATGTAATCTTGTTAACCTGTTCAGTAATATTTCCGTTATTTTAAGATTACGTAAATTAAACTGAACGTCTTACTTAAATTAATCATTTTTTTATCTTAACACGCATGGAAATACACTCCTAGTAAAAGCATAGTTAAAATAAATATGCATTATCAACGAATACACTAATAATCTACCCTTTTTCGAGTTTTGTCCGTGCGTTACATGATAAAACAAGATTATTTTAATCGGTAATGCATTACAATTGTTCGTACTAAAGATATTTAGCCAACATAGCAACATTACTGTACGAAACCAGTTCAAATATTTACGTCGAGATACACTGATACATTTTTAAGTTCAACTAGCATTAACCTCACTGAAATGCTCGAAAGAGATTGATCCGATGATGAAACGCGAGTCCGTTCAAATAACGAACATGCACCGCTCTCCCGTGACATTTTTCTTAACTTTTCATGCCAGTGATTTACTTCGCAATACTTGTTTAGTTAAGCAGTCTCTGCGTAAAGTGCAGTCGGTGGTATAAAATCAGTGAACATGTATCTGATTTGCAGAATTCAAAATTATCGCGAAAATATGCTTGTTACGAATAAAATCATGCATGTACGAATTTGGTGCATAACCGAAATGGTGTATACTCTATTATGTATAATAAGCGATGTGAGTGTATAACGACTTGATTTGTACATAGATGTTCAAACAACTACACAACCATGTCCGTGAATCTTAAATTCGCAATGGAGGAAAAACGCGAATTCATCATTTCACGAAATACTTCTGGGCAATACTTTCGCGAAAATTTAATGTCGCGAAAATAAAGTGATTTACAGTAATTGTTTTATGGGTTAGTACCTTTTCGAGAAAAAAACATACATTTACTATTTGTATTAGCCGATTGCCTTGGCGTTCTTATGTTGCCTCGCATTTGAATATCATAATGATTTAAATAAGAAAAACGTGTATTTTCAAGAGTTATATTAACAAGTGTCATATGTAATACAAAGTTCTATCATTTATTATATGTCATGCTACCCAGACCGATATGAATTACATGTTTATTATTTCACACAGATTCGTGATAAAGAGTGTAAAAGCGTATTTTTTGCTATTTGCATATCAGTGTTGTGTAAACCAAAAATCGTACGTTAACGACCAAGGCAATTTTTCTTTAACCGAACAACGTTTTGTAACATTGACGCGGATTGGTTAACCTTTCGATTAAGGGTACGTATCTTACCGAAATCCACTGAATTTCGGTGAAATTACCAAAATCCATTTTGGATCTGGAGTGACCAGCAATTGTAACATCTCAGCATGTTTTATGTTGCACAACAAATACTAACCTTCAAATTGCGCCGACCAACCTTTTTCAAGATATTTGTTGTCATATTTGATTCTTGATAATGGCCTTAAAAGTCCTATAGGCTGAAACATTGTATGTGTATATCTATTTTCGTTTCAGTTTGCGCTAAAGGCCTCATGCCGAAGCGTTGTAAATAGCGCGTTTTAATTTTTAACCGTTTCGATTATTAATAAAGGCTCAAAGCCGAAACGTTGTAAAGAGGGTACATAAGTATTTTCCCCCAGTTTCGATTCATGACGTAGGCATCAGGCCGAAGCGTTGTAAAGAGGGTACATAAGTATTTTCCCCCAGTTTCGATTCATGACGTAGGCATCAGGCCGAAGCGTTGTAAAGAGGGTATATTTGTATTTCTCTCCGTTTCGATTCATGACGTAGGCATCAGGCCGAAGCGTTGTAAAGAGGGTACATAAGTATTTTCCCCCAGTTTCGATTCATGACGTAGGCATCAGGCCGAAACGTTGTAAAGAGGGTATATTTGTATTTTCCACCGTTTCGATTCATGACGAATGCACACGGCCGAATATTTGTATATCTGAAGTAACAACCATTTTAACATTTCATTATGAAAACGACCTCTCGCTTACATTGATAACAACCGCGTAGTCTATGTATATCTAAGATTAGACTCAGCTATTTGTTATTGTGGATATGCCAAAAACTTAAAACCTAACAACTATTCTTGCGAGTCAAACTGCAACACACTTCTATTAAAACATTTCTTTGAAGAAATGAAGCAGTATTTGATTGTTTCAACAGCTAGCGTAACATAAGTAAATTTCATAAACGCTTTCGTGTTTACAATAAATAGATACAATTAAAATGACAAGTTTATAAAATTTTATATGCATTCAGTCTTGAATTGACACAAATAAACGAGAAATTAATTCGCGAAATCGAATTGAAACAAACAAAGCATTAGTGATGATTATACATCTTGATCAGTGTGCTTTAATGTTTTAGTTTCTAATCGTTGAATCATTGAGTGTAAATGTATCGTTATCGCGTTTATACTTCAGTAAATACTCTATAATAAGACCATCTTTGGGACCCTTGAAAATTGGTCTTAATATCGTGGTGGTCGTGAAAATAGACTTGGAAATTGTGTTCTTAATTTTGAGGTCGTTTTATTATTGAGGTGGTTTTTAAGTGAGGTTTTACTGTATGCTGAAACGATAAAGAAACACAGGTTAACACAAACCGCAATGTTTAGCTACCACATTATGAAACTTGGTCCGACGACTATCTTGGTCAATGTGCACACTACCAAGCGTCAATAAGCGTGCAACAATAAATAATACCATACCTCCTGGGACAGGAGATAAAACATAAAAAAACACAAGCAACACAATAATGTGACATGACGTAAAAAATCGTCACACCACTTGCTACTCTAGACACATCGATTTCCGCTATTTTTGATGAACATTGATTTCTTTCAATCACGAAGTTCAGAGGGATCAGACAATAGCGATTCTACTGCAGGGCCAAAGTGCAGGAGATTGTCACCCAGACTATTAACATTGAGGCATTGGAGAATGGTCTTTTTCACAGATGAGTCCCGGTTCACTCTTTTTCGCCCTGATGGTCGGCATCGTGTATACCGGCGTCGTGGGGAACACTTCACCGAAGCTTGCGTCCCTGAGAGAGATAGGCTTGAGTTGGATCGGTTCAGGTCCAGGGAGGAATATTTTATAAAGTAATACCATCATTGGTTGTCAAAAGCGGGTAATTTAACAGCAGTGCGATACAGGAATGAAATATTCCACCCTGTCGTAGTCCCTTTCGTGCAACACCGTCGCCTGACTTTCCAGCAAGATAATTCCCAGCTCCATGTTTTCAGAGTTTGCCAAAACTTCTTGGTTGAACTAGCATTGATCCACTGGACTGGCCAACGTACAGTCCTGATTTGTCCCCAATTTAACATTTACTGGACGAATTTGACAGGAGGGTACCAGAATTCTCCCGATACACATAACCAGTTAAGAACTCCATTGTTCAGAATCAGAGCTGTACCAGCTGCGCGAAGGGGACCTATCATATACTGAGGAGCCAGTCAATTTCTGATATTTGGGGTTACCTTCCAATAAGCTTCAAGTACTCAGGAGATATATGTCAGAAACATACGAAGTTTTTGAAGTTTACCAAGTAAGGAAAATTATTTATGCTCATATTAAACTAATGCAGATAACATCTAAAACATTAATTGAAATCATCTTAAACATTTACCCTGCGTTTCTTTATCCATTCAGTATGATTTTATCATACACACGTGCCTAGGAAAAGATGCATACTGCGTTGTTTTAAAGTATCGTAGGTTCCTGTAAAAATGTTCGTTTACGATACATATACACACTTCTCTCCGTTGGATACCCACGATTGACCTTTCTATTTTCACTGCATTTGGCAAAATGGAGGGTAAGATAATTGATAGATCGTGGGTATATCAGTCGATGCATATGAACAGCACTGGTTCCGACGAAATCATCAACGATTATTTATGACAAATTTTCCAATTCTAAACGAGAGATGCAAAATGAGAATCGTTTTTCGTTGAAATTAGACAATACGGCACGTACAATTTTCTTCCAAAATCAGTGTGTCAAAAATGACGTGTGCTTTTATTTTAGTTGAATATTTGTATAGTTGGCTATTCGTAATGTTTGTTACAATATTGTGAAAGTTTGTGTATTTTTATCCCCGAGTTCTGCTCAATTGAAAATAAACGTATCTATCTATCTTATTTATGGGTAAATGCGAATAAAAAATCAGACGATCACTTTAATAAAATCCAGGTATTTAACTACTCTTTACTTCGCTTTGATTTTTTGTCGCTCTCTGTCTGGTGGCGATTCGTTTACCTTTGATGTGCAGTGATATACATAAATTGCTTTCCATTTGATAAAAGGCACTTATACAAAACAAATATAGATGGTTAAATTACAACAGGAACACTGGCTTTAAAATAAAAATAACTTTTTGTATATCCTCCGATTTCGTTGAACAAAAGTCAACATCAGTAAACCAGAGGGTAGACGCGGCCGCTGTGGACTCCAAACGCCCGATAACACTTTATATTTTAAGCCTGATTTGTCCTTAGCAAAGTAATATCATTACATAGCATAACTGATTGATAACCAAGAAACACTTGCTCCTGCAGATTTCAACTGAAAAACTGCTGGAAAACAGCGTAACACTCTAAGACAGATCTACTACAAGCAATTAAATCGTGTTGAAATCTAAAATGCCAAAAAAACCGACACGAACTGAGAGTATTATTTAAGCGCTGTTACATGTACGGCTTGGTAATGTATTACACGGAGCATAATCTACATAGTTTCCGAGTCTAGTTGTTAAACACGGGTCGTCTGAACCAATACTAATGTCTCAGAATGAATGAACTTAAAAATCATTTATGTCATTGCAAAACTCACTTTATAGTATAATGCCGATGTGTTTCTGCCAAAGAGTTTAAGTTGTGGATTAGAATGCAAATTCAGACACCTAAGGTATTGCTACTCCAATTTAACGAACCTGAAAAAATCAGTATCAAATTTATATAGCAATAATTACTTGTTTTTGACATTGTTTAGATATCTCTATCCATTGCAACATCTGTAACAACGGACACTCCAATAATGTGTGGCAATCAGACTTGCTCGCAAAATTCCAAGTGTCAAAACGATACTTCAGACAATTACTATTGTCAGTGCCATAAAGGATTTCAGGTAAATGTATATCTTATATAGTTTTAAATACTTTTCAATTCTCATTTCTTTCTCTGTTGTTGTTGTAAAATAGTAGAACGATCATTTCTGTGAAATGTCAAACGTTTCTAGCGTTTAATCTTGCATGTGCGTACGACTGTCCAGTATAATTTTATTTACATTGTTATGTTTTATTTTCACTCTTAACAATGATTTTTCGCTGCATAATAAATTGAGCGCCGCTGTACGACTTACAACCTCTTCTGAACGTGACGTCATTTCAAGAAAACGCAACATTTGATGTCACTATTCACAAGCAGGAAACAACATTTTCTCCACATGGTCATTTTGTTTTCATATTGCCATATGGGGTAAATAATGGTAACTGTCAGTACATGGTGACGTCACATGTGACCTGTTCTGGAAACTACGTCACTTAAGAAATCGTTGGAAATCGTACAGCGGCGATCAATTATAACAAAGCAATAGCAAACAGGTTATAAATAAGACTGGTGATACGTTGTAAGACTTCAAGTCAATTCAGTACTTTTTATTTCACTCATTTCACGTATTATTTGTTCGGAGTCTATAAGTCTTATGATATATAAAGTATATGATATATACAACCTCACGTGGTGCTTCAGTTAATTTTTCGGCGGCTTAATAAATACTACATCACAAGTACGCTTATTTCGGAATTTAAATCGGATATAAAACAAAGATTGCATAAAGGACACTTTTAATCGAGGATTCGGTGACAAGAGGGTCATATAATCTTGAAGCAGGGAAAGAGCGAGACGAACTTGGAAAGCACTCATATACGAAACGGATTCTTAAAGAAACCCTTTTATGTTTTTATTCATGCGATCACTGATGGTAACGCTAAGCTTGGTTACATTTTAAAGACTTCTTGTCATTGTGTCTCAAATTTTATTTGTCAAGATGTGAATCTTCATTTACCATGCATTTAAAATCAGAAATGAATTTCTTATTGGAAGGTTGTAATAGGTTTATACCTTTAAATACATTGACACTAATCAGTGACTATATTAACAATATTTATATAAATAAACTATACTCTCATCAAGTATAATATAATGTTATATGTAATATATGCAATTTTCTCTTGTATTCAATATGTCCTCCTGTTCACTGTAATTTGTATGTACTGTTTATATTTTGTTGTATTGTGTATGGGCCGGTGGCCTTATATGTCACAAAGAAATAAACTTGTAAACTTGTAAATCTTCACAATTTCAAACGTGTTACTGTCTATTTGAACACATTTAGAAAAGGATTTCTTTATTTATACATTTGTTTACCTTCCACTCTTTTTTAAACATCTAAATATCGTCAAATATTAAAACACTAGGTCAAACCATATTGTTATTCTTAGCTGCTTAAATGTCAATAGAACTTTCGTAAAAATCCGAAATAAACTATGACATTGAATTTGATCATTTTGGCTGCCAAAAATACTCATACCACGGCTTTATAACTTTGACAGACTTATGAACTATTTCTTAAGAAGCTTTGTTGAATACGAATTTAATTTTCTTCAGTAAACTCCAATTGTGGCAAATGTTTGCTTTGCTTAATAACATTAATCCATTCCAGAAAAGACAGACTTATCTAGTCACACCATTATCAGTAAAACATTATTTACTCAAACAATTAAACACGTTCGCGAACTCAGTGTTTGAGAGTTTCTACTTATCTATTGGTGGACACGCTCGGAATGCAGAAACAACACGTAGCAATGTTTGACAATATGGCAACTACTTTTAATTATCTTAACTTTTATACATTATCTCGGTTATATTGATACTTGAACTCTTTGCCAGTGACTTTTGTATAAAAATGCACTTCAAATATACATTCGTGTTCAAAAGTGTTGCATAGAATATTTAAGGAAAGCCTCATATGAAACCCATTTCCTGAAAGTATCGCGTTCACTATGAAATAAATGACTAAGCTTGTATGAAAATGGTAAAATATTTAGCAAGTAGTTCAGACTAATATATCTGTAGCACATGTTGTGTCTTTGTTTCCATTCTCAGGGTGACACTTGTTATGAAGACATGGATGAATGTCATAGAGGAAATCCATGCTACCACCGGGGTATCTGTCATAACACCATAGGTAGCTGGTGGTAAGAACTTACTGTTTTCCTGTTATAGTCATTTATATATCATGGTTTACATGTATTTATTTTTATTGACAAACGTGTGTGATAATAAAGTCCGTTTATTTTTGTTGATATTATTCGTGTTGAGTGATGTAGCCAGTACTAGCGCCAGATCATTGGAGTTTCTCAAATATGTGTGAGTTTGGTCAGCAGTACTACACTTTCACATTCGAGAAAAGCGACAGGTATGACAAGGTTACTATTAAATTGTATACGTTCTGTCAAATAATGAGAGAAACGATAGTATTACACGGCAAAAGCTCATTACTACAAGAATTTTCAATGATCTGCCGGTTACGTACAGCGCTTTAAATACGAATAATTGCAATACAAACAAGAGAAAGTTCATGCAAGGAATCAATGTGTCGGAAAAATGTTCAGTCAAATAATTATTGTGAAATATTTGAAGGAAATATGTAGAAAAAATAAAACAAAGTGACTAAAAATGTTGTTAAAGAAATGAACATATATTTATACAACAATACACAAAATAACCCCAATTGTTAGATCCTAAAGAAATGCTCCATTACAAGACAGAGGTGCCCCATCATAAACACAAAAATATGGGGCAATAAAACTGCACTAATGTACCGTTAAAACACGCTTATTTAGCGATGAACAAGGATGTCAACGAATAAGAGAATCCGATCGAGGATTTCTATTCGCCGCCAATTGAATTACGTACTATAACAGTGAGTGAATGGGCATGTTGATGAATGTTTCGGATTTGACTTTACCCATCTTTTTTAAAGAAGAAGAAGAACTTTTATTTGTACTAAAACCCATAAAAGGTTATTGACAAAACATCAATATAACATAGAAAATAATACATAGCAATACGTGACAAGAAGATACAATGAAATGGTAAATAAATGCGTAGTTATTTACATACTGTTATACATGTATATAATAATAGGATGTTATTTTTGTATATTTGAGACGTATATGATTGGATCCGTGATCGGACATTGTATACAATAGTTGTTAAATATGAGGTTCATCTCTGTTGGCGGAGGCAGAATAATTTAAATGATAAATACATGTTAAAAACAAAGCATCCAATTCATGTACCAAGCTTCATATCCACAATTACATAATTATATAAAATAATTTAACGTCAATAGTAACTCCTAGAACATCTAAATGGATCATCAAGGAAATAACCCTTACAAAGAGCGCATAACCTATAATGATCGAGCAATTTTAAAATGTACAGTCACCAATTGCATGTGTGCTCTACCGAAACGAAATTGTAAAGCATCGCACGGTGATCATGTACATGAAACAATCATTAAATATACATATAATGTACATATTAGTAGTTTCCATCGACGTTATCACTTATATGAAACAAAGAAATATACATACACATTTACATACATTCACATATATAAATACATTTCTTATATTATAATAATTATACAATTTTAAATATAACAGACAGTAGTATATTCAATATCGGCAATTTTGCTGTAACCATTTAAACATTTTTAAACCAAATTACTAATACTATTACAACTCGTTATGAAGTTGTTGGCGCTTAATAAATCCATGATGTGCAAATACACTTAAATTTCGTATTTCTGATGCATTTTTTGTCGTCATTAATGCGATGAACTTAAAAGTACTGGGACGGTTCCAATAATATGATTTTATGTATTTTTTGCCAATTCTCTCATAATGTTACATACAAGAATAAAATGGTATTCATCCTCTAGGATGTGACAGAATGGACATATACGTTCATTTAACGGGACACTTAAAGGTTTTCTCCATCTACCAGATTCAACGGCTAATCTATGTGATGACATTCTCAAGCGTGATAATGCTATTCTGTATTTACGGATTGTGATAACATCTAGATATTTGCTAAAATTTGTACTAACTATTGTTCTAAAGAATAAAGCTCTCGTGGAATATTCTAACCTATTGTTATAATCGATCAACCATATATCTCTTATTCTTTGCTTTAAAAGTAAAAGAAAATATTCCTTGTTTTCAACACCTTGGTTTAGCCACACGTGTTCGAAACCTAGTTTAGTCAGAAGTGTTTTAACATTTGCTAACCAGTTAATTTTAGTTGGTCGCAAAAAATTAAAGAAGCTTAAATTAGAACTCCCATTTGAGCAAGGGACTCGAGCTTAAATCAGAACTCCCATTTGAGCAAGTGACTCGTTAGAGCCAATTACAATAGTAGGCGAAATCAAATTCGCGGACACTCATCGGATGAGTCATCCAAACTCTGTAATTCTAAACCGCCAAAGTCTACATACTCCAGAAGAAAGTAGTCATTGTCAACAAAAATAGCGGTAAGCATTTGCGATATTAGATAGAAAACGGATATTACGCAAAAGAAAGAACCCCAAAGAAACTTGCTGATTAAATACTACAAATTTTAGAAAAAAATGTATGCTTACGCCGTAGCCGTATCACGCGTGAATTGCACTGAAAACAAGCTTGAGCACTTTAACTCAGCGGACGAAAGTAGTAGGCAGAGAACTACGCGGACGATAGTGTAAGTTAGTGTACAGTAGGCAGAGATACGTATACAAGAGAACGGTGCTACATATAATGTATCCAACGAACAATTATACGTATATTGAAATCATGGGAAATGCAATTTTCCGTCTTCGTTCCGTTAAATATCGACGATTTACGGAAACTGTTCTAAATTGAATAAATACACATACTTTTTGCTTTATTGTCGACTGTTAAATATTAACAATTGAAATATTAATAACGACAGGTAAGAAAGTACATTTTAACAAAAAGAAATTGATGAAATAATATTTCCCATGTAGTGAACAAAATTGCGGCATCCACGAAAACGCACGACAACGGAGAAAATACGTGAACTACTGTGAGCAGATAAGATCCGTTTGAACAATCGAAAAGAACAGAACACTGTTGTATCGGTACTTCATTTTACAATGAAAAATAATACATTAATGATTCGTGTAACTTGTACAGAAAGTGCAACTTGGTGACAGTTGTCAACCGCGTAATCATGCCATTTCTGGGACATATTGTGGAGTTAGACATGCTTATGATCCATCCTTCTGACTGTCTATACCAATTCTCTGTGTACAAAATTGTGTGTTCACCTCCGTTATTATTTAATATACTGATATAACGAAGTGTTCTTGATAGAATATTGTGGTAGGTAAATCTATGTCAAAGTGACGTCTGTAGTTTGCATTGAGCCTTGCTGTTAGCACTTTTTACGTGCTTTGATTTCAAACCAACTCGCATTTATTAGCGAGTTTTGCACCCTATTACCGGATATAACTTCTAAACGCAAAGGGAGGTAACTGCTGCAAAAGTAGTTTCGTCACGACTGCCACGGGTTTTAGTAGATCTGTTCAGGGATTAGATATTTAAGCACGGGTTTTAAATCGAGAAATAAAAGTTACATTTTCACAGAAATGTAAACGATTTCATGGAACATGTATGCATAATAAGTTTTTTGAAACCCATTTCGGTTGTTTTTATTCTGTAAAAGTTCGCTTTTGAAATGCTTTAACACCACTTAAAACTAAGTGCTCCTCCCGTGGATAAAATGAAAAAAGCCGGCGACTAATGAACGGGGTTTTAGCATACTCCTTCGTGTGTTTTCGAGAATTCTCCGTTTAATACCAAATGCTGTAGCCACGGGGAATATGTACCCAGTTTGTTCAACATGTTGAACAATCTACAAGTTGTGAGTTCAGAGCAATTGTTTTGTCCATCGAAATGACCGTTTTCCATATCACGCAGTACAGAAATACGTCACGCTTTTTTCGCATTTGGATTACATCTAAAGTTATTAAAAGTTCACTCAGTGTATGAGATTTTACTGAATTCGGGGCGAGGGTCTGTAATTAACACAAGAAGTAATTGAATTAAGTTGTAAACTTTTTCATGATCCATGACACATTGTTTATTCTTTATACGTAATTTTGAAACTGCAGGTGTGAATGTCTAGATGGCTGGAATGGAACTGAGCACTGTGGAGAAAACATAACTGATGTCAGAGAGTGCATGCCGGGTTGGCAGGGTGAATGGTGTGAAAACCAATGTGTTAGTGAGTAAGTATTGGAAGTACAAGTATACCATCTAATTGCATTGATCAATAGCGCCACGCCCCCAGAATAAGTTGACATACTGAACGTAAGGTAACCCCTCCCGGTTAGCTCAGTAGGCAGAACGATTACTAATCTAGAGGTCGTAGGTCCAATACCCGGATCAGTCGTATATTGTCAGTGACTGAATGATACTACATTGTACATTCAAAGACATGTTACCTCCACCTGAGGTTCATGCGGTGAAGTTGTCAGTTACTTGCGGACGAACAAGTTAAAATTCTGTTTGGTAACCCAGGAACACTGGCTTGGTCAGATGACCTACGTACATGACTGAATATTGTTGAAATCGTCGTTAAGCTACAAAAAAGCAACAACGCAAAAATGACTGTTTTTAGACATCCGGGAAGCAGCACATTTTACAGCATATGTTATGTTGTTAAGGGTTGACTCGTTTGGTCAGTATGTTACAACGATTGATGAAAATAAATTGCACTGCTTGACTTTAGTTAAGGGAATACACTATTAATGGTATTAATAAATTCCGAAACTCGTCGCATGGTTTGTGTATAAAACTAGTGTGTGTAATACAGGAATGACTCCAACCGAATACCATATTTTTCTCGGATGTCCTAAATACAGCCATCTCGGAAACAGATGTTTAAAACGGTATTTATCATAGTCATACTGTATTTTTGCCAATTTAAGCAGAGACCTGGACGTCTTAATACACGCCCTTTTGTCTGCATTGTATTTTCCTTTTATGTTATTGTATTTCATTGAACCACACAATACCATCACACACCACGCAGCACCGTCACAGCATTGTACCTTACCGACACCGCACAGAACCGCACCGACATTGCACAACACCGCACCGACATTGCACAACACCGCACCGGCACCGCACAACATTGCACCGAACCGACACTGCACCGCACCGACCCCACTAAACACTGCACCACACTAACAATGCACCACACTGCTCCGAACCGACACTGTACCGCACCGACTCCACTAAACACTGCACCGCACTAACAATGCACCACATTGGTGCGAACCGTCCTGACATCACTACGCACCAGACCGGCACAGCACTGCACTGTACCACACAATATCACACTAAACTGTATTATATTGTTTAACCGTTTGTATCATGGTTTCGTAAATTGTTTGTGAAGTTTGGTTTGTAGCGCTACATCTTGAGAGGTGGAGCTTAATTCAATGTTAGCTAAAGGGAAGGGCCTTTATTAGCAAAGAACCGAGTGCAATAACAACAGTGCGAAGTGTTTGAGAATGATGAATGAATACGAAAATATTAAGCATCTTATATAATAATTATTATTCTTTCAGTTCTGACTGTGATCCTACAGCTTACTGTAAAAAGAAAGGTGGTAAGGACGAGTATTTTTGTGCTTGCAAGGATGGTTGGCACGGGAGAACGTGTACAGAAGACAGAGATGAATGTGTATACAATCCATGTAAACATTCAGGATCATGCACAAATACACCCGGATCCTACATGTGCACATGCGCGAATGGCTGGACGGGTACCGACTGCGATGCTGATGTAAATGAATGCCTTTTTAACCCATGTGAGAATAAGGGGAATTGTTCCAATAACGACGGGTCTTTCGCTTGCAAGTGTGTAACTGGTTGGATAGGTCAGACTTGTTCAGAAGTTGACGAGTGCGTATCATCACCGTGCACACATTCGGGCACATGCGAAAATACACCAGGCTCTTATAAATGCACGTGCCCAATGGGATGGGCTGGACAATTATGTGAGGACAAGGATGTATGTCTGCTAGAGCACCCATGTAGTAATTCGGCCAACTGTACTATGACAAATCATACATACCATTGTCAATGTGCCGATGGTTGGCAGGGCGTTAATTGTACTGTTGACGTGGATGAGTGTACACTACAGGAGAAGTGTGTGCATAATGATTCATGCTCCAATTCGATTGGTTCCTACATCTGTAACTGCACACTTGGTTGGCAAGGAAACAATTGCAATGATGACGTCAATGAATGTGATTCGAATCCGTGTAATGGTACACTTGCGTGTCAAAATAAGGATGGCTCTTACGATTGCGTTCAAAGGAGTAAAGGTAACTCACCATGGTCATTCGACAGGAGACAATGAATTGCTTGACAATGACAAGAGTAGTCTCAAGACTTCACCATGTATATCCATTGTCAAATATCTCTATGAAACTAATGGTTTCCGTGAGAATAATATGTAAACAGTCTTGTATTCATCTATTGCGATTGCACCATGCTGTTAAGTTTAAATCATACGTGCCCATCTTTGTTTGGAAGCAATCGGGACTGTATCAATTGGTTAGATTTATTTGATAAGTTTGTTGTAAAACACTTTGTATTAGCGAGAATTTAAATTTGCTATAATTCGTGAGTTTCGCTCCTCGCGTAGTCAAGATGTTTCGCTAAAAATAAAAATAGCGTTTACTGTCCGAATGTTTGCTATATCCGAAATCGGTATTAAAAGTATTTTCATTTTTGTCCTCTCATTTTCACGAAGCTAATTGGTTTTATCAACCTAGCTGTAAAAGTAAAAGTAAAAAATATTTCAAAACCAAGTTCAATTTATTTTGATATATCAATTTTGAAAGAATATCATTCGTTCCGACGATAATCTTACAAGCATTGTATTCGATTACTGAGATTGTTTATCAGGTTATTTAAATTTCGAAGAACTCGTATACGTCTAATAAACTTTGAAACTAAAACAATTTATATCTTAATTTTCCAGGCAGTTCCAGCACAGCGAACGTTGGAATAATCGCCGGGGCCTCAACAGGTGCCTTTCTGGCGATCCTTGCAGCAGTGCTGGCCTTGCTCTATAAATTCAAGTGGTAATATAATTAGTATTTATCAAAATATTAATACACACTACACAAATGATATTATAGCCACATATTCAGGGGCGTGGCTTCCGATATGCCGTGTAGTTATAAATTATATAAATCTAAGACGTGTTATGTATGTTTTTGATGTTATTGTAAGCATATTGACCGGAACGAAATATACACCAAAAAGTATCCCTCACGATCTAGCTACAACAATATTACCAATCGTACCCTGGACCCCCTGAACTAGGCAAACACGTCAATTTTAGCTAAGCTGCGCCCCTGATATTGCCTTATTTGGTCTGTGTAAAGTTATCAAAACAGCTGCAGCAGTAGTACTGTTGTTACTGCCTACAGTACTGACAAGAAAACAGCTGTTTGTCCTCGATAGCCAACATCCTGGCAGTTTTATACTGGCAGTATAATAAGCATAACGAACAAAAGAGAATAAAGCTATCGTTTACTACCATTTCCTACATCTTTGTATTTTTTTAGAATAATAATGCAATGGTTATCCAATTTCGTATCTAAAATTTTAGGATTTTGTTCTAATTTAGTAGATGTATATGTTTAATGCTGTGCAATGTGGAGTATTAGTGCTATGTCTGCTGGCAGTAGTATACTTCAACTTCTGCAGTATCACCACTAGTACCTCTTACTGCAGGTAATAGTATTTCAACTTCTGTAGTATCACCACTTGTACCTCTTACTGCAGGTAGTAGTATTCTCCAACTTTTGCAGTATCACCACTAGTACCTTTTACTGCAGGTAATAGTATTCCAACTTCTGCAGTATCACAACTAGTACATCTTACTGCAGGTAGTAGTATTTCAACTTCTGCAGTATCACCACTAGTACCTCTTAATGCAGGTAGTAGTATTTCAACTTCTGCAGTATCACCACTAGTACCTCTTAATGCAGGTAGTAGTATTTCAACTTCTGCAGTATCACCACTAGTACCTCTTACTGCAGGTAGTAGTATTTCAACTTCTGCAGTATCACCACTAGTACCTCTTACTGCAGGTAGTAGTATTTCAACTTCTGTAGTATCACAACTAGTACCTCTTAATGCAGGTAGTAGTATTTCAACTTCTGCAGTATCACCACTAGTACCTCTTACTGCAGGTAGTAGTATTTCAACTTCTGCAGTATTACTACTAGTACCTCTTACTGCTGGTAGTAGTATTCCCAATCTTCTGCAGTATCACTACTAATACATCTTACTGCTGGTAGTATTATTTTCCAACTTCTGTAGTATCACAACTAGTATCTCTTTATGTTGGTAGTAGTATTCGCCATCTTCTGCAGTATCACCACTAGTACCTCTTACTGCAGGTAGTAGTATTTCAACTTCTGTAGTATCACTACTAGTACCTCTTACTGCTGGTCGTAGTATTCTCCAACTTCTGAAGTATCACCACTAGTACCTCTTACTGCTGGTAGTAGTATTCTCCAACTTCTGTAGTATCACCACTAGTACCTCTTACTGCTGGTAGTGGTATTCTCCAACTTCTGCAGTATCACCACTAGTACCTCTTACTGCAGGTAGTAGTATTTCAACTTCTGTAGTATCACTACTAGTACCTCTTACTGCAGGTAGTAGTATTCTCCAACTTTTGCAGTATCACCACTAGTACCTCTTACTGCAGGTAATAGTATTCCAACTTCTGTAGTATCACCACTAGTACCTCTTACTGCAGGTAGTAGTATTTCAACTTCTGCAGTATCACCACTAGTGCCTCTTAATGCAGGTAGTAGTATTTCAACTTATGCAGTATCACCACTAGTACCTCTTAATGCAGGTAGTAGTATTTCAACTTCTGCAGTATCACCACTAGTACCTCTTACTGCAGGTAGTAGTATTTCAACTTCTGCAGTATCACCACTAGTACCTCTTACTGCAGGTAGTAGTATTTCAACTTCTGTAGTATCACAACTAGTACCTCTTAATGCAGGTAGTAGTATTTCAACTTCTGCAGTATCACCACTAGTACCTCTTACTGCAGGTAGTAGTATTTCAACTTCTGCAGTATTACTACTAGTACCTCTTACTGCTGGTAGTAGTATTCCCAATCTTCTGCAGTATCACTACTAATACATCTTACTGCTGGTAGTATTATTTTCCAACTTCTGTAGTATCACAACTAGTATCTCTTTATGTTGGTAGTAGTATTCGCCATCTTCTGCAGTATCACCACTAGTACCTCTTACTGCAGGTAGTAGTATTTCAACTTCTGTAGTATCACTACTAGTACCTCTTACTGCTGGTCGTAGTATTCTCCAACTTCTGAAGTATCACCACTAGTACCTCTTACTGCTGGTAGTAGTATTCTCCAACTTCTGTAGTATCACCACTAGTACCTCTTACTGCTGGTAGTGGTATTCTCCAACTTCTGCAGTATCACCACTAGTACCTCTTACTGCAGGTAGTAGTATTTCAACTTCTGTAGTATCACTACTAGTACCTCTTACTGCAGGTAGTAGTATTCTCCAACTTTTGCAGTATCACCACTAGTACCTCTTACTGCAGGTAATAGTATTCCAACTTCTGTAGTATCACCACTAGTACCTCTTACTGCAGGTAGTAGTATTTCAACTTCTGCAGTATCACCACTAGTGCCTCTTAATGCAGGTAGTAGTATTTCAACTTATGCAGTATCACCACTAGTACCTCTTAATGCAGGTAGTAGTATTTCAACTTCTGCAGTATCACCACTAGTACCTCTTACTGCAGGTAGTAGTATTTCAACTTCTGCAGTATCACCACTAGTACCTCTTACTGCAGGTAGTAGTATTTCAACTTCTGTAGTATCACAACTAGTACCTCTTAATGCAGGTAGTAGTATTTCAACTTCTGCAGTATCACCACTAGTACCTCTTACTGCAGGTAGTAGTATTTCAACTTCTGCAGTATTACTACTAGTACCTCTTACTGCTGGTAGTAGTATTCCCAATCTTCTGCAGTATCACTACTAATACATCTTACTGCTGGTAGTATTATTTTCCAACTTCTGTAGTATCACAACTAGTATCTCTTTATGTTGGTAGTAGTATTCGCCATCTTCTGCAGTATCACCACTAGTACCTCTTACTGCAGGTAGTAGTATTTCAACTTCTGTAGTATCACTACTAGTACCTCTTACTGCTGGTCGTAGTATTCTCCAACTTCTGAAGTATCACCACTAGTACCTCTTACTGCTGGTAGTAGTATTCTCCAACTTCTGTAGTATCACTACTAGTACCTCTTACTGCTGGTAGTGGTATTCTCCAACTTCTGCAGTATCACCACTAGTACCTCTTACTGCAGGTAGTAGTATTTCAACTTCTGTAGTATCACTACTAGTACCTCTTACTGCAGGTAGTAGTATTCTCCAACTTTTGCAGTATCACCACTAGTACCTCTTACTGCAGGTAATAGTATTCCAACTTCTGTAGTATCACCACTAGTACCTCTTACTGCAGGTAGTAGTATTTCAACTTCTGCAGTATCACCACTAGTGCCTCTTAATGCAGGTAGTAGTATTTCAACTTATGCAGTATCACCACTAGTACCTCTTAATGCAGGTAGTAGTATTTCAACTTCTGCAGTATCACCACTAGTACCTCTTACTGCAGGTAGTAGTATTTCAACTTCTGCAGTATCACCACTAGTACCTCTTACTGCAGGTAGTAGTATTTCAACTTCTGTAGTATCACAACTAGTACCTCTTAATGCAGGTAGTAGTATTTCAACTTCTGCAGTATCACCACTAGTACCTGTTACTGCAGGTAGTAGTATTTCAACTTCTGCAGTATTACTACTAGTACCTCTTACTGCTGGTAGTAGTATTCCCAATCTTCTACAGTATCACTACTAATACATCTTACTGCTGGTAGTATTATTTTCCAACTTCTGTAGTATCACAACTAGTATCTCTTTATGTTGGTAGTAGTATTCGCCATCTTCTGCAGTATCACCACTAGTACCTCTTACTGCAGGTAGTAGTATTTCAACTTCTGTAGTATCACTACTAGTACCTCTTACTGCTGGTAGTAGTATTCTCCAACTTCTGCAGTATCACCACTAGTACCTCTTACTGCAGGTAGTAGTATTCTCCAACTTCTGTAGTATCACTACTAGTACCTCTTACTGCTGGTAGTGGTATTCTCCAACTTCTGCAGTATCACCACTAGTACCTCTTACTGCAGGTAGTAGTATTTCAACTTCTGTAGTATCACTACTAGTACCTCTTACTGCTGGTAGTAGTATTCTCCAACTTCTGCAGTATCAATACTTGTACCTCATTCTGCTAGGAGTAGTATTTCAACTTCTGCAGTATCATTACTAGTACCACTTACTGCTGGTTGTAGATTTCTCCAACTTCTGCAGTATCACCACTAGTACATCTAGCCGTAGCAGGTAGTGGTAATATTGCTGTTATAGCTTCTATTGCTAACTTAAGACAGATCCTTACTTGCTTAAATTAATTGTTATTATAAATTGATAATGTCATCTTATCTCTATTGAATACCATTTTTAGATGATTATGCTTTAAATAAGATAACTAACACAAAACACGCTGGACTATTACTGACCATTATACGATTGGAACCGTAAGGTTCTGAATTGAGAAAGTCGCAGTTATGTTCTGTCTTTGATATGGTGCCTAGAGCGAGCTTGCACTTCACAATTTCTGAATTTGGGGCGTGTACAGGTTAATTACACAGGGAGCAATCATTTAACATGATTAGAAGTTACTATACCTTGTTTTACAATGGATGAGATTTTACGTTTTTCAGGAAACGTAATCCCAAAAACAGTGTGGCTGATCTTAAAGAGGAGACGGAAGTCGGCAACAAACATTTTCAGCCGCAGAGGAACGGCATTACTGCCTGAATTTGGCCATTTTGCCATCGGAGCACAGAAAACATTTGTCTTTTGATTTGAGTTTATAGAGTTTTATTTATTTTTATATCTAAGTGAACAAACTTACAGACTGTGATAATATACTGTTGTTGACTTTATAGAATAGAAATAATAAATACAAAGTTCTTATACAAGAGCTGCATCGGAATATCTGTATACATTTTTGTTTATACGTATTAGGTAAGCGGCTTTTGTAGATATAATTCAGGGGCCTATTCACAAACATGCTAAGACTGTGTGACATTTCTTTTTCATTTAATCTTAACGAATGAACTGTTGTCTGAAAAATCGTTGATATCCACTCTACGCTATTGCCAATGTTTATTTATATTTATTCTATTGTAATAACATAGGAGTCAAAAGAACATATACCATTTTAAAGTCTAAGTCTTAGTTTCACTCTTAAAGGTTTTGTGAATATAGCCCCTTGTATTTAATCAATCACATACACCATGTACTTCCATAGAAGGTACTGATCTTTGAATGAAGTGTAGCAAACAAAGATGATCAGAACAGTGTTCATACTGATGAGATTCGATATATCGAACTTTGTACCTTATACATCTACAGTAAAACCTCACTTAAAGATCACCTCAAAACAACTAATAGAACCAAATATTTCTTCCATATTTAACACCACACAACTAAGACCGACTTTCTTCAGAACTTACGCTGGTTTTATTATTGTTGTTTCACTGTTCATATGAAAAGCATTTATTCGGCATCTGAAATCTATAAAATATATCGAGGCCCATTTCTTGGTTATACAGAGTAGAAATTTGTTTACTGGTATATATCTACAGTACAACCTCAATAACAAGACCATCCTTGGGACCTGTGAAAACTGGTCTAAATATTAAGGTGATCTTAATATATAGGTTGAATAAAGAGCAAAACCGTGAAAATGGACTTGAACATTGTGTTCTTAACTATGAGGTGGTCTTCTTACTGGGATACACTAGTCTTAAATTGAGGTTTTACTGTATTTTATAACGGCTTCTTCCCAAAAAATAGTCATTTATTACAACAATCGAAATTTGATACAGTTCTGAATTTAAAGATTCTTTACACTAATACCCATGGTGAAAGAGGAAGTGATGATATCAGACAATGTCAACACAAAAACGCTTATGTAATATCTAATATTGTAATGTAAGGATATTACCACACTGTGTCGTTAATAGAGTGGGTTCAAGTGGAAACAGCATGTTATTAGGGAATCTATAGCAATGTTCTGGTTGGTTCTTACTGTTAAATTGTATTTAGCAAACTTTAATGAACAATTGATAACCAATAAGATTTTGAGAATAAAACAAAACTGACACACAATATGTACGACTGAGTAATATATCTCCCAATCGGCTTGCATTGGAAGTAGCACATTTCTGCTGTTGTTGGGAGGATGTTGCAGATAGATTTATTTATTTCAACATAAAATGTTCAATTTACATGGCAATATAAAATTAAGACCTATATTAGTAACAACAATATGTATAAACCAATAAAGCCATATCAATCAAGATTATATGTTAAGGATAACAAAAAAAAGATGTATCTGGCTCATCTGAACATCGAATGTTTGAATTGGCTTCATCCAGTATTGTTGTTACATTGGCTAAAACATCTCTTATAAGAATCATTGCAATGTAAAACCGATTGACATAATTTTTTTTATCATATTACTAACAGTAAAAACCTGTAAAATAGCCTGATTGTTAAAAAAACTGGACTTTTTTAAAGTTTTATGATAAACAAACATCTCTCTTCAACAAATATGGAGTATTACATTATGAGTTCATTCTTTATTCATGCATGTTTATTGATGTTTTAACTATAGGAAATATATGTTTCATGTTTGGTTAGGTAAACAAATGTACACAAAATAAGCATAGCATTACTTTAATATATAGTTTTGTGTGACATAGGAAGAATTTTAAGCTATATATAAAGTTATCACAGTCAGTTTATCAAAGAAAGACATTGTGTAACATGTTTTATAAACAAATAGATAAAACTATGAAACAATAAGTTATCTCTGACAGCAATAATGGATGAAAAAGCTAAACAAATAAAATTTAACTATGTTTTAGGTTACAAATGATAAAACTGTTAAAAAGGAAAGGCAATACATTATTTAATACGAGCTTAAAAAACTTTGCATTTGAAAGAAGAAATACTTTTGGCATCCCTCACATCTTGTGGCAGACTGTTCCAAAGACAACAACTATTGAAAGCAAAATATTTCTTTCCAAAACCCTAGACTTCAGGAATTGCAAATCTCTTACATTCTGACATTAAATAATTTATTCCATCAGGGGTAACATCAGCCTTAACTCTGAACCTGGTTGGATATTTATGGATTTCACTGATGGGGGTATAAGATTGATCCATGATTGGTTAAACCAGTATATACTGTACTTTCAGAGAGGGTGTTGTTCAATGGACGACCGTTCTGGTGAGGGTGCACTGTATATGTTTGAATATTGTCTAAGTGGTCACCCTATATTTATGTTGGTTATGAAATATATTTTCAAATATATTTCTGATTGCTAGCCGTAGATTGTGTGCTGTTGTTATCAAAGTTTTGTATTTATTTACTAGTAATATATACTCTTTTTAGTTTTTTACTTTTGTAATTTATTATCGTACCCTGGGTGTGTTTGTTGAGATCTTGTTTTGTAGATGTGGGTTTCCAAGAGTTACTCACTCTCGTATTTACATTTAACAAACTAAATATACAAAAATGAAACGAAGCATTCGATCATATTTGAGATGTAGTGCCCGCTTAATTATACATACGTACTTGACGCCATTAAAAACTATTTAAACTAGGCGTCATTTTGTAGTACTAACTGTCACAAGCGTGTTATAGTTATCTATGTGTTATTCTTCTTCAAAACTTTATTACATTCAAGACCAGTTATGTTTGATTTCATTATTGATTAACTTTTGGATATTATGTTTTAGAAATAAAGATTATTTTTGTCTTTGTACTTTGTCACTTTATCTATATGCACAATTTTGGTTGCGTTTTTAATGGCGTAATATGTATATGCATGACATCGTATTGATGTACAAGAATTTGCTGGTGTCACGTAAGTCACATATTGCTACTATGTTGTGTATTGATGTGTATTTATCTCACTGGTCTCCGACCTAAAGATATTAAAAAGAAACTTATATATTTACATTTCAATGATGGGAAGCGAAGCACAAGGCTTTCAGACAACAGTCAAACATGTCTTTAGTAACAAGTCAGTGTATACATATAATGTGACTGATTACAGCAGGTGGTTGTTAAATACAGATGTATTCAATATAAAATGAACCGTTAAGATTCATCAATATTTACTGAATAGTTCAGGTAACCACTGATATGAGGTCAACTGTATTCACGTTACACTGTGTATAGTAAAACCTCATTTAAAGACCATCCCAATAATAAGACCACCTTTAAATTAAGAACACGATTTCCAAGTCCATTTTCTCTGTTTTGCTCTTAATTCAACCTCAATATTACAACCACCTCAATATTAAGACCAGTTTTCAATGGTCCCATGGGTGGTCTTATTATCGATGTTTTACTATATTTATTTTGGAAAACGTGAATACAGCTGTATATGACCATGTGCATGTATTTAGCAAACTCAATGCGAATTATTTTATGATTTTATATCAAAATTACAATCTACTAAACACATTCATAAACTTACGTCATAATTTAGATATTAACATTACGTCACAGAATGTATACTAAAATAAAAATTAACCATGTTCATTTAATGTGTTCAAAACATAGAAACACTACGTAACAGGATTTCAAATAACATTGACTCTCAGTGAATGTTGTTGGTGTATTATTTTAGCTTCGATAGGCCAACTTTCATTTTAACGAAGAATCTGAAATCCCACAGGGAGTTGATAACTATTTGGGTGTCAGTCTGCGATTGTTTGTAGCCTTGTTCGTCGGGTAAGGCTTAAGACACGTTCATGGACACTTTTCTTGGTGATTGAATGCGTCTGTAGATCATTCATCTAGAATTTAGAGAAAAAAAATATTTTAAAATCATAATAATAATAAATTGTGAACTTCGGCCCATTTTCATTACTTTAACGTAAGTATATGATATGCCGTCTGGATAAGTACTTCAAACATATTACCACAACAACAATGATCACTTATTTCTACTTTATGATTCACAGTGATGATGTCATTGAATATACGAGGATTTGATGATTAGCCATGTGAACCCAATTTTTCATCACTTTTGAATCAAGAGCGGAAAGTTTTCTAGGTGCAAGGCAAATAGACCTGCTTGTACCGGTTGGAAACCCAAGCTGATGACCACTGAATATAACAGACACATGACATTATTATATTATGGCCATACACACTATAGAAAACCACGTAGATTTTTCCAATTAATTGTATAAGCTGTATGTTTTTCACATTTTTGCAAGTTGTAAACGCTATATCCTGAACATTAAATCAGCTTTTTAGTTCTTTATTATTTGCAGATAAAATGTTTCAGGCTTAATTTCTGATCCATGACATTATTTTGAAATTGCTTATCTCCAATAAGTGACAAGCTACTGTAAATCACTTTATTTTTGCGACAACATAATTTCCGTGTTAATTCGCGAATCCAGAGAGCTTTTGGCGAATAAAATCATGCATGTACGAATTTGGTGCATAACCGAAATGGTGTATACTCTGTTATTTATAATAAGCCACGTGAGTGTATAACGTTGTAATTTGTACATAGATGTTCAAACAACAGCACAAACCATTGCCTTCAATCTTAAATTCGCGACGGAGGAAAGACACGAATTCATTATTTCACGAAATACTTCTGGGGAAGACTTTCGCGAAATTTTATGTCGCGAAAAAGTACAGTGATTTACATTAATTACCATTGATTGTATAATTATCGTTGTGTAAACCATAGGCCTGATTCAAATGAATGTATTCATCTCTGTTATCCTTGGTTCGGCAGCAACATGGACAACTGTCCTGGCATTTCCGCACACAAAATACTTCCGCTCTATGTACACAGAAAAATAGTACTAAAGCCAAGCCTATGAGGATTGCTATCACTCCAATTACCGCCGGAACTATCCAAACTAATCTAACAAAATCAAAGTCATCGTCAGTTGACGCCGTCGGCAATGGACCTATCGTCGGCTCCGCACTCATAACTCCGTCGGCATAAAAAGTGTGAAAACAGCAAAGTAAGAATAACCACTTCGAAATTTACACTCAGTGAATTATGATACACGATTATGTTTCCCGTCCTAATTGGATAATTTTACCTAGACACTTATCTCACAATATGATAGAACGAATTCGTCCATTGCATCACATGAATCGCTTACACTATAATAACTCATATACATATGCATATATATATGTACCTAATTGGTAAATTAATTGAAAACTAAACGCAATTTAATGACTGTGTTGCAATCTCTATCAACATATATCAATCCCATATCGTACTAATTATTGTGATATCATACTTTTATCAGTATATCACATGTCGGAAGTTGATAACACATGCATAGCTATTTATATCAAATCCAGAAAACCATATCTTGGATGAAGGTCATGTCCGAGGGTTGACCAAATTATTGTGAGACATTCTTCAGGTCTCTGTGTACACACACTGTACATATCGAAGTTTTGGCATAAAACTTGAATTTGGTAACAGTATCATCACTCATTCTATATTTATTTTGGATTTTCCATTTATAGAAACAGGTAACCATTTGCGAAATATTTTTGGAAATAGGTACTCCTTTTGGAAATAGGTAATTACTTGGAAACATTTTGGGAAACAAGTATCCATTTGGAAACATTTTGGGAAACAGGTAATCATTTGGAAACATTTTGGGAAATAGGTAATCATTTGGAAACATTTTGGGAAATAGGTATCCATTTGGAAACATTTTGGGAAACAGGTAATCATTTGGAAACATTTTGGGAAATAGGTAATTATTTGGAAACATTTTGGGAAACAGGTAATCATTTGGAAACATTTTGGGAAACATGTTATCATTTGGAAACATTTTGGGAAACATGTTATCATTTGGAAACATTTTGGGAAACAGGTAACCATTTGGAAACATTTTGGGAAACATGATATCATTTGGAAACATTTTGGGAAACATGTTATCATTTGGAAACATTTTGGGAAACATGATATCATTTGGAAACATTTTGGGAAACAGGTAACCATTTGGAAACATTTTGGGAAACATGTAACCATTTGGATATATTTTGGGAAACAGGTAACCATTTGGAAACATTTTGGGAAACAGGTTATCATTTGGACATATTTTGGGAAACAGGTAACCATTTGGAAACATTTTGGGAAACATGTTATCATTTGGAAACATTTTGGGAAACAGGAAACCATTTGGAAACATTTTGGGAAACATGTAACCATTTGGATATATTTTGGGAAACAGGTAACCATTTGGAAACATTTTGGGAAACATGTTATCATTTGGACATATTTTGGGAAACAGGTAACCATTTGGAAACATTTTGGGAAACATGTTATCATTTGGAAACATTTTGGGAAACAGGTAACCATTTGGAAACATTTTGGGAAACATGTAATCATTTGGACATATTTTGGGAAACATGTAATCATGTGGAAACATTTTGGGAAACATGTAATCATGTGGAAACATTTTGGGAAACATGTAATCATGTCGAAACATTTTGGGAAACATGTAATCATGTGGAAACATTTTGGGAAACATGTAATCATGTGGAAACATTTTGGGAAACATGTAATCATTTGGAAACATTTTGGGAAACATGTAATCATGTGGAAACATTTTGGGAAACAGGTAACCATTTGGAAACATTTTGGGAAACATGTAATCATTTGGACATATTTTGGGAAACAGGTAACCATTTGGAAACATTTTGGGAAACATGTAATCATGTGGACACATTTTGGGAAATAGGTAATCATTTGGAAACATTTTGGGGAATAGGTAATTATTTGGATACATTTTGGGAAACAGGTAACCATTTGGAAACATTTTGGGAAACAGGTAACCATTTGGACACATTTTGGGAAACAGGTAACCATTTGGAAACATTTTGGGAAACAGGTAACCATTTGGACACATTTTGGGAAACAGGTAACCATTTGGACACATTTTGGGAAACAGGTAACCATTTGGACACATTTTGGGAAACAGGTAATCATTTGGAAACATTTTGGGAAACAGGTAACCATTTGGACACATTTTGGGAAACAGGTAACCATTTGGACACATTTTGGGAAACATGTAATCATGTGGAAACATTTTGGGAAACATGTAATCATTTGGAAACATTTTGGGAAACATGTAATCATGTGGAAACATTTTGGGAAACAGGTAACCATTTGGACACATTTTGGGAAACAGGTAACCATTTGGAAACATTTTGGGAAACAGGTAACCATTTGGACACATTTTGGGAAACAGGTAACCATTTGGAAACATTTTGGGAAACAGGTAACCATTTGGACACATTTTGGGAAACAGGTAACCATTTGGACACATTTTGGGAAACATGTAATCATGTGGAAACATTTTGGGAAACATGTAATCATGTGGAAACATTTTGGGAAACAGGTAACCATTTGGACACATTTTGGGAAACATGTAATCATGTGGAAACATTTTGGGAAACATGTAATCATTTGGAAACATTTTGGGAAACATGTAATCATGTGGAAACATTTTGGGAAACATGTAATCATTTGGAAACATTTTGGGAAACATGTAATCATGTGGAAACATTTTGGGAAACATGTAATCATGTGGACACATTTTGGGAAACATGTAATCATGTGGAAACATTTTGGGAAACATGTAATCATGTGGAAACATTTTGGGAAACATGTAACCATTTGGAAACATTTTGGGAAACATGTAATCATGTGGAAACATTTTGGGAAACATGTAATCATTTGGAAACATTTTGGGAAACATGTAATCATTTGGAAACATTTTGGGAAACATGTAATCATTTGGAAACATTTTGGGAAACAAGTAACCATTTGGAAACATTTTGGGAAACATGTAATCATTTGGAAACATTTTGGGAAACAAGTAATCATGTGGACACATTTTGGGAAACATGTAATCATGTGGAAACATTTTGGGAAACAGGTAACCATTTGGAAACATTTTGGGAAACATGTAACCATTTGGAAACATTTTGGGAAACAAGTAATCATTTGGACATATTTTGGGAAACATGTAACCATTTGGAAACATTTTGGGAAACAAGTAATCATGTGGACACATTTTGGGAAACATGTAATCATGTGGAAACATTTTGGGAAACATGTAATCATTTGGAAACATTTGGGAAACATGTAATCATGTGGAAACATTTTGGGAAACATGTAATCATGTGGAAACATTTTGGGAAACATGTAACCATTTGGAAACATTTTGGGAAACATGTAATCATGTGGAAACATTTTGGGAAACATGTAATCATGTGGAAACAATTTGGGAAACATGTAATCATGTGGAAACATTTTGGGAAACATGTAACCATTTGGAAACATTTTGGGAAACATGTAATCATTTGGAAACATTTTGGGAAACATGTAATCATGTGGAAACATTTTGGGAAACATGTAACCATTTGGAAACATTTTGGGAAACATGTAATCATGTGGAAACATTTTGGGAAACATGTAATCATGTGGAAACATTTTGGGAAACATGTAATCATTTGGAAACATTTTGGGAAACATGTAATCATGTGGACACATTTTGGGAAACATGTAATCATGTGGACACATTTTGGGAAACATGTAATCATGTGGAAACATTTTGGGAAACATGTAACCATTTGGACACATTTTGGGAAACATGTAATCATGTGGACACATTTTGGGAAACATGTAATCATGTGGACACATTTTGGGAAACATGTAATCATGTGGACACATTTTGGGAAACATGTAATCATGTGGAAACATTTTGGGAAACATGTAATCATGTGGACACATTTTGGGAAACATGTAATCATGTGGACACATTTTGGGAAACATGTAATCATGTGGAAACATTTTGGGAAACATGTAATCATGTGGAAACATTTTGGGAAACATGTAACCATTTGGACACATTTTGGGAAACATGTAATCATGTGGAAACATTTTGGGAAACATGTAATCATGTGGACACATTTTGGGAAACATGTAATCATGTGGACACATTTTGGGAAACATGTAATCATGTGGAAACATTTTGGGAAACATGTAATCATGTGGACACATTTTGGGAAACATGTAATCATGTGGACACATTTTGGGAAACATGTAATCATGTGGAAACATTTTGGGAAACAAGTAATCATTTGGAAACATTTTGGGAAACAAGTAATCATGTGGACACATTTTGGGAAACATGTAATCATGTGGAAACATTTTGGGAAACATGTAATCATTTGGAAACATTTTGGGAAACATGTAATCATGTGGACACATTTTGGGAAATAGGTAATCATTTGGAAACATTTTGGGGAATAGGTAATTATTTGGATACATTTTGGGAAACAGGTAACCATTTGGAAACATTTTGGGAAACAGGTAACCATTTGGAAACATTTTGGGAAACATGTAATCATGTGGAAACATTTTGGGAAACATGTAATCATGTGGACACATTTTGGGAAACATGTAATCATGTGGAAACATTTTGGGAAACATGTAATCATGTGGAAACATTTTGGGAAACAGGTAACCATTTGGAAACATTTTGGGAAACATGTAATCATTTGGACATATTTTGGGAAACATGTAATCATTTGGACATATTTTGGGAAACAGGTAACCATTTGGAAACATTTTGGGAAACATGTAATCATGTGGAAACATTTTGGGAAACATGTAATCATGTGGAAACATTTTGGGAAACAGGTAACCATTTGGAAACATTTTGGGAAACATGTAACCATTTGGACACATTTTGGGAAACATGTAATCATGTGGAAACATTTTGGGAAACATGTAATCATGTGGAAACATTTTGGGAAACATGTAATCATGTGGAAACATTTTGGGAAACATGTAATCATGTGGACACATTTTGGGAAACATGTAATCATGTGGACATATTTTGGGAAACATGTAACCATTTGGAAACATTTTGGGAAACATGTAATCATGTGGAAACATTTTGGGAAACATGTAATCATGTGGACACATTTTGGGAAACATGTAATCATGTGGAAACATTTTGGGAAACAAGTAATCATGTGGACACATTTTGGGAAACATGTAATCATGTGGAAACATTTTGGGAAACATGTAATCATGTGGACACATTTTGGGAAACATGTAATCATGTGGAAACATTTTGGGAAACATGTAACCATTTGGACACATTTTGGGAAACATGTAATCATGTGGAAACATTTTGGGAAACATGTAATCATTTGGATACATTTTGGGAAACATGTAATCATGTGGAAACATTTTGGGAAACATGTAATCATGTGGAAACATTTTGGGAAACATGTAATCATGTGGAAACATTTTGGGAAACATGTAATCATGTGGAAACATTTTGGGAAACATGTAATCATGTGGAAACATTTTGGGAAACATGTAATCATGTGGAAACATTTTGGGAAACAGGTAACCATTTGGATACATTTTGGGAAACATGTAATCATGTGGAAACATTTTGGGAAACAAGTAATCATTTGGAAACATTTTGGGAAACAAGTAATCATGTGGACACATTTTGGGAAACATGTAATCATGTGGAAACATTTTGGGAAACATGTAATCATTTGGAAACATTTTGGGAAACATGTAATCATGTGGACACATTTTGGGAAATAGGTAATCATTTGGAAACATTTTGGGGAATAGGTAATTATTTGGATACATTTTGGGAAACAGGTAACCATTTGGAAACATTTTGGGAAACAGGTAACCATTTGGAAACATTTTGGGAAACATGTAATCATGTGGAAACATTTTGGGAAACATGTAATCATGTGGACACATTTTGGGAAACATGTAATCATGTGGAAACATTTTGGGAAACATGTAATCATGTGGAAACATTTTGGGAAACAGGTAACCATTTGGAAACATTTTGGGAAACATGTAATCATTTGGACATATTTTGGGAAACATGTAATCATTTGGACATATTTTGGGAAACAGGTAACCATTTGGAAACATTTTGGGAAACATGTAATCATGTGGAAACATTTTGGGAAACATGTAATCATGTGGAAACATTTTGGGAAACAGGTAACCATTTGGAAACATTTTGGGAAACATGTAACCATTTGGACACATTTTGGGAAACATGTAATCATGTGGAAACATTTTGGGAAACATGTAATCATGTGGAAACATTTTGGGAAACATGTAATCATGTGGAAACATTTTGGGAAACATGTAATCATGTGGACACATTTTGGGAAACATGTAATCATGTGGACATATTTTGGGAAACATGTAACCATTTGGAAACATTTTGGGAAACATGTAATCATGTGGAAACATTTTGGGAAACATGTAATCATGTGGACACATTTTGGGAAACATGTAATCATGTGGAAACATTTTGGGAAACAAGTAATCATGTGGACACATTTTGGGAAACATGTAATCATGTGGAAACATTTTGGGAAACATGTAATCATGTGGACACATTTTGGGAAACATGTAATCATGTGGAAACATTTTGGGAAACATGTAACCATTTGGACACATTTTGGGAAACATGTAATCATGTGGAAACATTTTGGGAAACATGTAATCATTTGGATACATTTTGGGAAACATGTAATCATGTGGAAACATTTTGGGAAACATGTAATCATGTGGAAACATTTTGGGAAACATGTAATCATGTGGAAACATTTTGGGAAACATGTAATCATGTGGAAACATTTTGGGAAACATGTAATCATGTGGAAACATTTTGGGAAACATGTAATCATGTGGAAACATTTTGGGAAACAGGTAACCATTTGGATACATTTTGGGAAACATGTAATCATGTGGAAACATTTTGGGAAACATGTAATCATGTGGAAACATTTTGGGAAACATGTAATCATGTGGAAACATTTTGGGAAACATGTAATCATGTGGAAACATTTTGGGAAACAGGTAACCATTTGGATACATTTTGGGAAACATGTAATCATGTGGAAACATTTTGGGAAACATGTAATCATGTGGACACATTTTGGGAAACATGTAATCATGTGGAAACATTTTGGGAAACAAGTAATCATGTGGACACATTTTGGGAAACAGGTAATCATGTGGAAACATTTTGGGAAACATGTAATCATGTGGAAACATTTTGGGAAACATGTAAGCATTTGGAAACATTTTGGGAAACAAGTAATCATGTGGAAACATTTTGGGAAACATGTAATCATTTGGAAACATTTTGGGAAACATGTAATCATGTGGAAACATTTTGGGAAACATGTAATCATGTGGAAACATTTTGGGAAACATGTAATCATGTGGAAACATTTTGGGAAACATGTAACCATTTGGAAACATTTTGGGAAACATGTAATCATGTGGAAACATTTTGGGAAACATGTAATCATGTGGAAACATTTTGGGAAACAGGTAACCATTTGGAAACATTTTGGGAAACATGTAATCATGTGGAAACATTTTGGGAAACATGTAATCATTTGGAAACATTTTGGGAAACATGTAATCATGTGGAAACATTTTGGGAAACATGTAATCATGTGGAAACATTTTGGGAAACATGTAACCATTTGGAAACATTTTGGGAAACATGTAATCATGTGGAAACATTTTGGGAAACATGTAATCATGTGGAAACTTTTTGGGAAACATGTAACCATTTGGAAACATTTTGGGAAACATGTAATCATTTGGATACATTTTGGGAAACATGTAATCATGTGGAAACATTTTGGGAAACATGTAATCATGTGGAAACATTTTGGGAAACATGTAATCATGTGGAAACATTTTGGGAAACATGTAACCATTTGGAAACATTTTGGGAAACATGTAATCATGTGGAAACATTTTGGGAAACATGTAATCATGTGGAAACATTTTGGGAAACAGGTAACCATTTGGAAACATTTTGGGAAACATGTAATCATGTGGAAACATTTTGGGAAACATGTAATCATGTGGAAACATTTTGGGAAACATGTAATCATGTGGACACATTTTGGGAAACAGGTAACCATTTGGAAACATTTTGGGAAACATGTAATCATGTGGAAACATTTTGGGAAACATGTAATCATGTGGAAACATTTTGGGAAACATGTAATCATGTGGAAACATTTTGGGAAACATGTAATCATGTGGAAACATTTTGGGAAACAGGTAACCATTTGGATACATTTTGGGAAACATGTAATCATGTGGAAACATTTTGGGAAACATGTAATCATGTGGAAACATTTTGGGAAACATGTAATCATGTGGAAACATTTTGGGAAACATGTAATCATGTGGAAACATTTTGGGAAACATGTAATCATGTGGACACATTTTGGGAAACAGGTAACCATTTGGAAACATTTTGGGAAACATGTAATCATGTGGAAACATTTTTGGAAACATGTAATCATGTGGAAACATTTTGGGAAACATGTAATCATGTGGACACATTTTGGGAAACATGTAATCATGTGGACACATTTTGGGAAACATGTAACCATTTGGAAACATTTTGGGAAACAGGTAACCATTTGGACACATTTTGGGAAACATGTAACCATTTGGACACATTTTGGGAAACATGTAATCATGTGGAAACATTTTGGGAAACATGTAATCATGTGGACACATTTTGGGAAACATGTAATCATGTGGACACATTTTGGGAAACATGTAACCATTTGGAAACATTTTGGGAAACAGGTAACCATTTGGACACATTTTGGGAAATAGGTAATCATTTGGAAACATTTTGGGAAATAGGTAATCATTTGGAAACATTTTGGGAAATAGGTAATCATTTGGAAACATTTTGGGAAATAGGTAATCATTTGGAAACATTTTGGGAAATAGGTAATCATTTGGAAACATTTTGGGAAATAGGTAATCATTTGGAAACATTTTGGGAAATAGGTAATCATTAGGAAACATTTTGGGAAATAGGTAATTTTTTGGATACATTTTGGGAAACAAGTATCCATTTGGAAACATTTTGGGAAACATGTAATCATGTGGACACATTTTGGGAAACAGGTAACCGTAATTGAACTTTATAAATCCATTAAATCATACTTTATTGTGGAGGATCCCAGGTGTAAAAGCTGACATTAATGACCGAGTGTACCCTAGTGTCAACGTACATAAATGGGCATTGACAAATACCCCTAAATAAGAAAAGAAACATATACCATTCTAAAAAACTGAGACTTCAATCAAATATGTCCGAATACCTGCTTAATATATCAACTCCTGGGGTGGTATTCACGAAACATCTTAAAGTTTACCCTAATATTGTCCTTATCCTTATTTTCTTTCACTTAGTTAAAGATAAGGAAATACTTAACCTTAAAATTTCATTAGTGCCATTTATGGATTTCCTTAGCAAAGGAAAGTCTTAACTTTAAGGAAAATATTAATTTCATCGAAGGAAAATGGACGCTACCTTATCTTTTAAGGGAAAAATGCCATATGTAATACAATTCTTAAGATTATATATTTAGTGAAAGCCACTTAAGTATTTTCTAAATATTTAAGGAAAAACATTGTGGATATTAAGGAAAATATTACTTCTAAGGAAAAATCTTTACCTGAAGATGTTTCGTATAGACTACCCTCGGTTGCTATAAATCCGGAGTTTGTCCTCACGTCCAGTGTTAATGCCGTACAAACACCGTCTTGCCCAAATCGCGATAAAAACAAAAGAAACACAATGTAACTTCCGAAATGCAGAGGATTCAGAATTGAATTTTGTTAGCAGCCCGAGACAATTATTTTTCGACATCTAGATTTCATTCCCTCAGACATTGTGCTGATGGTGGAGTTCGATGCTCTTTCTCTAAACAACCATTCTCGTTTTTAAACTCTCGACACTAGTGTGTCTTTATATTTTTACAGTAAAACCTCAATAATAATACCATTAAAACTGGACTTCTTATTGATGTGGTCTTAATATTGAGGTGGTCTTTAAGTGAGGTTTTACTGTATTAACTCTTTTGTTTTACGGCACATTGACTGCTAAGTCAGTTAGTCCACATTGTAGACGCTTTCAACTAGTAACAGATACAGTGCTTCCACACTGTGATACCATGCCGTAGACACATGACATGATAGCACACCTGGTCTCACCCTGACACCGAGCCAACTAGTTCAAGTCATGACATTATAATGAGTGTTGGCAAATGAGCTACCAGTGTTGGCAAATGAGCTAATAGTGTTGGCGAATGAGCTACCAGTATAAGCAAATGAGCTAATAGTGTTGGCAAATGAGCTACCAGTATAAGCAAATGAGCTAATAGTGTTGGCAAAGGAGCTACTAGTGTTGGCAAATGAGCTAATAGTGTTGGCAAATGAGCTACTAGTATAAGCAAATGAGCTAATAGTGTTGGCAAATGAGCTACTAGTATAAGCAAATGAGCTAATAGTGTTGGCAAATGAGCTACCAGTATAAGCAAATGAGCTAATAGTGTTGGCAAATGAGCTACCAGTATAAGCAAATGAGCTAATAGTGTTGGCAAAGGAGCTACTAGTGTTGGCAAATGAGCTAATAGTGTTGGCAAATGAGCTACTAGTATAAGCAAATGAGCTAATAGTGTTGGCAAATGAGCTACTAGTATAAGCAAATGAGCTAATAGTGTTGGCAAATGAGCTACTAGTATAAGCAAATGAGCTAATAGTGTTGGCAAATGAGCTACTAGTATAAGCAAATGAGCTACTAGTGTTGGCAAATGAGCTAATAGTATAAGCAAATGAGCTTATAGTGTTGGCAAATGAGCTACTAGTATAAGCAAATGAACTAATAGTGTTGGCAAATGAGCTACCAGAATAAGCAAATGAGCTAATAGTGTTGGCAAATGAGCTACCAGTATAAGCAAATGAGCTAATAGTGTTTGCAAATGAGCTACTAGTATAAGCAAATGAGCTAATAGTGTTGGCAAATGAGCTACTAGTGTTGGCAAATGAGCTACTAGTATAAGCAAATGAGCTAATAGTGTTGGCAAATGAGCTACCAGTATAAGCAAATGAGCTAATAGTGTTTGCAAATGAGCTACCAGCATAAGCAAATGAGCTACCAGTATAAGCAAATGAGCTAATAGTGTTGGCAACTGAGCTACCAGTATAAGCAAATGAGCTAATAGTGTTGGCAAATGAGCTACTAGTGTTGGCAAATGAGCTAATAGTGTTGGCAAATGAGCTACCAGTATAAGCAAATGAACTAATAGTGTTGGCAAATGAGCTAATACTGTTGGCAAATGAGCTAATAGTGTTGGCAAATGAGCTACTAGTGTTGGCAAATGAGCTACCAGTATAAGCAAATGAGCTAATAGTGTTGGCAAATGAGCTACCAGTATAAGCAAATGAGCTAATAGTGTTGGCAAATGAGCTACTAGTATAAGCAAATGAGCTAATAGTGTTGGCAAATGAGCTACTAGTATAAGCAAATGAGCTACTAGTGTTGGCAAATGAGCTACTAGTATAAGCAAATGAGCTACTAGTGTTGGCAAATGAGCTAATAGAATAAGCAAATGAGCTTATAGTGTTGGCAAATGAGCTACTAGTATAAGCAAATGAACTAATAGTGTTGGCAAATGAGCTACCAGAATAAGCAAATGAGCTAATAGTGTTGGCAAATGAGCTACCAGTATAAGCAAATGAGCTAATAGTGTTTGCAAATGAGCTACTAGTATAAGCAAATGAGCTAATAGTGTTGGCAAATGAGCTACTAGTGTTGGCAAATGAGCTACTAGTATAAGCAAATGAGCTAATAGTGTTGGCAAATGAGCTACCAGTATAAGCAAATGAGCTAATAGTGTTTGCAAATGAGCTACCAGCATAAGCAAATGAGCTACCAGTATAAGCAAATGAGCTAATAGTGTTGGCAACTGAGCTACCAGTATAAGCAAATGAGCTACTAGTGTTGGCAAATGAGCTAATAGTGTTGGCAAATGAGCTACCAGTATAAGCAAATGAACTAATAGTGTTGGCAAATGAGCTACCAGTATAAGCAAATGAGCTACCAGTATAAGCAAATGAGCTACTAGTGTTGGCAAATGAGCTACTAGTGTTGGCAAATGAGCTACTAGTGTTGGAAAATGAGCTAATAGTGTTGGCAAATGAGCTACTAGTATAAGCAAATGAGCTAATGGTGTTGGCAAATGAGCTAATAGTGTTGGCAAATGAGCTACTAGTATAAGCAAATGAGCTAATAGTGTTGGCAAATGAGCTACTAGTATAAGCAAATGAGCTAATAGTGTTGGCAAATGAGCTACTAGTGTTGGCAAATGAGCTACCAGTATAAGCAAATGAGCTAATAGTGTTGGCAAATGAGCTACCAGTATAAGCAAATGAGCTACTAGTGTTGGCAAATGAGCTACCAGTATAAGCAAATATGCTAATAGTGTTTGCAAATGAGCTACCAGCATAAGCAAATGAGCTAATAGTGTTGGCAAATGAGCTACCAGTATAAGCAAATGAGCTAATTGTGTTGGCAAATGAGCTACCAGTATAAGCAAATGAGCTACTAGTGTTGGCAAATGAGCTACTAGTGTTGGCAAATGAGCTACTAGTGTTGGCAAATGAGCTACTAGTGTAAGCAAATGAGCTAATGGTGTTGGCTAATGAGCTAATAGTGTTGGTAAATGAGCTACTAGTATACGCAAATGAGCTAATAGTGTTGGCAAATGAGCTACTAGTATAAGCAAATGAGTTAATAGTGTTGGCAAATGAGCTACCAGTATAAGCAAATGAGCTAATAGTGTTTGCAAATGAGCTACCAGCATAAGCAAATGAGCTACCAGTATAAGCAAATGAGCTAATAGTGTTGGCAAATGAGCTACCAGTATAAGCAAATGAGCTAATAGTGTTGGCAAATGAGCTACTAGTGTTGGCAAATGAGCTAATAGTGTTGGTAAATGAGCTACCAGTATAAGCAAATGAGCTACTAGTGTTGGCAAATGAGCTACTAGTATAAGCAACTGAGCTACTAGTGTCTGCAAATGAGCTACTAGTGTTGGCAAATGAGCTACCAGTATAAGCAAATGATCTAATAGTGTTGGCAAATGAGCTACCAGTATAAGCAAATGAGCTACTAGTGTTGGCAAATGAGCTACCAGTATAAGCAAATGAGCTAATAGTGTTGGCAAATGAGCTACTAGTATAAGCAAATGAGCTACTAGTGTTTGCAAATGAGCTACTAGTGTTGGCAAATGAGCTACTAGTATAAGCAAATGAGCTAATAGTGTTGGCAAATGAGCTACCAGTATAAGCAAATGAGCTAATTGTGTTGGCAAATGAGCTACCAGTATAAGCAAATGAGCTACTAGTGTTGGCAAATGAGCTACTAGTGTTGGCAAATGAGCTACTAGTGTTGGCAAATGAGCTACTAGTATAAGCAAATGAGCTAATGGTGTTGGCAAATGAGCTAATAGTATAAGCAAATGAGCTAATAGTGTTGGCAAATGAGCTACCAGTATAAGCAAATGAGCTAATAGTGTTTGCAAATGAGCTACCAGCATAAGCAAATGAGCTACCAGTATAAGCAAATGAGCTAATAGTGTTGGCAAATGAGCTACCAGTATAAGCAAATGAGCTAATAGTGTTGGCAAATGAGCTACTAGTGTTGGCAAATGAGCTAATAGTGTTGGTAAATGAGCTACCAGTATAAGCAAATGAGCTAATAGTGTTGGCAAATGAGCTACCAGTATAAGCAAATGAGCTAACAGTGTTGGCAAATGAGCTACTAGTGTTGGCAAATGAGCTACTAGTGTTGGCAAATGAGCTACTAGTATAAGCAACTGAGCTACTAGTGTTTGCAAATGAGCTACTAGTGTTGGCAAATGAGCTACCAGTATAAGCAAATGATCTAATAGTGTTGGCAAATGAGCTACCAGTATAAGCAAATGAGCTACTAGTGTTGGCAAATGAGCTACCAGTATAAGCAAATGAGCTAATAGTATTGGCAAATGAGCTACTAGTATAAGCAAATGAGCTACTAGTGTTTGCAAATGAGCTACTAGTGTGGGCAAATGAGCTACTAGTATAAGCAAATGAGCTAATAGTGTTGGCAAATGAGCTACCAGTATAAGCAAATGAGCTAATAGTGTTTGCAAATGAGCTACCAGCATAAGCAAATGAGCTAATAGTGTTGGCAAATGAGCTACCAGTATAAGCAAATGAGCTAATAGTGTTGGCAAATGAGCTACTAGTGTTGGCAAATGAGCTAATAGTGTTGGCAAATGAGCTACCAGTATAAGCAAATGAGCTAATAGTGTTGGCAAATGAGCTACCAGTATAAGCAAATGAGCTAATAGTGTTGGCAAATGAGCTACCAGTATAAGCAAATGAGCTACTAGTGCCATTAGTACCTTATAGCTAGTACCACTAGGCCTTCGGCTTTCGAGACTGTCTGATTTTCTCCGTTACCCAACTCTATTGGAGGATCCAGTTATGTTCACAGCATTATTACAGTTAAACCTCACTTAAAAAACACCTCAATAATAAGGAACACAATTTTCACTGTTTTCTTCTTTATACAACCTTTATATTAAGATCATTTTTCAATGGTCCCAAGGGAGGTTTTATTATTGAGGTTTTACTGTTATTTTAAATTGTAATTTCTGAAGACATGAATAGCATATAAAGCAAAACATCTTTTTCTTAATTATGATGTAAGCATAATTTATTTACAAGTGTCATGGATATCATGGCCAGGGACATTAAATACAAATATCTCCGTCATAAATGTTATTTCATCGTTTAATCATAACATGAAACATAAATAAATATATTTTCTGGTGAATAAGTCCATCGTAAACCATAGCTGTTTACATCTGAATGGTATAAATAAATTACAGTTTGCTTGAAACAACTGTAGTAAATGTTGGTTAGCTATGAGAGTCTGCTATATAAATAACCCTTAGATCGTGTCATATAGAGATATATTCCCCCAAAAAATGTCATATTTTGGAACAATACTAATGCTTTTCATTGTCCATGTAAACAGGAAATAAACTGGCATATTGACCATTGGACAACTGCATACACAACCGCCACTATTATAAATTAGATGTCTCCGTCTTTTGTCGGCCTCTATTTGTCATACAGACACGGAAATTAATAGCTACCAACATTCAATATAGCCGTAAATAGCTTAGCGTGGATTTATGAACCGTCCAATAAGAGTACCAGCAACATAATTACATTGACTACAATTACCAGTATTCGGTTATTCACAAACTACATTATACAATAAAAAAGCAAGTAAAGCTGAAAATCACGTCGGAAAAGTTAACCGTCCATCATTGCAATACACTTTTTCAGTTTCTTAAATTTCTGCGAACCAATGGTTTTGGATTTTCAAATCTGCTCAGAACACTGTTTACGTTGAACTTTGCCAAATCCACATTCTGTGTGCCTTCTTTCAATCGTTTTTTTAATTCATCGTACATCTTCCTCCACGTGTCTGGAAAAAAAGAGTCTTACTATCATGTCAGTCATATTCTGATTAATAACTAAGGCCGAATGGCAAAAGCGTTAGTACGAATAATATTGAGTACGAAACAATGTGTCATCGTCTTCACAAGTTTCTATTTTCCGTGACGAGATCACTGAACTCTACATAATATATTATAACTGATTGTCAACAATGTTTAACGACTAATAAACAAACGTGGATAGTATATGTTAACTGTTATTAATTATCTGTTTGTTATGCGTTTTATATAAACTTTAGCGAAGACGAGACTAAGGAAACGGCTTCAAGTAACGACGGAGACTTATTTTAGCAAGCTTTATGTTACATAATTTATACAATAAAGCCAACATTTGTATTTTCACACAAAGTATAAAAGAAACTTGTCCTAGGGAGGAATTTTAATGCTTGCGTAAACACACTGACACGTTATTGTGTAACTGTCTTATTATCTAGCTAAATAGACAATTCTATCTCGGTCACTGATAACATTCAAACCAAACTACAATGCCCTCATTGAATGTAATTGATTACAGTGTATTAAATATGATTTCAAAATTGTAAATAACCGCGCTAAAATAGTTTATTCAGTGTAAGCGTGGTTATAATCTAGGACAGGGGGAATTAACGTACGCATTGTCCGATATTGAGTCGGAAGTGAAGTATTTGTTGCAAAACGTATACTGGTCAAGGGAGATAGGCCACAATTTTGCATTTTAAGAATCTTTACTACCTTAAAACAGGTTGTTCTATAACGATGACCATGCTTTTAACAGGATAACATGAACTTTTTTCGATAGCTCTTAAATGCTACAGATTTCTGAAATCAATATCAACGTAAGCTGTACCAGGTGTCTTTTTGTAACTATGGATCGGCGGGTAGGCTTTGTGAACAGTAAACATGTACAGTGAAACCTCGCTTTAACGACCACCTCAATAATAAGACCTCCTCAATAATAAGATCTCAAAATAAGAACACGCTATTCAAGTCTGTTTTCACTGTTTTGCTCTTTATTCAACCTCAATATTAAGACCACATCAATAAGAAGATCAGTTTTCGAGGGTCCCAAAGGTGGTCTTAATATCGAGGGTTGACTGTACCCGGGAGCTTTTTTTTAACTATGGATCGGTGGGTAGACACTTTAGAACGGTATACATGTACATCGTTATGTTTTAAGTAACAAACATGACTTTGCAGAGTACGGAAACACGAAATATTGCACTGTTATGTTTTGTACTTTATAAAACATTACGAACAGCGAATGGGCAAATGTTGTGCGAAATATTTCACAAGGAGGAAATTGTAGTCTATATGAAAGGTATGTAATGTAATATAAAAAAGTAACGCCCATCAATTACTCGCAACAAGGTAGATGGACAACAAATTAATTATTTGATATGCGTCTTTGCTATGTATGACCGACCATAGTTTGTGGATTGAAACAAACGCATTCCTACGAAAGACCGGTAGTGACATTTACACGGGACGCTGATATCATGAATTCATGACGTTGATATCGTGAATACATGACGTTGATATCGTGAATACATGACGTTGATATCGTGAATACATGACGTTGATATCGTGAATACATGACGTTGATATCGTGAATTCATGACGTTGATATCGTGAATTCATGACGTTGATATCGTGAATACATGACGTTGATATCGTGAATACATGACGTTGATATCGTGAATACATGACGTTGATATCATGAATACATGACGTTGATATCGTGAATACATGAGGTTGATATCATGAATTCATGACGTTGATATCGTGAATTCGTGAAGTTGACATCATAAATTCGTGAAGTTGACATCGTGAATTCATGACGTTGATATCGTGAATTCATGACATTGATATAATGAATTCATGACGTTGATATCATGAATTCATGACGTTGATATTGTGAATTCATGACGTTGATATCGTGAATTCATGACGTTGATATCGTCTATTCATGACGTTGATATCGTGAATACATGACGTTGATATCGTAAATTCGTGAAGCTAACATCGTGAATTCATGACGTTGATATCGTGAATTCATGACGTTGATATAATGAATTCATGACGTTGATATCGTGAATTCATGACGTTGATATCGTGAATTCATGACGTTGATATCGTGAATTCATGACGTTGATATCGTGAAAACATGATGTTGATATCGTGAATTCATGACGTTGATATCGTGAATTCATGACGTTGATATAATGAATTCATGACGTTGATATCGTGAACTCAGGACGTTGATATCGTGAATTCATGACGTTAATATCGTAAATACATGATGTTGATATCGTGAATTCATGACGTTGATATCGAGAATTCATGCACGTTGATATCGTGAATTCATGATGTGATATCGTGAATTCATGATGTGATATCGTGAATACATGACGTTGATATCGTGAATACATGACGTTGATATAGTGAAATCGCTAAGTTGACATCGTAAATTCGTGAAGTTGATATCGTAAATTCATGACGTTGATAATCATGATTTAACCCGCAATTCACGATTCCAACTTCATAAATTCAATATTTCCTAGGAGAGAAATAATGAAGAGTGGATGTCACCGCCGGTCTTTCGTATATTCCGCACCCATTGGTTTCGTAGCAAAATATGGCTTTAACAGTGTCAACACAATTTCGCGACTATGAATATTGCATTTTTTTCTCAGTCTTTTTCATTGACAACGTAGTTTTTACTTGACATTTATAAAGTGTTTTTTTGTGAGCCTCCACAAAGGACAATTTAGTATTGCGATGTAAGCAATGTTTCTTTTGACAATTTAACACAAACATTCAATATATTTGATTTATATTGCTTTCTTTATGAAATTCTCGTTTTCTGTAATGAAAAGGGTTATTGACAAAAAACCATATTTTTCTGGGGTTGACATTATTAAATACTGTCCTGTCATGGTAGAAATCGATTAATTTAAATAATAAGGACCCCCTACCCATCAGCTTAGATGAAAATTTTTCAGTGCCGTATAACTAGCCCAAATAAACATATTTTACACTATCGAATACAGTAGAACCTCACGTTGAGACCACTTCGAAATTAATACGAACTAAATAAACCATATTTTCTCGGACCATTTTATTATCATTTTTCTTCCATATTGTACCTTGATACTCCGACCACCTGCCAACAGAGGCCGAGTTTGTTCAGAACCAAAGGTGGTCTTATTATTGAGGTTCCACTGTACAGTAAAACTTCATAAATAAATCCACCTTTGAAACCCTTGAAAACTGGTATTCTTATTGCAGTGGTCTAAATATCGATTTTGAATTAGCAAAACAGTGGAAATTGACTTGATGATTGAGTTCTTAATGTTGAAGTGTTTTTTCATTGTGGTGGTCTTTAAGTGAGGTTTTACTGTAGTTAATTCTCAAGTGAAGCTTTAGTTACCTGGTGGTGGCAGTTGACCATTGTTCGGACACTCGACCACTTCAAATATTGCTTCACATCCTCGGTCCACCCACCACGAATGACCATCTACAGAGATTCCTGTAATAGATAAGCATGGCTTCATCAGATAAGTTTGTAAGTTCGTACTCACTAATGGTTTTTACATTTTCACCAACGTTTACAAGCTATGCTGTATGACTTCTGTAGCAGCCTGATGTATCGGACACGACACTGGTAGGACGCAACGAAATGTTGTCAGCAACATTCGTAGGAATACAGCGCTCAGACTGTATTGGAAGCTGGGCATTGCAAACTTCGATTGTTGTTAAGAGGTTCTTGCTCTGGAGAGGCCAAATGGGACGTTACATTTATTATTTTTATTGCCAGAAAATATGATGCTCAAGAGATGTTAGAAATATTTTATTAGTGGGTAAAATTGATAATATAGTTGAAGGGAGAGTGTTGCTCAAAAGAAGGCCGCTCTGGTCAGAATGCTTTGTACTCACCATATTTCACATTAACTGGTTCACATCGGTAGAATGATGTTCTCCTTAGAAGTGTCAATGATTCTATATAATGTTGTGGATTCTGTGCCTCGTATATTTGCTTCTGTATACGAAAATCTCCCTTGCCCTCAAACACAAATTTCGTGCAGCCAACTAAAACAGAAATATATATATTATACAATAGGTGATCTTTATTCTTATTTGGGCTTTATACGTTTATATAAAAGAGTCTGTTGTTGGCAGGCTTGTATTATGGGCGATACAGGTAGTAGTACATCCTCGGTACCCTGGCTATTCATAATATATATGATACCCTGGTCAAATTGACTAGCGAAACTTCGTAATGCATTAATATTCATTAGCATGTCTCGACCAATGAAATGGACGATAACAAAAAAAGAAGGAATCTCCTTTGTGAAGAACTATCCGTATCGCATGAGGTGTGTGTCATGCGGCCAATCAAAGCGGCTGAATTTCACCTCATTAATTATTCATGAGTGCGAGAATTTTACAGACAGTTTGTGCAGGGTATCATATATGTTATGAATAGCCTGGGTACCGAGGATGGTAATATTACAAATACAGTAAAACGTGTCTATAAGGTACACCTTCGGGACTTTGAAAAAATATTCTTCATATCGATTGTTCTCTACAATCATATTGATTTGATACCAAAAATAGAATGTGTTCCTTATGTCCTAGTGTTTCTGATATCAGTGTTCCTAATAAGCGAGTTTTATTTTACTCACAAAAATATGCAAAATATGCACCAATATATTTCAGCTCAATTTGGATGAACTCATTTGCTTATAGATTTGAATCACTTTATAGACAGTAGTGGTGTCGTATAAGGACCTGTGGTCGTGACCTCTACAGAGATTGAAACAACAACCCCCGGGCTGAACGACCGACACCATATACGTTACACGACCGCTCCACTGAACATATGAAGGCCAAAAGCTTTTGAACTTCTCGCCGAACTATTTCAAAAACGATGTAACATGTCATTCTCAACAACACAAGATTTGAAGAATAAATTATTTTAGTGAAAACAGTTTGACAACTGCATATTACGATCGCTATGTCTTGAGAATGTTCTCATTCGGTTAAAAAATTGTCTACCTTGAGATCCCTTAGGTTGTTTCGCAAGTTTTTCTTTGGGGTGATCAGCAGTCACGTGATCAATGACGTACAGCGTCACAAATAAAAGCAGAATGTCTGTGAGCCTCATTTTGGATCACACTTCTATTTCCGGTAATATTATATGCGCATGCGCTGAAAACTGAAACAATACTCATGTTATAAAATATACAAAGGTAACAATACTGCACCTATTCAAATTTTGTTTCCACAAACTTATTTATAAGTAGTAAGTTAAAAATTGTTTCTTTGTTAACTTGCGATTTATCATATAATTATAAAAAATATGTCCCGAATATGTATCCATTGAAATACGTACCGATATTCATATTGACATAGGTTTTAAATTTCAGAGTTACACTTTTGTCATGCATTTTGCCATTAATTCGTTTCTGGTCTAGAAAAAGAACATTTTTGGTGGAGTATTTGGTGGTGCGTTTCTTATTTTGTTGAGTATATATCTACATAAATTACTGAATGTATCGCTATCTGGCTCGGAGGGGTATAAACGAGTTCGCACGAAGTTGCTGAAACGTGCTGTGACAGCTTTCGTACATCTCTTACTAATCGTTTTTTAAAATGTTTGCATTTTCGTAAGTCAAGTTACTTGAATGATTAATTTCATACATACATGTATTTTGATGATGAACATTTGCTTTAAGAGAAATATTCATACAACTGCACAAAATGTAACAGTGACAGTAATGTACGGGAATGTTCTGCATTTTCTTATGCATACTAACTGCTATTTTGTAAAGTATGGAGTGGGATGTCCTCGACCCACATACTTATTTACGAGGAAAATAAAAATATATCGCCTTAACAAAGATTAATGCACGGGAAACGGTGACAATGTTATACTTTTATATATTACTATGACGATGTTTTATGATAAATCGGTGAATTTGTCACTCACTCTGACATTTATCTGCAATAATTAATGAAATTAATCAACTTATATCTTGAATAAAACCACTAATTAAACCGTAAAGATGCGTAAAATGAATTTTCATTGTGTTGTCAATCGACAGTGTAAACAAAGACGACCATCGATCAATCAAAAGGAGAACAATAGTTTGTAGATAGGCAACAATAGAACACATGGTGAATTGAAGTTGTTTACGTATTTTGTAAGAATGTAAACAAATATTATCTTTGATGAATACAGCGCATCGTCTTCCTCTCTATCTTGTCTTATTTGTCCGTATTTCAATTCAATAATCTGATCACCTCATTGATATCAGTAATAGGGTTTATTTTTAACCAATGATGTTGAAGTTTATTATTGACTGAATTAATATTATTTTAACAACAAATATTTGAACAATACTCATGACGAAATTTTTTTTTTTACAAAAATCGTTAAAAAGGACATTAAATAAAGAAGTGAAAGTTCGAAATGTCACCTTTTGAACTCTAATATATCTCTGCACACATTATCTACCTCTATTGGAATTATTTACATTCAGAGATATTGTTTTAGCCCCTTCCTATTTCAATGTAAAACGTGATCTTAGAAACCTCGATAAAGGACATCAGAGGTAGAAATCTCAGCAACATAATATTTACACCATCATAAAGTGAAAGGTTTGATCTCTAACATTATATGTTTGCACACGAAAGATACATTTGTCTGATTTTGATATATCGCGATTTGAAGATATTTTCCTTCTATAATTATATAGGAAGTTGGTCGGATCATAGTAACATAAAAGTTGGGTATGCATCATGAGAGAACACAATAGTTTATTACTTCAATGAAGGTGTAACAAAAACATATCTTTAAAAAAGATTATAAACATAAAAAAATGCCGAAATGTTACGATTGCTGGTCAATCCGTATCCAAAATGGATATCGGTAAATTCACCGAAATTCAGTGGATTTCGGTACGGTAATGTATACCCTTTATCGAAAGGTTAACCAATCCGCGTCAAGGTTACAAACGTTGTTCGGTTGTAGAGAAGTTGGTTTAAGTGGTTAACGTAAGATTTGGTTGGTTTACACAACACTGATATGCAAATAGCAAATCATGTAAGTACTGGAGCGCTTTCCCTGTCATTAAACTCATTCTATTAAATCATTAAGTCTACACACATCACTGTCAGGAAAAGTTTCTTCAATAATAATACTAATTAATAATTTGTCAGCAAAATTTGTCAGCAAAACACTCTATATTACGTGAATTGTTTTATAATTAGTGAATTCGTTACTCGCGACATAACGGGCGGTATTTAATTATATTGTAGCAATCTACATGTTAAATGTAGTATATGTAAATAGTTTAGATTTATTGTCCTTATCGCAAATTGCGATTTCTAATTACAACGTACCTAAGTAATTTATTTAAATCATATTGAATATGCTATATTTATATTTGTATGACGATGTACAATACACAACGCAAATACACTATTCTGTTCTGTTCTGTTCCTAAGTAGTTATCAAGCAACTTTTCAAATTTATGAGATAAAGAACAGTCAACTGTACATATCTATATCGGTTTAATTTCAATATTCTATCATTTCAAAGGGACAATTGAAAGGCATTGGGGTCATTTAAATACGTTGCTGATAAACATCACAAGACTCCTTAACTCGGCTTATAAAACATAAATCTTTACTCACTTTATTAATTCCTTCTTTCGTTGTTTAATCCTTTTGAATGTGGCTATCAGATATATGCCCAGAGTAAATAGGAACAGTAGTGTTATTGTCACGTGATTATATCTCTATAGTCTTCAATAATTAACTCGTATTAAAGTATATACGTTTTGGTCATATAAATATATGTTTAAACTATTCTTTTTTCTTCACAGTTAAGCGATTCTCGACCTGCGTAATTGAATGATACCAAACACAGAATCAAGTGTAATTTATACACAATCCACCCAACAGTATACAAGTGTTATGTCTATGGTTATAAGTACGTTTATGAATTATTTATACGTTAATACTGACGCAGGTTTTTGTGAGCGAATGGTCTAATGGTCAGTCGGTCGGCCGAACCCATCAACGATAAATCTCATTAAATAACACAGATGTTAATTGTCTGACGTGTCGATTTATTATTATTTGACGAATATACTGTCTCATTTTATGTATATATAATTATCATTATTGTTTTATTGGCTTCTGTTTATCGTCATTGTTAATACTCCGAGTAGTAGGGTTCCGTAAACGTCAATCCCACGCGAACAACAGGTGCTTCCATTGCATTTTAAGTCTCAACACTGTACAATCATATAATATATACTGTACAAATTACATTATTGTGAAACCTTAATAATACGACCACCCTTGGAACCCTTAAAAACTGGTCTTAACATTTAGGTGGTCTTATAAAATTGAGGTTGAATAAAGAGTGAAACAGTGAAAATGGACTTGAAAATTGTGCTCTTTATTTTGAGGTGGTCTTATTATTGAGGTGAATTAGGTGAGGTTTTACTGTATATAACAATGAAAGTAATTCGCCACTCCATTCTGGAGTTACCAGAGACTGTATAAAAATCAATTTATACACACATGTACACAATCAAACACAGTAAAGCTGAACATATATTTGCTAATCTTGACTTAAAAGTTACATTAAGACGATAATAAAACACTGAAATAGGAAAACGGGCACTGATGGACACTGCTTAAAAGTGGGTGTATGAAATCTAACTCTACTATGATCAGATCATAGCAAATCTGATAAGCAGTAGAGATAACAATGTAAAGAGACTGCATGTATTCTGGTAAAACTGCTCTTATACCAGTAAACATGGCTCAAAGAGAGTGCTTGAAAAGCCACATAGACTACCATTACTTACAATAGCTTTATGTTTTCGCTACTGTAATAAATACCGAGCATTTGGTTAATATTTACGTATATTTATTTCGAAGGAAGCCTGCACATGTTTTGTATTTGACTTATATAATTCTACGCCGCCAGGAGTTGGCGTAGTTAGTGAAGTTGGCGCGGCAATCGTACATCATACATCAACATTGAATACCGACCAATACCGACCAAGATTGAAAAAGAGCCAGCGATATTTGACTTATGTATTGAAAACAAGTCATTTTATCATTTCTAAATGATACTTAACTTCGGTAAGAGTTACTGCCCTTTATGATCTGGGGAGATCACTCCGAACAACTTGCCATTTATGTCGATAAGAGTGACCTCCCTTTAAAATCAGGAGAGACTACTCAGAAAAACTTAAAATATTAGTATGTAAGAGTGACTTCCCTTTATAATCAGGGGAGTTCACTTTGAATTTTTTTTAAGATGAAGTAGGTAAGAGTTACTTCCCTTTATAATCAGGGGAAATCACTCTAAAATACTTAAAATTTAAGTCGGTAAGAGTTATTTCCTTTATAATCAGGGGTGATCACTCTGAAAAAATAAAACATTAGTCTGTAAGAGTTACTTCCCTTAATAATCAGGGGAGGTCACTCTAAAACACTTAAAATTTAGTCGGCAAGAGTGACATCCCTTTAAAATTAGGGGAGACAACCCTGAAAATCTTAAAATAAAAGTCGGTAAGAGTGACTTCCCTTTATAATCAGGGGAGATCACTTTGGAAATATTAAATTGTAGTTGTTAAGAGTTACTTCCCATTACAATCAGGGGAGGACACTTTAAAAAACTTAAAATTTAATTTGGTAAGAGTGACCTCCCTTTCTGATCAGGGGAAATCACTCGGAAGAACTTGACACATAAGTGGGTAAGAGTGACTTCCCTTTATAATCAGGGGAGATCACTTTGGGAATCTTTTAAGAGTGACTTCCCTTTATATTCAGGGGAGATCACTCTGTAAAACTTTAAATTGAAGTCGGTAAGAGTGACTTCCCTTTATGATCAGGGAAGATCACTCTGAAAAAGTTGACTTTAAATTCGGTTTGTGTGACCTCCGATTAATCAGGGGACGCCACTTTGAAAACCTTTAATTTAAGTCGATAAGAGCGATTTCCCTTTATAATCTGGGGAGGTCACTCTAAAAAACTTAAAAGTTAAGTCGGTAAGAGGGACTCCCTTTATTATCCACTATCAAAACGGAAATAACCGAAAACTAACGGAAATAACTGATAAATGCCGGAATTTAACGGATGTTTCAGACACGGGCACACCATGTCTGACGTATCATGACCGTGCGACTTCAAACACGCATCATGCGGTGTTCGTCTCTAAAAGAAACGAACAGAAATATTTCTACAAAGGCACTGATAAGCTCGACGGCTGCTCCTTATAAAATGAATATAAGGAAACAAACGGAGCAAGATCCGCCCAAAGCAGAAATGAGCAATACGCTTGATTGATACGTGAACAAATAGCAAAAACACTTATATACGATTGCTTAATAACTTTATAACGGTTTCACAAAAATAGATATGACGATATTCAGATGTATTTCTATGTCCAATAAATTTAAATTAGCATTAAATGCAATAACGTTTCTGGGAAAAACTATGGGTTGAATTAAACAACTTGGTATTTGATATTGCGTTAAAATTGACAGCTTAATAAAATAGATATTAGCAAAAGTATAATATCTTCAGGATTTTACGTCTCTACATTTAATGTTTGTGCCCCGGGGGCATACGCAAACTACAAAAAAACTTATTCTCACCTATAACAATACACGTAACATAAACGTAATGGAAATAAATTGTTTTCAAGCAGTTTGAAACACTCATGGCAAATATTCTCCCCAAATTAAATGGGCATTTTTCTAAAGTCACTTGCTCCAATTATCATATTTAATTGGATATAAAACCAACAGTCTATGATATACATGTATTCAATGTTGATTTACTATATACGATTGCCGCGCCTACTTCACTCAACTAGTTGGCGTGGCGTTGAGTATTTGGAATACGCCAAGTTGTTGAGTTTATATAAACAAGTCATAAACAAGAGGCTATGAAGCGTTTAGAGTGAATGAATTGTTTCGCTTAATCACAATGAGTCATTTTTATTTATATTTATACCGAAATTGACGCAATTTGTTTCTTAAACTAGTCCACAATGATGTTCTTATTATTCAATCAATGTAATTCTCAGTTAAAAGAAAAAACTCATTTATTTTACATGGATTGTGAAACAAGTTCTTAGAACTTATACTAATCACTCTCGATGACTGCTTCCTGGCTACCAACCAGTATTCGCAACAAATCTAGGGATTGTGAAGTTCGTGATCAATCCCCCTCAACACGGGGCTCGAACTCACGGCATTTGGATCAGGAGTCAGGCGCTCTACACCTCGACAACTACGCCTCTCAGCTAGTATTATATACTTTCAATAGTGATTTGTCGTATTTTATTCGCACATCTGTAGGGATGCGAGAATATTATAAGTATATAATAAAACAAGTAATGGATTTCTGCTTATCATTAGTCCAATTGTGAGCACTTCAAATCATACCGCTTAATATTAACACCATTTAGTTAATGTAGCAAGTAGAAATGTCTTCGTTCATATGGCAGTCTCGATCAGAACTCCGTTGATTACGACGTTAAGATTAAAGAAGAGAGAATAAGTTGCTATAGGGAACATAAGACAATGCCTCCTCACACAGACCTCATGAAAAACAACAGTCAATAATACATCTGGCTTTTAAGGAGATACAAGGGTATATACGGTAGGGAACAAGGGCACAAGGAAAGGCCTGGACAACCATGAGGAAAACCGTTTTTATAGAAAACCCGCGAGTAGTGAGTAGTTGACTTATTATTGTGTGTTAAACTCAATACTTGACTTGAATTATTCAGTTTGTAGCGAAGAGATGTTTTGCAGTTTAATTTGCAAATAATAAGTTTTGATATATTTGCACACCTAGAATTGCTCATTTATTTTCGTCTTATCTTTAGCGTGAATACTGCAAATATTGTCTGTTGGGTGAGTGAAGTTTGTGTGTGAGATTAATTAGTTTCCTAAAACAACCAGTGAAAGTTCAAATTATGTTTTATTTGTTAAATTAAATGTAATTTCCTGATAATGATATTATGTTTCATCGACTTCTGTTTAATTTGTGAACTGTTAATTAGTAATGTGAACTTGCATTTGTTAGAAATTGGATTGTTCTTGATTTCAGATAATCGCCTCGCTTCACGTGTTTATAACTGTGCACGCGCAAGTGCTTGTATTGTGAATCTGTTGTATTGCACAAGGCGTGTATGAATAGCGTTCCTGATTTTGTTGGTAACCGGTTCCCTGCGCCCAGTGTTAACCGGAACCAGTCAGGCGGTGACCGAACACATTTCAACAACAGGACATTGCCTATATTCGTTGTCAATACGTCTACAAATACTTGTTTGTCATACGTTACATGGTAACTTTGTGTAAATAACTTACATAGTTTCAAAACACATCGTTGTGTAGACCTTATTAGTCTAATGCATTGGTCCATAGACTGTTTATTAACGATATAAGACGGTAGTTGACGAGCTGTCTGATTGAGTGGGAACATCGATCCATTCAAATCAGAATACGTCATTCATTAACTTCTGAATCAGATGGATTTAAACAGTAGACTGATACATACTCAACACCTTAACAAGAATTTCCATCATTGCACAAATAATGAGCAGTCGCGATACCTTCCTGTGATGAAATGCAATCAAGTGTCACAAAATTTGCAAATTAATTATCGCGAATTTTCTCTGAATGATATTTGGTATACCGGACATGAAACTTGCGTTTGGACGTTACTTTGTTGAGGGATTACTCAAATTTATTATTATTTGATGCATTATACAAGCAATTATTACCATTCACTCTTGTTGGTAGTAATTGCCATAATTCCTTATATATTAACAAGAAATATCTTGAATACGATGGTCACGCAATTTGAAGGTTAAGATTTGTTGTGCAACATAGAAAAGCGATATGTTACGATTGCTGGTCAATCCAGATTCAAAATGGATTTCGGTAAATTCACAGAAATTCAGTGGATTTCGATAAAGTAACGTACCCTTTATCGAAAGGTTATCCAATGCGCGTCAAGTTTACAAACCTTGTTCAGATGAAGAGAAATTGCCTCGGTGGTTAACGTGGTATTTGATTGGTTTACACAACACTGATATGCAAAAACCAAACAAATGTTAGTACGGCTGCGCCGAAAAAGGTAAGCCAATGACTTGTATAGATCTTCTCCTTAACGCTATACATTTCCAACAGGCACGTGATTGATTAAAGTGTTTATAATGTATAAGAAATACCAACATGTTAATTGTTAGTTTTAGAAAAAGTAAACGTTTAGAAAAAATAAGAGTAAGATGGAGCAAGGTGTATGTTTGACTTTTCAACAATACCACAATATGTATCACGTGTTATTCTGGGGAGGTCGCTGAACTTCAGCACACATTAATCACCGTTACGTTTCAATTTGTTTATTAACGTCTTGGCACCGAATCGTAAAACCTTTGATTTGGGAATTAACATTCGAAATGAGAACATTTGCATAATGCTATAGGCTGATGATATTGTTATCTTAGCCGAGAATGCGGAAGAACTACAAAGGCTGTTAAATGCTTTAAATGATTGGTGCTCTCTTAATGATATGACCGTGAACACTTCTTAAAGTAATATTATTCATTTTCGTCCAAATTCTTTTTAACGGACGAATGCTGTTTTTAGATGCGGTGAAAATGAATCACCCGTTGTTGACCGTTATACCTATTTAGGTATAGTTTTACATGAACATCTTGATTATAATTTTACTGTTAAGGCTGTTGCTCAGAGTGCTAGTCGTGCATTGGGTTTATTAATAGCTAAATGTAAAAGCTAGGGTGGTGTAGGATATGATATATTTTCTAAATTGTATGATGCCGTTGTCTGGCCTGTTTTAAGTTATAGTGCACCACTATGGGGTTCCGGTTTGTATTCTTGCATTAATGTTTGTTTCGTTTCATCGGGTTTAACGCCGTTTCTCAACAATATTTCAGTTATATACGGCGGGCGGTTCACCTAACCTAGTTTTTTCTGGATCGAATTCTTACTAGTACTAACTTACCCTTCCACAAGGAGCCGGCAACTTCTCCACATGTGGAGGAAAATCGACATTTTTGTCAAATTTTCATGGAAGGGTATGACCTGCCGCGACCGGGAATCGAACCCAGATTGCCGGGTTACAAGTCCAGCGCACTAACCACTTGACCACGGCCGCGGCTGGTTGCATTAATGCAGTACACTACAGAGCTCAAAGCTTATATGTAGGTGTCGAAAAATACACAACTTATGATGGGGTATCAGGAGATATGGGCGGGAACCCCCCATATGTAAGGCAATGGAAATCCATGTTACTGCACTGGTCACGTGTGTCATCTATGAACGTAGTGAGGGTCTACGTAGGAATTGGATTTCCACTGTCTTATATATGTGGTGTTCCCTGTAGCAACTTATTCTCTCTCTTATAACGATAGAAATTTCTGGATGACAATAATGTACATATATTTAATGGTTATCGAACAACCTTTTGACAACCTCGTTCGTCAGCAGTATATTATCATCGTTTTGTGACAGTTCTTAGTTCTACTAATTAGCGAGGCTTCTTCAGTTTTATTCCATGTTGATATATGTGATGTACAGTAAAACCTCAATAATAAGACCACCCTTGGGACCCTTGAAAACTTGTCTTAATATTGAGGTGGTCTTAATATCTAGGTTGAATAAAGAGCAAAACAGTGAAAATGGACTTGAAAAGTGTGGTATTTATATCGAGTTGGTCTTATTATTGAGGTGGTCTTTAAGTGAGGTTTTACTGTATAAGTACAGTGTATTATGTGGTATCAATGTTTAGTATATATACATATATGTAGATACTTAGATGTCTTAGTGTGTATACATAATCTCTTATAACTCATTGTATGAGTGGCAGTGTACTTTATCATGTTTGCATTCGTTGTTTTTATTGTATAATGTATGTGATATGTACGCTGATGAGATTGAAATAAAGGTTTTATACATGTTCAGCTTTCCTAGATAAATATCAAGAATGATCTCCCTTGATAAGCGGCTTTATTAAAAGTCATTTCCTCTTAATTGAATTATCTCCCTTATACGCGAACATGTTACTTAGGAGAGGCCGCTGAAATTAAGCAAAAAACACATCAAAGTGATTGCGGGATTAACATCCAGTAAAAATTCGTCTTATCGAATTTCGATAACGGTTATAAAATTAATGAGAAAAATCCGTGAATAATGTATTTTTTTATAAAACGTTTTGATCTGATCGTTGTGCGCATGTCTCGCGGATTAATTCGGCTTTCCAAAAGAAAAAAGTTCGGAGTCCAAAAAAAATCGTATTTATTTATGCAATTCTGATCTCACTTGATCTCACGCAGAAATTAATTTCTATTGTCTAAGGAGGCTAATTATTCTTCCGTAATTTACGAGAAATATTTTGAAATCTGATCGTCGAAACTGTAATGAGATTTGCTTTCTTCAGCTGCTTAGCTTCAAACGTTTTAGCTATTTGACATCGATTGTGAAACAATTCCTTACTAAGAATAGATTACTCGCGATGACTTTTTCCTGGTTTCTAACTGGTACTCGACCTTGGACAAAGTCATGAATTGTGAAGGTCGCGGTAGAATCTTGAGATTCGAACCTATGACTTCCGGATCAACAATCTGACGGTTACCCTAAACGAGCATGTCATTTTTACCAAAGCTTCATAAATAAAAGAACACAAATACCTGTTTTATTTAGACGATCGTATATTTATTTCTGTTTCTGTCAGACAATCAATGCGTACTTAAATCGGTTGAATACAAGTAAGTCTGCAGTGCGCAATTCGCAATACCAATTTTAGTCCACTGTTTGCAATTCGAATTATGTCCCTTGCTCAAAATATTACTCAGCTATTCAAAGAACGATTCACAGAATAATTAACGCTTTGAATATCAAATTGCATTCTTGTCTATAATTTCGTGTTAGAAACTTGAAACACTTAAATATAATTGACTGGCATCTTATCAATATTAACACAATTATTCGTTAATCAAATACCTTCTAAGGAAAAAAAACCTGAAAATAACTTATCTCAAAAGAGATGTGCGAATCGTTCAATATTGTACCTATGAATTATTCATTTCTAGTCAGTTTACATGGGCATAACATGTTTTTTTACATCTATACTTGTGTGTTTACGCAAAAGTAACTATTTTTTGTCTATGTATGGTCCGTGGAAAGACGGCTACTATTTTTCGGCGCTGACGTACTAACGCGGTTTTGCTATTTGCTTATCAGTGTTGTGTAAACCAATACAATCTTACGTTAACCACCAAGGCAATTTCTCTTCAACCGAACAACGTGTGTAACCTTGACGCCGATTGTAGGTTAACCTTTCTATAAAGGATTCGTTACTTTACCGAAATACACTGAATTTCGGTGAATTTACCGAAATCAATTTTTGGATTTGGAGTGACAAGCAATCGTAACATTTTGGCATTTTTTATGTTGCAAAACAAATCTTAACCTTCAAATTGCGCCGACCATCTTTTTTCAAGATATTTCTTGTAATTTCTGTCATCTTATTTGTTTACAAATGTTGATGAACCTGACCAAGCCAAAACTACTCCATCCATTGGTATTTCATGAAATGTATTTTAAATATGTTAATTTTCGATTTCAATGTTCATGTATATTCAACTTTGACCTAAAAATACATGTTTCTTCACTTTCAACTGCACTATTCTAATCGTGAATCGCAGTCAAACTGCATGTTGTGATGAAAACTGCAGAGGTGACAATATAATTTCAGAAATGCTTTAAGTTATACGAAAAAGTGTTTATTTATTTTTTACAGTGTCATACCCTCACATTGAAAGGGCCAGTCATTTCTGACTTATGTGACACCTACTTTCTGAGCACATTTACTTTCCGATTCCTATCCTTTAATGCCAGGCACCCGGTAGGTAAGCACACGGTTACTGTTATTTAACCAGCTGGCGGTTCACCATCCGGGATTCGAACCTTCGACCTCCCACTCTCAAGGAAAACCCATATTTTGCCTAGAAAAAACCTGCTCGGTCAGCTTAAAGACCCACTTTAAACCCGGTGCCAATAGCACCGTGCTTAACTTGGATTAAACCCAGTTTAAAACCGGGTTTTGCTCATTTTTTTGGGAAGGCGGATTCCTTAACCACTCACCACGGAGACGGTCGTCTTTCGTCTCGACATTCGCGAATAATGACATAGTTAATATTGACACTCAGCGATTGTTACATGGTTTATTAATTAAAGCGATTAAACAATGCGTCAAACAATGGTATGCAAATATGCGTATAATAAATCTATTATTTGATTGAAAACGCGTGTCGTAATAATTACATGGAAACGCGTCACGCACACATAAGTGCATTCATTACAATTAATCTATCGAAACTGTCATTGTGACGATATAAAGAACATCACAGGTTAGGTTCGACCTATATTTTCTATCGTATATATTATATACTGGTCAAAAGAACTAACTCATCATTTATATATTTGAAGAATCTTCACTACATTTTAACAACGAAGATCTCTCGCGGTGAACGGGATTTTGACAGGTTTGTCTCGATGTTTTTCGATAGTTGAACTCATTCGAATTATAAATTTATTTTTTATCTTGAACACATTTGATAGGTACGGCGAAGTTTTAGACATAGCTTTAACAGTGCACATCTTCCATTTTTGTTTTGGATGAACTTTCGTCATTTTCATGCATATATTTATTATTCATAAGCATCGATTTTTTAAAATATGTATCGATAATTAATCGACGGAAATTATCAATGATACATCGATATCGCTTCTATCGATGACAAAATTTAACATATGTGCTTCATTTTAGACCTTTTAAAGACTCAAATTTAATTTATTAAGAGACTGTATTATTGGAAATGATATAATAGTAAGTAATAGTACGTCTGTTTAAATACCAGACGCATTACGCTTAAAACATCTACTTTTATTTCCTGCAATTAATGGATACTTGACATGGTTTCTTTAAAGATTAGCAAATATTACATGTTTTTGTAATTCTGAGCCACAAGAACACAGTAAAGATGACATCGAATGGTTAAGAATGCTGCTTTAGGTTTCACATACCATATTAACAATCAAACATTGCAAAAGTCATTTTTGCTTCTCCCACAGGGCGTTGTTGAGATAGGTTGCACTCCCTGTGTATTATAAGATCGTACAGAACGATTCTACAATCGTTGGGCATAATTATTACTGGAATACAGTAAAATCTCACTTAAAGACCACCTCAGTAATAAGACCACCTCGAAATTAAGAAGACAATTTTCATGTCTATTTTCAATGTTTTATTCTTTATTCAACCTCAATATTAAGACCACCTAACTAAGACGATAAATTTCGTAGCGTCTCAATGATGGTCTTATACTTGAGTTTTTACTGCATTTTGAGAAGAATCATCAATTCATGTAGAAAGTACCTTAAGTGAACGTAGTATCCACTCTAATGCTATTACATAGAATACTTCCAGTATTAAATTTTAAGTCTTGCATGTTACAGACAAGCGGATTTATAACATCTTATATATTCATTACAAACAAGGCCATTTGATTAAGCATGGTAAATTATTTTGCGTTAGTATCATTATGGTATTATTATAATCCCTCGGACCATTTTTCGGGGAAAACACCAGCATCCTATCTAGCATGAAATATATCACACAAGTGTGACGATAATATGTCGACATTTTCAATTAAATACTCGTTTAAGATAAAATCACGTCCAGCCGACTTGTGTTTTTTAAGACACTTTCATTATTTGATTATGATTCAATCTTTGTTTCTGTACGTAATTCAAACAGAGGTAAAGTACAAATACACAAACTAGATAAAGATAAGATTATTTCTTGTAAAAACGAGTCAGAATCAGACAATCTGGCTGAGGTTTTAAGTTGTTTCTATTCTACTATCAACATTTAAACTAAAACTAATTTTTACTCCAACTTTTCCATGCTTAACATGCATAAAATAAGACGTTTCAAAACTGCATAAGTTAGTTACTGACAGACAGTTAAAATTATGTTTGAACAAACAATATTTTCGCACTGATAGTTTCTCACTGAACGGTAGTAAATTCTTGTAACAAAAAACGTAATGAAGACGAGATTGAATGGAGATGAAATTTCTGACTCCATCTCAAAGATAGAATATTTAAAAATAGCAACAGAAAAATGATCTAACCATGCAAAATCCTTGAGGTATAATCCTGACGCTGCGACTGAAAGAGCTAAATTCTTGATGTTCTTATCACACACACTCACACGCGCATGTAAGCTACGTTAATCTAATTAATGAAATGCCTTTAACACGTCTACACCTACCATACAATCCATCTGTCACATGGTGTATGTAACCTTGATATGTTGAATATGTCATGCTCATCTGCAAAACCCGGAAATCAGTGATAAATTAACAAGGATTAAGTGTTCTTGAACATTGCATGTATATTATGTATGATTTATGTTTCTGTTATGCAAATGCATGTATTAAGGTATCGAGTTCATTTCAAACGTGAGTGGTTACAACCTAGATCCTACAAACACTGTCTTTGTACAGCTTTTTCGCCAACCATTTTATATATTCTTATATTATATCGCTCCCGTATCCCTTCGCCGAGTGGTTAAAGCATCCGTCTTTGGAGCCGGAGGTCGAAGGTTCGAATTCCGGCAGGGTTCGTTCTGATATGGCCGGTTTGTGAGTCGCCAGCTGGTTAGATAATGGTTACCGCGTGCCTACCTGCATGGTGTCTGGTATTAAAGGATAGGAATCGAAGTATAATTGCTCAGAAAGTAGGTGACAGAAATGGATGACCCTTTAAGCCATTGTTTCTAAATCAGTACTCGCACCTTAAGCAGGGATCTGAATGTAAGAATATCCCCCACAGAGGTATTCGAATGCACGGAATCGGGCTCAGTATTCGAACCTACATACTCCGGTTCGGGATTCGAACTCACGGACTCCGGCTCGGGATTGGAACCCACGGACTCCGGCTCGGGATTCCAGTGCTTTATACTCTAAATGGATGTGCCTTCCTAATTTGCATTCAGGAGGCGGTGTAGTTTAGTTCTAGCGCGAATCAATGAACATAACGTTCTGTAGACAGCTGGCACTGTACCGGTGAGGACATATCGGTATACCACCCTTTTGCGCTACTCTATTGGAAAATGTCCTCTGGTAATTTCAGTGACTTTGATGGATACATGTGGTTCTTCGCTGATGTTGACCGAGTATTTCACTTATATTGCAGCGGTCAGCCAGTTGGTCTGACATATGTTGCTGGATTCCAATCATTACTGACACATTTTTCCGCACACTAAGGACATATTGTAACCGCTTTGTAATCGACCGCTTATTAAGCAGTGTATAGTGCATTCCAAATGCTGGCAATATCATTTAAAACTGTGAAGTTAAGAAGATGGATTGATTACTTATATGGCATCTTATTATCATATAAATACAAGTTGAACATTTATATATGTAGGGCTGACACACATAAACATACAGATAAATAGGAGTTAATAGTATATTAAAGAAAATTTATAAATATACTCGATATATCGATATATCGTCGATATTTGTTTTTCGATATATCAAAGATATCGATATGCAAAAATCTGAATCGATGACAGCCCTAGTTCGAACCAATGAAATTCACATTATATGATATGTGTGCATAATATACAGACGCTTTACCTGGCTGTTAGTGTAACATATCAACATGCACATTATTTACATACGCCATTTACTGAATTACAGAGCGCATTGATGCAAATACGCGACATTTATAGTTGCATTATAATACTGTTTACTATTAAAGTCAGACAAACAAAAACAACGACGGAGAAAGAAAACAATTTGTTAATTACACTTGTATAGTACGATGCACGACATTTCGCCGGAAGACATTTCGTCGAATGTAAAAAGTGTGTTTATTTATTATAGTGTCACCCCTATATAAGGACAAGCCATTTCTGACTTATGATAGACCTACTTTTGGAGCACATTTACTTCCCGATTTATATCCATTAATGCCAGGCCCCAGGCAGGTAGGTGCACGGTAACCATTATTTAACTTACTGGCTTCTCACCAACCGGCCATATCAGAACTGCCCCCTACCGGGATTCGAACCTTGACTTCCCGCTCCCAAGACGGATCCCCTACCACACGACCTCGGGAGACGGTTGTATGTCGCTGCAAATTGAACACCACAGCACTTGATGGAAACTTGTCCTTATCGCAAATGTATCCCTTTATTATCATAAAATGATAAATAAGCATATAAACTCACTCTACCTCATCAGCTACACTGTATGTTCAGATGATGCGTACTTAGAATGGCTTTCACCGCCTAAAGGGAAACAACTCAAATACAAGTATTGGCTTAGTTAGTTTCAGTAAACAGGGGAGATCACTCATGCCCTCGATTGATAATTTCTGGATGTTCACTCCAGATTATTGTCAGTTAGTGGTTAATTAAAGCGTGTCATTCATATATTTCTGTATTGTGGTGTTGTTATTTCGACACACTTGATCATACTTCACTTTTGTGGACATAACATACAATGACCAACTATAACCTTCCACCAAATGACAAGATATACAAATTGTCGTTTTCTACATTCAAGACGGGTTGCAAATTTACCGGATGCTGAATACAGGTCGAGGGGCAAAAGCGAAACCAGTCTGTCAGTAGGCCTATGTAAATAAAGTGGCAGATATGCTAATTTCGCTTTCCTATCTATGTAAATGCTGGTGTCGACTGAAAGAGAAGGCGAATCTACTTTAGATGTAGAATTGAAAATTAATTATTATAATGATATTTAAATTAAATGCAATATGATTTCGGATACATCGAGTTGTACCTATTAACTTAATCACAATGATATTATTTACCCTCGAATAAATACAGTTCCGCAGGTTTGGATTTAATCTACCGATATGTAAAAGCCGTGAACCGTTATCTACTTGATGAGTGCACAAGTTAGTCGAGTATTGTGACTTCATATTCTATCAATATTTATCGTTTAACTCAAAACAGCCCTGCATTCAGTTATGCTACGTTTACACTATGTTCCCGGCGGCCACGGCAGCCCCGTTTGCCTGAAACGTATTGCGTCGTGGGATTTTGGCCATTTTTGTCTCCATATCCAAGTTTTGTTAGGTTGTGCTAAGTTTCCTCACGGTTTATCACGGTATCCGTGACGGGCCGTTGGGGCGAAGAAGCGGTTCCTCCAAGGCGCACTAAACTGGAAAGGAACTTCAGATGCCGGGGAATACATATGATTCCCGTCCCACTACGGACCACTTCCAAGTTTTGTAACGGCCTATTACGTACCGTCACGTTTTAAAGCGTTTACCCCGTTTTACTACGGCCTATTACGTTTCTCATCCGCACCGTGGCAATAACGGTCTGTAACGTTTGCCTATCCCGTCCCCCCGCGTTATCTCACGTTCATCCCGTTTTCTCCACGGTGGCCTGAACCGTGATTGCCGTGGCCGCCGGGAACATAGTGTAAACGTAGCATTACGGCTAACAATTGCGAACGTGACCCACCGTATCTCATTCACTGCACACGGGGAACCAAATTGCAAACGTTACGAAACGTTAGCCGCAAACACATTAACTGAACGCAGGGCTGGGTTTTATTTGATTTGTCTGTTTGTTTTCATCGGGGTTTACGCCGTTTTTCAACAATTTTCAGTCATATACATCGGTCTGTTGACGTAACCAGTTTTATTGCTCTTCGGCAAGCAACGTACAACTTCTCCACATGAAGAGCACATAACCGTCGGCAATGTCACGGAAGGACATAACCTGCCTAACCCGGGACTCGAACCCAGATCTGCCGGGTGACAGTATAGCGCACTACCTACGGAGCTATCCGAGCGGATTGCAAAACTGTTGAAACACTGTTGGTAAAAAAGCGATTATAGTAGTTTAAGCTAAAACCTCCGTATCGTTTACTCGGCTGACCATGGATGCGATAGGACACTATGCCAAATTCATGATCTGATGATCTAGGGTTCGAATTATGTCATGGTCGAGCTTGTTCCGTGATATATTGGTTAGTAACCCAAGAGGCAGTCATCTATGACAATCAGTATAAGTTGTTCTAACTTGTTTCACAAGGCCACAATTACAACTTGTTTGTTTGCAGTTAATCGACTGACTCATGAACAAATGCCGCTACCCCATTTATTTTTTCAGTATCATGGAGTAAATTTAATTGTTTCAGCCTTTTAGCCGTACTAAACTAAAACACCTACCTACATTCCCACCGTTAAAATTCCGGGTCGCGTAACCGCAAACAAACAACTGTTTAAGGATGGCCTAATGTATGCAAAATAAATCAGTTTAAACTGATGAATTTCAACAAGGACAACATTTTATTCCGTGAGCAACTAACCGAAAGTTGAAATTAATGACTTTAGATACATGTTAATCATTTACCAGAGAACTTGCCTCGCACAAAAATCCTCATGGTAAGTTACAACACAGTTGTTCGTTTGAGTGGTATTAAGGGGAGATAACCGCGTATATAAACACTGTTAGGTTAGTAAGCGTTACCTGAATATCATCTTTGAATGAATGAATTGAACTGCTGTGATGGTGAAATGCTTTCAGACGGCACTGATTTCTCATATATAGATATAAAACAATTATTGTTGTAATATTAAATACAGTTTTCACACATGTATACTGGTATATCAGTGATGCAGGATTATTGACCCGATGTCAAAACTTATTATTTAAAAGGAAAACCATTTATTTATTAACTTTTGGAATTTCTCTAAATATCCTTTTTATGCCGAGATTTATGACCGTTTATTACTGTCGAATCGCAATCCCCAACAAATAAAATTAAACCCTTGAACTTGTTGGAAACAACTTATAAGTTCACAAACCACTTTAGAATGTCAATTTTTCAACATTTCATTCTTTTGAATCATTTATGATACTCGTATTACTTCGTTGGGTGAATTTGGGACTACTTCGTTGTAAGAACTTCGGATGTGGACGTTTTCAGCTGGTTCTCAGCTTTCGGTCTTTCTTGTGTTTTGAAAACGGGAAACCAACTGATGTATGCCTCTCGAATTGCCACACTTCAATAGACGGTACCTGAGCGGTTACCGTCCAAAAACCAACTTAATCACAATTCCTTATACAAAATTGTAGCGTCGTAACCAATACCATGTTATGATTACATGTTATTACATTTGTTTGTAATTTGTGAAAAAGTAGTAAGGTACTGTTCTGTTTTGTTCGGCAATAATGGATGTTATAGAAATACCTCTACTTTGTTGAATGCTGAGAGTCGTATTTGTACGACGGATCAAGCATGCATAAAAACTTGTATATCAAAGAATACGGTATTCACGGACACTCTGGTTCTGGAGAATAGGAGAATTTATCAATTCCTTGTTCTTTGATAGACAATTATTATATTTTCCAAGCCATATGAATTATATATGAAGTATGTCTTGTCATAATTTAACAAGCAGGTGCATGAAGTGTTAATATCTATAGAAATGGTATACAGTTGTATTGAGCCTTATTTTAGGAACGTTATTTTCTTTGAGCCTTATTTTAGGAATGTTATTTCTTCTTAAAATAGTAGTACATGTATTGAATAATATTGTTTCTTTCTGCTTTTATCTAAATATATGCAGTGTACAATTATTACAGCTGTTAAAAATCACTGTTCAAAGTAAACACCTCAATATAGATAGTTCCCACATTTACAATATTTACCTCCCTTGTTCTGAACAGTCAGTCATATTGATAGGCAAATTTCCTTGAAGTTTATAGGAAATACAATGTATACAATGATTAAATAATCATATATTTAAACTTGTTATTCATTATGCTCATGTGGGCAGAAGGCTCAGAAAATTGAAGAAAACGTGGTTGTCATATGCAAATTCTCAATTATCACATATTTAGAAAATTACCCCTATAAGTTCTTATCAGTTTTGCCTATCAAAATGGCTGATGATTCAAGAACAAGGGAGGTAAATATTGTAGATGTGGGAACTATCTTTATTGCATTAAAAATCAACCAATTTCAAGTTAGTTAGGTAGTTAGTTATATGTGGTTTTACGGCGCATCGACAGCTTCGGTCATTTAGCGCGCAACGAATGTAAAAATATGTGAAACTAAAAAAGACTACGTGATATTCTTGTATATGTTAAATTGGTGTAAATATAGTGGGTAAAAATTGGGATCATTATGGTAAGGATATATTTTATGTACTAGGGTGAGCGAGGCAATCCTCATTCACTCGACCAATTTCAAGAGACACGAGATGAATATTTTTAATAATGAAATAATGACTGGGCTGTCACATTTCAATACCCAACGCATTCCGATTTAAATCATGTTTACAATAATTCTGGAATATTGAAGAAACATTATTTTCACTTGTACACATATAATTATGAGTACAGTAAAACCTCAATTAAAGATCACCTCAATAAAAAGACCACCTTAAATTTAAAAACAAAATTTTCAAGTTCATTTTCACTGTATGGCTCTTTTTTAAACCTCTGTATTAAGACCACCTCAATATTAATACCAGTTTTCAATGGTCGCAAAGGTAGTCTTATTATTGAGGTTTTACTATATGGCTTTTTTAAACCTCTATATTAAGACCACCTCAATATTAATACCAGTTGTCAATGTTCGCAAAGCTAGTCTTATTATTGAGGTTTTACTGTATGGCTTTTTTAAACCTCTATATTAAGACCACCTCGATATTAATACCAGTTTTCAATGGTCGCAAGGGTGGTCTTATTATTGAGGTTTTACTGTATGACTTTTTTAAACCTCTGTATTAAGACCACCTCGATATTAATACCAGTTTTCAATGGTCGCAAGGGTGGTCTTAGTATTGAGGTTTTATACTGTATGGCTTTTTCTAAACCTCTATATTAAGACCACCTCGATATTAATACCAGTTTTCAATGGTCGCAAGGGTGGTCTTAGTATTGAGGTTTACTGTATCTACTCGAATGTAATGCAGCTTTGTCATAGATTTTTGCTTTTGTATGATTTAATAAATTGGAATCAGAATTGAACTTTAAATATGCCACGATAAAGTAAAGTGCAAACTCTTCAATAATCTGCGCATTAAGTCTATTCCATTACTGTCTAACGCGCTAAATTTCATTCATCACGTGTTTTGTTTAGATCGCATAATTGCGAACTTAAAAACTTAAAATTATTCTGACATTTGAGAAAATTATCCCGAAAATTTCGATACTTTACGTGTCTCTATTTCATAAAAAAATGCAATCTATATTTAAGATGTGTCAGCCTCCGAAATGCTTTATTTGGTAAAATAAATGTTGTAAAAAGCTTAAACTTTCATTAATGGGAATAACAGCACTTGTGAATTTCGGCAGATAATACACACGCGGATCCAGCATTTTACGGGGGTGGGAATTCAGGTCCTGGTTGGGAAGCGGATCCAAGTCAGTCTTTGGACCCCCTCTTGATCTAGGATTAGGTATGGTCAACTATATTTTGCAAAAGCCTCAAGGGCGGGGGGGGGGCTCAGCGCATGGAATGTGTTCATTACAACATCATTTTGTGGTCTGGTTTTTTTTAAAGATTTTGTTCAATTGGGAATACTGAACACCTCTTTGCTTGTCCAATCAGCGGAAATTCACACTAAGTAAAGCTAAACTGGGATAATGAATAAATTAAAAGATGTTATAAGTGTGATAAGTGTTGTAGCTGCCGTTACTCACAATACGCCCGTGCGTACAATTCGTCATGGGAATAAAAAAATATTAGAAGCTAAAATTATATTAAAACTGGGGAGGTTAAAGGTGTGAAGCGTTTGCAGGCCGTATATTTTGAATTCGTGAGACGTTAACAGCGCAAAAGTACAATAGATAGAGCCTCGTTTACCTTATATTTGAGCGAACGCAGTTTACGGAGTGAGTTATATATAAGCCTTAATTTTTGCTATACAAATAGGTTTCTCTCCTATGAAAACGTCAACCACCTCTTTGCACCCCAATTGTGCGTACAATTCAAAAAAGGCAAAGCTACGCCCCTGGACTGATACTTCCCAGTATAAAACATAACAGCGATATTTTCGTCCAAGTCATTTTTATCGTTGATATAACTGACAATTCTTAACTAGACCTTCAAGATAATAATTGTGGAATAGATTGTTCAAACTTGCTTACGTTTGTTCATATGGAAAATGGAAATAAAGTCCACGAGTAACGTATCTTTATTTAAGTTATATATATGTCTGTATATTTATAATTGTATAATATTCTTACAAACAAAAATATTTTGCAAAAATATTAATTTAAAACACAACGGTATTTACATCGCATTTTATATGAATAAATCCGTACATAACTAATCGCAGACTGCTTAGAGCATATCATTGTTTAGAATAAAAAATCATATCGTTGAAAATCCATGAAAATCTATTTTACTGCTGACAAATATTTACTTTATTTAATTATTAATCAACTATTCAATTTTGACTTTAATATTTAACAATTGTCCCAGCTGATATGAAACAAACCAGGGCAATATTTATATTAACAAGGTTAATAAATGGCAAAACCAGGGCCAATATGGGAACACATGGCCTATATGAGATTCAAGCCATTTGATTGGCTGAGAAAGCAGGGCTGATAGGAGAATGATGTTTTGTGAATAAAATTTAACTTCCAGTTTATTAAAGTTTTCTTAATAATGTTGAACCAGCAAAATGCGGAAAATTACTATTTAGCAGTAGTTTTGCCGCTGCTGCTCACACAGGTGGTGATACTGATGTTACGGCTATTACCGCATCCAGCGCATCTTTACACCAATCGAGGGAGCACTTTGTTACTAAATATATACAAGACGATGAGCTAAATTTTGAAGTTTATGCATTTTTGATATACGAGTATTGACCTCTCAGCGCATAAATGCTTGTTTTAATCATGACGGTAAAAGTTTGTACTCAACACAACATTGGCTAGTCGTTGTTTTTTTTCAGTTTATTTAATGTTCAGCATTGCCAGAAATCCCAAGCGAATCGCCGGCTTATTGACGAAATTGTCTCCCTTGAAAATACGCTCTCGGCGGTATCGATTTGTCAGTCCGCCTCAATTTGTAGCTATAGAAATATAGAGTAAACAGATTTTTAGATTATCATAATTTTCTTGTTATTTAATTCACATAATTTATTCACAAATGAGCACAAACTTCAATGTTTCCTTTTTAAAATGATATAACTTATTTTATGATTGATTATTATCTTCATGCTTCCCTGTTTGATTTAAAATTGTTACTAGTGATCCTTATACCTATAACTGAAAAACACACGAAAAACTGTAATTTTATAAAATATCCCACGGTGTGGATGAATGGAATAAAAATGAACAGCTTATTACAAATAATGATGATTTTATTAGTTATTTCCATAACAAGAGAATAATTTGTGCAAACATTATCTGTTCTTTGTCAGTATTCCGATATACTATCATTGTCATGTGCTGGTGGGGTAAGTCTGCTGCGCGCGCCGGTCACATAATCTGCGCGCGCAGCTTGTGTAAATCCCTTCCGGCGCTTGCAGGATAAAAGTCGTTTAAAGGCCAATCGGAAATCCCTCGCAAATAATGCGTAAATGCAAGGATTTAAGGCGGAATTACAATAACCTAACCAGAAGAAAATGGCAAAAACTAAATCACTTACACAGTCCTGACAAAAAGCGCCTAAAAGATAAATTGTGAAAAATGGACACCAACATAAAATGAAAGCTCCGACAATAATGGCTAATGTTTTAGCCGCTTTAGTCTCTCTCTTAAATTTCCTTGCATGTCCTTTAAGTGACACAGCCTTTCCTTCTTTTATCAGAAGCCTGAAATTTCTTGGAGATCTTTTCAGGATATGTCCGCCAGGAGACACGTCAGGACTTTCATGTCTTATACTTAGTGAGCTGTGCTTGGCCGAATTACCGTTTTTATCACCTAAATTCAACATTTCCATTTCCGGTATTTCGCCACTTTTCGATTTTCTGTACAGCTTCTCTTTCTTCAATCCGAACCGAATTCGTAATGGCTGAAGAATTTTACCCGGCCATCTGACACCGTTCTCGTCCGTAACTTTAACTTTTATATCGTCTGCTATGACTAACTGAGCACGGCTGTTAATATCACGGCTGTTACATAATCTTGGTGTTTTCTGACCGTCACTGACAACCGAAGTTGTCAGCTGTCCACCGCACCATTCTCCATTGTTACTGTTTGCATGGCGTGCAATGGCGGAGCCACCGCCGCGATGCACCCGTAAATGAATCTCGTCATCATTATAGCCATTGCTGTTATGTAGATCATTACTTGTTTTTGTAGTTAACACACCTTTCCTCAACGATGCTGCGGTACGTATGGCAGTGAGGTAAATTCGAAAATAGAAGAAAGCCATAACAAACATTGGCAGAAAAAATGAGCCCATTGCAGCGTAAATCCTGTATCCCTTGGTCGGGGTCAACTCACAGGTCAATGTGTCAGCTAGGCAATCGTTGGAGTGATTTAGCAATGAAGAGAAGTTGGACAGAATATCGTCATAATAATAGATGCCAGCAGTCAGATTAAGAATAAAATCCCTTCCGGTACCGTCAGGATTGTCTACCAGCTTATCTGGATTAGTGTTTGAGCGATTGGATAATGAAAAAGCGTCTGCGACTTTCTGAGCTGACATATCGTAGTCGTCACCGTCATTCCAGCCGAGAAGCGGCGGAAGGCAGATGACAAAAGCTAAAATCCACACGAAAGATACAAGAATTCTCCCTCGATACGGTGACATTATACTTGGATAACGAATCGGATGAGTAACCGCTATGTACCGATCAAAACTTATGGCGCACAAACTTAAAATTGAAGCCGTACATAGCCAAACATCTATTGCTAGCCATATGCTGCACCAAATGTCTCCCCAAAACCAGTTGTCAACAACTTCAATCGAAATTGAGAACGGTAATACAGCAAATCCAAGCATTAGGTCTGCACAAGCTAAAGACACAATAAATATGTTGGTCACGGTTCGCAACTTTCTGGTGGTGATCACAGCAGCCACAACGAGACTGTTGCCTAGTAATACTGCCAGTTCAATCATACCTAAAGCCACAATTTTCACCACAGTTTCCGTGGTTGGAGCAATAGGCTCAGTATTTGTTGTATTAAAACACTCCGAATTCGTAGCCATGTCGTATACTTCCTACGACATAAACATACACTGCATTCAAACGTTCGGATTGTTTGAAAAATCCAAGGTTTCAGATAAATGCTTGTAAAATATTTGTTTATTTATATCCACAATTCTTCTAATATATCCCTTATCAAACGAACATTTTTTCACTTGTTTTCCTCAATATGACGACTCGTCTTTCTGCCCATAATCGTTGCAACAAAGTCACAAAACACACTTAAACCACTTAGAAAACCAATATCCTCCATTCATGTTTAACATAATAATAAAGAAAATTACATATCAACAACTTGTCTGCTGGTAAAAATTATCTTATTTCCCAACACCTTCCAGCTTGTGTTTAATATCACAATTGATCATCTACGATATTCATCAAACGCTCATTTATCGGTATTTCCAGTTAATAGTTATCCAATGCGAAAGCAATTCTACACACGATTAAATCATTGAGAAACACCAGTCTAACGCTTCTATGTATTTTGATAGTTCTAACAAACACAGAATGATCGGTGTTTGATAAATGATAACAAAAATCTCTTACATTAAAGATCGTCCATTTCATAAGCATCCAATGTCAAAGATTAATCCAAGTAGGCGGGGGTTTAGCCACTTCTTAATTACTTTGTCCGAGAATGTCGACAACACCGGTATCTATTCAATAGTTATTAATATTCAAGTCCAAGTGTTGTCCTCTAAACCTTACCCTAAATTATGCCAATAACAATCGCTAATAACCATTGTCGTAAGTCACTGATTGGGATCGTAATATATCTACATTTCAGAAATTTATTATGCGCTATTTCACTGCATCATTATGCTGTAAAGACTTATTATCCTATATAAGACACCGGTTTAAATAGTTCCATAAAATATCGTAAACATTCCGACAAGTAGTTGTAAAAGTTAATTTCACTCAATTTACTGCGCTGTTTTGTACCTCCGTTCAGATATTCCAGCGGTCAGTTGAAAATTACACTGTCACAAATAGTAATCACAAGTCACATATGATGAATAAAATCCACTACTTATTGTCAGATTCATGCAAACTTATTAATCTCTAGATGCATCTAATATGGATTAGTTGATATCAACACACACGGGGATTATTAAAAACCCGCGTTATCTGATCACTTGACGAAGCATTCCTTAAACACGCGATTCCTGTCTAACTGTTACAATCACAACCAATTGATCTTTGTTGAAAATCGTGGAAATCTTGACCAAACATGCATTATGCCGACTGTACTATTTTGATGATGCCAGTTTTGAATTTCAGCGTACACAAATTCCACTCCAAGTATTAGTCATATAAATTAGTTATATCGTCGTGTACTGAGTATTCTCATTCCAGCACTGATGCATTATTGTCGTTGTAAAGTGCACCTGGTGAACAAATTGTTTTCAATAATTATTTATAGTTTGCGACAGTTTTTCTGTCAAAACTGTTTCGTATGCATTCACTATCGTCAACCACTTGTCTTTAATTTCCAAGCTGTACACTCGCCCAATATAATCAAAATTCCATTTATTTTTATTTCCCAGTGTCCAGAGACACAAACAATGCCGCACTTAGTCACACAAACCACGTTGTTAGGGCAATAAGAGAAATCTTGATAAAAAAACCTATGGATATATCATCCGAGTTCTCTCAAAGTTTCCACTGCAAATGGTCTATTTGTATTCATTGGAAGGAATAACTCCATTTAATGTGATAAGCTGCTTAATAGAGTATGGATGCTTCTAGCCACTTAGACAGGATTTTCTATTTCAACTCGCGATTGTTATATTAGATTCTCCATTCTTCAATGTCGCCAGGGGTCTGTCCCGTCAATTTGCGTTCTATTTTTTGCTTATTATGCCCCGTTATGTTATCTTGTTTTCTATTCTTACATAAAATTCTCTCTACGACTTCGAGTAACACTTCATCCTTGGGTACATAATGACTATTTATTGAAGTATATAAGACCAAATAGCTTGGTCATATCAACCCGTTAAATCCGAGAAAACTCATTACATAATCCGGTATTTTTGGAACACACGACAGTATAGCAGTTATATTATGGTCAATTATTGCGAACAAATAAAAACGTAAAGGAATTCCTCCAAGCTCACGATATGTTTCGTTGAAAACAGTTCATAAATAGCAACTATTGTCTAACGTTTTCTGATATTTCATTACCTGAAGATATATTTAACTTCACATACAATAACAGCAATCATTTCGGAATTTATTGATAACTGAACTCATAAATTAGGCGTTAGTGACTCCGTGACATTTTACATTGCACTCTTACATTACATTATCCACATGTCTTCGCTCTTCCATCAATCAATCCGATCACTCCAACTTTATAGCTTGCTCCTATTGCAACAGAGCAGGTCAAAGCTTTTGAATCAGTGACAAAGCCGTGTCGTTCTAAAGGTCAAATGTAGCAGTTAGAAAAACTGCCAATACATTGATAACCTATCGTGCAAACATAGCAATATGTTGATCAGTATCGTGTTTGTCCTCTTGTCATGTTGTTTTCTGATAAATGGCGATACAATTACGTGATATCTTTAGAAATATCTGTTAGTTCATTCGACGTTTCTCATTAATAGCTGGATCGGTTTTGTTAAGTCCATTGTGTGAAGTGATTGAGTAATAGCGTAATAAATCACACTTTTTAATACAGTTAGATTCAGATAAATCTTCAGTGTTGGAAGCCAAAACTGGTCGTTTGATGTTTCAACACTGTTGGTTTCTATTCACAGTACATTTAACTGCACAAGTTTTGCCAATGAAAATTTTAACATTTTTGCTGTTTGTTTTTTCTCATTTGAAACACCTCATTGTGCAGTTCACGAAAGAAATATTTCTTAATCATCAAGTTGGTATTTCGTTGTTTTCGTGGCTGTCATACTAATCGTGTTCTTTAATTCCACAGATAATACCTCCACAGTACTTCTTCAAAGGTTGACTCTGAAATATAAAATAAACGCATAATTATTAAAATGAAGCAAACAAAACACGCCGATGAATACCTAGTAAACGATACGATCATGTTATCGGATTTCTGTGCTCGAGATTGGAAAAACTGAAAAAGTAGTTGAAAGAGAAGGGAATAATCACAAAAAGGGCATCACCTACAAAGGTCCCTGGAAGACTACATATACAAACCCAAACCCTAAATAAATTACGGACTGTATGCTAAATTTCGTTATTTATTTTCATCGGGTTATCTTCCATTTTTCAACATTTTTTCAGTTAAACCTGTTTTTTCTTGATTTAATTATCAACCTGTACGAATTCGCCCTTTGAACTTCCCACACGTATAAGAGAGTGAGGCTAAATGTTAACCGAGTCCGACCCTCCCGGCTGACAGCCCAGCGATATACCAACTGAGTTTACATGATGTTCTCATTTGTGTTAAGAACCTGCTAATATGCATTCAACAATTGTGTTGGTTTCGTATCAACAACAATTTAAATTGATTTACAATCAATTTACAGCTTTAAGTGCCCGTTATTTATACTAGCTGTACCAAGACTGCTTTGATACTTTCTCTTATGTTCGTTATTGTGACATCCTTTGCATAACCTTTTACCCTCCTTTCTGTTTTAATGCAAACCCCGCCTTAATGTTTCGGCACAGCCGTACTAACATGGTTTTGCTATTTGCATATCAGTGTTGTGTAAACCAATCAAATCTTACGTTAACCACCAAGCAATTTCTCTTCAATGAAAAATGTGTGTAACATTGACGCAGATTGGTTAACATTGTGTATAGTGTATTTCAAGATTTATCCAGTAAGTAGTGTTGTTAGTCATCACCACGGGGAATTGTACGGTGTTGGAATTAAAAAGGCTTTCTTGGTTGTATGTACCAGTCGCGAACATATATATTGTTTTAATCAGATAATCGCTATGTAACAAGTTTACTAACATGAATTTGTGAGTTCACGACTTATGCAATAAGTAATGATGAACTATATTGAAACAGACTATACTGTGTCTATGACTATCACACTTTTTTTAATTTTTATCCAGTCTCCAACGCAGTGATCTCCCCTTACATGTCTCGGAGTTTCCGGCAGTCGGAACATTTAGGCATTTTTTATGTTGTACAACACATTTTAACCTTCAGATTGCAACAAATGTGCGTACTTCAAGTTACGCCGACCATCCTTTTTAAAGATATTTCTTGTTATTCGTAACTTAAGGATCTACATTGTTTGTGCGGATATCCGTTTTTGTGAACACATCATTACCTATGATACTCTTCCTCTTGTACTGGTATAACACACACTTTGCTTACTGTATACCAGATCTTGTTCCATTAACCACATACAATTTTAATACATCACTCCCGACGTTTGCAATGTTAATGGGTAAGGAGTGTAGATAAATATATAATTACAACATATGATACATGCCCACAGTGTTTTATGTCCCAAGAGACTATTCTATAAGAACACTAAAACGTTGACATAATCCAAACATTAGATGATATCATTACGATACTGGAATCCTCTCAAATGTTCATTTGCTTCCACATTTGTCTTTGTAAGATTACTATATGAAAATCATCACAAAAAGCAAATGTTTCACAAAACATGCGCCGCAAGTAATCCCATAATACGTTTTAAAATGTTCAGTACACGAGTAATTATGAGCAATACTTTGTCTATTCAAATAAATACAGAAAACCTCAAAAATGCGACCACCCTTGGGACCCTCGAAAACTGGTCTGATTATTAACGAGATATAAATATTGAGATTGAATAAAGAGCACAATAGTGGAAATGGACTTGTGGTCTTAATTTTGAGCTGGTCTTATCACTGAGGTGGTCTTTAAGTGATGTTTAACTGTATTGAAGTCGAGCTGGAAATGTCACATTTAAAGTGCAAGAAGGAATAAACGTTCATATAAACTATTACGAACCAGGCACACAACACATGGACATAACTAATGGGTGTACAAAGCAATGATTCAAAGCTGCAAATGAAATATCAGAGACGGTCTGTTCTGTGATAGACGCCTAGTTTCCCGATAGTTGGAACCTATGGAATCGTTTAAGTGTAAATAAATTGCCCATTTCGTGAAGATTCTTATTACATGAAAACAAATAAAAGAATAATAAAATACGACATTTTAAGCGACTGGTCAACAAAAATGCTCATAGAATCATTTAGTAACCTCTTGCAAGCGATAATATGACGAAAATTTGTAAATTTGTAAATGGTAAATGGTATAAAAGAACACGTTTTAGATTGCGCAATAAAACCATGCTGTTACAACTCCTCATGGACCAAGACTTTAACAACATAATAAAAACCTAGGAAACTTTGTGTGCTCATTAAATAAATTATTTGTAAATTTGAATAAATGCCAGACTTTACATCCGAAAACAACATATTTTTCTTGAATATATACATATTTTAAACAAAATAAGAATAAAAATACCTTCTCCCTGAATATTTGTTTATCATGCATTCTACAATTGCATCTCTTGTGCATGATGCATTCATTTTCTTATTGTAACTGCCTCTTTACTATTGTATTAGTATTTTGTTTATTATGTACTCATGTTGTCATGTTTTACATGAACTGAGAAAATGAAAATAAACTGTTTCAAACTGTCATATAAGAGAAATGATCACGGAACCAATTTATTTTCTATAGACAATGACACAAAACCAATTAGGGGTCAGTGGTGGGATCGTTGCTTCAAGTTCATTTATTTAATTTAATTATTATTGTCAAGATATGGCACTCGAACAGTTATCAAGCTTAAGAAAATGTCTTATGACAAAAACGACGTTGGAATACATGTCATTTCAAATCAGCAAGTTTCCCGATCGTCTCCACATCGCAGATATCACCACGAGATCTAACCGTTCCTCCTATTCTGCAATTACAATAATTGAGTCAAGATGAGACTTGATAGCCAGTATGTCATTTGAAATCTGTTTTATTAGCCGTAGTTGGAAATAACCAGGAAGGATGCAGATCGACAAACCATTTAATACGCATGAGTATTCACAAAACATTTCAACTGATGAGTTTGTAATTCTGTTTTCGATAATGCCATTTTTCGACCGGGATTGTATAACAAAGAAACGGAACAATGTATAGAGAATGTAAGGCAATATTTCCTCAGTCTGATCGTTATTTCATAATGTTCGTTGACGAGTAAACTGATAGCATAAACATGTTATTGTGTATCGCGTAATACGACAGATAAATCGACAGTACACGTACTTGAGCATTGACCTCTGTTCTAACATTCGATGGACTTGTATAGCCAGACTCTAACACCCTATAAGATAGTCTGAATGCCACAAGGTAGAGCACCCGAGATACCTCACCCGTCATCGCCGTGACCGGTTTGATAGCATGGGTGGAATACACAGAGCAGAAGACAAATACTATACAAAAAATTTACGAATTAAGCATATTGTGTCTGGAACGAAGTACGTTAAGCTTAATCAAGCACACATCTTCCAACCTTCAAGAAAATGTACACATGGCAAAAAGGATGATCTTATATTCAGCGAACACGTTCTTGCAGATGTTTTAACCCTTTCATCGACAATGTATCGGTTCGGTAAGAAATGGTAAACTAAAATACAGTACTGATGTACGACGAAACAAACTTAGCAGCGCATGTATTTCACGTTGCATGACTGCTAGCGTTTCATTAACAAGCATTGTGGCATTTCTGTTCATGATCGAAAGCATCTTTACCGACATGTTGAAAGCTGTGTATTGAACTTTGTCTCGTACATACTTGTACCAAAAATAAACCTGGTAAAGGGGGCATTGTGGTCAAAGGTAACTGCCTCTGACGATTGTGGGTTCGAATTCCGCATTAAGCAAGGTTGACTGCATTGAACAGGATTGAAACTTAGCAATCCCAGAAACAGGTGAGAGTGCTGGAAGCTGTCACATTGAGTGTGATTAATATAAATTGTAGAACTGAACTTGTTTCACATACAGTGTGATATGAATTAGTTAAAACTAAACATACATGGTCATATTCATGACATTCAACGGGCAATATCTCTAAATCTTGACCACGAAAAACATGTCCCCTGCACTTTACTCCATATTTCCTCACGTGACTGAAGCCATTGGCGATATCATTATACTTATTCAACCCCAACACTATTTTGTAATTACCTTCAAGAGGAATGTACAATGTTACGATTAAAATTTAATAAATCATAAACGCATCGTTATCGATCAAATAAGTAGGAGACAAATCTTATCCACTATGACAATTATGTGTATGAAAATGGTACAATATATAGTAAATAATCAGTCGTTTTAAAATACCGTAGACTGTCCTCTTTTAAAAGAGTATACATGAAGTTGTGGTAAAGACATTTGCTTTCTCACTGTTATATATCTTCAAAGTATTCCTTTGACATTAATGCAGCTTGGTTGTAGATTTGCAACTTTAGCCGCTTATTAAATTCGAATCCGTAAATTAAAGTTGATGTGAATTGCAACTTGCTCTACGTAACCCTCTAAGAACTCAACAAACTCTCTTCATCAGCAGTATCATTTTGTCCTGAAGTAATGTACCATAAATTTAATCTCATCACAGCTACAACCTCCTAGCAACAGGTGGTCGGGAAGATGACTGCTTATTTGATCAAATTAATTCCTTAGCGCATCGGTCTCGCCACAAAAACCTAAAGCCATTGATACCACAGATGTCGTGTCCTTGATTACGTTCACATGACAGATAGACCGTTAAATACAGGCGAGTGACAAGGCTTAAATACAGACGAAATCTCATTTGCAAAATCACTGTTTTCTTGACAATTCACTAGCGGAGAGACCTGTAAGGATTAGCTACTTTGAGATTTAAAACCAGTGTAAGTTATTATGAAGACTTGTGAACGAAGGTGCAAGCAAAGATCACATTTTATACACAAGCATTTTTTTACGTAATAAGTTCGATCTTTGATAATTAACTCCGTACTTTCTTGCATATGCTATTGACTGTGAAAACGTCCAACATAAAATACATATGAAAACTTTTTTATATGTTCAAGTACGCTTAATGACGCCTTAATGTCATTCCAATAATCCTCCCAGATTTTTTAGAATTTCTGATTAAGGACACCGACAATACCTACTTTCGGTGCAGGAAGTCAATATCAAACTAACAGAATGTTTAGTAGTGAAATGGAAATGCAATTCAGATACATGTAGTCTGAAACAACACAATAGCTATCAGAGAGCAAAATAAGAAACAAGATGCGTCCATAGGACACGGATGCCCCCGCAATGGGCTTTTCAGAAGAATGCAATCACTTTGTTTGTAAAGGTCGAATGATTATGAAGCAATATCAATTGGAAAACCAACAAAACCTACAAAAAAGTCTACAACTCCTCCAAATGTTGAGAGACTGTAACTGAAATTAAACTGGACCTGTATTGTATTATCATATACGTATGTGCCCAATTTAAATTGAATACACCTATTCTTTCAATAGTTATTGATCGGAAACCAATTTTTGCACGGACGGACGTACGGACGGACGGGGGTAACACTTTGTGCACCTTCACCATTCCTAGAATGGCGGGGCATATAAATATGACACCGCTTTAGTACTAGCAATCGTATTCTCTTATCAACTGTATCCAACAGAAACATTCGTGATGCTTATGATTAATTGACCCTTCCTCAAACGCACTGTAGCCACGCCCACCTTAGCAACAGTTGCTCGTTGTAACTACGTTAGACAAGCGCTTTACAAAATGGCGACCGACAATAATAAACGGAGTGTCTTCCAAGCGATTTTGCGTTGAATTATCGTTGTGATCAAACTTTGACTCTGCATATTACGCCTGTCTGTGTTACTGATAAGAAAGAAATACTCAAAACCGTCTGTGACAGACCAAAAATGATCAAAGAAAAATCAACATCATAGCTAAGCGTCTTATTGGAATGGACATATTTTATACTACAGCCACAAATAAATGCACAAAATTGACATCTTTTGAATAATATAAGGATAATTTGTAATGTCTATTATGATTTGACATAAAAAATATTTGTTAAAAGTCCATGTGGTAAATATTTTGTTTTGAAATTGACAAAATAGTCTGTTTAATAAATAATTTAGAGAGTGGACAGACATTACAATATTAGGATTATTTCTCAAATCATTAATAAATCATTCAATACATATTTCTAGAAATTATGCCTTAAAGAAACAAGGCCAGTTCTGGCTCGGACAAATTATATAATATTACGCAATAGGCCTCAACAATATTGTCCCCTCTGTGCACTATCTAGATATCAATCTTGTCCAGACCCATAATCAGCATTTCTCTCTATCTGCCCCAGCTGGAATCCAATATACATCCAATCAGTGCTTCCTGTCACCATCTGACACATATATACAGTACAGTTATGAAGTGTCAAATATTTCTATAGACTTTTACTAAAATACCATTGATCAGGTCTGTGTTGAATGTTATAAAATGTGTATATTATTTTAGAACTTAGTTCAACATAGGTGTGATTTGTAGGGTTTAAACACGATGTATTACTAAGTTCTGCCCTATCATAAACTGTAAACACCAGTGTAAATGAAATAATGAAGACATCAGAACTTTTCTAACTCTTATAAATTACGTTTTCAAGACAGAAATACTAAACAGTGAGTAACCAATACCAGTAAATCACCTGTATTTTCATTTTTCACTAGTATTAACAAAAATATAAAAAAAATCTGCATATATGTTTATGGCTAAACTATCTTCTAATCTCAATAATTATTGATGTTATAATTGATTCTGGGCATTTTTTGTTTTACAAACTAGGCATTTATAACTAATTTATAAAGTAATGTCCACCCTAAGCAAATGGAATATTCAAATACTTACCCACGGACCTATACATATGGTGACTTACCTAAATGCTGGTAAAAGTCAAATATTGTAGTTTATCAAAATAACAATAATGTTCATTCAACACGCAGATATATTGACCATATCAGACATTATATAAATTGCAACTTATTAAACCAGAAGATGAGAAGGACAGTTTGGTGAAATAAACCTTCACTGCTTTCTAATTATTGATTCGAATGACATAATTAATCAAGAATTTAGATAATCAGTGTAAAATTGTTTAACAGTTTGTTGTTGCTTGCATATATGTATGTAAAACAAACATATTTTATGTTGTTACATCTTGTTTCTTTATCTTCTAGGGTTATGTTTTTCATTAATGTCTAATGTCTGCCCCCTCCCAGTAAAGCCGATATAAATAAATATTTCAATGTTTCTAGTCTCTCCGGATATCTGCTGTCCGAATAACACAATCCGTAGCTGAAACTTTTCACCATTGTCACATATTAACATACTATAATATAATAACAATGCTGTCATCATCAGAAATCTATTAAACCTTATTTTTTATCGCGCGATAATCTCTTCCTGTTTGTCTAAGGTTTGTCTAAGGTAAGCGAGCTGCTGGGGGTGTGTCGGAATCCCGTTATCTGATTGGCCAATCGGCCTGTCAATCAAATATCTGAGGAAGGGTCAATTATGCATGAGTTTTGCATGATCAAATAGTTCATTTATATTAGGACGGACTACTAGTATTTACTGGCCATATTTATTACGAAAGATTGACAGTTCCACACAATGCCTTAGAAAACTGCCAATTTATGAACAATAGAGTCGCTTGCAAGAGAACTCTCAGTGACACTGTTATTACTCTCAACGCGATGTATCTAACACTAAGTATTTATGTTGCCACGTAAATCACATCAAATACAAACTGTTCAATTTCCTGTCATGCTGTCAATGGATGTATAATACTTACTGTCCAGATTAATCTCAGGGTGTGATACAAGAAATGATCGAATGTTTGTTTGATATGGACTTGTTTACTAGGAAACATTATCCACTACTTGTCACTCTGTGATCTCTTTCTATAGTATCCTGAATAAGCCATTGATATGACACGTATACCAAATTACCACGTTATGTTAAATTGCAAACTAGAGGTCAATGTTCGGTCAGCAATTTCAATGAAATCAATATCAACATTGAACCATAAAGGGTATATTTTCGTATACTCATCCATTTTCTTTTCAATCGGCGATGTCGAAACTATTGCTTTTTAGCTTCGACTGAAATGGTAATCTTGATAAAAGCATGCATCTTGAAACGCCGCTTCAAGACGCAATCAAGGCAATGGCCTTATCTGATTATGACTTATACAATTGTTGCCCGGAAACTCGGTTGATAATTTTCGATATTCAACTACTTTACTTCCGCAAGGAACCGATGATGCCTGGTCGTCATATTGCTGGCACGTATACAGTAATTAGTTCATTTCAGAGGAAAAGTAAATGCGAAATGGACACACTGATATATATTATTTTTCGAAGAAGAGATGGTCACAGCTTCACGTAAACAAAGGATGATCTACAAAATCATTTACTATAAGGCGATATTAGGTGTCAAAAAGGCATGACATATTTCATGTAATTAATATAAAAGTGAATAATTATTATAGTGTCACCCATGTTGAAAGGGCCAGCCATTTCTGACTTATGAGCCACTTTCTTTCTGAGCACATTTACTTCCCTATTCCTATCCTTTAATCCACGGCACCAGATAGGGATTCGAAAGACGGTAACCATAATTTAACTAGATGGTGGATCACCCCATCAGGACGGACCCCACCGGGATTCAAAACTTCGACCTCCCGCTCCCAAGGCGGATGCCTAAACCACGGGCCACGGGTGACGGTAAACATTTTTTACATAATTGGTATTGAATGACATTCTTTCTGACGAAAGTATTCCTTACTTCGCTGAATTTGATATAATTTTCAATAAATAAATCATTTAACTACTATTTACTTGCATCGAAGCAACTTCGCTGTCACAGATGAATGCTAGGCATAAACTGTCGAATGAGACGATTTGTGACAGTGTCATTCCCTGTGTGTAACCAAACACTTTAAAATTAAAATCCCTACTTTTGTTTTGATGTCTAAAATCGGCTACCTTCGGTTTAAAACAAGCCAGTATCAAACTAGCATATGTTTTTGTCATATGAAATGCAATTGGGTAGTTTGAATCTACAAAATATTCATCTGAGGAATAGAAAAGAAAACATGTCAAGTCGCTTTAAATTGTCGTATTTCTTCTTCTATCAGATGAAATCAATCAATGACCAAAGCAAAATATTATTAATTGCTCTTTGTCATAGGGTAACATTTAAATTATCAATTTTACTTGAAGAAATGAAATACTAGTAATACCGACAGCCGCTTTCTCATCTCGTACTTCCAAATATATTTCTAAGAAGCAATTTTGCCTAATTCAATATTTCAGTATTTTGAAAGTGCACATATAATGCATTTTCGTAAAAGAATGCTTCATACCAATATATTCTCCTGAAACGACAGTTTACAATACTGTAACAAATGAATTTTACGAAGAAAATGTTTTATTAATGTTTTGGTTTTCAAATTACAACATTATAGCATGCAGAGAGTGCATGTTGTGTTATGTTGAAAACAGACCTAATTAGCGTATATGGTCAGATGCTTCATTACAATCCTATATTTATATACAATGTTGATATAATAATTTTAAGTATTGACTTTTCATGTGGAACATGGCTTTCTGAAATCACTTAAGAAAAAACTCATTTTAATTGTAGTTTTGGTCATTTGATTTTTTTTCGATTTTTCAAAAAAATGTACACACCTGCTAGCCCTGTTATTTGGTCATTTCGTCCATACAATAAGCCATGTGGCACGTAGTATGCTCCGTCTGAATAACTCACCTGGGGCTTTATGCGAAGGGGATTTTTTCAAGGCCTCACAAAGGTACATGAAAGTTTAAATGAAACAGATGCTCACAGTGGAATTAGGCACCGTGCTAACTTGTCCAACACAGACATTTAGTTAGCCTCCATGTATTTTGAGGTAGCACTAAACCTCGAGCATGGCAAGAAGACACATCTGACATTAATAACAACAAACCTCCTCCAAGAATCAATAATAACAACAAACCTCCACCAAGAATCAATATATAACAACAAACCACCACCAAGAATCAATATATAACAACAAACCTCCACCAAGAATCAATATATAACAACAAACCACCACCAAGAATCAATATATAACAACAAACCACCACCAAGAATCAATATATAACAACAAACCACCACCAAGAATCAATATATAACAACAAACCACCACCAAGAATCAATATATAACAACAAACCTCCACCAATAATCAATATATAACAACAAACCACCTTCAAGAATCAATATATAACAACAAACCACCTTCAAGAATCAATATATAGCAACAAACCACCATCAAGAATCAATATATAACAACAAACCACCACCAAGAATCAATATATAACAACAAACCTCCACCAATAATCAATATATAACAACAAACCACCTTCAAGAATCAATATATAGCAACAAACCACCATCAAGAATCAATATATAACAACAAACGGCCACCAAGAATCAATATGCATGTATAACAACAGAATACACAATTATGACTATTTTTTCCGAATATCTGCACGATGGCCATATTGTTTGACAGTTCCATTAGTATATCGTCGTATTAAACCTAACACCTAAAAATGTATTACTATGATAACCTATAAGCTGTCTGCTGATAACAATGTATGCTTTGTCTGGTGTATGTAAACTAGCAATGTGTATGTCAAAGATAAAAAGAATTAAGAGTCATGTCTGTGTGGGACACATAAATTAAACTGAATTTGCTCAGTCGCCTGTCCCATTCGTTTCTATTCCATACATAATAATAAGCGCATCATCGTAAATATGTGATATTGACAAACACTTCTTCAATATTTCAGTCAAGTACGTATTTAAGTTGACTTAGCAAATGTTCATTGGTCCCCAAACTGTACTACTCTGTTCCTCAGCAAGCACTGGCAACTTTCCCCCACACGAATCGGGGGGGGGGGGGGATAACAATCGGATGCATTATCTTCAATTAAAGTGTCAAGGAGAACATATATCTCATTCAACTTCAAAATTAGCGATCGAATGCTCTACTGACTGAGCTAGCCGGACTGGACAGTTTGTAATGATGTACAGAGCTTGAACATACATGCATTTCTATAAATGTTTCTATCCACATTATTATACATAAGCTTTTTTTCGGAGCACCCGTACTTACATGGCTTTACTATTTGCATATCAGTGTTGTGTAAACCAATCAAATCTTACGTAAACCAATAAACCAATTTCTCTTCAACCAAACAACGTTTGTAAACTTGACGCGGATTGGTTAACCTTTCGATATGGGATACGCTACCTTACCGAAATTCAATTTCGATGAATTTACCGAAATCCATTTTTGACCTGGAGAGACAAGCATTCGTAACATCTCGGCAATGTTTCATCTTGCACAACAAATCTTAACCTTCAAATTGTGCCGACCATCTTTTTTCAAGATATGTCTTGTTTATTAAGCATCCTGCACATCTCTTTTACCCTCATCATTAACTAACAAACCTGATGCGTTTGCGTTTTATTTCCAAACTGATAGCTTCTTTGGACTTTCCTGATTGTATGTCTGTATTTTCCTAAATATGCCATAGTAACACATATCTTAAATAATTGTCTTTTAACATGTATTTTTGGCACTAGTGTGGGTATTACTGATAAAGTACACAACGCCCAGCTGACCCGAGTGTGATACATCAAGTATATCTTGTTAAAAGATAACACACGTATCTTAACGAACCGAGTGATCAAATATCATTAACAAAAATACATGTTCCGAGTACAAGTTCTTAGCTTCAAAATGTCAGGAATCCTTAAATTGCAAAAGATCGATATTGTTACGTTTGTTTACGTGGCGACATTTTATTTAACAAAGACACGACTCAAGGTCAAATACCAACTTTATGTTATTGACACCGACAGTTTCATTTGCTGTACAATGGCAATCAAATGTTATCTGATCATTTTCTTCTCTATCACGTTCATCTTATGCTATCCTTTTCAGTCCGCATGAAGGTTCAGACCAATGATATAAGTCAGATAAAATTTTCTCGTTTCTACAAAAAATTTACTTTCTCTAAAAACAATGTAAATCAGAGAACGAAAGGCGTACATGCAAAGTATTAATGAGTTGTCAAGTAGTCATTGCAAAGTGTTCAAAAGAATACCTCAGTGTAAGGGGTTATGTTAAAATACATGGCGTCTTTGTGGCGTAAATGTAATGTTGGCAACAGTTCCTTGTTAGTTTCTTTCCGGCCTAATTTTAGTTACTGGACAATTTCCTGTTATTGTTTTTATTCCTCTCCACCATTAATTCAAACGGCCGCTGATCAAATAGATGCTTTTAGTCAATAGAGAAAATGATATGAGACGATAAAAAGACATATCTCTGTAATATGCCAACACAACCAACTATATTAATCATACAATGTACTTTACTTTTGTAAGATTAAGTCTGAACTAGAATCCTTGGAATATGTTCGTAATTACAGGATTCAATATTAGTCCGGTCCGAGATTAATTATTTTGATGTTCATCCATTTAAACTTCCGTAAGAATCAAAGATGTAATTTTGTCGCCTTGTTACCGCTGGGTAATTAAGTTCGTTTTACGGAGAAAAACACTCGTCTATTAACGTGATTGAGTGCGGGATAATTAACACCACATCTATTCACGAGTCGATATAAGTGACACAAGTGATCGACGGAAGAAGTGTGTTTGAAAAATAAGATCCGTGGTAGTCCTATATTTGCCCTGGATAGATTTTTTGCGGACAAATTTTCGTAGCATTATTTCCAGAACCCAATAACTTGTTTTTCGTCTTTTTGAGAAAAACAACTTTAAAGTTTTACCCTCTTGGCATAATTGTTATATACGGGGTTGTAGAAATACATTTTATTTAAGCTATGTGCGTTCCAGACCAATATAAGGAGTAAAGATAGACAGAGCTTGGAAAGCCGGTTTCAATGATACCAAATACTCAAAAACACCAACATTTGAGTAACGGTGTTCTGAAGTTATAAAGGCGACGATTAATATTAGGAAATGACAAACAGTCTGTGAAATAACAATTTATTATCAACGGTTTCGGGAAAACAATGTTGACGGTGATTTTGTCCGATTGACTTTCAGACATTTCGAATTTCAAAATGTCTGAAACAGGCGCCGAAATGGCAAAGAACATATGATTCGGAATCTATATCTTTTCTCTTTCCACACAGAGTAGAGCAACTAAACGAAAGTTATAGGCGGAATGAAGTGACCTGTCCAATTTTTTTAGAACCTTATGGCTCTCAACGGAGAAAAAAGCACCAATTGTACCATTGATTTTGATTACGGCCATGATTTGATTTGTCCATGTCAACTCTAATATTTAAAGACTGAGAATGTGTTGTAATATTATCATAATTTAATTTATAACCAATTCCTTTTGAAATATTTTAACTGGTAAATTAAATCAGAAGTTGTTAAAAGACCCGCTTCATGCATAACGAATCACTGACGAACTTCCGAATTCAATTATGAAAAGTTAACGCAATTTTAATGAATTTTTAATTTAAGAAATAAACTAGCCAAAACATTGACGCTAGACTAACATGACATTTGTTTGTAATCAGAACATAGCTCCTATTTTACAAGAATGAATGAATAAAATTGAGTAGGAAGTGTCACCCAACGAGTTTGCTGTTAGTGTCACCCAACGAGCTTGCTGTTAGTGTCACCCAACGAGCTTGCAGTAAGTGTCACCCAACGAGCTTGCAGTAAGTGTCACCCAACGAGCTTGCAGTAAGTGCCATCCAACGAGCTTGCAGTAAGTGTCACCCAACGAGCTTGCTGTTAGTGTCACCCAACGAGCTTGCAGTAAGTGTTACCCACCGAGATTGCAGTAAGTGTCACCCAACGAGCTTGCAGTAAGTGCCATCCAACGAGCTTGCAGTAAGTGTCACCCAACGAGCTTGCAGTAAGTGTCACCCAACGAGCTTGCAGTAAGTGCCATCCAACGAGCTTGCAGTAAGTGTCACCCAACGAGCTTGCAGTAAGTGTCACCCTACGAGCTTGCAGTAAGTGTCATCCAACGAGCTTGCAGTAAGTGTCACCCAACGAGCTTGCAGTAAGTGTCACCCAACGAGCTTGCAGTAAGTGTCACCCAACGAGCTTGCATTAAGTGTCACCCAACGAGCTTGCAGTAAGTGTCACCCAACGAGCTTGCAGTAAGTGTCACCCAACGAGCTTGCAGTAAGTGTCACCCAACGAGCTTGCAGTAAGTGTCATCCAACGAGCTTGCAGTAAGTGTCACCCAACGAGCTTGTTGTAAGTGTCACCCAACGAGCTTGCAGTAAGTGTCACCCAACGAGCTTGTTGTAAGTGCCACCCAACGAGCTTGTTGTAAGTGTCACCCAACGAGCTTGCAGTAAGTGTCACCCAACGAGTTTGCTGTAAGTGCCACCCAACGAGCTTGCAGTAAGTGTCACCCAACGAGTTTGCTGTAAGTGCCACCCAACGAGCTTGTTGTAAGTGTCACCCAACGAGCTTGTTGTAAGTGTCACCCAACGAGCTTGCAGTAAGTGTCACCCAACGAGTTTGCTGTAAGTGCCACCCAACGAGCGTGTTGTAAGTGTCACCCAACGAGCTTGTTGTAAGTGTCACCCAACGAGCTTGCAGTAAGTGTCACCCAACGAGCTTGTTGTAAGTGCCACCCAACGAGCTTGCTGTTAGTGTCACCCAACGAGCTTGCAGTAAGTGTCACCCAACGAGCTTGCAGTAAGTGTCACCCAACGAACTTGCAGTAAGTGTCACACAACGAGCTTGCAGTAAGTGTCACCCAACGAGCTTGCAGTAAGTGTCACCCAACGAACTTGCAGTAAGTGTCACCCAACGAACTTGCAGTAAGTGTCACCCAACGAACTTGCAGTAAGTGTCACCCAACGAGCTTGCAGTAAGTGTCACCCAACGAACTTGCAGTAAGTGTCACCCAACGAACTTGCAGTAAGTGTCACCCAACGAGCTTGCAGTAAGTGTCACCCAACGAGCTTGCAGTAAGTGTCACCCAACGAACTTGCAGTAAGTGTCACCCAACGAACTTGCAGTAAGTGTCACCCAACGAGCTTGCAGTAAGTGTCACCCAACGAACTTGCAGTAAGTGTCACCCAACGAACTTGCAGTAAGTGTCACCCAACGAGCTTGCAGTAAGTGTCACCCAACGAACTTGCAGTAAGTGTCACCCAACGAACTTGCAGTAAGTGTCACCCAACGAGCTTGCAGTAAGTGTCACCCAACGAGCTTGCAGTAAGTGTCACCCAACGAACTTGCAGTAAGTGTCACCCAACGAACTTGCAGTAAGTGTCACCCAACGAGCTTGCAGTAAGTGTCACCCAACGAGCTTGCAGTAAGTGTCACCCAACGAACTTGCAGTAAGTGTCACCCAACGAACTTGCAGTAAGTGTCACCCAACGAACTTGCAGTAAGTGTCACCCAACGAACTTGCAGTAAGTGTCACCCAACGAGCTTGCAGTAAGTGTCACCCAACGAGCTTGCAGTAAGTGTCACCCAACGAACTTGCAGTAAGTGTCACCCAACGAACTTGCAGTAAGTGTCACCCAACGAGCTCGCAGTAAGTGTCACCCAACGAACTTGCAGTAAGTGTCACCCAACGAGCTCGCAGTAAGTGTCACCCAACGAACTTGCAGTAAGTGTCACCCAACGAGCTCGCAGTAAGTGTCACCCAACGAACTTGCAGTAAGTGTCACCCAACGAACTTGCAGTAAGTGTCACCCAACGAACTTGCAGTAAGTGTCACCCAACGAGCTCGCAGTAAGTGTCACCCAACGAACTTGCAGTAAGTGTCACCCAACGAGCTCGCAGTAAGTGTCACCCAACGAACTTGCAGTAAGTGTCACCCAACGAACTTGCAGTAAGTGTCACCCAACGAACTTGCAGTAAGTGTCACCCAACGAGCTCGCAGTAAGTGTCACCCAACGAACTTGCAGTAAGTGTCACCCAACGAACTTGCAGTAAGTGTCACCCAACGAGCTCGCAGTAAGTGTCACCCAACGAACTTGCAGTAAGTGTCACCCAACGAACTTGCAGTAAGTGTCACCCAACGAACTTGCAGTAAGTGTCACCCAACGAGCTCGCAGTAAGTGTCACCCAACGAACTTGCAGTAAGTGTCACCCAACGAGCTCGCAGTAAGTGTCACCCAACGAACTTGCAGTTAGTGTCACCCAACGAGCTCGCAGTAAGTGTCACCCAACGAACTTGCAGTAAGTGTCACCCAACGAGCTCGCAGTAAGTGTCACCCACCGAGCTCGCAGTAAGTGCCACCCACCGAGCTTGCAGTAAGTGCCACCCACCGAGCTCGCAGTAAGTGCCACCCAAGAGCTTGCAGTAAGTGTCACCCAACGAACTTGCAGTAAGTGTCACCCACCGAGCTTGCACTCAATTCAGAAACATAGGGGGGCATCTTAATACATAGTTTACATATAAGGCAAACGGTACACAAAACATAAACCTAAGTGATGGGGAAATGATCAGTGCTGCCCCTTTTAACGATCCGTTACAGAAACGCATTTAGTCTGTTTTATGTTCAAGCATCGCTGCCATTCTTCAGCGATAATGAATGAAGCAGGATGCATGTTTATAGACTAACGAGTTCTATACGATCGATCTGTTTAGTATTCTGGTTTTGAACATTTCCCGAGCTAAATGCATGTATATTTTCCTGAAAGTACTTCAACGAATGAAAACGCGAGCGTCTACATGATTTTGAATCTAGTTTAAACGTATTCAGAATGGGCTTAATTTAATCTATTGAAATCATTTCTTCAGCCAGCGACACGGATCACGCAATGAATGATCTTAACGAACATTTGAACATATGCATAGGCTAACTATGTAAATCATTTATTGTAATGTTGGTTACTGAATTTTTCATACTTCTTCAAATTGAGATGAACGCTGAATGAACTGAGAATGAGTCAATCGATACAAATCTGGATTAAATGGAGTTTGGAACCTGAAAACATGAACATTTTGGTAATTTTCATGACGTCATTGCGACAGACCAACTCAATGCTGTGATTTGATTGGTCAACATAAGTACATACGCATTAATAAGTTAAATGGTAAACTTCAATATGGGACTGTTGATGATAGTACTGACGTATCGAGACGAATTTGTATTAACGATGTTTATTTGGACTTTAAATGACATATTCTTGTTCAAAAATACATTTCGTGTTGTAAAATGTTGACTTATGGGTAATAACACCTCCATTATCAACATATTTTAAGAAACAAACTACATATACTTTGCGAAAAATACATTTAAAGTGGTTACAAGAAATATCTTGAAAATATGGTGGGCGCAATTTGGACGTTAAGATTTGTTATGCCACATAACAAATGCTGTGATGTTACGATTGCTGGTCACTCCAAATACAAAATGGATTTCGATAAATTCACAGAAATTCAGTGGATTTCGGTAAGGTAACGTACCCTTTATCGAAAGGTTAACCAATCCGCGTCAAGGTTACACACGTTGTTCTGTTGAAGAGAAATTGCTTTGGTGGTTAACGTAAGATTTGATTGGTTTACATAACACTGATATGAAAATACCAAATCCATGTGGCCGAAAAATAGTGATTAGGCTCGTATTATCTGTCGAAATCAATACTTAGTAGAATAAGATATTTATGAGAAATATGGTTATGTAGCAAATATATGTATATTCTTTTTGGATTGTAGACCTATATTTAATTTATTTTGTAATCGTGCAGCTTTTATAGTGTTTGCAATTACTATATTTGTTGTACACAAATATATCCTCAAAATCTTCTCTTAAATCGGTTTCATGGAGGACATTCGCCTAGTACTAATATCAGCAACATTTTATTAATTGTTCAAGTTTAGACCGTTTGATTTCTTATTTTATTTGACAGACTGTCAAATAATTCAAGCGATGTCATTTCCTCTATCAGAAATATTGCCCCTCGTGGAACTGAATAACAAAAGAAAGACCTCTCAGTGACCTTTCACTGTCAATAACAAATCAGAAGTACTTCATTCGTGCACCTAAATTATTTAAAAAAAAAGGATTTCTAATTGATTGTCATTTCATCAATGGGAAAATGTTACTTAGCGTCTATGCAAACCGTAAAGGCGTGAAGCCCGGTATCCACTGGAGTGGTATTGTTCATTCTAAACTATATCTCGGCATGCATTTCGATTAATTGACTCTTACAATTTTGACATTTTATGTGAAATGGCAATAAGGGTGATATAGTTTATAGGTTTATCAGTTATACAGAACTTCCAGTAAACAGACTTGTTATCTTTGTGTTCACTGTCAGGGAAACATTCATTCATATCAAGTATTGCTTCTATCATAGTTAATACTTTCAGGGCTGGTATAGTTCATTTCATCCGTAACAGGAGGAACATGGACAGTCTTTTCTGTGATACAGAAATAGGTCAATGATCCAATCCCTTAATTACACGATTCAATACGTATCCGGAAACTAGATTAATTATATTCATTGGCGATACTAAGTGCCACAGAAGTTAAAAGATGTAACACTGCTGTGCCCTTTCTTCTTTAATTAATAAGTTTTGTGTCACGAAAAAAAATCCCCAGGCGTTTTCAAGTGATTGAGGAGAGTATACTTCACGCCAAATTTACTTGCCTACAGATGAATGGAGTGGCACACTGTAGACACAAGTGTTTTCATTGTTATGTAGCTAAGAACTGTAAGAGTACACACGAATCCATTGAATCGAAAATTTCCGAATCTATAGAAATGGCTTGTTAGGTAGTTTTAATGAAAACTCCGTATTGTTTTGGGGTGATACAGAACTATGTATAAGGCATCTCTTGATCATACATTTCTAATAGAATATATTGTTTTACAAAAGTATACATCGAAGTCGAGCAGAATTTGCCACATACAAATTGCACAGTATCTCCAAATGTTACATAAATGCATACACAAAAATAATGGCAGACTAACTATAAGGTGTTTTTGTATTTCTGACAAAATACTGCTTATCAGACGACTTACTTTTGTGTTCGTTATTTCGATTGTCTCGGCTGTACGCCATTTCAGTTTTTCAGTTATATACAATTATTGTCGTTTGACCTAACCAGTGCTCCCGGTATACCAACCAGTCCTGACCTGCTCCTCCGCATGCAACTGACAAACTCTCCGCATTAGCGAGTTCAGAGGTAGAGGACAAATACCACTGGGAGCATTATCTTCAGTCACATTGTCACGTATTTTTGTTTCAGATCCATTGAAACAATTAGTATACCAAGTATTGAGTTTGAACTATCAGTATCGTATCTGACACCATGGAACAAATACAATGTTCATCCGGATTGCATCATATCCGTCCAATCTGCTTTATAAAATGCTTAAATAATCAAACATGCGATATGCTTGTAATTGTGCCGATTCATTTTAATGAGCATTTTGAATTCAAACGAGTTGTGCCTTAATAACACTTAGTGTCAAATGAAAATAATGTAAATCAATTTTTTTTTGATGAACTAGCTCGATTGATATTGCTTCATAAACAGTTGTTTTTTATTTTATTTAGGCATATTTCTGCATATATATGACAGATAATAAAGCCATTTAATTATTGTAATGGAATGGTGCAATCAGGAAATTGCCGGCATTTGCCAAGCAGAAAATGTAACTATTAATGAGATTAATTTAATTAGTGCCGCCGTATCAAAAGTGCGCTACATTCATATCGGAATCTTTATGAATAATCGAATCCATTAATCGACGGAATTATGACCATGCGATTCTCGAAGAATGCAGTATGTCACAGACAATCTATCAATGATATACCAGAACCTTGCTAAAATTGGAATTGTAATACGAGTCACCTGTAAATCTGTTTCAAAAAATATAGCCCCCTTGATGAAACATAGACCACGTAGTTGCCAATTCATATCCGATATTGCGATTCATTTCTACAAAGGGACTTAAAACAACTCTACCATTATTTGCCAGTCAACATTTTCGTGCAGTTTGAGGACTTTAGGACAACTACTTGTCAAGGGCTTCAACTCAACAGTTACGTGTCAGATACACCTAATTAACATTTGTGACTATCTGTCTCATAGTTTAGAAGCCGAGTGCCTGCTACAATATCATTAAGTATTTATTTGAGTAAATCAGGGGCCACAATTGCCATAACAGTCCTGATACTATTAAAAAAAAAGTTAGGTGCATAACTTCACTTGCCAATTAACATTCCTTTAAAGTTTGCCAATACTCCGCTGCCACAAGATTGTCGAAACGTTCGTACGTACCTAGGTATGCTCCTCTCGTACGTACGGCCGGACGGACAAGAGCGAATATATTCATATATATGCATCTCAAGCTCTATATCTTGGGGCATCAAATCGTATGACCATATGAGACTCAGTCACAGACTTGTAATAAAAGGGGAATATCAAAGCTACATACGTATAATAATAGAAAAAAGCTAGGCAGGTCCAGTATTCGGCTCGATTCTACCCGACACGTGCGAACGAAACAAAATGTATACATATGTATAGTTGCTATGTACATCATGCAATATATAAGGATATACCATGTGCTAAATAATCACTTGAATATAAAATTATAATTATGTTCCCTTGAAAAAGTCAAATTACGAAATCAACCACTTCCAGTCATCCGGCAAGTTTTCGTCCAACAGGTCTGTAACAGACAATATGACGTAATGAACATTGCTTAGTTGTACACTGTCATTGTTGTGCCAATTAGTACGTAATTCAACTAGAAAAATAAGAGCATCGACCGTCTCGAGTCTCAATTAGGGAAAGTTCTATATCTAAAGCAGTTCAGTAGGTGAATTTATCTGTCCGTAATCTTACGATTAAATGCCTACTTGTATAAGTCATAGAGGACGATGTAATTAGCCTTGCTGCTTTACAAACCATTCTCATAAAAATCACTCGAATGAAGAATCAGCGCAGTGGTCAAACATATGTTCCCTGGCAGTATACACCACCCATTTGTTAGTTTTGTGTAACTGCCTGTGTGTGCCTCCTCCCTTTGTCTACATATGACCAGGAAATTAAGCATTGTGAAAGCGGTCATGCCTGCTCCTTAAGTGGTCACTTTGTTTATAATTGTTTTAATAATCTAACTTGTTTTCTCCTTGATTACATATTATGCGCCCATTAAGTGTAACACTACATAGCACTGGATCTGTGTAATAAGCCGGTCTTAGTTCGGTGGTTGTTTTTATGTCCCGCCATTCGAAAAGTGGTAAAGGGTCATCAAGTGCTATCAAGGTCTGTCCGTCCGTCTGTGCGAACACTTGGTTTCCGATCAATAACTGTTGAAATAGTGAATGGGTTCAATTCCCTTTGGGCACATAAGCAAGCGATAATAAAATATAGATCAAGTTCGATTTCAGTTACAAACCACCTACGACCGGTGCAGTTATGACCCTTTTTCGAATTTAAAGCCAATAGCGAGTGTATCCGTTTCCTATCTAGTCCAAATTGAATCCCCAATATAAATATATTATTAGACATTTTTAAAAAGTAAACCCAATCTCTGAATAAAGTTTATTTATGCCACAACTTATAATTTCTGACGAGAACTACCATCAACTTCTGAACATGGTTATAACTATGTAACTCACAGAAACAATTGTGAATATATTACACTATTTGTTTAAGAACATCAGGTAGAACGCAACTTAGGTACAGACTTTAGTATTACGAGATATTGTGATTGACCGTTTTATTCATTCTTTTTTTGACACAATGTCACAAGAAGACTGGAACCTTACCAAAAAACATCCGAGAGAGAGAGATATAAGTCTTCGGTACACGCAATGAATTGTGCGCATAAATTGATTTTGAGAACTGTTCTGGCAGTTCATATATAGCAATAAATGTCTGCTATGTCATCAGAGAGTGGTTTTAAGTAATACACGCGTATGCTCGAGTTTGCATGCAATGTACAAAATGAGTTATTCTATACAATCATTCTGTCAGACGTTATACAAAGCCTGATAGAATGTCTCTTTAAAATATATAATAACGATAACAAGAAATATCTTTTAAAAAAGAGGGACGGCGCAATCTGAGTGTAGCAAATTTGTTGCAATATGAAGGTTACGATTTGGTGTGCAACATCAATAAAAACAAAACAAACCAAGACAAAACAATGTCAAAGCTCATGTTTTGTTCATGCGTAAAACGAAATCTGCGAAACGAAAACGAATGTAGTTGAATTAGTTGATATACAGAATGAAAGACGTCCCATATGTAGGGGAGTTGAACAGCGGGGACTATCTTACATATACGTGTACACTGTTCATTTTTGTTTGGTGAATGTGATTGCAGTAACTATCTTATCCCCTTTACCACCAAACAACTACTTCAAATTGTAATCGTCAGTAATGTGATTCTGCAAAGTCAACACATTGAACTATTTAAGCTTATTCATGAACCTCCCTGGCTTATAAGTAAATGACATTACTCTTCATGGCAAGATCAATGCGAATACAAAACAATTTTTCCTAATAGTGGAGCACAGGGAATAACCTGGCCGACCATAAGGGATACCTTAGGGGAATCAAAGATTATAAACAGGGAGGGGATCTAATGGTTGAAATTCATCACATGATAAGTACAGTAGACATTGCTCGAGCGACCACCTGTATGAGGCGACTTTTTTATTAAACGACCTCTTAAAGCGTGTTTAATATATATAAACGACATTTCTATAATGCGACCAGCGACCGCATTAAACCAGTCCCGACAGGTAAAATATATAGTTAAATAATCCATTAAACGACCGCATGCACTTAATCCCATGGGGCATTACACACCTGATTCACAACTGCAAACAAATTAATAAACAATTAGGCGTGATAAATGCGACCTGGTAATTACTCGGCGACATAGTTATATCAAAGGACTGAAGGTCCTGAGAGGCGCTTCCAAGGCATCCATAATTACGAAGCAAGTATTTTGATATAACATATTTAAAAATGATGAAACTGATAAATTATGTTCATATCGGGTAAATACTTAATATTTTATGACTAAACTTAATTAAATCGACTGACTGTGCATGTAATGAGACTGTAAGGTAGTAAAATTATATTAACATTTACCTTTGAACATTTCGGTACACTATATTTTTCTTAATCATTATAGTATGCTTGCAATGATCTTGCTTATTATGTATAGAATACTCAGTGGCGTCGCGACTGGGGCGGCAATGACGGTGTCCGCCGCCCCAATAATTCGGCATGCAACGGTGAACATTCCAAAGAAATGGTTCGGACAAAGAAAATCTGAACGGACGGCCTCACATACACTGGACTGCCATTGTGGCGACTTCGTCAAAAATAATCACTTGGAAGATAGTATAGTCATGTGAGATAAATAGTTATAGCAACTATCTGAATCATGTTTGAGTAAATTTGAATAAAATACCAATATAGATATGCTGTCTGTTTGCAAGCTTCACAGTGCACATAACATGTACATTGTAGTATAATTTAGAAATTCAAGATATTATGGAACAATAATTAATGCTTCATGCGCGGCGGAGCACTTTTTTACTTTTTTTTGAAACTGAATTATCTCATAACTAAAATATTAACTTCTGCATTTTTCAACATATGATACCCATTTTCCCAATTGTTCATGCTGAATCTGAATATTGTTTGTTTTGTTGTATCTCAAATACCAAATATTGTGTTGCTGTTATATTATTGAAAAGAATGACAATTCCATGTATTCTTGTTGTATTCAACGCAAAGTTTACGCCGTTCAGTGTTTCGGCATCAAGACTCCCATTCACGCAGAGCATGAACTTGTGCAACCGCTGTAGACATTATTTAATACTATGTTTAATTGATGTACAGTGTCTGCATGCTGTTGGTTTTAAATGATTCACTAGCAAACTACGCCGTTAATTGTTTCGGCATCATGACTCCCATTCATGCAGAGCATAAACTTGTTCAACCGGTATAGACAGTATTTAATACTATGTTTAATTGATGAACAGTGCCTGCATGCTGCTGGTTTTAATGATTCTCTAGCAAAACAAATAGTAAAATATCAATACTTTCCCTCAATAACTCAGACTGACATAACATTTTACTTGATATCAAAAAGCAATATTAAGATCGAATAAAGTAATTTTATTTCTTTCCGTTCCATTGTAGATTTTTGGTATCATCAACAAAATATAGAAACAGCAATGAATAACCTATACATAGCAGTAAAGTACAAATACAGTAGTATTTCTTCTCAAACATAGTCATCTACGAATTCAAAAGTGTGTGTATGTTCCGAAAATCCAGTATAACCACCGTCTCTCTGAATAGATACATATGAATGGAAAGAGGATGGTAATTATACGTTTTGATTGTTCAGTTGGACATTCATTTGTACTTAACCTTTCGATATCTATTAAGAGACCATTTTATTAAGCGACCACTTTTTGGCTGTCCCTTGGGTGGTCTCTTAATACAATGTCTACTGTATATATCTCCTAAGGAGATTTATACTAACACGTGCTCCGAACGCAGCTCCTTCAGTAGCTATATTCCAAGGGAGCTATGTAGGGTACGACATAGCACATGGTATGCCATATTAACAGTGCATGCCATCCCTACACATATCGTTAAGGTGAGAAATATAATAAAGAATGGAGAATTCTATGAAATGAAAACATTACTGCTATAACATAAAGGAATACAAGATACCAAACTTGTGGAGACTGGAAAACTGAAAAACAAAATCCAACATGGAAAACATTTCATATTATGAAGATTGGTTGAGTAGTTGCTAAAATGTTAACCATTCATTCCGTATTGACACAAAAAGACAGTGTTAGACAGACACGGATTAAGTTTGCCAAACAACTAAGCTGCTTCTCAGAACCTTTATCTCCTCGGAGCAATGTTAAAACCTCATTGTTTAAATTCTTTGAGTTTTACGCCATGATTCTACAGTATTTACCAGCCTTGCGTTCAGTTACGGCTAACAGTCGCGAACGTTACGATACTGTTTTGTTTTGTATCCCTGACCCGCCGTATCACATTCACTACACACGGGAACCAAATTGCAAACGTTATGAAACGTTAGCCGCAAACACCTTTACTGAACGACATTGTTTTTTGAGTTACCAACCAGTACTGACGTGTTCTTCCGCAGATAACCAACAATTGGACGTCATGAGGTAGCGGGGCAGAGGGCAAATGACGATATTGTCATAGAGAACATACGCCTTCACCCGGGTTGAAACCTACCACTTCCTGATTAACAGTCCAGTGATCTACAAACTGAGCTTGTGGGGCGGTCCCCATCTATTTAAGGATATGTTGCTCTTCTATGTGTTAGTATTCTTATCTACATATTTTCTTATCCTGTTTAGTTCCATAAATTTGATGTTCTGTTCCCCCTGAACGTGTTAATTTTATCGTACGAGTATGCTTCCCTATTTTCATCTACTTTCCTACTCTAGAGACATGTATCGGGATACATTGCTTGCCTGACGTTCAGTTTTAACAGTTTCAATCATTTCTTTGTAACTAAATATCTCACCTTTGATCGTCTAAATAACATCGACGGTCTCAAACTTGTAAATCGGACAGTAGTATAAACGTTAGCGTTATAAAACATTTTGTTTTCATATAACATTGTACACGATACGGATATAGTTGCTATCGCGAATAAACAACCGCATTAAAGAGAGACAAGAGGATGAACATTATTATTTCTAACAGACAACGTAATCAAGATACGCAAATGAATGCTGATTTCAATATGCATGCTTCGTTTCCATGCACTTTTAGACAAGCCTTCAGTTTTATCCCGTATTCTTATTTAGATACAATGCACGCAAACGATATTACAATGACTGAAGTAATTATCAGATTTATTCGTGACAAGACTGAACAGTCGGCTTGCAGATCTAACTTTCCGAAAAACCTTACTCTTTTTAGTGCTTATCTAACTTATCAAAATACTTATTGCTATAATAATGTTCATACATTTGTTCTTAAGGAAGGATTAAGTTGTTACAGGGAACGCCACATTCACTAGACAATGTCTCCCCATACAGATCCCAGGGAAACATTAGCAGTCGATGTGTGAGGGAAAATATCTATAGGATATATCTATCAAAGACAACCTTGGAGAACTGGAGGGGACAACAAGGGAAGAGAATGGAGGGAATATATTACTGGACAAGTTATGAGCGCAAGTTGGCCACGGACAGAAGGGCGGAGGAGAACACAAATATTACATTAGGTCAAGAAATTGTACCAGGAGAAATGTGAACTAAATATATATTTAAACATAAACGTAATTAATAATAATATAGCGATTTACAGCCTTGTAACTGTCAGTATAATCGCTTTTGCTGCTAGCTTAGCCCACACTTAAACAGGAAAAGGGAATAAAACATAATTGATATACTAAACAAATTGCAGTTAATAGCTGATCCAAATCGGTATCAACAGTAGTTTTTACATCGATCCAGTATGAACTTGCATGGTTAGACCATCCAAAACATTTAGCAGAACGGATAATCGATCTAGTCAGTCTATATAACATTCTACTGCTAAGTATGTTTCTGAACACCCAACTTAAATGTTTCAAACAAATACATAGTATAACAAGTCACCGTAGCACGTTCTACATTGCTATTCGAACAATATTTAAACAGAGCTACGAGCAAATAGTTCATTACTTTAATGACTGTCGTGTCATCAATATTTTTTTAATAGGTGCTGATAGGACACAGGCACAATGTATTTCGTATCAAGTGCACAAAGTGTAACAATCTGCAAATTAGCAGAGGCAAATATTATAGTCCTACTATTTGGAAATACTTTAGACCTGATATTTGTTTCGCTTCAAAGGAAGTTAAATAGTTGTTTTATTGCAACACCACAAACATGTTTGATTTTTTAATATATTTATAACAAAACATCTACTTTCACTCGATCATCACAAATAGCTTCCGAAATAAGCTATTACTATTCGAGATAAAGCACGACATACTCTGGATACATGTATCACGAATTATGACGATATGAGTTATCATTGTTATGAGTATTTAGTATTTATGGACTGTTGTTTTCCCGGAGGTCTGTGTGGAGAGGCATTGTCTTTTGAATGTAGCGTTCCCTGTAGCAACCTTTTCTCCTTTTCAGATAATCTTTTAAAACTAAAGCACTTTTAGCACTTATATAATTTAAAAACTCCAGAGAAACAACTATAAATAGGTTGTAGAAAAACACACATTTTTAGTTAAATTTAGCATTTAAAAAATAGCATAGAAATTAATTACACGGTAACAGAGCATGAGCAATTTCTCATAAATGTTATTTATTCTGATCAACGTATTGCATTTGCTCTTTGCACAAACACAAAACTGACAAGGAACGTGTTAACCCCACAGAAGAAAATTACCAAAGTATTTTGAAAATTAGTTATATGTGCATTCTGATAATATCATGGAAATCTCCAAAGTCTCATGCACACGAAAACCTTGTTTACTATTGCAATGAAAAGTTCACGCTAAATCGAGATTTCGGCTAAAAGATTACAGATTACAAATATTTTTTATTGGTAAGGTCATATACATTTTAAAAAAGACCGCTTGGGAAGTTGAAATATCTTTAATTGAACGTTAATAGTTATGGTCCCCCGTAAGAATTCAAACATGACTAGTTTTGGTTATTTTCTGAACAGAATCGCTTTGAAAATGTTCACGGCTATTGTTTGTTGTATGTGCAAAAGTTATCTTCAGCCAAAACCTTCATGTATATGAGGTTAAGTGGAAAACGCATCTTAAGATTATTTTAAAAGGTTTAAGAATTACATCGGTTCGTCAGTAATCTCAATTTTCCAATGATAACACATATCGCAGTTGACACATTTGCACGTGTTGTAATGCGTAACGTTGTTGTCTCCCTTGCGTCTGGTCGACTAGTATCAAAAATACTTTATGTCATAAAAAGCATCCATGCTCTTTTAGAAACGACGCGTTCCAACAGGACGACTGAGCTTACAAGGAAACATTTGTTCCACTTGTCCTGTGATCTTTTCCATCCATTTATTCACTGTTTGTCCTCTTTGATTCTCCTAGTTATTCCTTATGGTCTGCCAGGCCATTCCTTGCGCCTCTGTTCCCTAACGTATTTACCCTTTAACCTCCTCAAGTGCCTTGTGTTTTATGGATTGTTGTTTTCCCGGAGGTCTATGTGGGAAGGCACTGTCTTATGCATGTAGCAACTTATTCTCTCTATAGTTTAAGACTGTCACGATGACATCGGTTTCCAATACTCTTGATAATATTCATTGAATGTTTCCATAAGTCGTCTATCAAACTCAACTCGAAAATATACAGAGCATGGAAGGCTACATTCGTATAGAAGAATTTCCTTATCTAGTTCCAGGCAAAACAACAATCTGGGAGGGGAAACATAACGAGACTCAAAAGACCACCAGTGGGAATTTCATCAATATGGCATAATGTATTGACAACGGCAAACGATCCGTGGGTTCCGCAAATTGAACTTCGAATATTTTAAACTGCAATCTCAAGGGTAAAACGCCACGCATTAAATTGTTAGTTTAAACAGAATTAATTTGAATTCAATATGTCGTTGAACTGATGGCGAGATGAAAATTGACAAAGGTTGCTCCCATACAATCTAATTCTGGATTATGAAATAATGATGAGCGTCTTAGGGAATAATTTAGCGTGATAAAAATATTCAGCAAAAAAAAGAAATGTCGCTAACATGAAGCATTGAACGATATAGAAGCTCACTGATCTCTTGAACAGCGACATTGGAATCAGTGAAACATACGCTGTGTTCGCACAATATAATTGACAAAGCTTTTATTATCAAAGAGGTTCGTGTTTTTTTAAAGATAACATGACCTGCTGATAGAAACCAACACCCTGATATGAAATACAGCCGAAATCCGTTATCTTAACTGGCTCGCCGTAAATAACCGGCATACTTTTGCACAACCTCGGTACCCAGGCTATTCATAACATATATGATACCCTGGGCAAACTGACTGTAAAAATCTCGTACTCATGAATAGTTAATGAGGTAAAATCCTGCCACTTGATAGGCCGCATGACACACACCTCATGCGATACGGAAATTGCCGAGCAGTTACGGATGAAATCGCGGTTCTGAGCGATTAAATGAGATCGCGGTATTCAAATTGTACTCCATTATGTCGAATTTGCTGATAGCTCTTCACAAAGGAGATTTCTACTTTTTTGTTATCGTCCATTTCATTTGTTGAGAAATGCTAATGAATATTCATTCATTACGAAATTTGGCTAGCCAATTTGCCGAGGGTATCATATATGTTATGAATAGCCTGGGTACAGAGGATGACTTTTGCATAAAAGGCATAAAAACTCCGAAGGCAACAACTCAAGCATCGTGAAGACGGATAAACTAATTAACGATAATATAATTAAGGCGTAAACGGTCAGAGGAAATCCATACCCTCACTTGTCGAACACAAATACGTTGATAGATATAATAAACAGTCATAAAACACCCGAGCAGACAAAAATTGCATATTAAATGATTATAAATGACACATAAAACTCACTTTCGATCATACTTGTCGTCGTTATCGTTTCCTTTGGCTTAGCAATGTCTGTCTGGTTGTTGCCGGCTTCATGTTCGTTATTGATTGCTACAGGACTTCTTTCGTGCTTCTCTCGCCAGATAACGTATTTAGGTCTTCCACGTTAGAAGTAATACGTACTAGGACATTTAAATATATTCTCATCCATTGGTTGTATGAATCAGGTAATGTTAAATTATCCATTAACGCCGTCTATGGCAAGGTACGGTGTTTGCGCCCCCAATTATTACAATATTCTTGCCATACTCAGACGTTTGCTAATAAATAACTATATTCAGCGCACGGTGGTCACGGTGATTAACTTACATGTCATAACAAAATTTACTTATTAGGTAACAACACTCTTGGTAAAGGAAATGCATTGTGCTATGTGCATAATTATGCATTGATATGACAATCTAAACTGCTTATTTTTCAAACTTCAGATTTTTACAAAATTCTAACTCTTTCTCGTCATAAATAATTTTGTCTACGGATTAAATTAGATAAATGGACCGTTGGGAGAAAATCAAGCATTTTCGGCCAAGTATGTCTGTTACTAGTCATGAAAGTAAAATACCTGTCCTTCAAATGAAGGGGCAAGACAAAGAGAAGTTTATGAAACGAGAACAATTATCCAAGCACATAATTATGAGAATTCGGAAATAAAGACGACTTCCTTTTCTAGGGCAGTTTCATCAACATTTATTTTACTTATCGTACTAACATGGATATTTTTAATATCAAAAACATCATTCCTAATATTACCTGATTACTTGTAAATTACTTAAGGATACGAATGCTGTAAAAACGGGGACCAACGATTAGTCACTGGATTAGTCACTAACCGTCCCAAGACGGTACTCCTATTTTTATCCATCATTTCATGTTTGTATTTTGTTTCACGGTTGTTTTTGTCACTGTTCACTTGTATGTAAAACAATTTACGTTTTTAGTGCTTTTGAGGATGACTGCACACTTTGTATATGACATTTTCTGACCGACTTCTTTACTTATTACAATTCGATGTACATGATTACTCTAGATTAGTCAGTCTATCGTACAACGAAGAATGAAGTAGTGTAGAAGCATAATTGAAATAAAAACGACAGACGCATACCGAGAATAAACAATCAAATTGGGCGTAGTACGCCATTGTGTTCACAGATATGTGCATTCTCTTTTCAAAGAAACACAATAAAAAAACATCTTGTCAAGCACATTGCAGGCATTTGAGTTTTGGAGACAAAATAGGATAGAATTTATTCAATCTCATTACTATTGTCTAAATTAATCCCGTCTTCCATGCAAAAGGACATTCATTATACATTGTATTCGTTTCAGTTGCACTTATTATATATATACATGCATGTAGTAGATGACTTTTCTTATCACTCAATGTATGTACTTGTATATTGTTATATCGGCAGTTGCATCAAACAGGAAAACTCCAAATATTGACAATGCGTTTGTACATTGTGATACTGTATTAATCACAATCATTGATAATCATCAGCCTTAGACCGTCTTTTTACAAGTCGGCCAGGTAATAATTAAAAATGCTAATTTTGCCATTATTATATAATCTGTTGCATCATTTTATTAATGATGGAGTCATTATGTAACATAATGTTAAGATACAAAAACTCGGCTGATATGTTATCAAAACTTTGTGATTTGTTGTTATTTCGAGAGAAATTGGCAAAATGTTATAACGGCTTCGAAATCTTCGTAATATAAATTCTAATCGCGATCATTAATAACAATAATGCCATGCTAATCGAAGCCGAAGTCCGCATTGTTCGCGGTGCCTCCAGATAATTTACCAAACCTCTTACAATATATTTGAACCAACCATATTTATGTCGATGATACGAGTGGTGGCATCCATGTACGCCATACAGTGAAGTATCTGTCCAGAAATCAAACTTATTCAGTATAGGAATTTTAGAAAACGCTGAATTTAGTATTCAGAAAGGAGTAGCGTCCATTAAGCTGAGATACTGATTAAATGCTAATATCCGATGCACTTTTAAGCGATGAGATTCCTGGAAAAGTACAGAGATTTATATAATATTCCTTTATAAATGCAATACATGCAGACAGCATAAAAAAACAAACGACAATGAATAACAGATATATCCGTGCGTTGCTTAAATAAAAGCCACCGATATTTAATTTGTAACCGTTCCAAGTCTTTGCCGAAAGAACCGATTTAACAATAGGGTTTAACAACTTGTTGAGTTTGTCATAAAATAAAGTACTACACCATTAAACCAAGATTACTTTCTTTAGAAGTCGCCAAATTCACCATGAGGGATCAATTTTATGTCTGATCATTTACAGAATGGCGTCGGCTGCAATTTAAGTAATTTGACGCCTTAAATTGAATTAAGTGTATTGCCTGAAACTGGGCTAAAGTTCGAGAAAGCAGAACGAAGAAAACAACATTCACAAAGCTGGCCGCCCACGCAGATTCAGAGACTACTATATAAAAAATAGAATTGGTTGTGCAATGAAACTTAAAATCAGGGTATAGGGACAAAAAATCAGATTGCACACCAACTAACATCAAGATACACTTCTGGAGTGCTTCAGTTTTACAAAGCACCAAAGACAACAGTATTTTGGCCGATGTCTTACACAGAGAAAGTCAAAATGGAATGCTAAACCGTTGTATACTCTAGTATAAATGGTATTCTTTTCACTCGCTTTTATTACCCGATTATTCTCAACATATTATTTTCCGTACAGAAAAAAGATGCAAATTATCAAAACGTTTTCATCACCGTAAATTAAATACTAAATAAAATGGATACAGGATTCACTGATCATATTTGAACAGTTTCTAAGATGGATAGATATTTCAATCTCCGAAACAAAACAAAACAACTATAGTAAAACCTCATTTAAAGACCACCTCAATAATGAGACAACCTCAAATTAAGAACCCAATTTTCAAGGCAATTTTCACTGCTTTGATCTTTATTCAAACTCAATATTAGGACCACCTCAATAAGAGGAATATATTTTCAACATTATACCAGAAAGGGAGACTTGGCTTACTCTTATACGACAAGATAACATAATATTGGAAACGGATTAACATTCGTGTTTATACTTATGATGTTTTTTTATTGAATATACAAAGATAATGATAAATTAATTTCATCGCATGTAAAAGTACATAAGGATAAGTGTCAACTAGACAATCTAATACTGGAACATTTTGTGGTCATTGAACGACTATTTCGAGGGTTCAGTGCAAGACTATACTAACTTCTATATAAATACATAGGAGTTAGTATAGTCTTGCACTGAACCCTCGATTTAATAAGAGTTAACAAGCATTTCCGTAAGTGTCAGCTTAGTTCCTTTCAATAATTATCACATTTTCGAATAAATACGTAATTGAATATGCCTCTGGTGTTGTTAAAAACAATGCAGAATTACACTGTTACCGTGATAACAAAGGTGTGCAAGTGTCTGTAAAACCCACAAGAATTCCCATATTACGTTAATGGTAATTACTAATTAACAAATTAGTCGCCGACAGCCATTTCTTATGTGTGAGAACATTGATCAAACTTACTGCGAAATATGCATTGTCATACGCTGACTGAAAAGACACAGGAAAGGTCGTAGATCAAAGAAATGGCGTAAAAACTTAAATGAGAAAACAAATTATCAAACTATTTTAGCAATCGATTTAAAAAGCTCATGTCTTGTGCAACCAAACCTTGATTTGAATTCAGGGATAAATATTCTAATCTCTTAAACTCGACCGTTTTTCTAGCTTGGCATTTCTGTTTCATCAACGCGGCGGTGATTGTCAGGCGAATTGCAAACAATGCATTATGTTCATCATATGATGATTGTATCTGTGTTATGGCACCACTGTGAACATGTGGGAGAAATATGTAATGGTATACCTCTCTCATGGGTGGAATGTACATGAAACAGTCAATATCAATATGGACGAAGTCTACACACAATAATGTACTTCGTAGACATATCTATTTACTCATTTGAGGTAGTTATGAGGAAATCATTGGACCTAATCCTGCTAACATTATCTTGTTCTGTTGTATGCTATTGCACATACTTTAAGACAATCGTGTGGTAATAAAAAGGACATGAATTCACAGCCAATAAGAGCAGAAAACCTCGGTTGATTCTGAACATTTCTAAAATGTCATAGCATCGTAACAACGTAATATATTTTGAAATGATCCGAGGAAACAGTCGCGGAGCTAATTATTTGATGCCAGACAATCATTCTGCTTGACAGGGTTACCATATTTAATACTAACTTTATTAACATTGTAACTTACTGCAGACTGTTTCATATCACACAAGAGAACAACGTTCGAAATTGACATTTGTGTCTATTAACTGCATGTGCAGTTTAGAATTGTTTCGACTGCAATAAAATAAACGCCGATGCAGAGAAACGATGCGGAAGTATAAAACGTGTAGAGGAAATGAATGTTATAATATATCTGTTCATTAATATTAATATTACAATAATGTGAAACGAAAGCTATTTCTGCAGCAATATCAGTTACATCTAGGTTATGAGTGGTATGCCCATGTGCCTGTTTGTTCGTTTATATGTTACAAGTTACCCAAACGATAACGCGGAGTAAAACTGTTTCTGTGAGATGGTTATGTATCATTATAATGTTTGGCATTATCAGATGCGAAGGCAAAGGTATGCCGTGCCTCTTTTCACAATGACCGCGATGATGGATCAAGTGAAACGCAAGTTAAGTGCTGCCAGTGTACGTAAATTGTACACGTCCTACCGTTTGTGCTGGAACCACATTTGTGTTTAGGAAAATATCACATTGACAAAACAAAGCTTTAACATGTGGCCGCACTCCGATAATTACAGTTTTTCGGCACAGCCGTACTAACATGGATTTGCTAGTTGACTAATAACGTTGTGTAAACCAATCAAATCATGCGTTTACTGTTATACAAAATTCTCTTCAACCGAGCACTGTTTGTAGCATTGACGCCGATTGGTTAGCTTTTCGTTATGGCTATATATTTGTTAACCACTACAAAAAATAAAAATGAAGTGTACATTGTTTTTGTATTTTCTTATTTCGAAGCAAAGTAACACCATAATGGAAACGGTGTTAAGTTTGTGGCTTTAAACTCTTATTACTGTAAACATGACAAGGCTGTATGAAAACCAGATAAACATAATATTGATTTGCCTTAACAAAAATGTCCGAAAATTGCCCGACGTCGGAATTAAGTTGTGTCAATCATCCAGTGAGCATAATTTCTTAGATCGAGCAAAATAAGTGCAGAAAATATTAATATTATTCTAAATATTTGAAACTTTTCTTTAAATAATACCAGAAAACCTATGACAAAAATACTAACTTCATTAATGTCTTCACCATATTGGTAATTGTCTGAACTAATGAATCATCTACCAGAGTTCTCATTCTTTGATGTTTTGGTGTGCATGCAACACAACTTAAAGAAGATCATTTTAAAACATGTCCTGTCCATATATTTGAAGTATCACATATGCCAAGCAACATGTTTAGCTTGGAGATGACCATTAGCAAGTTCCACCTCAGTGTTCTGCGACTGATTTAGGTTTAACAAAAGACACTAAGGTTAATTTGTCAAACAGAGTAATGAAGCATTATGAGTAGTTGCCGAGGGCGCGTAAATCAGACGTTTTTTGTTGCTACGCGTAGTAGAAATAGCGAGTGCTGGATTTTAAGGTGTGCAAAAATAATATATCACTAGAAATTAGTACGAAATAAAGCACCCACCGTATCCCGTGGCCGAGTGGTTACGGTATCCGCCTTGCTTGGGAGCGGGCGGTCGAGGGTTCGAATCCCGGGAGAGGTCCGTTCTGATTGTCGGGTGGTGAGCCACCAGCTAGTTAAATAATGGTTACCGTGGTTCTACCTTTCTGGTGCCTGACATAACAGGATGGGAATCGGAAAGTAAATGTGCTCAGAAAGTAGGTGTCTCATAAGTCAAAAATGACTGACGCTTTAAATAGGGGTGACACTATAATAAATAAAAACTTTAACTTTTATATGAATATGCCAAGTCTGTAGCAGCTGACATGAATAGAAGCCTAACAACCCAGCGGCATCACAGCCTCGGAACTGTCAAGCCCTGACAAATACTCCATCACATATGATATACAAAAGTAACATCTTAACAGAACACAGTATAAATGCATTAACATCTTCCTATTTTCTGATTACTCGAGAAAAGGGTCAGTGTGTCTACGTACAACTCGGGAAATGTAATGTATTCAGCTACCTTTGGCTTGAGATAAACAGTAACAATGTTACTGCCATTAAAAAGAATCAATAACTAGCCATGTGTCTGTATCTTTTGATGACATTAAAGAGATGTGAATCAATGACGAAAGTCTAGGCAATGGTCCATTAAAGTGTATAATGCAATCATATGACAGCTCAAATCTCGAGGTTACAGAAAATGATTAATGTCCAATCAGCTTTGATTTAATTCATGTCTGTCTCCAGCACTAAACAAAACGACGATAATATATTGGGTCGTCTCTGGAAGTGCATCAATGCAATATATCACTGGCGTAATAAAGGTCCCATGTTGTTTTGTTGAGTGCCTGCAACTGTTTACCTCTGATAGACTTATATTATCTTTCACACATTCACCAATGTCTGCGACACTAGCTGCAAATCACCTCTTGATGCATCCTTTATTTTCTCATCAATCAATTCATATTTACGTTCAAAAAAGCGATGGCGTCAACTGATTCTTATTCATATGATTTCTATTTTGTTTAAACTTACATGGATTGTAAAAGAAGAGTTTACAACTTATATTATTTTTTCCTCGATTGCTGCATCCTAGTTTGCTGCGTAAGCATCCATATACAGGTAGAAACGATGTATCTGGCAAATCTGACCGTAAACCATTTTACGGTCTTCATTCAGTGTGGTTGAACATTGGCTAAGGCACTTTTAATACGAACAATGTAGTATCCATTAAAAAGTATTTATCATGTTATGCCCGAAAAACTTGTTATTTTGTTAGTTTTATTAATTTAAAGACATTACAAACTTCTGTTTTCGAGAAATACTATTATAAATTTATTATTTGGATAATGCATATTTATTGATGTTTCAAACTCGATGAAATATATGTGTTATGTTAGTTTGGTATACTTATAATGACTAAAAAGGATTAGTGTTTTATTACTTTAAGAAACAATGGCTGCCCTTGTACTAATAGACAATACTGAGTGTATTTCGTTCGTACGTATGCGAATCATGTTTTTATTGCGCGGCACGCTGTCATACTTGTTGAAGCACCGAACGTTTTAATAACTGTTCAAAGACTATAGCCCGTTGCATTAACTTTAATCATCGTGCTGTAGCATCGTGCAAGCTTGTGTCGTTCCATGTTCATAGGTGTGAGTGCGCTAAAGTCATGCTGTTTCATTTCTTATCCTTCAAGTATTGTTGTGTCCTGGCCTAGTGTTGTGTCACCTCGCTCCGAGAGCCAACTCCCTATGTGTTGTCTTGACTAGTCTAGAGAAGTTCATATTTGTTTATGGGGCCTACCATGCTATGCATCTGTTTACTTCTATGGGAATTCCATTAACCTTGGAAACTGTTATTTATCAAAGTAATGATGTAATATTAAGCAGCCGGTGCTATTTAATACATCAATAGCCACAATAAGTGTATGTTGCTGAAGCAGATGTAAAACACAACAACAAAATTAATATGTTTGTCTCAAATTAAACAATGCCATTTATTTTAGGGAATAATCTTGTCTTGGAAATCAAAGTTTGGAAATATGAACTGCATAATCAGTGGAAGTTAGATAATTGAATATGTCTACAGTTTAAAACAGTCGGCCCGGAATGCTCCCATGCGTATGGGAAAGCAATACATTTGCCAGATATGCGCGTATTTGCAGAAGAGAATCAAGTGAGCATTTAAATTTTCCAGTGGGAAATTTGAGTTACCTACAAAATTATTTGACCATTGTCCCCCAACATTAGAAAACGACATAAACATTATTTGGGAATTATTCTCTTATGTCAAACAAAGTAGTAAATGCATGTATAATAGTTGATGTTTTGTAGACTGCAGTTTTTCCGGGGTCTGAATGTGGAGGCATTGTATTGTGTACATGGCATTCCCTGTAGCAACTTAATCTCTCTTTTTATTCTTATAGTGATTAATAAAAAAATCGAAAATAACTCAAAATGTACATGGTCTCCAAACATGGTTGTTTAGTATTGACTTATATATGACATTAAGGATATATGTGTTTAAATATACAAAACACTTATGTAACTATCCCCATAAAGTACGTCGATGTTAATACATGTAGTACTTTTAATTACATGTTTATCCACTTAATTATTTTAACACATACAAATTCATTTATTACATAGGAGATGCGATTTGTTGCCTGTGTTGATAATAATGATTATACTGCTTTATCAATACCCTATTTCAGACAGTGATTATAATTTTAAAAATATTTTGGGCACTGATACACCTTAAAATATTGCCATCGACTTTGTATTCAGTTATTTTAAACCTAAAAACTAATTTTAAATTACAGTGAACCTCACTTAAAAAACACTCTTTATTCAAGCTTAATATTAAGACCACGTCAATAATAAGACCTTTTTCATGGGTACTAATGATGGTCCTATTATTGAGGTGTTACTGTATTGTAATTATGAAATTACTTATTTCAAATTGCCAACTCACCAAGTTTGTACATCTTTCGTCATACACAACGAAAACATACGAAGTTCAAAAAAATCATTTTTTGAGGGGCCTTAGCGTCTCATTGCTATCATTGTCTACTCGAAGTACCGCAATATTTATTGTTTCAAGAAAATAGTACATGAAAAATCCTCTGACTATATTATAGATTTGATGAGAATAATTGCGGATTTGTCAGGGATATATCAATAGCAGAATGGCGAGAGTCTTGATATAAATGACTTTTCTGGAATATTTGTGTCATTTTTGGCGAATGAGTATACCCAAAAAGTCGCGTATTAATTTCTAATGCGATAATATGGACAACAATATGGAAAGCGCCTCCCAGGACCTTCAGTCATTTGATTACTACTTGCAACATTAAATGTACCATTTGCGAACGAATAAAATTAAAATATATTGTATATTATTTATATAACATATTACAATGAGTACATATTGTAATAAGTCAACGACCAACAAGTGGCAAATCTAGTTTCATTCCTTTTTCATCTGCTCGTTGGAGGTGCAATTATTAATTGATGTCAAAACAAACATAACAAAAGTGGTTTCAAAAGGCTTCTTATGCATGTAACTGTTTATGTGATTGTTCTGTTGATTTTTAACATATCTGTGCTAAACCAATGATCCCATGAAATGTATACATGCATACAAACAACTACAAAGACTAACATGCACAATACACAAACATAAATGATTGGGGGAAGTAGGAAAACCCGCCATGGAACGGAACTATTTATCTCTTGTGTATATTAGAACACCGCAGACATTGTCCTAGAAATAGCTAGATGTTTTATCAATGGCCATGTCGCAATATAGCAATCAATTATATTGTTTATCACTGTGTTTTTTCTTGTCTGAAGTTGTGTGAAATGGACATCCCAGACGGCTTCAGACTTTTCATCAATTTAATATAATATAAACTGTATACTTACGGAAGAGTTAATAAGACATAAATTGGCCTTGTCAAAACATATCGAAAAGACACTGCCTGTGTATTGAATTCTGCTTTGTATATACCAAAATAGTAGACCATATACTGCTAGCATTCTCATTCTTCGATAATTTGCATCAAAATATAAGAGTTCGAACAGGATATGCAACAAACGAAGTGCACAGTAATAGACAAATAAGTCAGCGCTTGTATGCGGTAGAAGGTTCCCATAAACAAACGGTCAAATAATGCCAGTTGTTATAATGATTTATAAATACTCCTAAAATGTTTACAAAATCAAATCCATTCAAATTTATCAAAATTATTTATATAAAATTGCTGATTGCTAATTCATGTCAGTATGTCAAACTGGACACTCTTTTTTACTACAAGAGAAAATAATTTCTGATTGAACATCAAATGTATGACTCCCCGGACTCGCCCAAATTGTGGCATGTAGCTGGTGAATAACAATATTTGGTTGTTTGTGGGATAAGCATTCTGAAGGGTTGTCCTGAAACAACTCCCCTAATACGAGTATATTCAATATATTTGACATCCGATGACCAGAGACATCGTATATACAACGACCCTAGTAAATGGAAGCAAGTCCTTTGGATAAATCCAAAACTAAATTATTTAAGTTGATCGAGAGGTTCAGAATGTATAGTGCTATATAACGGTGATGTTGCATGTTGCTTGTACTCGTTTATATAAGACATTACTAAGGTCCAAATATGTTTTATTTATGTAGACTAAACTTACAGAAACAACGACTAAAATGTTAGTAGACTTGAAATAGACATATCGTACAAAATTGAGCAAATTATCGTAAAGTTCAAAATTAATCTATACATCATATAGCTAATGTCAACAGCAAGGAGGTACATGTAAATAGGAGAATCAACAAAGGTCACAGTTTAATAAAGTATAATCAATTTTTTTTGTTCATTACTCTGTTGAAATTAGTTAGTTTTTATTGTTGTGCTTGCAACTGATTATTACCTGTCAAACCAGATTTACTCTCCCTCCATCCGTCCCTCCCCCTCCCTCCGTCCATACATCCCCCTCCCTTCCTCCCTTCCTCCATCCCCCTCCCTCCACCTCTCGGCGTCATTGATGACCGAAAACTATTGCGAAGTTGTTCGCTAAGAGCAAATTGGAACGATATTTCAAATTTAACAACAATACAATCTGCTTCATGTCATATTTCAATAAATGCTTTCCCAAACAAATCCATCGACATCAAAATTAAGACTCATTCAGGCAAATATGTAAATGTTTCAACATGAAATCACATTGATTTTGTCGTTCCCCCCTCTGAATATCCGTTACCAAATTCACCGAACCAGAGCAAGCTGCAGAGTCTGGGATAAGTTCAAGCTAACCGTAATCTGATTTAGATTTGTGTCCAATTTCTTCATATTGTAATCATTTGGCACAGAAACGATGAAACATCATGACACTTCTTGTTTCGGGTTTTGCACGAACATACTTTGAATATGTTCGTTTCTAACTACAAGGCCATACCGTTTTAAATTTTTGTTGAGCGTTTGCCTAAGCCTAGGTTTTGAGCTCTTTGAACCCAAAAAAGAATTTTCGAAGGTTTAAAAAATCGCCAAGGAAAGTAACCGATATGTCGTATTTACGCATGTTTTTGTCATTTTTGTTATCAGCCTGGCAACATATGCAACTGACATGTGGCATGTAACACTTTCGACAGTGCTTGATTATAGCCAATCACTCACTACATTAAATATTTCACCGAATGTTTTAATGTTGAACTTGTGTGGGGGTTAATCGATAAAAATGACCATACTCTCCTTTCATGGCAACCGTTGACATGATTAGAGTGTTTCTGTTAACGTTAATGTTCATGTAATCAGAGTCCTTCAGAATGAACGGGTTTTTCTTAATTATAAATTTGTTCATCCTCTTTTCTAAATTGATTGTTTGTTTGTCTCAAAAAATGCATTAAGTATTGATTCTTAATTAGTGTTGTTCTTCCTCTTGTGTTCTGTATTATAATGTATTACTTTAATGTTTTGTTTCGATGAATATGTATGTGTGTTTTTGTCTATTTCTAATCTGTATTGTTCACTATATTCTGCACCTGGTCCAGTTTGTTTAAATTATATTGAATATGCACTGTGTACAATGTACAAGTCAAACTAACTATTCTGTTCTTTTCTGTTCATTACCACTGAATTCAGTTTTTGACATTTTTTTGTGTCTTTCCCATTATAGTGTTGTACTTGTTCTAACAACAACAGGGCCGTAAATTGCATTCCCTTCGGAGCGAGGCGAAAAAAATTTTGGACCCTTTTTAGACAAAAATTGATTTTTTTTTCAGCCCGCAATAGGAGGCAACTGCCTACATGCCTCCATGTTATTTACGGCCCTGAACAATGCCAGTTGTGAAGTGCGCTTTCACTTTACGTAGATAACGTATTGATTGTCGGAAGAGTTTTGTTGACATAAGAAATAAACAGGTTGAGTGTATACTGTGGTCTTTGACAAACCTTGAGATCTGTAACTCCTTCTTTCATATGCAGAGCAATCTCAATAATGCGACCACCCTGTGACCCTTGAAAAACTGGTCTTAATAATGAGTTGGTCTTAATATTGAAGTTGAATATAGAGCAAAACAGTGAAAATGGACTTGGAAATTGCAACGCCGATTTTAACATTTCCCCATAAATTCAAGAATTCAAGTCATAACAGAAAACAAAAAAAACTTCTGATGTTCAACAATTCGTGCTGTTGCATATTGGCAAACGACTTTTTGTTAGTTATTTTTGAAAACGTCACATCAAATGTTCAATCAAAGCACTGGACGTCTGTTTGTTTAACAGATTTGTAACAAACATAAACCTATTTGGCATACTTTGTGTGTTCAAGGTTCTGCATATACCAAACTTCAAATGCATCGAATAAATCAGCTAAGGGTCAGAAACATTAAAATGAATTAATTTCACAAAAGCAATTAACACAGAACCAACCAATTCAAAATTTATCATTTATTTATAATGATAAAAAAAATTCGTGTAGTTATGGACAATTGCGTTTCACATTACTTCTCCTCATACAATCTTCTATAATTTGATATGATTATACGCTGATTAGCTTTTACACCGCAATCATATCATATTATACACGGTGGTATTTTCAACAACATGTAAACATAATATCAAATATCGTATTGTTTGAAATTCAGTCATATAAAAATCTTACAATTTTCTCCGAGGAGTGAAATTATCCATCGTCATGTAACAAGTAAACTTTTGTCTACTCCATAAGGTGTGCGTGATGTTTTATGATAAATGTATAATATAATTTATTTTTTTGGGCGAAAAAAATATAATTGATATTAGAGGGAGTATTTGATCGTCATTTTTTCAGAAACTGTTTAGCTGCATCTTAAGAAACGGCTTTGGTAATTCTAATATTGAGGCAACATAATGTTGATTCTTTCCTAACGTCATGTGTTAATGTGCCTTTAATGTTTTCACTAATACGATTAAGGAAATATCTCTACTTTCCGTAGCTAGTCTTCCTAAAGCCTCGACAGAGTTTCTGTAAGGTTTGAAATTCAAACATTTTCTTCTGTTTAATAGCATCGACGAGTCTCCTAAAAGATGTTCGATCACTCGTGACGAGGCATCGGAAGAGTGAGAAAACAATTGTGCCATAAACTACTAAACTGATGATATTGTTCAATTATTAGGTTATACAGTGAAAAGACTTAAAGACCACCTCAATAATAAGACCATCTCAATAATAAGACCACCTCAATAATAAGACCACCTCAATAATAAGACCACCTCGAAATTTAGAACACAATTTCCAAGCCTTATTTTACTGGTTTACTCTTTATTCAACATCAATATTCAGACCAACTTAATATTAAATCCAGTTTTCAAAGGTCCAAAGTGTGGTTTTATTATTAAGGTTTTATTGTATACGAGGGGTGATCAAAAATACGTGGACTTTTCTTATAACTTTTGAATGCGTTGTATGTGGAAACTCATATTTAATACACTCAATATTTCATCTTATTTCTATGATATTATGAACTTGTGCCTTATTATACATGTATTCGAATTAATCATTTCCTTCTATTTGAATTGGCTTCAAAGATGACAGATGCTACTGGCACCCCTATGAAAGAACAGCAATTAAACATTTACGACGAGGATTTCCAGTATTTTATGTTCTGTTAATTATCAACCACAATGTAATATTTTATTGATAACATTTTAATTAACACTTGTAATATATATCGACGCTTCGTATGCATATTATATTTTTTCGTTTCTGTTTGCATCACACCCAATAGGCAATTTCATTTACGTTAACAATGACATAACGTAACAATTTATTACACGGTGCATGCAAATGTCGTACTGATGCGTAACTTTAACGGCTTCTCATTGCGTGTTGGTATTTTAAAAATGCATATTATTGAAAATAAAACTCTACTAAAAGCCACATGCCGGGCTGAAGGGTATTGCATTTATGATAGCCCCGTGGGTAATTAGTTAACATAAAATCTAATTTTAATCTTCCATGTACTTTATAATGCAATTTGCCGACAATAATTGCGAACTCTTCGCGACAAGGCTAATTTGTTTTGTAAAGCCCCAGTCCAAATGTCATGATTTTTGGCACGAATGCCGGCGAGTAGGGAAGAAAAAAAGTCGTTGTCGTTCGCCATGTACTGACCCTAGAGAGAGTTCCATTTCAAAACCGTCGTGGCGAATAGAGGAGAACTGCCCTGAATCACCAGGACTCCCAACAAGAACCCTGTAAGAATTATGAGGAATGTCCACGATTTCTACATTCGTACCCATTCGCCACTCAAAGTCGTGATGGTGGGACTTAGGCTTAAGAAGTGATGAGTGATAATGCACACACTTAAACCAGGTTTAAACCCCAGTGGCTCTCTTCCCACGGGCTGTTTCATGGCTGTACTCTCATCATCAACCATCATTTAGGTGTGTCTTGTGACCGTTCTGATTTCATTTATGTATGACTTCTTGTTTGTCTGTATAATTGACATGACTACGCCCTTATATATACGGCTTGTCCTATCATACTGCATCATCCGTGTCCAGAAAGACCTTTTAATAAGGTCAAATAAAACATTCACACAATGGAATTATATATCCTACCATTCAAGAGGAGTGAAACAATACTTGAATATCATTGTCATGGTACCTTTTACAACGAATTGTTGATTATTCGGCTTTGTGGCAATTCAATATCACACGTGTATTTGGAGTCGTGGCACGGCAAAAATACCTCGAATCAGGTAAGTTTTGCCCATTCGTTAGCTTAAACACAACCTTTCTACTGAGTTTGCACACAAAGGAGTCTGCATTTTTGTAGCTACCAATTGTTTTTATACAGTACTAGATTTCGAACGTGTTTATTGTCGATTTGAACAAAGGAAAACGTACCGTACATGCAACTATTTATTAAATGCATTCATTGTTTAATTATTGCAACATGTACAGACAAATCCCCATTGCCTTGTGTACATTTGAACCACCAGACAACATCGTGCGTTGGCACTATATCAACTATTCGTTGACCAAATATGTATGTGAAGGATTATGTTCAAATCTCAGACATGCGCAATTTGGCAATAAATAAACAAAATCTGATACAGGACATTTCAAGCCGTCTAAGTAGAAAGATATGTAAAGCAAAGTCGTTAGGAGATCAACGTAGATAATTCTTCAACAAACACGCCGTTATCCGGCTATTGAACTCATATGTTGTCGCTAGTTCTTGCTGGAAATCATGCCTTCCAAGCTAAGGTGACATGTCCTTCATGTTGTTCTGGTGATTTCATTATGTTACTGTCAAGCATTCCATTAATGTGTCACAGCATTCTAAGGTATGTTTAAATTAGAATTTACACTTGTACAACTTTACGAGAGGTTCAAGTCACAGGCTGTCCATCTGTAGGCCACCATTTTGTTACGTTTTTTAACAGAATATTGCAATAAGGTTTTGGCAAAACCTCTATTAAATCGCATTCGTTATTCAAATGCGTGATGGATTGTTTAATTACACAACATGGTTTGATTATAACTCATTGGTGAAGTTCATAAATCACGTTTGGCTCATTGTAAGAGGTACTATCTCTAACCGATTTAATTCTTTTTATAACGTATTAGCCATATAAGCGATCTGATTTCTTGACATGATCTTTTCTGAGAGATTTTGTCTGTGCTTAATGGAAATATTCATTACTTGGATAAGGACCAGAAGTACACGAATACCTCTTTTAGATAAACAAATTACGGAAGATGGGAAATCATGGTTGCATATGGGCAAACATGGAACTAATGTGATTTACTGATTAAAATGCACCATGCTATCGCAAACCAAGTATGTGGTATGTTTTAGTTTACTTTACGCAAAAACATTCATCGCATATACGGCTTTATGTGTTTGTTATTCCATCCATAAGTCCCCCCCGTTTGTCCTCATTTATTCCCCTTAGTTGTCCTTTATGGTCGGCCAGACCATTCATTGCGGCCTGTTCCCTTGCGTATTTACCCTCGCATCTCCTCAAAGGCCTGATGTTTTATGGACTGTTGTTTTCCACGAGGTCTGTGTAGGGAGGCATAGTCTTATGTATGTGGCGTTCCCTGTAGCAACTTATTCTCTCCTAAAGGAGTAAAACTTGAAGTCGATCAGGACATGCTTCATGGCTCGCAGCCATCACAAAGCACAAGATTACATTATAAGAATTATGAACATAACCGAAAACAAAGCCAACAAAGGAAAAGTGTACCCAATACATAAACATACATGCATACCACATTGGCATTGTCAGTGACAAAAACACGAACGATCGCTTAAATCTGATTCAAGGTTGCAACCATCTTCCCTAATACTGGTTATCAGATAAACATCTTTTTGAAAATGAATGAAGAAGTCTCGTAGACAATTCGAACGTACAAAGGGCACATCCACCCCGAGAAGAAGAAAGAAGAATGCTTAATTAAGTATGTTGTATAATGCTGCTATGATATTCCATCAAAGCAGAACATACGTTTACCGATTTTCTGTAAAACCGAGACAACCCGTCCAAAAAGAGTATTAACCTACACCGCGACCAACTCCATTGGGAAATAACTGACGACCACTCACAAGTAATAAATACTATTTTTTGTCACATTGTCTCTTTATGTACCTAATTATATCTCGTTGTCATGCAAACGGTGATCCGTTTGTTATGTGCTATGATTGCTACACCATAATATAATAACTAGACAAAGTATTATAATTATATTGTTGAAATTTAGCGAACATCCGCTAAGATCTGTAATGTTTACCTAGTGCCTTTTGAATCCCCCATTATGATCTTGTCTCGGTAATTACAAATAGGAAAGTATCGTATGTACTTGGAAAACAAACACCGGTCGTCTAGGCAAAGTCAGTCGACAAAAAATATACTAAACGATCTACAGAAGCATGGAAGACATCAAATGCAATACATTTCTTAACTTGATGAAGTCATTTGATATAATGTTGTGAACTATTCAGAAATAGATGTTTGAGAAGTTAAAATCTAACACCTACGCTTTCATCATAGAACATTAGTTATTTTTAATATTTGCCGTTCCCTGAATGTTTATAAGCGATATTCACTGCAAATCATGGATCCAGACAAATAAAAACAAAAAAGATCAAATTTGTCTTCGACGACACTCCTCAAATTGCGAATGTAGCACCACAAAATGTGAAAGGGGCATAAATGAGAAATTGGCCTCAAATCTGAAAATGGTCACAATATTACATTGGTCACAAATGTTAAATTGGTCACAACTATTACATTGGTCACAAATCTGAAAATGGTCACACAATTTAATGAGACATTTGTGACAAACGTGAATTTCTTCATATAATATTGAAAAATGGTCGTAAGCGTAAATGCGTCAAAAGTTGAAGAATGTCACAAATAAGAGAACTGTCTCGAATGTGAAATTGGTCGCAAATAAGAAAATGGTTTCAAATGTGAAATTTATCAAAAATGTAAAATTGGTCACAAATAAACTAAGTGGTCGTAATGCAAATATGAACACTTAAAGTTCGAAGTTAAATAAGGTTTTCCTGCCCCTTAACTGCCAGAACATTCAAGATGGAAAATAACTGCTAACCATTTCGGATCTATATTCTAGATGGATACAATATATTTCAACGTACTGAATGTAAAACAAACGCTTTCAACTAATAGTCTATTCCAGTGGAAAATTCGGTATCCCGTATGTAGAAGTAGATTTGTTAGATGAAACAGTGTTTTCACATGTATATCAACTAGATTTCCCATATTTTAAAGCTTATACGTACGTGGTAGAATGATTTAACATTCGTGACAATGTTCACATCCGTGGCTATTCTCACATGTTAAGGTTCAACGGCCGACATTTCCTTTCCCTTATCATAATGTATAGTACCTATCGCAAGATGACTGTCACAAATGATTTACTGTCCATAAGCGCATTGCCAATAAAAACAATTTCTAAGATGACAAAGAAAACAACAAGTTATCCACTATTAACGAATGATATCACTTGACGTGTCATTCATCAGCTTGGATGTCTTCAATGAGGGTAATCAATCATTACTCAGAGTATTATAAGAAAAGTACCCAATAAAACTCGGTGGGGAGCCAATATACAGCTAACATTATGACCTATATACACCATTGGAGGGGGCGAACGCAATTGAGTATAACACCATTCCGTGAACCGTATTTAGTTTATATAATGTCAAACTATTCAAACAAGTATCTATCTATATAAGAATTAATCATACACATTATTTCATATACAATTTTTCCAATTGACATTTATTGAACTATTGTATTATTCTTTCTAAAGGTAAGGGTTGCTTTTAAATTAAAAGTCTTTGCTTTGACTGTTAAAATGCTATGCGTCGCTTGGATCTGTTGTCCCTAACCCATTCATTGTTCAGAGAGAGATACAAGATATTCAAGAAAGACAAAGAAAGAAAGAAAACAAATCCTATGTGCCGCAGTTTTATAACACAATTCAAGATCAAATTCCTAATGAGAACATAACTCTGTGTAATGTAATGTTGGTTCCATTAAGACTGTGTTGCTGTAAATGTATACCATTGTATACATTACATTGATAAAGACGATAGATCTCTAACTCATTCAAACATTATTATGGAACACCGAAATGACTCCAGCGATATAAAGACCAATTTTTGCTGTTATATAACCACCCTTTTCTCGAGCAATATGTGCCTAATATATATATTCAGGTTTTTGTTATGTTCGACTGTAAAACAAGCTTTATGCTTATTTGATTCATTTACAAATATGCTTCATGAAAAAAACCAGTGATGGTGTTTGTTGTTTGGTCTAAACCTTTGCCGGGTACCAACCCACACAAATCTTAAACCGATGTCATCTTGTCCACAAAGCAACAGATCACTGTAGATGAAACTTTGCACATCATACCGCAGGGAATTGAAATCTATTTAAAATTGGTCAAAAGGTTTCAAAAGTATCCCCACTTGAACACATAAAATACAGCATGTGTGCAAACAACAATTAATTGATACGATGATGAGGTTTTTTCTTTATTGTAATGTAGGCGTTCAATGTAATGCATTGAATATTTAATTGCGACGTAAGGCACTTTTATTACCAACAATTCAATGCCTTGCACGCATTGGTTATAAAAATTATATAACTGAATGCCACACTGTGCGTGTTTGTGAGCTATATTTTATAAAATGTACAATTGAATGTATTTTGAAACAGAAATGAATATTTAATCACGTAATGATGGCCATTTTAATTAATACTTAATTTCATTTGACTTATTCCAAAATTATCACAGAGCAAAAAAAATGCCATCTAGATCTGTTGCAAGGTCTTGCTAGTTTTCTAGTTTTCATGTCATTTCATTTAGTTATTATACTACAGATTCTTTTGACGCTGCTAAAGTAACGTATTTGAATTTAGCATTCCATCCTTGTTTTTGGCACAATTATGTATTTAAGTAATACAGTATATTGATAAGATGATACAACGATCTAAGCTTAAAAAGTCAAAGTAACTACTAAATGGTTTCTCTAAGAAAGTTAACTACTGTATAAGCGGTAAAGATTGCGAGGTGGAAAAGTTCGCGACTGCCCAAAATTCGCAAACATTTTACAAGGCGTACACTTCCACTTTCTCTGAAGCATATTTTAACCTACGCATCGTGTAGTCGATACGTGGTGTCCGACACTCGAAGGAGTCACATCTGAAGCACTGCGTGGCCGATGATACTTGGAATCCTACCTTAACTTTTGGAGAATAGAATAAAAATTAAGAAATTCATTATTTCTGAAGACAAATAGGTTTTATTTTCCAACACTATGTTCACGTATCCCATCACCTATCGAGTATATAACTTCGACTACAAATGTACTCAGCATCAACCTGATATTAACAGTAATTACGGCTCATTTTCATTAACGTTTTTAAAACATACAGAACACATTTTATACCCCACAGTTCCGAAAAGCGGCTCTAAACACTTCAGGATTTCGGCATTTCGCAAACATTTCCGCACGCGATATTGTCTGGAATCGGCAATTCGCAGACATTTCGACACGCGATATTATCCACTTATAGAACATTTATATATGCTACGCCAAAATGAAAAATTCGGTACCCAAACTATGGACAGGTTACGCCCCGTTATTCGTGTAGGAAGATAGCAAATATCATCGGGAGAAGTTCTAACTAATGTATAACAATCGGCAACATATTAAAAGAGAGAATAAGTTGCTGCAGGGAACGCCACATACACGATACAATGCCTGCCCCCACAGACCTCCGGGAAAACAACAGTCTATAAGACACCAGACATTTGAGAGGGTACAAGGGTAAATACGTAAGGGAACAGGGGCGCAAGGAATTGCCTGGCCGACCATAAGGGACAACTAAGGAGAATTAATGAGGCCAAACAGGCGGGCTATAATAGATGGAATACATCACAGGACAAGTCAAGACAGCTAGCAACAAAAGGCCGCAAGGAAATAATAACATGAACACTATGTTAAGCCTAGTAATATATCCATTAAGCGGCTTCAGGTAGCTGTACGAATGTAGTGACTAGCGTATCCTGTCTCGTGAAGGAAAAGGGAAGTTCAGATTAAAAATTAGATACCAAGAAGGCGTGAAAGATTGCCTGCACTCATGACAATGTATAATAAACTAGTATTAAGTACATTGTTTGTGTTGTAAATCACTAACATTGTCTGTCTTTCTTGCCGATGGGAAAATATTTTGATTACTTCATCTTACAAGAAAGGTCAACCTTTCGGCGCAACTTTATGATAATATAACTTCAACAAACAAATGGCGTGCTTTTCTTCTACAATAAGCTCCTGGAGACGTTTTCGTTCACGTTCAATGATATTATTATTGTTTTGACAATTTCAGTACTTACAAGAGGTGCGTTTTAGAGGTAGGAAAGATAGGATTCTACCTAGCGCTACGTAGGGAAAGTAGCGCTGCCGTTTCTTAGACGTAGGAAAAGTAGCCCCTATCTTTAGATAGGAAGCGTGATCTGACAGCATTCGGAAATCCTCGACCAACTACGTCAAGTGCCTCGAATGTACGTTAGGCACTACTTTCGGAAATACCATTCAAATGTCATAAAAACAAGATGGCGGCATGAACGCTGGAATGCTGATGAATGTAATATATAAGCTTTATGAAGACTGAAATATGTAAGTTTTTAACTAGAAATGATAACGATAATCCATCTCTTACGTGAATTTATCGAAGTTATAAATCCGTTTTACGAGAACTATTTCTTGACCGCACAAAATGTTGAGTTTTGCTACATAGTGCTCCGCCTTACATACACTAGAGGGTGTTTTCCGAGTAACGAAGTGGTACGGAAATGCCCGAGAGCTGTCGAGAATCGATCTGACAGTGCTAACTTTGCTAAACAAAATGGCGTTCATGCGGAACAGTGTCGTCTGGTCTGGCGGGCGCCATTTTATAGCTAGCGAAGCGTTCAAGCGTTTTTTAGACAGCTACCTTTTCTACATTGGCTAACTTTTCTCGCTTATTTCCCCTACCTCTAACAAACTCACCTAAGGACTGTATTACCTAGAAATCTTATAAGTGAGCTGGAATAAAACAGTCTTATGTTATCGTAGGCGAAGCAATACTATACACTCGAAGATAAACAGAATACTTTCGACATCGCCAAAAATGTACACCATCCAAATTACTGACCGACTTGATCGTCACAGTTAATATATTCATCTCAAAACATGGCATACCACATCAGTTATGCGTCTTTAAGAGCTAACAACTAAAGCTAGGATTCAGTGATAGAATCTTTTGCATTCTCCGAAGCAGTGGTATCATTTTATAAATAACTTTATCACATTGTACCAGACATACAAGACAATTTAGCCGCTTGAGACAATGCATTGTTCCAATCGTCCAAATACACACCACGCCATTAATAACGCAACTAAATATTGCCCGCTTAGCACGGTGGCATTATCAAAAAATAATTATATTTTAATGCTCTAATATAATTTCCTTAATTTTAATCAGTTAACAAATATGAATACATGTAAAATATATAAACTGACCTTCAAAAATCGTCCGGTATTCGGAATTCAGAGGTTCCGGTTTTCAGAAGTGAAAAATATAGTAATAAGGACGAAAAAAACGGGACTTTGAGATTCGTGCGGTTTTCAAAGGTTTCCGGTTTTTAGAGGGTCTGGTATTCGGAAGTTTCACTGCACTAGGGACATAGTTTAATTTTTTTTGGAAGAATGATTTGCTCATCTGTAACAATAAAACGGTTTAAACACTAGGAACATAATGAAGGCTACAGTGATATACAGTAAAACCTAAATAATACAACCACCTTTTGGACTCTTGAAAACTGGTCTTCTTAATGAGGCGGTCTTAATATTGAGGTTGAATTAAGAGCAAAAACAGTGAAAATGGACTTGACAATTGTGGTCTTATTTTTGAGGTGGTCTTATTATTGAGGTGGTCTTATTATTGAGGTGGTCTTATTATTGATGTGGTGTTAATTTTGAGGTGGTCTTATTATTGATGTGGTCTTATTTTTGAGATGGTCTTATTATTGAGGTGGTCTTATTTTTGAGATGGTCTTATTATTGAGGTGGTCTTATTTTTTAGATGGTCTTATTTTTTAGATGGTCTTATTATTGAGGTGGTCTTATTATTGATGTGGTCTTATTTTTTAGGTGGTCTTATTATTGAGGTGGTCTTATTATTGAGGTGGTCTTATTTTTGAGATGGTCTTATTTTTGAGATGGTCTTATTATTGAGGTGGTTTTATTATTGAGGTGGTCTTATTATTGAGGTGGTCTTATTATTGATGTGGTCTTATTTTTGAGATGGTCTTATTATTGAGGTGGTCTTATTATTTAGGTGGTCTTATTATTGAGGTGGTCTTATTATTGAGGTGGTCTTATTATTTAGGTGGTCTTATTATTGAGGTGGTCTCATTATTGATGTGGTCTTATTATTGAGGTGGTCTTTATGTGAGGTTTTACTGTAGTTTTGTTTAATGGTGATAAGTATATGACAGTTTCGTGCAATGGAATGACTTGTTTGACATCATCAAATAATCAAACAGAGGTTCGTATTTTCTTCACCTACGTTTTCTCGCGAAAAATGAGAGATAAAGGTGAACAAGGAAAATGTATATCATTCCACATTCAATTGTTAATAGTTTTCCGAGTCCGAACTATATCAAGTATTGCTGCATTTGGTAACAATGCCAAAACATTATACAATAAAACCTAACTTAAATACCACCTCAATAATAAGACCAGCTTAAAATTAAGATCATAAATGTCAAGCGCATTTTTTACTGTTTTGCTCTTTATTCAACCTCAATATTAAGACCACCTTAATATTAAGACCAGGTTCCAAGGGTGGTCTTATTATTGAGGTTTTACAGTAACCATGAAGACAAATAGTTCTGCTATTGAGAGAAGAAGGAATATCAATATGGAGATATGCGCCTTAAATACTTAGTAACAAAAATCCTTGCAAAATTTATGTATTATTAATTGTTATTCTAACAAACATCCGATATAAGTTTACAATGCTGAATAAACGGGACAGAATGACATAACAGAAATCGTCACATTTAAAACATTGTTTGTAGTTCTGTCACGAAATGCCCCTTCACTAACACATATACCATATATAGTTCACTGCGAATTCCCTGAAGCAATGACAACTACAGATTCCTACAACTATTCACCAACTTGACGATATAAAAGTACGTAAGTCACAAAATGACCATAAATATTCGATTCAAACGTATAACTAAGAATGGTCAATACGTAAGGGAATGCAAACAACAATTCATAACTTTTTGATATACAGTCTAACCTGCGTTAAGCAGCCAACCAAGGGAAGCAGCCAAATTGGCTGCTTAAGCCAGGTGACCACTTAATGCAGGGTTGGTAGAATGCCCGATTTTGGGAAGATTTCTTGTACCAAAATTGTTTACTTTGTTGTATAGTACATATAATAGCAAGTAAACATAAAAACAGTTCAATCAATTTATTTGATTAAGATTTATCATTTTAATCAGACGCTAACTGCTCAATTAAGGGTCTCACAAATGGTCCAATATATAACATTACATCTTAATCATCCTTCAAATAACAAATGCAATAATAATAATAAATAATAATTTATAAAAAATAAAGGAATTACCGATTTTGAAAGTGGCATAAAGCACAAATTAAGTAATTATTTATTTTTGATAATGCCTAATAAAATTCATAAACACCTCAGATTAAGCATTTCTAAAACAGCTAATAAGAATTGTAAATGAGCGATCGTTTTCGATCGTAATATTATATCAATATTTATCTCATTGCTAAATTCCATGTCTTTATCGATATTTATCGAGTAGTTAACATTTATAATTATTTTACCAGTCGATCAGAAATCATTTAAGGCAGCATGAAAACCCATTATCAACTCTTTGACATTTAGCACAACCTAAATCTATTTTCATATTTCTTAATATAAAATCCTTACTAATTTTAATATGAAAATCAGTAAATCTCACCTTGTATTTGTTAATAAGTAGCCAAAATGACCATCAGAACGTATAATTTACACGTCACTTCTCTCTAGGAATCACAGTTATATTGAGGAGCGAATATCGGATTTTACAGAACTTTCCGTGGCAGAGTTCGTATCTAAATGCGTTTGAGAAAAGTATGATTTTTTCTGAGAGTTATAGCTGTTTCTGTTAATCAACGGTTCGCCGTCAATTGGGCCATTGTGATAATTAAATTGTCTAGAAAGAGTCAATTGTCTTTGTCTTAACCTAGATTGCTCATATATATAATTCTATTTTGAAACGTAATGGTTTTCTTATGTTAATTGTCAGTCTGTGTCAATCTTAAGAATTTCAAGTTAAGAAATTTGAAACCAGATTTCCGTCGAGTAATCGCTTTAAAAAGTTTAAGGATGGATGGATTCCACGGTCAGTATTACATTGGTACATGACGTGGCAAATGAGTATGGTAAATATATATACATGTATACGTTACTGATGCTGCTTATGGGGCCGTCACACCATAACGTTCTGGTCAGCGTTCTATGAACGTTCTAAGAATGTTTAATCGTTCAATTTTTGAGCGTTCTAGGGTGAGGTGGACTCATCAAGCGTGTGACTAGCGTGTGACTAACGCATGTGTACCAGCGTCCAAGTAAGACACCCCTGAAAACTTTTAGCGTGTGCTGACGTGTCACTGGCGCGCGACGAACGATTTGTCAACGTTAGACGAGCGGGTTGAGCGTGTGACTAACGTGTGACTAACGCAAGACTAGCGTGTTGCTGGCGTGTGGGTTTCATGAGCGCTAGGGGTCCGTTCAGTGGTCGTTGACAGGTCGCCAGTGAGTCGTTTACTTCAAAGTAAAGATTGTGAACGATTAATAACAACCAAGTAACGCTAGGGTAACGACTGACTTACAATAGCCGAACGCGTGCATACCAGCGACCACGGACGCTTACCAACGTTTCCTCAAACGTCATAGAACGCTGACCAGAACGTTATGGTGTGACGGCCCCATTAGGAACAAGTTTAATTTGATACAGAGAACGCCACAAAAAACAAGATACAAAATAACGATTTGTGATGCCGAATGTATGAATATGTTCTTAGAAATCGGTCGCATTGTATTACAGAAAGTATTGGTACATGGACATTATTTGAATTTCAACGAAGGTATATTTATACTGTTTTGTGCATCTTCAAAAAATTATACAGGTTTAAACTGGATATGCCCATCGGTATTTGTTGCCGATGATCGTATGGTACTCATATTTTTGCCAGTTATTTATAGTTATGCCTTGTGTCCCTTTTTACTGTTTGACTGCTAACATGTATGTATAGTAAAAATCACTCTTAAAGACCACCTCAATAATAAGACCACCTCAAAGAACACAATTTTCAACTCCATTTTCACTGCTTTGCTCTCTACTCAACCTCAATATTAAGACCATCTCAATATTAAGACCAGTTTTCAAGGGTGCAAATGGTGGTCTTACTATCGAGGTTTTACTGTACATGTTTTTTCAAATTTTCCCTGTGCTTTCATGGTAGTTGTACACTATGTATGTGGCGTTCTGGTCCGCCTTTTTTATCCATTTGTATACATGGTTTTCTTTTATTCATGTTTACATTGAAACCTTAATAAACCGACCACCCCTGGGACCCTTGACCACTGGTGTTATTATTGAGGTGGTCTTTAAGTGAGGTTTTGCTGAATATAGCATACGTGATAGGTATGACTCAGTATTAAAAGTATAACACAGTTTATGGCAAATTTGATATCAGAATATCAAAGTGTACGTTATAATATTAGTGTCATAGAATGTTCTCAATATATGATATGTTTTGGCATTAGTTTCTTACGATTTTCTGGATGAGTTTCAACTTTTATGCATGGAAATATGAGCTGTGGTATGTGTATGTTGATATGGCCTAAATGAATCGGTCATTTGTTATGATATGTGTAAATCATCTTTTGTACGAGTATGGTAAATGTTCTTATCTCCCCCCCCCCGTTTAGCCTATTGTTGCCAGCTGTCTTGACTTGTCCTGTAATGTTTTCCATCGGTTAAATTAACCCCCTGTTTGGCCTCATTATTTCGCCTTAGTTGTCCTTTATGGTCGGTCAGGCCATTCCTTGCACCACTGTTCCCTTGCGTTTTTACCCTTGCACCTCCTTGACTGCCTTATGTTTTATGAACTGTTGCTTTCTTAGAGGTCTGTGTAGGGAAGCATTGTCTTATGTATGTGGCTTTTCCAGTAGCAACTTATTCTCTCTTGTATTCTCTTTCGTTTTATCTGGTTAGCTGTAAGTATGTCTCATCATAATAATAATAAGAAGATAGTATACTCCGAAATATCAGGCATACTGCCTATAAACAAGCAATGCAAATATTTACAAAAATAACGAAATATTATACATTGGTCAATGGCAATAATATCATTTGACATGCTCAGTAGTATGGTTCATGAACATAATATAAATCGTAGTAAAGTACGTTTACATTTTCATTGAACAATGTGAAAAATAATCGAATACCGAGGAGAAAATACAATAAAAAAGAATTGCTTATTTCTAATACAACTTATGTCTTCGGTTAAAAGCTTTATGAATAAACAATGACTCATTTTTAACAACAGTCTTACTTTCTGAGCTTAATAGTTCTACAACTTTTGGTATATTGTATTATTTTCTGTAATACTGTTTTATAAATTGTTTACGCATTTCATGGTACAATGGACATTCGTAAACAATTTATAAAACCGTATTTCAGAAAAAATGTACAGTAAAACCTCAATAATAAGACCATACTTGGGACCCTTGAAAACTGGTCTTCTTATTGAGTTTGTCTTAATCTCGAGGTTCAATAAAGAGTAAAATAGTGAAAATTAACTTGAATCTCGGTAGCGCCATTGCCCGATTATTCGTGTTCCTCAAAACATGACTTTAATGGATAAGTGTTATTATTACTGAGGTGGTCTTATTATTGAGGTGGTCTTAAAATGAAGTTTTATTGTATATAATGATATAAATCACCGGAAGCAAACGAGTACCACCGGAAAATGTCGGACAATAGCATAATGTCAGACTAACCGAACGAGTTTAATTCTTCCTACTTTTCTTAAAATATGGCTTCATATCTATGCGGGTCTAAAAACTCGTGTATTGATACTAGAGTTATCACAATACTTAACAAAGTTTCATCAGAGAAATCCTCGTAATTTTATAACTTACAGCATAAGTGTTCGGTTGTCTCGTTAAATATTATCTTTCCCTAAAAAGGAATATTTATTTCGTACATTAAATTATGGAGTAAGAAAAATGAAGTGATTGACTTACAACTTTGGTGATATAATATCATAAATAACACCATTCTTAAAGCATCATTGAATGTAGTAAGATTTTAAAGTGAGACAAAGTGAGTTCTGTTACGCCATGATAACTTTTGTAATGAGGCTTTAAATCACATAAACAGCAATGGACATTTATTAGCGTTGCCAGCAATCAGGGTGGATGTAGATACCATCTGTTCTTCCTAGCATTAATCTGTCACCTGGGTAGTAACACTGATGGCCCGATGGATAGGTTCCTCAAACGAATTCTACATCCCTGCCTGGATACGAACCTGCATTGGTGAGGGGCAAGTGATTTGAAGTCAGCGCCCACAAACACTTGGAGCCAACACCTGCCAAGAGGACTAACTAAAATTAGAACACTCGTATACTATTTCCAACTGTAGAAATAATTGTGAACAAATATCACAAAATACGAGGGGTTCATGGAGTTCGTAATGTCTTATAACGGACACAAATGAAGTGTGATATGTCAATGAAGACATAATACTCATGTGGAAACGTAAATTCATACTATCAATGTATTGTAATCATTTTGTCAAGACGTTGATCCAATTATCGTCCTTACAAATTACAGATAAGTGTGTTGTTTGTCCAATGCTTGCCATTAGTGTGGCATGAAAAAAATAGAACAACAAAGTACACCACCACTTCTCCTTCCCGTAATTATAGCTTATTATTCCAAATTCACAAAAACCAAAGTAATTGTTTTTGGTACCAATACACCGAGAAGATACCGCTTCAAGCTTAATATCCAGCCGATAGAAACAGTTAACGAATATAAATACCTTGGAGTCATATTTTCGAGGTCAGGTTCATTCCTTTCATGCAGAAAACATATTGTAACACAAGCTTATAAAGCAATGCACTTGCTACGTCTAAAAATCACTAACCTTGTCTTGCCAATTGACTTGCAGTTATAATTGTTTGATCATACTGTGCTGCCCATATTAACCTACGGATCTGAAATTTGGGGCTTTGAATATTTGGATATAATAGAACAAGTTCATACAAATGTTTTACGTTATATTACTAAGACCCGAAAGAGTACTCCTCGATATATGTTATACGCCGAGCTTGGACGCTATCCTATCGAAATTATCATTAAGTCCCGGATGATTGGGTTCTGGAAAAAAATATCTCTAGTAATTCAAAAAATTCGTTTTTGTGTTATCAACATATGCTACAATATACACACAATTCTAAATGGGGAGCACATATAAAACGTATTTTAGATTTAACAGGAAATTCCCAATTATTGTTATAAGCAATCATATACGTAAAGTAGTCAAACAAACTTTAATTGATCTATTCGTGCAAGACTGGTCAACAAAACTTGATACTTCTAGTAAAGGCAATATCTATCGTAGCTTTAAAGACAGCGTTGTTTGAGAAGATTATCTCAATTTACTCCCTACCTCTCAACGTATTTTTTTAATTCAATTTCGTACAGGGAACCATAGATTCCAAATAGAAACTGGTCGCTGGAGACAATCATTTATACCCCACGAAGACCGTAAATGTTCACCATGCTGTACAAATGCCATAGGTGACGAATTTCATTATTAATAGTTTGTACTCATTTCACGGATTTGCGAGTTCAATTAATCCCAAAGAAATATTTTGAAAGACTTAATATATTCAAATTTAAACAACTACTTTCCTCAAAAAATAGCCTCTACTAAACAGATTTGCAAAATACGTCAGATTAGTCATGAACGCCTTTAAGCGGATTTAAATTACCGTTGCCAACACAAAAATAAATTAATATACTACAAGTTAAAGTATCTCATGTCTTTTATAACCAATGGAATAATACGCAACTAACTAATACATAAATTTATTAAATGAATCATTAAAGCTTACTTCATCTAAAATCCCAGCTGCACCATAAATCCACATTTTTACAATTATCAACAGTTTTCTATACTACGTTACATTATTGATAGCAAAATGTGAAAAATGTGTTCCACGTGCAATGTTTTAAAATATTTCATTCATAAATTTGTAAAATCACCAGGCCATACAAATTGTTTATGTAAGGTTGATCATATGCAGTGGATCCACGTGCTACATGATTCTATCTTAGTTTTGAACAATGTATTTATTTTTGTAGCTCGACTTTATTATCTCTTCAGTAACAACAACAACCACAGCAAAAATCATTGTAATACTAAATTTAGTACATATTGTTATATGAACCTGTTGTATATACATTAAATATATTATACTGTTTGAAGTACAAACTATATATATGTGCCGTAGATACCTGCCAAATGATTTTCATAATGATTTTCATACACATTGGTTATTTAATGTTCTCGAAAAATGGAAATGACTGCTTGTAATGACATTATGGCTCTACGGAGAGATTGCAACGACTTTTCAAAATGTGTGGAAACTCAAGAACAATAATTTTGTCTTATCATTTTCTAAAGCCGGCTAAATCGAAGAGTTTAATATTTTTTAGGAATTTAATATTTCATTAATTTTGAACACATTTATCTCGTAATGGTGTTTTCATTACTAATAAAAGGCAAACATCATGTCAGGTTTTTGTACTTTTCATAGGGATTTTCATCATATATATCTGTACACAACGCTTTCTCTTAATAACTAATGATCTCGAAAATAGGACTGAATAGAATAATTTTAACTTTTCCTTAACTTTGGTGGACAAAGCAATATCAAAGTCAGCAATTCTTGATGTAACTGGGCATAAGTGTAGTGCCGAGGAATCACATATTCGGACCAAGAGGTCACCCACTTTCCTTATACTCGGATATGCTCATTACTACATCCTAAATATCACTGATAATTACATGATATATTCGTACAATGAACAATAGTGACTCCATTAGCAATCAAATGTATTAGCGTCTGAAATCTAATACAATCTGTATGAACTGTGGGCGGACATAATACGGACTTATGCTGAAGGTTACATGGCTTCATTGATTTGTTCTGATTATTTGACACATATCTTGCCTTCGGAGAAGTCGAAGCATATATTTACAGGTATGTATTTGACAATGATGCAGGTTATTCGTAGATTTGGTTCTGTAACATTTGTGTTACAGGTACGTAGTCTTACTTATTTGACAAACTGTCCTTAAAAAGAAATATGAGAAAATCGATGGTAAGTGCCTTCATACAGCTGTACTCTGCAACACTGCTTTGCCCTGTTTCTCACAAGTTCTCACAAAACCACAACTACAAGTGTCTGATGTCGTCATTTTCTATCTTGCCTTGCGCGCCGAATTAGCGCTAGCATAGGAAATACCTGCCTTGTGTTATTCAGTTCCAGGAAACTTTAACAATACAACGTTTTTCTCAAAATTATTATTTAGCATATTTTGATAGAAAATAATCTTCCTTTAAATAATAAACACTAACATTCCTTTAATTAAAGTAACACACATATCAGGTCTGAATCCCAGTATATGTTTTGCGCTGATCGATGCAGTGCAACAGCTAGGCGTCAGGGAGGTGTTTTACACTTTGTACATTAACTTCAAAAGCACATAAAGCCGTTTAGTCCATGCTGAATGTACCTTGTATGGTTTGCACCATCGTGTCATTTAGCGACAGGCGTTATTAACCCAGCACTGGCGAAATAGACTTGGCTGCAATTTTCATCACGTAGAATCACATCACAAGAAGACGGCTTCATTCAATCCTGAGAACTTTTACAAAACTCGCTGACTCAGAGAAAATATTTGTGCAACAAAACCAACTTAAAACCCTTGGTTGTGTCCCTGTTGGTGCAAAGCATTGATATGTAAATACGTGACAACCATGATATTGTATAAGGGGATAATATCGCGTGTCGAAAAGTTTGACACGAATAGACGATTCAATACGTTTCGCGTGCAGAAACGTTTGCGAATCGCTGAAATTACTTTAATCATAATATCTACACGTCGTAACAATTGATATTATATGATCGATTGTAGGACAGGGAGTTTGTTTGTATATGTCTCCATGGGGTACCGGACTCCAATTATCGACTACACGGTGGGTAGATGAAAACTATACATCGGTTAATGTGGAAATTAAAACTGTGAAAAACGTTGATTTTTGAAATACTGATTCTGTTAAATCAATCATAACCGATGTTTTAATTATTAAACGATAAGGTAATGATGTATGGTAACATCAGTAACGTGGTACGTTTGATGTTTATCATTTTATTGCCATTTATTACATGTATGTATCAATAGTTCAATAAAATTAATAGGTAACTTAGCAAAATTTTTATTTTTCGCTTTTAAAGAAAGAAATTAGAACTATAAATACGTTGAAAATACTGTTAATACATGTACTTACTTCCAAATATGAAATCTTGTTCCTGAACAAAAACTTTTTCACCACTTATACATGTACATTTGTTTATTTGTTTGTTTGGCTATATTTATGTAATATTTTATGCCAATAAACTATATGTTATGTTATGTTATGTTATGTATCTTTATCAGGAGAAATATAACAGACAACTTCAACAGGACATATGCTTGTTGATCTCCCAGTCATAATTGATTTGCCATATTGATTGTAACGTAACTTATCTGTCTTGCTGTTTTTCTCTGAATCATTTTTAAGCATAACGTCCAAATGAATATTGCTGTCTGTCAGTAGTGTTCATATCTGCACAAATATCGCTGTTAGGTATCAGGGTTATATTTTGGTTCTCAATTTAATACAATGCTTTAGTTTGACATTTGTAAGATGCATAATTTCAAGTTAATAACAAACAAGAAATATCTTGAAAAAATATGGTCTGCGCAATTTAGAGGTTAAGATTTGATGTGCGACATAAAACAATGCCGAGATGTTACGATTGCTGGTCACTCCAGATCCAAAATGGATTTCGGTAAATTCACCGAAATTCAGTGGATTTCGGTAAGGTAACTTACCTTTTATCGAAAGGTTAACCAATCCGCGTCAAGCTTACGCACGTAGTTCGATTGGAGAGTAATTGCCTCGGTGGTAAACGTAAGATTTGATTGGTTTACACAACACTGATATGCTAATAGCACAACCATGTTAGTACGGCTGTGTCGAAAAAAACATGTCTACTAGTGACAAAGAAAATATCTTTTCTACATAAGCAAATAAGTGTTGTCACTTTACGTCCGGTATTTAAAAAAGAGACCCTAGTCTTTACCATTTAAATACACATTTATCTCGTAAAAGATTATATGTGTTTCTTAAAATTGGTCGATAATGATTCTTTTAGTATTTGTTCAATTCAATAGTCAGTTAAAAGTAATTTCGAAATTTTCTATATCTATTAACGATTATCGTTCATTTCAAATTACTGTACTATTAGTAAGTGCTTGACGTGTAGTTATTTGAGAGTAAATGCACTTTTTTCATGTCAACTTCTGCTATTATATAGACAGATAGATTTATTTCAACGTAAAATGTACAATTGTACATGGCAATATAAAATTAAGACATACATTAGTAAGAAAACAATATGTAATGAATTAATAAGCCATATCAATCAACATTATATGTTAAGGATAACACAACAAAGAGTTAAGAAAAACACTGTGGTCCTTAATAAGTAGTAGTGTGTGACATTTTAAGCAATACATTATGTGTATCAAAGCAAGTGTATCAAAGAAAGACATTGAGTTACAGCTAATGATAAAAGTACGCTGCTATGGGATTTACAACCTCTTTTGTAAGTGACGTAATTTCATGAAAACAAACGCAAAATGTGATGTCACTACGTGCAAGAAGGAAACATTATTAACTCCATTTGGTCACGTCGCTTTCATATTGCCATATGGGGCAAATATTATGTCAGTAAGTGGTGACGGCACAGGTGACGTTTTCTGGAAATGACGTCACTTGAAGAACAGGTTGGAAATCGTACAGCGGCGCTCATTTATATATGACGTACATCATCGAGATAATAAGCATGGTATTATGACTAAAGGCGAACCAAGTGTTCCAGTTATGCTCCCTCTATCCAAAACATACTCGTTATAAACATACCTCGATCTGAAAACAAGCGCAAAACGACGAGCGTCAATTTACACAAATGTCTACAATCAACCCAGTTCTTGATCGTCTTAGGAACTGTGGTTTCCCATTTTCTAGATAAGTGTCGACTTCCCTTACGTCACGCTAAATGCTCTTATTAAGTTCATGGTCCTTGGTTGGGCAATTTTCGCCCTCAAATTGATATACAGTAAAACCTCAGTAATAAGACCACTCTTGGGACTCTTGAAAACTGGTCTTAATATTGAGGTGGTCTAAAAATTAAGGTTCAATAATACAGGGGAAATGGACTTTTATTACCTCCACTAACTGGAGAGCATAACATTATCTACAATTAATCCAAAGAAATAAACATTATATATATGCAAAATATGATACATACAATCTATGAAAAGATTATTTCAAGTATCAAATGAAACGCACAAATAAAAGTTTTTACAAGTTTTTACAAGTTTTATTTTTCAAATCGAGAAGGTCATAAACCCATGCGACTATAACATACATAGTAAACATTATAAACAGGTAAACGGTAGTCACAAACAGTTTATAAATACACATACACAGTCACAAGCAAAATACAAAAATAACATTCTAGAAAATAAATGCATGTAAAACTTCATGACTGATATTGAACATCATCAAGAAGAGGCGAACTAAATTCCCTTATGACTATGTTCTACCGAAACTAAATGTAGGATAAGAAAGGGACTTAGAGCCTAGTATATACATAATATAATTTTGTTAATAAAGAACACATCAATCCATCACCAAATACAACAATATTACATTAACACAACATGTATATCAGTACTATGACAAATTATTTCAAATAAGTCATCTGTAAATATAATAAATACTATTTATGCATTATAATTTAAAATATTTCTCACTGTCAATGCTTGGTAAATGTAACTACTTAATTTTGTTAACAAAGTTTTGTTTTCAGTTTTTATAAGTTCTATAAATTCTATAAATAAAAAAATGAATACTATATACTATATACTTAGAATGAGCATCAACGAAGAGCTAAACATATAAAGAGAGATATGACAAAATAGTAAGAAATATTCTCAGTCATGATCCAAGTTTTACAGGAAAAACACACATTCACGAAAACAGCAACATAATGTTAGAATCAGCATCTATACAGAAATTGTCTAATCTTATGACAGCAACATCAAACATTATTGTCACCAATTTGGCCAAATATATTTTCTACGCCAATCTAATTAGAAATTGAATAATGTTATGCTCATATTTTGATATATTTTGTATGTATACATGCACTTTAACATCATGTGCTCTTCAGAAAATCTATGCTTTTTGTCAGAAATATTTTTGTATAATTGCTATAAAACATGTTAATATGTTTTGAATGGTTAGAGTATAAAAGTGATACCGGTCAACTAACTACGGTTGCATAGAGGTGACATGTGTGAACACATGTTTGATTAAGTTCCCACAATATACTAGCTCGCTCCCACGTCAAAGTTATCTCGAGGACATGACTTACTAACTCGTTCCCGCGAACTACTATCTCGTGGGAACGCGATATAAATAATTTCACACATGTCAACTCTATGCCACCGTAACTAACAGCAGGTATGTAACTATGTTTATCAGCACATCGTACTAGTTTAAGGTGTTTTCCAGCTTCCATAAATTTGTTATATCAGAATATCAGATCACTTATTTTTTGTCCATCAAGCCTGCATGGAGATGAAGGTGTCCCAAATGCCCATCCTGATGTAACAAAACGAGTGACCAGTCACATCCAGTTACAATAACTTGAATGAGCCAGCCGGTGAGTGGTGAGTGAGGCTTATATAACTCAGAATGGCGTTAATCATAAAATATATAACTTGAGAACAAATAGAACATTGTGAGAAAGTCCACCTGGTACGCTGGTTATTCAAAGATTATAATCCGACATGGCATGTCTATAAATCATATAACTGTTAGTCTAACAACACTCTCCAAAATTTAGATTTCAATCCATCACAAATCTAAGAAATCAATAATCCTATGTGAAGAAAACTAAAAAAAAATGTGTTGCGAGAACTTTTAAAAGAGAGACAATACTAGTAATGTGCTACAGTGAACGCCACATACATAAGACAGTGCCTCCCCACACAGACCTCTGGGAAATCAACAGTCCATAAAACATAAGGCATTTGAGGTGCTTAAAGGATACATACGTTAAGGAACAGAGGCACAATGCATGGCATGGCAGACCATAAGGAATAATTAGAAGAATCAAAGAGGACACACAGTGGCGAGAGGAAAATTAATGAATGGAAAAGAAGACTGGTTCTATATGCATTGGATTCGTTTTTTATGCTATTGAACATGCACTTGCTATGAACAATGACAGGTTTATCTGCCAAAAGTAAAACATGTCTGGCAGCTGTGAGAGAAGTCTAAGGTTGATATCAGATGCTATGAAGTTACACATGTTTTCACACAAGCACGCACATACATGCATAAACACACATACATGCCTACGTAAGTATTTGTGGTCATATGATACTACGCCGAATAAACATACCACCTCCGTAAATAATACTGTTAGGCGTTCGTTATGCTTTTTTGAATGTATAGATTATGTTTATTACTTACTGCAATTTTTGCAACCCGTATAACATGTAAATATGCTTTAAGTATAAGAAACAAAATGTTTGCTTCAGGTTTCATGCCCCCCATCTCCCCCCCCCCTCCTAACACGCGAAAAATTGTTCTAGAGTCGGGGCAAAAAAAAAGGGTAGCTCGGGAAACCTGAAACAAACATATTTTTCACGCCCTATCGTAATCGGAAATATTTTACCAGCAGCAATTTTATTGTCTTTGGCAGTAACTTAGTACAGTATAACCTCAATAATAAGACCACCCTTGGGATTATTGAAAAATAGTTTTAATATTGAGATGGTCTTAATATTGAGGTTGGATAAATAGCATAACAATGAAAATGGACTTGAAAATTGTTATAATTGAGATGGTCTTCAAGTGAGGTTTTACTATATGTTAGGCCATTGATTCCTAAGGAATCCTCACATATATACTGTCAGCGGTCCGTTTCCTTCAATTCATAAACTGAATGTACTTTCTGAGGTAGTAGATTTATCCGACATTTTGAAAAGATAACTTTTTACCAATTCCACATTTGATATACGTAGTTATGACTATTTGTTTGATTAACTTTTATATCTAAGTCAGAACTTTATAAATGGTAAGTGACAAATTACGGAAATTTATAAATCATAAGTGACAAAGTATTTGATCTTTCTATCAGGATTAACATGTAAAAAACAGGAATCATTAGGGGACATATGTATACGTATGTATCAAATAGACTTTGCTTGGCTTTTACGAGATAAAATAATTGCCAATATATCTTAAAATAAATGTATGCATGTTACTGGTATTATTAGACAGAATCGCTCAGGGAATGTCATATTCCACTTAACTCTAGGCCTACACAAACAGAGCCCTAGAATACGACATAAAATAATAAAATGAAGAGGAAACAGAATAAACAAGAAATATCTTGAAAAAAGATGGTCGGCGCAATCTGAAGCAAGCAAATTAGTTGCAATCTGAAGGTGCTATGCTGAGGTGTTATGATTGCTGGTAAATTTACCGAAACTCAGAGGACTTCGGTAAGGTAACGTACCCCTTATCGAAATATTAATCATTCTGCGTTGAGGTTTACAAACGTTGTTCGGTTGAAGAGAAGTTGGTTTAGTTGTTAACGTAAGATTTAATTGGTTTCACAACACTGACATGCAAATAACAAAGCCAAAAAAAAATGGATTAAGGGAACACCACATGGCAACAAAACATTCAACCACGTGGAGAAACTTAGCAACTTAAAAGCGTAACAGCTTGATACTCATGCATCAAAATTATTATCAAATACCAATGTACACGTACGGGATCCTTTTGGACTTTGTGGTACATGTATTTCTACGGGGAGGGTCTCGAAATCACGTGACTTTTCTGCTAGCATTATGTGTATGTCTTCATCCCTTCTCATCATTTATGTGCAAGAATTTGAACGGGTATTGATGTTAAATAATTTACAGATCTCTGGAACAATTATCCTATATCATATTGCAACACCAAACTACAGGGAATATGTTCATATACAGTTTATTGACAATGGCTATTTCCTTGCGTCGAAATAACTTAATTCCATGTCATGTATACGAACATGTTAGTGTCAACGTGTTGCTTGACACTATGATATTTCTCACCGGAGTTAGTATTATTACCAGTCCATGACACGCAATATACACATTTCTGGTCATGGAAAATGACACTTAAAATAATAATGGACCATTTTATATTTGGAATTATCCTCATACCATATGATTGGTTGTAAATAAAACATTTAGCAACGCTTGAGTGGAAGAGAGACAATAAGTTGCTACAGGGAACGCCACATACATACGATAGTGCCTTTTCACACAGACCTCCGGGAAAACAGCAATCCATAAAACATAATGCACTTCAGGTGGCTCAATGGTACAGGGAACAGAGGCACAAGGAATGGCCTGGTCGACCGTAAGGAATAACTAGAAGAATCATAGTGGACAAACAGTGGGGCGGAATTAATGGATGAAAAATATCGCAGGACAAGTGAAGACAGCTGGCAACACTTGGCCGAAACTGGGCAGAAAATAACATGAACACTGTACAAAGTGAAAGAATTACACGAGTAAAAGGGCAATATAACATATACATTAAAAACACAAAAGAAATAAAAACTGCAAAGGAACCAAAAACTACTGCTTAAGTAGTGTTGGTGCTGTAGGTAATTAATCTTGGCTTAAGTAGTAATTTATTTTCATCAAGTAATTCTTACATTTGGAGATACACACGCAAGTATAAAAACAAGCGGTCGCACAGATTGATCAGTGAAGAACAATTAAGTACACACATGGATGATAGTTATATGACGTTTAACTATTCTTTCAGTTTCGAAAGAAACATGCCAAGAAAATATAAAAAAAAATCACAAATTCCGAGGAAATATTTCTTGAAATAAAAAATAGGGTTGCATTTCGTTTCCTTTGCGTTAGGTTTATTTTCCTTTTTTTGGAATAAAATTTCTCTTGGCGCGGTAGTATAATTAAATTGTTATTAAAGGAGACAAAGTTTTTAATGACAAATAGTTTGCACCAAGAGGTCAGTATCCTCGACAAGCAGTAATGTCAGGTTTTTTCAGAAAACAACTGCGACTTTGTGTCTGTCATTTTACAAGCCGTATTTACTTCATGAAATTAGGTCGTAAATTGTTCATAATGCAGGAAATTGGGAGTTATTATTCCAGGACTCTTAACTGCATTGATTACCATTTTTCTGACGTATGTTGTTTTTTCTGGCATTTTTTGTCTGAAAAAATACTTTTCAATAATGTTGAATGTTGAGTAAGTTACAGACACGATCGATTGACAGAAATAGTTTTCTGGATATCGTACTAATACTTACCTGTTCTTTTGCTGGAGACTTATATCTTCTACAGAGGGAGCATAGCTTATCTAGAAACACGTATTCATTTCTTATATTTAATGTCTTTTATTATTAAAATTATTTTTTGCGAAATCTTCCTTTCCCTTGTCGATTATTTGTATTTGTTTTATGTGTCATACATTTATGGATAACACTACTGGCCATGGTGAGGCGTCTTGTATTGTCGGGTCTTTGCCGTAAAGGTCAGTTCCTACGAGCTTAGAAACTTTTGTAACAAGTGAGATTTTGTCAACAGGCTTATAACACTTATGTGTTGAGTTAGTAGGCATACCGCTAAACTATTTTTTAAACACGCCTTTTCATTATACTAATACTTATCAGACTGTATAGCCGGTTGCTGGCGTTGTTTCATTGTTGTTCAACCCTGGTTTGTTCTCTTTTCACGCCATTTTCGGCGCAGCCGTATTGCGCTCGCTTTTGCTACTTGACTCACAGCGGTGCGCAAGCCAATCAAATGTCGCTATTTTTTAATCGCCGAACTTCGTAAGTAAACTGGACGCTGATTTGTTCAAATCTGCACGTTGTAAACGCTGGGCTGGAAAGGAATAACTTAGTTTATCCAAAATTATGTTTTGAATGTAGACATACGTATCTATGATTGTGCAACACACCCTTACGGACAGTAAGTAGACTGCGGACGAATTGTTATCGCTGTTTTATGTACTTTATACATCTTGAAATTAAAAATGATATTTTAATCAGACCATGTCAACCGTATTTCTATAAGTTTTCTAATCGGATTCAACAAAGACTTACAAGTACGGTGAAATAGGATTGTACAAAGAAACAATGTCTGCTGCAATATGATTTATGACTTTCTTGATCAAATCAAGATGATTACGGGATAAATATTGTCTAAGCTTTTAACGTCTTCGTCTATTTGAATATTTACTTTGATGCAGTTTATAGTAGACAAGTACAATTATTTTTTTATATACCTTGTATCTTCTCTTTGATTTAGACGCGAGATAAATGGGTACTGGTACATTTATTTAATAAATACATGTACTTAAGTAGTGGTTATATGGAAATCTCGGAAAGGTCAATGGACAATGCCACAATGGTCCCGTAATTGTGCTTTGGTGTATATTTATTTACGCGATATATTAAATTTTATTGAACATGTTATAAACTATTTGTACCACACATGATATGATTGTTGAATATATTCATGAGTTTATATAAAATGAAATGTAGAAGAATTTTAATAGATAGTTGTCTATATTTATTGATTCTATTAACATGCTTTCGTTAAATAATTCAAAATCTAAGCCAATTTGTAACTACAACCTATTCGCTTAATATTAAAATTTGCGCCGACCATCTTTTTTTAAAAATGATTATTGTTCACGTTTGTTTTTTATGCCGCCATTCCAGTTTGTTTTATTTAATACCGAACGAATCTTGCAACGATTGGTCTTGAAGTCTTGGTGAATGTAGCATCCCCTGTACCATATAATGCTGTGACATGTTTTAACTTACTCATTCCACGTAGATTGTAATCATGTTATGGATGGAATAATGAATAAAAAAATAAAATATAACGTGCATGCATAATATAATAATTACAAATATTCATACTACGGAAGACCGTTGGTGACTTTCTTTTTTTTCTGTCATAGAAAGCCACGATTTCAACTATACGTATCTATAAATTCCACAAAGATTGTAATCATGTTATTACGACTTCTACAATCACACTTGATGACACTTTCCTGACTTTCCAATCAGTATTTGCGCCAAGCTCAGGGCTTGCGATGAGCCGCCAGATCCCAATTGAATCTCCTCCAGCACTCTGTTTATAGATCACCATATGTTACATAGCACAGATAGTTGACTTGGTGTAATAACAACGCACATACTCCCCCAGTGAGCGACGCGTTAAGGAGAAACGTTCGTATGCCGGTATATCGGGATTTCAGTAGTTTTTGCGTACGAAGGCAAGAAGCAAAATAACAGTTATGAGATGGTTAATCACGCTAATTATTGTGTCAGACATTATTGCTTTACAAATTGTTCTTACCATGTAAAGGACGTAATCTGAATGAATGACAATCAACCCTATTGTCTGAGTTAATATTCTACAAAGACCATAGTTTCAGTCCCATTTCTGGTACAGTCTGTTTGACAGTTTTACAGTACATACCTCAGTTCATGTAAAACATGACAACGTGATATATAAGTATATAATATACAAAATACTTATACAATGATAAAGAGGCAATTACACTTAGAAAATCAATGCATCATGCACAAGAAATTCAATTGTACAATACATATATGATAAACAAATATTGCGAGAGAAGGTCATTTTATTATAATTTTGTTAAAAACATGTATACCACAAAATATGTTATTTTCGGATGTTTCAAGTCTTGCATTTATCTAAATGTACACATAATTTCTTTAATGAGCACACAAAGTTTCCAAGTTTTTATTATGTTATTAATGTCTTTGACCATGAGTAATTGTTATATGTTAGTGTAACGATCAAAATGTTTTGTGGATATGTTTTATTCAAGAAGCCGGGTGTTCATAATGGATATTGACGGAACGCGCACACGAGGACAACAAAGATATTTCAAGTTTGATACTATATCCATTTATATGTAGAATGTAGTCCTATGTAACGGGCATATCCATTGCATATGTACGATACATAATTGATAGTAACTTATGGGTCAAATACCGGTACATCGGACATACGTTTAAAACCCGCCAGCAATAATCGTATGTTCAAATCCTAGTTAAGAAACAAATGATGCATTATGAACCTATCTATATAAACCCCATTTGAATATTTACCTCCCATTATTTATCATCATTCATCTATCAATGTTTTTGCCCCAGAGGGAGGGATACACGGGACTTTAAACATAAGACGTCTTTCGACAGGTGGGTCTTTGACACGCTGAATGATTCCGGACTTGGTTAGACTTTTAATATATCCCGGAAGTGGGACATTAGACGTCTCCCACTGTGGGGATTTAGACAACATTCGTGTCACCAGTTTGGACTAATTAGACACAAAAATAGACAAACTGTCGTATTCCTCTGCCGCCTACCTTCGGCAAAATATTTATTGGTGCATAGATATTTCCAAAAGGACAAAATATTACAACTGTGTTCCGTGGTTTAAATAATGATGGTACCAACGACTTTGGGATAAATTTGATGAGCCTTCATTTCATTACCCTCTGGTAGTTTGCTGTTTTTTTTATCTTCTTTCTGTTTAGTTTTGATATTGTAGATGAAGTAAGCCGCGGTTAAGCGTTTCTCGGCTAGTCCTTTGAGTGGATTCCGCTGTTTAAAACCTTTAACCAAAATTGTGTGCATTAACATTATTTTATCATGTCTAGAAATCACACAGATAGATTCAACAGATTAGATATAGCTATTTGCATTATTCTACAAACCTGATGTTTACCTGTGTGGCACGCTTATATTCAATTAATGTCAAGAAACGGAAAGATCAAACTATTACGTTTGATAGACAATATAATCAGAACCGTCTTTGGAACAATTTCGTCTATCAAAGACCTCTTTATGGACTAAATGTGTGGCATTACATTCAGTTTGCTGTTTCATTGTCAATGCGAAGTCTATCCGGGTTATCATTGGTATTTACCATTGTCCGCTAAACTAGTAGATAAACTGGTCGAACTTGCTAGTCCGCCATTGCTTATTCACATACAGTTGAACCTCGTTTATTCGACAACCATTTATCCGAATACTTGGCATCGTCCGAAATAAATATCAGTTCCTAATACATCTTCTTGAACTGAAATGGGTTATTCGAAACCATGTATTATTCGAAATCGGACCCGATGAATTCGAATGAACGAGGTCCTACTGTAGTTTCTAAATAAACGGCTGGATACATCTTTCATGACCGCAAATGTTTATCTTGTTATACCTTGGAAGACGAATTGCACTTTGTTTCAGAATGCCCCCTGTATCAAAACTACATTAATAATTATTACTGGGAAAATGCAAATGTTTTAAAATTTGCAGAACTCTTAAACAACGAAAGCAAAAAAAATTGTTTACTGTACAATAAGAAGATTGTCATTGTTTGTTTCTAATTGTAATTTAGATATATAAAAGGTTTACGGCAAACACGTATCCGTGTGTTAGTTGTAAAATAATTCGTAATGAAATCCCACTTCAGCGATCTCCAACTGTAGATTATCTCCAGAAGTTTTATTATTCCAAATACGAAATACGAAATAATTGTTACTGTTAAAAAGTCGTAATTGCGTATCTAGACGGCCATTTTTAGCATCCACAAATAGATAGGAAACAATACGTAAAAATATGTAACTTTTAAGTATTCCAATCACTCGATATGGAGGCTTATTCTATTCAGACAAAGAATATCAGAATATTGATGTTATACGTCTTTGTTCTCTCTCAGATACCCAGGTGTTTTACGGCAAATTCAACTCAAGTGATGTAGTGTTGTATAATAATCTAAGTGGTTATTTGATGATGATCGTTGTTCTAAAGTGTAAAATATGAGGATATATGAACTTTATATCAAAAGTAACTTGACTAATTCCTGACCAGAAACCCTATTTATATAGCAAACATTTAAACGCCTGACATGTAATTTAGCATTATAACCGTTCGTGATGTGTATGTACATGTTCTTAATTTACAAAGCAAACTATGTATTTAGACAAAATAGGTTTAGGTTAGAATATTACATTAAAGATGTGTCTGACTCATCTGAACATAAAATGTTTGAATTGGCTTCATCCAGTATTGTTGTTACATTGGCATAAACTTTTCTAATAAGAACCATTGCAATGTATGACCGATTGAAAATGTTTGTTTTTACCATATTACTAACAGACACAACTTGTAAAATAGCCCGATTAGTGCGTTTTTTTAATTTTATGTTGTACAAACATCTTTTTTTCAACAAATACGGATCAATACATAATGAGTTCTTTCTTTGTAAATGCATGTTTATTGATATTTTAACTATAGGAAATATTTTTTTCAATTGTGTTTAGGTAAATAAATGAACCAAAAAAGAGCATAATATTTCTGTAATATCTTACTTACATTAATATCTTAATACGATCTCTGAAACATTCATTCAGGAAGCCACCAAGGATTTGTAATGGAAGTGAAGAGTTTTTGAAGCAAATCCGTTCATCTTGCACGATATATCACAGACATATATCACCCACATTTATAACAAAATCAAACCATTATCTGAATTTATGACGGAAACAGAATTGTGGTTAACAAGCTTTTTTATCATACGTTGTTTCTTGAAACAGTTTGAAGTGATGAGATAAAATTTCTCTGCTACAGGGATGATCTAATCTTAAAATAAGAATTTGGCCGATTTTTTCGGCGCAGCCGTACCAACATTGTTTTGCTACTTGCATAGCAGTGTTGTGTAAACCAATCAAATCATACGTTAACCACCAAGGCAATTCTCTTCAACCGACCAACGTTTGTAACCTTGGCGCGGATTGGTTAATATTTCGCTAAAGGGTACGTAACCTTACCGAGATTCACTGAATTTCGGTGAATTTACCGAAATCTATTTTGGATGTGGAGTTTATGTTCCACAACCAATCTTTACCTTCAAATTGCGCCGACCATCTTTCTTCAAGATAGTTCTTGTTGATATTCGTCCAGACAATGCCTCACTTCCCCTCCCCCACAGATGTTTGCCCTTACACCTACTAAATCCCTAATGTTTCGTATGCAGATCTTTCCCTGAGATCCGAGTGTGGAGGCCTTGTCTTGTGTATGTGGCGTTCCCTGTGACAACTTAACCTTTCCTCCATAATTCAAAGACATGGCAGTGATAACATGTTGCACCACAAATCTGAACCTTCAAATTGTGCCGACCATCTTTTTTCAAGATATTTCTTTTTTATCTACATCTCCCTTGTAATAAGGACTATCGGCTTTTCAGGTCGGTTCCTAGCCGTAAGTTATGTTGATCAATGTAAACTAAAATGTTTGATTAAGACGAACATCGATCATATTAAACGGAGAATACCATTCTGGAATGACAAAAGTGATGGGGAAAACAGCTAATACATAACAAGCAACAATTGTACAACGTCCGTCAAAGATAATAGACCGACATATCAACACAATCAGCATAATCATTTTATCCGTAATTTTAGAATATATTCTGGAATACATTACATACATTTTACGGGAAAAAAATCAGAACAATTTATTTAAGAAGATGCACAGACCGTTCAATATTTAACTAATTCAATGTTTGTTCTTTGTTTACAAAGGCACGAAATATTCCGTTTGTTTACATCTAAAGTTGTGTGTTTATGTTTCACGCATCAGTAACCCTTCTCAGTGTGTATGCTAAATGGTTTGGCGCAGTCGTACTTTAGAGCTACCGTCACTCACTTTGTTTGGGTTCAGCGAACAATCACGGTGTTATGGATGGAATGATTAATAAAATATATAAAATATGCTTGCATAATGTAAATTATTACACAAATTCATGATACTACGGAAGACCGTTAGTAACTTTACATACTTCATTATTTACTCTTAGAAATCCATGATTTCAAGATTTCAACTTTACGTTTCCATTTAAGTACACTAATTCACAATTTTAGCTTCACGATTTTAATTGCACGAATTCACAATTTCACGAATTCACGATTTCAAAAATCGATGTTGTGAATTCGTAAAGCTGAAATCATGAAAACATATTCAAATTCAAGATTGTAAATTTGTTCAGTTGAAATCTTGAAATGGTAACTTTCCTAGGAGAAAATATGATGAAGTGGTAATGTCACCACCGGTCTTTCGTATGATACAGTTGTGTCTCTTTCCTACCAATAGCTGGAACACGCATCAGACTAGATCGACCTTTGCAATGACGACGATACTTCTGAGGTAAGGATAGAATAAAAGGCTGTGGTAGGGCTCCAGACTAAGTGACTGAACTCAATGCTGTTTGTCTGCCTTATTCACCCTAGACTGTTTCAACCAAATAGTTATACGAGGGATGGTCGCAAAGTAGTGATTACAAGCAAATTTCCGCGAGGCATTCTCCTTACATAAAAGTTCGCAGTTTAAGCTCGGTTGTGCAGTGAAAGAGATTTGTGCCGAAATTACTCGTGTTAATGGGTCTGGTATGGTGTCTTATGAGACGGTTCGTAGATGGAAATAGAAATTCGATAATAGGTAACAGTCTGTAGAAAATGCAGCAAAACCAGGTCTGCCGAAGACAGCAAAGTGTGACAATAATGTATTGAATGTAACAGAAATTACTCACATGAAGCTAGATGTACAGTGTGTGATATTGCACGCTTTGTTGTGATTTCACTATCAACGGTTCATTTCATTTTAAATAAAATGTTGAAAGTTATGAAGATTCCTGCTAGGTGGGAGCATGCATCTATTGACTGGTGACCAGAAAAAGGTACGTGTTCAAACTGCCAAAACATGCTTAATATGTTCCTAAAATGTCGAATAAACAAAGTCCAATTGTATTATATTTACCTAGCGTAGAATTACGGTAAACCAATGACTCAAGATATTCATTTTCCTAAATAATCACCCCAATAATAGTGCTACATCTGCTTAACATTAAGTATGTACAGTTATCCTCTCTCAAGTGTTTAAGAATACGAGTTTAGCAAATGTGTCTGCGTTGTGACATTCTTCAGTCATAAAACAAAGACGTTTAAGACCTTAACGTAATGAAATGTAATATCTTTGATTATTGTAAATAAATGGAATTGCATATTATAAAAAAATGAGCCAGGCAGACTAAACCCATCAAGAAGTCACGTTCAAGACAATGTTATCAAACAAAAAACCTAATCCATTGTTTAATACACTGAATGTCTCAGACAATATGAAAACAATTCTTCAAAAGTAATAATATACAATTATGTTCTCGACTGTCTAATTTTAGCTCAATTTCGTGAATTCACTTGAACGTAGCCCCGCATACGTGTCTCTGTACTCCGACTTTTACACGCGTCGTTCGTAACAGCGACAATATAGAGATGTGACGTCCGTGGCTGAACTAACTTGAACGCAACTTCAAAAGTGAATATTTAGTTCGACAAGACGTCAATTTATCATCCGAATTGAGGCCATTTTGAAATGAACGACACGGTGAAAATCGGGCGGTTTCGCATAATAAAGAACACGCGAAATTCAAAGTGATATGTGTCATTCTCTGAGATTTATGCCCAAACGACACATCTAAGCGAAATTGAGTTACATGTACATGTATTAACATTTATGAATACATGGATATTTGTAGGTCACTACAAAAATTAAAATTATAGCAAAACGACATTTTTTTAGAAAATTACACTTTTGATAAGGTCTTCAAGACTAGATCTACACATATTTGTGAGTTTCACAAATTTAAAACAGCAAACATGTTTTCAGATACAATAATTGTTTTACAAATAAATGTATATTATTCGTTTCCTTAAGAAAAGGGGTCGTCTCAATGTTTACCGATAATTGTTGTGCTTCCGCTCGCCGCTGAATCATAAATCTTTCACTGAAATGTTTCAACTAGCTGTTGCAATTCATGCGAAAACAGGATATCATAAGGTGAAAGCATGACGTCATCTTTATTGTGTTTTGTCTCAGAAACGAGGCTTAGTGCATTTGGGCCAAAAATCTCAGAGACTGACACATATATGAACAGAACATTCGTGCTTATTTATAAACATATATACAGTCTACTTGCCATACATGTTGGTCCATATTGAGATGTAGCTTTCCCTGTGTTCGTTTTTCTTCAATATCTTTAACTTTAAAAAGAAGAGCGATGATATATTTTCCTACCTGACGTATGTTTGAACCGAGATAGTTGAGACACCACGACCAATTTTACGTAGAACATCAATTAGAATATCGAAATAATTGTAACAAAGCTGTTTTCGAAAGCGTACTTTCCACATAATAACCTCGAGCGCTTTTCATAATTGTGTCTAAAAGTATTTCATAACGTCTAAAATAGTTCAGACTGACACCTTGTGAATGCCAGTACCACATGGTGTTTGCCGATCATGTCTAGAACGTATTCCAAACTGGTATGTTGAGTTGTTTGAAGAGCTACCGACATAGTACCTAATATACTGGTAAGACAAACATGCGTGAATCAAAAACAGCATTATAAAATTCCAGACTTGACAGAGTATATATTATTATAAGAAATGATAAAAGTATGATTGGTTATGCGGATATCTTCTGACAAAATGGTTCCGTCTTGCTTACACAATAAACTCGCGGTGAATGTTGTTCGTATGAAAATTATGTCGTTCTACACTAAGTATTAAGTTGCGTATTTTTCAATATGAAATATGATATAATTATAGACTAATATTCAGTGAAAGGTTGTTTCGAAAGAATAATGATATCGAATGCAAATATACTAAAACGTGTGCCCTCTTAATGCCCCTTCGCCATTCTTCGACAGGGGGATTACAAATCAAAGCACTAAGAGAACTGCTGGCAACGGTTGCTTTATATTAGTGGGAAAACATTCGAATATTGCTTAAAAATAAAAATCTCAAAAATATTTAACGCATGAATCATGAATTTCTAAAATTCTTATATCGTGTGCTCTATCTTTAGAATGCAATCTACCAGGTTCAGAGTTAAGGCTGAGGTTACCCCTGATGGAACAAATTATTTAATGTCAGAATGTAAGAGATTTGCAATTCCTAAAGTCAAGGGTTTTGGAAAGAAATATTTTGCTTTCAATGGTTGTTGTCTATGGAACAGTCTGCCACAAGATGTGAGGGATGCCAAAAGTATTTCTTCTTTCAAATGCAAAGTAAAACAACACATTTTAAGCTCGTCTTAAATAATGTATTGTCTTTCCTTTTTAACAGTTTTATCATGTGTAACCTAATACCTTGTTAAATTTTATTTGTTTTTCTTTTTCATGCATTATTCCTGTCAGAGATAACTTATTGTTTTATTGTTTCATCGTTTTATCTATTTGTTTATAAACATGTAACACAATGTCTTTCTTTGATTAACTGTCTGTGATAACTTTATTTATAGCTTATAATTCTTCCTATGTCACACAATACTATATATTAAGAACCACAATGGAAATAAGAGTTTTTACTTGTAATCTTTTTGTTGTGTTATCCTTAACATATAATGTTAATTGATATGGCTTTATTGATTCATACATATTGTTGTTATTAATTTTATATTGCCATGTATATTGTACATTTTATGTTGAAATAAATCTAGTTATCTATCTAACCTAGTTTTATTTTTGGGATTGCTCGAATAAAACTATGCAATAACGTATTATTTTTGTACATAAATTAAACATAAACCAGAAACATTGTTTTAATATCTAGTTTTAGGCCGGGTCGGAACTCAAAACCCCCGCTCACTGCAACAGTGGGTAGCGGAAAATTACGGAATTCATCGTCGCTAGGCGACCGTTCCCACAAAGCGTTGATGTTAAATATTAGAAGACGATCATACTAACCGCTTGTGTTTTGTGAAGCATCAACAGGCACACTTACGTTAACATATTTATGCTGAAGTAGGCAATATGTTAACTGTATGAACGATGTGAATAACTTAATACCAACGTTAGCCACATTCTTTAATTCATTCGGCACCAGAGGTAGCCCATCAAAAGGCACTGGATGCAAATAAGGTAGCAACATACCCCGGCCGTTTCCTCAATTAATCGAACCATTAATCATTTAAATGCTATAGTCTTATTTCGCATCAAAAAAGTTTGAGAAAATGACAAAATGTTTATATTCTGTTGCAAGTATCAGAAAAAAATAAACGTATGAAAAAACTAAGAGAAAAGTAAGAGGAAGCAAAGTGTAATGTTTAACAGTGAAGTTATTACAACCGTCGAAAGTTGAATGAACGACTTTATAGCATAAACTATGTATTTGTAAACTGGTATAAAAATAAGTGCATATTTAGGGCGTTTTTAATAAATAGTAACATTGTCGTTTTTTCCCTTTGCTTAACTATTTGTTGAGATCAAGATATCAAATTAAAGTGAACAAGAAAGCTAAACCAGCAGGGTCCGCCGACTACATTATAGCACTGATATGGGATTATTATTATTTTCTGTAAGTGACGTCATTTCAAGAAAACGCAACATGTGATGTCACTATTTGCAAGCAGGAAACAATATTTACTCCATATGGTCACTTCATATTGCCATATGGCGCAAATATTGCTTACTGTCAGTACATGGTGACGTCACATGTGTGACGTTTTCTGGAAATGACGTCACTTAATGCTGCTCTTGCTTTATTAGAATTTCTCAATCATCTTAATATTTGAATACAGATCGTGTATTAAACTCACAGCTAGCATCTGCATACACATAAATATTACATGAGGTCTTTTGGACAGTGTGAACACCCATAGATTAGATTTCTACGTAGGATCTAGCGCATTAAACGCTTCCTCCGATCAAAAACTCCCCGAAATCTTCATGCAATTTGAAAATGCATCCTCTCAGCGTGAATACAAGCAAGACAGAAATAGTACCAATAAAAATCATGTTGTTGTTGCTTTGTTTTTGTAGTCTGACAGAGGTCTGTGTGACATTTAAGTCGCAGTTGGAAATGACAAGATTAATGTCTTTTAATACATTGAACCCACACTAAAAACGTTGCACTTGCTCAGCAGCAGACGTAGCAATATAAATCAATTATGTCACCATTTGAAGTAACAAAAATGTAATGGAATATTCGCAGTATTCCATCTTGATATGTCCTACAGTAGACGGCAAATATCAGGAATTATCATATCTGACCACTAAACCAATCCCAATGCGGCGCAAACTGCATAGCCTTCAGGTGGATGACGTTCGTCTACCGGATTAAGACACAATACTTGTACGAAATATCACGCAGAGGGAAAGAAATAAAATGCCGTTTATATTGTTTATATAGTTCTTGGAAACGACTGACTTTAGCACATTTCGCAGAACACGAGGATGAGGTCATGCTAAAATAATGATATTTTTTGTCACACACAATTATGGAATGCGTGTTTATTAATTTAATAGATTCGTAAAACATATGATAAAATACACTGTATCACGCTCAATGTCCATTTTTATCATTTACAAACAATTGTTTTGAAACAATCAAGTAATTTCCAGGGGTGTAGCTTAGCTGAAATTGACGTGTTGGCCTACTTTAAAGGGGTCCGGTTCATGCTCCCAGTAAAAGATGTGTAGCTATATCGTCAGAGATGCGTGTTGGTATATATTTCGTTCCGGTAAATATGCTTACAAAAACATCGAAAACATACATTATATCTTATTGTAGTCTTGGCATTTTTAATTTTCGATTTGTCGAAAGGAAGTGTAGACCGCGATAGGCCATGATTTGTCCGACCGATTACCAATAACCTCGATGCAACATAACCAACATATACGTAGAATGTTATATTGCTTACCACATGCAGAAAGATCGTTAATTTCCCGTTGCGCAATATTAATATCTATTATGGCAAACTTAATAACCAGTCAGGAAAAAGGGTACATCGATCGCGTTATAAAACGTTCAAGTATATCAGGCACTAGTTTCGTTCGTTTATTGCATAGAAGGCGATTATACACTCAAGCCATTTATATTCTTCATTTTCGATATCTACTTTTATATAACTATAAGATAACTGACAATATTTTTATGTGTAATTGTATTGTGTGCTGTTATTTACTATAATTAGTCCATGTTTTAATGATTTCATAAAAATGTATATAAAATAATATTATTACGTTAGACCAAATATGTTTAAATCATTGGAATTATTACAATTAAGAAATATAATATAATATAAGTGGCAATATTAGTACAAGAAAACTTTAATTACAATAAATAATGTATTGAATAATATAAACTGATGTATTTATATTGTTCATCATCGACTGTTAATGAATAAGTGTTAACTGTAGTATAGTTTCTATGCAGTCACGTGAACACTTTGTGTACATATGTATACTATATGAAATGTTTTATTTTGATGATGTACTTTTTACAAGTCTAAATATATGTTCTGTATTGTGAACTTCATTATTTTGTAAAGTTTATTGTGGGAATACTGATAAGACGCAGAAAATAATTCATCTTTAAAAAAGGCGAGGAAAATTCACCCCATAAAATGATTGTTAAAGTATAAGACGCCGTCTCAATTGTCTGCAGGATAAAGGAAAAGTTTATTATGGCGTCTATAGTTGTTGTTGTCAAATTGTATGTATCGGTCTGGAGAAAATACGATTCCGGCGATAGTTTGCTCTATACGCAGCAAACAATGGATCCAAACATATCTTAGTATATTGAAAGTTCTAACTTGGCCTCCTACATACGTAGACAGTTTAACTGTTTATTTTCAGTTCTCAGTTAATGTAAAATATGACAACATGAGTACTTAATATACCAACTACTAATACAATGGTAAAGAGGCAGTTAGTGGTCCAACTTTATGTCCTATGCTACCAAAAGTACACATTACTAGTCATTGTTTTAGTTTGATTTAGTTCCTTTTGTTTTAAAATAAATTGTCTGGCATGATTTCATGCCAGGCCTTTTTCAACCTACACTGTGTTGGTTGTCCTTTTGTATAAATGGAACTGCAGAGGTGGAGAGGCGCAAATATAAAGAGGCAGTTACAATAAGAAAATGAATGCAGCATGCACAAGAAATACAATTGTAGAATGCTTGATAAACAAATAGTCCGGGAGGTTTTTTTATTCTTATTTTGTTTAAAAATAAGTATACAAGAAAAATATGTTGTTTTCGGATGATTTAAGTCTGGCATTTATTTAAATTTACAAATAATTTCTTTAATGAGGACACACCGTTTCTTAGTTTTTATTATGTTATTAAAGTCGTGGTCCATGAGTAATTGTAATTTTAATATTGTTAGGGTGAAGATAAAATGTTTTAAGGATGTATTTTATTCTGGAATCGTTGAAGTGATCACATTCAAGTAGATAGTGAAATTCGTCACCAAGGAATGGATTATTTGCATTATCCTCAATCAAATCCTGGCGAAAATCTGGTTTAAAGTCTTTCCCAGTTCTCCATGAGCAGTTAATTTACTTGCTATATTATCATGTTCTCCCCCCCTCCCCCATTTCGGTCTATTATTACATGTACTCACTTTCTTGACTTATTACGTTAAACTCCCCCTTGTTGTCCCCCTAAGTTGTTCTTTGTTGTTTTATGGTCGGCCAGACCATTCCTCGCACCCCTATTCCTATAATTGTTTACCCTTGCACCTCCTCAGTGCCTAACATGTTGTAGAATGTTGTTTTCCCGGGGGTCTGTGTGGGGAAGCATTGTCTTGTGTGTGTGGCGTTCCCTGTAACAACTTAATCACTATTTTATTGAAAAGCCAATTTATTGAATATTTAAAAGGATTCTAATTTAATTGTTTTTTACCTACATGTCATGTAAATAAGAAATCAGACTGAGTTGGTATTTATTATCAAACTTGAAATAAAGAGATGATTGTATTAATACATCTTGTAGGCTTATACACTATTGATAGATGTCAATACATTATACCAATGTATAGAATAACACAAGCGGTCAAACCAAATTTGTTGATGAGGTCTTTTGCATCTTTAAACGCCTGACTCTTGAAGATACGTAACCATACGCAATATGACAGCTTAAAATAAATATTATTTTATTCTTTCAGGCCAACAAAAGTTTAAATGAATTCTATAAAAAACAATTGTATAATATATACTATACGTGATCTACATACAGTAAAACCTCAATAATAAGACTACCCTTGGGACCCTTGAAAACTGGTCTTAAATTTTGAGCTTGAATAGAGCAAAACCTTGAAAATGGACTTGAAAAATGTATTCTTAATTTTAAGGTGGTCTTATTATTGAGGTGGTCTTTATGCGAGGTTTAACCATATATCATTTAGAATTACTCAATATCATACAATTGTGATAGCGTCTGTAACATTATTACCTTCGACTCAGATAGGAGGACTGCTTGTGTGAGTTTACAACAATTTATAATAATTGAATGTTCTGAAAGCATGTAACACTTATTGCAATTGCTCTCGAGTATTATCAAGTGGGCACTTGGGTGTCTGGTGAGTGGGCGTTATTGTTATCTAGAAAACGTTCGAACACAGAACGCCTGATTGAGCGTCCACAAAGACTTCTTGATGCCTCGATAGTAATAAACAAAGAAATAAAGACTGTTTTGTTACATTTCATCGTTTCTCTCGTCACAAGAATAGCTATACAGACATCCAACAAATCAATTGAACAAGGTTACCACCAAACTGCGTTCTCACCATTTGCGACGTGATAGTACCTGAACTGAATAACAGGGGTAAATTGTTTTATGAATCAATGAATAATAAATGATAGAATATGTTTTTTATCGCTCATGTGAAGTTTATCTCCGACTTTTGGATAATTCGTGAAACAACCAGTTGCTTACTGAAATATTTATTTGACAAATAACTCAGTTAATGTGTTGATTTGCTATATCTCAGAACTCCTGGAAGTCAATATGATATAAATGAATCGTGAATGAAAATGGGTTCTGTTTTACGTTTGCTCGATCATTGTAAAGAAAGTGGAATTATGGTGATTTATTGTTCACTTGGGACTTTCATTAGATACTTTAAATATTGTTTAAGTCATTACATCTGAAAGTGTATTTTAGATAACTTGTCACTGAATTTCATATTAGAATCCCAGGCCACGTAAAAAAACAAATCGTGAAATCAAAGCTGAAGTTTCATTCGTTATAGTTTTCACTCAAAGTCTGATTCACGAAACATTCTCAAGTATTAAACGTGTTGCAATTCTTTCTCATGATACAGTGTTCATGTTATTTTCTCCCCCCCTCCCCCCCCATTTCGGCCTATTGTTACCAGCTCTCTTGACTTGTCTTGTGATATATTCTATCCATTAAATCCCCCCTATTTGTCCTCATTAATTCTCCTTAGTTGTCCTTTATGGTCGGCCAGGCCATTCCTTGCGCCGCTGTTCCCTTGCGTGTTTACCCTTGCACCTGCTCAAATGCTTGATGTTTTGTGGACTGTTGTTTTGCTGGATGTCCGTGTGAGAAGGCATTGTTTTATGTATGTGGCGTTCCCTGTAGCAACTTATGATCTCGTATGTCTCCCTTTTATATTTGTATGTATTCATGTATGTGTATTTTCCATGTCTCCTTGTGCTTTGGGGGAGACTTTACCCTTTGAATGTGCCATGTCCTGCTCGACTTTATCATTGATTGGACATATCGCATGTTTCATAAAAACAACATTGTATATTGCACGTTAGGTTAACACATACAGTAAACGTTGATAATAAGACCACCCTTGGGATCCTTGAAACTGGCCTTTATATTGAGGTGGCCTTAATATTGAAGTTGAATAAAAAGCAAAACAGTGGAAATGGACTTTAAAATTGTGTTCTTAATTTTGAGGTGGTCTTATAATTGCGATGGTCTTTAAGTGAGGTTTTACTGTATATACACGTGGCTGTTTGAGTATTTACTATCTTGTATTGATCTTTGCTCTTCATATTTGCGAATTTGTTAAAAGTTGTAGGTCGAAATGAAACCCAATTACAAATTTAAAGAACCTAGCTTCTTATTGCATAACATCATCACAAATAATCATTTTTATTTCAACAACATGTAGAAATATAATAACTTCAGTGCTGAAATATTCGTTCAAAGATTGCTAAGAATTTACGTTTTATCAATATATCAGTAATCAGTTATGATATTGCGCTAAAATACAACCTTTCATGTTGAATTAGATGACGACAATGCAATGCGTATTGTAGCTATCACTAATTCGAACGCCATCGTAAATGAGATAAGAAACGCCTATGAGTTCTTAAACAATAATAGCACAATATTTAATATATATATATATCAGATGTTACATTGTTATCAATATTTTTTGAAGTCAATCATCAGTCTATTATCCATTTGATATTTTTTTCCATTTACCTGATAAATTATTACGCATTTTCTTATCGAACGGAAAAATTATCTTCACTAAAAGACTTATGTTGTTGATTTTGTGAAGTATAATGTGGTTGATAAAAGCTATTTAATAGTATCTTGTGTTACGAATTATGTTGATTAATATTTATCAGATTTCTATTTCGTCCTAGTAATTCAAACAATTCGAAACATAATAAATGTTTTTTGAAGTATAAAGAATGGGCAAAGTCATTCCAATTTGGTTGCTTCCATGCGTTTCGAATACAATTGTGAAGTCTTCGTTTCCAACGCCTACTTCGTTAAGTGTCTATCCTATTTCTTATTTCGTTTTTGTTTGATGCACATTTTTAAATGTTTCACTAATGGTATTAATAGTTCCGTTGTAGCTTTAATCTTACATTCTTATTCGTTTATAATATTAAACCGTCAGAATTTAATACTAAATAGACCTGATAAGATTTTGCAATATTGTACGTAACAGATGTTATCTGAAAATGCTAGTTCAGATTCAGTTAATGCCATGAAAAGAAGAGATGGAAATATTATGTTTGATAGACAATATAATCAGGCACATCATTGAGTAATTCTGTCTGACAAAGTTCTCTGTGGGGCCTCGAGTCATGTAATGTTTTAACAAAACATGTTCTGGATGCGAATCTACGAAAGGCTGTATAAATGTAGAGTGAATACCTTGAAAAGATGAAAGTTGTTTTCACGAGGATTATAAAATCACATTTCATAATTAAGTACTATACTATACGTTTATTGGTACAATCTGCACATACAGTGCCTTTGACCATTAACAAAATAAATATAATATGAGATGGTCAAGACAGTAAATATACATGTTACAAATACATTATCAAACATGTAATATAAGCAAACACAGAACAGAACAAAGATATTTGTGTATAAGAATGAATATTAAATGTAAGCAGCAATGGATTAACATTTTAGTGTCTTAATGTTACGCAATAATAAATATATATAACTATACGTGAACAGGAGAAGATATTTTAAGAGCAGCAAATCTTACTATGGAGCAATTAATGTAAGGTACTCTTTCTGAGCAGAAAGAGTAGAAACTAAGTAAAAACTATACTAGTCACTCACTGATTACCTCTTGTAAGTACATGCAGCAAAACCTCGATAATACGAAACCCCTTGGGACCCTTGAAAACATATCTTAATATTGAGGTTGAATAAAGAGAAAACCGATGAAAACGGACTTGAACATTTTGTTCTTAATTTACGAGATTGTATTATTATTGTGGTGGTCTATATGTGAGGTTTTTTACTGTATATTGGTTGTGGATGCATTTATTTTTTTAACTGGTCGTTCAGCGTGTGTTCGTTATCTATCAAATGTAAAACCCTGGTCAGTTTTGGGTCACTTCAACATTGTTTTATGTTGCACAACAAATCTTAACCATCAAATTGCGCCGACCTTTTTTACAAGATATTTCTTGTGATCATTTATGTTTGTTGTGTTCATTTTCTCTTTATACTATATGCATACTGTATATATGTATGGATGTACAGTTTACGTTCATATCTCTGTTGCGGTGGGTATGCGTGTTGCAAGTGGCATTTCCCACTCAACTTCAAAATTCATTTTTACACGTTTCATTCTCATGTAGTAATTTATACGAAGTGACATTAACACAACATAAATTACTCAGTGTCTGTATAAATAGTTGTGTTTACAAATTGGTGAAACGTAGAACATTGTATCAAGGAAATCAGTTTGACTGATGTAAAAATTGTAACAATAACTTCTTATGCCAACCGATTGTATCAGTGACGTAATCACTGTCAAACATCACAGCGGAAACAGAATGTAGATAAACAAAGTAAACATCATTACTTGTATCTCGATGGAAGTGGGTATGCATTAATTAAAAATATTGAGACTTATCTTATGTGTCCAGGTCCCGGTAAATAGATTTGTTTCGGCCGGCCCTTTTAAAAGATCCCTGTAGTGGGGAGATAGTCTCTCCCACTTTGGAGATTTAGACAAAACGTTTGGCGCTAGGGTGGGATTAAGACCCCCCCCCCCCCTCCAAAAAAAGACAAACATTCTACTTCCCCTTGGACTTATATCAAAGAAGAAATGGACGAAACGGAAAAGATCAAAACGTTTATTTAGTGATACAATCTCGACAAGATGTATTGTAATAGCCCAGGTTTTGGCCTGCGGTTTACTGACTATACGAAGTAATATCAAAACGTCGATTTCCTAGGTAATTCTATAAGCATACGTATCAAGAGCTAAACACCGGAATAATATCTTGGAGACTGATCCCAGGCTAGGACTATAGCTATAAATCAAACATTTCGTCTTACAGACTTGCATGCTGCCTGCCTATCACTGAATGTGTTTTAGTGTGATAACAAAAAAAAGACATTGCGCAATAGTTTCCTAAGCAAACATAATCATACGGAGTGCACTACTAGTATTTCTAAAATGCGTCGCACTATTTGATGGATATCTGCGAAGAATTGCATGTCTAGACAATAATAACGAATTCATTCTCTTAAAAGACATTAAAGTCACATGTAACTGGATTACAATATGTTACTGGGCATCCTCTGAAACCAGAACATTGAAACCGACATGTCAATTTCCAAAGTTTCAGTGCCACCAAATTCCGATGTCAACATTTCCAAAACAGCGCACTTTACTCGGTCTCTGCTCTTCAATGAAATCGTTTAATCAAATTTGGAAATTACAATTAATGTCGACAGAAGTTTGTCTGAAAGATCACCGATTTAGTATTCGCAAATAAGTACTTCGGCAAGAAATTCCTACAAAACTATAAATCAAAGCGCTGAAAGCACTGAAGTTGTTTGGTATTGACCATTGGTGTGTATTCAGCACTTGCAGATTCACAGAAAGTACGAATCATTATTTCCATTGTTGAACCATTAAGTTTAATTGCGCAGTAAAGATTACTACCTGTTTTCAGTATGTTATGCATGTTTATGCTTAGATGTTGGACTTTTTTTAAGCGATTGACTTACCTGTTATTCTTGCGCCACTTCCGGAAAAACGTAGTTTTCGAATCAAGGCGATGCGACAGTCGAACATTGCCATAGAACTAGTTGTTCTACCGAACAACTAAAATATTCTAGTTAGGCCGTATTTTAACTAAAAGATAACTTATTTCGCTTTTCGCAAGATTTCTGTTTCGTAACAGTAAAATAAATTAAGACCTTTAACCTACAACATTTCAAAACTAAATCTTATTTCCTTAATTGCTCAAAAACCAACAAGGCAACACTCTCAACGGCAATGTCTGCTCCAGAGTGCCGGTACCTGGTTATATGACCACACATAAGACTAGAATAAATTATCACCAATGTCCGTAGCTGAATGCTCCAGTCTATTCCCGATAATGATTGTTTATTAATCAATTATCTTACATTAGGCGGTAAATATAAGTTCATGAACATTTTGTTATTTCTATTTTCCGAAGTAATGAATAATTTAAGAATAATGATACATGCCATACATTACTATTGCCCTGTTTATGTATCCTTCGGATGCTGACCCTAGAGGAGTTATATACAACTGCACGTTTTATCTCAATCCAAATTGGTTGGAAAATGTAATTGGCCTATACATTTGTATAAAATCCACGATGTTTTATAAAGGTTATAGATTCTTAATATGCCTGTTTACGTTACTCAAATATCCATTAGGCTATTTATGGACTTGGCAATTAATAAATTCATGTACCTATGTATATGTGTCATTACAGTACGTTACAATCGGCAATTAATCGGGCGTAACCTTGCAGGAATTTCTGTTATCAATAAATTATATATTTCGACTACTTGTGGGATTTTTACATGTTTTGATTGATTTTGTAGAAATGTTGTCAACGTTTTAAAGAATATATGGGAACTGCTATGGGATTTACAACTTCTTCTGTAATAGGCCAGTAAAAATAAAAAAATGGGGGAAAAATAGGATGGGAATTTCTGGAATTTGCCTATAACTTTGTCAATTTGGGCAATAATACTACCAAAATTACTGTTTTTAATAGATATTACATTACAGTACAAAATACCTAGGGCATGAAAAAATGATACCGTGTGCAATGAGATTTTTGGAGTAAAACTTAAAAAAAAAGGAATTTCTGTAATTTGCCAATAACTATGTCAAATTTTGCAAAAGAACTACCAGAAATACTTTATTTAATAGATATGGTATTACAGTACAAAATATCTGAAGTATAGAAACATTGTTTAGTGTGAAATGTGATTTTTGGGGTAAAACATTTTTAAAAAAAATAACAAAAAAATGGGATTTTGTGGAATTTGCCTATTACTATGTCAAATTATGCAATAAAACTAACAGAATTACTGTATTCAATATTTTATATTACAGTACAATATACCTAAAGCATAGAAACATTGCATTGTGTGAAATGTGATTTATGGAGTAAAACTTTAAAAAAATGGGACTTTTTGGAATTTTCAACCATGTTATCCCAAAAATAAATTTTGCACTGTGTGATAGTTTTATATTTTTAGTATATTAAATGTGGTGCTTTATATGACACAAATCTATCAAAATTGTGTCTGTACATATATTTCCTCCTATTTTTGCACTGGTCTAATATATATTTGGCACATTCCAGAATTCTCACTTTCATTTATAGTTTTTAACATTTTACCCAAATAATCACATTTGTCACTGTATGATATTCTGAACTAGAGGTATGTTGTAGAGCAGTTTAATTACTGTTAAATACAGTTATTTAGGTAATTGTATAGCTACATTTCGTCGAGTTATTGACAAACTCCAGGAATTCCCACTTTAATTTGTTAATTAAATAAACTTTATTTTATTTGTTCACCATTTTACCAAAAAAATCACAGTTCACAACTTATGAACAGTCTATACTTTAGGTATGTTATGGTGCAATATAATGTCTAATAAATACAGTTATTTTGGTATGTTTGTAGCTAAATCTGATTTTGATATAGACAAATTCCAGAAATTAATACTTTTGTTTACCTTTTACTACATTTTACTCCAAAAAATACATTTCGCACCGTTGGATTTTCCTATACCTTTTTTCCATACACGGCAGATATTAAACAATATACGTATGCCAAAATTAAAATTCTGTGCATTTTCCCCTCTTTATTTGCATTTTTTACAGCAAGGGCACTGGACTATAAGTGACGTTATTTCAAGAAAACGCAGCATGAGATGTCACTATTTGCAAGCAGGAAACAAAACTTACTCCATATGCTTATCTTCCTTTTTTATATTGTCATATGGGGCAAATATTTCTTTTTGTCAATACATGGTGAACTTCACATTTTGAATCGCACAGCGGCGCTCATGGATAGAATAACGAATAGAAGGCAGGTTGGCCTGTGGAGGAGTTACACAGTTTTAATTGGAGAAAGGACCTAACTCGCAGACATGTTTCTGACATTACAATTTTTTTGTTGAGCTCGAATCACCAACGAGTTCGATCAGAGGAAACCACAAACAAAGACTCTCTCAAGACTTGAACCTAAGTGAACATGTGTGGGACATGCTTCAGAGTGCAATTGCCATCGGCTTATCCTACCATCTGAGTTTCACGGTCTTAGTGGAATGGATAGGGCCATCTGTCATGTGGAGCTATACAATGCTTTTGGTAATTTGCCAATTTCAATGGAATATTTAGAAACAATTGAAATTGATTTTCATCCAAAATGTGACCCTTTTCCATTTTCAAAGTATATACGATTTTACACGGTATTGCGTTAATAACATTTCACACCATGGTAGACTAGATCAAAATGTTTACGTTAGGTGTTATACTTACGTTGGTTCAACTTAAGTCACCTTATGTCCGGTATGTTTACCATGTAAGTATACTTGAGAAATTATAACTGATTATTTGGACAGTGAAAATAATTGATATTAGCCTTTCCAGAATATAAAAGTGTAAGGCATTATTCCAAGATTAGCAAACATGCTGGGGAGTTGTCCAGTCCAGCTTATTTTGGTGATGGTAATATAAGTGTGAGGTTGCTGCACCCTTAAAGTAGGTTTAAACCTTTAATGGTGTTTTTGGCGTTGACCTTTCTTCACCTATCGCTTCAATGTGTCTTACATCCCTTTGGTTTACGTAATTGTTTACTGTCATGTCTCCTTGTGCCTTTCGAGTGGCTGTGTCCTTTGTATGTGCCATTACCGACTCGACTTTATCATTAATTTGGACTATTTTCAAAGAGAATAATTTCTTAATTATACGTATGTCTGAGACAAATATGTAGATAAAAGCTCTTCAAATCAATTGGCTTCTACATCTTACGTTTTCTTTGCCTTGTTATATACTCAGTTAATTTAAAAAAGCACAATCTTTTACCAACGATACTTCATTAAAATTTATTTTATTACTTTTGAAATTCCTTTTTCATGAAAATAGTTAATACTAGTAGATTGTCATAAAATTTAGCATACATGCTACATACACATGAAATGATATTGTATATATCTTAAAAAGTATTGTCAAAGAAAGTTTAGAAATCCCATATCGTGCGTTATTAAATGTACAGAGTATAGATAAATGATCCAAAACAAATACTTAGTACTGAAATGTTATTGTATATGCACGTATGGCACTTAGTTGGTGACTGCGATGAAATCGACATAGACATCTCGACCCATTGATCACACCAGGTGAATCTCTCTCAAAATAACAAGATAATGCAAATTGTTGGCTGATTATCGTAGCGGAAAATCTTTAAAATCAAATGCAATCCGATCACTCAGTGTAAAATAAATTTAGTTTCAAATAATGAGTTTATCTATAATGTATGTGATCAAATTGTTGTGTCAATGTATCTTGGAATTAGAATTGAAATGAGGTATAACCTAAACCATATACGAGTGATTCGAAGTGAAAGTTGTGTTTCATGGCTCGCTTGGATAACAGGTAGTAGACGTTGAAATTGGGTATTTCAATAACAAGGTCAGAGGAGAATTGTTGGTAGACAGGGATTCGCAAATATGTGTGGAATGTCTCAGACGTTCTCTCGCCCGGTAAATTAGATGTCTGTTCTAACACCACTGTTTGCATTCATTAGATGCTAAGCAAATTCATTTCCGATGTAAGGTATGGTCAGTTTGATATAGGATCTAGAGATGTGGATGCATATTAACTGAATGACGTTATGTGCCAGGCTCGTAGCTACCTGTACGCAACATACGCAGTTGCATACACATGGTTATATAGAAATAGAAAAATATGTGCAATAACCAACAGTTGAGCATGTGTATGCAGTTTGGGATATACCTTTTCTGAATATATATAACGCTTCAAAAGTTACCGTATTGCTTGTGAAAATGTTACCAGATTGCACCAAGAACGTTCTAGAAAACGGGTTTATTCCGGGGTAGTATGCCCATAGACCCCCCCCCCCCTCCCCCTAGATTGTTTGCCTACACATTCTACCAGCTCTGGGTAGCTCTGTGTGAAGTATTACCGAGTGTGCCATTGGGAATATGAATAATATTTGGTGCAATTTTGATAGTAACGTCTGTGTTTGGCTTTCTGTCCTTAGCCTTTGAGAATTCCTTTACAGTTTGATACGTGTTGTCTATTTTGTATATATATGTACGTTTTATTTTCAATATATCTGTAGGCCGGAGGCCCGTGAGATTGAAACACATCAATACACAACTATTTTGTATGTATATGAAAGATATTAAGTGTTCAAAATTAGGTTTTTAATCATGAAAAAAACGATAAAATTGGTGAATTTACTAAGGCATTAAATCGTCATAATCAACACAATACGACTGATTAATCGTATACCTTAAGTCATATTATTCAACATCATAGAATATTGGTGGTCCAGATCGGGGGGTGGGGGGTTAGAATTATGAACAAATAATCTGAAAACATATATTGTTATACATGTAGACCTTGTAAATTAATAAGCATTTACTTGACACTTACATTTACAGCATTTACGTTTTGTAATTCCTAAAATGAATGAAGAAGACGAGCAGGAAAAGTCACATTACTAAAGTGAAAGCACAGGGAGTTAGAAAACATGGAAACATACGAGCAAACAATTACCCCCATTAAAAGGGTTAAGGTAAAACATAAACATTGGCGGAGATAGAATAATTGCCTTAGAACGGACAGTGACAGAAACGCCACTGAAGGTTATAACTGGTTTAAGGGTTCAACTTATTTGACACTTATCCTACCATCACTCAAATAAAACGAACATTCCCACTGAACAGCTCCCATACATAACAAAGAGAAAACAAGGCATATGGCATGACGAATATAGATGTATTAAACAATAGTCCCGAGCAGACAGTCATAAATACACCCGCTGACTTATTAGACACCAGATCATCTGAAGAAAAGTCGTGAAAGGTAGATAAGACAGGCAAAATACAAACACAACACGCCTTCGTTCTGTTTTCTAGGTTTGGGAGGGGGATCGCCGCCCGAGAGTATAGACTAACACAGCACTAACACTTAGTAATGACCTTGAAGATCAACATTTGACTCCTGTAAATTTGCACTTTCATGCAAAAGTTACCGATCAGTGACATTGAAACTGATCAATCTGATTTCGTCTCCTCAGCGTTCTCAAAATAGATGCCCCTCAGACTGAATGAAATATTGCTAAAGGAAACAAAGGATATTAACTCTGTCATTTTAGACTTTTAATGAGAGTTCCAAATAAGACAGAAGTCGTATAACAAACTGTATATGTCGCGTAAAGAACGTGACGAAAGACATAACTGTTAACAGTTGAGTGGACTTGGCGCAGACCCGTTTCGAATGTTGGTGTCAGTGATAGCTCTAGGTTGGTGTTTGGGTATGTATTCATATATAAGTCGAATAACGATGTCAGTGCTGACCTAGGTCGTTATTGAATGATATAACACATTATTTTGTTCCTCCATCAATGCTTGAAACGATACAATGTCATTCGTTAATGGCTGTTATGTTAGCTTATTCAGTCTTTTTCGGCGTAGCTGTATAATATTGATGTTGACCTACATTTGAGACCAATCAAATGTTGTATATGAAGCGCGTTGTTTTGATATGCATCAAATTAGACGATTTGATTGGTTCATATTTTAAGCAGAGGGGCACTCTGACTCTGACGAAATCAGATACCGAAATAGGGCGATTCTTTAGACAGCATTCTATCTACGCTGTCTGTTGCTTACGTATGATACTTATAAAAGTTGAGAACGGTTTTTGCAAGTAATAAAGTGTGTTTGTGAAATATTGATGTTACAAAGGAAGTCGCATTGATATAGTATATTTGTATTACATGTATATTGAAGAATTTCAGGTAGGCGCGGCTGTCAGACATAGCCCGTCTTCCTGTGTTATCAACCAGCGCTATCCAGTGTTTCTGAAAGCGTCTGCCAAACTTCTCCACATGAATGAGGGGGAGACAAAGAATTGTGGATGTATTAGCTTCAGTCAGAGTGTCACGGAGAACACACCATATATCGATGCGATTGTCATGCATCATTTCCGATTATTTTAATCAAAGCATGCACGAAACTCAATCATTCTTTGTTTATTAGCAAAAATAAGTTAAGGCAATAAAGTACGGCGTGAATTATTTTTGTTATAGGAATATTTATAGAAGAAACGAAATCAACGCGCAAAAATGTGCATGCCCATATTAGAAAGACAAAACTGCGAAATTATCTAATACTCTACTTTGATTGTAAAAAGTAAAGCAAAGAGTTTATTTAATATAGTGTCACCTCTGTTTAAAGGGCAAGTCATTTCTGACATATGCGACACCTACTTTCTGAGCACATTTACTTCCCGATTCTTATCCTTTAATGCCAGGCACCAGACATGTAGGTACACGATAACCATTAGTTAACTAGCAGGCGGCTCACCAACCAGTCATATCAGAACGGACCCCTACCGGCTCGAACCTTTGACCTCCCGATCCGAAGGCCGTGGAGACGATCGTATGAAACATTGTGATTTAAAGTAAATATATATACATTCGAGACTAGAAAAATCAGAAATCTATCAGACCATACGGAAATCGCTCATACAACTGACTCTTTGGCAAGCATATTCGGGTAAATGTGCATTGAGTATCCGAATTCTCATAACGCTATGATAGTCCGGTTTCTACACCTCTGGGTTGTCACCCGGAAGTCCTGATTCAATTTCTTGGATGGGGGAGATCGTTCCTTCAGTGACACTTGACTACGGTAATTAGATTTGGAGCCATCTCTAATTCATGGAGCAGAAATTGTAGCTGCTTAGGCAAAATAGTACCTGTTGATAGTTAGTTCCAAGAAAATTTGGTCAACTAACCAACCATGTGTAACTGAAATATTGTTGAAAATCGCCTTAAAGATAAAACCCGATAAAAACGAAACAAATAACTGGAATTCTGACTGGACCTTTTTAGGCTTAGTGATATATGGACCGTAAAATGAACACAAAAACGTAAACTAATGATTGATGAAATGCAATACAGAACAATAGCTTTACATCACAAGAACTTTATTAGCAGCTGATGCAAAGTGCCAAATTGCAAAATAAGCACATTTTTTATCTGTAAATTGAATTATATAACTTTTAGCTCTAATTACGATTCAATTGAATTTGAGCGTGAATGAAGCGTTTAAAGCAAGATCATTCACCATTGAAACAAAGTAATCCGTTTAATAGTAAATATTATACAACCTTCTAGCTCAATACTCGGTGCCTTCCGAAATAAATATCAGGTTCCGATGTATTCTTCTTACGTCGAATTGAAATGGACCATTCGAAATCATGAGTTATTCGAAATATAAAAAAATGGAATCGATGAATTCGAATGAACGAGGTCCGATTGTATATTAAACTCAAACAGTCTGGTTGAAATTCTGCAGAGTTAGTATCGTTGTTCGTTTAAGGCACTTAATTGCATTCTTTTAAATATACATGTACACTGCACACTTCATTAACTTTGATGGTACAAGGGTCATTTATAAACATTGGCAAACATGTGGCGTTACGGAAAAAGCAAGATAATCGCTGAGATATACATATTGTATGACGAAACATTCTCAATACTCAGGTGTTCAACAGATCCCCCAATCGAACCAGTTGGAAAAGTAAGAATGTCTGGTGAGCGAGAACTAAGATAGATATTTTTGTTTTGCTTGTATAAACCTATGATTTAGGTTTGTGTGTCGCACTGAATGACCAACAGCGTACAATAACAGCCACAGAGCAATTGGAAATTACCATAATCCTTACCTATGTCATACTGTGCCCGTAAGGCTCCTTTTTGTAATGGGCCTTTAAGTAGCAATACACACAGTGTCATGTAGTGACTATACCAGGCATTAGAGTGAATGAAAAAACTGAAGGTGAACTTTGGCACACCTTCGACCTACCGCTTGCCACACCCTCGACCTACATCTTGTCACACCCTCGACCTACCGCTTGTCACACCCTCGACCTACCGCTTGTCACATCCTCGACCTACCGCTTGCCACACCCTCGACCTACCGCTTGTCACATCCTCGACATACAGCTTGTCACATCCTCGACCTACCGCTTGTCACACCCTCGACCTACCGCTTGTCACATCCTCGACATACAGCTTGTCACATCCTCGACCTACCGCTTGTCACACCCTCGACCTACCGCTTGTCACATCCTCGACATACAGCTTGTCACATCCTCGACCTACCGCTTGCCAGCTGGATGGCTCCATGACACAATTTAGATCCCGTGTGACAGTTAAATGCTCCTTGCAAACCATTTTATTGTAATAATATACCTTAAAGGTAGATAGACTGATTTTCTATCACAATATGCTGCGAAATTGTTTCAAGAAAATGACATGTTAGTGCCTTCGCACAGACATGCTCTAAAACATTTCATTGTAAATTTTGTACAAAATTCGTGGAACTGCAAAGCGCGAGTCCGATACAGGTATTTTGTATGCTAGCGTGCGTTGGTCAGGATAGAAAATACCGGTATCGAGCACTTGCCTTTGTAGTTTTGGTAAATATGTGTTGTAGAGTACATCTGTATGAAGTTAATTGTCACCAATTTCTCATATGTATCACTAAGGATATTTTGTCAAAAAAGTAAGACTATGATTGATAATTATATCATATGTACCTTTAATGTGGACTCATGATAATCACAGAAAACAATGCGATGTAATATTAAAGTTTGAACAACAATGCGTCAGGAAGAATTAAAGTAGTTTTTTATGCATCATTACAATACATTATATCGCGTGCTGCATCCTCATTTGATTTCCATACAGGGCAAATATAAAACTTAATTAAATCGACATTAATGACAAATTACTGTATTTGATCGTAAATTAAATCTAAACATTATTTGTTTCAAAATGACACGATGTTTTGCACGTTTTTTCATTAAATACATAGCAAACATTGCCTATAAAACACGACCAATAGATTTAAATATTCAACTTTCGTTTCAGATTTAAAAAAAATCTTGAATTTTTTAAGATTATCGAATATTGTGTGCTATGTAGCGTATGTTTATTCTTGTAGTGTTAATAGAAAAATTTTGACTTTTCTTTGGTTGTGCGGTTGTCAGATTCAACATGTCTGTATACTAGTATCAGAAATTCACGGTGGCATAGAGGTGACATAAGTGAAATGATGTTTATCTCGTGACTACGACTTACTAACTCGTTCCCAAGACTTAGTATTTCGTGACCACGACTTGATTCATGTGTTGGTTCTATACTTGGATACGCCAGCGAGGTATGGGGAAACTGTAAATGTAAAACAATAGAACGAATACATCTCAAGTTTTGCAAACGTATTTTAAATGTTAAACCTAATACAAGTTCTAATGGAATATATGGCGAACTTGGCCGTTACCCATTGTATATAACGCGTTATGACAAAATAATAAAGTACTGGTGTAAGTTATTATCTACTGAAAATATCTTACCAAGAAAGGTTTACGAAAATGGAGTTGCAGAATGTAATAAGGGTAAACCCAACTGGGTATATAATGTAAAAGAATTGCTATGCTCATATGGTTTTGCTGATGTATGTGACAGTGCATATTTATATTCATCGAAATTAAAATCTTTCACATCTTTCAAACTGTGCGTCGTTGACGTTTATATCCAGGAATGGTCCGATAGTATAATACACAGTCCTTCTTTAGATGTGTATAACAATTTTAAACAGAAGTTTAAATACGAAGATTATCTTGATCTTGTTTCTCACGATTTACGCCCTTATTTTTCAAAACTTAGATTAAACATTTTACCTTTACGTATTTCAACTGGACGATATGGGAGAAATAGGATAGACAGAAATTACGTTATTGTTTGTGTTGTAACTCTTATGACATTGAGGACTGTTTTCATTTTATATGTTTATGCACATCTTTTAACGATTTACGTCGAAAATATATCCCTAAATACTATTGTAAAAAGCCGTCAATGTTCAAATATCTTGCGTTGGTTAAATGTAAAAACAAAGTCACGATATGTAACGTAGCTAAGTTTATAAAAGATGCTTTAACAAAGAGCTTTAACATTACCATAATTCGATTGTCACCTTCAAACAATATTTGCCATTTTTTCATATTTTCTCTTTTCTCCTTAATAACGTCATATGATTTGTTTGTCCTCTAAAACTTATTGTAATCCCCCTGTTTTCTTTTTCTCTTCCGTTTGTTTCATGTTCACATCTGATGTATTGTATATTTGTATTTGTATGTGTTTTATGACAATGTACCATGTACAAGTAAAAAAAAATGTTCTGTTCTGTTCTTAACTATCACGTTCCCACGGCACAGTTTACATAGTAAGTCGTGGGAACAAGATAAAAATAATTTCACACATGTCACCTCTATGCCACAGTATAAATTTAATATTATGTCAACAATCATTTGCGCCATGGCTTTCATATTCGAGCTGGATTGTATATCTAATCATATTTTCGTACCACGTGACTCAATTAATTCAGCCAGAAGTGATGATTTCACAAAGACTGGTGCTGACAGTAAGACTGGTGATGACATTGAGATTGCAATATTTATATAACCCGACTATGTTAATTTCGATATGGCTCACTATTACCAATAATTTCACAAAAAATCTCCTATTGTGACATTGGTACTTTTTTATTTGATATTTTTATAGTCTTTTTTCGAAAATTGTAAGTTGCATGACTCAGCTTATAGGTACTAAGAAATATGGACTAAGCATTTACAAGACGAAGTAGCTCTGACATGTTATTCATATTCTTTTTATAATGTTAAAATATTCAAGTGTACCTGGTCATTTATGTACCTGTCTAAAAACAAAAATAAATGAGGTTACCCTGTTGGGGGCCTGAAAAAATAAAATTACCACTAGCTCCAACGCCAATCTTATTGAAATCAGCCCCTAACTTTAGCTCCATTACTTTCCGCTGTTAGGATCTGACTACACTCCGTAAGAGATCACGTTCATATAACCTCTCTAAAAATAGATATGCTTAACCATATGCAGTGTTAGCGTACAGACGTTCTTCGTTTATTCGAAGTTTCTGTTTATACTGTTTTTTAATGTCCTTCCTGCCGCTTCGGGTTATAAATATTTCCAAAAACGAAACACCACACAAACAACACCGATCAACATAAGAATGTTGCCGAGTAGGAGCTGCGGTTGAAATTGACGAAAATACGTAATCGGAACGTCTTGGTGATCCACGCTCAAATAGAATTTACGGAGCTAGTCGGAGATCGAAGAATATTCATAACTCTATCCCAAAGCATTTTGCAGTCGACGTTTTGATTGGATACTTAAAGGTCACAAGAACGTGACCTGTATTGTGCAGTCATCAGATCCAGTTAGCGTATACTATAGGAGCGTGCGACTGGGGTTGATTTTGATGAGATTGCTCCAACGCCGTCTTTCATAATTTTAGAACGTGGAATCCCACTTTAATCCGAAGTTAATGTAAACATAATAACGGGACACTTTTCGTCGACTAAAATAACATAATACAACATTTTAATGAGCTACGTTCAGGTCCTTGGACATTCATGTAGCAGCTATCATATACTAACGGATATTAGGAGCATATTTACACGAAAGCGCATTGTTCCTATCGTACTTGTGATGACATAAACTTGTCAGAGGCAAAATTAAAACCAAGCAACAAAGGCGGGGGTTGGGGCTAATAGAAGCTCTTTCCTGCGTGATCTAGTTAATTAATATAACAGTAAAGTGATCTATCAAGTGCAATTTTTGTGTTATTTGCAATAGCTATGAATTGAAAGCAATGGCAATTACTGATGTCCCGGAGCGTCCCACAGCTGAAGAATGTCCAAGTAGTCGATTGGTATGTTTTTGTGTACACATATAAGTTCTAATTCATTAAGTCTATCGTCCTTCATGGTTGCTTTGGAAATTTCAGCCGAAGCAGTTGCCTTGGTGTGCCTCATCGTAGCTACGGGCATGACAAGTCAATACTTTCCTTAATATAATTTGTAAAATGATCAAACTTTGGCTGTATTAAATGTACCATTGCAAACAATATGAATTCTTTGAATACCATAATCATTGACGGGCTGTATAAATATTCCAATTATTCATAGAATGTTTATTCCAAATACTAATCCAAGCCTGTGTAACAATATACCCGATTCCATCCCGACCTATTTAGTTCTTTTTAACTCCGGACCACGCCCTTGTCTGTCTAGGTTTATTGTAAACCCAATCAGTATGTCTCTTGTACACGGTATTTAATACTACATTCTGGCACGTCCTGGTGAGATATATTATATACAGTAAAACCTCACTTAAAGACCACCTCTATAATAAGACCACCTCAAAATTAGAACACAATTTGAAAGTCCATTTTCACAGTTTTGCTCTTTATTCAATCTCAATACTATAAGACCACCTAAATATTAAGACCAGTTTTCAAGGGTCCCAACGATGGTCTTATTATTGAGATTTTACTGTACCCCCTAATTTAGTTTTATCTGATACCCAAACCCTACCACCCCCTATTATTTTTTTTTTCGATACCTTATCCTGTCCTCTCCCACTCAGTTTACCCTTAGAGTCTGCTCAAATGCCCTGCTTTGTGATTGTGGCCCTGGCTGTTTCACAGAACAGAACAGAATGATTAATTAATATGTTTATGTAAGTACTATATTTATCATCCAAAGTATACAATTTACAAAATAATAATATTGATATACTATATGAGAGTAAGTACATGTACATTTATACATACAACATAGTCATACGAAATATTACAATACAACACAAGAGAGAGAATAAGTTGCTACTGGGAACGCCACATACATAAGACAGTGCCTCCCTACACAGACCTCCGGGAAAACAACAATCCATAGAACATAAGGCACTTAAGGGAGGAAGGGAGGTAAAGGGTACATATTTAGAGAACAGAGGCCTGGCAGACAATAAGGAATAACTTGGAGAATCAAAGAGGACAAACAGTGATTGGGGGGGGGGGAATTAAAGGATGGAAGATCACAAGCCAAGTCAAGACAGCCGGCAACAACAGGCCGAAACCGGGCAGGAAATAGCATGAACTCTCTATAAAGTTAAAGAGTTGCACACGGGAAAGGGAAATATAAATAGTTTTAAAACACAAAAAGAAATAAAAACCATACAGCGAATTACAGCCGAATTAAATAGTCAAACGAAAAATGACAAACGACAGTGATACAACATGAATAAATATGAAGCTATGAAAAACAGCATTATAATTAAAACATCCTACCAAGAACGTAATAGATAATTATGTACTTCAACAGCATTCTGTAAGTACATTGTAAATCCATTTAAAACTATATCATTATTAGAACTAAATAATTTAACCAATTTATACAGTTTTAACACATAGCGATTGAAGCAAATCTACGTACTATATTTGTTCGCTGGTTTGTGGTTTGCGGGATAACCTTATTCGGCATTCATTAGCCATATTCGTGAATACTAGCTTTGAATTTGTATCTTCGTATTGAATGGGGGTAATCTACCAGTATAGCGTAGGAAGAAACCTACAACAAATATTGCAGAACGTGGTGCCAATATCTTTGTATTCCGTAAATGAACGCGCAGGAGAATTGAATAGTTTTTCCCAGTAGATATCATTTTCTGCAGAATAACAGATGTGTATATCCCAACACATTATTGTGTTACTTCAGAAATTACGCAACAAGATTCATCGCAGACGATTTATCATCAATGAGAATTTTGACATATTCGCCGGTTCTTATAGAAATTCTGGTGGTATTTGCCGAGTAGTGATAAATGTCTGCCAGTAACACATTCAATACGCACAATGATTGGTTATTATTGCTTACAATGAAGGAACATCCTTAGATGAAATAATTCGTGCAATTTTGAATAATTTTTTATAGACATTGGTGTTCGGCATGCAATCATAAAAGTGAACAATAGTTAAACCATATATTTGGATTACTACGTTCAGCGAAGTTCGGTGATCATTTATACGTGTTTGGTTCATAAGACTAGGATAGACGAGTAAAAGCATACATTTTTATTAAGGAAATTTGAAGTGAACTTTTTTTATTACCCTTTTTATATTGTAAAATAATATGATGTACCATAGACGAAGTTTTATTTCGCAACATAGTTATATAATATATACGATACACGTTTGAAGAAGACTATAATGGTACATGTTCAAAATAAACATATGTACAGTTTTCATTAACATAATATGTATATGTATGCTGGTCGCATATGAATAAACAATGCAATCGTGCAAGAAATGCCCCGTTCAAAGGTTATAGAAACACCAATAGCCCAAGGAGACATGATAATCTACATACAGGTAAGCATTGACACAAACAAATGGACACAAGACAAAGTATAAATGACGGATGAAGACTGCCCTACCGCCTTGCAACGACCAGTGGCACAAACGCCACTGGGGGAGAGGGTGAGTCAGGTGTATGGGTGCACCCATCTCCACACTTGTCCTACCATCATCCAATAAAGTCAACATTGTGAACTCCCAAGCATGTGAGACAAACCACGAACTTATGATAATGCACACAGAACAGTGCTAAATCGGCACGTGAAGATAGATAGATAGATTTAATTCAATATAAATTGTACAATTTACATGGCAATATAAAATTAAGACATATATTAGTGACAACAATATGTATGAATCAATAAAGTCATATCAATCAACATTATATGTTAAGGATAACACAAAAAAGAGTACAAGTAAAAATTCCATTGTGGTCCTTTATATAAAGTATTGTGTGACTGTGCTATTCAAATTTGTACTCGATGGCTCAGAAGCCAGAACAGCTAACTGGAAGGTGGCTTTATAGGCTGAACTTAAGGTGAGGTGATTCACAAGAGTAAAACAATGCCATATACCAAAATGTTTGTCAGATGCGACCCCCAAAATCCAAGATGGCGTCCAAGATGGCCGCCGTTTAAAGAATAAACTTTAGAAAATTTATGCCGGTGATAAACTACATACCCTGAAAAACATTTTGGTATATGACATTGTTTGTTCTACTCTACTCCCTATAAGTTGAGAGCATGACAAATTGGGAACAGTACAAACATCATTAACCCGCCATGTAGTAGTATATTTGTATGATACGCCGTACCAGATGCAATGTATGGATGGGCTGTATCTCTTAAAACCGACCATTGTTTGTGCGTCACAAATTTGCAGACCACTAATCATTGACTCGAGATGAATAAGTGTATTGTGATACGTGATCTTGATAAAACCAGAATGTCTAGAGGCTTACTAATTTCGCCATTAGTGTAATGTGAGCGTATGGGATTGTCTGCAAAGATGTTACTTGAGTGAGTCAGTGCAATGCTCATTGTTTGAGGAAGTGTATGAGGTAGGCTGGCCGTTTATTCGTTTTAAAACCCTCGGTAATTTTACTGACAGTTCCAAGGCTGTAATTCGCTGTATGCTTTTTTGTGTGTGTTTTAAATATATATCATATATTTCCCTTTCCCTTGTGCAATTCTTTCACTTTTTATAGCGTTCATGTTATTTTCTGACCAGTTTCGGCCTATTGTTGCCAGCTGTCTTGACTTGTCCTGTGATATTTCCCATCCATTATTCCCCCCCCCCCCCCCGTTCACTATTTGTCCTCTTTGATTCTCCTAGTTATTCCCTATGGTCACAAATGCCATTCCTTTCGCCTCTGTTCCCTGATGTATGTACTCTTTAACCTCCTCAAGTGCCTTATGTTTAATGGATTTTTCCCCCGGAGGTCTGTGTGGGAAGGCATTGTCTTATGTATATGGCGTTCCCTGTAGCAGCTTATTATTCTCTCTCTTTTAACACACTTAACAAGCCCGCGGCATGACGTATCATGTCATTACGTTTATAATATTCAGTTGAAATGAATGCAACGCCATAAGTACAACATAGCACCTCGTGTCGTCCTGACAGAACTTGAACTACAGGGACACTGTTTGTCAATGTTAGCCTCGTTTGTTTTTTCGAATGAAAACGGGATTGTTTGACTTAAAATGTCACTTTCCAGATTAATTGATACATGAACCAATGCATAAACGATAGAGATGGATTGTCAGTGTTATTGAAAAGAAATAGAAATGTGTTAGTAAAACACTAACAAATAATTCATTTAACCATTTAGTCGGTGAGTATATATGAAATCAGGGAGGCAATTTGTCAGTTAGCGTAAATGATTATTGAACCAGTTGGTATGTTGATGTAAATATAATCACTGCATGTATAAGTTCGTTAGTATAGATAAAATCATTGAACCAATTAATCGGTTAACAATTAGTCTTTCTATATAAATGAAACCATTGAACATTTTTTCTGTTAGTATGAATGAATAAATAGGGACAGGTTTAAAACACGGCCCGGCCGTAAAATAAAGTACGGACCTAAAGGAAAACACGGCCCTACCCCTTAACTTCTTTACTTTTTAAGACATCTTTAAATTTCTGTTTGCATCTTATAGAGCACCCTCGTGTCTATCTTAAAACATTTTATATTGAAATTATTTCAATAAGAAGTTTATGAAATTTTGTCTAAAAGTCGGACCGTTTTCAGATCAAAATTACGTCGACAATGGAAAACACTGCCCTACCCCTTACTTTCTTTAAGGTCCGACTTTTAGACAAAATTCATAAACTTCTAATTGAAATAATTTCAATATAAAATGTTTTAAAAATGTGTTCACATATCGAAAAAATGCAATGAAGTGAGTTGGTGCTGTTATTGTTATGCTAAGATTTATTAACAGAAATTTGTAAATTTGGAGTAAGGTTTGAGACTTCTATATTTCCGTCATGTAAACATGTTGCTTTGTAAGCTTGAAATTAGTCTTCGTAAACTAATAAGCAAGATTTTGTAGATTAACCAATAAGAATCAATAAGCTACACACATTTTTACAAGAAATGCGTCTTGTTTAAATGAAGAAATATATTGCGGTCGTATTATTTATCATAACAATTCTGGGGCGTGAAATATAATCGTCAGCTAGCTAGCTTTTCGGTGATTTACGCAAGACGTAAAAACGCCCTTCGCACGAAAATCTGTGGTAATGTAGCCTCAAAAAGCTATTGATTCGGGTTGACGAATGGATGAATTAATTGGACAGAAAGTTCCGCGCTATTTCATTCAAACTCATCCGGATGAAGGACGGATATAATTTAAACGTTACGTGAAAACGTGGGAAAGAGAAAGTAATGTCTATGGACAAGTCTTGATTAATTCCATAATAATTTCTCATCTGAATTAGGCCTCATTTCATTATCCCGTGTCCTTGAGACACTTAAACGGTTTAGAAAATTGTGAGATCTTTATGTAAACCATGCCCCTGATATTGGACCAATTCACAGGAAGATTTTGCTTGTCGTAAAAGTAATTAATTTGTATCAAGCAGTCTAGTTGTAAGTTTTCACCCAGATTGAAAATGTCACGGCGGGAAGTTTTATAATATTATTTTCTATATTATCGACCATACTTTATTACGTTCTGAAGCCATCCAATCCATCCCTTTTCCGCCTTGCTGTCCCCTTATATCCTCCATGTTTGTTTTTGATAGTCATTTAGACAATGCCTTACTTCCCCGCTCCCACAGACGTTTGCCCTTGCACCTACTCAATCCCTAATGTTTCGAAGGCAGATCTTTCCCTGGGATCCGAGTGTGGAGGCATTGTCTTGTGTATGTGGCGTTCCTTGTAACAACTTAATCTTTCCTCCATAATTCAAAGACATGCGTGTGATTTAATACTGATATTTATTGCAACAACTAATAAAATGAGAATTTACATAAATCGTGCAAGTTATTCCTCGTTGTCAGACAAACCTTTAATAGGAATTTTCTCGCGGTAAATTAAACCAGTCCTCAGCGATAAATAATCTTTCAGTTAAAAAGAAATCAATCTGACTTTGACGATATATAAATTGAAAAGAGTGCATAAAACTAATACAATTTAAACTAATATACATTTCAAAATAGAATTGTTTATTATTGTTTATATTTGAAATATGAAAACAAAAACAACCACGTATTTCCTTGAACTTTCAGTACCGATTAAACAAAACAATCTTTCTGAGAAATCCCAGACGACAAATGAAGTTTTCAAGATTATTGTGAATTCAAAATTGGGTGCACTCAAAATTTGTGTACTCAAATACGTGTCGTTCGAACTTAATTTGACAACATAGACATATTATTACCATTAGAGAATGAACCCGATTTTTAATAGATAGTAGTTTTACCAAACATGTGATCTAGTCGAGCAAAACAGAATACAAACGTACGGAAGACTCAAATTCCACTTCATGAGTTCACGGTTTCATCTTCATGGATTCTCGATTTCACGATTTGAATTTCACGAAATCACGATTTCAGCTTCAATATTTCACGATTTCAACCTCATTAATTCATGATCGTGAATTCGTGAAGTTGAAATCGTGAATTCATGATATTGAAGTCGTGATGTTGAAATGGTGAAATCGTGAAGTTGATATCGCGAATTCTTGAAGCTGAAAATGGCACCACCAGGCGTTCCTACAAATCTTCGCCATTGCAGTAGTATTTATTATTATGTCATTTGAACGCAAAGTCATCATCGAAACGCTCAATACAATTTATCAAATAATAATAATAAGAAGAAATAGTAATGAGAAAATATGGCGTTATTGTTTACGTAGAGCGCATCTGTATTGTTTGAATTCTTCATTAAATGTTTATAAAATTCATTTACAAAAATATGTTAATACCATTCCCTTTTCAAAATTAAATTGAAAATGTTGTTCGAAGATATCGTAAATAAACACGTTAGAGGGAGCTTTTACTAAGATTCTGCTGAGATTATTTCCCATAAAATCTCACTATAGTTAGTTCCGACATGTACAATATTTAACTCCCTTGTTCTGAATTGTCGACCATATTGATAGGCAAATTTCCTTAAAGTTTATACGAAGTATAATGTAAACGATGATAAAAAAAAAATAACTTATTCATTATGCTCATGTGGTCAGACGGCTCAGAAAGCTGAAGAAAAAGTGGTTGTTACATGCAAATTCTCTTGATATTTTCTTAATTATCATATATTGAGTAATTACTCCTATAAGTGCGTATCAGTTTTGCCTATCAAACTGACTGATGATTAAGAACAAGGAAGATAAATACTGAGGATGTGGGATCTATCTATTAAATTCTAAATTGATAACTTCTCAAGTTCAAGGCATGGACTTACATTACACTATACAGTATAACCTCACTTAAAGACCACCTCAATTATAAGACCACCTCAAAATTTATATCACACTTTTCAAGTCCATTTTCACTGTTTTGCTCTTTTTTAAACCTCAATATTAAGACCACATCAATAAGGAGACCAAAGGATCAAGGATCCAAAGGCAGTACAGTACATGTTGTTTAACCTACGATCTAACTTTACGATAGTTATAAATAAGAGTTATAAAAACAGACAGATTAGGCCAATAACACCATACTGACATACTCGTATTTTATCTGTAATCAGACTTTATTCCCTAACATTTTTGTTTGTTAGACGACCACACTGTTTTGAGAAACATGACATGCTAATATGTTCCAGTGTTTCAACATGAAAACTATGCGTGACGATCAGCCACAAATCTTTCATAATCCGACTGAAATATGTGAAATTTAAAAATGAGATTGCCTTACAATGTTATTCAAATTGGCCATGAATTTTGAATAATTTTGATTCCTATCTAGCGTTGCGTTGCTTTTCCTTGCTGTGCCGTGCCTTGCTGTACATTGCCTTATTTTGCTTTCTATGTATTGTCTTGCATTAACTCGGGGTTTGGTTTCATTCACTGTTTGGGAACCCAGTAGTGGAAGGGATTCACAATCCATGACTTTTAATGGCACGAAGTTGTGTTGCAGTTGTAAATGCGTGATACTTGCCTTGCATCAATGGTTCGAAGTTGTGTTGCAGTTATAAATGCGTGATACTTGCCTTGCATCAATGGTTCGAAGTTGTGTTGCAGTTATTGTAGCGTGATACTTGCCTTGCATCAATGGCACGAAGTTATGTTGCAGTTGCGTGATACTTGCCTTGCATCTATGGCACGAAGTTGTGTTGCAGTTGCGTGATACTTGCCTTGCATCAATGGCACGAAGTTGTGTTGCAGTTGCGTGAAACTTGCCTGGCATCAATGGCACGAAGTTGTGTTGCAGTTATAGAAGCGTGATACTTGCCATCCATCAATGGCACGAAGTTGTGTTGCAGTTGCGTGATACATGCCTTGCATCAATGGCACGAAGTTGTGTTGCAGTTATAGTAGCGTGATACTTGCCATCCATCAATGGCACGATGTTGTGTTGCAGTTATTGTAGCATGATACTTGCTTTGCATCAATGGCATGAACTTGTGTTGCATTTATAGTAGTGTGATACTTGCCTTACATCGATGGCACGAAGTTGTGTTGCAGTTATAGTAGTGTGATACTTGCCTTCCATCAATGGCACGAAGTTGTGTTGCAGTTTCGTGTTACATGCTTTACATCAATGGCACGAACTTGTGTTGCAGTTATAGTAGTGTGATACTTGCCTTCCATCAATGGCACGAAGTTGAGTTGCAGTTTCGTGTTACATGCTTTGCATCAATGGCACGAACTTGTGTTGCAGTTATAGTAGTGTGATACTTGCCTTCTATCAATGGCACGAAGTTGTGTTGCAGTTGCGTGATACTTACCTTGCATCAATGGCACGAAGTTGTGTTGCAGTTGCGTGATACTTACCTTGCATCAATGGCACGAAGTTGTGTTGCAGTTATACATAAGCATTTTAGACGACATGACGGTTTATCACTACATGTATATCATTTCGTGCCTGGCTTCACGCATAGTTCTTTTGTTTTATATATCTATGTTCTACATACGTAATCGTTCGTCTTTTATTCTTGTGAGTTGCTCAGTGGCGATTTTCCATGATTTACACTGGTGAATTTGGGCGATGGTAGGAAAGTGTGTTAATAAGTGCATCCTTAAACAGGGCTTAACCCCCAGGGGTGTTTTTGTCATTGGACGTTCCTAGGCAGTACTCCTCATTTCACCAATCAGTTGTGTTTGTGTATTGTGCCCCTTTGTCTTCAAAATTGCTTCCATGTATGTGTTATGTACATGTAGCACGGCTGTACGAGTTCCAACCTCTTCTTCAAGTTTCGTAATTTCCAGAAAACGTCACATGTGACGTCACCATGTACTTTGACATTAAGCAATGTTTGCCCCCATATGGAAATATGACAACAAAGTGACCAAATGGAGTAAACATTGTTTCCTGCTTGCTATTTGTGACATCACATGTAGTGTTTTCGTAAAATGACGTCTTTTACAGAAGAGGTTGTTAATCCCATTGCAGTGCTCATATATACAGGCATCATTTCGCTTCTGGTTTGGTTGCGCATTTTGTATATGAGGCTTTTTGCTCGAATTCCACTTTCATATGTGCAAATATGAATATTGAATATTTAGCACTATATTGAAATTCCATCATGTTTAAGCTGATCGATAATTCTTAAATTCTGTATAATATCTTTCCTCCCTGTATAAAGCATTACTGTTATCTTTAGGGAATGTTAGTGGGAAGATTTCAGTAGTCACAATATGGATGTGAACGCGGCCTTATCACATTCCATTACAATGGTAAACAATAATTGGGATAGCAATTTGCAACCAAATTGTAATGTCATTTTGGAGGGGTATAAATAACATTGAAATCCAAATATTATTTGTTGAAAATGGCAACAACAGTATTTGCACAACTGCTACAAAAGCTGCATTGAAGATCTAGTTCTTTGGTTTTATGTTGCTGGGGTTTTCATTGTTGCAATATTCTCTTGTATTGTTATGTTGGTACTGCTATTGTTGTTACTTTTTATGCTGATGATTTTCAAATGTTGCATAGGACAAAGCGAATGTTAATTATCTGCCATACAAATACAATCTGAGAAATGGACTAGCATCAGTCGCACACTTGGCACTATTGCATACATTGGCATACAGGACAAAGAGCTTTTAACGACAACTCAATCGAGGAAGAAACATTAACTAATGAATGGAACAAACTCAGTATCTCGGCTTTAAACATCATGACTGAATAGTTTGTGGCGCCTTGTTGTATCAAACTATAACATTTCATATACTACAGTAACACCTCACGTAAAGACCACCTCAAAATTAAGATCAAAATGTTCAAGTCCATTTTCATGATATTGCTCGTTTTTCAACATAAATATTAAAATAAAGTCATGTTTTGAGGAACACGAAAATTGGTCAATGGCGCTACCGGGATAGACCACCTTAATAAGAAGACCAGTTTTCAAGGGTCGCAACCAATGATGGTTGTGTAATTGATGTTATACTGTATATGCCATTGTGCTGATCCATTTCAAATCACTAGAGACAATCTAACTGGGACCTAGCATATATTCGTATGAACATAATTAAATGACAAAATGCAATAGTACTAAATCACATAAACACGTCCATGTGCCAAGTTGCAATATCTCTGCAGCATCGCACCGTCTTCAGTTTCATTGCATGTGAAAACGAATCTTTGTTTGGCGTCGCAGTGATCGGTTATATTTGATTTACATCCGTTCAAAAACGACAAGTAGATACTTTGGCGCAAAGTACAGGGTGTTCAAAAAGTTTGTTCACAATGTTTGAGTTTAGGTAAAATGAAAATAACATTGTGTAGACTGGCTTTACTCTTTGTGTGAACTTTTTGTGAATTTGCACTTCTATTGTCTACAGCAGATGTTCTGAAATAAACAACAACGGTACTTTCGACATAGTTACGCTCGGCATGGGGTATCGTGTTACAGGTGCTAGACAATCCCGTTATCTTCGAAAGTCATAGCTTGGAAATGTTCCCAATTCAAACCAGTTTTACAATTTCTGACCTATCAGCCATTTTGGTATTCCATGGAAAGGATGTTATCACTGATGACGTCATCAAAATTGCCGTGAATTCAGTAAGGTAATTTCCCTATCTGTACATTTTGATTCAATAACTTTTAAAATGAAATCAAAACAATATTTTAACAAGTTATAATGATTTCATATATCACATATCTTATCACCCCGTATCAATTTGATCCCAAGGTACCAAAGCTGCAATATTGCAAGACAATTCACAATGTTGTATAGTCTAAATTAGATATAAAACGTATTTGAAAATACACGCTTCTCACGTTAAATGTTTTATGTTTTGTCCATACACGACAAACAATGCCGAGAAAAAATAAAGTTAATAAATCTTATTGTTCAGCGTCACTCGCTTGCGTGTCAGATACATGTAGGGACAAATTAGATTTTAAGAAACATGTTTTTTTGTAACGCATTATTATTATTAAACATATCGCCTTAATGCGTAATTTTTTTTTTCATTTGGCATGAGGGCAACAGAATTAACAAATATGTAATATAATTAGTTGAGTGAAGTTGGGACAGCTATCGTACAGCGAACATTATCATTCAATAACGACCTAGGTTGAATTCAGTGCAAACACTGACATCGTTATTCGAATTATGTATTTGAATAAAAACCTAAAGAAAAGTGTTCAAGTCTGAATGGGGTGTAAGTCCGGTACGATTTTGGCCGTGCCTCCCGGTTATGGGACAGGTCCGGAAAAATCGGATTTGACTTTATACTCAACCCATGTCGAGGTCAAAGTTCAAGATTGGGTCGGGTGTAAAGGTCGGTTATGGGACAGGTCCGGAAAAATCGGATTTGACTTTATACTCAACCCATGTCGAGGTCAAAGTTCAAGATTGGGTCGGGTGTAAAGGTCGGTTTCGGTCCGTACCTATCACGGTACCGGGACAGGTCTGGTAAAATCGAACCGGATTTATACCCAACCCATATCGAGGTCAAAGTTCAAGTATGGGTCGAGTGTAAAGGTCAGCTCTTCATGTTCTTGGTCATTGTCAGCATGCAACTGCACTTTAGTTATTTTACATAGTAATGCATGTAGTTTCAACCGTAAATGTGAAGAAAGAAGGCAGGTGAAGCGTAATAGTAGGAGCAGTAATTATCTTTTGCTTGAATGGCAACTTAAACCAAGTGTGAATTGAAACCGTAGACATATGTTAAAGTGATCAAACGCATCGAACGCTCTATTGCCAAATACGAGTTATTTGTGTTGTGAGGACAAAACCAATGCCGATGTATCTAAGTTTTAGGGGATTGGCATAAAATTAAGACAATCAGTGAAATCAGTTGTTTTTAACGCTGACCTTTCCAAGGTAGTACTCCTATATTAACCCTTGACGCTGACCTTTCCAAGGTCGTACTCCTATATTAACCCTTGACGCTGACCTTTCCAAGGTCGTACTCCTATATTAACCGATAATATATTATTGTGTATTTTCCCTTTTGCCTTTGTCTTTCATTACCTGCATATAAATGTTCATGTCTCCTTGTGTTTTGGGAATTCCTGTGTGCTTGGTATATGATATATTTCTCTATATACTTTAGACTGTATAGTCTATGAGTATATAATATTCACGTTGTCTGTCTGATACAGAAACATTTAAAAATAATTATAGGAACTACTTAATGCTTAAACAATGATATCAATAATATTTCATTACTGTATGTATGTGTCTTATGTGAGGTGTCTGTTATTGTTGTTGTTTTATTTCAATTTTATTTTCAGATCATCTTAACTTTTGTAGTTTTTAATAGTCTCATTTACATCCTGATGTTAAAACATGATGTACATGTACAATGTATTGTGTATGCGTGTGTGAATGCGTGCGTGATTGTGTGTGTGTAGGTGTGCGTGTGTGAATTCTTGTTTATTTGTGCTTGTTTAAATTGTTAGTAGAAGGCCATATTGAAAAAAAGATGTACAATTTATTGTTAATCTTAACTGTGTAACCTTCTGAAAATAAAGAATTTATTATTATTATATTGTTATTACTAATATTTACAAAAGTTGAACATTTGCGATATATATATGGTCAATAGCAACATTAATAATATCAGAACATATTTGAGCGGTGCTATGGGATTTACAACCTCTTCTGTAATTGACGTCATTTCAAGAAAACGCAACATGTGGTGTCACTATTTGCAAGCAGGAAAGCAGTATTTCCACCATATCGTCACTTCGTATTCATATTGCTATATGGGGCAAATATTGCTTACTGTCAGTACATGATGACGTCACATGTGACGTTTTCTGGAAATGACGTCACTTAAAGAAGAGGTTGGAAATGATACAGCGGCGCTCATTTGTATAGTAGTGACACTTCTAGTAATATTTTAAATACAAAATATTCATACACATTTAAATAGCTTTAATTTTACATATAATCCCTTCAAATGAACCTATATATGGGGATAAACATGTAGGGAACAAGCAGTGTATTCAAGGAACTAAGCTGCACGATAGTATTATTTTTTGTTTCTCATTTCAAATGGTTTGTATGTATGCATTTCTTACTCCACTTCTTTATTCAGTTTTGTTTCGTAAACTTGTTCAGGCAGTCCTTAGTTGTATTCATGGATTGAATCATTCAGTTTGTATCTTAGTATTGAATAAGAACATTCTATAATATATACAACAAGTAATTGCTGTACTCAGCGCTAATATCTTTTTTTCGGTAACGGTGAACTCATTGGAGAAAAAAATAGTTTTTCCCAACAGATACCATTTACTGCAGTATAACAGATGTGTATATCCCAACACATTAATGTGTTACTTAAGAAATTATGCAACAAGATTCATAGCAGACGATTCATCATTAATGGGAATTTTGACTTATTCCTCGGCTATAATAGAAATTCAGTTGGTGTTTTGGAGCGTTGTGATAAATACATGCCAGTAGCTCACTGCACTCAATGATTGGTTCTTATTTCTTAGAAAGCATTTCTTAGACAGAAGGAACAGTTACCGGTGAAATAACTCGCGCAAATGAATCCATGTCATTGACATTGGTATTCTGCATGCAGTCATGAAACTAAAAAACGAGTGTTAGATGTTCGACTACTCCATTCACCAACGTTCGGTGACTATGCATGCATGTTTCTTTCATAAAAACTAAAATCGTGCAGAAAAAAAACAGTAAAATGAAATTATAACGAGAAATATACTCAATGAAATTTAAATACTGTTCTAAAAAAATAGTATACATGTACTTATGATATCTTCAAATATAGCAGTAGATGGGATGATTTTGTTTAAAATTATTTTTAAAGTACGCATGGTTATCAACTCATTCAATTATTGGCTTACTCAAAGTGACTCGATTTCCACACGGCCATACTTAGGGTCTGGAAAATCTAATAGCTTATCAGTTTCCAAATATTTAAAATGGGCCTTGAATCCTCCAAAAGTTGGCAGATTGTAACTGAAATCAAACTGGACCTATATTTTATCATCTTCGAATGGTGGGGGTATAACTACAGTAAGCTTTTCAGAATGTAATCAAAGGAGTAGATTCACTTACCACCAAAATCGGCCCTGTGTCAAATTCTTTTGAAAACGTCATTGTAATAAGACAATCCAATAAATATTACAAAACTGCATTTTTTAAGCTATATTATCAAAACTGTTACCATGGCAACAGAAATAATTTTTTGTCAAAAATATGAAAAAACACAATTTTTTCAAAATACATTTAACATAACTATTTCTGATTGCATAAAATGTTTATAAAAATGAAATAGTCAATGTTTACAATTGTTCTATTTTGGTTGCCATGGTAACAATTTTGACACATTTGATCGAAGCATAAAGTAGCAAGTAGTCGTAGCAAATGAAAAACATTCTGAAACATTTAAATAAATTTTATTCAATAACACAACTAAAATGAATGCGAGTCCACGAAACAGTAAAATGTAAAAGTACATATACAGCACTCAGACAATATCATCCCCAATTACTATTACGTGCGACATCTAACTCCTTGGAAAAAAGTTTTTAAAGTTGATAATAATTATAACTGCTTCAAAGAATCTATCAACGTTTTAGGGAATGAATCGATTTACGTGCATAACAAACCTACTGTTTTACCGTTATGCAATAACAAAACATGAAAAACGTATCATTGGAATATGAAATTACTTGAAATTGATATTTAACAAATATGCACAGATAATGATACCATTTATCTATAGATTTTCAAAAATCAATATTCTCACCTTTTCAATAGGAGCTAGAGTCGAGACAACAGATAATGAATTTCTACAAATGCATCAAAAAGGCAGAAATCTGGAAATAGATACTGAAAGCCAAATACACAATCCACAAAAGAAAAAAAGTGCCAGCTACAAGATTCAGAAAAGCCGAACATTTAAGCAAGAAATTCAGACTCCCAACTGCAGTAAAATGTGGTCAAGCATATCGCATGAGAATGTCGATTAGGCATTTTAACTAGACCCTGTGTAACATATTATTTCAGTATTTGGTAAGTGGACTGTGACTTCTTCCATTTTGCACTGCGGTGTACAGGTTTTTGGCTTGGGACTCTTGAAAACTGGTCTTCTTATAGGTGGTCTTAATATTGAAGTTGAATTTAGACCAAAAAAGTGTAAATGTACTTGAAAATTGTGATCTTCATTTTGAGGTGGTCTTATAATTGAGGTGGTCTTCGGGTGAAGATTTACTATGATAAATAGGACTCATGATAGTTGGCATTGAGCAATCAACAGAAATCTAAAACTTCAGCATAATCGTCACCTTTACAGTAGTTTTTCAATTATGTGATTCGTTCTTCAACAAAGTATGTCAGTCATCACTTTTTCAACATCTCAATCAGAATTTCTTTTTAAAATTGAAATTCATGCTTCTGTGAGAATTAATTAATTTACACGACTTCAGGTGTACTCTATTATGGTTGTTTTAGACATAGCTTTGCTTTTCAACGAGAGAAATGATTGAAATAAATTTTCGCTAATTCTTGTTTATTAGCTTTCGCTGTAAATAACCTAATTAAAACTCACGCGTGTCTTTGAATTATGAACCTTCATTGAACAATAAACCAGGGTCGGTCATGTAGAAAACTATGTTACGTATTTTCCTTCAATAACATTTTTAATTTTGGTTAAAAATAAAACTGCACCACTGTATGGAAACTCTACATACACCCCCAAACCGCGGTGTTTTCAAGATGGCGGATGTGAAATGTTGAAAAGGCAAGTGACATTTTTTTTTCGTCAGATCTTTTTTAATAGGACGTCCTCGACTACAAATTGTGTATGAAATAATAGAAATGAAATTGGGAATTAATGATTACTAGTACTGTTTGATCGAACCGTAGCATCTTCATGTAATGTCTAGCCGAACACGATGTTTTCAGGAAGTTGAAACATGAAGCGACTATAAACTGGGTTTTGTTGCTCTGAAACGAATGCCTGGATTAATCTGCTAGGATAGATCTATTAAAATGGCTCAGCCCCTCGCACATGGCCATTATTTTACCGCCATCACTTGCTGAAATATATGTTTCGAAGGTTTGAAATTTGGCGTGCTGTACTTCAATATTAAGACCACCTCAATAAGAAGACCAGTTTTCAAGAGTCCCAAAGGTGGTCTTATTATTGAGGTTTTACTGTAGTCAACCGAAGAAAGCATATTAGTTATTAATACGTATCATAACATATTTGTTTACCGATGTGACCAATGCTCTTGCAATGTGACAATTGACCAACTTTTACCTTGGTCGATAAACTATTTATCTGATAATAACACATAACAACAGAACAATAACACGATTTGACTGAAATTCTAGACTCTATTTATTTTTTACCGTGGAAATATAATGATTTCAACATGAGATTTTGTCTATTAAAATTCGTGTCAGTTTGCCATAACATGAAAACCTTGACATATATTTTTACTGTTGGAGAATGAACAACATACTGTAATAGCATCAAAATAGAAAACCGTTTCACCACACACTTGATCGAGTCGAACAAAACGGATTTGTTCTAATTTGTTGGAATCGGATTTCACGCCGTTTTTTCAAAAACAATTCAGTTGACCAGACCAGTTTTGCTAGAATTGATTAATAACCAGTACGACCTTGTCCTTCAGCAGGCAGACGACAACTTCTCAAGACGAGTCAGATATGGGGGACTGATGACTGTAGCCCACTGTCGTGGATGGACAGAACTTGCACAGCCCGAGTATAATTCCGGACATCCCGGGTAACAGCACAGCGCCCTAACCAAGGAGCTAGTCGGGCATGTGAACATAACTGAAAACAATAGTTTCAATGCAAATGTTCACCGTTGCTTCAGTATTAATACTGCAAAGCATTAGTACCGACGTAAAATCGAAACGCTCTAAACATTATATCAAATGTTGCCATTTTTGTCTTTGTAAATTGCATCTGCATTTTTTCTTCATTACCTTGATAACATCCGTTGAAAATATTTCCTTACAAAATATAATCAGCAGAACTAGGACAATTTCTAGTGCAGCAGTATAATGTATTTTAACGATAAAACGATAACAAAAAGGCATCAATGGTCTTTTCAGAATAAATTGGAATGATAGCATTTTTTGTTGTACGGAGAGATATCATGTGATGGATTTCTGAAAAAGAAAGTGGCACGTATTGTTTTTATGGAACGCCGGAACTATCTTTAGTAGCTTCGAAAATATATTATTATTGCACAAGCCACGACAGAATAACATAAATATAATCGACGACATAATATAACAAATGATGCACAAAATGTAAGGATAAAAGTTTAGAAACATATGATATATATATAATTATTATCTTTATTGCCTCCATACTCTGGAGATATACATAGGATTATAAGTACAGACGTTTGCATATGCAAGAATAATATATAACATAATATTATATGTAAGACACGCAATATAATTAAGTCTGGACATGATATAATAAGGTAAGCACATAACGTAATCAGTTGTCTACATGATATAAAGATGTATCTACATAATATAATGAAATATTTCAAATTAAAAGTTCAAACGTAAACCATATAACGATATATGGACATTACATAATTATGTTTGCACAATATGTAAAGAACTAGGTACATAATGTATTAAAAAACAAGCATATCAATAGAGTTCCATGACTACAAAAGACAGTGCCGGCGTTCCATAGTTTTTAATTTGAAAAAAGAATTTGACTACACATAGTGCAAAGATATCGTTGATATACATGCACCAGAATGAATTGTCACGATTCTGCAGAACATTAATGAAGGCAGAGCCTTTTTTGTCAAGCTTTTTAAACAATGTATAGAATATTAATTCTGTAATAATACCCCTTAAAACATCATACAGCTAATGATGTCATTTGAAATTTAAACAAGAAATATCTTAAAAAAGTTGGTCGGCGCAATTTGAAGGGTAAGATTTGTTGATGTTACGATGGCTAGTCACTCCAGATCAAAATTGGATTTCGGTAAATTCACCGCAATTCAGTGAATTTCGGTAAAGTAACGTACCCTTTATCGAAAGGTTAACCAATCCGCGTCAAGGTTACAAACCTTGTTCGTTTGAAGAGAAATTGCCTTTGTGGTTAACGTAAGATATGACTGGTTGACACAACACGGATATGCAAATAGCAAAACCACGTTCGTACGACTGTGCCGACAAAATCAGAAATTTCAAAAGAAACACTGCTGTCGTACAACCATAAACTCAAACAATAATTATATTTACGTTCTGACTATACGATATTTATGTATACATGATTTATAAACGAATTGGTATTTGCCTATGACCTGTTTTTGTCTTTAATTAACTGGTTTTCTTCCACGGCATTTTGTTTGTTAAACGAGACACATGTTCCTGAAGTATCACATTATGATTCAATGTTAAACAAAACTGTGCGTGACGATCTGCAACAAATTATTCATCACCCGACTGAAATATTGGATATTTTGAAACGAATATTGCTTAACAATGTTATTGAAATTAACCTTGAATTTTGAAATTTTAAATAATGATTTCATTGAACGTGTATTATAAGCGTTTATACGAGATACATTTAGTATTAATACGAACTATCACAACTTCTGACCCCTGGAACGTTGCTCTGATTCTACATGATTTTATAACATCAAATCATCTATAATTATATATCGTATTCACCAGCACGCACAACATGAGCACAATTGATAAAAAATGAAGTGAACAAGAGTGAGGCAATTGTGCATTGTAATAATAACAGCTTGACGTTTGCCCATACACCTCCTCAATTACTAAAGCATCGTCTGCTGATGTTTCCCCTGGATCTGCGTGGGCAGGTATTGTCTTGGGAATGTGGCATACCCTGCATTCCATTAATCCTTCCTGACAACGACAGCTTGATACCCACGTAAGCTGTATAACAAGTCAATTTAATGTACACAACAACATTCTATACGAGTTTCATTCAGCGAGCTAGCATAGTGGATATAGACAGCAACTAAAAGAACATGACTTATTATTACAGAAAAGGACATGCCTTATCATCGCACTATGTGTTCACCACAGAAAATGATATGACTAAGCATCGCATTTGTTTGCTACATAAAATGACATGACTTATCATTGCACTATGTGTTCGCCATAGAAAAGACATGACTTATCATTGCACTATGTGTTCGCCACAGAAAAGGACATGATTTATCATTGCATGTGTTCGCCACAGAAAAGAACATGACTGATCATTGCATATGTTCGCCACAGAAAAGGACATGACCTATCACTGCACTATGTTTTCGCCACAGAAAAGAACATGACTTATCATTGCATGTGTTCGCCACAGAAAAGGACATGACGTACCATAGCACTATGTGTTCGCCACAGAAAAGGACTTGACTGATCATTACATGCGTTCGCCACAGACAAGGACATGACTGACCATTGCATGTGTTCGCTACAAAAAAAGGACATTGCATGACTGTGTTTGCCACAGAAAAGGACATTGCATGTGTGCACCACAGGTAAGGACATTGCATGTGTTCGCCACAGATAAGGACATTGCATGTGTTCGCCACATATAAGGACATGACTGATCATTGCACTATGTGTTCGCCACATATAAGGACATGACTGATCATTGCACTATGTGTTCGCCACAGATAAGGACATGAATGATCATTGCATGTGTTTGCCAAAGATAAGGACATTACATGTGTTCGCCAAAGATAAAGACATGACTGATCATTGCATGTGTTTGCCAAAGATAAGGACATTGCATGTGTTCGCCAAAGATAAAGACATGACTGATCATTGCACTATGTGTTCGCCAAAGATAAAGACATGAATGAGCATTGCACTATGTGATCGCCACAGAAAAGGACATGACTTATCATTGCATGTGTTTGCCACAGAAAAGGACATGACTTATCATTGCATGTGTTCGCCACAGAAAAGGACATGACTTATCATTGCATGTGTTCGTCTGTTGGTTCCTACAGTTGAGTTTTTGTGTCCCTTCACTACGTGAACCTGTTAGTTCCTATTTTTGAGTTTTTGTGTCCCCCTTCCGTTGTGTATCTTCTGGTCCCTATCGTTGTACCTCCTTTTTTTCTTATGTCTGGATCTGTTTGAGGTATCCCGAATGGTGAATGATCATCCCTGCTCTGCTTTTTTTCATTTCTGTTGATATTGCCAACTTGCACATTTCAGTTAATAGCTGTCTTTAAATCAATCCTCATAAAAGCCCGACACTATGAATTGCAAGCACCTTATCATCCTATTCAAAATGCTAGAAACTTACGTAAATACCATTTTCAAGGTGAACTGCCTTCTGCAAATTCTTCTATATGATTCCAGCTGCTGACGTCAGAGTATCATTAAACAGTTTTTAATATCGGTCATATTCCCATTTCCGGAATAAAATATGACAGTGAGCTATAAATTTAGTTATTAAATAACTATTAATTATTAGCCCTTAAACACAGCATTTGCCTCGTCCAATAATACAAAGGCCTCCTCTATAACAGTGCCAATATGTATATCACTTTTCGGCCCGGGGCCGCTAACTGATATTGATATTGGCCCGCATTTTAAAGAATTTGATTGGCTAATTAAACAGGGCCAAAAAATTATATAGATTCGCAGCTGGAAATTCGGAAACGGCAGCCATTTTATTTTAAGAGTTGTTCTTTGTTATATGTTAATAATTTTTTTAATAAATTTAGTGTTTAAACTTTGAATCCTTTATTTATAAGTACATGAAGTTATTTAATAAAATTGTCAATAAATAAGTGATTTGACATTGGCCCTGTTATGTGTCCTCGGGACAGTCGTATTGGCCCTCGGCCTTCGGCCTCGTGCCAATACGACTGCCCTCGGACAAATAACGGGGCCAATATTGATCCGAGGGCAGTCGTATTGGCACGAGGCCGAAGGCCGAAGGCCAATACGACTGTCCCGAGGACACATAACAGGGCCAATGTCAAATCACTTATTCATTAACATATAATATAAAAAGTCATTGCAAATCAAGAATGGACCCTCTGGTACTGCTCAGTGTGTTAACGGGCGATGTAAAAGATTCAATAACAAAACAACATACATTGTAGGAATATACTATTTGCACTGGCATTCACATGTTTCACAGAGACGCTGTGAAAGGTATTGCTGTCTCACAAAATAGCTATGTACCTAGTATCTGCTGCGAATGGTTTTAAATAAAGAACTCTGTCCAGCCGGTTAGCTTAGATGGTAGAGCGCTGCACTGTCACTCGGAAAATCCGGCTTTGACTCCATGCAAGGACAGGTCATGTCCTTCTTTGACACTTGCCTACGGCCATTTGTCTTTCAATTCTGATTCGTGTGGGGTAATTGTCAGCTGCTTTCGAAAGGACAAGTTTGTACAGAGTAGCAATTAATACCGGGAAAACTGGTTTTGGCTACTAACCGCCATGCATACCGGAATAAATGTTGAAAACGGCATTTAACTCAGTAAAACAAAAACAAAGATGAACTTTTAACAACTGTTACGCCATCGTCATTTATTTGTTTTTTTCTGTTTATGGCAACATCTCTATGACGTCACTATAAACATAGGGGTTATACAAGTGGATATTAAATGTTGAAACTAAGTAATCTCTTATTGAAACAACGGTATTTGCAAAACTACTATATATATATGAAAATGTTTGATACCTTTTAGTTTTGTTGCTAATGTTGCTACAATTGTATTGTTGGTCTAGCAATGTTCTTGTCTTGTCATTGTTGATGTTATTACTTTCGTTAGTGCTTCTGATATTTAGAGGGCCAATATCGGACTCTAGTGAAGAGTTGCGTAATGTTATCAGAAAACAAGACAATAGTAGACAAGTTAACAAGCTGAATAATGTATTGGAAATAATTGAACATTTTAGAAATGATTTAGAATCAACCTGTCTGTATCTAGAGGTCAAAAATTGTTACTTGAAATTCTTAAAAGTCTATCACACAAATTTTGACAAATTTTAAATACAAACTTTGACGTTTTAAGGTAGCACACCCCTAATGGAAGGTATTTCAAACATAACATAGATTATTATTTCCAACATCTGCATCATTTAACAAATTACATGGCAAAATTTTAAGAAGATTTACCGTGTAATAAAAAAGTTATTCAAAATTTTTCATCTGACGCCGGATCCGCACATTTAGGTTCAAATTATCTGACCCCTAGGGTTGATAAAAGTCCCATAACTCATTTATTTTTTGGAATATTGGTACAATTTTTGTGTTTAAATATCATGCATATATTGTAGAATTAGGAATAAGACCATAAAATGCAATAAAACTGGGAAACAAATTACCATGGTGATCTTTACTTGGACAATGTCCGTGAAACGAAAGCAGCTGGAGCCGATAAAATAAAACTTTCATGGAACTGACAGCAATGTAGAAAAAATTATAAGACAACTCAATCAAAATTTTCACTTTTATTTTTATATTTGATCCATTGCAAGTGAAAATAAAGATTAATTAAACAGTTTCACCGTCTAGATTTAAAACAAATCAACCTCAAATACAGAAATGAGGGATTTATTTACAACAATCCGCAAATATATTGACCTCTTGGAAGCAAAATGTGTCATCTTCATTACTTTAAAAACAATAAAAACTTCAACACCTTGGGTATCTGTGTATTCTATAGTCATACTGAAATGACAATAAAGCTTTAACAATGTACTTTAAAAGAAATGAAAATAAATTTAGGTCATTTATATTAGTCAAAATAACAACACAATTTCAAACAAATTCAATCGGAAAGTCATTTTCTATTTAAAATTATACATTGTAAGGAAAGTGTATGAACAATCATATTGTTTAACATTAAAAGAGATAAGATTATTTAAACTACTATGCAGCAATCCCATGCAGCAACATATAATTAACACATAATTAACAAGACACAGTACTGTAATTACAGTGAAGTTTGAAGAAAAGCTGTCAATTCAATGAAACGTCATTCAAGGTAATTATTAACTGCATACAACAAATGTCAGACTATCACTAGTTCAGCATAACTGAATATACACAGCAGAGCAGACTATTAAAACAACAGTAATTAACAATACTAATAACAATAAAAAGTGATGGAGGAAGTAATTCCCCAACTTGTTAAGTATTTTGCGAAAGTCGATCAATGTCAACAAAAACTGTTACTTATTTTCAAAGTATGCAACAAGTTTTGGAATAACTTCTTCCAACACCTTTTTTGAGCCAGTAACTCTAGGGAGACCTTCTGAGTTTTTGGTAGTAAAAACATCCATTAGCCCATCTTCCCCACCACGAGAGTAAACAAGTTTTAAATGGGCAAGTTTCAGACCCGACCCAGCAATGTTTTCTGCAGTGGGTCTCTTACATACACCCGTAGAAACTAGAGGATGAAGGCTAGAAAGGTTTGAAGCTTTCTCATCCAAGAAACACATCTGGTTTGCAACTGCTGATGGATTAAAACTGTGCAACAACAGATCTTTCTGGGGAAGGTTTATGAAGTCAATTAACTGACCAAGTGCCACAACATCAGCCATTGCATTATGTGCCTCGTAAGTACTTCCTAATAAGGATGACACAAGATCAGGTTGCGAGTGAGATCCTTTTGGATTCAGTTTCCTGAACACAGACAGAGAATCCAAAAACGCAGACACTGGAAACCTACAAAAAAGTCCAATGTTTTTCAGCGTTAACACTAGTATTGGAAAGTCAAAGCGACGTCCATTATGCGCTACTAAGCATACATTCTGGAATTTTTCAAGCCAAGTGATCCATTGCTCAATAGCTGTTATCACAGGCACAGGATGAACAATCTCGCCTTTCATCTTCATGACACCATCTACTATCGAGATCCCGGTTACATCAATGGCCCCTGAGTTTATTTGAATGGTCGGGATTACATATCTATTAAATTTATCCCCAGTCTTCAAATCTGTTGCTGCAATTTGTGTGATCTGGGGCATAACTCTTCCCTCAACTGAAAAATAACATCAGTCAGTAAATGATTACCACGAAATGTCAACAGTGATTGATCTTCAACATAAACTGCAAGCAAGAGTATAGCAAAATGTATTATACAATTATTTATTTTTAGCAACTACATGGCTACACCGTCGCCTATTTGTTGTTTGTTTTTGAGTTTTACAACCATTTCCAACTATTTGTTTTCTATCAGACGGGCAGTTTACCTATCCATTATTCCTGTGAAGTACCAGTACAAGACTCCCATTGTCTCACACTGAGAGGCATAGGCCGTAGCCGGACTCACACTGATGTCCCTCAAGCGGTGAGAGGCCTAGTGATTTCAAGTCAGCTACCTTTACCACTGGACCACGGAGACGGGTCTCCATTAGCAATATGCTTCAAGCATTCAATTTCTTTATCTGATAAATCTTTCTTCTTTTAATCCGTATATAGCAAAGTAGAGTTTTAATTAGAGGTGTATCAAAGCTGACTAGCAAAAACTTACTAAGGCCAGTAGTTTCCAAGTCAAATGTCACAAATGATGCCTCTCCATGAACCTGAACAGGTTTGAAATTGCCCTTAGCCACAGCATTTGGAACTTGTTGTATATCAACTGTTTCATGGTGACCAATACCTGTAAAAAAGGAAAAACAGCAATCTCATCAGACTTATCTTGATATCTCTATATAATATTCAATTTAAAATCTGAAATGCTAACAATCACACTGTACATCTGATATGTGTACAAAAATTGATATGTGTATAGTTACAGCAACTATGTTGACACTCTAGTGTCATGTACTTTTTTTCAACAAAGGAATATGTATACAGCAAAACCTGTCATAACCGACACCTGACTAAAACAACCTGATATAACCAGAGCATCTGTTTGTTCTTATGCACTTATTTTACATTGAAATATACTGATTTTACATTGAAATGTACTGACCAAAGTTTTTTAGTCAAATGCACGGTCAGATAAAAACTGGTTTCTACGCTGATGTAAGTACTCACCAGATTGATATGTATCCCCTTCCAATGCTTCATGCGCACCCTGATTTATTGAGCGTTCCTGTTTGAGAATGAGTCGTCTTCGTTTTGTAGATGGCAGACGGGACATCTCCTGTTTTTTAATTCGGTGCTTCATGCACTTCTCGGCGTGTTTCGATCCTGAACGTCGACGTTTCCCGCGCTAAACAATGACGTCACACCGGAAGTATACCGAATATCGAGATTCGGCACTCCCGGAAGTATGCCAAATATCCGATATTCGGCACACCAGGTCACACGATCATAGATATTGGCATCACGTTGTCCATATACGTTTATGTACAGTGCAAATGTGTTACTATATTTAGTAGCACATGGAATAATGTGCTTGAAGCTATTGCTGTTTCTGTTGTTGCTATTGCTATTGCCGATGATAGTTTTGATGTTCCTATTGCTGCTAATGTTTGTTTTGTTACATCTGCTGCTGTTACTGTTTCATGTTAATGATTTTTGCGTAGTTCGATATGATTTAACCCCGGATAATAATCAGACGTATTGACTTTCAGCATATGAACGTTCTAGACTCCGGAACAATTTTGTAATTACAAAACATCCGTAATACATAGAAGTGCCAATCATATGTCATAGTGAATACTTGCATTCAGTCCTATACTTGCGGCAGAATATGTGCACTTTCCTTCTATTATGAATATTGCTGTTTCAATCTCATCTTTTCTTTCGTGTACGATTGACAAACCAAATGTAGTATACGAGTATTTACCTCTCAAAACATATTGTTGTAATGTTTTTAGTTTGGGGATTAACGTTCAGTTCAGTATATTGCAATATTGCATATATTATGTTTCTAAAAATAGTAACAAATTAGTAACAAAACGTATATGGACAACGTAAGGCCAATATCTATGATTATGTGACCTGGTGTGCCGAATATCGGATATTTGGCATACTTCCGGGTGTGCCGAATATCGATATTTGGCATACTTCCGGGTGTGCCGAATATCGATATTTGGCATACTTCCGGTGTGACGTCATTGTTTAGCGTGGGAAACGTCGACGTTCACAAATAAAGCATTAAATAGACTGCCGACGTTCAAATGGTTGATCCGCCTGTTTGGATTTCGAAATCGTACTATATAGTGTGCATACTCACACCATCTCTTACTGTTATCATAAATATTCGGCTTAAACTCGTACAAATGTCGCATATACTGGTAATACCATCGTACCAACATCGTACAATACTCGACCTTAAAATATCCACGTCCAACATGCTGAGTCATGAAGATATGGGTGTTATTGTGACAATACTTACAATGTATGACTATCGCTTTGCAAACATGAAATGGACACTTTTCCTTTTAATGAATGCATCCCGAGTTGCTTTGTTGAAAGCATTTGAATCGAATACTCAAATGTAAGCATGAACGCCTATATTTGCATTTCGTGCCATTCCCAGAATAAAAGATTCAAATCGCACGAAGCTTCAGTAGGTCTTCATTGATATAGCGAAGAACATATTGTGCTGTCATTTTGAATGTCTTGAGTTATTTATGTCTCTGTTTTAACCTTCCTATAGGAATATGACGGAGATACACAAATGCACCATCACATTCCCTCTTTCCATATTCGTTCGCTTTGAACTATTTTTATCAAAAACTATTCTGATTACAATAAAGTATGTATGATAAACGAAATAATACAATTTCATTGACTTCAATTGAACATTTATTGCATGCATTCGAGAGAGTTTACAATGCAAACTTCAAAAACGAAGAACACAATTAACATTTTGAAGCAGTTGAAATGTAATCACCTGCAGATAACATTAGTTGGCGTCGAACTTCCAGTTGTAACATGTCTCTTACCATAAACTTTGATTTGGATGTTTTTAGATTTTTGTTTGCAACAGATGAAACGCATTCGGAAATCCTCGGCCAACTACGTCAAGTGCCTCGGATGTGCGTTAGGCACTACTTTCGAAAATACTATTCGAATGTCATGAAAACAAGATGGCGGCATGCACGCTGGAGTGCTGATGAATGTAATATTTAAGGTATATGAAGACTGAAATATGTTAGTTTTTAACTAGAAATGACAACGATAATCCATCTCTTACTTGAATTTATCGAAGTTATTGAAATTATAAATCCGCTTTACGAGAACTATTTCTTGGCACAAAATGTTTTGCTACATAGTGCTCCGCCTTACATACACTAGAGGGTGTTATCCGAGTAACGAAGTGGTACGGAAATGCCCGAGAGCTGCCGAGAATGAGATGAAACGGTGATAATAACCATGTTAAACCAAATTTAAAAGCTGTTAAGTTAGCATTGCCGATCAGAATTGTGCCATCTCTTAGAATGAAACCTCCTAGATATGTGGAATCTGGTGAAATTAAGAAAAGAAGTACAGTCAAACCTGTCTGTAAACACCACCCATGGGAACAGCAAAATGTGGTCTTTGTTTACAGGTGGTCTCTATTAACAGATTAAATATCATTGAAAATGGTCTGATGGGAGATAAAATTAGTGGTCTTTGCAGACAGGTTTTGCAATAGTGGTCTTTGTTCGCATGTGGTCTTTAACACAGGTTTGACTGTATTCCGCATAAGACAATTAGAGTTTTATGCGTGATTGAACCATTTATATACCAATGATTGAGACTAAGCGTAGAATATTTCCGCATGAGAGCATTTACATTATAAATTACAGACTCTTGAAAGATTTTATGTATAATTTATATGTTTTACTGTTCATCAAAGTTGTGTTGTTTATTTAACATAGAACGGAAGGGAAAAGAGGTGTTACTCGTGAGATCATTATCATATAAATGACTGACTATTGGAAGAGATTGTGTATATATGTTTACTGTTCAAAGTTTCATTAGTCGGCGCCCTCTTTCTTGTTGTTTATTTGACGTCATACTAGTGGAAAGAAGTGTGAACTAGTTCCGCCTGACATCATTTTCATACAAATGACTGACTCTTGAAAGATATCGTGTATATTATATATATAAAATTGTTTATCACATATATGTCAAAATGTCTGTCTCGTGTACAGTCGGTGATTATGAATTTCAGGACAATATACAAATTGGTCCAGTTTCTCCGCATGTTTCAAATTCGTCGTATGCAAATGTAGCATTTTCCCTCAAATTTACCAACAATTTTATCAGAGAGTTAAAAGACTGGTTTCGATTTTGTTACAATTTTGAACACTCAAATAGATGCCTCATATGTACTGATGTACTGATGCACATATATGTCAACTCACGAGAGACAAGCTGTCTAGGAAAACATTATATAATTACGAAAAGAATCATATAACAAAATTCAATTTCTACTAAATCGTATAAAAAACGTCAGGGCGAGAAATTTCAATATAGTTTCTACTGTTTTATCGTGTGTGAAAAAAAACATTGTTTGGCGTCGGAATAATTATTTAAATTGAATCCGTTCCTTTTACAAAAAGTAGATATTATGCGCCATCTCTATGTTGATTTGTATTACCACCCACGTACTTATAACAAAATGTATGTCACATACAACACCTGCTGCTGCGAAAGCTATATATTCGTGTACGTACTGTAGATCACTTTATTCTTGCCCAGAAGTATTTCGCGAAATTATTATTTCAAATAAAAAGTGACGTCATTTCGAGAAAACGTCACATCATGTCCTGACAGTAAGCATTTTTTGCCCTATATGGCAATATGAAAAACGAAGTGGCTTTGGAGTAAATATTGTTTCCTGCTTGCAAATAGTGACATCACATGTTGCGTTTTTTTCAAATGATGTCACTTAAAGAAGAGGTTGTAAATCTCATAGTGCTCAGCGCTTATATGTGCTCATTTCATTAAGTGTTTCATATCAATCGTAGGACTAGGCCTACTAGCAGGTTCCATCGTTAGGCAATGTGAGAAATGCAAATCGTGTCAGGTAGAGATAATTGTACGGTGGCACAGAGGTGACATCCGCAACACTTTATTTATATTGTGGCCACAACTTAGTAACTTCTGGCCACAACTTTTTATCTTGTGGCCACAATATAAATAAAATGTTGCGGATGTCACCTCTGTGCCACCGTAGAATTGTGTCACCAACTGAATAGCATGAAATTGATTATCGGGTTTTAGTTGTCGTTTCTTGTTAAAACGCCGAATGAATAAATTTAATTTTTTACACCATGATATTTTCTCCCTTGCACATATTACATTAAATACAGTGGTTATTAATTAAGCTGAAAATGGCATGTCAATGCATTTTTTCTACGTTGACGCTGGCATTAGCATTATGAGAAAGTAAGTCTGCTACAGATGTTCCTCTCCAATTTATTCCGAATTCACTCTCCGAATTAAAATATAAATAATTTTATGTTATATATATATATATCTGATTGCAAGCAGTATATAAAATTAAGAAATCAAACGATTCAAAATATAAATTAGGTGATATGAATAATATTTTTGCAGCTGCAAAATAATTGAAAATATCGGTTTGATTACAATGTTCCTCGGCTGCATTGATTTATTTTCTCCTCATAAACTGATTCTTGCACAATCTATATAAGAGAGAGAATACGTAACTACTGGGAAAGCCACATACATAATAGCCTGCATCCAGACGACAGCTAATTATTTTCCTACAACCAAATTATGAGATTCAAATCATATGACAGATTCGACTTCAGTAGATGTTTCAGACGATATAAAGTTCCCGATAACAACAGACTGTATCAGTCCCGTGGAGACTGAATAGTAAACAGCGCAACCTGTCCGGAGTACTCATTTTGTTTGTATAAAGACAGCGATGAAATGTTCCCGATAACAACACACTGTATCACTGTCGTGGAGACTGAATTGTAAACAGCGCAACATGTCCAGTGCACCCATTTTGTCTGTATAAAGACAGCGACGAAATGTTCCCGATAACAACACACTGTATCACTGCCGTGGAGACTGAATAGTAAACAGCGCAACATGTCCAGTGCACTCATTTTGTCTGTATAAAGACAGCGACAAAATGTTCCCGATAACAACACACTGTATCACTCCCGTGGAGACTGAATAGTAAACAGCGCAACCTGTCCAGTGCACTCATTTTGTCTGTATAAAGACAGCGATGAAATGTTACCGATAACAACACACTGTATCACTCCCGTGGAGACTGAATAGTGTACAGCGCAACATGTTCAGTGCACTCATTTCATTTTGTTTGTATAAAGACAGCGATGAAATGTTACCGATAACAGCACACTGTATCACTGCCGTGGAGACTGAATAGTGTACAGCGCAACATGTCCAGTGCACCCATTTTGTTTGTATAAAGACATCGAAGAAATGTTCCCGATAACAACTCACTGTATCACTGCCGTGGAGACTGAATAGTAAACAGCGCAACATGTCCAGTGCACTCATTTTGTCTGTTATCGAGAGGTTGTTACTCAAGGAAGCTGACATTGATCAAATGTTTCTTCTGGAGAATATCGACAGTGTGCGGACAGTTTGTCAGGTATGGAAAGGTTGTAATGTTACCCTTAATTTCATTAAAACGAATTAATTAATTGATTTACTGTGTTGTAGTATGTTAACAATGTAGAATGTGGCATTTTGCTAAACAAAGGGTAAAAATGAACACACGTCTACTTCGCCGATATCGTTTGGTCATAAATATACGTAATATTCAGGCGCAGTCAAGATTGCTTGAAAATGTGATAGATGGACTGCTAACTTGCCAGTTTTTTATGATATACGCATTAAACTGTATTCCGTCAGCTGGCAGGGAAAATACATTCGTAAGGAAAAGGGAAAAAGGTCAAATACAAGAATCGTGAGAAAATGGTTACTGGAAACCCCTTAATTTAACCGTTTTGAACTTGATAGAAACAGCTTATTAGCTCACAAATCACTATAGCACATCACTTTTTCAACATTTCGTCTTGAATCATTTATGATACAAATCCAAATACATTTGTATAGCGCAAAAACTATTGTACAATATTCTATCGCGCTTCAAACACAGTCAATGAGGTATTTAGAAAATCCTATATATATACAAACACGGAAACATGCAAACTCTTCAATCGTAAAACATTTTAAACAAATATGTTTTCAGTTCCTTTCTAAAAGTAATTTCCTTTCTGATAATGTTTAGGTCTCTACGAAGAGCATTCCACCATTTTGGCCCAACCACAGTTATTGATCTGTCAGCGATTCTGGTTCTGGTCTTTGAAATAATAAATTGAATGTCATCAGAAGATCTTAGTCTGTATTTTCTTTGAACACGGTTGAACAAAAACCCAAAATAAGATGGTGCTGTGCCCTTATAATGATTCCCAGTTATTTTATATTTATATGTATGATAATACTTCGTTGGATGAACTTTTGATGTGGACTTTTGGAGCTGGTTCCCGGCTTGCAGTCTTTTTTTGTGTTTTGAAAACGGGAACCATTGATGTATGCCTATTGCCACACTACTACTGACGGTTCCTGAGTGGTACCGTCCAAAAAACGTGGCATGGCAATGCGTAAACATTCGTCATTATCTCATCGTGAAAATAAATCGCTATCAATAGTACGAGAGAGGAAAGATTGTTAACACTTGAATAATTGATGATAAATATAAACATGTTAGTGAGCTAAACAAAATAGTTATTTAGGTGAATAAAAACAATCGTGATAACACGATGATCCATTGAAGGAAGACAGACAGGTGAACAGGTGGGCTGTGTTACAAGTTTCCATTTATCAGCATTGCAGTCTAATATACTTCGGACCAATTGTTTTGTATCGTATTACTAGCGTGTTGATATACGATTTAGTTATGCAAATATCCATCACTAAGTATTATTGACGCCAATGCTTCCGTGTAGGAAAGGTAAACACAGTTGACTCGGTTGTGCTAAGTTCGTTCGATGAAATATAAATGTACAGTCAAACCTGTCTGTAAAGACCAGCCATGGGAACAGCAAAATGTGGTCTTTGTTTACAGGTGGTCCCTATTAACAGATTAAATATCATTGAAAATGGTCTAATGGGAGATAAAATTGGTGGTCTTTGCAGACAGGTTTTGCAATAGTGGTCTTTGTTCGAAGGTGGTCTTTAACACAGGTTTGACTGTATATAGTAAAAATAAAACGTGACCGTATTGTTTAACCTAAATATAGACAAATATCATGTCATGTGCACAAAATGTGACATAATGTTTTCTATAACTTCTAGATTTGTTCCAACAAATAGTTTTTTTCTTGTCTTTTTTCGACTTGGCATTACTCAATCGTGAGATGTTAAGCAATTTAAATATACCGCATTTTGCCTGGAAATGTTTCAACAGCACTATTTTCAGTACCTTTACACGATGTACGCGTATATACTCATGTCATGGCATCGCCCATATGACGTGTATCCAATATCAACGTTTTATGTTTTTTCCTTAAATGTAGAATTTTAAAAACTATTTAGCCAGACTGGCAAACGACTTAGAGAGCATTGTGACACATTTCCCCGACTTTCCGACAAAAATTCGCGAAAGTAATCTCCCTTGTCAAAATCTATATGAAGACATACATGGTCCAGCGATTGCCTCCCTTGATCCAATTGTATAAGTTATTAGATTGAAATCCATATCTTTCATATATTTCTTGAAAGAGAGATTAAGTTGTTAGAGTGAATACCACACACGAGAGAATGCCTCCCCACACAGACATCAGGGAAACAACCGTCTTCAAACATTAGGCAGTGAGGAGGTGCAAGGGTAAACATGTATGGGAATAGGGCCTGGGGTACAATGAATGGTCAATCTCATTGAAATCAGCCCCTAACTTTAGCTCCATTATTTTCAGCTGTTAGCGTATAGTATAGGAGCGTGCGACTGGGGCTGATTTTAATGAGATTGAATGAATGGTCTGACCAACCATCAAAAATAACTATTGACAATGTAGGGGGGCAACAAAGGGGGAAAGTTTAATGAAGGGGGAAAGTTTAATGAAGGGGGGAAGTTTAATGAAGGGGGAAAGTTTAATGAAGGGGGGAAGTTTAATGAAGGGGGGAAGTTTAATGACGGGGGAAAGTTTAATGAAGGGGGAAGTTTAATGAAGGGGGAAAGTTTAATGAAGGGGGGAAGTTTAATGAAGGGGTAAAGTTTAATGAAGGGGGAAGTTTAATGAAGGGGGAAAGTTTAATGAAGGGGGGAAGTTAAATGAAGGGGGGGAAGTTTAATGAAGGGGGAAAGTTTAATGAAGGGGGAAAGTTTAATGAAGGGGGGAAGTTTAATGAAGGGGGAAAGTTTAATGAAGGGGGAAGTTTAATGAAGGGGGAAGTTTAATGACGGGGGGAAGTTTAATGAAGGGGGAAGTCTAATGAAGGGGGAAAGTTTAATGAAGGGGGAAAGTTTAATGAAAGGGGAAAGTTTAATGAGGGGGAAAGTTTAATGAATGGAATACATCACGGAGAGAGCCACGACGAAAGTCAGTAATCATAGGTCGAAAGCGGGAGACAAGACCATGAATATATTATATCAAGCAAAGTAACTGCACATGGGGAAAGGGAACTTAACAGACAATTAAAAAATAAATAGAAAAAATAACCAACCAGTCTTGAGTTATAAATACCAACCCGGTGAATTCTTACATAATGCAGTGACTGCATGCTATTGATAATGGTGCTAGCCATTCTGGATACACGTGGGCAACACATAATGATACACAGACATGCTAATTAATGTCTTTAATATCGTTATTTTACACATTAATTAGACCTAAAGTGCTGTTAACACGATGTTTTACCGGTTATCATGCCATTGGGAAATTAGAAGTTGCAAAAAATTGTATTGATCAAAACTGGTCATTTAGTTGACTCAGAGAAATGGTAATGTGCGCATATTATATATATTTCTCTATGGTGGCATATTTCTGCTACCAGTAAACTACTTAATTAACTACATAATTATGTTGTTATCACATTTAAGAAACTAAATAATTACTTAATTAACTAGATAATTATGTGGTTAACTAGATAAGTATCGTGATAAACTTTCATACCAGATAAATATCTTAACACGCAAAATTGTCTGATAGTGCCCACAACTGCCACCATATTTTGTCTGATCAAATGTCATTGACGATTTTAAAAAGGTCTATATTTCGACAGTGGTATAACATACATACATTTATTGGTATTCGGCAATTAATAGCCTTTGGCCATTTACAATATACTATGGCAAAGACCCTACACACAAACATACAGAACGCAATTATAATATTTAACAACAAAAAAAGAAAAGAAAAGAGAATCAATCAATGGTTACAGGATATAAATGTGTATACATAGTCAAAATGAGGCAACACAGGAAACAGTTAAATATTTTCGAGAGTTTTTGTTCTTACTTCAAATGCTTCTGAAATAAATTTTGCAATTTTTTTATTTTTTGTTGACAGTATATTATTAAATTTCTCAATACAAGGCCATGAGGTTTTCGGTAAATATTTCTTTCTGAGGTCATTGTACATCGGACAGCACATTAAGAAGTGGTATTCAGATTCAACAACGTTTCTATTGCATACTTTACATAATCTATTGTCCCTATCAATACCTAACATTCTTCCTGCTTCAATTTCTAATTTATGATCACTCAATCTAAAGCATGTTAATTGTTTTCTTAATTTATCATTACCAAATTATGTCAAGATAACTTTCGTATTTGAAATCATTTTTATATTTGCAATAGTAATTCAATTTTGACATCGATTGAATTGAAGCATTCCAGTCCTGAATAAATTGATCATATATTCTGTTCTTAATCAATGGTAGGTAGTTACTATTTTGATTGAAATTTGTACGGACATACGTAAACCCGAGATGATCAATGATTGAGTTCAAACGGGAAGCCCAAGAATTGCTATTTATATTAGCACATAGATCCAAATACATGAAGTTGATAGAAGATTGGTTATTTTTCATAATTTTCAACCAAAACTTGATAGATCTAATTTTACTAATTATAGATAATGGGAACCTTCTCAGTTCACCATATACAGCGTAATTAGGTGTCTGATGTTTAATACCAAGTATCTTTTTACAAAACCTTACATGCAATTTATCTAATAGTATATCCTTGTTTTATAAACACCCCATACTTCGGACCCATACAGTAAAATTGGAGCTACCATTGTGTCAAACAAAGATAACTTTGTCTTAATATCTAACTTAACTTTGTCAAATAATGATAATAATTTATGGTATGCACCTAAAGCTTGTTCAGTAAGAGTGTTAACAGCAGTAGACATATTACCATTATAAGTGAACTTAATTCCTAAATATGTGAAATTGTCAACTCGCTCAACCTTTTCCCCATTTATGAAAAAATCTGAATAATTAGTTTGTTTTCGTTTTTCAAATACACATATTTTTGTTTTGGTCACATTGATTTTCAAACCCCATTTTTCTGAATATCTATATACATTATCAATTTGAGATTGTAGACTTTTAGGATTAGTTATGAAAACACTATGTCATCAGCAAATAATATCATATACATTGACAATAATTCCAAATCTTTATCCGTTAACGTATCAAAATCTATATTATCAACAATATCATTTATAAATAAAATGAATAAAAGGGGAGATAACGGTTCTCCTTGCTTTAATCCTATTGTGACGTCAAGGAAATCTGATATTTTCATTGTACTAGATATTTTCACACATGATTGAACTTCATTGTAAATACATTTAATAATATTTGTCATTTTGCAGCTGATGCCTGGTTGTATCAATTTTACCCATAATGCATCCCTATTCACTGAATCAAATGCCCTTTGGTAGTCTATAAAAATACTATAAAGTCTTGTTTTGTTACTCAAAACGTTTTGTATTACAGAATGTAAAAAGAAAATTGCATCAGCTGTAGAACGACCATCGCGGAAGCCAAATTGTGATTCATTAAATGTGTTTTCAGATTCGCACCAAGCATTAATACGATTTCTCAATAAAAGTGAAAAGATTTTACCCATAATGTTAACAAGTGTGATTCCTCTATAATTCGACGGATTATTTTTATCTCCCTTTTTATGAATAGGAACAATGTTACCTTTAAACCAAGCATTTGGATATACACAGTTGTCAAATATATAATTAAATATCGTACAAAGATATGGTGATATAAAATCATTCGAATCAATAAAAAAAAATTGCAAAATTATTTTCATTGTCACAACTTTTGTAACGTTTCAACATTGAAATGGTTTTGTGCACTTCATATACTGATATTGGTCGATCAAGTAGATCAATGTAAAGAGTTTCCTCCCTTGATGATTGAAATTCGTTTATATTAAAGTTACCCTGGGTTTCGTTGGAAATATTTGCAAAATATTCTTTAAAATCTTCAATTGACACATTTTCAGCAGAATCCGTATTATTGTTATTACAATCAAACTTTTTAATATATTTCCAAAATTATCTAGGCGCTTTCTTTCTCATATTTGATAACATTATTTTTTCGGTATGATAACATTTCTGTTTCGCCTTACGTTTATTTTGGACAAAAGCACGTCTACAGTTCATGAAGTGCACTTTGTTTATTTCTGTTTTATAACAATTATAATTTCGTTTTGGAGCATAGAAAAGTGATTTCGCCCGTCTGCAATTTTCATCAAACCATGGCGATCTTCTCTGTTTCGTTTTTGGTTTGGTACTATATGTACGACCAAAATATTTAAATGAGATATCATATACAACATTGGAAAACATATTAACACATTCATTAATGTGAGACTCGTTAGACAATAACTTATCTCTAATATCATTTAATACATCGGCATTTGAACGAACTCGTTCAATAAATTCGTCTCTAATGGAGGTATCCCATACAATTTTGTCATAACTCAAAACTGTTTTATAAGACCTATCAATATCACAACAAAAAGAAACTGCAACTGGACAATGGTCCGAAAATTCCGTCATGTCTAATACACACATATACTATTCACATATTTAAAGCAGTCTGCACTAGCGACTAAGTAATCTACTAACGTTGTGCTACATGTATCATATTTCATCACTGCTTTTAAATTATTGTTTACAGCCTTGTCAATTTTGTTTAATATTCTTATGTGCGTGAGTTGTATCAATAAATCGTCAGTTTTTCCACTAAGAAAATGAATCATACCTAGAAACACCGTCTAGAGAACATAAAATCCAGTTGGCATTAACATTTACAACTTTTTGTACAAGAATTTCGATTGAGCGTTATTGAATTTACACGTTTTATTCCAAAACCACAATGATATTCCTTCGTGCCAATAACAGTAAATTTTATTTTAGAAAAAAATTGTATTGTTGGCAGATAATATAACAACGTGAAGTACCAAGCTCTCGTATCAAATATGCATGGATCACCATTATATACTCAGTACATTTGAAAACGCTCAAAACAGATTTTCTCATTTTTTTCGGCGCAGCCGTACTAACATGGTTTTGCTATTTGCATATCAGTGTTTTGTAAACCAATCAAATCTTCGTTAACCACCATGGCAATTTCTCTTCCATGATTGAATCGAACAACGTTTCGTCGACGATTTAAATCTATCAGTGAACATCATCTTTTCAATTAAAAAAAACATACGCTATTTCAGAACCAGTTTTTCCCTTCTTAAGGAAGTATACGCAAAATACAACATTTTGTAATTAAATGATATCAGTTTCTTTCTAAATATATACGACCTTTAATAAATTAAAGATTTATGTGTTCAGACCTGTAATCGAACAAAACATTTTAAGAAGACTTCATATTACCTTGTATGTAAATAATAAAAGACGCAACATTATGTTGACTGTCTGACTGACTGACAAAAGAAGCTTTATTTCTACAATATGTAAATCACAAAGTATATCAGATTTAAAACACTGATGAAAACTTTATAACAAACAGTAACTGCTGTTAAAATACAAATGTAATCAAATATAACATTTTTAGAATACTTCATATTATTTCAATGTAAATAATAAAAGTTGCAACGTCACCAACAATGACATAGCACCGTTTTCCTTTAAATCAAATTATGGTAAACAAATTTCTCTTTTTATGCTCGTGAGGTATGGAATTCAATTCCTGTAAATATACGTTGCCTGTCTGATACAGAAACTTTTAAAAATAATTATAGGAACTACTTAATGCTTAAACAATGATATCAATAATGTATGTATGTGTCTTATGTGAGGTGTCTGTTGTTGTTGTTTTATTTCAATTTTTATTTTCAGATCATCTTAACTTTTGTAGTTTTTAATAGTCTCATTTACATCCTGATGTTAAAACATGATGTTGATGTACAATGTATTGTGTGTGCGTGTGTGAATGCGTGTTTGATTGGGTGGATGTGCGTGCGTGTGCGTGTGTGAATTCTTGTTTGTTTGTGCGTGTTTATATTGTTAATAGAAGGCCATATTGAAAAAAAGATGTACAATTTATTGTTAACCTTAACTATGTAACCTTCTGAAAATAAAGAATTTATTATTATTATTATGTTGACTGACTTACATGACTCTCACTGACTGACTCATTGGCTGACGTGACTCACCTAACTGGCCTGTTTTACTGACTAAGTGGCCTGTCTCACTCATTGACTGACCTGACTCCCTGACTGACTGACCTGACTCCCTGACTGACTGACCTGACTCCCAGACTGACTGACCTGAATCACTAACACCCATCGACAATCAAACGATTTAAATTTGTTGTAACAGAAAACTTAGAACATATAATTTGCTGTTCCTTTTTTTCACAAAACAATGTGAAGTGGTTTGTATGTATTTCCATACTCTAACCAATCTATACAGAAAAAGAAAAAATACGCAAATACCATTCCTGAACTACAGAACGAAACCGTCAACCTCTGATTCACTGAAATAGTTTTAACACAAAATAGTACTTTAAGTGAAGAAACATATCTATAGTGTATTTCTTACATGAAACAAAAAAGTACAGACTTTGATTGCAGTAATACTTTGACTATATCTTAATAGAAACTTTACCAGCCTTAACCGAGGAAACTTGTACCGGCACTATGAATACTGCTCAATTTTCTAAATGTAGTAAATTGTCTTAGAAACTGTGATAATTTAGCCTTGAATATTTCGATTTTGAAACATTTCATTTACACATAACATCACGTAGAACATTTTGATTATATTTAGTTTTGTTATAATCTGTTTATACAATCACTTGTAATATTCATATTTACGTATGAAAAACGTGTACATTGTAATAGAAATATAAGAACAACACTACTACTATGTAATTGATGTTATTCATTAATATATATAGATATATATGATATTTTTCCACATCACATGATGATGTATTTGTGTACATATTTGTTAATGACGATAAGCCCATAAACACTTTATGTTCTGTTCTGTTCATTGAAGGGTTTTTTAAAAACATAATATACGACCTTTAAGAAGAACAAAAAAAATACGACTAAATATCACATGCTTTATCTGAAGTAACTGATTGGCTATCAAAACGAAAGACTTCGCAAACAATGTATCAGTGTTAGTTTCTTCTAAACGAGCGATAACAAATTTCGCGCCAAATATGTAACCTTGACAACGATTGGTTGACCTTTCGATAAAGGGTACGTTACCTTACCGAAATCCACTGAATTTCGGTGAGTTTACCGAAATCCATTTTGGATCTGGAGTGACCAGCAATCGTAACATCTCGGCATTGTTTTATGTTGCACAACAAATCTTAACCTTCAGATTGCGCTGACCATCTTTTTTCAAGACAGTTCTTGCTTTGACTTACATAGGGATACCAGAAAAGTACGGTACATTGCATTAGTTCATGTTAATTTGCAATATATACGCTATATTTTATTGCAAACATTTGGTATATTTGGAACGGTTTTGATAAAAAAGAAAACTCTCTACCCGCAACGTAGGGTGACAAATTAGAAAAGCGTTTCAGTGTTTGTCTCACAGAATATAACATCGAAAGCAGTGACTTCTTTACACGTCAAACATTACAACAACCTCAAGTTCACCCTGACGTGGTTCCGTAAATTCACTTACAAGAACTTCATACACATGTACTCTACAGGACCAAGCAGGAGATCAAAGCGAGTAGAACGTATAAATGATACAAACAGATTTAACAATATCAAATAGATCTTGCGTGTTATACACTGGTTGATATCAGTGCTTAGATGTATTGACCGTGGTAATCAGATATGCAATCTGAAGTGTACTGAAGACCACTTCAGAATAAATACCGTATGCATAATTTCTAAGACATGCAACTTCTCTATCTTACTTTAAAGTGCGTTTCAACCATGTAATTTTCATCAGTGCAGGTTATATATGCACCTCTTGCATGTGAGCAAGCTGTTTACAGAGATGGTCGGTGACCAAGTGCTTATTACATACTTACAGATACCGATCATTCCTACTTTGTGTCTCATTCGATCAAGAATATATAAAGAACAGTACGTACAGAATTGCTGAGATAGTTGTGTCTACACTCATCTGTTGTGCATTCCGTGCAGTTTGACTTGAATAGATCTACACTAGGGTTGTCAATATTCCGTTATTTTGTTAACCGGATAATCGTTTAATCTTCCGAACGGTTAACCGAACATGACATTAGGTTCGGGTTTCGTATTTTGCAGTGTATATTTTTACCATGACACCGGTAAACTAGACCTATATTCTGAAGGATATATTGTTCGAATAGTGTTGAGCATAAACCATACATTTGTATAAAGAAAAAGAAATATCAATAATTTCAATTATTTTTTCCAAAATGAAAAGTAGATGTTTTCATAAAATAAACTAATAACCGGATAATGTTTTACTAACCGATTAGACAATACATACAGCGGTGTCGGAAATGTTTATTACTTACGAATAATATGGTGGTTCATTGGCTATATTATTGTGTACGCAATGACCATACAGAACTGTGGAATTCAGTAATAGACCGTGTTGGATATAGCGAGTATGGTAAACTTATATATATGAGTACTATAGACCAGTGTAGGTTAATTTTGAGTCTCGCTGTTAGTAATAATGGTGTTGCATTACATAATGTACGTATAGCTTTAGCTGTGCGAAAGCTTGTTTGAATACTATTAATAGTCAATAAGCTTGCTTTACTATGGGAAATTGTTATATATAGGTCTTTGCCATCATCATGTATCTGTAGATCACTTGTTTTGCCTTACATTTCGTTTCGGTAAGGTAAGCTTTAAGTGACATTTAATATCTTAAACATGATATTGGATACATACACACATACTTGATTATTGTTGCTGTGTATATTAATGCATACTTATCGCAATCTATGTGGTAAAATATTTATTATTAGAGTTATGTATAATGCAAACCATTTACACTGTATGAAATATATGTATATATGTTTTGATCTTCAATACTTGAGGAATAAAAGTAAAGTAAGCATTGCACTTAAGGTACCTTACCTTGTTAAGGTTAAGATAGTGTTTTGCTACTGCCCTTTCCATTTCAGTCAGGCTCTAATCAATTTAAGCTTAAATCCAATCACGTTGTATGTCATACTACTGTCTTTGTTTCGTTTTCGGAAAGACAAAAGTGTGCTTACAGTCATTTTTTCCCAAGCTAATTGGTTATTCTTAATTCAAAAGATGTCTAGACTTATCATTATTTAAAAACTTGCACAATATGTGCCTATTTAACCATTCTTTTTTATAACCTATGCATGTATTGATGTTTAAAAAAAATTAATCCCTAGTCTCAGGAATATACTACGTGTACATTCATCATATATACATTGATATTTGTTCCGTTGATATTAGTAAAAAATGTTTGTTTTGTTTTGTTAAAACTGTATATACTGTTCTGCTCTCCAACTTGGGGGAAATAAACGAAATAATAATGTCAAAAAAGGTTAGTCGGTTAATCGTTTACACCCTTAATATACATGATTTTAGGATCAGGGTACTTTAATAGTTCCCTCAAAACATTTAAGTAAAACAATATTAGATGCTTTAAAGGAGATACTTAAGGGGAAGTAAAAGAGGCAAGATATGCAATGAACGAAATCGATCACACTTTTGCTGTAAAAACGGCTTTTTTGCAGTTCAAATAATATGTTCTCTGGTACAAAAACAGCAGCACAATAGGTTATTTTCAGTATGTTTGCGAGCGCAACCGTATTGTTCAATTATAAATTTCCATTTTCAATTATTGTTATCAGAGCCGAGCTTGCGTGATTGTGTCGTTAAATTTCCTTCTCCGATTGATGACTCAAATAATATTGTAGTTTATTTGAAGGTTAATGTCGGTTATACAGTATTTACAATTTATTTGCAACGGCCATCTCCAAATAAATGGGATAGACAGTGGTATAACTGGTGGTGATAAAGGTGGTGATGCTATGAGTTAACGTCGGTATCATTGTAATACAGTGTTACTGTTGGTGCTTACCGTTGACACAATATTGTCTGAACAAACATTTACTTTATTTGATGTTTTCACACCGAAAACAGTGGAAATTCAGAAGCATACATGCTTGGAGATTACTGATAAAAACCAAGTGTGCAGGGTAGAAAGAAACCGGGGATTTAATGTCCTTTTGACAAATCATCAGCGTTTCTGATGTACGAATCAGTACATGTTCTGCGACCGGCAACTGGAAGCTCCAACACGTTAACTAATACTGAAATATTAACTTTGAAATCGTCTTCAATAACACACGCCTCTTCCGCGTTTCGAAACCTCGAGATTTGAGGCCACAGTGTAGTATTCAAGAATTGCAAGAAGAAGTGTATTTTTTGACGCAGCCGTACTAACATGGCTTTTCTATTGGCATATCACTGTTGTGTAAACCAATCAAATCTTACGTTAACCACTAAACCAACTTCTCTTCAACCGAACAACGTTTGTAACCTTGATGCGGATTGGTTAACCTTTCCATAAAGGAGTACGTGACGTTACCGAATTCCATTTTCCATTACCAAAGTCCACTCCTAACAACACATCTGCACTATATATTGCTAATTTCTTGTTTCTTCTTTTCATTAATCTGTGTGCGGGTTACAACAACGATGCTAAATAAACCAGCGTATTATTTTACTGGATGTTTTGTCACTCACCGTTCCGACGTGGAACACGTACGGTTACTTTCACCTACATTTTGTTTGTGTCTAGCGTCACTTTTGCCTTTGTAATTTTTATTTACGTGTTCGATATATATTCATATCTCAGTGTAGTTTTGGAGTGGCTGTGCACTTTGTATTTGGCATTCCTTGCTCCATTTCTTCATTCCTTTTACTTCCTAAAATACACGACCATATGATGCTCGCCAACATTTAATGGGCAATATTTCTCACAAAGGCGGTTATCTGAGTTTATGTATGAGGTTTTCTTTTATTACTTGTTATTGTTGAATGCAATAAGGAACAGACGAGCAAATTACTAAGAGTGATCCGTACATTATGACTGTGGTTAGCATCAATCTATAGTTGACCGTAGCTGAACATCATCCATAATGGATGGTCTACCCGAAGTACTGCCATAATCATCGTCTCAAGAAAATAGTACATGTAAAGTCCTCTGATTTTATTATAGATTTGATGATTATAATGCCTGACTTGTCAGGGATATATCAATTGTGGAATGGCGGTAGTCTTGCTATAAATGGCTTTTCTTGATTATTTGTCTCATTTTTTGCGAATGTGTTTACCCGAATAGTCGCGTATTAATTTCTAATACGATGATACGGAAAACGTGCAGTCTTGCCTTGGAAGCGCCTTTAGTCCTTTGATTTACTTTTGGGTTTACCTCGTATGTATCCATAATACAGAAGTCTCAACGATAATGATGAAGCAGTTTATAATAACTGGCCATTTTATTCAATTACGTTCAGATAATTGCAATGCTCAATTTATCTTTACACATTTATTGTGTTACGTGCATTATAAAATATGGAGAAAGTTTGGAGATCGAAGCACATGGATAACACTAGTTAACGAAAGAGAGGGATTGGCAGAGAGTGTAGCAGAGCAAAGGAGAGAGGGATTGACATAGAGTGTAGCAGACTAAAGGAGAGAGGGTTTGACAGAGAGTGTAGCAGACCAAAGGAGAGAGGGTTTGACAGAGAGTGTAGTAGATCAAAGGAGAAAGGGTTTGACAGAGAGTGTAGTAGATCAAAGGAGAAAGGGTTTGACAGAGAGTGTAGTAGATCAAAGGAGAGAGGGTTTGACAGAGAGTGTAGCAGACCAAAGGAGAGAGGGTTTGACAGAGAGTGTAGTAGATCAAAGGAGAAATGGTTTGACAGAGAGTGTAGCAGACTTAAGGAGAGAGGGTTTGACAGAGAGTGTAGCAGACCAAAGGAGAGAGGGTTTGACAAAGAGTGTAGTAGATCAAAGGAGAGAGGGTTTGACAGAGAGTGTAGCAGACCAAAGGAGAGAGGGTTTGACAGAGAGTGTAGTAGATCAAAGGAGAGAGGGTTTGACAGAGAGTGTAGCAGACCAAAGGAGAGAGGGGTTGACAGAGAGTTTAGCAGACCAAAGGAGAGAGTGATGGACAGAAAATGTAGCAAACCAAATGAGAGAGGGATTGACAGAGAGTGTAGCAGACCAAAGGGGAAAGGGATGGACAGAGAGTGTAGCAGACCAAAGGGGAAAGGGATAGACATAGAGTGTAGCAGACCAAAGGAGATAGGGGTTGATAGAAAGAATGGCAGACCAAAGGAGAGAGGGATTGACAGAGAGTGTAGCAGACCAAAGGAGAGAGGGATTGACAGAGAGTGTAGCAGACCAAAGGAGAGAGGGGTTGACAGAGGGTGTAGCAGACCAAAGGAGAGAGGGGTTGACAGAAAGAATAGCAGACCAAAGGAGAGAGGGATTGACAGAGAGTGTAACAGACCAAAGGAGAGAGGGTTTGACAGAGAGTGTAGCAGACCAAAGGAGAGAGGGGTTGACAAAGAGTGTAGCAGACCAAAGGAGAGAGGGGTTGACAGAGAGTGTAGTAGATCAAAGGAGAGAGGGATTGACAGAGAGTGTAGCAGACTAAAGGAGAGTGTGTAGCAGACCAAAGGAGAGAGGGGTTGACAGAGATTGTAGTAGATCAAAGGAGAGAGGGATTGACAGAGAGTGTAGCAGACCAAAGGAGAGAGCGGATAGAAAAAGGGAGAAAAACAGAGAAATAGAGAGAGAATATAAGGGAGAGAGGAGTGAAGGTGTAAGGTTTTGATTGTTATGACTGTTTTTAATCGCCCGTTTTTAATTGGAGATCATCAGTTTTAAATACATTCCTGCTTTGTTGTACAGTCCGTCATTAAAAAGCTTTAACAATTGTGTTAGATCTATGAAAACTAGGTTTACATAGGTAAGCACTTGATATACCATACACATGTTTTACATTAGCATTTACCTATAGTTAAAACTCCAACTTATCTGAAGAAATGCGACAGTATAGAAGGTACGTAGGGTATTAAGAATGAATCTGTGTGACCAGAAATGGTTAACGTTTTGCAAAGAATACAAAAGTAAAGTAGTCAACTTTGGTTTGTGTTACATTTTGTTTAATAAACTCACAGTTCATGTGCTATGCTATGCCGTTGTATGGCTAAGATTCTGTTCATTTTTAATTATTGCCAAATCCAGTGCTGTTTCCTCGTTTCAGTTAAAGTGTGTGCCCATTCCCGACTTTAATGTCGTTTTCTGTTTCCCATTCAGTTGTATGCCCCTCCCCATTCTTGACTAAGTTCGTCCCCTAAGATATGTGTCGGAAACCTTGCTTTATGATTGTTGCCTTCCCTTTTCTGTCTGTGCTCACACTTTAACTGCCGTTCTATCCTTGAAATGGATTCAACCCAAAGGCATTAACTATCGGATCAAAACACCATCAACAAAACAATATTTTATCGAGATTGTTTTCTCATGAACATTTTTATATCGCAATAAAACGTCTACAATCAGGTGTGTGGCGTATACACAGTCTTGACTGGACTTGTCTGAACGATTGTCTGCCGTTTAACAAATGTTTATTGTGATTTTGGTAAGTGTATGTAGTAAATGTTTGTCTATGGTCATAATATTTGACATATTATTGATGTCTTATCAATAAAATCGCAATATACTTTGAAATCATTGACCCCTTCTTGAACTACGCGAATGGCTAGAAAGGATTGACTCCAAAAGTACAAAATACCAGAAACTGGACGCATCGATTATGAGAAAAGGAAATATTATTTTACACTTAATGCTTACATTTTCTCATTTTACAATTAGGGGTTTGTCTCAAATAACTCCCTTACCGCCATTGCCATGTAAGGGTTGAGTGTATAAGTATGAATATCGTTGCTCAATACGGCGCATCCTTTCACGTCAGTGTGCATGTAGGATACTTACTGATAACTGTTAATCACTTTATTTTCGCGATAATGTATTTTCGCGTTAATTCGCGAATGTGGAGACTCGCGAATTCAAAACTCGCACGAAAATTTGCTTGTCGCGAATATAATCATGCATGTACGAATTTGATGCATATCCGAAATTGTGTATACTCTGTTATGTATAAATATACGATGTAAGTGTATAACGATTAGTTATGTAAAAAGATGTTAAAACAACAATACAGACTGGCATATATAAATGTATGAAAATGTTTGCAAGTGAATAAAAGAAATACCACCAATAATCACGTCTTTATTTCATAATCCCTGTGTGTTAAATAACAAGCATCAAACAGAAAATAAAGCTTCACTTAAACTGACATAAGTCAAATCATTGTAAACTGTTGACTATTGTTCACACATTCGAGACAAGCAGACAGTTATATTTTAATCCCTGCCGTCAATCTTAAATTCGCGACGAAGAAAAGATACCATTTCATCATTTCGCGAATTACTTCTGGGCAAGATTTTCGCGAAAATTTCATGTCGCGAAAATAAAGTGATTTGCAGTACTTAAGAATTACGCTTCACTGATGCGTTGCAGTATTTCCAACATATACAGATATAACATTAAATTCAAAATACAGTAAACCCTCAATAATAAGACCACCGTTGGGACCCTTGAAACTGGTTTTCTTATTAAGGTGGTCTTAATATTGAGGTTGAATAAAGTGCAAAACAATGAAAATGGACTTGAAAATTGTAGTCTTAACTTTGAGGTGGTCTTCTAATTGGGGTGGTCTTAAGGTGAGGTTTTACTGTATAGTATTTCTGCAATGGTAGCTAGTCTGTGTTAAAGTTGATGAAACAATCTATACTCCGAGATTCCAATTCCAGATTACACTGTTTATTTGATTTTCAGTGGTGTTTTATGTAAGTATAGAACGAAAATCCAATCAGCAAGTCATTATATATTATGCTTTCCATGTCGTATTACTTTCAGGTTTATGTTTCATTAAATAAACGACAGATTGAAATTTAAAATAATCAAAATCCGCCACATATAAGCAATGTTAAGTGTCACTGCGTCTTTAACTTCAGCGAGAAAAGGGTAACCTGGTAGCCTAGACATTCTGATTAACATGATGTAATTATGTTTCATGAAAGTAATATTACGCTCATTTTTGTTACCTGTCCCTTAACAGACATTGAAAATGTATTTCATTTAGTTAAAACATTAAAAAAACAATGAATACAGTATTAATGTATTCTTCTGTATTTGGCGAAAAAAGAAGTTTGTTAAATATTGACATAAAAATAAATCCAGATTTTTAAACAAACGGATTTCTTACGATTTTTATCCGTGTGTTACATGATGAAATTAAAATTTTAGAAGTGGTATGTCTAAGCAAATGTAGCGACAACACTGAATAAAGTACGTTTAAATAGTTTTGCGTTCAGATGAGCAAGATACATCTTCAGTACAGTACAGTACAATGCAATGTAATACAATACAATACAGTCCAATACAATACAATACAATACAATACAGTTCAATACAGTTCAATACAGTTCAATACAGTTCAATACAATGCAATACAATACAATATAATACAGTCCAAAACAATACAATACAATACAATACAATACAATACAGTTCAGTACAATACAATAAGATACAATACAATAAAGTTCAATACAATACAATACAATACAGTTCAATACAATACAATGCAATACAGTTCAATACAATACAATACAGTTCAATACAATACAATACAATACAGTTCAATACAATACAGGTCAATGCATACCATACAGTTCGATACAATACAATACAATACAATACAATACAGTTCAGTTCAGTTCAGTTCAGTTCAGTTCAGTTCAGTTCAGTTCAGTTCAGTTCAGTTCAGTTCAGTTCAGTTCAATACAATACAATACAATACTGAAATATTTTTGGGTTGTGAAAACTAAAAGTTATCGATACAAAATCACTACCATTATTTTACAAGAGGATCTGCCTCGGCATTTATTACAGGGTGATAACTTCAAGAAATGTATTGAATGTAACATTATCCAATATATATATTAATCATGACAAGCATGGATGGAATATAATAGCTTCATCGTGTCTCGTACATTCAAGCGATAATCGCTACACCGATATCAGAACCTTCGACCTTAATATCGCGAACTTTTCGAACTTTTTGTATTACCCGTCGTCAAAACTAGCGAACGTTCAAGAAAACGAGGCTATACAGTACTAAAACTGTAAGAATGCAAGAAATTATTACGGACATACTGTGTAACAGAGGTCATTGACTGGAATGTTATTCTATTAACAAAGTGATATTGTTGTCCAACATCTGACGATGCCAAGAACAATCGCAGCTAGACACTCGATTAACAAAAGAAAATAAATAGCCCGGTTAATTTGCTATAAAACAGCACTTCGTAACTGGAAGCGCAAAGCTTTTACTTTAGGTTATTTTTACCCAGTAGGAGATGAATTTTTATATATTACAACACCAGTACTGTTGTTTTAGGCGTAGCGGCTATCTAACACATGAATGTTGTTGCTGATGATGATGACATAAGCAACATGTGTGTCAGTTATGGTAGACTTTCGGAAGTATTGATGGGTAATTCAGGGACACGGGTACAGTCAACAGGCCGCCGTAAAACCTCAATTATGAGACCACCCTTGGGACCGTTGAAAAAATGTTCCTGTTATGGGGGTGGTCTTAATATCGAGGTTGCATAAAGAGCAAAACATTGAATCTAGACTTTAAAATTGTGTTCTTAATATTGAGATTGTCTTATTATTGATGTGGTCTTTAAGTGAGGTTTTATTGTAGTTGAAATACTGCTGAATATTGGGGGAAAGCTCCAACTACCCAACAGGCTATGGTCATTTTTACATATCATTATTACATGTCGAAAAATGATGTTTGCTGTTTGATAAACGTTTAGTATCACTTCAGATTACCATGTAGTGGTGGTGACACATACCGAATAACACGAAAAACAGATGAAACGTAACTGTTTCAAACTCATGGTGCTTAATTATGGTCTAATCCGTTGACATTACGTTCAATTAGGTATTGTTATTTGTCTGCACCTATAGGGTTTAAAGGGCACAAATCCATTGTGCACCACTTGCAATCTATATGCCAGTCGCAAACTTGGTGCACACTTATTATTTAGCACATAAACTATATTCATGAAATTATTCCTCGGCTATTTTGGAACCGATTTCCATCCAATTTCCGGGATAATTCTAAACGCTATCAAATCATTCATGTGCACACTGTTTTATGAAAATAAGACAACTCTCAGATATTTTGTCAGCGGACTTTTTTAAACTTAATCCAAAATACGCCGCAAAAACAGCACAAGTAACGAAAATCTACAAGTCAAAATTTTGATATGAATATTAATGAACAAAAATTCCACAAATTTTAATATAAAACCTATAAAAGACAATAGCAAGATCACAGGAGCTTGTAACAATATTCATAGATAATCTAAATAGAAATATATGATACATTATACGCATGTTGATACTGAAGTTTTGACTTTGGCTTACTTATATTGTAACAAGTTACTGTCAGGATAGAGGGTTAGGACTTACTTATGAATATTGTTACAAACTCCTGCGTACCATATACGTATCTACAGTAAATAGGGCTATGATTTACTACTTATGAACATTTGTTACAAACTCCTGCGTACCATATACGTATCTACAGTAAATAGGGCTATGATTTACTACTTATGAACATTTGTTACAAGCTCCTGCGTACCATATACGTATCTACAGTAAATAGGCCTATGATTTACTACGTATGAACATGTGTTACAAGTTCATGTGTATCATATATACAATTACAGTAATACCTCAGTTAAAGTCCATCTCAATAATAGGACCACCTCAATATTAAGAACACAATTTTCAAGTCCATTTTCATTGTGATGCTCTTTATTCAACCTCTATATTAAGACCAGTTTTCAAGGGTCCCAAGGGTGGTCTTATTATTGAGGTTTTACTGTATGCTGTAAATATGACTATAGTTTACTTGTGAACATTATTATTATCGTCTATATACCATAGATATACTCTAAACGGACAATGGTTTACTTAATTTCATCGAAGCTATTCTATGCGTGCTATGTTGATACAGTCGGCTAGATATTTACAATAAGATGCTTGCTGTCTTATTGCATCGAGACGAAAACAATTTTGAGGAGTTAATTATGTCAATTTTGTTGCCAAAATTGCTGACTGGTATTTTACATATGCACTTAACTTATATGTCTAGTTCACTTAGGAGTTCAATGAACCTGCACCTTTTGAAACAAGACCATCCTTAACATATTGTACTTATTTTGCTAACTGATTGCAAGTTGAATTCACTATTTAAATGTGATAGGATAGCGATATTCTATAAGTATGCTGTTGAAATAATATATGTATTAAAGAGTACCAGTAATCATTTATTTACCAGAAGCCTACACATTTTAGTATACTAGTGAAATAGTATATATGAACACTGCTATAGGATTTACAACCTCTTCTGTAAGAGACGTCATTTCAAGAAAACGCAACATGTGATGTCACTATTTGCAAGCAGGAAACAATATCACTTTGTTTTCATATTGCCATATGGGGTAAATATTGGTTACTGTCAGTACATGGTGACGTCACATGTGACGTTTTCTGGAAATGACGTCACTTGAAGAAAAGGTTGGAAATCGTACAGCGGCGCTCATATGCAGAAATTTTATTATGTTCCGAAATGTTCAAATTTCTGAGAGATCCCTTATTGTCACAGATCACATTTATCAAAGTAGAAATGATCCCACGATAATGATAGTCGATATTTACGTTGATATATTGCAGATTGTTAATAGGATTTCTTCTCATGATTGTTGTTTAAATTATATCTAAATAACTACTATACGTGAAATATAATTGTATTGTATTGTTTGTTCGCCATGCCTCGATGGAGACATCACAAACGGCCCCAGCGGAAATAGTTTGTCTCCTTCGGTTTGACTTTTCTTGACAAAAAATCTAAACAAAAAAGGACAAAAAACGAACATAAATAATTAATCTATCGTCGCATTCCAAAATTGTTGAAATGGGTGCCGCAAACCAACTTTTTTTAGGAATGATCCGATGTCAGAAATTCATGTCATGCATTGTTCGTATATTCTGACTAATTTTCTTTCATAATAACATGCATAGTGTGTTGCGTGAAAATACGTTTTTGATAGAATACCGTCGAGTTGTCTGGGATACAGTCTAGGGAAATATTGGATTGTTTTAGTTCAGATTAATATCCCTGTATGAATAAATAGTTGCGTTAGATAGCTAGAGACACCAACACTTGGCCGAGACTAGACAACTTTATTTGGCATACGTTTAATGCTCCTGGTATGGACGATATTAAGACATTATTGGGCATAAATCCAAACTATATTTAGCTAATTATGTATGTTTGTCTATCTTTTGAATATCCATATTTGTGGAACTAATGGATCACCTAATCGCACTGTGGCTGACCTAAAACAATATGTGTCTCAGTTAATACTCTCTGTTATTTGCTTATTCCAACTGGCGGCTTTTATACGTACTGAGAAGGTTCAGTTGACGACCGTCCCTATTCGTATAATTATGCAATCCGCCCGGATATATCCGCTGGAAGGGCGTTGGCTTGTCAACCGGAAGATCCGGGTTCGTTTCCCAGACGTGGCAAGTCGTGCCAAGTTAGTACAGGTTGATAATTCAAACTGGTTAGGTCAACTTACAGCCCTATAAAACTGAAAAAATGGTAACAAAAGGTGAAATAAAACTCTAAAAAGTACGCACACATTTCAATCAAATGACTGGAACTATCCCTGTGATGTCGAGCGTAGGCAAGAGGGATATACTGGTTCCATTGTAGTCGCTTATTTCATCGAGGTTTGAACTCTATTGAATCAAGGCCCTAGATATCCAATACGGAAGTTAGTCCAGGACAAGTCTGTTTTTAAAGCTAACCAACATCAGGGCCCGTATATCGAATATCGGTCAATTTATAGTTCCACAACTTAAATTAATAATCACATGTATGTGTTTGTGGGATTCTAAGGTGAACTATTGCAGGACCCGTATTCACAAACGTTTTAAGACTGAATCTCAGACTTAGACTTAAATCGTAAATTTTTTTCCTACGTTATTGTAACACATTTATATTTTGATAAAACATGACAAAAGTGTAGAGTGGGTAACAAGAAATATTCAGGCAAAAATTTATCCATTTAAATATAATGAAAACGAAATGCTTGTAAATTCATTTTTACAATTTTAAAGTCTAAGTCTGAGAGTCAGTCTTAAAACGTTTGTGAATACGGACCCTGCAATAGTTCACCTTAGAATCCCACAAACACATACATGTGATTATTAATTTAAGTTGTGGAACTATAAATTGACCGATATTCTCGGACAACTAGCTTCCTATGTCGGACAAGTCAATTTTTACATTTCAATGAGTCCGGGACAAGTGTCTTTGAAAAAACATTCTAGAGCCCTGCACATTGAATACTCTACTCCTGAGCATTCGGACTGGTTTGAGAAAACAAATTCATTCATTAAACAATGATAAGTCTGATGTTTAGCATAGTACTTTTAACAATGATAAGTCTGATGTTTAGCATAGTACTTTTAACAATGATAAGTCTGATGTCTAGCATAGTACTTTTAACAATGCAGATACCCGAAGTAGACGAACTTTCACGTAAAGTGAAAAACAGCCCGCCGGAACCAGCGTGTCTGTGTTATTCTACATTGGTATCTGTAACAATGTCACTTGTGTAATACCCTGGAACATACTACCTTCAAGTTCACCTTTCTATATTCTGTCGGTTCATTGTACGAATAAGATGTTCCGTTAATTACAGCGTTAATAAAAACATCAACAAAACACGTGCAAAATTATTCATGTGGTGACGGGGTTCAGCAGTCGACCACTATGTTATGGCTTCACGCAACGATTGTACTCCAGTATTCGTGTACAAACTTCGTTCAGTGATTGCATTTTTTAAAATTAAGCTTTTCATCAGTCCCATGAGGCGATAGTCGTAAAATTAAGGCCTATGTATAATATTGTTTTATACAATATTCTTATTCGACGCGTAATACCAGTTAAACATGCTCCGAAACAAACAAATATTTAAGCACGAAATGAATTAACGTATTTGAACGCATTATGTGGGCTGATTTTATGATTACGTTCAAGAAGTTATTAATGATGTACCAGTAAAATAATGTTGAATAAGCAGAATATCAGATGTAATAAAAGTAACATCGATGCGAATTTTTCACAGATACTCAACTGACAGTAAAACCTCACTTAAAGACCACCTCAATAATAAGACTACCTCAAAATAATTAAGAACACACTTTTCAATTCCATTTTCACTGTTTTGCTCTTTATTCAATCTCAATATTATGACCACCTCAATAGGAAGACCAGTTTTCAAGGGTCCCAAGGGTGGTCTTATTATTGAGGTGTTACTATACGTGTCCTTAATCGTTGAACCAGATTAGTCAGTGAATAATTAATGATTTAATCAGCCAGTCATTTTTTCATATTTTCCTAATAATTGTGTTTGTTTGTTTCATCGGGTTTAACGCCGTTTCTCAACGATATTTCAGTTATATACGGCGGCCGGTTCACCTAACCAGTTTTTCCTGGACTGAAATCTAACCAGTACTAACTTACCCTTCCACAAGGAGCCGGCAACTTCTCCACATTTTTGTCAAATTTTCATGGAAGGGTATGACCTGCCGCGACCGGGAATCGCTAATAATTTTCAATTTGGAAGAAGTAATTATTTAACGATGCCCATGATAAAGTAGTATCACTGCATAAAACATAGAGTGTTGTCATTCGGAAATCCTCGGCCAACTACGTCAAGTGCTATCCGAGTAACGAAGTGGTACGGAAATGCCCGAGAGCTGTCGAGAATGAGAGTATTGTTCCACATCACTCCAGCGGATCTATTACAATGTAGCAGAATGGTTTCCATGTACAAAATCTCGCGAGAACTTACGAGAAAAACAATAAAGACTGATGGTGTTGTTTGGACATACAAAACTGTCTCCCGTGACCGAGTGGTTATGGCATCCGCCTTGGGTGCGGGAGGTCGAAGGTTCGGTAGGGGTACATTCTGCTAAGGCCAGTTGGTGAGACGGCAGGGGTCCATTCTGCTAAGGCCGGTTGGTGAGGCGGCAGGGGTCCATTCTGCTAAGGCCGGTTGGTGAGACGGCAGGGGTACATTCTACAAAGGCCAGTTGGTGAGGCGGCAGGGGTCCATTCTGCTAAGGCCAGTTGGTGAGACGGCAGGGGTACATTCTGCTAAGGCCGGTTGGTGAGACGGCAGGGGTCCATTCTGCTAAGGCCGGTTGGTGAGACGGCAGGGGTCCATTCTGCTAATGCCGGTTGGTGAGACGGCAGGGGTACATTCTACAAAGGCCAGTTGGTGAGGCGGCAGGGGTCCATTCTGCTAAGGCCGGTTGGTGAGGCGGCAGTGGTCCATTCTGCTAAGGCCGGTTGGTGAGGCGGCAGGGGTCCATTCTGCTAAGGCCGGTTGGTGAGGCGGCAGGGGTCCATTATGCTAAGGCCGGTTGGTGAGGCGGCAGGGGTCCATTCTGCTAAGGCCGGTTGGTGAGGCGGCAGGGGTCCATTATGCTAAGGCCGGTTGGTGAGGCGGCAGGGGTCCATTCTGCTAAGGCCGGTTGGTGAGGCGGCAGGGGTCCATTCTGCTAAGGCCGGTTGGTGAGGCGGCAGGGGTCCATTCTGCTAAGGCCGTTTGGTGATGCGGCAGGGGTCCATTCTGCTAAGGCCGGTTGGTGAGGCGGCAGGGGTCCATTCTGCTAAGGCCGGTTGGTGAGGCGGCAGCTAGTTAAATAATGGTTACCGTGCACCTACCTGTCTGGAGCCTGGCATTAAAGGAGAGTAATCGGGAAGTAAATGTGCTCAGAGAGTAGGTGTCTTATAAGTCAGATATGGCTGGCCCTTTAAGTAGGGGTGAAACCATAAAACACAGAAGCATTTAGGACACCGTTTACTCATTTTCGTTTAGGAATATTTTATACACAGCAAGGAACACACTATTTATAAAGAGATAAATGCATTTAAAGTTGTACACTAATGTGTATAATGCTTGCTTGCATTTTCGCGGTACGAACAAAGTGTTACGTAACGGAAGAAAATCTTTCTTCGATTTTCTTTTGTGTTCAGTTTCTTCATTTAAATTTAAATATTTTACAGGTAATTCATGATGACTATATTATTTCTTTTCCGTATTTTTTTCTATTATGCCAAATGTTTTAATTTCTGTTTTGTTGTAAAAAAACATCAATATACCGTGAAACCGGAAGTAACGCGAACATATCAGCAAACACTATTTTTTATTTATATTTATGCGTCGAGCTGTATCTCTGCTAATGGAATCATATATTGGATCCAATATCTATAGGTACATATCTGATTAGCTGTATTGATATTCCAAAGTTCAAGAGAAGCTTTGCAAATTTTAGATTTTCTTGTTATTACCTTATGATAGAGAAGGGGCGTTATACTCAGGTTGCAAGGGATGAGCGATTTTGTGTGTATTGCAAAAACATTCTTGAAAATGAATACCACTTTGTTATCCACTGCCCATTGTATTGTGAAATTCGCAAAAAAATATATTCCTGATCAATACACTGTTCATCCTACTTACCATAAATTCCATGCTTTGTGTGCAAGCAATACTACCACAATTATTAGAAATCTGGCAATGTTTTTATACCATGCTAATAAAGTTAGGGATACTTTTCTTTTCAGTAATGTATAATTATCTATTTTTTTCTAAACATTTCATGTACATTGATGTAAATTGTAATCATGCTACTTTTACATGCATTATTTCCACATGTTTATATACGTGTCTTCACAGGCAAATATCTACTTTTGATGTATTATGTATATATGCTGTATGTATATGGGCCGGAGGCCTAAGTACACAAATAAACTTTGAAACTATAGGTACATATCGTTCTAACAGCATTCTTTAACTATGTGTTCAGTGATCTGTTGTTGAAAGGTGTAATAGTGATGTTTAAGCAACATGTGTCGTTAGCGCTCAACTGTACGAACATTATTTTTGCAAATGGGTCGGAAAATTGGATATGCCGACAAACTGAGATCTAAGAATTAATTGTGTAGCCACTCGAAAAGCTCACAAAGATTTGCAATAAGTAATACATGATAACATCCGGTTTATTACCGGGTAATATGTATTTTTCAAAACTGAAGATATGTTTGAATTTTTCTATGACACTAAACAGATATAGGAATGTTGATAATTATATATTTTCAAAGTATTTATTATGTTGACCGCAAATGTTTGTTATATTTTCTAACCCCCCTCCCCGTGAGATTCCATTATCATAAGGTCATGACCTCCTTGGAATGTTAAAAAAAGCTCCAAAATCCATCTACCTTGTTTTTTGCAAAGCACTTCAGGTATAATAACTATTCATAATTACTATAAAGCCTGTTTGGGCCAAGATTTATAAATACATGATGAGGAAACAAGCCGGGTTTCCCTGTCGACCGTAGTGATTAAACTTTCGACCCTCCGATTATGATCCTAGAAGACAGTTTTATACCATTTTGAAACGATGTTGAAAGCAGCCTCACCATTAAACGATAACTTGATAATATAATACTATGTCAGAATATCAAACTAGTTGCCATAAAAACAGGAATTATCAAGCGTGTCATTAGAGTTCTATTTAGCTTCAAGTGTGGAAGCATTATAAACTACTCTGTCAGCTATAAAGCAGTGTCTAGGTTCTGTACCGTGCTCCGGGCGGTTCCTTGTTAACAAACTTATACCTAAGTTCCGACGGCGATTCGCGAAAATAATTAAAAACATCTTGGTATAACCACTTAGCGGAGATTAAAACGGCCATGTCGGGTTTAACACGCTAATGGTTTAACGGTGCAAGTATGCTACATTCTTGAAAAGCTTCGCTATTTGCCCCGACATGTCATGATCAATATTATTATCATACTTTACCGAAAGTCTAATTGCATTAAGACTGTACGAATGTAGTTACTCGGAATTGTTGCCTACAGGAGTACCATTTTTACTTGGCCTGAAATGACGGGTTTCCATGCAGTACAATCATAATAACACTAACCTTTACACAGATGCAAAATAACGCAGTGTCTGTGGCGCGCCATGGAATCTTGCTGGAAAAAACTTTTTCCCGTTATGTTTTTATACCAAATCACCGCTTTTTGCATTCATTCATCTATAATAACGTGATATTTACAAATATGATTGTAAATAGATTTTCGATGAGTAATTACAAACTCAGTGAGTGCAATGTTTCGTTAAAATAAACGGGCATAAGTACACACCACATGAGATTGTCACGAGTTCTCTCCCTTTATAACTACTAGAGTTCTCTCCCTTTATACCTTCTATAGTATATGAATAAATAGTATTGCTTATGAATAAATAGTACTATGTACACATTATAGAAGGGATAAAGGTAGAGCACTTATGACAATCTCCTGTACAGACCAAACAGTCACAGAATGAGATTGATCTCAATTTTCAAATCTCATTATTATCTTTTAAAATGTTTGAAAAAAAAAATTTTTTTGCGGTTACGCGACCCGGAATCTTAACAGTTTTTTTTAGTTTAGTACTGTAACGGCAAAAAAGTCTGAAAATTGTTTCATTGATGAACCTGAAAAAATTAATTGGGTAGCAGCATTTTCATGAGTCGGTCGCGTAACTAGAAAAAACATTTTTAAGGATGTCCAAACAGATATATGAAGGTAATTACAAGTGAACATTTATTTAGAAGCAATCTAGTTGTAAACATGGTCTTTTTTAAATCCTCAAAGGAATCAAATCTCTCGCTCCTTTCATACAAAAGAAATAAATGCGTTCCGGCAACCATCCGTATTGTCACCAAGGGAGACAACCGCTCCTATCAAATCATTTAAAACCCACACAGGTTTTCTCCCTTGCTAATCCTTATATCTGTGTTGTTTAAGATAATATCGATACATCGACATTTCCCTCTCTATTCTTACATGTATATCTGTCAAGTTAACCTAGACAATTACCAGAAGTATGTATAATTAAATTTTGTAGTAACCTTGATGGAAACTTAGCCATTCCCCTATCATCATATTCTCATAATACAAGTACCGCAGCGTACTAATGGGGCAATTGCCACGAGTTCTTTTTCTTTACACATTCTGCAGATTGTTAAGTGAACTTCTTTCAAAAAGTAGGAATAAAATTTACCAAAAAGTAGGAGTTTTATATACACTTGTGCAGAACTTTGCATTACTCACAGACATAAATTGCTAACTACAATACATCTTAATGAGACTGCATAGACAGGTCTTTTGACTCTTATAGATCTTTCACCTTGGCATGATCATAAGGTAAGCAGCCACAGGCCCACAGTCTGCACCCCCAGTCTGTACAGTCTCATCAAGATGATTCCAGTTTTCATGCACTCCCAATTGAAAAGATTCTACAAATATACAACCATTTGCTCACTATTAATATGGCTTTGTGAAGTACACTATTTGAACTCAAAAAGGAGGAAATTTCAGGAATTTAGGACCAAAAAGTAGGAAGAAATTAAAAAAATAAGGAAAAAGTAGGATAAATAAGGACCACTTGACAGCCTGCTTCTAGTTCTCCCTTTTTTTGTATTTGCGTTTATTTATCGTCGCCACCGGTTTCCCATATGGGCGACACCTCCAGAAGAATGTTAGTCATATTAGATTTTTGGAGGATAGTGCATGATACAGGAGATGCCCAAGTTCCAGAAGCACCCCTGGATCTTTTACGTGCTTGATGTAAAGCATCATACACGGGACCTCGGATTTTAGTCTCGTCGAAAGATGTTAGTACTGTCAGTGATGGAGCGGGGAATCAAACCAGCGATCCCTGGATTACTAGTCGAGCGCGTTACCACTCGACTATGTCATATACAGTGTATGTATATATAGTACTACAGAAGAGATAAAGGGAGAGAACTCGTCATGATCTCTTGTTAATAAAGGACCACTGACAAAGACAAATTAAATAACAAGAAAAGTTTCGAACAAAAACTTTATTGATTCAGCAAGAACATCATATTGTCAAAGCTGATAACAATATAACAGGATAAATATATATAATAACTGAGACCTAAAGATATATTCACCAACTCTGCTTATAAATTAAAACCTTATAATATTATAGGATTTCAGAAAATCAGGATAGGAATGTGAAAGTAGTCTATTTGAATCTTTATGTAAATCCTTATAGGTTAGTTTCACACTCAAGTCATCAAAATAAACAACACATATAAATGTAAAATAAGTGGACGTGGATTTTGAGATGAAAAACAAGAATAAGTTAGACGTATATAGACAACCTAAAAATGTATGAATTTGTATACACAACAGAATACTATAACTAGCCAGCTGGTTTTTCCATATGTTTCCAAAATCCTGCCTGTCTGACCTTTGAACTCACAGCATGACCTAGATCAGACAAAGCAAGAAGTTGCATTTTGTGCCAATTTATTTTTCAAATCCTTTGGAGGCTAAGAAGATATAGAGCGGACACAATTTTGTCACGGACAGACAGACAGACAGACAGTCAGATAGAAACCAGTTGTTGTTTTTTTTTTTGGGGGGGGGGGGGGACTTAATTGTAATGAGGTTTAAACTAAATGATAATAGATGTAATCAATTACCCAATGAATAAAACTGATCCATCAGTTACTTAGATTGGAGCTAGTACACGAATATCAAATAAGACAAAAAGATTATTATGCAAAATATTAGAATGCTAGATCTTAAATGAGATGTTAAAACAAAAGTTCCCCTCAGATCTTTCAGTACAAAAATACACAGTAAGTTCAGAACAAACTAATAAAATAATTAAATGGACAAAATAAAAATAATTAAATGGACAAAATAATAATAATTAAAAAATGTCCATACTGCTACCTTCAGATCGGAACATACAACATACCAGTGGAATGGAATAAATTTGGTTAAGGAATAAGGATTCTCCAGCAATGTAAGAACGAGGCTGAAATACCTTACTATTAATATAACAACATACATTTTATACTAACCCCTCGATTTGAAAAAAAAATCTTCACACACAAAATTAAAAGTTAAAAAATACTCCAGCCCCATAAATATTAAATAATTAATCCAGTTAATAATGTAAGATAGAAATTTCAAAAACATCAAATCTGTGTCTGAGATTTCCTGTAAACAATTTATAACTCGGCACAAAACATAATGTAACTAACAGTATACAAAATAAAGTCACAGAAACCTTAGTCTACTACTGAACCAGCAAAATATTCCCACAGCACATAGAAAATATAACATTAAAATAACATAGTTACATCACAAACAACATGTAACATATCAATCCATTATTGCCCTAATTCAATGTCAGAATTGAGAGGCTGCGTAAAATTTTACCTATTTCGTAATTGGACCACACTCACAATAATAACGCAGAAATCTTGAGTCCCCGACTCCCTTTTCTGTCTAGGGACTCCCATGTTCCACTAAGTGTGCATCCCCGGGACCCCTAAAATAAACATTTGTCAAGTATAAACAGCTTATCTGGGACCCTACAAATAAACTAAGGATTCCTAATTTTTGAAACAAGAGGGTCCAAGGACCGCAAGCTGATAAGTCCTAGGGAAAACCCAGATCTGTGGCCTCATTTACAACCCTCTTTTACATATAAACATGATGTTCACATAGTCGAAGGTGGATAGACAGTCTGTTGGCATTATAGATAGGACATTTACAATGGCACTTGTTGTCTATCCTATACATATACTGTATAAGTGAATATTTTCACATGTCAAATCGAGGTGCCAAATTCAGAGCAAGTTCAGATGTTACAAGAACAAAATGAGTGTTATTATTGTTTAATGGTAAAGTACTTAGAAAATGTACTTCCATAAACAAGAAACATTATGCTGGCCGTTATTTTTGCAGCGTTATTGTATACACGAATATTTCCAATCACAAACATTGCCACTTTTACAGTATATATCAAGCATACGTGTTGACTTTTATTTTTTTTAAAGGATATCTGTCATATGATTAAAAGATCCAGCAAAGACAAATTAATCTACAACTAAAAATATCTTGAAAAAAGATGGTCGGCGCTATTTGAAGGTAAAGATTTGTTGTGCAACATTAAAAAATGCCGAGATGTTACAATTGCTGGTCACTCCAGATCCAAAATGGATTTCGGTAAATTCCCCGAAATTCAGTGAATTTCGGTAAGGATACATACCCTATATCAAAAGTTCAACCAATCCGCGTCAAGGTTACAAACATTGTTTGGTTGAAGAGAAATTGCCTTGATGGTAAACGTAAGAATTGATTGGTCTAAACAACACTGATATGCAAAAAGCAAAACCACGTTAGTACGGCTGTGCCAAAAGAAACAAGAGCTCTATTCACATGCCCCCTTTGATATCCTGTCTGGGGTAAGTATACCAGCGAGTGACTCAGTGATACAGAAATTGCATCTTGTGTGTACAGTCATGGATAAGAGGCAGGGTCACGACATACCACTTGTAAAACATGGTACTAGTGGCCCCCTTCATGAAGCTTCACATTATAAGCGTAGGACTGGTTGGCCAAATGTCAGATCGATGTGAACAAGTGTATATATATGTGTCTATGGTGTGCTATCATGTGATGTGTCTATGGTGTAGTATCGTAGCATGTGATGTGTCTATGGTGTGGTATCATGTGATGTGTCTATGGTGTGGTATCATGTGATGTGTCTATGGTGTGCTATCATGTGATGTGTCTATGGTGTAGTATCGTAGCATGTGATGTGTCTATGGTGTGCTATCATGTGATGTGTCTATGGTGTGGTATCATGTGATGTGTCTATGGTGTGGTATCATGTGATGTGTCTATGGTGTGCTATCATGTGATGTGTCTATGGTGTGCTATCATGTGATGTGTCTATGGTGTAGTATCGTAGCATGTGATGTGTCTATGGTGTAGTATCGTAGCATGTGATGTGTCTATGGTGTGGTATTGTATCATGTGATGTGTCTATGGTGTAGTATCGTAGCATGTGATGTGTCTATGGTGTGGTATCGTATCAAGTGATGTGTCTATGGTGTAGTATCATAGCATGTGATGTGTCTATGGTGTAGTATCGTAGCATGTGATGTGTCTATGGTGTAGTATCGTAGCATGTGATGTGTCTATGGTGTGGTATCGTATCATGTGTCTATGGTGTGGTACCGTATCATGTGATGTGTCTATGGTGTGGTATCATGTGATGTGTCGATGGTGTGGTATCATGTGATGTGTCTATGGTGTGGTATCATGTGTCTATGGTGTGCTATCATGTGATGTGTCTATGGTGTGCTATCATATCATGTGTCTATGGTGTGCTATCATGTGATGTGTCTATGGTGTGCTATCATATCATGTGTCTATGGTGTGGTATTGTATCATGTGATGTGTCTATGGTGTGGTATCATGTGATGTGCCTATGGTGTGGTATCATGTGATGTGTCTATGGTGTGCTATCATATCATGTGTATATGGTGTGGTATTGTATCATGTGATATGTCTATGGTGTGGCACCATGTCATGTGTCTATGGTGTGGTATCATGTGTCATATGTCTATGGTGTGGTATCATGTCATGTGTCTATGGTGTGCCAACCGAAGTGTGAAACCAACCAGCATTAGCAAAACAATACTCCCCATGTCCTATAAAGGGGGATGGCATATCAAGACATGGCACAAGATTGAACATAAACATTCACATATATATAAGACTCAGAAATGAGATTTCTGTACCTGAAATTATACAATAAACCACCTATGTAAATTACATAATACAATGGAATGTCAATAAAAGAGCAAAACAGGTATATATTAACATTTAGAGATTACACATTTATGATAAATCTATATTGACTAGATCTAAGCATTGACAAAAAAGAGAAAATTTATCATTGTTCAGAACACAAAGCCTAGAACACTTTTTGTATATATTGTGAGAGTCTAACAAAAAGCTATAAGAACTCAACAACTAACAAGGATATCAGTTTAACTGATGAATGCTACCCGAAGTATCATAACCAGAGGGTGGAAAAGGTATACAACTGGATCAACCTCATAATATGCACATCTCTTCATGGTAGTAAAGCTTCCCATAAGGTATCCTTGAATTCCTGTCAGTCGTTGCTGAGAACTAGTCCGCACAAGAAAAGTGTGACGGACGGATGGAAGGATGGACAGACAGACGAAGCGGCAACTATAAGCTCCCACCCTTCGGGGAGCATAAAAAACACTAACATATCATCATATATGTTATATTATACACAATATCAACTAATCTATAGTGAAAAGTTATGAAATGGAATGAAGTGAAATGCTCATTTATTTGTGATCAACATTGGTTGAAATATATAAAATAAAGCCACGGCAAATATGCCAAATTAAATTGGTCCCATTATTTTTGTTACAATAATTATATAAAATATGCACAATTTTACAAGTATGCAAAAGGTAGTAATAGGGTTGTCATTGATACAATCGCAGGGCTCTTACTAGATGGAGAAATGGGAGAAATGGTCTCCCAAAATGATCAGACTTCTCCCTAATTTGAACTGAGGGAGAAGTTTTCCTATATAAAAATGCCTTAAACTGGGTGAAAATGCTGTAATTTCTCCCTAAAATTACGAAAAACTTCTCCCTGTTCTGAAGTTCTAGTGAGAGCCCTGAATCCATATCGCTAAATCAACATTTTTTTGTCGAGAGATTTGATACACACAAATATCGCTATTGTGGCAGGAAAATACAGGAGAAGGGGTACAGTCTAAAAATGCCAAAATATCGTAGCATCACTTTGTAGTTGGCCTCTTGTTAAACAGTGCTCTAGTGGATCGTACGTTCCAAATGTCAGCAATATTATATAATACTGTGAAGATAAAAATTTAGAATAATTACTTAAATGGTAACTTGTTATCATAAAAAACAACTTGAACATATTAAAAATATAATCGATATATTGTTGATATTTGTCTCCAGATATATCAGTATCGTCGTTGATATGCAAACATTCGAATCAATGACTGCCCAAGGTATTAGTTGAGTGTTACCTGATTGTAACTTTGTAAGTATGTATAAAAAAATGAACAATGACAAAAAATTGTAATGCTACAATATGAGACATACATAGACTGATTGACAGACTACATAGCCATCATATGGTAGTCCCTCCAAAGTCCATTTGCAGGGATTTATAAATCACTCCTGTTATCATATCAATAAATGGAATGTTACAATATGAATATCTTACCTGTAAACAAACTTCACAACAAATACCTTTACTATCTAGACTGACTCAAATATAAATAATATGATAATCATTTCATAGAGAGAATATACACACATTCAAAAACTAGCAACAGAACAAACAAAAATCTGTCGACAGATTTTCTCTCTAAAACATTTCTAGAATTAGTCAGTAAACATCTTATTTTGTTCCACTAATGTTATAAATTATGTCAGATCAAACAATTACTTAAATGGAAACAACAACAACAACAGCAAGAAATGTGTCCGTAAGATACAAATACCACTACCACAATAATCCGATTGTATAAAATAGCAACAGCACAGTAAATTTATACATTGTTTATATAATAAATAAATAAATGCATATATTATAGCTTCTAGATAAAAACTGAACTCACACATGGATTTCTAATCCGCTATATACAGTCTGTGCCATAATCTTTTCAGAACACGAGCCAGTTCCACAGTAAAACCACCGACTTGACCCGAACTTATTCAATTCTAATCATAAGTTACACTCATATATCTTTACATTTAGTTACAGTCAAAGATCATTCGGTCTCTACTTTCTTACAAAATATTTTCACTAGACCATTCAAGCTATCATTCAGATTTCTATCTGCCCAAAAACCAACCAGCCAAGGCCTTTTTCTATAGTTCCCATGGGTCAGACTATCTGACCCATTCCCAAAGCCAAATATATGGATTTTTTCCCAATCTGAAAAAAAATCCCAATCAGAAGCACCTACGAAAACCACTGGAGCGAGCGACCTAGTATATCTTGAAGCTCTTTAACAACTGCCCCCATTATTGTCCCCTGTGTCATAAATGTTTGTGGACATTTTGTGTGTCTTTTTGACAGTTTATATAAGAAATGTAGATTCGAATGCTTGTTTATATAAAATTAAGATATGAAAAGACTACCTCTATATATATATTTTAACTATGAAAATTACCAAAATTGGAGTTGAAGCGATTCAAGTTTTCCAAAATTTGACAAATTTTACCAATTTATCTAGGGTCTTTTTCCCAAAATGGACCGAAAAGGGCCAGCAGCCCCAGTCTTCCAGCTAGCAAGTAACAAGACTGTACACATAACATATATAACAATCCGCCATAGATGATAGAATCAACATGCTTCAGTGAACAACTCATGCATACATAAAACATGTAAACATTACACATAAAGCTTGCCAGTCAGTAAGTCATTTGAAATGTCAGAAAAAAGAAAATGTTAACATTCAATATCTCGACATTTGTCAACATTTACAGCATTCTCCTCCATTGACTCGGATTTACAGTTCAACAAAGGGCTGTTATCAGCAGGTGAGTCTGATGACAAACTTTCGCTTCTCTCAATTGCATTCATTCTAGAAGATTTACCACTGTTGCCATGGCAATTCGAACTAACTGTATCACTGTTCGCATCATTCTCGACAGAACTGTGAGTAATATTGCACATTTTCTGAGCTACACTTTCCAACAATAGACCCACTTTTTCAGTGGAATCTGAATCTTGATCTTCATAAAATTCATCCATTTCATTTTTGAGATCATCACAAATTTTGGCATCATCATCAACATTATTTTGTATTTTGCTTCCTTCACCATAAGCACTTATATTTTTGGACATGGAATATGAATCTTCATCATCAGCGTCATCTACATCGTCTTTTTCGTCACACGTAGTTTCTTCCTCGTCAAGAATATCTTCATTATACACTTGCATGTTGTCTGTTGATGTATCACTCAACTTTGGCTTAATCTCCAAATCCGCAGCATCTGTCGATAAGTCAGCTTCAGAGGTGGTTGGTGTATCAATGTTTGCACTTTGTGTGGAATATTTAATAACATCAGAAGTTCTTGCTTCGTGAACATCTAAAAAATATAGACGAGAATTGAGTTACGGTACCAGGCCAGTGATGCCTTAAATATAAATCTTGAAATTTTTCATTCCTGTATGAGGACATTACAAAATTACAACCCATTTTGTTGAATATACAGTCCCAGGGTTCTCCCTAGGATTTTTTAGCTAGGGGTCCTTGGACCCTCGTGTTTGATAAATTGGGGGTGCTTAGTAAATGTGAAGGGTCACAGATATGCAGTTTATACTTGACAAAAGTTTATTTTAAGGGTCCCAGGGATGCACAGCAAGTTGAAAATTGGAGTCCCTAGAAAGAAATAGAGATTTAAGGGCACAAATAACTTACACTCAATCTATATTCAAACCCATTCCCTTAGAAAGTGGATCAAATAGAAAACTCAGCACATAGTAAGCATTGCAATCAATTGAGTACATTCTGACAACCCCATGCTGAGGGTAGAGTGGCATTGGTTATAATTCTAGGCTCTCTTATTTTTCAAACTTGTTTGGACTATAATGGATATCGCGCTATAACCGACCGCATAGTAACGGTGTTGCAGTGTAAAGACATTTTGAGGGTGGTAGAAAAATAGTGGGTGGGGTGACATAAATAGTTCCTATACCTGTATCATCGGGTGGCATGTATATGTTGTATCGCAATATTTTTTCTCTATTTTTATTGCATCTCTCTTGTATTTGTTGACAACTGCATGTTGTAATAAAACTGCTTTATGATGTTTTAATTAGCATTGTATGAATGACTTGTATTGTCTATACATTGTATATATGCATTACTTGCATGATTGTGCTGTTTATGTTGTTAATTAGATGGCCTCGAGTGAGATAAGCCTAATAGGCTTATCAAGCATCCGTCTTTAAATAAAGAATTATTATTATTGCAGAATGCAACTTTAATATGGTTTGGAAGTGCAGGAAATTTAATATTTCATCCTATATAGTTACAGAAGTACAAAAATTGCTCTATAATACACAATCTATTGAACTGATGTAAAAGAAAGCACAATATTTACCAAGTCGATCCCAAGCGGCACATTTAGCTGATACTTCCTTGGTAGGTAGAAGATCTAGATCTGTCAGTTCTATATGATTTAACACTTTGGCAGTATGGCTAGGACTTTGCATGGGAGAGTTAACAGCGCTGAAAAAATTCATATTACACACTTAAAATATCTGTAAGATCATCTTTATACTGGAAGTCATGACAGTCATTTTTATATGTTTTTTTCAGCAGTCATTTTATGCAGTTATTTTTATATAGTCATTTTGTCAGTCAATTTTATGTAGTCATTTTGGTAGTCATTGTTATGGAGTCATTTCTACCTGGAAAAATAAAGAACATTTGAAAACCTAGACTTTATCGATTGACAGTTTTAAAGTGTTTAAATTGGATGCCAATCTGATACAGGATACAGTCATGTGAACATTAAACAGACATATTTGACAATTTTTTGTGGCCATATTGGAGTTAAAATGGCAAATAGCAATCTGACATTTTATTGCACTCCAAGAAAGAAAAAGACATTTATAGCCAAATGCATCAAGCATGTGTCACTGAAGGGAAGCTGTTTGTATTGAATATTCAAGCAACTCATGAAAAAGGCTTCAATGGTAAACATTTAAATATACATCCGTTTTCCTGATTACAGTAAAACCTCAATAATATGACCACCTTTGGGATCAATGAAAACTATTGAGGTGGTCTTAATATTGAAGTTGCTTAAAAAGCAAAACAGTGAAAATGGACTTCAAAAGTGTGTTCCTAATATTGAGGTGGTCTTAATATTGAGGTGGTCGTTAGGTGAGGTTTTACTGTATTATACAGAGAAAAATTCAGACAACAAATAACAACCAATCAGAAATCATAAACAACTTCCCGCAAGGATAAACCTTTATAAAAAGCTATACAGTCAGACTTAATTTATTCGACAACCTCCGATCCAATTACTCGTTATAATTCCAAATAAATATCAGGTCTCGATATTTCTTATGCACGTCAAATAGAAATGGGCTATTCAAAACTATGTATTATTTAAAACAAAATTTCGGACCTGATGAATTCGAATGAACGAGGTCCGACTGTATAGCAAAGATCACTTCTGAGGTTGGTACTTGTCATATATGACAGAATGACAGATTCCATTTAAAACTTGTGAAATTGTCATTTTGTCCGTCAATTTTTTTTAAGCTTAAAATTTGAACGACCTTGTAATGTATCTTTATTTACTAGGCCTGATGAATTAGAGTATTGAAAATAGTTCTTAAAAAAATGTTTAAATTCCATTAATCTGACATTTGGGGGAAAAAACTGCAAATGTATAGCACATCCGTCGTCAGTTTGACGGAATTTATGTCCCGGCGTTTACACCAATATATATACTAAAAGAAACCGTGCAATAATATACCTATCTAAAGGTGTAACAGTCTCAAGGTCACTCTCGTGGTCTCCATCCGATGCGGATAATCTTTCAGAGTCTGTGTCAGATAATTTACGTGGAATCAACGTCTTCATTTCATCACAATCCTGCTTTAATTTCTCCAAACTACTTGATATATTTGCTATAAAAATACAATCCATACTTTAGCCATTTTTATGTAATTTCAATGATATCTCGTCCAAATCATAATTTTTAAAGGGAGGCACAGTGGTCTTGGGGTAAAGCACCCAACTTCATGAACATCTAAAAAAATGAAGACAAGAATAGAATTAAGGTACCAGGCCAGTGATGCCTTAAATGTAAATCTTGAAAACTTTCATTCCTGTAGGAGGTTCATTACCAGAAGTGGTGGGTTCGAGTCCTACCATGGGTCAGAATTTTTAAATCTTCAAATTACAGGTGAGTACTAGTTAGAAATTAATATGTAAATTACAGGGATCAATACCACAGAGATGAGTGTTTTAATGCCACTGACCTTCATTTAGCAAAATTTCAATAAGTGTTTAATATTGTAACAAAAGAATAACAGGATCTATATCATCATGTCCTACATTATGCCCTATATAATTTTGCTAGCTCAGTTGATCTGACATTATTTCAAAGTTCAAGTATTGAGTACATAGATGAAAATGTTTCTCAAGTCTCCTAACCATAGTGGAATCCACTGCAATGACCGACACAGTCCCATGTTGTCAGAATAAACTCATAAAACCTTCAACTTACCAGGAACATTCCATAATCCAGCACATTCTAGTGTTTTGATTTTCTTTTCCAACTCTGCAACTCTTGTACCAAGAATCCTAGAAAACACGAATATACCAGTAATAACCGCATAAATAAAATATACCAGGTTTCAAACATTAAGCCAATAAAACTGGTTGATAAATTTGTATTTGTCAGAAATGATGATATTTTTTCACAGAACTGACAAAAAAAAAATTCATATTAAGATAGATAGAGAATAACATTTTATGTTATGTCATGTGCTGAGTGTCAATGTTCTATGTAATGTCATGTGCTGAGTGTCAATGTTCTATGTGATGTCATGTGCTGAGTGTCAATGTTCTATGTAATGTCATGTGCTGAGTGTTAATGTTCTATGTGATGTCATGTGCTGAGTGTCAATGTTCTATGTAATGTCATGTGCTGAATGTCATTGTTCTATGTAATGTCATGTGCTGAGTGTCAATGTTCTATGTAATGTCATGTGCTGAGTGTCAATGTTCTATGTGATGTCATGTGCTGAGTGTCAATGTTCTATGTGAAGTCATGTGCTGAGTGTCAATGTTCTATGTGATGTCATGTGCTGAGTGTCAATGTTCTATGTAATGTCATGTGCTGAGTGTCAATGTTCTATGTGATGTCATGTGCTGAGTGTCAATGTTCTATGTGATGTCATGTGCTGAGTGTCAATGTTCTATGTAATGTCATGTGCTGAGTGTCAATGTTCTGTGTAATGTCATGTGCCGAGTGTCAATGTTCTATGTGATGTCATGTGCTGGGTATCAATGTTCTGTGTGATGTCATGTGCTGACAGACAATGTTCTATGCTTTTATTAGTTGTGTTAGTGCTTCGTTATTATCTGAATATAATAGAATATAAAACAAATTGGGTCGAAACAAATCATTGTTTTAATTTTTTCGAAAATAAAAATTCCTTTAGATGAAATATTTACTTGTTAGTTTTCCGCTGATGAGACAAAGCTAGACTCTTGTCATTAACTGAGTCTAATAGAGCACCGGCCAGTGCTTGCAGATCTGACATTGCCTGTGGTGAAGGTAACATGGAATTCTTGGATTCTAATACTTGCTGGACTGAAAAATTATAAATATCAAAATTATTAAAGGTACATGTACATAGTCATATTTTTTGGACAAAATATCCTTAGTGATAAATATAAGAATATTGGATGTAATTTACTTCATACAGATGTACTCTAAACCACTGCATTGTCACTTTTCTTACATGTTTACCAAAATCACAAGAGTCCGATACAGGTATTTTCTATCCTGACCTACACGTGGTGCATATGAAATACCTGTATCGGACTTGTGTTTTTGCAGTTCCAGGAAACTTGTAAGAAAACTTACAATCCAACGTCGGTGTGAATGCATTAACATGCCATTTTCTCAAAATCATTTTTTAGCATTTATATTTCGATAGAAAATCAGACATCTACCTTTAATCAATCCAGTCATAATACATGTTGTTCTATATTGGTTAAATATGTAAATCAGATAACAGGGCCCGTATTACAGAAGCTTCTTAAGATATACCTTAAGAAATACAGAAATCTTAATTTCAAGGTGGTCTTGTTATTCAGGTGGTCTTTAAGTGAGGTTTTACTGTAGTGGATATACCCCAGAGAGTGACAAAGATGTATGGAGCAAATTGATCGAGATGATCAAATTATTTTGCAACACATCATAGCAAAGAATGAGAGATTACGGTTTGTCAATATCACTTTCATTAGCTGGGGGCTTTCGGTAAACGGGAAATTTTGAATACTGTTAACAAACTCAAATGTATGCAGAAATATTTTGTCTCCAACGCGCAATAAAACCCAACAGTACAATTACATACCTTGTTTCTGAGTAATGACCAAGCCACGACCTTGTGTTTGTCCTAATTTCATTGAGCTTTTTGTCTTTTTCTTTTCTAACAAACTCTGAAAATCAATCAAAAGTAAAACTCTTAATTCCTGTTCAATATTCAATTAATTAAACTTGAATTGAAATATAAGTCTGAAATTACTGAGTGTGTTTATCCTTCCTTCACCAGGATTCCCATGTGCAGAAACTGAAGAAAAGGTCCAACATAGACGTTGTCAATATTTTGTAACATTCCTCCAAGTCTTTTCAATCATTTTGAATATTATTAATGTTTCTTTCTAAAATGTCATTAAACCTGAAATCTGGAATAAGATAAAGTTGTGTTTGCACAAAGTAAAATAATTTTTAAATCCACCGAGTTCAGTCAAATGATAAATCCTGTCTTTATTTTCATTGTGATTTGAGCAAATTTTTAACAGTATACTGTTGTCCCTATTGCAAAATTAAAGTGGAAAACCTATATTGGTAGCAATCCATAGCAGGGCATTAGGGATACTTATACTTAGCACTCAAATCACAAAATTTACTCTTGTTAGACTGATATTGAAAATTGAGCTTTGAAAAATGCATGAAAATGTCAAACGATGGCCAAGTATTATTCAGGCCCATTTTCTTCGAGATTTTATGGTAACTTTGAGATAAGGGGGAAATTGTATGGTCTGAGTGCCACACTCCATACTCCCACTTAATAATAACTCCCACATTTCATATTACACTCAATTCACTAAGAAAATGGGCCACAAAGATAATTCAGCACTCATTTTACCTTACTATACATTTTCATTCTCACAATGAGTATCTATCAGAATAACTGACTCATTTGAGTAAATTTGGTGATTTGAGTGCTGATTGCAAGTATCCATTATAATCCCAGGCCTAAACCTATTGCATCCTGGGTCTAGGATTATAAAGTTACACTCAACACTCAAATCAACACTCAAATCTCAAAATTTACTCTTTTGAGATCGATAAGTGAGAAATGTGTGAAAATAATAGTGAGTGCCGATTATTATTTGTGGCCCATTTTCTTAGAGATTCGAGTATTATTGAAGATGTGGGAGTCATTATTATGTCTGAGTGTGGAGTGTGGCATGCAAACCCAATAATTACACCAATATCTCTCAATTACTTTAAAATCTCTAAGAAAATGGACCAAAAAAAAAATGCAGCACTCATTTGACATTTTCATGCAGTTTCCACATTCAAATTTTCAAAACCAAACCAACAAGATATGTTTGTAAAACATTGTGGCCCCCTGTGACCTTAACCATGTGACCCCAAAATCAATAGGGTTCCTCTGCTACCCAAGGTGAATTTAGGGACCAAGTTTGAGGAAGATAGGTCAAGGGTTTCTTGAGTTATTGATTGGAAACAAAAAGGTTACGGACCAATGGCCATACCGACCGATGTGCAAACCAATATGCCCTCTCTTCTTCGAAGGGGGGCATAACAGTAAATTCTGTGATTTGAGTGCTGAGTGTAAGTATCTGTTATAATGCTGGGCCCTTGTTTTGTACATGAGACAGAGTATAACACACAACTAACCTTGTATTTTGATACTGCAGCCATGGCCATAACTTTCTCCTCCTCCATCTGTTTTAATCTATCTTGTAAATACCTTAAATAATGCAACATTAACTTATAACTTCTCACAAATAAAGATCTCTTTGGTTTTAAGATTACAGTCAAACCTGTGGTAAAGACCACCTGCGAACAGACCACTATTGCAAAACCTGTCTGCAAAGACCACCAATTTTATCTCCCATCAGACCATTTTCAATGATATTTAATCTGTTAATAGAGACCACCTGTAAACAAAGACCACATTTTTCTGTTCCCATGGGTGGTCTTTACAGACAGGTTTGACTGTTCTTTGAATACAAGGGGTTGAATTTGTCTATCCTCGCCACCGGGAAATCCCATATGGGCGAGCATTCACTAATTTTTAAAACTAAATAATAATTTGCTATATCTATATTTTTTTCAAAAAACTTAAGTGAATGGTTTAGTATGTGTCTAACTTGATCAATTTAAACTTTGTTATATGGACATGTGTTAGTCTTTTTTTTATATTTATATCTGGGCTTTTTTAATAATACTATATTAAGTCTATTACAATTTTTAAGTAGACAAGATTGTTAGAACTGGCAGGCAGTTATCTATTTCAATTTGTGAAAATTTTGAATACGCATCAACAACATTTATACATGTGGCACAAAGAATAATTTGGTGTCAATGTGCAATAAATATAACAGTACAGTTAGTCTTCAGATTTTTTCTAAAAGTATTGGTGCAAATTGAGGCCTTTTTCTTAGTTCTTTTTCTTTTATACATCACCACTAAAAGAAGTCCATTTTTGAAAAACAAATGCGAATTTTATATGCCTAATGTACAGAGCCCCTAAAATGACATTCCATATTCTTTTTTTATTTCGTATAAACGTAATATTATTTCGTATTTACGAAATAATGTTACGTTTAAACGAAATAATAATTTGTAAATACGAAATAATATTACGTTTAAACGAAATAATAATTCGTATTTACGAAATAAAAATAAAAGTGTCGCTCGAAAAAAAGAATATGGAATGTCAATTTAGGGGCTCCGTACTAATGTTCCAATAAACATACTTATTTTCCATAACAAGAGCATCAATGTCCACAACCCTATTCTCGTCTCCCTTCAAGATGTAGTTCAACTCTTGGTTCAGTCTCTCATACTTAGTTTTATATACATCTCTTTCTGTGACTAACTCTTCCTTCTCATCTAGTACAGTTTGCAGATCTCTCTCCAATTGTAAATACTGAAACAAATCATTTTAACACTGTAGACATAGTGTATAAGTGGTAAAGTTGCAAGGTGGAAAAGTTTGCGAAAAGCACAAAATTCGCCAACAATGTCAACTTCCACCGAAGTTAAGAAATTGATAATTTTACGATGTGTAGATATTATAAACAAACTGATTTCGGTGATTCGCAAGCCATTCTGCATAATAGAATTTGCTGTAGAAAAAGAAGCTCAAAAATCAACTGTTCTATTTTTTTTCCAAGTAACCTTTCATAAAATTTGGGGAAAATATATTCTAACTAGAAGTTAAGAACTATCACTGAAGGTTATTAATACTCCCGCTACAGTTATGCTGTGGACAAGAAAAAGTAACATAGGGCAATAACTCTGTAATTAGCTAAAATAGAGTTATGGTTCTTGTATACTGCACTTCCTCTCATTGTGCTCTACCATTGTATGAAGTTTTATTAAATTCCATCCAGTAGTTTTTCAGGTTATGCTCCGGACAAGAAAAAGTAACAAAGGGCAATAACTCTAAAACTGTAACAAACCACAAATCTAGAAAGTGTGAGACTCATAAAATCAAAAGTAAAGATCCTTGTATTGAGTGATTAATAGTCTTGACCTACAGGTTTAATATAAAAGATAGGAAGATACAAAGACTAAGTGAATTATAGCATTTACAAAAAAATAGCTTTAATAATTTTTCTCGAGTCTGTAAGACAGTAACTAGCCCACCTGTTCACTGGAAGACTCAAGTTTCTGTACCAATTCTTCTCTCTCATGAGCTGGAAAATGCCTCGTGTTCATTCCTTCATCAGATGTACCCACTCTTGTTCGAGCTATTTGCTCTCGTAGAAGCTGCAAATCAATCAATTAGTCAATCAATCAATTATCATCAAAACATAAATCAATAAAAAACATTGCATCCAGAAAATTTCTGGAGGCTCGACATAGGCCATAATAAAACATGAAATATCTTGTAAACAGATGGTTGGCACAATTTGAAGGTCAAGATTTGTTGTGCAACATAAAAAATTGCAGAGATGTTACCATTGCTGATGGATTTCGGTAAGTTCACCGAAATTCAGTGGATTTCGATAAGGTTACGTACCCCTTATCGAAAAGTTAACCAATCCGCGTCAAGGTTACAAACGTTGTTCGATTGAAAAGAAGTTGGTTTAGTGGTTAACATAAGATTTGATAGGTTTAAACAACACTGATATGCAAATAGTACAGCCATGTTAGTATGGCTCACCGAAAAAAATAATGTTTGTTTAGCATAACCCTACCTCCTCATGAAAATGGCCCCTACACAAAAAAAAAAATTTAGGGGTTTAAGAGGGCAAAAAATATTAATTTAAAATATTAACAGGATAGGGTTACAACAAACAATCATTTTTTAAGGATGGGCAGAGTAGCACGAGCTAGAGGATTTAACAATGAAGACTGCTGAACAAAAGTTATCTACCTTAATATCTCCCTGTGCATCCTGCAGTTTTTGCTTCATATCATCCAATTCAAACTGTTGAGATTTATTGCACTCTTTGGCTTCATACAACAAACGCGCCAAGGTCTGAAATATAGGTCAAATCCTTTCAGAGTTCACCACATAAAGCCAGTCATTACAAGACCGAAAATAACATTTCCTCCTTTAATTACCATACATTTTCCGAAACGTCCATCAAATAACATTTCCTTCTTTAATTAACATACATTTTCCGAAACGTCCATCAAATAACATTTCCTCCTTTAATTAACATACATTTTCCGAAACGTCCATCAAATAACATTTCCTCCTTTAATTAACATACATTTTCCGAAACGTCCATCAAATAATATTTCCTCCTTTAATTAACATACATTTTCCGAAACGTCCATCAAATAACATTTCCTCCTTTAATAAACATACATTTTCCGAAACGTCCATCAAATAATATTTCCTCCTTTAATTAACATACATTTTCCGAAACGTCCATCAAATAACATTTCCTCCTTTAATTACCATACATTTTCCGAAACGTCCATCAAATAATATTTCCTCCTTTAATTACCATACATTTTCCGAAACGTCCATCAAATAATATTTCCTCCTTTAATTACCATACATTTTCCGAAACGTCCATCAAATAATATTTCCGACATTGTTTATCGAAAAATTCCAGTATTTTTACCAGACCAAATTTTACCAAAGATGTCAAGTGGTCAGGCAAGTTTGGTAAACTGTTGCTTTGACAGTATATCATATAACTAGGTCACTGATTTAATTTGGAGTCAAACCCCCCTGTGCACGGCTTTTTTCAAAACAAATCTGTATAAAAAATTCAAGTTGTGTTTATTACAAACTTAACATACATACCTGGCTGTAGGAATCTGTTGAATGTCTATGAATGCCAGAATCTGACACTGACTGCATCGGCTGAAATATAAAAATTCATCATTGTAGTAGCAAAGTAAGGGTTATGCCTTTTGTAACCAAAAATGCATTTTTAGACGGTACCAATGAGGTACTGTCCTATAGTAGTGTGGTAATTTGAGAGCCATACATCAATGGTTCCCGTTTTCAAAACACAAACAAGACTAAAACCCGGGAACATGTTAAAAAACGTCGACATCCAAAGTTCACCCAACAAAGTAATTTCACTACTGTTTTCACTGTGCAGTGATATTCTAATAACTACTTCATACAACCTTTTACTCAAAATTTGATCATATATGATTAGGGAAGTCAACGAATATTCAGATATTCTAATATTCGTTTGAACGTCAGAATATTCGAATACTGATTCGGCATTCAAATATTTGATAAAATGTAAAAAAAACGTTTATTAGTTTATTAACGTCTCATCATATATATACATGTATACAAAACATTATCAATTACATAGGATAAAATATGCCATTCTAGTAAGAATTATAAGAGACGGGCAATACATTGCACAATAAAACATCCATATCACTATATATAAGATAATTAGAATCATATTATCAATATTATATATATTGAAACATGTGATAAAACTACACGTGTATATAACAATAAAATTTCATCAACTGAGACATATTTGCTAATCCCTTAGTAGAAAATAAATAAATATATATAATGATAAAACATTACTACTATGTGAAATACAACAATGTATGTTTCAGTATAAAATCTGAATGCATGTGTTTTAAATTTTAAGGATCGTCATTTTCGCATTGAATGACATTTCATATGTGACAATAATATCTACAGGTGTTAATTGACATGACATGTTGTATATTCGGGGGCAAGAAACAAATATAATAATGTTAATCAACATTTCCATGTTCATTTAATTGTCTAGACCAAAATTAAGCAACCAAAGCAATATAGCAACTTCCGAGGAAGTGCTTAGTTTGTGACATCAAAATTTAATTTGGAACTATTTGATGTTATTACCAATGTCCAGGGGCGTAGCTAAGCTGAAATTGATGCGTAGGCCTAGTTATAGGGGGGTCCAGGTAAAAGTTTGGTAGCTGGATCGTCAAGATGTATTTTGGTGTATTTTTGTTTCATTCAAAAACATATATTAAATATCTTATTGAAGTTTTGGTCATTTTATTTTTTCGATTTATTTAAAAGTGTAAGCTACGGCCTAACACATAGCCTATATAGGATTCTACGCCCCTGATGTCACTTACGCAGGTTTGTCATGAACGCCTCTACAGAAGACATCATGTAAATACACTGGATAGCAATCATATTATTATTCTCTAAATAGCTTGTGGTTAACAGTGCTTTCATTGAAACATTCCAAATAAATGCAATCCAATTGTTTTGCATGTCAATTAAATCCACCTGTTACTATGGTAATGAATCATTAATATGTCATCAACAATGCATTCCACTATGTGTTAGTACAACATAAAAGATTTATAGGCAATAAATAGCTTTCAACAGCTGTTTCTCTCTATACAACAACAACAACAACAATGTAATTATCTTATTTCTAATAGTGCATGCAATAACAAATTTATACCAAATCATGGTATGTGAAAGACATTGAACAGATTTTTTCATCTCTTAAAAATAACACAGTATAAAATGTACCAAACTAACTTATGATCGCAAAAATACACTAAATTAGTATGGCAGTGATTTTTCCCCGTTTGGTACCAGTGAATGGACCCATTCCCAATCGAAAAAGTAACCATTTTTCCCAATTCCAAAAAAATTATTCCCAAAATAACTAACAATAAATTCAACATAAAATAAATGTTTGAGTAACATATTGCCAATAAAATAATCGATTAAACAAAAAGGTAAACAAACGCAACCAAAGTACATTCCCAATCAGCGTACCATGATTTTTGTAACATATTTTCGCAATCTTTATGTAATTTATTTTCGATCTTTTGCACAAAAATTGGGGTAAAACGCTGCGATTTCCCTGAATTCAACCGGACACAGACCCATTTCCAAAACTGCCAAAAAATTGACTGTATGGCTGGGCATTAAAGCATCATTTGGAACTCAAATACAAGTCTGTACCTACAGTCAAATTACCAGAGAGAAGTTCTGTCTTGCTCATGCATCAACATCATGACCAGGCTACCAGGAGGATATTTAACAAGCTAAATTAGATCATATATCATGCAGTGATTTGGAAATACAGTAAAACTTTGAAACCTCGAACTGCCGTCAGATCCATCTATAGTTTGAGGTTGGTTAAGATAATAGATATCGAGTTGAATATATACCAATTTTGACACTTCAACTGAATTACTAAATAAAGTTTACACTTTTGTTTTAAGAATTTTATGAAATGGTAGCTAGGGACAGCAAATCATGTTCGCGTGTTCGACCTTACTCTATTCTAGTGATCTACTGTAAGATAATATGAAATAAGAAGGAATTTCGCCGTAACTTAAGAACATGTTCGAGGTATCTAAGTGTTCGAGCCAGAAGTTCTACTGTAACAAGAATTCACAAGCACAACTATACCTGTAGGCCTTTCTTCATCGTCTGATATCTCTCTCTTAGTTGCTCTGCCATTAGCTTGAACTGATCTCTCTCACTTCTACACTGATGTAACTCTTTACTTAAGATTAACAGAGCCTCACATTTACTGTCCAATTTCCTCCGACAAGCCAGAAACTAAAATATAATATATTATGACACTAATTAACATAATCACTCTTAAAAAGAGCTTCCAAATTTCAGAGCAACCTCTCTTAAGCAACGCCTTTTGGGAGATGCATATTTTCAGTGTTGTCATTAAGAACTGGCCGCCTGCCAAAACTTTTCTGTTTGGGCCGGTTCAACCAAAACTTATTGAAAACACTGCATTTTGGATGTTGTGGATTGATTGTTGCTATACAGAGACTAAATTGATAGTAACTTCTTACCATAGGAATAAATGATAGTGCTCAAGAGAGGGCAACTCTGGACAGGCTGCACACTAAACAGGCTGTCAACTTACCTCTTTTTTTTGATTTTTAATTGTTTTTAAAAACTAAAAAAACTTTGTCCCTACCCTACCTAGCATTTTTGAGACCGTTACCCTAAACACAGATATATTTTTTTTGGCCTAGGTTAAAAGTAAAAGAAGTCAAAAAGTGAGAAACTTTGGGATCTCAAACAGTTTTTTCCAACATTTCTGATTGCTTATGCCTACAAATCAACTTCCAATGAAAGGTAGTTCTGCAGTGATATAGGTGGGCACAGGACTAGACGGTGCAGAAATTAATAATTTTGCAATATAACACTCGAAATACTCTAGATAAACATATTTTCATACATATTTAAACATAATTTAGTCATAAAATGATTTTTTTCCTTTCTTGTCGCTTCCGGACGCTTCTTGTCGCTACTTAGGGAGACCCGTGTAGGCTGTTCATATTGCCAGATTACACTGTTACACTGTATATGTTATAACTCTCTTTTGGTCCATTTGCCTCTTTACACCTTCTTACATATCGTCGAACCCCCTAACTGCGCCCCTCCCCTAACTGCGCCGCCATCTTTGTTTTTCTTGTAGTCTCGCGAGTTTTGATGGCACATGACCCAAACCGTGGGAAAATAATGATGTCATCACAGTTAGTGTGTAAAACAAAAATACGAGTCAAAATGCGTCCAAAACATGTTATTATAAACATTTTTACCTTCACCGCCTACTTTTACATGTTTTTTCTTAATACCAAAATAAATCCATCCAAATGTCTCTATTAAACTCGTAACTCGGCGAAAAAAATGCAAGAGATCGGCACGTCTGCATTGTTTATTCTTGATGTGAGTGCTAATTTCGTCACCACTTGATGACGTCACACAAAAGGCGGAGTTAGGTTCACAAAATGGCAGCAAGTAATTTTTCGTCGCGTCTGCATTTTGACTGTTTTTGCTTTCTTAATTTTGTCGCATCTCTTCACCAATTGATTGAAATTGGATGTGAGTAATCAGCAAATACATTATTTTTACTGTATATCGACAATTCAAGTTCCGATTCGCAGACAAAGCTTAGGGAGGCGGAGTTCGGGGTGTCGAGGATACATCTGTATACAATTCTATTTTTAGGTTCACCTAAAATTGTCCCTTAGTCCAGTCAGAATCCTCTGTTGTATCTCGCGGATTCCCTATGCCGTACCGGGTACGGCTTTAGCCCTACGTTTTAGCCCTACGTTTTCCTGGGATTTCTCGAGTGTGACGGCACGAGAATCCGCCTAGTCGATTGTCCGTTGCCGTGCTAGCCAGACGTGAATAATGGGTTGACCACAGAATAGAAGCTAAACCAGGTTATTATACCTTTATGTATCAGTCCGTGGGTTGTACAGAAAACAGGATTACCACTCGACACTTTAATGGCGACGAGGAAAACTAATTTTTTTTATTTAAATTTTTTTTTTTTTTTTTTTTTTGGAACTTGTTAAACACGTTGTTTAAAATTGTAAATTGTTGTTTAAGACTACAAGGTAGATTACATTTGGATTCAGTGAACAAGTAAGTTGATTTTATTGACTCGTTGTTGCACTGTTGATTTGGATTATTCAAATTATTGACTACTTAAATTCTTGGTAATTGAAATGGGGACGGGGCGGTTAGCACCCGCAAGAGTCCGCCATTTCGCTATGGTATTACAGCCCACGTGACTGAATGGTTTAGTGGTCTTTTTAGAGCATACACCAGTTGACGGTTTCAAAGGCGCTACACTCTCCCCATTTTGATTTATTTTTGTGAGTGGGTGTTGCTGGCTGCTTGTCTCTTCTTGTGACATGTATGCAAGGTTACTGAATCACTGATATGTAGTAAAGTTTGAAAATTGATTACATGCATGTGGTTACTTCAAATATATTAAATTGTATATTTTTGGAAAATTAAGATTGTATTAGAAAATCAAATAAGATTTACACGCAATTCAGGTTAGATAACTTTTGGTTGCGCTCGATACACTTCTGACGGTTAGGTGGTGTAGTCGGCTGAAACTGTCGACGGGTGTATTTATGAATGATGTTTGAAATGACATGCATTTGGATGAGAGTGAGTGGTCTGGAGCGTCGGCTTCTGCCTAACAGGTGATTGTTTTGATTAATAATCTCATTGTTAGTGTAGCGGGGAGATTGAGCTTTTTAGGCCCATCTTCTCGCCACGGCAGGTCACGTGATAAATTCAATAGCTTTTCAAGAGACCTTAGTGGGAATGAGTGGGGAAATTGAGCAGAAAAACCTCCCCATAGTTAGTAAAACATGAGAAATAGAGAATGTTTTCATAATGTCTTATTGGGGTTTCTTGGTTAGATAATGATTATCAGGTATTGAGTCTTGATATGAGGTGGGAGACCGGGAAACCTGCTGTGAATATCACGTGACTAGGCAATAAATAGACTAGCTGTGTGGAGGGTCATTTTGACTTCCATGCATTTGAGAGATGCAGATTTAGCATGTATTCATTGGGGTTCACTGTTTGCTCTTCCTATGTACAGGCTGACAGGCACATTCATTCTTTTCTAGAAAGTCTGGTCGGGTGTTGCTGGGGCGTGGTCCGATCTTCGCAACTGATCACTGGGAAGGTGGGTACGGGCCCCAGCGATTCCTACAAAGGACTGAAAAAATCATTCTCTTGTAAAGTAAACTGTTGTTTCTTGGGCGTGGTCCAGTCTTCGCAACTGATCACTGGGAGGGTGGATTCGGGCCCTAGGGATTACTACAAAGGATGGCAGAAAGAAATTTCTTGTAAAGTAAACTTCCTAAGTGCCTGAAAAGAAATGAAACATCCATTTCCGGTTAAATAATCCCCACTTTACTATAATCACTTTCCTGTTTTTTCCTGGTTTTATGGGACTGAGCACTGCAATTGTCCAATGATGTTTTTTTGATTAAAAATGCTAGGGAGCATGCATTCTATATTCACTGGGTAAAATAGTAGGCCATATGGTTTAAGTGTGGGTTTTAATTGGTTTTTACATCAAACTTTCCTTAAAAATAAAAGTAAATAAACACTGAAATACGGGGTGATGGAGGAAGCAGACAGTGTAAACCGGGCTTGATATTTGTCAACAAGGCTGGCTTTTTGTCCCGTTTGTTGACAGGTAGTTACGAATACTAATGCTAGATCAAGTTGGATTAGTATCTGGAAATGGAGGGGAAGTGGCGTTTTATGATGATATCTCATTTTGATTACAACGGGGGAGGAATACTTGCAGAGGCGAGGAGTGGTGGGTCCAACCTCGCAGAGTGGCAGGTATTGTTCCCTATGGAGAGGTAGTAATCCTCAGGTTCTGCAGGGCCAAATGGGGATGAATACTTGCAGAGGCGAGGAGTGGTGGGTCCAACCTCGCAGAGTGGCAGGTATAGTGATTCTTTATTTGGGTCTTTATCCTCATATACGGGGTCTGCAGGGCTGAGTGGGGATGAATACTTGCAGAGGCGAGGAGTGGTGGGTCCAACCTCGCAGAGTGGCAGGTATGGTGATTCCCCATTTAGAGGTACTATCTGGAAGTCTACTGAGGGGAGTAGCGTCCCCTGGAAAGAAACTGGGTGTTTCCGGGTAATTAGTCAATTGGGATAGAGTAAAACGCGATTTTCACTGGTCCATGGAGAGAGTGTGCTATGAGCTGTATTACTCGAGGATTAATGGATGAAAGTTGGTTCTGCAGAAATACTTGCAGAGGCGAGGAGTGGTGGGTCCAACCTCGCAGAGTGGCAGGTATTGTGGCTCCCTGTTGAGAGGTTTTTATCCTAAAATACAGGGTCTGCAGGGCCAACTGGGGAGGAATACTTGCAGAGGCGAGGAGTGGTGGGTCCAAACTCGCAGAGTGGCAGGTATTGTTCCCTATGGAGAGGTAGTAATCCTCAGGTTCTGCAGGGCCAAATGGGAATGAATACTTGCAGAGGCGAGGAGTGGTGGGTCCAACCTCGCAGAGTGGCAGGTATGATGATTCTTTATTTGTGTCTTTATCCTAGTATACAGGGTCTGCAGGGCCAATTGGGGATGAATACTTGCAGAGGCGAGGAGTGGTGGGTCCAACCTCGCAGAGTGGCAGGTATGATGATTCTTTATTTGTGTCTTTATCCTGATATACGGGGTCTGCAGGGCTGAATGGGGATGAATACTTGCAGAGGCGAGGAGTGGTGGGTCCAACCTCGCAGAGTGGCAGGTATGGTGATTCCCCATTCAGAGGTACTATCTGGAAGTCTACAGAGGGGAGTAGCGTCCCCTGGAAAGAAACTGGGTGTTTCTAATCTAGTAGAAGTTTTAGTCGGGTGTTACGGAGCGGGGGTCGGTTCAGCAGGAGTTAAGGGGATGAGTACTTGACTAGGCGAGGAGTGGTGGGTCCAACCTTGCAGTGAGTAGTTAAGTAATCCCCTGTTAGACGGTAGGTTGAATATTACTGAGGGGAGTAGCGTCCCCATGATTGGAAAGTGTTTGCACAAGATTTCTAGACGTTTTATTCAGGTAAGACTGAGCTGAGACCGGCACCGCAAGTTCCATAGATAAGATTGGCTTCATGTCAAACTCTATGAAGATGCGATCCAACTGGGTGTGAATGTAGATCAATGTTAGGGTGGCAGCATGAACGGATGTGATGACATACATGAGTTGAGTGAATGTATTGGGTTATATTGTTTGTGCTGCAAGACGGTGACATTTTTCTATTATTCAGAAAGCTGCAATTAGAGGCATTTTGTCTTTATATCCAGCACCCAAGACCTGTGGTTGAAAAGGTTTGTCAGCGGTTCTGTAGTTTATGCGCATCCTATGTCATTTCCACATAAATTGAGTTTAATATCAGTTAAAAGCATTTGTATGATATTATAAAAGACATGGTTGTCTGTTAGTGTGGAACTATCAGTAATTAGTAGGTCTTAGATGAAAGAATATTTTTATGTAGGTTTTCTTTATTCCTATTGACTTGAAAGTTCCGTGTCAATTTCTCAAGTTCTGAAATAAGTTACACCGAGAATCAATTGGACGAATAAACACCTATTACTGGTTTTTCTTTAAAAATGTCAGTTGAATATTATAGTTGAAGTCTAACATTAGACTAATAATACCTCAAATGAGCTGTAGAAAGTTGTCTCTCATTTCGTTACTATGAAGGTATTTGGACATTTTAGCAGTTGCTTCCCTTTATTGAATAGGTTTAGTTTTAGATGTTACTGAAATGATTATGAGCTGTGCCAAGATTTTTGTAATTTCTAGTCTGTTGTCATGGATATTCCTAGTTATACTTTGTGCCATTTTGGTGTATCATGGCCATAGGCATTGCTATCATATTTCAAGGTGTACCCTTGTCACATTAATTTTAAAATTATATGAATGGGTTGCGCATGAAGTGTAGAATGACTGGTGTTGCCTCGCTTGTGAGTGTTGGAAGTTACAGCCCAAAAGAGTTATTTCCCATTTTGGTGAACCTGTCAACTGAGGGTTTGTAACTGTATCTATATTATAGATTTACCTGGATCTGTAGGCTTGTAGTCTACCCTATTATGTGCAGTGTGTATCAGGCATTTTTGCTTGAAGAACCTCGGCATCTTGTCTTGGTCAACGCAGCTCACAAATTGGACGCTGATCCTAGAAAGCCAGGCTTTTAGTTGGCTAACATGCGTATATTTAGGGTACTTGGGCATTTTGTCTAAGAAACGCTATTTGAGGTTGAGTGTTTTGGTGTTATTCGGCAGGCATTTTGTCTAAGAAAACGCTATTTGAGGTTGAGTGTTTTGGTGTTATTTGGCAGGCATTTTGTCTAAGAAAACGCTATTTGAGTTTGAGAGTTTTGGTGTTATTCGGCAGGCATTTTGTCTAAGAAAACGCTATTGAGGTTGAGTGTTTTGGTGTTATTCGGCAGGCATTTTGTCTAAGAAAACGCTATTGAGGTTGAGTGTTTTGGTGTTATTCGGCAGGCATTTTGTCTAAGAAAACGCTATTGAGGTTGAGAGTTTTGGTGTTATTCGGCAGGCATTTTGTCTAAGAAAACGCTATTGAGGTTGAGAGTTTTGGTGTTATTCGGCAGGCATTTTGTCTAAGAAAACGCTATTGAGGTTGAGTGTTTTGGTGTTATTCGGCAGGCATTTTGTCTAAGAAAACGCTATTGAGGTTGAGAGTTTTGGTGTTATTTGGCAGGCATTTTGTCTAAGAAAACGCTATTTGAGGTTGAGTGTTTTGGTGTTATTCGGCAGGCATTTTGTCTAAGAAAACGCTATTTGAGGTTCATTGTTTTGGTGTTTAATTCGGCAGGCATTTTGTCTAAGAAAACGCTATTTGAGGTTGAGTGTTTTTGTGTTATTCGGCATACTTGAGCATTTTGTCTTAGTAAAGTGACACTTTAATTGTATATGGAGTTGATACATCAGACTTTTAGTCTGTTCTATTTATTGCACCATATAGCGGTCAAATAACTTAAGCTGAGGCATGTTGTCTCGGTATTTTTAGGCAAAGGCCACTATGTGGGGGTGAACAATTGAAACTCCAAAGAAATAAAAATAACAGAGGCGAAGGGCAGGATTGTAGTCAGCCAACACCTCCCAGACCTATTTGTGTGGCTGGTACACTTGAAAACAAAATTATTTACATGTTCCTCAGTTTTATTTTGGGAAAGGCGGTAGAATGCCTGTGAAACTTGAGGCTTCTAGTCTCAAGGGTCATTTGTCGAGTACTGCAGGTAACCATGGTTTTGAATGGCGGATGTGGCTTTTAGTCGCTGGGCGCCGGGTCACAGAATGGAAACAACAGCCACTCGGAAGTGCCTTTTAGTGTATGATGTGCAGATGGTGTCGTATGACAGGAGAGGTGTGGATTGGTAGACGTCCGGTGACGGCTAGGGTTGATTCAGGGGGAGGTTTTACGATTGTATCGGATAGTGTGTTCAATCGAATCCTGGATAAACCAGTAAATAGTTGCCCGACTAGGCCAATACCTCAGTGTTTGGGTCTCATACGTTGTGAATTGATGCACTTGGCACAGATGAAAGATGGTGTTCTGCTAGGTCATGCCGTCATATATCGAAATACCCCCCAAACACAGTGCGAATACTGGCAAGACGAGGGAGTCGGTTGACTATGTCATAAAGTCGAAACAAATTCAGGGATGTGCTAGGTTAGAAGTAGTGACTTTTGTAAAACTCTGAAGAAACATACACTAGTAGGTCACACTAGTGAGCAAACGAAGAACAGTTGCAGGTGGCTGATCGGGCTGGGGCCAAATTCACAGATGAAGTGGATATTGTGGCCAGATGGGCCCAACAAGTAGAAAAAATGGGATTCAAGGGTGGTGGCAAACAGGAAAGGTGGGTTGGCATGTTGTCAATTGCAGTCGGGTTTGCACCACAAGGGTCAGTGTCCCATCGAGCTGAGGAAGCCCCTACCAGGAGGCGAGGGCATCTTGTCCTGCCGATCTAGCAAATTATTATAGAGGAACTGTAAAACTAACAGGAGGCAGTGAAATTGCAACTTGTGAACCTCTTACCATTAGGCGTGGACATGTTGTCCCACCTATATGGTGAACATCAGGCCATTAGGTGTGGGCATGTTTTCCCACCTATATGGTGAACATCCGGCCATTGGGTGTGGGCATGTTGTCCCACCAATATGGTGACCATCAGGCCATTGGGTGTGGGCATGTTGTCCCTCCGATATGGTGAACATCCGGCCATTGGGTGTGGGCATGTTGTCCCACCTATATGGTGAACATCCGGCCATTGGGTGTGGGCATGTTGTCCCTCCGATATGGTGAACATCCGGCCATTGGGTGTGGGCATGTTGTCCCACCTATATGGTGAACATCCGGCCATTGGGTGTGGGCATGTTGTCCCACCGATATGGTGACCATCAGGCCATTGGGTGTGGGCATGTTGTCCCACCGATTTGGTCAACCTAATATGAGCAGGCATGGGCATTTTGTCCATTTTTCAATTTTCAGTAGGCATGTCGTCTGACAAGAGTATGCTTGTCACGGCCAAGATTGACCACTGTTTCTATCCCCAGCTTCTCATTTGTCTGCAGGTCTTTTTAGATAAAGTTGGGGGGAGTGTTGTATCTCGCGGATTCCCTATGCCGTACCGGGTACGGCTTTAGCCCTACGTTTTAGCCCTACGTTTTCCTGGGATTTCTCGAGTGTGACGGCACGAGAATCCGCCTAGTCGATTGTCCGTTGCCGTGCTAGCCAGACGTGAATAATGGGTTGACCACAGAATAGAAGCTAAACCAGGTTATTATACCTTTATGTATCAGTCCGTGGGTTGTACAGAAAACAGGATTACCACTCGACACTTTACCTCCCTTATCAGGGGCCGAGACTACCTTACTTTTCGCACATTGTCCAGTGCTTTGGGACAGATGTTATGACTTGGGTACCATTATAACCACTACACATTATTGCAACTATAATTGTCAATTTATGACGTTTGCCGGCTGGCCAGAAGTGTCAAAATGTCAAATATTGACGCACAAGACATGCAAGAAGCAGATGAATAGTTGATACCGCCACAAATTCGAACGAATTTTTAATAGTTGTGTTACCTCATTCTTGAGTGCTTCGAATTTACTTTCCAGTCGCGTGTACTCTTCGTCCGATATCCGTACAGTTGCATTTTCTTGTCGTCTACGGTTCATTTTTCATCCAGCTGGCAGCCTCAGCATCATATCCGAGGAAGTTGTCAAAGCATTCCGAATATAATCTTCTTCCCGAAATGGACTTTTCAGATGAAACGATTATATGCCCCAATACGGATATGATCTCATTTCACGCGTAGTACCCAAATTTACCGAAATGTACCACTAATTTCAGGATTTCACTATATAATATATTTTTATTTAGATTGATAAGGAAACTATACTTATTTTCTAAATCTAGTTCCATAATTTGACGCTCGTATTTAACAAAACACGTCACTATGTGTCAAACGCACAGCATCAATGTAGCATAGCTACTATATATGGCCTTGTGCTAAAGTCCCAGGCCAAAATGGATTAAGTTGTTACAGGGAACGCATAATACATACATAATGACAATGCCTCCCTAAATCTCACTTTATTAATAAGCCTTCGCGAATATCACATGCTGATTGATACATTAATGTTTATGTATGCATCTCCTAGTTTTATGTCACAGTGCTATGTATCGAAGATCTTCTCAACTTTTGACTTATCAGTGTATTTACCAGTCTTTTACTGTTTTAAAAATGCTATTTATTTAATACTTTTTAATATTAAAACTGTATTGCATGTATACTAGTTTAAACACATTGTGTCCATATGTGTATGCTTTGCTTGTTTCTTCAGTTGCAGCTGTTTTATGCTATGTTTTCTTTATACTATATGTTACTACGTATAGTCGATTGTAAAAGCTTTATATCTGAGCTTATGTTATTTGTTATAATATCTTGAGGATACAATTTATTGTATTGTAAAACAGTGAAAACAAGAAAAAAGATGGTCGGCGCAATCTGAAGCAAGCAAATTCGGTAACGGAAAATGGGTTTCGGAAAATAGTCCAAAATTTAGTGGATTTCGGTAAGGTAACGTACCCCTTATCGAAAGGTTAACCAATCCGCTTCAAGTTTACAAACATTGTTCGGTTGAAGTTGGTTAAGTGGTTAACGTAATATTTATTGGTTTACATAGCACTGATATGCAAATAGCAAAGCCTTGCTAGTACGGCTGTGCAGAAATATGTGGACCAGGGAGGGCCACATAAAACGACTGTTACACATTGAAAACACAGTCGTTAATCAGTTGTGTCATATATTTTTCATTTAACTGTCTAACTGCATTAGCTTTATTTCCCTGAAATAAAACCAGAACAATATGTCACTATCACGGATATTGAAACACTTAACTTATTCTAAATGGCCAACCTATAACGATTCTCTCTCTCATACATAAATATGCAAGATCTATGACTTTCAAAATGCAGTGTGGAATATATTTTCATAATCGCCATATTAAGTTTGTCTTTGTACATTTATATCAAAAGCGCGCAAATAAATATTCTGTGCAGAAACTTGACTGGGTCTGAGCACAGCTCGAATCAAATCCCTGCCAACACAAAGATCCACGTGACACAATATTCCGAGTGCTGTTCCTGGCATCACTCACCAAAAGGGAAATTCCTGCAGAATGGAAGACTGCCAACGTATTACCAATCTACAAAAAAGGAGTAAGCCCTATATTATGTGCAGTAACATGAAGAGTGACTGGTTAATGGAGTTGCACCCCAAAAATGCCAAGTCTTGAATGTTACCAATAAGAGGTCCTTCATACAATATCCATACAATATACATGGCCTCAACCTCGATGTTGTTGATTCTGCCAAGTACCTTGGAGTTAACATCCATAGACGTTTGAAGCGGAATTACTATATCACTATATCAGATCACTAAGAAGGCAAGTTCAACATCAGCCTTTCTGCGACGTAACATTTAGCAGTGCTCACGAGAAACAAAGGCTCTATGTTACAAGACCCTGATGGTCTACTAACAGAATATGGAAGCGCCATATGGGATCTACATACTCCAGATAACATATCCAAAATACAGATGGTCCAACGGCGGGCTGCCGGAATGATATTCTGCATCTACAAGACCACGAGCAGTGTATCAGACACGTTACCAACGGAACTGGCCACCACTTCAGGAGCGGCGGGCCTAAAGCTAAGACTGTCATGATGTATCGTATTGTATACCAGTTGATTGACATTCCATCGACTATCTTAGTACCAATCATCTCGCCAAGAGGGAACAAGAACACTTTCTTGGTTCCCTATGCAAGGACCCAATTGTACCAGAAATCTTTCTTCCCGGTTGGTGTAAGGATCTGGAATTCATTACCATCTGAAGCTGTCATTGCTCCATCTGTGGACAACTTCAGGACCCAGATACAGACTATCACACTTAGACCTTAAGAATACCATCTTTTTAAAATTTTAAATGCACTGATTAAGACTATTTTTAAACATTTTAACTGTATAGACGTCTTCAAACCAGTTTAAATTTGCGCCGGTACGAAAATACATTCTTGAAGTGTGCGGTACCTTAACGGGAAGAAAATGAAGAAGACTCATGAAACGTCAAATGACATATAAAAATGGCGGAATAGGAAATGTTCTGACTATTGATTTCATTGTTCATGTCGCAAACTTGCATGCAGTTACCATATCATATCAAGACATTACAAGTCTAAAGCATTCCATATTATTCGAATGAAAACAAAAGGTCGTTTGCAATATCACCGATTTCCTTCTTCTCCGTCACAAGTGACACAGCCGGAACTTTTTTATCGTTTCAAACTTTTAAACGCATATTGTTTTCACAAATAAACTTACAACAGTAAACACAATTTATTCACCGATGACTAGCGGCATATATTTTTGTATATTGGCTGAATATTCATTAAAAATTAAATTCCTTTCAGATCAGGATGGATTTATTGTTAGCGGCAGTTGTTACTTCTCAATATGTTTTTCAAACTATTTCATCCTTTCACTTATATGCCCGTATATATACGTCGTCAAATTATTTCATATATTTCTCCCCAGTACAGTGGTGTTAACCTTCCTTTCACAACAGTAACTAGACCAAATTTAGAGGAATTCAAGTAACCACTAACCTGAACCAGTAGTGAAATGTTTTTTTTATGTTTTTTTAGTTTTAAAATTCACTGCCATATGTTTACTATCTCTATCATCTCAATGGACTTTTTTCTATCACATTTTTCGGCGCAGCCGTACTAACATGGTTTTGCTATTTGCATATCAGTGTTGTGTTCAAACCATTTAAATATTATGTTTACCACTCTTTTTACGGATGATTCCAGTTTTGTTTACATCGTGGCGATGGCAGGGTGCGCGTCTACCGTAGGAGAAATGAACACTATGCTGACTGTCGTGTTCTTGAACGAGATCGTTTCGCCGATGGGGGTTCTGTCATGGTTTGGGCAGCCATTGTCATGGTTATCGTTCACCACTAGTCGTCATTAATGGCAATTTAAATGCTCAACGTTACCGCGATGACATTCTCGCTCATCACGTCATTCCTCTGTTCCATAACAACGCCAACATTTCGATTTATTCAGCATGATAATGCCACATCTCATCAGCTAGAGACACTGTATATTTTCTTATAACTAATAACATTGATTTCATTGGTGACTGGCCCGCTAAAAGTCCTGATCTCAACCCAATCGAGCACGTCTTGGATATTCTGGACAGACGAGTGAGGCGTCGTCCCAACCCATCTGCTAACGTCAACCAACTTCGTCAAGCGCTCATTCAGGACTTGAACAATATTCCACAGGCAGAAATCAACACCTTAGTCAATTATATGCGCCGGCGATGCACTGCAGTGGTCAACTCAAGAGGTGGTCATACCCGTTATTAAGTGTTAATTTTGTTTTTAACCCCTACCTCACTTGGTCAAAATTTCACCCATTTTCGGTTAACCTTTGGCGATCATTTTTGCACCAAACGATGAATCATGGAACACTCTTTAAACGCATATCTAACAATGACTCCCCCGATTTGTTTTCATCCAGCTATGTTCAAGCAAACTTAGCGTAAGTTTCTAATTTTGTTTAGTGTATATAGGGAGATGTGTAGATAAATGCTAAGGGAAGTAACTACTGCGAGGAGTTCGAGTGATACCCGTCCGATTGGATGTCGGGTTTTTGCCGAAATCCAAAAAGCTAGGCGTTGGTAGTTTCGCAAACCAACGTGGCAATGCGCATGCGTCAAACGAATTCCGGTGTTTAACTTCCTGTAAAATGTCCAACATGTCACTACAACTATTTTTCATTGTTTTTACTTGTTTCTCTTCGGTTTTTGGCCTATATTTTCATATCGGAGAAACTGAAAAGAAATGTTTTATCGAAGAAATTCCAGATGAAACCATGGTAGTCGGTAAGTGGTGGAAATCATATTCCTCGGACTTGGCCAGTTGAAATCGTAAACAGCTGCATAAGTCTTAAAGAGTTCTGGCTCATGGCCGGGCAATTGGCGTTTGTCCTGTTTCTGAATTAAACAAGCTGAGCATGGTGTAATCACCGTGTGAATTCAAATCTTTCATGATCAAACGTCTTGTTAGATTAGGCTAGTAATCGTAGTTATGTTTCATTAAGGGCCCACTTACCATTTCGGCCCGGTCCAACTCGGCCCACTTTTGAAGCGCAATGAAAATGCTTAGAGTTGGTCACACCTTCGACATACTAAAGAATTGATCATTTAGGGGGGTGGTGCTATACAGCAGACGTAATTATTCAACAGTTTGTATCGTAGATTGGAAATGTCTGGGCTATGGAAATAACATTAACAATGTTCTCGAAAAGTTTCAATTTAAGTGGATATATTCAATGCACTGGACTTTTTGAAAAATACTTTCAACTTACAATTAATTGGTTTAAACTTCACAAGTAATGATCAATGTATCAAAAACAGAAATATTCAACACTTAAAAGGTTAAAACAATTATTGGGCCGAGTTGGTAAGTGGGCCGAGATGACCCTGAATCATTACGAGTCTGACACTTAGTCTAGCATTGACCATTATACTTATGTACAGATCTCGTATTGTGAGGTATAAATTATAATAGCTGGGGAAGAATCCCCTGTTAGAATTAGATGTGTTTGGCAAACGACTCTCTCAGCTACTGTGGCTGGAAGTCTGTTCCATAGTTGGATAGTACTTGGGAACCTTTGTCTGGAGTAATAATATTATGCTTTAGCCAGTCCAATGTACTATGTAGGTTTGTCTACAATGGTTTTTAAATTTATTTATCACCAACTCAATTCCATGGTTTTACCAGTTCATGTTAGGCTGTATATAGAAATATACGAGCTGCATTTTATTTCAGGAAAGTATAAAGTTGAAATATTTGACAAAAATGTCAATGACTACGTGCCAACAATACAGGGTCTAGGGATGCACGTTGAAATAAAAGATACAGAGTCTAAAGCTATTCTTTCAAGGGTAAGCAAATGTAACTGATGAGTGGACATAAAGCTGTCATGTGTATCTGCAATAACATGAAACTTGGTATTTGTAGCGTTCATGCACAACGAAACCTTCTCTTGATCATTGTATTAAAATTGAACTTGCGCTGTGTTCAGAATTCAGTAAGTTGCATATTGTGAAAAGCAGTTCATTTTACATTCATTTGGATTCCAGTGAATATAAAAACATGTTAGAAAATCGCCAGATTCGATTTTAATACAGCTCAATGGATGGTTTCAAATTTGCATTGGGTCTGTTTTAATTGAGTACTGCTGCAGTGTGATTTTCCTTGTAACTGTCTACCATAATAACCTGAACTCTACCCTACAATACCTCGATCATTTATGATGTTTCCCTGACCTCTGCAGCGTATTCAAATAAAGCAGTCCCTTGTTTATAGCTAGTTTACCACAATATTTTCATGTATAACCAACACAATTTTCAGGCAACTACAGGGTGCAACTTTACGATTACAATGTAAAAGATTATCTCCCCTCAGCACCTGGAATCGGAATGCTTGTTGAAATAAGGGACCCAGACGATCAAGTGATACTTTCCAGAGTGAGTCCCATTTGTATTAAAAATAAAACAATCCTAATTGCGCAATAGGAACTCTGGTGAAAGGTTTCAATGAAGATGATATTGATACATTATAATGACATTTTTAATGGTTTAGGGATAAAACAATTGGGTCTGGGTATTCATATAATCACATTGGCTGTGGTAATTGTCGTCAACCGGATTATAAATGTTACATTTTCAGTAATAAACCAGAATACATGCAATTAATAAGCTGTGGGAGATAGCCTTGCATATATTTAATGGATATCGTTATGTCCTGGCATTATGTTTACATATATCTCATCCATATCCCATGTCAGCCTTATCCTGTTTAAGAAAAACCTTGTTTCTATATCTGTAGAACTGTTGTGCTTCGTACATGTATACTTTGTACTAACATGGATAGAAGTCTGTGTGTTGTCTATTGTGATAATATTAACTGTATCATTATTGGTTCTTTGCAATGAATTTTGGGAAGCAAACTAAAGATACTTGTTTAAGTTGTAAGTTACAGTGTCTGAGTTTTTGTCATATATATACTATAGAAGGGATAAAGGGAGAGAACTCAAGAAGGGATAAAGGGAGAGAACTCGTGACAATCTCCTGTGGTTTTGGTCTATGTTGAACAAAGATTGATGTCACCACTTAAATATGCCCATAAATTTCCCATTTGACAACATGATTTCCTGTACATAAATGTGCATGTATATACCTGAGTGGTCATATTCTATATATCATAGATCATACTACATGTATCAGATTTGCCCTACAAGTAGTAGAAGTACATGTAGTGTGAACTATATTGTACATTTTAAGTTAATTTATGTATATAATTCTTTATTTGCTAATTAAATTCTAATTAATGTGAAACAATACAGAAATAATGTGCATATTTTTACATCGCTTTTGATAAAATATGTATCATTTTGATGAGAGTGTTTATTGCTACAACAATTCCATAGTAACATACTGATATAATTATTAAATACCTGTTCAGCGTGACTTAACATCATTGATGGTCAGAGTAGTAAAGCTAATTTATATACCAATAGATTTTGCAGACATTTAATAACTTCTCTGTATTATTTTCATAAAGTCGATATTAATAGTTCCCACATTTACAATATTTACCTCCCTTTTCTAGTAATTGCTATTGTCTGGTAACAGAATAACACTCTACCTTCTGTCTTAACTCTTACACCTGTTCCTGTTATTGGATATTTTAATTACCTAAAACAACCAGATCACTAACAGCATGTGTTTGTTTTGTTCAATGTTTTTTATTTTGTGTTACAGTTTTGTATAGTTTAATGTTATGTGTATTTAGGGGCTTAGATTCCTATACGCCATGTAGGCCGTGGCCTCCACTTTTTTCTTCAAAAAATCGAAAAAATAAATTGCCAAAACTGCAATAAAATATGTATGTTTTTGATCTTAGTTTAAGCATATTTACTGGAATGAAATATACACCAAAACGTATCTCTGACAATTTAGCTTCCTATTTTTTGGGGTGGGACCATGCCCCAGGACCCTCCTAAAACTAGGCCTAAACATGAATTTCAGCTAAGCTACGCCCCTCGGGTTCAATTCATATAAATTAATGAATTTAAATAGGCAATCCTATTTACCTTTGACCTGTTCCATTTGCATTATTTAGTATATTATCGTAATAATTATATATGACAATAATCTCCTCTTGGTCAATTTTGATGTGAGTATCTGATATGTTTATGTGTTATTAAAACAATATTTTTGGACCGAGCCATCAAAATGGAGAAAATGCTATACCAACTTGCATAGTTTTGTCGTTCCTCCTGTAGTAATCAATCACCTACAATGCTTCATTTTTGAAGAGCTTGCTTTATTGCTAGAAATAGGAATTTAATTAGTGAATTAATTGGTGAATTATGATTTGAAAAAGGTCCTGTGTATATGTTACAAGTCATGTAGATAGTAAGATAAGCAAGAGGTTACCAGATACATGTATCTGACCATCTGTGATGTATCTTATTTATATATTCCAGTAAAAAAATAGGAATTTTACAATAAATATTTAAACAATATATTTTTGGCCAGGTATGATTAAAACTGGCTCTATTTTGTCATTTTTGTGAAGCTTCCTGTTTCTTAATTGCATATATATCCACTGTTAAGGTTTGATACGCACCACTGATTACTACAATGTATACTCTAAATATAACTGAACTGTAACAGGTATTATTATTGTAATCATAGCATTTACCAAACAAATACATAAAGCTATATATTAGTTCACACGTTTTTAAATGCTGACGTTGTGACTGTTAGAAAAAATGTATCAATCTGAGGGAATACTTTAAACGCATACCTACTTAAGACAAAGAATATATAACCTAATCAATATATAGAATTTAAATAGATACCATGCAATATTTCCAAAAGACGGGTTTGTTGGAAAACATTTTAACAATTTTCTTATACATTCATGTCTTACAATTTGTTTCTTATAATGACTCTGTTATTTATTTATTACAATACTTAAGTCAGTTTTAAAAGTTTTGATGGAGATTTTGAATACTTACGTACCTTTAGTTGTATAATTAATGTTTTCATGTGGTTGTTTTATTGATTTCAGACTTATGCCTCTGAAGGAAGGTTCACATTCACTTCCCACACTGCTGGTGAACACACCATCTGTCTCCACTCCAATTCTAGTGCCTGGTTTTCAAGTGGACAATTGGTAAATACATGCATCTATTTACTCATCTGATGTTACATGTAGTAAGTTCATTCACAAGATTTGAATGATGGTCGACAACTATGAAAGCAAGACTTGAGGGTTGGAATTTAGATTTGTCTGTCTGCTTCTATATATACTTGCAGATACCGAATATTCCCTCCCCTATTTTGAACTCTAACAGTCCACTATTGATATTTACAACTTAAAAACTCGGTGAACTGAGGCAAATGACAAAGGTCACGTAGGCACATGTTAAGACAGTCAATACTTCTATCTGTGACGTAATATTGTGCTCTCTTTGTACCTTTATTTAACGCCCCCTCCTCTCAAAATGTAGATATATGGAGTGTCTGGGTTGTCCAAAATTTGGCCCGGCGCCCACCACATGTGTGCGATGCCCTGCTGAACATCGACCAAATTTTAAGTTTTAGGTTTTAAGTCCGAGTTAAAAGTAACTCAATGCCTGCCGATTCCCAAAAATGACCCGGCAGCCGTAAGGAGTCCCGTGGGGCCCCGGCCGAAAATGACCAGAAGTCCGTTGCAAACTACTCGCAAACCCATCGCAAGCTAATTGTGACTGGGGTATTACCAGTGCTCATGTTTAACAGAGAAAGAGCAATAATTTGTATTCTGACAATAATGAATCAAACAGCTGTTACAATTTTACACATGAGCGCATTTTCTTACCAATTGTAAATTGACAGGGATTGGTCTATAAAGTTCATACACTTGTTTCACAGTCAATCTAACAGTATACGGTATTTATTCCTTATTTTCACAGAGAGTACATCTAGACATTCAGGTAGGAGAACATGCTGTAGATTATCAACAGATTCAAGCTAAGGACAAACTTTCAGAGCTTCAACTTCGTATCAGACAATTGCTGGATCAGGTTGAACAAATTACAAAAGAACAAAATTATCAGAGAGTAAGTTTAAACCTTTTTGAGCTAACGTTAACATTTGTGTTGTAATGATATATCCATACTTGAGCCTCATTTTCCTTCGGACACTATGCAGATTTGCACTTTATTAGGATTACCCTTTGTCTTATAATGACATCTCATTACTCGAACCTCATGTTTTCCTTGGGACAATTTGCAGATTTGCACATAGTGTTCGGTTGATTTATTGGTCTTCATGAATTATAGCACATTGTCCCTGTATTTTGGGTTGTTCTTGAACTAAAGTTGAGTTGCTGAAGTGTTGCTACAAATTGTCGATTGTGCTGTGCGTTTGAGCATTGCTTACAAGTTGCTATACTAGTGCCATATTTTGTTATCTAGGCCCCGTAATTTAAGTTTAGTTTTATTGTATTGCCATGGAGATGTTTGTTTTTGTCAATGCATGACTTCGCTGTTGCATAGTGTGTGTTGATTTAGGTTACTGTGTTTTCTGTTTGAAGTTTGTGGTAAATGTACATCCAAAATTTTTGCAGAATACTATTTCAAAATTTATTAAGCTCCTTGTAATGTGAATGCTAGACTTAAGTTTTTAGATACTTGAAGTTTGTAAAATGAATTGCTGACAATACTTAGTGGATTTTAATGTTGTTATTTACTGATGATAGTCATCATAATGAGGAATATCAATTCATTCTTTTCCTTTGGATTTATTTTAACTTATGAGTAAACAAGAAATATCTTGAAAAAAGATGATCAGCACAATTCGAAGGTAAATATTTGTTGTGCAACATAAAAAATTGCCGAGCTGTTATGATTGCTGGTCATGGCTGCACCGAAAAAAACTAAAAAATTTACTTTTGATTGTGGTAGCAAAATATGTCATATCATTTGTTGGTGTGATAGTGTGTTACACTGGATGTGCGATAGTGTGTTACACTGGATGTGTGATAGTGTGTTACACTGGATGTGTGATAGTGTGTTACACTGGATGTGTGATAGTGTTACACTGGATGTGTGATAGTGTGTTACACTGGATCTGTGATAGTGTGTTACACTGGATGTGTGATAGTGTGTTACACTGGATGTGTGAAAGTGTGTTACACTGGATGTGTGATAGTGTGTGATAGTGTGTTACACTGGATGTGTGATAGTGTGTTACACTGGATGTGTGATAGTGTGTTACACTGGATGTGTGGTAGTGTGTTACACTGGATGTGTGATAGTGTGTTACACTGGATGTGTGATAGTGTGTTACACTGGATGTGTGATATTGTGTGATAGTGTGTTACACTGGATGTGTGATAGTGTGTTTTACACTGGATGTGTGATAGTGTGTTACACTGGATGTATGATAGTGTGTTTTACACTGGATGTGTGATAGTGTGTTTTACACTGGATGTGTGATAGTGTGTTACACTGGATGTATGATAGTGTGTTTTACACTGGATGTGTGATAGTGTGTTTTACACTGGATGTGTGATAGTGTGTTTTACACTGGATGTATGATAGTGTGTTTTACACTGGATGTGTGATAGTGTGTTACACTGGATGTGTGATAGTGTGTTACACTGGATGTGTGATAGTGTGTTACACTGGATGTGTGATAGTGTGTTTTACACTGGATGTGTGATAGTGTGTTACACTGGATGTGTGATAGTGTGTTACACTGGATGTGTGATAGTGTGTTACACTGGATGTGTGATAGTGTGTTACACTGGATGTGTGATAGTGTGTTACACTGGATGTGTGATAGTGTGTTACACTGGATGTGTGATAGTGTGTTACACTGGATGTGTGATAGTGTGTTACACTGGATGTGTGATAGTGTGTTTTACACTGGATGTGTGATAGTGTGTTACACTGGATGTGTGATAGTGTGTTACACTGGATGTGTGATAGTGTGTTACACTGGATGTGTGATAGTGTGTTACACTTGATGTGTGATAGTGTGTTACACTGGATGTGTGATAGTGTGTTACACTGGATGTGTGATAGTGTGTTACACTGGATGTGTGATAGTGTGTAATAGTGTGTCACACGTGATGTGTGATAGTGTGTTACACTGGATGTGTGATAGTGTGTTACACTGGATGTGTGATAGTGTGTTACACTGGATGTGTGATAGTGTGTTACACTGGATGTGTGATAGTGTGTTACACCGGATGTGTGATAGTGTGTTACACTGGATGATCGTGTGGAATTATTGGATCCAAAACTTTGTTGTCATTATGGTAGTTATCTTTTTTACGTAATCACTCACCTAATCACCTCAATGATTGTCAAAGTTTCAAATCAATCAAAGAACTCGGCCTTGTGCAAACATCCAACTTACCTGTAAAGTATTACTTGTAAATGTTTATCCGCCCCTACCGCCTTCCGATGCACATTATCCATCGCTAACCTATGCCTGCACATTTATGTATTTTCCAGTATCGTGAAGAAAGATTTCGTCAGACTAGCGAGAGCACAAACGGACGAGTGCTGTGGTGGTCTATTGCTCAAACAGTCATCCTTCTAATCACAGGATTTTGGCAGATGCGACATTTAAAGAGTTTCTTTGAGGCTAAGAAATTAGTATAGGACTTAGTTAGGATAGGAGTTTTAACTAATGATCATTTTTATGTTTGTTATACAAATAAGAGCTAGATCTTCACATATTTCTTTCTTTTCTGCACAGTTTTGTTTTCCTTTCATTTATAAGATGTCAGCTGCCATATAAAACATTGTATAATGTAAGTAATTTTAAGCATCGTGGCTGCAGCTACCAGACATCTGAAACCGTCCAGACATCTGAAACCGTCTGAACATACATTTGATAAGGTGATAGCGCATTAAATCATATCTAAGTCTAGCTCTGAACGAGTCAATGAAAAGTTTGTAAGTGGTGATTTTTTCTTAGTCAAAGTGTGGGTTTAGTTATACATGTAATAGACTTTAATTGTATTGTATTGATTTTCTACAGTACGATGTATTCAATACAAGCTGTTCCATAATACTGATGATATGATTTTTGCTTTGCTTGATTTAATTTATTATGAGTAGTCATCATTCTATTGTAAGCAAACTTTAAACATATGATTCTATCGTTCCTACTATTCTTATATTTATCATCTGATCACTTACAGTATTCATTTGATCATACGGATTTGTTCATTTAGGTGTTCATGTGTGAATATATCATTTACAATTACGGTAATCGATGATACCCTTGAAGGCGGAATATTCATAACATTTGATAAACCAGCTTTTCCAAAAACTTGTAGAGTATTGACATGTTAGAGAATGCTTGTTTTACTTGCATCGAATTTTAGTCATAATATCGTTTATCTCGACATTCGTTAGTGTACTTACATTTACCCCAATTATTCACACGTTATCAGAGATTGAAATGATTTGTAAATGCATATGAGAAAATGTGTGATGATAGGTGAATTAAAAATTGTTATACAGTAAAGTCCCTGAAAACCGGACGGGTGAAAAGTCCGATTTTCTGAGGATTTTGGTTTTCAGAGTCTGGTTTTCAGGGAGTTGACTATACCTGTTTTTCCTCCCTGTTACACCACCAGAGCACATGCTTAAAGGACAGAATGTTTTCTATGCATCATGTATGGATTTATAACCAATGTGTATTAAGTAAAGAAATAAATGTCATTTTATGAGTGCGTGCCTATTTTATTTCCTGTGTGTTTGTTTATGATAGAATGTTAATAAAGAATTTACATGCGTATATTCCCTGGCAGGCATCACTGTACAATTTTTGCAATCATTTGGTAGTTCTTATGTAATCTGGACCCATGAAAATCTGAAGTCCATACTTGAATGCAAAACCGAGTATTCACTATAGTTATTTGAGATTGATCTCCAACACTGTACATTAAGTAAATTCTGGGAAATCTTAATTTGAAAGTTTTGAATTTTTACTAAAAATTGTTAAGTTTGGCTCAAAATAGTTCTGTGAATGCGTGAAGACTCGACTGATTCGATTTTTTCAGAATAAAAAATATATAACTTTTTAGAATACTCGGGTCAGATATTCTGAGAAACCTATTAGCTGGGAGTGTTTATTGTAACATTATTCACAATTATATTACTTTTAACTGGAGAGAAAAATGTTTAGACTGTGTGTTGACTATTTCCAGACCAGAGAAGAAAGATTCCGTCACACAAGTGAAAGCACCAATCAACGAGTGTTCTGGTGGTCAGTTGGACAAACATTAACTCTTATTGTCATTGGTTTATTTCAAGTTCGTCATCTGAAGAAATTTTTCATTTCCAAAAAGCTTGTTTGATATTTCATTGTACATACTGTTTTGGCGCCCCCCACCCTGAAATGTTTAAATTTACCCTTGTTTGACAGTGTTTTAAGGGAAATGAATGATTTGCTTGTGATTTTGCTATTGTGTACATGATAACTTGGTGTACATTGTATGTATTATTTGATTTTATTATTTACATCTGTAAAACAAATTTATAGTTTTGAATACACTGAATTAGTCCAGTAAACTGCCTGAAACCCAGACTCTCTGAAAACCGGCTTTTCACCATGTCCCGGCGTGTACCATAGATTTTGTAATTATTCAAGTACCAACATACAAAGTCCTACAGTATTATCACAAAGGATAAGGTCTCTACACTTTGTGTCCCAAAAGAAAACACAGGTCCTTTAAAAATCAGTAATTAGTACATGTATTAGTAATTGGTAATGGATTTTTGTGTCCGTGTTGAAATCATGTTTAAAAGTTTAACAGATGAATTTGGTAAATGTCTTTGTAAATCTGTTTTGTATACATGAAATGTTATTTTGTTTGAGAAGTGTGCAAGTGCTGTTTTATTTCATTTAGTAGTTTGTATCTTAATGTAACATTCTAGGGCTGAATATGGAACTAGGATTCTACTGTGTACTTGTATAATATAAGTTGATTTTAGTTAGTATTCATGCCAAGGTTTGTTTGTATGTAAATATTTATTGTCTCTGATCTATTTATGGTGTTTGGTAATCTATATTTTGTGATTGGTCAATTTGCAATACAGATTCACTTCAGTGTACTATAGTCGGTACCTATTTTATTATGTCTTGTAAAACGTAAATGTGGTATAGGTAATTAAAACTTTTCTCTTGGTTTCCTGCTTTTAATAACAAAAAGAAATCGTTTATGGTAATTCAGTGACAATTTGAAGCACAAAGCATGCTGAACATAAGTATTTATCATTCATATTTAATAATGCCACGTGGCAAGTCCGCTTGATTTTCAACAATGCTTTTCAAAACATGTTGTGGGGGAAATTTGTTATATATACATCATATGTAGGATTTCTGAGGCATTATTGGAATAATAGTGAAAAAGAATGAAAATAAATTTTTCTACAAACTTGAAAGCATTTGTTTTATTTAATGCCCCAACTGATCTTGTCAAAGAGTACTTCCTTGAGCTGGATTATAATAATGGCATTGTAATAATACGAAACATGTTATTCATTTGGTTTACATGGTACAATGGTAAACTACTTCATGACAAGGACAATAACACAAAAAACATATGTAGGCCATATGAAACATTGAAACAAATTTCACACGCACAAAATGGCTGAAACTATGTTAACATTTTATTAGCAGAGCTTTTTCCCTAACGTAACATTATTCGGCAGGTGTTCGATATTGCACTTTTTTATTGGGGTGGTCTAGCTAGGTTTGGCAGAATTTTAAAAGCTGCCAACATTATGGAAATAAAAATGCCGCAAACATTTCCTCGTAAACAGTAACATGTACAGGATTGAACCAAACGGTCCACAGTAACTTGTTAGGTCTGTATTTACCAATTTTATTAGCCTAGTTCAAAAGTTTGTGAATGCATTTTGACCCTTGAAAAGTTAGGCTATTGAGCTACGTCCTGAAATAAATGCTGATTTTTCCCTTCAATCTAGCAGTACAAACAACAACTGATACCCAAACAGATGACAGCCGTAATTAAGCCAAGAGTTCACCAATTATTGATATGCAAATATAATTTCAGTCTCGCAGTCAACATGCAATCGTCCTCCAAAGTCTCGAGTCGCTGTGACCTGGAACACTTCTCAAAACAATAGGGTTCCTATACTGACCACATACAAACCATCCAATGAAAGTTTGACTGCTAAAGATCATTGTATTCTCCCAATTATTGATCAAAACCAAAATTTAATGGTCTACAGACCAAGATGAGGGATGTTGAATGTCAAGGGTCATTTTGATAATTTTTCACCACATTTTACCATTTTATATTCAAATACCTGTATTTTAGAGAAAAACTGACCCTTCATGTTGAATCCTTAGGGTCAAAATGTGGCTTTATTTAAATTCCAGGGGTCGAAGGTCATGTCCAGAGTCAATTGGAATCCCTGGCAATACGTTCTCATGGGACATAATAAATGTAGAAAAACAACATTGTAAAGTAAAGATTTATCACTGATTAAAAAATAACATATTTTAACATATGGAAATAAATGGACTAAAAAGGCCGCAACGATTTAACACAGCAAGCTTCATATGTGATTATCTATGTTGTATAAATGCTGTATAGTAAATAATACTAAACGGGTCTTACAGGCCCAACAACTGATACTATTTCACATAGCATCTATAAAACCTTTATCAAAAATTCTCGTTGTAGTGAGCAGAAACTAGCAGAATACATAAATTGAACTATACGCATAACAAAACTTATAAGTGTGCAGGTATAAATACAACCGTATCTCTGTCAATATTAGCCAGGGCCCGTATTCACAAACGTTTTAAGACTGAATCTCAGACTTAGACTTTGAAATAGTAAATTTTCATTTTGATCCTACGTTATTATTACACAATATATTTTGATAAAACATGGCAAACGTGTAGAGTGAGTAACAAGAAATATTCAGGAAAAAATTTATACGTTTAAATATTATGAAAACGAAATGCTTGTAAATTTAAATTTCGCAATTTTAAAGTCTAAGTCTGAGATTCAGTCTTAAAACGTTTGTGAATACTGGCCCTGATCTTGGTGATATTTGTAACAAATATAGCATAGATACCTGGCATATTATTTTATTTATTTCAAGTCATAAGTCCACAGATTGAACAAATAAAAGCCATAATATTATTATTATGTTGTTTTATGGCACATCGACAGCTTTGGTCATTTAGCGCGCAAGAAATGTTAAAAATATGTGAAACTAAATAAAAGCCATAAATGTGATGGTGCGAAAAAAATCAGTACTGCAGCTCCCACTGAAAGATGATCTTGTTGATTGGAAAGAGTCTTAACAGCACGTGTGCCCACCCTGACTCAATACACAGTGTTTATTAAATCAATAAACCTGAGAATCATTATCTACATGTAGCCAATATACAAAATTCGTGTAGAAATGTTAAGCAATAAAAAAGTTATTCGCCATTAAAAAAGTGAACACTTATAAGTTTTGTTATGTGTAGAAGCAAAAATATGTTTGTCAGCATTGAGCTCAATGTTTTAAAACACTTGGTCACTGTTGGTTAGCAATACTCTAAATACAGACATGCCAAGTCAGCTTATCTGACAAGTATAATACAAATACTTAAATTTATCTTTGGTAAAATACTAATACAGCATTGTCCTTCAAAACCTTTGAACGATGAATAAAGCGTAAAAGTATAAACATACACAATATATAATACTAAATACCAACGGTTGCAGAATACTGTAAATCAGGTATTACTAAATGATAGTTTTATTTCTTCAAAATGGACAGGCCGACTAATTAATGGAAATTCCTTCAAAATTTAAGTGAACATAAAAATGACTGTCTTGCATTTTTCAAACATCAGTAATAATTCCAAGACACGGTTCTTTGCCAAATAAGTCATGCACACTGTACCTCATTCACAGTATATGTCGCATATGGCATCACAATGTACTGACAGTAAGCAATATTTGCCCCATATTGCATTATGAAAAAGAAGTGACCATATGGAGTAAATATTGTTTCCTGCTAGCAATTAGTGATATCACATGTTGCATTTTCTTGGAATGATGTCACTTACAGAAGAGGTTGTTAAATCCCATAGCAGCGCTCATACATGTATTTGTTTGAATAACATTTTATAAATTGATGTAGTCCAGCCACGGACGTCACATCTCTAAACTGTCTCTGTTACGAAGACGCGTGTAAAAGCCGGAGTACAGATACTATCTAACTCTCAACTGCAGTGCAAGCTATCCAGAGTGGCCCTCTCTTGAGCAACAACCACTTCAACAACAGTGTCGATAACCAATTATTTGGTAGTTAAAGTTTACTACCAATCTATCCCCCTGAGAGCAACAACCTTTAAACAACAGTACATATGAGTGTCTCCAAGAGGGTGCTACTCTGGACAGGTTAATCATGTCAATGTTGTGGAGTGACGGTGAACCAAGTTTACCTGCTTTCTTTACTTATATACAGATGTATTTCAAATTCACGCTTCAATGTGCACTAGAAAATCCCTGAAGCTTTTCCATAAATGTATATATGACTTCAAAAATCAAAGATATAAAAATGAATGAGGAAAATATGTATACTGGAATGTTGTATGTCATTGATAATTCAGAGTTCCCACAAAGCAGAGAAAATTTAATTTGCTGACTTCCCTGACCAAAGTCCAATTTTTCCTGACCAAAACTTTCTTTCGGTGTTCACAGAAGATAAACTGGATTTTTATTTGTGAAATGCGGTCCTTGACCCCTGGTTCCAAATTTCCCTGTCATTTCCCTGACTTTTGCCCAATTTCCAAATTTCCCTGTCAAATTAATTATTTCCCAGACTTTTCCATAACTTTAAAACAAATATTTTCACTGACTATTCTGACCATGGGAACCCTGTGATTGTGCTTATTGAAGGAATCATATACTTGAACTAAACACAAATGAACAATCATTAAAATAAATTCCACATGATATCATTGTATAAAATATTCAATCAAATAGGCATTCAAAATGTTTTCAGCTAATAATACTACACTACAGATAAAACATACTTCTCCCTCTTGGATAGGGGATTTAAAGCCGATATGAATTTATTATAAAGCAAATAGATGACCCTACAACAGGTCAAGGTACCACAATGGAATGTGTACCAGTAGATAAAAACAAATCTTTAAAAAACAAGAGATGTTTATAAAACATTATGCCCCCCCCCCCCCTGTGACCCCAAAATCAATAGGATTCCTCTGCTACCCAAGGTGAATGTGTGGACCAAGTTTGAGGATGATAGGTCAAGGGGTTCTTGAGTTATTGGTTGGAAACGAAAAAGTTGCGGACATACCGACCAACATGTGCAAACCAATATGCCCTCTCTTCTTCGAAGGGGGGCATAAATATTGGCAACAAGTAAATGGTAACGATATCAAGCATAGAGATTGTCACAGTTCTCTCCCTTAAACTATAGAAGGGATAAAGGGAGAGAACTCTAGAAATGATAACGGGAGAGAACTCGTGACAATCTCCTATGATACCGAGCATATAATAACATAATTATTGAGCAAACAACAGGATGCATCAACTTAATGTAAACTGACAATACTTAACAGGCATTTTTATTTAACCAGTAAATATGATAAAGGGATAGCTTGAAAAGCAAGGCAGCTCAGCAAAAGGAAAATGTCTACAAGATGTCTTTGAAATAAATTTGAGCGCCACTGTACGATTTCCAACCTCTTCCAACAAGTGACATCATTTCAAGAAAACGCAACATGTGATGTCATTATTCGCATGCAGGAAAAATATTTACTTCATATGGTCGCTTCGTTTTCACATTGCCATATATGGGGCAAATATTGCTTACTGTCAGTACATGGTGACGTCACAAGTGACGCTGGAAATGACATCACTTATAGAAGAGGTTGGAAATCGTACAGCGGCGCTCAAATGTTTATCAATATAAACAAAAGATGTTATTCTAAGTTTTGCCTTGAGTCATCAAAAGTCAATTTGTTATCATGTTTGTAAATCACCCGTTACCATCATCCTCGTTACCCAGGCTATTCATTACCCAGGATAAACTGACTGTAAAAATCTCGTATTCATAGATAATTTAGGAGGTGGAATTTAATCCAGCTGCTTGATTGGTCGAATGACACACACCTCATGAGATAAGGAAATTGACGAGGAGTTACAGATGAAAACGGGGTTCTTAGCAATAGCTCTTCACTGTCTTTTTTGTTATCGTTCATTTCATTGGTCGAGAAATGCTAATGAATATTCATGCATTACGAAGTTTCTCTAGTCAATTTGCCCAGGGTATCATATATGTTATGAATAGTCTGGGTACCGAGGATGGTCACCATTGGAGAATTACATACATTACAAAAACATTTAATAAAATGCATACACATAATGCTTTAGTAGCAACTTAAACAATACATTTCAACACAAGATATATGGCACAAAAAATAAGCATAAAAACACAAGTTTACTTAATGCCATTAAAAACGCAACTATTTTCACTTAGCCTTCATTTTGTATTCATATTTCATAACTGATTAAGTTTTGGAAATTGTTTGATAATTAAAATATAATTTGAATTACATGCATTTCTTTATAATGTCAACATATTAAAGCAGACAGGGGTGATATTTTTCCTGATTAATCCGGAATTCCGGATTTCTGTGACCCAAAAAAAAAAAAAAAAGAAAGAAAAAAAGAGAGAAAAAAGCCATTTGCTAGGGGAACCTATGTCCAATTTTCAACTGATAGTGATACACCGCCCCCCCCCCCCCCCCCCAATTTCTGGTGTTGCAAAATAAAGCACAGATTGATCAGTTTTGTTAGCCTGAAGGATATTCTAATGTAAGAGTAGACAGTCGAGCATTCCTTGTCAATGCATAATTTAAAGGCATCCTAAGCCATCTAAAATGCTAAACTCCCTGTGACCCCCAACAAGGCTTTGCCCTGGACCCACAAGGAGGCCTGACGCGGCCCCCTTGACTCCCCGGGCAAATGTTCAGGATTTTTTTGGGGGGATCAATATCACCCCTGAGCCGACAATTTTTAGTTGCCTTTTTAATGGTGTGAAGTAAATAATAAACATGTATCTAGATTTGCCCACATCTATAAAATGGTAACAAAATCAAGTAACATTCACTAAAGTTGAGCCAATTAAAGACAACAAGTTTAAAAATATTCAAACATGATGTAAATTTAAAAAAAATTCATTTAGGACCTTAATACAAAAACAATCTGAAATTTGCGTAAAATAAGCAGCATATATACATGTTCACAGAACATTATGATGGTTCAATTGGATGTACATGTATTCATAATGTCTGTGAATATTCAACATGCAAAATATTGGGACAAATACCCGCAAACAGCGTTAAGTATGTTTTTGGTAAAATAAAATAACCCCTATAATTATAATCAATTCCGTAATATAATATACAGTAACAGACTTATCCGAAAGGACTTCCAGTGATGATTTACATGGCATGAATAAATCAAGTTGATATGGCACACAAATTATGTTGAGCTACCTGATTCAATAATGTATTAAGAGGTATACATGTATGAAAGGCACAGTGGTCAAGGGGTAGGGCATGTGAATCCCAATCTGCAGACAGGCTGTCAACTCACTTCATTTCAAAAAGAAGGGCTATATTTTTTTAAAGGGAGGGCAAAAAAGGGATATTATTCCCTAAAAGTAGGGATGATTCCTTACTTTTGGAATATCAAAAATGGTAAAAATTCACTGCACTACACATTCTCCATGATGGGACTTCTGTGCTTCATGCAGGTGAAATAAATATTTTGAGTTAACATCTCAGATTTGAAAAAAGTAGGGTTAGTAGGGCTCTTATGAGGGAAAAGGTAGGGGGGAGTAAAATAATAGGGCCAGCTTTATAGCCTGCGCAGGTCACAAGTTTGTATTTTCCCGCAGAAAAAAGGTTGAATCGCAACCTGCAGGATCCCCGAAACAGATATGAGTCCTGGTACTTAACCCAGGTAGCAGTCATCAACAGTGAGTAACTAATATAAGTTGTACATTTGATTAACAAAAGATGTATTAAAAATAGATATGTTAAAACATTCCTGTGCAAAGAACAGACCGATATGTTTAAAGTTGTGAACCTATGTAAAATTGTTGTTCAAATCACACAAGTCATAAACTCAACTATTGACTCGTGAATAAAATGTACATAATAGTATTAACTTTGAAAATGGTAAAATATTTAAAGACCAATCAAAGTCATCATTGTTGAATGAAAGAAGAATTTGAAAAGTATCTATACATATTTGGTTATGGAGACAGGAAACGTTCTCTATCATGCTTCATACAGAAATTCCCAAAATAATTCAAGGACTTTTCAAGTACTTTTTTACCATTTTCAAGGACTAAAAATGTTTTTTTTGGTATAGAGGAGGGATCCAGTTTTTTTTCAAATTTGGATTATTCTGCCTACATGATGTTTGGATCCACTGAACTAAACCAATCAGACAGAGCGCTCTGTTTCAGCCAATGTCATTCACCTCATAACTACAGTCATGGAAATCTAATATGTTTTTCTGCAGTGTCGGGGACCCAAGAGATATATAATTTATAAGTTCAATACTACTACAACTATCAAAGTATTTTGCCCAGGAAAACATTACAGGCAAGAAAAGGTGAGGAACATGTTACTTCTATGTAATTTTTCTACAGCATTGATGTACATTCTATTCGATGTTAGCACCTGAGATTTTATCAATTCATTTGCAATGACATAGAATATATCAAACATTTAAAAGTACGGACTTAAAGGTACATAGTCTTATTTCGTTGACAACCCGTCCCTAGATTTGCCACTATTTGCCAGCTATTTCCACCGAAAAGGGTGGCATTAAGTGTAAAAAAGGTGGCATTAGCTGGAATATGATAAAATTCCACTCTTTCTCCACTGTAGTGGCAAATTTACCACCAAATGCCTCATTGCTTTAGTGGCATTTAGGTGGCATTAAGTGGAAATTTGAACACAGACTTTTTTCATGGTGGCAAAAGGGTGGAAATTGGTGTAAAATGGAACTTAGTTTATTTTGAAGGTGGAAAATGAGTGGCATTTAGTGGAAAAGCAAAACTCTAACTATTTTCTGGGTGGCAAATAAGTGGAAAAAAACTTAGAAAATTTTGTGCATTGGAGGGTTTGTACTTTATAAGTTGAAGCTTCAAACTGAAAAAAGCACCAAGTGAACTATTCATCAAAAATATGTTGAATTGTACTTTAAGTTTAAAAGTCCTCTCTAAATACTCAGGTCTTAGTGCAAAAAAAAAAATAGCAGCATAAGTTAAATTCAAAGTATCATAATTATACTGACTTTAATTTACAAGTATCAAAACTCTGCAAACTGATCTAAATTCAGAAGTAACATGTTAACAGAAAAATAGATAAGACATAATTATACCGTATATGGGTATAGCCCGTACGAAATATTGGCACAGATTCTGGGCGGAAATGGAACTGAATTGGGAAGGAATCAGAAATTCTGTTCCATTCCGCCTCACATTGCAACTATTTTATAAAAAATTCAGGGCGGAGAACTGTAAAAATTCTAGTTGGAGTTTATTTCTAGGCGGAATTTTAAACTTTTTGTTTTGGGTGGAATTTCTAACTTCATGTTTTAATCTGAGGATATAACAGTGAAATAAACTAAAATGAAACTAAACTGTTTATACCGTTTAATAGACACAATAATAAGATGTAACAGAGTATTAACGGACATTAAACAATGTATATTGAAACATCAGACATGGGGCATGATGAGCAACATGTACACAATATAATGTCAGGTTCTTCAATGAAACTTATCACATATAATTCGAGATAATTTTGGAGAAATAAATGTATCATCTTACTGAATTTGGGTTAAAACATTTTTTATGACTAAAATCATCGGGATATGTGTATGTAACATCTTTGTAGCTATATTTTCAAGAGTTGTATGTTCTTTATTCAAGAAAATTCTATTTTGCTAATTAATGTATCATACATCTACATGTATGAAACTGTAGATAAAGAACCAAAATAAATAGAAATTCATTCATTCACAACCACATTCCTGAAGTCCGATAAATAAACAATTAACAGAAAACAGCTGGGGTTCCATAAGGTGAATGTAACAAAACTGGTAGGATCAGAACACTGTTTGGCTGTGTGAACTGATAAGACTAATGGCCAACTGACACCAATCACCCTCAATTGCACCTCCCTAGTAATTAGAGTAATCTGATAAGCCTTTGGCTTGGGATATTTGGGGTCAATCCATTTTGTGATGAAGGGCAGAAACCAATAATTACTGATGCCAAGAATACGACCACCTTGGATCAAATGTTGTCTTTTACTTCACTAAACCTTTTTTGTGATCATGTTGTCGTCCTTTTTATAAATGCATAATTATAACCATATAGTGTGATTTTTCCAATGGATTCACAGAAGGGAATTTCACCAGACATATTGAATGGACTGTTCTGTACATAGGGTGTAAAATCCGTTGCTGAACTTTCAAATTTTATACAATGGGCATTTGAATGTCTGCTTGTGGACTGATGGTCTAAACTGCCAGCAGAATCAAATTGTAATTGTCTGCATTTTAAGCATGCAGTGACCTGTGTTTTCTTGATTCAGTGGGAATATATCTAATTCTATTTTATTCCTGGAAAATATCTCCTTCTCAGTGCTGTAAATCAATTTACATAAATGACAAAAATCGGAAATGCTCAGGGCATTCAAACCCTGGTGAAAACAGGATGATGTGGTGAATAAAGATCTACAATAGGATCATAATCAAAGTCACAGGTAAGATTTTTATATGTAAATAAGATCTTAATACATATTTATTTGTTACAAATTGAGCTAATTAACACAGGCCATGCATACAACAATTTTTTTAACTAGACAGCATAATGAAAATTCCCAAAATTCGTGCATTAGAAAGTACATTCTACACTCAATTTTCAAAACTTTGTTTTATCATGAAGTACTGCTTATACCAAAAATAATGGCCACACACCTAATATGTCGATCAGGTAATTATCATACTATTGTTAACCTACCAACTGAAAACAGAAATGTAAGGAATTTTAAAGAAATTTATTTGGACTCATTCTGTGAAGTCATACGGGTAGTAGTTTTAGAACAGAATGATCTATTTTTCTTATGACAAGTAAATGATATTCAAACAAAAATTGTAATTTGCTTTATTGACTGTCAATTATTCTCACACAATTGTACCAATCTGTTTTGTAGAAAACACCAGAATGAGTGTGACCAAGGAAACAATTTCTTCAAGTGTGGCTAAAAATGCTGATCAGGTAATATATTAAAGTTTATAGTTGGGGATATTCTCTATTGGGAAGATTCTCAAAAATTAAGTTAATCACTTTCACATAAAATAAAGCACTAAAGAGTTTGTAAAAATGTATGCTGTAGATCATCTTTATAGCAAAACAATTGTTTTAATATATTATAACATTAGCATTAGTGAGTTAGTAAAAGTCTTATTTCAACAACTTTTGAAGATACATAGTAATTTTCTTGCCTTGTTTATACATGTACATAGAAATTGTACAAGCTTATGCTTGTCTTTTATCCTAATTATAAATAAAATCAATTTTGTTTTAACAGATTGTGTGCTGGAGAAGTGGGTCAACCACCACAAGGACTGAAATCTGGAGGGTGATTCGGCACCTCCTGAAACCATCAAGATACAAGAAGATGATGAATTGAGGGGTTGTTATTAGATTGTGATAGCAGAAAGTTTCCTGTATTATAAATTGTAAAACAAATTAAATCATTAAAAGGATTGTTTTATGAATTGGTTTTATGCTTCTCTTTTAGTGTACAGGATGGCTTTCACGCAGTTTCCACCAGTTTCCACTTATTTCCAGCTATTGCCACCCATAAGGTGGAAAATGTCTGAATTGGTGGAAAATAAAAATGCCACCATAGCAGTGGCATTAAGTGGAAAAATGTCTAAATACTCCACTACTTGCCACCCTTTTGGTGGCAATAGGTGGAAATAAGTGGCATCTAGTGGAAAATGAATTTGCCACTCTAATGGTGGCATAATGGTGGAAAATTGTCTAAATACTCCACTACTTGCCACCCTTTTGGTGGCAATAGGTGGAAATAAGTGGCATCTAGTGGAAAATGAATTTGCCACTCTAATGGTGGCATAATGGTGGAAAATTGTCTAAATACTCCACTACTTTTCACCCTTAGGTGGCATTAAGTGAAAAAAAGGTGGAATTTACTGGAAAATATCTTTGCCACCATCCTGCTCAAATTTTTCACCATTTTTATGATTTTGGTGGCATTTTTGGTGGAAAATTGTCTAAATACTCCACCATTGAAAAAAGGTGGCATTAAGTGGCAAATCTAGGGACGGGCATACATCCTTGGTGATAAATATGAAAAAATTGATCATATTTTACTTCATACAGATGTACTCGATAATACTGCATTGTCACTTTTCTTACATGTTTACCAAAACCACAAATACAAGTGTCCGATACCAGTATTTTCTATTCTGACCTACGCGCAGATTTGGCGGCAGCATGAGAAATACCTGTATCGGAATCGAGTTTTGCAATTCCAGGAAAGTTTTAAGAAAAGTTACGATGCAATGTTTTAGAGTATGTCTGTATGAAGGCATTCATATGCCATTTTCTAGAAATTGTTCATGGCATATTTTGATGGAAAATCGGACTATCTACCTTTAAACCTTTTGTTAAGATTATCAAGTGCATAAAATGTTTAATCCATTCACAATCTTTAAACTCCTCAAGCAAGTCCTGTAAACTTCTCACTCACTTCCCAGAGTTTCTTGGCAACACCCATATCTTTACTCATGTCCGAGCTCTGTTTATCGGCTTCCTGGCAGTCCATGAAGTACTTCCCTGATTGACCTTCGACCTCCTCACTGACGGAACAATATATAGTTGTCTGAGCTCCCTCTTCAGCTGACTGCAAAATTAGAAACAGATATACATGTAGGACAATTCATAGTAAACTATATCAGTATTGTATTTTGGCAAGAATTATTCACCATTTAAAAGCTTTAGTTATTTTATTTGTAGTATTGTATGTTTTCCAATTAACATTAGCTATGTACAGCTATTATCCAACTTACAAAATAAATCTACATTATAACTAAGTATAGTTAATCTGATTTCATAGACACATGCTAACATGTGTTATGCAATTATTTTACAGTGTATAAGACATGACATCATAGCTAGCTCTAAAGTACATGGAATAGCAAAAACTTATGAAGATAACAGATTTAAACTTTTCTATAACAATTGCAATAATTCTGCTTATATTTGTATAGCTACGTTTGTAAGTTTTTAAGTTTTTGCTCTTCCACTTTCTCCTTCAATTAAAGTTAACTGCATTTGTCACATTTTGTATACAAATCGAAATTGATTTTGTGTGTTTTAAATACATATATGATACTTCATAATATTTTATCAATGTTGAAGTACAAACAACATTGCATTGTAGATATTCTGTGATATTGTGTTAATTAGTCAGTGTCTAGTAAGCCAAGTGTGGCTGAGCACAAAATATTTTTATGTTTTTTTACTTTGTAAAATGTACTGTAATATTTTATGTTTGACACTATAATAAACTATATATATATGCTAACACACATGTATTGTTTGCCATAATTCATTCATGAAATAAATTTAGTAATGAATGACGTGACAATGTAACTGCCAAACAATGATGACTGCTTTCCTTCAATATATGCATTCATTTCTTTCCAATCAACAGTTTCTTTGTAATAAACGATACAAATTAAATACAGAAACAAGTTTGCCTTCTGATGTTTTATGAGCCAACTGACTGTATTCTATATGAAATTTTAATAATTAAATATACCATGTAACTTCAAGAACATTTTCTGGTTATTATAACCAATGAGAAAAATCTTTACGGTATATGATACAAACTACATTTATTGCATGTTTCACTCATTCATCCTTTTCTTCATTTACAAGAGGTAAAAGAATTTCTAGAAACTTGATTTAGATTTCACAAAAATCATGATATGTACACTCAACAAAATTCCTAATCGGTCAGTTTATATTGTATTATTATTTTTCTAATAATGCATGTATTCACACAAAATTTCACATACCGATATTTGAACAGGTAATGCAGCGAATTATTGATTTTTTTTAGCCGGCTCGCTATGAAATGTATTGTATTAGGCGTATTGACGTTTATTGCACGTTTTGCACGTGCGGGGCATGGACACATATTTGCACGTGTTCGTGTACACTTTTGTCATTGCTGATGAAAATCCTTTTTGAAAAACACAAAACATGGTGAGAATGACTGAAGAAGAACGCGCCCGAGCCGTCGGAATGATACAGGCCGGAACTAATTTACGACAGGTGGGTTTAATTTTTTGGAATTTCTTAAGAATTTTGACATTATTTGTTTGTAGCCATTATATTGGTGGTTATTTCCGTTTTCAACTTATTTCAGGTGGCAAGAACCTTCAATCGGCGGCTACAAACAAATAATGTCAATATTCTTATGAAATTCCAAAAAATAAAACTTAGACATTTAGACAATCACAAAGGTAAATGAGAGATAACACATCAATTACTCCACATAGGAAACAGACATAATTATAACGAATATTACATGTACACCATTAGAGGAATTCAATAGAAAGAGATTGGATAGAAACAAAATATAAATGGAGCACTTTCACTTGGTCCTATTGTGCCAACTAATACTGTCTATGGCACCTAAAATTCAAATGCACGCCGCTGGTTCTAATGATAACTTGAACCTGCAGTCACTTTTGTATGTAGCGAACTATGACTACTTCAGTACCCAAATAACATCTGACTGCAGAAACCTAAGGGCATCAGTCATTATGTATCAGTGGATTTGATTGGACATTTAATATTAGTTTTAGTATGCACTTATTGCCTCAACTTCAGGAGATTGTCACGAGTTCTCTCCCTTTATCCTTCTGTAGTATGTATACATAGTACTATATAAACTATAGAAATGATAGAGGGACATAACTCTAACAGGGATAAAGGGAGAGAACTAGTGACAATCTCCTATGACCTCAACTAAAGGTCGTATGTCATTAGACAGCACTGTAGTTGCAAAAGAAAGTGTCCAAGGTAAATCTAGCCATAAGGTATCACTACATATGCTAAACATAGGAAGGTCCAAGCCACAGAAGCAGTATGTACAAAGCATGAAAACATAGAACTAGAAGGGCTAAAGGGAGAGAACTCTAGAAGTGATAAAGAGAGATAACTTGTGACAATCTCCTGTGGTGAGCACCAGCTTACGGCTAACAATTGCGAACGTTAAGAAACTATTTATTTTGTTTCCCTGACCCAACGTATCACATTCACTGTACACAGGGAACCAAATTGCAAATGTTACGAAACGTTAGCTGCAAACAGCTTAACTGAACGCAAGGCAGGTAAATATTGTCAGACTACACACATGGAGCGCAAACTAAGCTACAAGCAAGGAGAAAGGACCAGCGTAAAAATATCCATAAGTGAGGACCCGCCATATAATCCATACAAAAATTAATATTCAAACATAATCACACAATCTTCCATTTTCAAGATAAATATTTACATATTACAGTAAAACCTCAATAATAAGACCACCCTTCGGACCCATGAAAACTGGTCTTAATATTGAGGTGGTCTTAATATTGAGGTTGAATAAAGAGCAAAACAGTGAAAGTCGACTTGAAAAGTGTGGTCTTAATTTTGAGGCGGTCTTATTATTTAGGTGGTCTTTAAGTGAGGTTTTATTGTAATTATATATACGGTAGGCATATCTAAGAGAAACTTGATTTGATGATCAATCAATTGGATAACACGTTTTCAAGAACGTATTTTTCTACTCTTCAAGCAGGAAGATCAAACAAAGGTCAAAGCGAATAAACATGAGCACTGAATTTGAAAAATTAACATATTTAAAATACCATTCATGAAAGAAATACCAATGGATGGAGTAGTTTGGCTTTTTCAGCTTCATCAACATTTGTGAACAAATAAGATGACAGTGATTAAAACAGTAGCTGTTTTTGCACGGACCGCATAGACTAGTAAGGGTTATTGGCGTGTGAAGCATAAACACACAACTCTGTAAACAAACTGATTACTTTGTGCCACATAAATTAATTTGTACCATGAATTTTAATAATCTCTGACTTTTTCAAGAACATTTCAAACATTCGTCAGGCAATTGATTTTATCAAGCAATATTTCTTATTAGTGTGCTTAATAGAAATTATGTGGACGGAATATTGACTTTAAACAATAAATCCGAGTATCTCAGGCCCGGATAACTCACTGACATGATAGCACAATATACATGTTGTACAAGTAATGATCCAACCAGCCTGGACAAATCATCAAATTTCAATTTGATTCAGACTCAGACATGCATAGGGGGGTATAAATTATTCAAATCAATCTGTGTGTATACATGTACTACGGTGGCATAGAGGTGACATGTGTGAAATTATTTTTATCTATTTCCTAAGACTTACTAAAAATACTCGTTCCCACGAGATACTAGCTCATTCCCAATGACTTAGCATGTCGTGACCACAACTTAAAATCATGGGCAAACTGACTGTAAATATCTCTTACTCAAGAATAATTAATAAGGTAAAATCCAGCCGCTTGATTGGCCGTATGGCACACACCTCATGCAGAGGAGTTACAGATGAAATAGTGGTTCTGAGCGATAGATCGTCACAAAGGAGATTCCATCTTTTTGTTATCCTCCATTTCATTGGTCGAGAAATGGTAATGAATGTTAATGCATTACGAAGTTTTGCTAGCCAATTTGCCCAGGGGATCATAGATGTGGACGAAAACTGGTTGTGAACATCCGGGTTAACAGAAAATGAGGTCAGCGTAATTTGACGCGTATAATAAACAAACTACAACAGTTATGTCCTTATTTTTGTTTTATCAACGTTGGATAAGGTTTGTTTAAATCATCAGTATAAATAAAAATTGCTGACGGACGAGTTATGGAATGTGCGAATGGGAAAATCATGTTAGGCAGTCGAAATCTGGTTGTTCCGGCATTTTTTTTTAATAGCCTTATACCGAGGATGTCCAACAGCAAGCATGCAGAGAAAATGTCTCACCTTCATAAAAGCAAATCAGCGGTAGTAACTGAAGTGGTACATTACGCCACACTTCGGTGAGAACAGTAACCTGGGTGTAAACTGTATGCTGTCACTCCTAAATTTACAGAACACCCATGTTTATAAAGTGTGTCACAGATTGCATATATTGCTGTAGTAAAGCCTTACGCCACTAATAAAATCATCTCTGTAAAATGTAAGTACAACACTTAACATGAATCATGATGGCTGGGATATGTATTTCAAATGTATCATTATTTACTCAACAAGAAGAAAATCAAAGGACTGAAGGTTCAGGGAGGTGCTTCCAAGGCAAGGCTACATGTTTTCCATATTATCATATTAGAAATAAATACGCGACTATTCGAGTAAACTCTTTCGCCGAAAATGACACAAATAATCCTGAAAAGCCTCCTGCCATTCCACAATTGATATATCCCTGACAAATTGGCCATAATATTCATCAAATCTATAATAAAACCAGAGGACTTTACATGTACTATTTTCTTGAGATGATGAATATGGCGGTACTTCGAGTAGACTATCATGACGATGATAGCATTGAGATGCTAAAGCGCCTCAAAAGCCAGACACTTAAAAGACACACTTTGAAATTCCACACCAGAAACAGACAATATAGCAGATTAATAAGGAATCTAAATCCCTAACAACTTAACAGGGCAACTAACATATTGACAACACCACCAGCAATGCAAAACTGGGATACAACAAAGAAACCAGTGTTATACATCAAATCATTTACTTGCAATTTCCAAAGCAAGTACCATTGCCAAAAAAACATAAGGTAAGCTTCACCTTTTTTTTGCTTTTTTCGAAGCGTTGCCATTTGAATATCAAAAATCAGGGCAAGCTATGTGGTGTAGTTTTGATTCCACTTTTCAAACAACACAAATCTGGCCAATTTATTCCTGATTCCTGGTTATTGTCATTGTCATACTCTGGGGTGTCACTAATTCTTGTTGTTTGTTTCATCGGGTTTAACGCCGTTTCTCAACGATATTTCAGTTATATACGGCTGTCGGTTCACCTAACCTAGTTTTTCCTGGACTGAATTCTTACCAGTACTGACTTACCCTTCCACAAGGAGCCGGCATCTTCTCCACATGTGGAGGAAAATCGACATTTTTGTCAAATTTTCATGGAAGGGCATGACCTGCCGCGACCAGGAATCGAACCCAGATTGCCGGGTTACAAGTCCAGCGCACTAACCACTGGACCACGGCTCACTAATTCTTGAAGTAGCAGGGAAATCACCAAAGGTAGGTGGGGTCTGAGGGTACTCCCCATAATTATGATCATTTATACAAGAAAAGTAGCCAAGTGATCATGCTCTTTTAAGTTACTAGGTAATTTTACCAGCTTTCGACTCTTATTGAACCCTTGCATACTGACCAACCACAAGTTATAAATCACAGCATCACAAAACAAGAAATCATCTTGAAAAAAGTTGGTTCATGGGGCAATTTGAATGGTTAAGATTTGTTGTGCAACATAAAAAATGCATAGATTGTGCTCTTTCGATAAATTTATAGTATAAATTTCTAATATCAAAACATAGCTTTTCCTAAGTTATGTAAACACTAAAGTATATTTCTGAAAAAGAGCCTGATTTTGAGACAAATTGAAAGCCAAGAAGTTTTGCGGAAAAGGGTTCAAACATATATCAGGGTCACATAAGCAACAAAAAACTACTTAAAAGGACATCTATAATGACTGCTAACTAAGACTGGTGTATAACAGTCTATTTTGATAGGAGGAAATAAACAAAACACAAACAATAGGTGTAACATATGAAGCAAGCTAATTTAAATCTATGGTCACAATTGCATCCCATAGACTTGAACTGAACATGATTTGACAAGATGCAAAAGACTTAAGAGTTACCACAATAAGATAATTCTTTAATGAAATCATTATATAAAGGTCAGACATGGGCGAAGATTCCTATAGGCTGTGTAGGCTGAAAGGAATGGCCATTTTCACTCTTTTGCTCTTTATTCAACCTCAATATTACAACTACCCTAATAGGAAGACCAGTGTTCAAGGGTCCCAAGGGTGGCCTTATTATTGAGGTTTAACTGTATACGAAAACTGTGTTGAGCCTTTAATTCATAGCATAATTATGCACTATATGAAATGATCTTCATTATAGTAGAAGTATTTGTCACAAATATATTTGTTATAATAATAAAATGCAATGAGAACTGTAAGAACTTGACCCTTCATCACCATAACAATTATAGTGATAAAAGAATTTTCAAAAAAAGGAGTACACAAAATCTTATAAGATACGGTTTGTCAAATATTTGTTAAAGCACAAGTGTATGGGATTTCACTGTGGTCCATTCTACAACACGAACAATGCCCAGTATAGTTTTACTCTCACCTTAAAGAACGCTATCTTTAAAGGGGTCAACATCAAGTTCATCATGTAACTATTACGCCATATTCCCGTACAAACAACACCTGGATGTAGGGTGTAGACGGATACAGCTGGTAAATAGAACAAGGTACAGTACAGTCCATACTAAAGACATATAACAACTGACATAATGTTGACACTTTTATGCTTTTTTCAACAGTATTTTCATTACGTATAGCGGTCAGTTGACCAAAAAAGAAGATTCTTGCTTGACCAATCAGCTCTTCTGCAAGCAAATGACAACTTTCCAACATGAATCAGAGGCGGAGGACAAATGATGCACTATGTCATACAGAACAAATGATGCACTATGTCATACAGGACAAATGATGCACTATGTCATACAGAACAAATGATGCACTATGTCATACAGGACAAATGATGCACTATGTCATACAGGACAAATGATGCACTATGTCATACAGGACAAATGATGCACTATGTCATACAGAACAAATGATGCACTATGTCATACAGGACAAATGATGCACTATGTCATACAGAACAAATGATGCACTATGTCATACAGGACAAATGATGCACTATGTCATACAGAACAAATGATGCACTATGTCATACAGGACAAATGATGCACTATGTCATACAGAACAAATGATGCACTATGTCATACAGGACAAATGATGCACTATGTCATACAGGACAAATGATGCACTATGTCATACAGGACAAATGATGCACTATGTCATACAGAACAAATGATGCACTATGTCATACAGGACAAATGATGCACTATGTCATACAGAACAAATGATGCACTATGTCATACAGAACAAATGATGCACTATGTCATACAGAACAAATGATGCACTATGTCATACAGAACAAATGATGCACTATGTCATACAGGACAAATGATGCACTATGTCATACAGAACAAATGATGCACTATGTCATACAGGACAAATGATGCACTATGTCATACAGGACAAATGATGCACTATGTCATACAGGACAAATGATGCACTATGTCATACAGGACAAATGATGCACTATGTCATACAGAACAAATGATGCACTATGTCATACAGGACAAATGATGCACTATGTCATACAGGATAAATGATGCACTATGTCATACAGGACAAACGATGCACTATGTCATACAGGACAAATGATGCACTATGTCATACAGAACAAACGCTTCATCCAACATTCAAACTTACAACTTTCAGATTAATAGTTATTTGGGGATGTCACAATGCCCCTGTAGCTCTCCGCATCCGCGAAAAATCGAACAAGTTGTAAACAGTCTGCAGTATTCCCATAGTTCACCATCTGTGCCTATGTTTGCATTTAAGCATATAACTAATAACAGCGCACATTAAAATATGATTCTTCTGTCATTGACATCTTGAATGCTCAAATTTACAATCACTAAAAAAGATCACAATACAAGCGGAAACATAGCATAGGGTATTTGTACAAAACGGACACGGAGTGCAGACAGTGGACATGGAGACAAGGAATACCGGCCATATTCAACTTTTATTCAAACCCTTAAAATGTGTTGCAAAAATAAGCATGACTCAGCAGAAAGTAAACTGTCATGGCTGCCAGCAATTGTTTAGGCAAGTTTTCAAAAAAAAAATCTTGGCACAAAAATATTTTGAATGAATAACAGCAGTTATATAGATGAACATCGAACAGCTACAAATGTGTCTATGGGACACATGGGGCTCCACTGTCTCAGAAGCTTGTTGTCCCCACTTTACTGACTTAGACCATCAAGCAGTTAAAGTAAAGTCAGGGTAGATTATTACAATGGTGTTCAATTACAAAACCCTTGATTAATCAAATCTAGCCGTTGGACACGCCCAAGTATTGATTATGAAGATGAACCAAGTAATTAGTCTTTCAGCGGGTTTTTATGCCCAAAAATGGGGCCGAAATTGGGCACCATTCACAATCACCAAAAGTATGTTTTTTTCACAAAACTAGGCTTTAAAATTCACAATTCAGGTCACTTAATATTTTCAGGTTTTTGTTTACGAATGTTGATCAGTCTGACTAACAGTATTTTTTAACTGCTATGCTATAGATTAATACACTGCTCGCCTATGGTGGACTACATGAGGTCATGTAAATCAGTATCTTTTTATTTTAAGCAAACTATGATATTCACAATTATGGGCAATTCGACGCTATTTTCACAATTCTATGGGCCCCGGCCCCATTCACAAAAGGGATGAAAAAAACACTGGTCTTTTCTTTCATCACTGAATGTAACAGCAACAAATTATGAGTGGACCATGGATACTTTTTCACAAGCGGTTTTCAGGATATACAACTGGAAAAGAGTACCATGTACCTCAGAGCATGAGGCAAAATGGTCATTGATAGTGAATACACTGAATATAGAATGGTGGAAATAATACAGGCTTAAAGAAAGTTTATCAATTAATTATCAACTAGTTATAAAAACATATGCAAATAAATCATTTGTTTCGGACAAATTTTATGCTTTAAATATCCTAAAAGCAATGATTTTAATCATCAACGACTGTGTATAAACTATGGTCAGCATTATTATCAGCGGCGTAATTTTGCTATAGTTCATGAATACATTTCAATGTAAATTCAATTTTTTTTTTAATTAAAGATCAAAATCCCAGCAATAACAGAAAAAAGAAATATCTTGAAAAAAGATGGTTGGTGCAATCTGAAGGTTAAGATTAGTTGTGCAACATAAAAAAATGGCGACATCTTACAATAGCTGGTCACTTGATTATGCAACACTATAGAGTAACTGGGCAGATGACTTCGTAGGAGATAAGATAAAAATTTCTCGGTAGTGAGATTAGTCATAGACTTAAGAGAGGATTAATATAACAGGCATGCATACGGTTCTCCACCCCCATCTCACCTTCATGAAAAACTGCATTGCTCTAGCAATAAGTTTGACGTACAATGGTGTATATCTCAAAAGTTCAGTAGAAATAGTGCCTGGATGTAGCGTATATGCCTCAACACCTGTATAATAAACATGTCAACACAGTATTTATTAAACTCCAGTTCATGGAATGAAGATTAACCTGGGCTATCGGCACCATATTTAAATGCATATACATGACTGTACACTAAGTTCACTCGGTAACAGTTTTTGTGCATGTTAACCTTTTCTTCTTGTTAGTAAAATTTCTTTGCATGAATTTTTCTTAAGGTTCGTATTTCTTCCCAGTGAAACAATCTAAAGTTTGTTTAGTCAACTTTATGTAAATTGTTAATAATTAAACACAACAGATGGAAAGATATAATCAACATAAAGAATTCAAGATCATTCTCCAAGCTTACAGTATGATGAAGGACAAACAATTTCAATTGTTGCATTTACATACTGCAAAGGCTTCAAGGGCAATTGTTGAATGAGTATGTTAGTTATATGAGTGTTCAACATTTAAAAAAAAAAATTATTAAAAAACCGGAGGACAGTTCAGCTGGTGGTAAAGCACTGGACTGCCATGAATCCAGAGGTCATAGGTTCAAGGTAAGGGTAAGGTGTTAGCTCTTCGTTATAATTTCAAAGAATATAATGCATCCAAAGACAGATTTCCTCCAACTCTGATTCATACGAGGCAGTTGTCAGTTGCCAGCAGAAAAATAAATAAGTACTGGTTGGTAGCCCAAGAACACTTGTTAGGTCATCTGACCACTGTCTAGTATCAGCATAATTTTTTTTTTTTTTTTTTTTTGATATGATGTAAAACTCCAACACCAGCATCTGAAAATAATGCACAACAACAAAGCATGGTAGGTTGCTTTAATTTTTTCCAAACAATTTGGAATGTAATTACGCAGACTATTCAGCTCAGTCATATTACTGCAATGATCTACGACAGGATAAATCAAGCAATCTAATGCTAACAAAAAATGTCAACAGGTGTACTGTCAACTACCATCAATCATTTACTGTAGAACTGGTACAATGTTCCCAGTATAGAAATGTTTTTGAATTTCACAAATTTACAAAAAATTACAAAAAATTTGCAAAAAATTAGCCAGCTTAATAACCTAGTTCACAGACATATTTTTACCTTCTACGCTAATAAATATAACAATACTCATTTCTCTGATTCGTAAACATTTTGTCTTGCAAAACCTCTGTATTACATAGTTCCCACATCTACAATACTTACCTCCCTTGTCTCTGAATTGTCGGTCATTTTGATAGGCAAATTTCCGTAAAGTTTATGGGGAATATAATGTAAACGATGATAAACTAATCCGATGTAAAAAAAGTAACTTATTCATTATGCTCATGTGGACATTTGGCTCAGTTAGTTGAAGAAAAAGTGGTTGTCACATGAAAATTCTCTTGGTATTTTCTCAATTATCACATATTTGGAAATTACTCCTATAAGGGCTTATCAGTTTTGCCTATCAAAATGGCCGACAGGTAAGAACAAGGGAGGTAAATATTGTAGATGTGGGAACTATGTGTTGCAAACGTTTTGAAAATATCTACTTATACAGTACATTTACAGCTGAGCTGTATTGTATGTAGCGTTCCACATCATAAAATAAAACATACGGACACTTTCATGACAAAATCTGTATAAGTGACGTTAGTTACGACATCAGGGCCCGTAGTCACAAACGTTTTACGACTGAATCTCAGACTTAAGACTTTAAAAGTGCAAAAAATAAATTTACAAGCATTTCGTTTTTATTATATTTAAACGGATAATTTCTTGTCTGAATATTTCTTGTTACTCACTCGACACGTTTGCCATGTTTTATCAGAATATATTGTTTAACAATAACGTAGGAACAAAATTAAAATATACCATTTTAAAGTCTAAGATTAAAGTCTAAGATTAAGTCTTAAAACGTTTGTGAATACGGGCCCAGGTATTTCCCACGAAACTTTTTGACGTAACAAACTAAGAACTTTCTCGGAAATGTTTCTTGAGGCTTCATTATTATTTATAGAATGAAATAAACGTGAAAAGGTTTTTAGTTGTGCGTTATGTTTTTTCTTTCGAAATACAAGATTTTTTAAGAATTAAAATGTAGTTCTACATTTGAGTAAAGCATTTCATTTTGTTGTTACATTTTCTTTTTTCTTGCTCATATTGGAATCGCTATAAGAAGAAAAGTAGACTGATTTTAATATTTTGGACGCAATTGAAACTAGAAATATATTATGTAGATAAGGGGTAAGTTGGTTTATTTATAAAATCACATGCGCTTTCCAGTGACGTCATCACGCATTCTAAAGCTATTTTTAGAATTGGCCCACAAGTTTAGGTAGATAAAGCATACCGGTTAGAAAATGTAAAAATCTGAAAAATAATTTTTTGTCACTTATACAGGTTTTGTTGTAAAACAGCTCATTTAGTGTTCAAAACATGAAATATATTTCAATATCACATCAAAGAATACTAACATGGATATTAAGGTCTCTTTAAAGAATAAAAAACCCTTCTTCAGCCTCAAAATGTATGTCTTGTTTTCTGTAACATACTGAATACCAGCTGAGTCAGTAAAGATCATATTTTTTTCATATGTATTTTTGTATTCATAAAGTTGTATTCAAACATAGACCATTAACATCTGACATTCAAAATGGTATGCAATATATTTGCAGCTGGCGTACAAGTTTAGCATCAGTCTGGTTACAAGAAAAATACACAATTTTTAAGGGCTTAATGTATTTCATTTTTTTCTCCAAATATTCATACCTGTTCCTTCAAGTCTTTTAGCTAACTCTCTGGTAAACAAAATATTGGCCAATTTCGAATCAAAGTAAACTGTGGCAATATTAAAATTCTTTTCCCCTTTTTCAGCTCTCATATTTTCGAAGTCGATGCCCTTACTCCATGCATGAGCCAGTGAAGATACATTAACAATTCTACTGTGTTTGGACTTCTTCAACAAATCTGAAATTATACCACACTGAGTTGATTAAGCAGTCAAGGTGCCACATGATTACTGACCATTCTTGTTTGGGTGTCATTGACGGGCGAGTCTGTGTTGATACATTGTATACAGTAAAACCTCGAAAATAAGACCACCTTTGAGACCCTTCAAACCTGTCTTCTTATTGAGGTGGTCTTAATATTGAGGTTGAATAAAGAGTTAAACAGAGAAAATGGACTTGAAAATTGTGTTCTTAAAATTTGAGGCGGTCAAATTATTCAGGTGGTCTTAAAGTGAGGTTTTACTGTATTAAGTTAATATATTGACAATATGTACTGATATTTGTGTATAAAAATAGAAAATTAAGATTTAAAAGAAGATTATCACACACAGGAAATGATGCCAAGTCAACACATACAAAGTTTGTTCAGCCCCTTGAAATGAAGTCTATTATCCTAGGCCCTGCCATTTTGTTTCGACAGGCAATCTTCATGACAAAAGTATGCTCAAATGCTAAGTCTACTGATAGTCAATGACGACAACGAAAAATATATTAGACAAAAACATCAGGTAACTCTGTACAAAATATGTATCAATATGGGATTGACACATTTGAATCAACAACTTATCGCTTTTGTTTCTATCAGTGACACTTCTACATGTTTGACAAAAAAACATCACATTTTGAGATAAATCAACAGTTATTAAGCAGGAAATTTCAATCTATTAAATGTATCTTGTCCAGCAAAGTATTTAGAACCGACATCCATAGTAAATACAGTACAACCTCTTCAGAGTGACCCTTCTCTTGAGCAACAACCTCTTTTCAAAAATGTTAGCAATTTTTCGGTACAGTATTAGTGACACTTCAACCTCTATAGGGCAACGACCTCTCAGAAACAGAAGTAATTTGCATCTCCCAAGGCGTATAGCTCTGGAGAGGTTGCAATGTAGAAATGGACTGACAATAAATAACTTCTGATTTCTACAAGCCAGTTGAGCGTATCAGTACTGATTAAATTCATCAAAATGTATAAAACATGAAATGAGCTGTATCTAATTTTTATGCACATAACAGACTTGGTTGGTCATGGAAAACCTTGAATATATCACAAGCACTTTATTCTCAATGTTTGCCGTTTTTATTATTTCATCATTCATGAAGTTTTTAATTCATGCAGTAAAACATATACCAATTGTCAAATATAGCTATAACCTAGGTTTCAACTCAACATTCACAAGACTTTTGAATTTACAGTGAAATAATTGAGCAAAATTCAGACAAACCTCACTAAGTAGTGATTTATAGTACTATAGGTTTTCTTAGAAATATCAAAGTTCATACATACAAAGCAAACAAACATGTTTTTCACAATACATTGTCACTTAGTAAGGCCAGCTAGCTCAGTTGGTAGAGCCCTAGACTATTACTGGGCAGATCCAGACTCCATAGATTATGTTCTTCCTTGACCCTGGCTACGGTCATCTCCACCACATGAGAAGAAGTTGTCAGTTGCTTGCGGAAGAGCATGTTAGAACTGGTTGCTAATTTATTCCAGACAAACTGATTAGGTCAACTGGCTGCCGTAAATGACGGAAAAAATGTTGAAAATTTGTGTAAAACCTTTTGAAAACAAACAAAAACAAACACTGTCACTTACCTAATAACAGATTTGTAAGTAGAAAATGGCCAAAATGATTAGAAGCAAACATAACTTCAAACCCCTCGTCAGTCATTGTTAGAGGCAGGCCTGAAAAAAAGAATGTATAAGAATTACTTAAGGAACAAAAGATTCTCTAACCTTTTAAAATGTTTTGCATCTAATCCTTGAGGGATCCCTTGAAAGCAAATATATATGCTTCTTGTACTTAGCAAGGATCTTTCCCTAAATAGGGTATGGGACAATACATGAGGGACTTATAAACTTTAACATAAAAACCCCTAATTTGGGTACTTAAAAGAAGCGGACCCTAATTTACATTTTTGCAGCCAAAACTAAAGTTAATACCAAAATATGTGCCATGCGATTTAAGTACAGTAATATGTAAGCATCCAAGGATTATCTTCCCCAAAATCCATGCAAAAATTGCCAATATTCATAGACATGGGTCAAGTTCACAAAACAACAGGAAAATGTCAGAGTAACAAGTGTGGTACAACTGTTTTCTTGAATAATTCTAATAATGTTTCAATGTTTTTACCAGTCACTCCAGCATTGTTCACCAATAAATCAAGTCTTGGCTCCTGGGATTGTATTGTTTCAGCAAATTTTCGAACAGACTCCATTTTACTAAGGTCACACTTCATAACTTCAACATTCTTGTTCCCCGTCTCTTCCTTAATCTTATATACAGCATCCGCCCCTTTTTCAGTATCACGACACGCCAAGATAACTCTAGCATTTCTTCTAGCAAAGTCAAGTGCTGTATAGTAGCCAATACCTGAATGGGAACACAGTTATTTGTATATCTCTCAACAAATGTAAGAAACAAGATGCATCATATTGTAGGATTAATAATTTTTAAGAAACGCAAAAGAAACTGAATAGAGACAAGTGCATTTAAAAAAGAATTATAGTCATCTCTAATCTCTTGTAATAATAGTCATGGAATATAATAATTTTGCACCAAAATCAGTATTGCCTTCACACATGAAAGTTAATATCTTTAAGGCCTGAAGAAACATTGTTAGGTTAAGGTTACTTGGCCCTACCTGTAAAAATTCAGAGTTGGGCCAAGTAACCATAACCTAACAATATTTTGTCCAGGCCTAAAAGAAATTATTGTTACAGAAAACAAGCATTGTAATCTTTCTGAATTGTCCTCAAATAAATGTACTACTGATTTGTCTTATTTACATGTTACAGCATCAAAGTCAGAAAGGAGAATACTTATGTCTGTTTTTACAACCAAATAGTATTTAAAAAAATGGTTAAAAATACCTGTATTTGCACCAGTAACTATAGCAACCTTTCCTGTAAGACTCACTGTACTTGTACATACACGCTTTAGACTAACAGTGTATATTTTTAGGATCATAAGCCCAGAGACAATGACGGCCCCAACAACCAACAATATCTGCCATATAAAATCCATTGTCACTGAAAAGAAAAACGAAACACAAATACTAAAAGGCAATTCATATTCGAACAAGATGCAGTCAGAGACTGCCACATATCCTCCGCCAAAAGAAATACTGAGGAACCTTAAGTGTACGATACAACAACAGTTGAAGAGTCCTTGATTTCTACACCATACATTATAAACTGAGAATGATAAAGGGAGACAATCTAGAAATAAGAATTGCTTGCACTGCACTCCACTTGATTGCCATATATTCATATTTTAAATCTGGGGTTGATCCTTTCAGTTAATTTTGAATTAAGGCTGCGGACAAGCATAATTTTCAATGAAAATTATGTTAAAGGGAGATAATTTTAAAAAGGAGCACAATAGAGTTAAAGTTCTTGAAGTTGATAACGCTACTACTTTTTGAATAGCAGTCAAAACGGCCCGTTGTCAAAACGGCCCGGTCAAAACGGACCGGATTTTCGGTCAAAACGGCCCCGATTGTCGGTCAAAACGGACCCGATTGTAGGTCAAAACGGCCCGCTTTATGAAAAAGATATTTACATGTTATAATAAATTCAAATAATGATAAATGTTTTGTTATCCTGTTATGAGTACATTTGAATTTGTCTATCTTTTATTTCCCGAGTAGAAGAATGATTTTTATACAAGATACATTTTATTTAATATGGTCCATAATGCCATTTTATCATGTTATGAGTACATTTGTGTTTGTTTATCTTTTATTTCCAGAGTAGAAAAAGCTTTAAGCTAGAAACATGTATTTATTATATTATACGATTTCTGGACGAAACGACCCAGATTGTCATGAAAAGATGTCGAAATAAATGTTTAATGTGTGTTTGCATACAATCTATAGTACTTGTGAGTGACTATTTATGATTGTTTGTTCAGTTACTATTGAACCGACTGCTTAAGTTGACTTTTTTGGTGTTATTATGAACACAACAGAACACAGAAGGATTTTCATGCGATGAAATCAGTAAGCTTATCAGCTGAGGCATTTAAATATTCATAAGATTTTATCAAACCTTTCATCTTATTAAATTTAAGATGCAAAACGTATAACGGCAGATGGCCGAATATAAACAAATACTATTTTCGTCATGAATCAAGTGGCAAAATATTCATACTTAATATATCAATCACCAGTGTATTGAAATTAATTAATTCTATATTTTTATAAGTATTTCCTCGTGATTATAAAAAGTTCAATTACTTCCACATTTATCTTAGAATTTCCTTATATATTGCTAAACAATACAATACAATACAAATAGTTTATTGTATAAAAACCAAACATGTTTCTGTTTCTAGTTGACCACTATAACAGTTTATGTCAGAGTCTTTCGTTTCTCGGGAGATTAATATTACGTCCGTGTTCTATTGCTAAGCTGTGTGATGACGTGCGGAATTTGGTTAGTGCTATTCTGAATCTGGTCTCTGTTATTGTATTAAGGTAGTCTTCAAAATCGAGCGAGTGTTTAAATAGACAGTAAGTATCAAGGCGAGTAGAATTATTAATTGATGAATACCAATTTTGTTTACATACAATAAATAAATTATGTAAAGAATATGATGCATGTTGCGCAATGTGTTTTTTAGTACGATTCCAATTTCCATTTTTGAAAAGATATATACCTAGGTATTTAAAGGATTCTACAATTTCAATCCTAGTATTATACAGATAAAAGTCATAATTGTTATGTTTTCGAAAATCATAATTTTTGTTGTCGTTACATTGATTTTTAAGTTCCCAGTAATACAATATAGTTTTATAGACTCTGGGTCGTGTGAGAAAACAACGGCATCGTCGGCAAATAATAAAAGGAATAGTTGTACATCATCAATAGTTAGTATACCGTTTATATTTGAGTTGATATGCGAAAGGATATCATTTAGAAAGAATAAACACAATATGCTGCTAGCAGAATCTCCCTGTTTTACACCAATCTTTGACGTTATTTGATCAGATTTCATAGACTTATAGTTAACAGATGAATTGGCCTTTTAAATACATTTAAATACATAGACTTCAAAGCGTTGATGAGCTTTGTACTAATATACATACGACGAATGACAATGATACAATTAGTTAAACATCACGAATAAATAACATCAAACATAAACCATAGATTATTATATAATGAACAGTTAATGCAATGGAGGTAATCCAGATGAAGCAAAAAACTACAGAGGTATTTCATTAAACTACATTATATCAAATATCATGTGACACGTGCTGATTAAATTACCATTACCAATTAACGACCTAATCCCCCGCATGACGCGTGCGGTTAAAGGCGTATCCAACAATATATAGAAAAATCGATACAATTTTACTAAATTACATTAAATTATTTTTTTCCAGCGGAGAGATTTTCTTACAACTTATATTATATTTCATATATTATAGTGTAACAACTCCAAGTTTTATGGGGGAAAATTGCTCAGAAACACGAGGTCAGCTCCACAATTTTTAATCCCACAGTATTTAATAATATCCCCAACACACAATAACGGACTGAGTGATTCGTTACTTGTGTTGTATATGCTTTTATTTATCGTCGCCACCGGTTTCCCACATGGGCGACGCCTCCGGAAGAATGTTAGTCATATTAGATTTTGGAGGATAGTGCATGATACAGAAGATACCCCAGTTCCAGAAGCACCCCTGGTTCTTTTACGTGCTCGATGTAAAGCATCATACACGGGACCTCGGTTTTTAAAGTCTCGTCCGAAAGACTGTTAGTACGGTCAGTGATGGAGCGGGGAATCGAACCAGCGATCCCTGGATTACAAGTCCAGCGTTTTACCACTGGACCACTGATCCGCTACATTCGTTACTTCATAATGACAATGTCTTTTATACTCTGTCCAACTAATCCTTAAATATAACTACACTCAACAAAAGTCCTAATCGGCCAGTTTATATTGTATTATTATTTTTCTAATAATGCATGTATTCACACAAAATTTCACATACCGATATTTGAACAGGTAATGCAGCGAATTATTGATTTTTTTTAGCCGGCTCGCTATGAAATTAATCGTATTAGGCGTATTGACGTTTATAGCACGTTTTGCACTGAAGAAGAACGCGCCAGAGCCGTCAGAATGATACAGGCCGGAACTCATTTACGACAGGTGGGTTTTATTTTTTGAAATTTCATAAGAATATTGACATTATTTGTTTGTAGCCATTATATTGGTGGCTATTGCCGTTTTCGACTTATTTCAGGTGGCAAGAACCTTCAATCGGCGGCTATCCACCATACAAGCTCTTTGGGTGAAATTCAATGTCAATATTCTTATGAAATTTCAAAAAATAAACCCACCTGTCGTAAATGAGTTCCGGCCTGTATCATTCCGACGGCTCTGGCGCGTTCTTCTTCAGTCATTCTCACCATGTTTTGTGTTTTTCAAAAAGGATTTTCATCAGCAATGACAAAAGTGTACACGAACACGTGCAAATATGTGTCCATGCCCCGCATGTGCAAAACGTGCTATAAACGTCAATACGCCTAATACGATTAATTTCATAGCGAGCCGGCTAAAAAAAATCAATAATTCGCTGCATTACCTGTTCAAATATCGGTATGTGAAATTTTGTGTGAATACATGTATTATAAGAAAAATAATAATACAATATAAACTGGCCGATTAGGACTTTTGTTGAGTGTAGATCCCAATGTAAAGATAAATCCACATGCTCCTGTATACTAGGTCCTAAGTTTTCTTTAACTCCAAATTTGCCACAAGTATATGAGAGTCACTGTCTGAATGAAAATATGAAATAAAAATAATTTCAAATGGGAGAGTTTTAAATGTCAATGACTTTTCTTTTTTAATAGAAAAGTAATTGGTGTTTTAATGAGTATCGTATATGTTATAGAATAGTAAATATTCATACCATTTTTTTAATCCTAATTCATATTCATACTCAAAAAGAAGTTCTATCAAAGTAACCTTATTCTTAAATAATGCATGCCATAACAATATTACACAAGTTAGAGAGTTTTAAATGACATTTTGGAACATATTAAATAAAATGATTCTTGTATAAATATCATTTTCTACTCGGAAATAAAAGATAAACAAACACAAATGTACTTCATAACAGGATAACAAAACATTTATCATTATTTGAATTTATTATAACATGTAAATATCTTTTTCATAAAGCGGGCCGTTTTGACCGACAATCGGGTCTGTTTTGACCGACAATCGGGGCCGTTTTGACCGAACATCCGGTCCGTTTTGACCGGGCCGTTTTGACAACGGGCCGTTTTGACTGCATACCTACTTTTTGAGTTATGCTCCGGACAAGGTCTGTGACGGACACAAATTGAGTATGATAAAGGGAGGTAATTCAAAGACAAGACAAGCTAGATAATAATTATACAAAAAATCGGACATAAAAACGCCTCACAAGGGACATCCAGCGCAATTCTTGTCCAGTATATTACATGTATCTCACATGCAAGGATATTTTAGCGGTAATACAAAGTATCCATATTCAAACTATGTCATAGCAGCGAAAAACCACACTAATTAACCATAAATAGCATTACAATGGAGAAGAGGGCCTAAGATTTAGAAGCCTGTCCGAATTTTTCACCGTTCGAGTACTGCTACATTTATAAAGTCGATGTTGACATACGGATCATATGCAACATGATCAAGCAAATCTTGCGAGTTCATTAAAAAAAATAACCAATAACTAACAGTTAAAGACGCTAGGGATCATAATGTTATTCACCTTTAAGGACATAAACTCGACAAAACTAAGTTAACGTTGTGTTGTTGTTGTTACCGTTCAAAGGTCAAGAGCTTATATCACGAAAAAGAAAGAAAGAGGTTACTAACAAAAATAATGAGGAAAACGATGTTATATTTCAAGAAAATTTTAGCTACTAAAGATGTATCTGCGACGATACATAATGATCAAAATGTTCATCCTTTAAATTATTTTGTTTACATTTAGTTGGTGGTGTAAGCGGCATGTCTGTATGCGTTGCAAAATAAATCCACTTGGCTTTTTACTGTCAATTTCTCGAATTACCTGAAAGTTTTGGTCGAATATGTTTTAGTTGCCTTCACAAGATGGGTAACCAAGGTTCGGGTCAACAAGGAAGGGGTGAGTTCACTGGAAGAAACAATTTTTTATTCAATTTCAAATTTTCATACATTCTGATTGAAATACCAGATGATCATCTGGCACTGTGTGACCTCTTATGTTTTCATTTCACCATGTTCTGATTTTTGTCATGATTTTGTGTACAATTGTGTACAGACACTCCTCATGATGCAATGATGTTGTTCTATCAATCACTAGAATGTCGTACATCATACATACATGTGTGTTAAACGTTTGGTTCATCCAGTTGGCATCCCAGAAGGAAAAAAATAGTGTCTTGGCTCTTGCCCACCATTTTCTTCAGTGTAACCGTCCCTGCGTCCAGTAAAGGTATTTGAGGCTATCATTTTGTAACGTTTTGCAATTTGGTTCCCCGTGTGCAGGCAATGTGATACGGTGGGCAAGGGATACAATACAAAACGTTCGCCACTGATAGCCGTTACTGAACGCAGGGCTGGTGTCCGCATACTGGTTACTAGTACCACGGTCATACAAAACATGTACAAAACAGGCTGATATCGGTGAAACAATAAGAAGAAATAATTTACCCACAATCATTAGCGCGCAATGTATTGTACCCACACCAATCGTTGAATTGAAATTTCATCTGATTAAACGACGATCGTTCAGTTTTACAACTCAGTATTGAACCAAAAAATACATTCAAGCAAACAACAAGATAAACACAAAATATATAAATACCATCAAGAAATATATTAAAGCTGTTGTACACATGACAATTACGGCGGTTCAAATTGTCAACTTCTCTGAATTCAGAATCAAGAATCTGTACGTACCCAATTTTTTACTGCTAATTGGAATACCTCGGTTATTATTATTGATCATTTTGTAGAATTGTACGTGGTGTTTCGATCGTTTGATCTCGAAAGAAAATCTCCATGCTCACCAGAGTTCAAACAAGTCTAAATTCATATACCAGTCTGTTTCGAATCTATGGTTTATATGTCCGTGCTAGTACAACTACTTTTGGCAATAACTGTATCAGGTGCTGAGTCAAACTGCACATGCGCACTGCATTGTTTACAATTCCGTAAATTTAAGAGTAAGTGAAAAGCAAAAGCAGCAGAGTTTAACACAGATTAGAAAATTCCATGATAAGTGTCCGCGTACTGTTCCAGTCTGTCTATATCTTAGTGGGACATTGGCTCTACTCTGTTTTGCTCAAGTATTTTTTAAGTTAAAATGCTATGTTTTCAAGCATATTTTTTCAATATCATGGTGTGGCAGATCTATCTGCATCACTCTATTTAAGCTTTATTAGATTGTATGTGAAACACAACTTAGAAAGATAACATGGGGTATACAGAATACAAGTACTATTGAAAATATTGACTGTTTTTGTTATGTTTCTTATGAACACGGCATGACGTCGTACACATCATCACCGTAAAGCTACTGTCACATGATTTGCATAAATTTGCAGAAAAGTAAACATTTCAGGCATAACATCCTTGACATTTTTTTCCTTCAGATTTGTGCTTTAAGGACTAATTGGTAAAGACACCATTTCGTCTTACCAAGAAGTGCTTATAAATAGTTTGTATGTAGATAAAAATTGCTATTTTTTTCCTTGTTATGCCATATTTTCTCGAAAAGCATGTTTGTGCATCTTCTTTGACATCAGTTGTCTCACTACCGGTTGATTCAGGTTGATCAGCGGTGACTTGCTTCAAATGAGCATCAAAGTGAACATTACTTCGCCCTAAATATTGAACTTTGCCGATGAATGTTAACAGCTTGGTAACTAATACACTCCGCCAATCAAGATTTGCATATATTCCACAACTGGGCATTGACTTGCCTTGATTATCGGTGTAGTAACTGCGATATGACACTGCCTCGGGGCGTGTCTAAATCCAAGAATAACTAACAGTGGGAGAAATATAGGGTACATTAAAGGAACTGGCACTGTGGAATCTGTTATCAATCTATTTTATGTATATATATATTTGTAATTTAAAAATGCCTTTCGAGGCTAACATAAATTGTTTATTTTTATTGTCAGCTATGTCTTTTTACTCAGAATATTAGCTATTCAGACCAGTATCCATGTACTGACTGGTCTATCCATTGTGACTGTGTTGGACAAAGGTATAACTCAAATTCTGCTATTTCTTTCATTATCATGTTAACCTAAATATTGATTATAGAGTTGTTGTATACAACCTATTTACAGCGAGTTAAAATGATATCACATGATTTAAACTAACTTCCTACCCTATACCCAATTTAATGGATAAATTGATAATGAAGGCCTTATCGAAGTGGATGTATAGTCTAATACATCCACTTCGATAAGGCCTTCATTATCGATTTATCTATATCTATTAGATGGTACAATGTAGTCCAAGAAAAAAATGATCATTCCAGGTCCGGGTTGTGTAAAACTTCTCAAATTGAAATATTTAAGTCAAGCCATTGATAGTGGTGCTTAAAAGTACAGTAATATCTCACTTAAAGACCACCTCAATAGTAAGACCACCTCAAAAGTAAGAACTCAATTTACAAGTCCATTTTTACTAATTTCTTTATTCAACCTCAATATTAAGATCAGCTTTCAGGGGTCCCAAGGGTGGTCTTATTATTGAGGTTTTACTGTAGAATGCTTAAAAGTTACTGAGTGTATAGATCTAGTTCTCTTACCTGCTCTGTTTATGTATTCTTTATGACTCATATGAGTTCTTCAACGCAGAAAATTAATTCTTGGAAAATTTTATCGAATAGAAAAACTGTATTGGCCCATTAGAGCAAATTACAAGTTTGTGTCACAATTTTGGCTCTTCTGTGTTGACATAGGGTTCTTTGTTGGTGTAAGTGATCAACTTAAACAACAGTGGTATATGCATGATTATACTTTTATAGATGATTATGCACGTATACATAACATTATGTCTGTTCATGGCAATATGTTGTGTACATGACGGGTATGTCAAAAATGACAGCTGACTCAATTGTTAATTATATTGATTGACAGATGAGGACCGGTCAATTAGTAACAATAATAGTGGATAATATCCTAACAAACATGGCAAGCTCATTTATTGATCACCTTTGGCTTGTTTGCTAAATGATTCTTTTCAGATAATGGAGATGATACTCCTACCATTGTTTCTCGGAAATATGATGTTCATTATATGTGCCCATTGTAGGAAATTTTATTTCATTTTTGAGAAAAAAATTCAAGTTGATTGAGGTCTTAGAGTCTCCTTTTACAAGAGACACATTAATTATTTGAAGGAAACAATGCCTGCTACTGTATTAAATATTTATTACTTGATCAATGAGAAACTAATTGTGTCAGTTTTATTTTAGGATGGCATATTCAGTTTCCCCCTATGTAGGAGTTACATGTTTATTGTTGTGTTTCTGTTGATACTTGGGTACTGTTGGACACCCATTTTAGCTATTAAACAACAATGACTGTTCATTATCATTTGTAAAAACTCAGGATGGTGTGTGATATATCTTTCCTAATACCATCAAATACTGGAGCTTATTTCCAAAAACAGAATTCTCTGATCTAAAAATAATACGGACTGGTGAAGGAAAATCGTGTAATACATTTCAATGCTGGTAGTGATTAATTACTGTAGTTGATTACTTGCCTATCTAAGTCTAAATGTCCTTCCTTGTCTATTAATTTGAGTTAATGCTACTTAACAGTAGAATTTCTTTCCTTTTATGTAAATCATATTACTTAGCTGCTACAGCAATTTGTTTTGCCCATTTGAGAATCGGTCCGGTTGAATAGGGGATCAAGATTGGAACCTGACTAAATTTCCGGTTTAAAGGGGTTTTGAGAACCGGACAAGATTCAGAACATTTGTTTTCAAACGGGGGCATTTGGATCTATATTTTGTTTAGTACTTTAAATCTGAATGTGAAAATCTGACATGTATATACATATAATACATTAATAAACTTCTATTCATTTCAATATCGAAATTGCAGAATTAATGATCATTTAAGCAATCTGTATTTAATTACTTTGATGAATTGAACTTTGTCATTGTACGACAGTTCAGTACATGATGTGATCTGTACGTTTTCGCTTAAAGATATGATTTCATTATCAAAAACAAGTTCAATGTTTGCAATTATCAATTATTCATAGTAGTAGTATCTTTATTTTCATCTCATCATTGCACATGCACAATATCCCATACTATATAAAAATAACATTGAAAACAGCACAATGCCATTCCATACGGAATTATAAGAGATGGACAATAACATATTTAAAAAAAAAACATTTAACATAATCTGAGCACAATGCTCCAGTATCATGGAAGTAAAATTATACTAACTATACAAGTTTAAAGATATGAATGCTATAAGGAAAGTAAGTTGTTTAAAACAATAAATAATAATAATAACCTGTATATACATGTACTTTTAAAAAGACTTTATCTACAAAGTAAAAAACGACGTCTATCTAAAATATTACGACAGGTTTTGGCACAATATCTAATCAATGTTGAATCTTGGTTGGAAAACAGTAAAACATATTTTTCAGAATCCTGCAAATCCCTAAATGACTCGGTAAACAGTACCGCTTTAGAGTTTAATTCTTCTCTTAAATCTTCATGAACATAACAATTTAACATAACATGTTTCATATGATGTACAACATTTGTCCATAATGTCAAATACCACAGGGGTCATAAATTAAACAAAGAACCTGTGAAAACACAGTCAATAAACTCTTCAATTATCAAGTATCATTAATTAGTTTCTTGTCATTATCAATTAAGACCAATCATGACAGACAGAATGATGCTCTAGCTAAACTCCAATTAGGTGTGAAATGTTAAAAACAATATTGATTGACTTCATTTACTGTATTCTTTTTTTATTTGTTTAATCGAGTTTGCATTTGAAAATCATTTCTTCTGATACTCACAGAGCTGTGTTTCAAACTCTTCCGTCAAAATGTAAAAATATATATTCAGACTTTATTCTTGTCCGGTTTAAAGGGCTGATTTATAATGGAAATATCCATTTTGGGCCAATATTCTTGTCTGGTTTCCTGAATTAAGGGGTCGCCTGATTAAAGGGGTGATTTATTTTGTAAAAAAGTTTGGATTTGTCCCGTTTAAAGGGGTTCCAGTGTATATGGTACAGATATCAGGCCTTTTTATGTATATTCGCTCCATTCACCAAAGAGTAAAGTATATATTTCTCCCCACGATTTGGTCAAATTTCCCCATCATGTGGACCTCCTCGCTCAATATATATTGGCTCTTATGTGTATGTTTTTGCTGTCTAAGAAACAAACAATCTTTAAAACATAAAAAGAAATGAAAAAAGGGATTCACCTACCTCCCTGCCCAAAACTGTGTGTGTACACTCAACAAAATTCCTAATCAGCCAGTTTATATTGTATTATTATTTTTCTAATATTATGCATGTATTCACACAAAATTTCACATACCGATATTTGAACAGGTAATGCAGCGAATTATTGATTGTTTTTAGCCGGCTCGCTATGAAATTAATCGTATTAGGCGTATTGACGTTTATAGCACGTTTTGTACGTGCGGGGCATGGACACAAAACACGGTGAGAATGACTGTAGAAGAACGCGCCCGAGCCGTCGGAATGATACAGGCCGGAACTCATTTACGACAGGTGGGTTTTATTTTTTGAAATTTCATAAGAATATTGACATTATTTGTTTGTAGCCATTATATTGGAGGTTATTTCCGTTTTCAACTTATTTCAGGTGGCAAGAACCTTAAATCGGCGGTTATCCATCATACAAGCTCTTTGAGTGAAATTCAATGTCAATATTCTTATGAAATTTCAAAAAATAAAACCCACCTGTCGTAAATGACCGTGGCTCGGGCGCGTTCTTCTTCAGTCATTCTCACCATGTTTTGTGTTTTTCAAAAAGGATTTTCATCAGCAATGACAAAAGTGTACACTAACACGTGCAAATATGTGTCCATGCCCCGCACGTACAAAACGTGCTATAAACGTCAATTCCCCTAATACGATTAAATTCATAGCGAGCCGGCTAAAAAAAATCAATAATTCGCTACAATACCTGTTCAAATATCGGTATGTGAAATTTTGTGTGAATACATGCATTATTAGAAAAATAATAATACAATATAAACTGGCTGATTAGGAATTTTGTTGAGTGTATAGGTATTGGTACATAATTTAAGATAATTTTACTACCTGTGCCTTAATTTTCAATTGGGAAAGTAGGCGCGATGAAATCCCAAATTTAGGAAAATAAGTTAATGATTGTTTTGCTTATAAAAATAACTTTTCAGCTGTGGCTGGTACGTGTTTGTTACTTTGTTATATATATATATAAGGTGATGTAAGAGCAAAGATTCTTTTATAGAAGGTTAAATACACAAAAACATGACTTAGAGGGGGAAATTGAACAAAGAATTAGGGAAAAAATGATGTTTTTTTGGGGGGAAAATTGACACTTTTTGATAAGGGGAATTAAACAGCCTATATTTTGCAGTAAAATTAACATAAAAACTCAGGGCATATAGTCAAGCGAATTGTGAGAATGACCTAAACTTAATAGGTTTTTGTCATCAGTTTAAACATGTAATCCCATTTCAGTGTTGTTGTTTTATTTCACTAAAATTATAATCATGTTACTTAGATGATATCATATAACACTGCCAGTGTCCTGTATCAGTGTTTAATCTGTTGAGTTGGTAAGTTTTTATCTTATGTATACATTTACATAATACATAATTTCTTGCAAAGCCCTAAAATTTACTCTTCAGTGAAACTCAGGTTACGTATATTATTATAAAGTTCTATGTTTTCATGACATGTAAACATGTTGCTTTGCCAGGTTGTTAGAACTCTGTCTGGAGAAAATATACCTGCTGCAAACATAATTTTCTGTTCATAATCCTACATGATATTCCTGGGGTATACTTAAGTATGCACCTGTATTCTATCGGAAAGCTACAGGAGTCAATTATTAGCTAGCAATCTGTAGAGATATTTCGATACTACACATTGTAACTGAAATAACACACCTTGAGCTGAAATAAACCTTCCTCTTTATCTCTTTGTCTGTATAGAAACTGATTTATTTTTTTATATTTTTTTTCCAGATCATTTTAAGGAAAGTCAAATTTTAATGTTTACTGCAGGAAGTTTATTTGTCTGAAGTGATGTACTTATAAATGTCTTTGTTGATGTTCTCTGTAATGTTTGATATTAGTTTGGACATGTTCGCTGTGTGATTTCGATCATTATATAAATGCTGCTTATAACATTTAAAAAATATTGGTTCCATTTCCAAACCACCGAAATTGGTCTGACTCAAGTAAAATGTATCGTTTAAATAGCTCTAGATTTATTTCTTGTGTAAAAATTATAACGTTACAGTGCTCTAGAAATCCACCAGGCTGACATCCCAGAATGAATCGGGGTTCCAACAGTCGAGTTGAAGTTAGTCCCGGAAAAGTCTCCGCCAGTTTTTAAAGCTAACCAACATCAGCAATTGTTTAGTTGTAAGTCAACCCTTAGAATCCAACATTAACACATACATATCATTATCAATTTTAGATTGTGTAGCCGTTGCTGTGTTACATATGTTTATTTGTTACTAATTTGACCAATATTCTCAGACAACTACCCCCTCCTATAATGTTGAACATGTCAAATTTTACATTTCCATTAGTCCGGGACAAGTGTCTTTAAAAAAGATACTAGAGCCCTGAAAAATATATAAAAAATATTTACCTACATTCCCACCCAATAAATGGGGGGGGGGGTGTATTGCCAAAACAAACAAGAATGACCTGCTCCATGGACTCCATCTCATATTTCTCTGCATGTGATAGCAAATGCATCAATTGAATGATTCAAATGTTGTCTGTTTGGTTAACACTGATTTTTTGATAGGTGTACAATTCGGTGTCACTAAAATTTACTACTTTTCAAAATTCTTATTAAAACATTTATTATTGCCAAGTCTTTGCTTAGGTCCAAAATTAATGAAATCTAAAATATGTCAAATCATTTTTTGAATTTTTTTTTGTAAATTTGCTTGGTGATATTGTCTGTGGACCATGGTAGATGGTTTGAATTTGAGCTCTGAGAAATTGAAGGGAAGTATACAATAGAAATGAAGATTTTTTGTTTCTTTATTCTAATAATTATCAGTATTCTGTCTGTATTTGCTGATAAGAGTATAAAGGTGTACCAAGTACAATGTACGTTAACAACAGTCATGACATGAGACTGAGGTCATCTGTATGTATACCTTAGGTATTACAATTACAGTGTTGGGTATAAATTACTCATTGTGAGTGAGTCAATTTGTTGGCTGCATACCCAAGTTTCCTGGAATCATCATAATAAATGTTATACTCTTTTGTTTTCCCCTCAGTTTGTTCATGTAGGTTTGGTGCCTGTTTTGACTCACTCACCGTGGCTTTTATCAGTCAGTCTGTACTGATTCCACTTGTAGCTTTGCTAATGGTGTGGATGTATGCACTGCAATACCTTCCAATGAATAATGGTTATGGCTTAAAATGTCTGTTTCTGGTAACCTGTCACTGACCTTAATGCTCCCCCCCCCCCCCCCCCGAAGCGCTAATTTTTTTACAGCTAAAAAGTGTGAAAGTCACAAATCAGGGACATAGATTCCTATAGGCTGTGCATGTACACTTTTTCTCAAAAAAAAATTAAATCGCTGTTTTTGCTGTTATTGTAAGCATATTTAACGGAACAAAATATATACACCAAAACGCATCTCTTGACAATTTAGCTACAAAATCTTTTTCAGGGAACCATGCCAACAGATCCCCTAAAGCTAAACCTGCACATCGATTTCAGCTAAGCTACGTCCCTGCATGTAGCAATATCTATCCTCATACAAATGTATGAAAAAAAGATGTATACATTTTTGTATTTATATATATGTGGAAATACATCCTTACAATTTCTTTCCTACTGACATAAATGTTTTCAGCGTGTTACTTAAGAAGCAGACATTGTTTTCAGGGCCTTAATTATACCTTGTTTGCTAGAGTAAGATAGAGAATAAATACAATTTGGATGAAATTGAATTAACTGATAACATATTTTACTAGTTAAACTAGAATTTAATGTTTTTGAACTGAATTGTTTTAAGTGTTGCACTGGTATCTGCTTCCACAATATTTATTGATTTGCTGTTTTTTAATTAATCTTTATGTCATAAATTCAAAGGTAAATTCACCAGTTTTTGGAATTGTTTGTTTTTGTACTTTTCCTTGAACTTGAATAATGCGCAGAAACATTGCTATGTGATAATTATTATACACCTGGTGTTCAAAGAACGGGACGTATTATGGGAACACACGTGGCGGGCTGTCGGGCGGCGTCCACATGTTGTCAGCTCTCTATGTCAAAGAGTTTTCATCCGATCTTTACCAAACTTGGTGAAAATGTTTGTGGGCATAATTTCTCGGCCAAGTAAGATAACCAGCCACATCGCCCCCGGCACTTCTGAATTATGGCCCTTGAATTATCCAAAATTGGTCAAATTAGCCTTGTCCGCTCTTTAAGTCTGAGAGTTTTCATCTGATCTTTACCAAACTTGGTGAAAATGTTTGTGGGCATAATATCTCAGCCATATCGCTCAGGTCACTCGGGAGTTATCACTCTTTGATTTTAGAAATTACCTAAAATTTGTCTTGTTTTAACTCGGAGCTCTAACTTATGACGGGTGTATTTTGTGACAGTTTGCCACTCTTGTATTCTAATGTATTTATACCATGTATATTAAAATAAAATTAACGATTTCCTGCTTTTATTTGATCCAACTAATGAAGGAAGTATTAAATACAGGAGAGAGGGGGATAACCAGATAGCTATATGCAGGGATTTCCCTGACGCAGAAATCTTGAGTCCCTGAATCCCTTTTCTTTATTCTAGGAACTCCCATTTTCCACTTACTGTGCATCTCTGTGACCCCTAAATAAACTTTTGTCAAGTATTACTATAAACTGCATATCTGGGACCCTACAAATTAACTAAGAACCCCCAATTTGTAAAAAACGAGGGTCCATGGCCATGGCCGTAAATTGCCTCCCTTGAAAAAAATTTTGGACCCTTTTTAGACAAAAAATGATTTTTTTTCAGCCCGCAATAGGAGGCAACTGCCTACATGCCTCCATGTAATTTACGGCCCTGATGGCTTCATGGCGTTCCATAATGTGAATAAAGTTTAAAAGTCTTTGTTTGGCATTTTGATAGTCTAAACTGCTGTCTCATGTACATTGATGTGGTTCATAATAAATATGATTGTCGGCAAAATAATGATTTACATGGGATTCACGACACTTGGTCATATGGGCTGCGGATGTCCTTAAAAGTATTAAAAAGGGGTCAGTTTGTTTGTATAATATTCAAAAATAAATAACAAAACAGGTAACTGAAAATAATAAGCCAGTGATTTTTGTGCATTTTCATTGAACACAAGTACACCGAACAGCAATATAAACGCAACGGTTGGGGAAACACATATAATTCGAAAATAAACAATTCAAATGATGAATAACGAGTTTATTTCATTTCATTGGTACCTTACCTACATACTGTGTAAATTTCATTAAAATATATCAACAAATAACCCCGATTTCATTATGTCAAAGTTCATTACCCACAAGTTCAATTTTCACACATTGTCAATATCTCGTGTATCCTCTATTTGCCTGAATACAAGCAACGCATCTACGTCTCATGGAGCCAATTACCTTCGCGATATCGTTCTGTGGAATATTGTTCCACTCTTGGACAAGAGCCTGACGTAACTGTTGAAGGTTGTTCGGTTGTGGTTGACGTGCATACACCCGTGTTTTGAGCTCCGCCCAGATGTTCTCTATCGGTGCCAGGTCTGGCGACAAGGACGGCCAGTCCTGGGGTGCGTTTTATCAAATATTAGCGATGCGATGTCATAAAATCGCAGATCGCTTTCATTTGCGAGTTCATTTGCGATTACCGCTATTTGCGTTTTATCAACACCATCGCAAGTCAATTAAAGCCGATCGCAAAATTCCTTTTCGCCACTTAGAAAAAGGAGACACCGTCTCCTAAATGACGTCACAGAGCGCACCTGTTTTCGCATTATGTCAAACAGACATGTCGAGAAGCTCGAATTTTACACTTGTAGAGCTTTCAACCACTCCTCTGACATTACAGAGATGAAAAACGCCGTGTTGACGGCTGCTTCTCACAAGATGGCCTCTCAACTCCCCGCCCAACTACGTCATCTCCCGCGGTTTTTGCATAGATAAAACCCACATGAACCGTTCTGTGACTAAGACCGGAATCCAAGGTCACTACAATTTTGTAAACAAATGTTATTTGTGAATGCTCCCCCTTTGCAAAAATTTGCATGCGAGTTATTCGCTTACTGTTTACTTTTAACACTTATCATTTTTATGATTACATGTATGTCGGTCATTTTTGCGATGAAATCAGTGGTTTGCGAGTGCCAGAACCCAGTCGCTAATATTTGCGATTTTAGACAGGCTAACAGGTGCCCTCGCAACTTTGCGAATTTTAATAAAACGCGATTTGCGATTTTGCGATTATCAGCTGCGATTTGCGATGCGACTGTTGATAAAACGCCCCCCAGGACATTAACATTATTGTTTCCTAGAAAGTTAGTTGTTAGATTCGCCGTGTGAGGTCTTGCATTATCATGCTGGTATATGCCACTGCGTAGGTTCTGTCGCATATACGGGATCACTTCCGGTTGCAGAACGTCATTTACGTACCTATGGGTGTTGACGTTGCCGTTGAGAATTAATAGATTAGTACGTCCAAATTGGGACATACCAGCCCAGATGTGCACGCTTCCACCACCCCACCGGTCATCCTCTGTACACACTAATCTGCTACTCGCTCACCACGTGCGCGCCTTACACGTACACGTCCATCCAGCCGGTTGACGTTGACCTTGGATTCGTCCGAAAATAGCACTTGACCCCATTGCCTGTGGGTAAATCGTAGATGTCTCGTAGCCCAGTTTAAACGCCCCTGCCGATGTCTAGCAGTGAGAATCAATCCTTTCTTCAGGCGTCTAGCCTTGAAACCAATAGCATATAGCCGACGGCGTATCGTATCAGCGCTGACGTTACGTCTACAATGAACAAATATGCAATTAGTACAAGTACATGCACATTACGTTATGTGTATCATTGTATGAAGTAGTGCACCGAATCGCATATGAAATATTATTAATATGACTTCATTGCGTTATTTGTTTAATTGATACCAACAAGGTTGATACATATAACTGGTTATTTATTTAAAATAAAGAATGATTGCAATGTTAATGTTTTGTACATGTATATGAGACTCACCCATTAATCCGAATAGTATTCCTGGCGGTAGTTGTGGCTTTGAGGAATCTGTCCTGACGGTGGGCAGTTTGCACCTGTGCGACTTGTGCCGGTGTTGTCACTTTGGGACGTCCTGTCCTTGGTCGATCCTGAACTTTACCAGTTTGTAATACACGTTGATGGAGTCTTACAATCGTCGAAGCATGACAACCTAATGCTACAGCTATACGTCTCGTGGACATTCCGGCATGTAGCATTCCGACAGCCTGATTTCGCAAATTATCCGAAGTCGTGGCATTGCAAAAGACTATTTATGTCATCTAAAAATCTTTTGGGGTGTTTTTTTAATTGTTACATCGTAACAGGTCACGAAATAAGCGATTTTTTAAAAATCATTTACTTTCTTTCAGCGCGCACGTGCAAAACGTGCTTTTCGTATTGTTGACAGTCAGGTGTCACGGTACGATGATTTCAATAAATTTTAGTGGCATAGTAAAACTTTACATTGTATAAATACGTTTGGGTTGGTAAAATATATTTACGGTGGAAATATTAAAAAAACAAGCGTTGCTTGTATTCAGGCCAATGGAGGATACACGAGATATTGACAATGTGTGAAAATTGAACTTGTGGGTAATGAACTTTGACATAATGAAATCGGGGTTATTTGTTGATATATTTTAATGAAATTTACACAGTATGTAGGTAAGGTACAAATGAAATGAAATAAACTCGTTATTCATCATTTGAATTGTTTATTTTCGAATTATATGTGTTTCCCCAACCGTTGCGTTTATATTGCTGTTCGGTGTATAATTTAATGGAGGTGTTGTATTTGTCTGCCGATCAAAATATATTTATTAATTTATTGTTGTGAAAAGATTGTGCATGTTTTATTTCTTGATTGCTTCACTTGTGGCAAATATTGATTATACCAATTAACTTTACTGTCCCGAGTGTTAATTGCATGTATTTCTATCACTTGATCTCTTAATGAAGCTTATTTCTTTTGATTTGAAGAATAGTTTTGTTTTGAATAATTTTGGATGGTTATTTAACTTGTCTGTGGGTTGAAAGTTCATAACCTTTTATATTGAAGTTTTTTGAACTTGATAACACAGTATTTGGCTGGAGTTTTAGTACATTTTGTCAATAGGTTACAGAATAATTAATTCAGTATGTGCTGTACCAGGGATGGGAATTGTGGTTTATCTTATACTAAATAATATCCCTATGAAATTTTTTCTGCTTACCACAAACAAAACTTTTAGGCTGATAGTTTCTTTATGATAGGTATATATGGTGCTTGTGTTTATTTTTCTCCGAGTTGGTATGTAAGGTAATTCTGCAGGTTCTAAGTTGTGATGTGTAGATAGGCCGAGAGCAATTCTCACAGACTTGTAAATCTCATGTACTGGCTTCCAGGTAACTGGATGGAAAATATGTTTTTGCTGAGGATAATGTTGCTTGGATGAGAATTTTCTGTGTACGCGTGTGTTTTAAATATGTGTTAATGGATTAAAGTTTTGTATTGCCGTGTTGTGATGGGTATTTACAGTCTGGAAAGTGTTGTACTCGATAAAATGACTTATTCCAAACGTCGCAATTCCTGTCCACCTCAAGCATTTGGTTATGCCAATGGACAAGATTGGCAAAGTTTGCTTGCACAACATGGCAGATTTCTGCAGAATTCTGTATGGAATAATCATTTATACAGCAGTAAGTACAGACTGTAAAGAACAAAGATCTAAAATGTTGTTAATGTATTGCATAGATATGCTAGACAATTTATCTAATTCCTCTTGAAGTAGTGTATTGTACTGTATTGTTATACCATTATTATCAGTTTCTTTGTGTCAAGGATGCCTCTAGAAATTGTGCCATGAAACTTGCGTAGGCAGCATTCTAAGTTGAATAGGTACAATTGGATGTGTTTCGACTGTACATACTTTTGCTTTAATTTTGTGGTATGTATTAGTTAAATGACTTTGAACAAAGTTTACCAGAATTTACTCCCCTTCATTGATAAAATACTTCTTAATCATTTATATAAACGTAAAGAAAGCAATACCATAACATTAGCACAAAAAGCTATGTGTGAGCTTTGTCAATTTGGTCTCTTTGTGCATTGAGATTCTTCTGTATTGGTCTATCAGGTATACATGATGGGTATGGTGTTGTTGTGGATTTCGGTGCATTCTTGTTTCATTATATGAGTCTCTAACCTGTCAGTCAAAATTTAGCTATGACTAGTTACAGTTCTAATGTGTTGTGTAAGCCGTGGTTGTCATTGTACATGTCTTGTGTAATTTTAATATATATCATCAATAATTTTATGTTTATGGACAACTGTTATTATGTCAGTGGAGGGTGGCATCAGTACATCTACTGCCATGGTGGAAAGTGGCATCAGTTCATCTACTGCCATGGTGGAGGGTGGCATCAGTTCATCTACTGCCATGGTGGGGGGTGGCATCAGTACATCTACTGTCATGGTGGAGGGTGGCATCAGTTCATCTACTGCTATGGTGGAGAGTGGCATCTGTACATCTACTGCCATGGTGGAGAGTGGCATCAGTACATCTACTGCCATGGTGGAGTGTGGCATCAGTACATCTACTTCCATGGTGGAGGGTGGCATCAGTACATCTACTGCCATGGTGGAGAGTGGCATCTGTACATCTACTGCCATGGTGGAGAGTGGCATCAGTACATCTACTGCTATGGTGGAGAGTAGCATCAGTAAATCTACTGCCATGGTGGAGAGTGGGATCAGTACATCTACTGCCATGGTGGAGAGTGGGATCAGTACATCTACTGCTATGGTGGAGAGTGGCATCAGTACATTACTGCCATGGTGTAGGGTGGCATCAGTACATCTACTGCCATGGTGGAGAGTGGCATCAGTACATCTACTGCCATGGTGGAGTGTGGCATCAGTTCATCTACTGCCATGGTGGAGGGTGGCATCAGTACATCTACTGCCATGGTGGAGGGTGGCATCAGTACATCTACTGCCATGGTGGAGAGTGGCACCAGTACATCTACTGCCATGGTGGAGTGTGGCATCAGTACATATACTGCCATGATGGAAAGTGGCATCAGTACATCTACTGCCATGGTGGAGTGTGGCATCAGTACATCTACTGCCTTGGTGGAGAGCGGCATCAGTACATCTACTGCCATGGTGGAGAGTGGCATCAGTAAATCTCCTGCCATGGTGGAGAGTGGCATCAGTACATCTACTGCCATGGTGGAGAGCGGCATCAGTACATCTACTGCCTTGGTGGAGAGCAGCATCAGTACATCTACTGCCATGGTGGAGAGTGGCATCAGTAAATCTCCTGCCATGGTGGAGAGCGGCATCAGTACATCTACTGCCATGGTGGAGAGCGGCATCAGTACATCTACTGCCATGGTGGAGAGTGGCATCAGTACATATACTGCCATGGTGGAGTGTGGCATCAGTACATCTACTGCCATGGTGGAGAGCGGCATCAGTACATCTACTGCCATGGTGGAGAGCGGCATCAGTACATATACTGCCTTGGTGGAGTGTGGCATCAGTACATCTACTGCCATGGTGGAGAGTGGCATCAGTAAATCTCCTGCCATGGTGGAGAGCGGCATCAGTACATATACTGCCATGATGGAAAGTGGCATCAGTACATCTACTGCCATGGTGGAGAGTGGCATCAGTACATTTACTGCCATGGTGGAGAGTGGCATCAGTACATCTACTGCCATGGTGGAGAGTGGCATCAGTACATCTACTGCCATGGTGGAGAGTGGCATCAGTACATCTACTGCCTTGGTGGAGAGTGGCATCAGTAAATCTCCTGCCATGGTGGAGTGTGGCATCAGTACATCTACTGCCATGGTGGAGAGTGGCATCAGTACATCTACTGCCATGGTGGAGAGTGGCATCAGTACATCTACTGCCATGGCGGAGAGTGGCATCAGTTAATCTACTGCCTTGTTGGAGGGTCAATCAGAATATCCTCTGATATGGTCAAGAATAATAAAATATTTTCGATTTGGTTAATGGTGTTGTACTAAACATATTGTATTCATCTCATAAATCACAGTCTGTTTTTGAAATCTCAAAAGTTTGACTGATTGCATTACTGTTAAGTGTTTATATGGATGTGGGAATTTTGACACGGGTAACCGCAGTATTGACTCTACAAGATTAACCCTCAATTGTTTGGTTCTTAATGTCTACTGTGCGTCCTTGCAATGATGAAAATAAGGTTGAATTCGGAAGGATGGGAGAAAACTAGCTTGACTGAGTTAATTACTAGATCTGTATCAATTACTTTATCTGTCCATGCCTACACTAGATTACACTGATTGATAACAACTGATACAAAACTGATGGAATCATGACTGTTCTCAAGTGCATTCAGTATAATGGAGAACTAGTAACCTAGCTTAGTGATGCCAAGATACACTGCTGTACTATGTCATGTTCTGCATCTTTACTTACTGATCGACTCTTGTCAATCTCAGTTGCTTCAGAAAATGCTCTTCAGAAAAATTTCATACTGATTGTAAAATATGTAAATTCAAGATTGTTGCGTACAAATAGTGTTGATTTGGTCTGAGGATTGAATTGTTATTAATCTAAATACAGTATAAAACCTCACTTAAAGACCACCTTAATAATAAGACCACTTCGAAATTTGGAACACAATTTTCAAGTCCATTAGATTTTAGTGTGAATCTTACAATATTTGAGTGTTAGTAGATTTAAGTGTGAATCTTACTGGTATATTTGATTATAGTAGCTTTTAGTGTGAATCTTATATTTGAGTGTAAGAAGATTTTATTGTGAATCTTACTGGTATATTTGAGTGTAAGTAGATTTTTAGTGTGAATCTTACTGGTATATTTGAGTGTAAGTAGATTTTAGTGTGAATCTTATATTTGAGTGTAAGAAGATTTTATTGTGAATCTTACTGGTATATTTGACTGTAAGTAGATTTTAGTGTGAATCTTACTGGTATATTTGAGTGTAAGTAGATTTTAGTGTGAATCTTATATTTGAGTGTAAGAAGATTTTATTGTGAATCTTACTGGTATATTTGAGTGTAAGTAGATTTTAGTGTGAATCTTACTGGTATATTTGACTGTAAGTAGATTTTAGTGTGAATCTTACTGGTATATTTGAGTGTAAGTAGATTTTATTGTGAATCTTACTGGTATATTTGAGTGTAAGTAGATTTTATTGTGAATCCTAACTGGTATATTTGACTGTAAGTAGATTTTAGTGTGAATTTTATATTTGAGTGTAAGAAGATTTTATTGTGAATCCTACTGGTATATTTGACTGTAAGTAGATTTTAGTGTGAATTTTATATTTGAGTTTATAAAGTACCTATACTGAGGGCTGAATAATCATCGTAATCCCTGGAGCTGCTGAATGCTGTTTAGGTATTAATTGTACACCAATCTCAATCAAGTCGAATAACCTCTCCACATTATAAGTTTACTGATCTAATATATTTATACTCAGTGTTAATGAATGTAATCTTTAGGATTACTATATATACATGTACCTTGAAATGTTTAAATGTTTTAAATAAAAAAACATGTAAAATTGGAAAGTTCTAGTACATATGTATTTTGCCGCATTTTTTTCTGAAAGATTTTATAGGTACCATGCAATACATCAGAATGAGAGTTTCATTTTCTTGATGTGAATGATATTAATAAACACAAAAATTAATTTCAGTTTTCTTCATAAACGAACCAATCTCTTAGCAAATTTATATAAATTTGAAATAAAGTTTCAATGCCCTGTAGATTCAGTATTTAAATTGAGTTATAATGATATCTGAAATGAGTTTAGGATAACAAGCATTATATATTTTATATATCCCAGGTGTATATGATGTCGGTTATCAGTGTGTACTCACCACAGGCCCTGATAGAATCAGTTCTCTTGTTTCCCTTGATAGTTTTCATATCTCCTAGAACCTCTCATCTTATACTTGTAGGATCACAAACAAAAAAATCTATCTGGAATTATTCTCATACATTAGGCCATAGGTATGTGACTGTTTATTTAACCATATTTTTGTGGAGACCACTAAACAGTGAGGTGGTCACAAAGGCTGTTATGTGTATGTTCATGTATTCGTTCAAATGTCTAAATTTGACAAATCGTTGTGCCGACTTGGAACTTATTTGCAGAAATGACACAACTTTTCATGTGCAAGAAACTGGCTCCTATCGTCACTCTTAGGAGTACATGGTCAGATTGGACCTTTTCTTGGCTGTCTTGTTCGCATACTTGGAGTAATGGCTCAGCACCAATTGACTGAAATATGTTTGTCATCATTACATAGCATGTGGTACACAAAAACCAGACCCCTATAGCAAAGTTTAGGTCTCACAGAGACTGTGTCACTTGCAAGAACCAGACCCCTATAGCAAAGGTCAAGGTCTAATAGAGACTTTGTCACACGCAAGAACCAGACCCCTATAGCAAAGGTCAAGGTCTAATAGAGACTGTGTCACTTGCAAGAACCAGACCCCTATAGCAAAGGTCAAGGTCTAATAGAGACTTTGTCACACGCAAGAACCAGACCCCTATAGCAAAGGTCAAGGTCTAATAGAGACTTTGTCACACGCAAGAACCAGACCCCTATAGCAAAGGTCAAGGTCTAATAGAGACTTTGTCACACGCAAGAACCAGACCCCTATAGCAAAGGTCAAGGTCTAATAGAGACTTTGTCACACGCAAGAACCAGACCCCTATAGCAAAGGTCAAGGTCTAATAGAGACTTTGTCACACGCAAGAACCAGACCCCTATAGCAAAGGTCAAGGTCTAATAGAGACTTTGTCACACGCAAGAACCAGACCCCTATAGCAAAGGTCAAGGTCTAATAGAGACTTTGTCACACCCAAGAACCAGACCCCTATAGCAAAGGTCAAGGTCTCACAGAGACTTTGTCACACGCAAGAACCAGACCCCTATAGCAAAGATCAAGGTCTCACAAAGACTGTGTCACACGCAAGAACCAGACCCCTATAGCAAAGTTTAGGTCTCACAGAGACTGTGTCACACGCAAGAACCAGACCCCTATAGCAAAGGTCAAGGTCTCACTGAGACTGTGTCACACACAAGTACCAGACCCCTATAGCAAAGTTTAGGTCTCACAGAGACTGTGTCACTTGCAAGAACCAGACCCCTATAGCAAAGGTCAAGGTCTCACAGAGACTGTGTCACACGCAAGTACCAGACCCCTATAGCAAAGGTCAAGGTCTCACTGAGACTGTGTCACACACAAGTACCAGACCCCTAGTTCTAAGGTCAATGGCTTACATGAAGGATCTGTCCGGGTTTGTCTGGGCTAGCTAGCTGTTTCTCAGACATGCATTGGACAATCTTAATGTTTTTTGGCAGAAATGTTTGCCTCATATAGACAACATGTTGCAGAAAAGAACCAGGACCCTAATCTCATAGGTCAATATCACACTTCACTCAGGTTGTGACTTGCAGTCCAAGTTTGGCATTTGATTGATCTACTAAGCTGAGCTATTATTGGCGCTGTGTAAAAATAGAAGATTTTCAATATCAACTATAATGATAAATAATGATGCTGAGCTATTTGTGGGTGCAGCATGGCATTGTAGGGTTGTCATTGATACAATCGATATATCAACAATAATTTTCTGTCGAATAGATATTGGATGCAACCAGATATCGCTATTAAGGCGGGATAATACAGTTGAATGGGTACAGTTTAAAAATGTGCCAAACTAGCATAACGTCGCTCAGTAGTCACCTTAAGTGCTTGTTAAACATTCCTCTAGTGGATGTAACTGCGTTCCAAATGTCGGCAATAATTAACATTAACACTGTGAAGTTAACAATATAATAATTGATATAATAAATTACTTAAATGGTATCTTGCTATCTTGTTGAACATTTAATTATGCAGGGCATACACTAATGAACAAAACAGAGATATAGGAGTTAATTGTCAATTAAACCAATTTAAAAATCAAATCAATTTATCATTGATATTTGTTATTCGATATATCAATATCATCGACATGCAACAATTTGAATCAATGACAGTCCTATTGCATTGTGTGTTTGCATTTATATTGCTCTCCTTGCATATACTTTTTATGTACAGAATAAAGAACCATTTGACATTGGACTAGAATCAAACAAATTATGTTAACATGCCTGGAAATCCTGGAAATATTTTATAGGTATGATATTTATAAATCCTTAATTACCTCACAATTGAGTTCCATTTGACCCTGTAGTTGACCCTTTGACCCCTGGAATTTCCAAAAAGCCACAATTTGAGGCTTAAGGATTCTCTCGTTTATTGGCATATCCTGTCGAAATTATCAAAATGGCCGTTGAGATTCAGCACCTTGTGGAAGCTTAAGTTTGATTCAGTAGTTGCGGAACTGCCAGTTTATAAATACTGCTTACCTTGATAGGAGATCATTTACCTCAAATATAATCAAGTCCTCCCATAATGCCTCAGATCTGTGTTACTGTAGATGCTCATTATAAACATATAAACAAAAATATAGTCTATAGACTGATGTAGTACTAAACAATGTTAATGACTGTAGAAAAATGAAATTTCTGAATAACTTGAGTGCTTTAGTTGTCAAAAATGTTGTAGAAATGTGTATGTCTGTCTGGAATCTTCCAAGAAATAACTATTAATTATTACTTCAAGCCGTTTCTTATAGTTTTTTGGCACAAAATATCTGATAGTTATAATTAATATACAGACTTAGTAAACCCGCCTTAAGCCACCTCGTAACAAAGAGAAGGAACCAAATAGACTGCTTTAGGGAGATGACCACTTATAGCAGTCTTAGTGGGTTAATGGACTTTGTTTCAAAGCTGGAGTTAATATACGGTATTAGAACGTGTGCTGATATATGTGGTACTTTTTACTGTTAATTGCAATTGCATTCCATCATCGTCTGCAGCATAAAAAATGGCATCATTAGATCATAATGTTTGTATCATTAATCATGACCTTGTAGTAATAAAGAACAAATTGAACACGGATGTTTCCAGCTACAATAGTATGTATGTACGTACATGTATGCCTGTACTGATAGATACAATAATCATCTTAATGAGATATTATTATTCAAGTGTATACATGTAGGTATTGTGACATTGCTTTGTAAACAAACAAACGAGAATGATGCAGGTGCAAAATTGTTGTATCAAAAAAATGTCACATCCAATTAAACTTGATGGACTAAATTGGTAACAATACAAGCCAAAAAGGCTATACTTTACTGATACAGTAACACCTCACTTAAAGACCACCTCAATAATAAGACCACATCAAAATTAAGAACACAATTGTCAAGTCTATTTTCAATTTTTGCTCTCTATAAATCAACCTCAATATTAAGACCACCTCAATATTAAGACCAGTTTTCATTAACTCCCTAACCTAAGATATGTTATGCCTTGTATGCAACCAATATGTGTTGTGAAACTACATGGAATTATAAAATAATCAATTCTAGCTGTCTAATTGACTAATGAACAACATAGAATGTTTAATTACTATGGTTGTACCAAATGTTGGAGGTGTGAAAAAAACAGTGGAGATGTTTATTGCGTACAGGATTATTTACAAAAGCCAAAACTTTGATTAAGTGACTTTAGTAAAGTGTTTTATTTATTAAATTTATTTAAAGGGGTCATTTCGGACTTACTTTCACACCTACTTTCGGAGCACATTTACTTCCCGATTCCTATCCTTTAATGCCAGGCACCAGGCAGGTAGGCGCACGGTAACTGTTATTCAACTAGCTGATGGCTCACCAACCGACCAGTTATCAGAACCCTTACTGGGATTTGAACCTTCGACCTCTCGCTCCCAATGTTGGTGCCTTAACCGCTCGGCCACGGGAGACGGTGATATATTACTCGGCAGTGAGTGTATGTTGATGTAAGTGATGAGACATTACCAACTGTGCAAAATTGTCAAATTTCCTGTCATTCATATATATACTGGTATACTTACATACAGACTGGAACCTCCGGTTTGTAGAGGGTTTTGTCATTTTGATGCTATTTCATACTCTTACCTAGGTTCAGGTCATTATTTCATTGAATAATTGCACATCTTTGAATTTAACATAGTATAACCACATGATCTTTTTTTATTTTCGAAGAAAATGTACACATTTGTAACAAACATGACAGCCTTTATTTTAAAAATGTACAAGCAAGCTTAAAGAAATTCATATCTTTTGTGATGCACATGAAATAAAATGTTTTTTTTTATGAAAAGAAAGACTCGTAAAAGTGATAATTACTGCTTCATGACAAAACATTTTGTATATATGATGTTTTCACACGAGATCGTATGTTTGAAATCAACGGATAAAAGTTTAATCAGTAGTAATTGCCATCGGCATTAATCAGACCTGACGTCTGTCAACAATAAGTGATTGTCACACCTGTGTAGTAATGTCCAATTGTTAAAGTAAACGTACACAAATTGTAAACATAATGCAAGTTTAATCATTATGACACGCGCAGCCGAAAGTCCGTTCCGGTTTTCGGAGGTGAAATTATATAGAAATCAAACCAAATTAAGTTGAATTTTTGTCCGGTTTCCGGAGTTCAGAGGTTCCGAGTGTTTTTATACAATAAAAATAGAGGAAGAAAAATGTCTGGTTTCGGGAGTATTCCGGTTTTTAGAGTGTCCGGTTTTTAGAGTGTCCGGTTTGGAGAAGTTCCACTGTACCGGTAATTGTACAAAATTTGCGTGTTCTGAAGTTGCACTAAAATATGCATTGAGTTTGTTACATCAAATCATGAAAAGGGTGTAGTGATATTATAGCAGTGACCATCCGATGTGAAAGATACTGAGACATAGTGAATTTTGACCTGAAGAGTCAATTGTAGACCCAATCTATATGGGGCAAAGATTTTTTCTTCAAAACATAATTAGGACCCAGCTTGCAGCTTTTATGCTATAATACTTCTCTATAAATCAGTGAACTTTGTGTGATGTTGCTGTTTCAAAATAAGACTGCAGAAAACTGATTTGTGTGAAGTTCTCAGAAAAAAATATAGAACTGATAACATTTATGCTGGAGAGAACATTTTTTTCTTCTACATATCTCATTAAGACAACATAACAGTTGTGAGAGCTGAATTATCTCAAGTAGGTCTTGAATGTCTGCCAATGTTATTGTATATCAGAAACAGTATGCAGAACAAATATATTATATGTTTCTTTCATCTATCAACTGGTTGCAGGACACATTAGTACCTGTATTTGTTGATATGAAATCTAGATGCAATATCATAGTAAAACTTAGTCAGGCTTTCAAGTGGACCCTACTTTTCCTACATTCCCCTACTTTTTAACTTGCTCCCTACTTTTCCTACATTCCCCTACTTTTTAACTTGCTCCCTACTTTTCCTACATTCCCCTACTTTTTAACTTGCTCCCTACTTTTCCTACATTCCCCTACTTTTTAACTTGCTACCTACTTTTCCTACATTCCCCTACTTTTAACTTGCTCCCTACTTTTCCTACATTCCCCTACTTTTTAACTTGCTCCCTACTTTTCCTACATTTCCCTACTTTTTAACTTGCTCCTACTTTTCCTACATTCCCCTACTTTTTAACTTGCTCCCTACTTTTCCTACATTCCCCTACTTTTTAACTTGCTCCCTACTTTTCCTACATTCCCCTACTTTTTAACTTGCTCCCTACTTTTCCTACATTTCCCTACTTTTTAACTTGCTCCTACTTTTCCTACATTCCCCTACTTTTTAACTTGCTCCCTACTTTTCCTACATTCCCCTACTTTTTAACTTGCTCCCTACTTTTCCTACATTCCCCTACTTTTTAACTTGCTCCCTACTTTTCCTACATTCCCCTACTTTTTAACTTGCTCCCTACTTTTCCTACATTCCCCTACTTTTTAACTTGCTCCCTACTTTTCCTACATTCCCCTACTTTTTAACTTGCTCCCTACTTTTCCTACATTCCCCTACTTTTTAACTTGCTCCCTACTTTTCCTACATTTCCCTACTTTTTAACTTGCTCCCTACTTTTCCTACATTCCCCTACTTTTTCACTTGCTCCCTACTTTTCCTACATTCCCCTACTTTTTGACTTGCTCCCTACTTTTCCTACATTCCCCTACTTTTTAACTTGCTCCCTACTTTTCCTACATTCCCCTACTTTTTAACTTGCTCCCTACTTTTCCTACATTCCCCTACTTTTTAACTTGCTCCCTACTGTTTTTCAAATATGAGGTGTGCATGTAGGTCAGGACGAACAGTGTAGTGAATTTTTACCCATTTTTGATATTCCAAAAGTAAGGAGTCATCCCTTATGTCCCTACTTTGAGGCAATAAAATCCCTACTTTTTAAAAAATAGCCCTAGTACATAATAGCCCTACTTTTTGAAAAGATGCGAGTGTCGACCGCCTGCTTAGTATTAAATCAAGACAGATTGTCCCCTGTCATGTACACATTGAATGTCATGTTAATTTAGTGGAACAAGTTTAGTTTGATGGTTTTACATGGGTTTCATTGATGTTTTCGACAGTCTTTATGTTGCTAGTGTTGGTTTTGGGGCGAAACTGTTGTCGCACAAACAGCTATGACAGTTTGGCATGAAACCTTGATAAGGAATGACTTGACCTGATCAGTGTGTTTCGGATTCCATCCAGAGTACTTGATTGTTTATATACCAACAACTGAGGACAACTCGGACTGAATGAAATGTGGAGCACAGAATGTACTTCAACATAATAATCTGTTAACAATGTCGACAATCGTACTGTCTGATAATCTGAAGATTGGCTCATATACTTACTGAATGTTTTATGTTTTATTATTATTTAACATGATTGTTCAACTCACTTTTACAACTTACATTAATCACTCTCGATGACTCCTTCCTGGGTTTCTAACCAAAAGGTGCACCTAACTTAGGGATTGTGCAGAATATGTGGCAGACACTCATGACAGGATTCCAACCCCTGACTGTCAGATGTGTTATGATGGCATATGATATAATTATATGTTCAATTATAAGGTTGACCATATGGTGTTTTGTCCTGTTCATGAGTGGCTAGAAGATAACGTGTTGAACCGGTAGCTGATGGTGGAAGTCATTGTAGCTGATGGTGGAAGTCATTGTAGCTGATGGTGGAAGTCATTGTAGCTGATGGTGGAAGTCATTGTAGCTGATGGTGGAAGTCATTGTAGCTGATGGTGGAAGTCATTGTAGCTGATGGTGGAAGTCATTGTAGCTGATGGTGGAAGTCATTGTAGCTGATGGTGGAAGTCATTGTAGCTGAATGGTGGAAGTCATTGTAGCTGATGGTCGAAGTCATTGTAAATGATGGTCGAAGTCATTGTAACTGATGGTCGAAGTCATTGTAGCAGATGGTCGAAGTCATTGTAGCTGATGGTCGAAGTCATTGTAACTGATGGTGGAAGTCATTGTAGCTGATGGTGGAAGTCATTGTAGCTGATGGTCAAAGTCATTGTAGCTGATGGTGGAAGTCATTGTAGCTGATGGTGGAAGTCATTGTAAATGATGGTCAAAGTCATTGTAGCTGATGGTCGAAGTCATTGTAGCTGATGGTCGACGAAGTCATTGTAGCTGATGGTCGAAGTCATTGTAGCTGATAGTCGAAATGATTGTAACTGATGGTCAAAATTATTGTAACTGATGGTCGAAGTCATCTCAATTAAAATCTGGTATCATGGTTAACTTTTCTTGTTTTCAGGTTAAAAGTCAGTGTCATCATGGCATACTTTCTATGTAACAGCTTGACTTTGATACTAGTATATACATTCTAGTATATTTATTCCCCTTTCCGTGATGTAAGAGGTGTATTGATTTGCTAATTGTGTTGTTGTATTTGTTTAATGTAGGATGTAATACTATGACCTAGAGTTAAGCTCTCTACATGTGCCACAGATGGTGCTTTGTTACAATCCAGGGTTTTGTTTTACGATAGTGATTGTCTTTTTACGCTATCGTCCATTCATTCAATAATTTCTATTTTTCTGTTTGAATGTCTTGAAGGGAACAGTGGCCGGCCGGTCCATTCGGCTGTCCTGTCAGTGATTCCTAACTTCATGCAACATCGTTGTGTCTAGAAACAACTTCAGAAAATGTTACCAAGCCTTTGTAATTAACACATGTATGTGAACAACTCCTATAAGATAGTCTCACTAACTAATGTTTCCTTTAATGGTAGGCTGATTATAAACACAGATTTATCAAAGGTACCATGATGATGATGAAACAGAACAAAACTCATTGGTAATTCTACGTTCATTCACCATTTTCAATGACACAAAAGTCATGTTTGTGACAGATTAATGAAGATTATGCAGGAGTGTCAGTAAGGGTCAGGCGCCGGTAAAATTACCTAGTAACTTGAGCGTCATCACGCGGCTACTTTTCTTATGTGAGTGATCATCATTATAGGAAGTACGGTACCCCCCAGACATGCAACGGTTAGATGATTTCCCTGCTAATTCAAGAATTAGTGACACCCCTGATTATGAAATAATTTCTAGTGTTGTTTGTTCATTTATTTCTGTAGTAACTTGTTTTGTAAGCTGTCTATATGTGTTAAATGCTATGAGTACTGAATTGGGAGCTCTATACTGGCAAAAATGTGATGCGAAGCTCAGGTGAATGCAAAATATTTAGCTTGTGTATATGAAAAGTATGTCAAAATCATCTAATACTAATGTGTAGGGGTCTCCCTAAGGAAATTCTCTTCAGTTTATTATGATGATTTGTAACAATGCACTCTGGGACTACGATCTATATGTGTGATAACCGTGTCAAGCGAGAACCAAAAAACCTTATACCATGTGTAGATATTGTAGTTATGCATCCAATGTTCATCAGAGTTTCAGTGTTATTATTCACCATACACCCTGCGTGGTATCTATCAGCTGTACGACATTGATGAAGTTGTAATATATTATTAATGAGAAAGGCCATAATGTATCTGTAGAAGAGCCATTGATTCTAACAGGCCATGTCTTATACATGTATAAGCTTTGTTTGTTTCGCTTATTTCTGCAAACTTTGGAGATGTACGTATGCAGTAACTGGTCATTAATAGTGTATAGCTAAAAAAAATGGTTATGAAACATTCAAGGTAAAATACTTGTATTTGATTTCTTTGCGCGTTTTATTCTCCTACCTTTATGTCTACAGTCGAGTCTGCTTGTATAGTCTGTATATGTTTTAGCTGTATTGATTTTGATATTAAGGTATATGTTTTGTTGTTATACTACCTGGAAATACTCCAGAAGGGCGTGGTGTTCAGCATACTGGTTGCTGGGAGATTTAAAGCAGGTTAATTCAATTGATAAAATACTTTTCACATTCATTTACCATGTTGCTGATAAAGAATTTTCCTGGTTAGCCTGCCAGTTTTGAAATTGTTTAAATTGATGCAGATAATATTACCTATTACAGACATTATATGTATATATATGAATTACATACATTTGAAATGGGTGGGAGATAAATTCGAAGGCGATGTTTATTATAAATGTACATTGAAAATATGATTGAATTAATTGCTATGTCTTTTTCGTCCAAATTTTACTTGTATGTTTTGCCTGGGGTACAACTATTTTAGTCAGTTTTGGTATCATTAAGCGTGCACAGTTTTGCACCATAAGTAAAAACACAGTGATTGATAATTAGTTTTTTGATGATAAAAAAATGCAAGTATTGATACTGACAGTAAGGACATGCGATCCTTGACCCTGATGTACTTGTCTGTAAGAATGGTACTTGTTGCTGTCTTGCGGATGCTCAGTACTATAAGGGTCGTGTACGGTGAGGTCTGGTCGGTCGCAGGTTTATGTGTCTATGTGTGCCTATCGAGTATCACATTCACTGCACACGGGGAACCAAATTGCAACGTTGGCCGCAAACCCCTACTGAACATAGGGCTGCTGCAAGTGTATAAAGTCTATTTGTATAAATAAAAAAGTTAGTGGAAAGTATATATAACACCCAACATACAGTAACGCTCATTGCCGAGTAATATATCTCTGTCTTGGGAGCAATAGGTCTAGGTTCAAATCCCAGTAGTGGTTCGTTCTGATTTGGCCGGTTGGTGAGCCACCTGCCAGTTAAATAATGGTTGACGTGTGCTTTAACCAGCTGACTGAAGCCTGGTAATAAAATATAGGAATTGGGAAGTAAATCACAATGCTCTAAAAGTAGGTCACTCATGAGTCAGAAATGGCTGGCCCTTAATAAATAGGGGTCACAAATAAATAAACACTACTTTACTATATTGCTATCACTGGCATGAGCTAGTCAATCAATCGGTGTAAACTGATTTCATGGTCTACTTAATTGGCTCATATCAATTTTGATGCATTTAAATATATTGTGAAATACTTTTTATGAATTTTACACTTCATTGAAGTCTATATGGATGGTATGTTTTCATGTTATCTATGCGGAAGATTTCATACAGACTTACATAGTATATTCGACCAATACTTCCGCAATTTATTTACGACTGCTATACAAAGTACAAATGTAATTATACTGTCTTAATGTATTATTAATTGGCCTCAAAAATATATGTGTTTCCTGGAACATGCTGAAAACAGTTTGTTTAATTGGTATGTAATTCTTTTCCTTTAACACATGCTGTTCTTTTTTATACATTAAATGGGGCAGTGATCACTTCATTTCAGAATTTTTAGCAATAAAAATGGTGGTGTAAAATATGGTAAAAGGTGTTGACTCAGGAAACCATGCATATATAGGCCTAAACTAATTATGGTATATTGTATACCCTGTCTTTTTTATCAGTTTTATCAAATCTTGATTAATGTATGTCTTGCAGTCCTCCAAAAGATTATCAGCCTTATGTTTTGTAGAATATTATGGTTCATTTTGTCAGATAATCCAGTTCATTATGTTTGGATTTACTGATGAAATATGATATGATCTAGATGTATGAGTTACTTCCCTTTTCATAATGAATGTGTTGGACTATGTATAATAATTTATAATGTGTTACTTCCCTTGTCTGAATGTGCCATACTGTAATATGTTTAATACCGAATATTCCCTTATAAACGCCCCTCCCCTAATTAACGCCCCTCCCCTATTTTGAATTAAAAAGCACTGAAAAAGTCTTACTTTGATCCGTCATTTGTATCCATCACCCATAAATCCAATCTATCAAAGAATCAAAGTGACAATATAAAAAGCAATGTTCACACATTAAAAGCATTATCTGTTATTGTAGAATGTTAAACTTTTAACAGTCCACTCTTGATATATATTTAGAACTTCAAAACTCTGTAAATGGAGGCAAATGACAAAGGTCACATACACACATGTACAGCTGGCAATACTGCTATCTGTGACATAATTTACTGTGCTCTCTGTGACGTAATACCGTCCAGCAGATCAAAGGTGTTAGTTTGGAAGATATTTTAGACTATCAAGTGGAAATGAGTGAAAGTTTCTCCGCTAAGATCAAAGGTTAGAGAACGGCTAGTGGGTACCGTACTTATTCTAATAGATTCGGTATATTGACTTACTTCCCTTGTCTGAATATGTCATACTGTATTATACATTGAGTTACTTCCCTTGCTTGGTTACATGTATATGTGAATTGACCTTTCAAACTGGGTTATTAAATATTTGGGTTGCAAAGGAATACACAAAATTCGAGGGCTCAACATAACACTGTTGTAACTCCTATATAAATGCATAGGAGTTACGACAGTGTTGCATTGAGCCCTCGAAATGAAATAAAATATTGATAAAATTTCTGTCATTGTCATACGTGTCATACATCCTTATAATTGATAGTCGAATCTGTAACATATGTTGGTACATTTTATTATAATTACCAAAATCATGAAACCATCATTTCTTTTATGATCAAAATTTATTCTGAATATTTTTACATACTAGAAGTTATACAAAAAATTGATGTTTGCACCAGTTTTTGTCTGCTCAGCATGCAAGTAAATAGGGTTCAGTGTATGAGTATATTTAGAGTGATTATTTGTAATTAGAGGCTAAATTGATTCAAAATAATGGAATGGTACGGTTTGATTGAGAGGATGTGAAAGACTGATTATGGTATACCGGTATTTGCATATATATCAAATTTATTGTTCAAAAGGTGCAATTAATGATGACAAGTTGAGTAGATCTACGAAAGTTAACAATGTAAAACATAGATCAAGTTGATCAATTGGTGGATCTGTAAAATGGTGAGACAATGTATTCACAGTGTCTATATAAGAATTGGCAGTTTGATATGCAGACTGCCATAATAGCGAAAATAAATATCCGACCAGTAAAAGCACTTATACTGTAGTCTACAGATTAGTTAATAATTTTAATGACATTGAATGGCAGTTCTTCAGATATAGGTATATACTTGAATGTAATATTGGTTTCAAAAAAAGTGTAAACATATTTATTTTACATCAGTTTGGAAATAAGTTATAAGAACTCAAAGCAATCCCTTGCACAGCCAATGCTTCCTGGGTTCCAAACATGTACTCATGCCTTATTCAGAGATTGTTCGAGACATGATGTTATAATATTACATGTAGCACTTATTATACTGCCCGATTTGAACCTATACCATCTGGATTAGGACTCAAATGCTTTATCCAAAGACCTCTTCACCATTAATACTGTGTCGCATTTATTATTTCCAGACCCCCTTAACTTGTTTTTAATCTTTTTGAGAAAAACAACTTTACCGTAAAAGTTTTATACCCACTTGAGATAATTGTTGCATAGGGGGTTATGAAATTGCATTTTATTTTAGTTATGTGAATTCCATAACAATATAGGTAGTACATAAAGAAAGAGCTTGGAAAGATGACGTCAGGTCGCTGTGGTGTAGTGGTTAGCATAACGGACCGGCAATCCGTAGACCTGGGTTCGATTCCCGGTAGCGCCATTGACCGATTTTTCATGTTTCTCAAACTTGACTTTATTTCAATGATACCAAATACTCAAAACCGCCAAAGATTGATTTACGGGGTTCTGGGAATAAGGCAACAACTGGTTGATGATGGTTGACATAGCACTGTATGTCTGTATTGTACATTACATTTCGTGTTTGAACCGGGGTTAACTTAAGAAAACTACAAAAATAGTACATATGTCTGTGGTTGTGAAACTAACATGACATATTGTCAGCTGAAAGTAGTATTTTGATATATCGCTTTTATTTGCTTTTGAATAGGATGTAGATTATTAAATTGATCTGTCGAACTTAAGATTGTGATTTACAAAAAGGATATGTAAGTTGTATGAGATACTTCGTTTTATATGTTTAACAAACTTTTGTTTGAATGTGAGTTTTAGGGGGAAAATTGTAATTACTGTTTGTATTGTGAGGCGCTATTTGTCATCCTATTCATTAGTTAATATTACGCGGGTTCAGCGCAAGACTATCATACCTCCTATGTATTTATATGGGAGTTACGATAGTCTTGCACTGAACCCTCGAAATTTAGTAACTTCATAATATAGGAAGTGGAGCCAGTTTTTCTTCAAAAATATTTACCAAATTGTGTGTTCATAATTTGTCTGTCTACCTGAACCTGACATGTCATAAAATTTGGTTTGAGTTTGTGAAATAACATGACATAATGTACTAGGTTGTAGCTAGTTTTCAGCTTTGATCGATTAGTAATTTGATAAATGTATGCAATTTTATTACAAAATTGGTTATTTTGAGACAAACTGTGGTGAATTTTAGTAGTTAGATTGAAGTCGGTGACTGTTAGGCTACCAACTAGTGTCTAAGCCTAGCATTGTATTTTTAAACAGGATTTGTTAGCTCCCACTAAAACTGGCGATAAAAAGCAGATTACGATCCCTTACATGATATTTGATTATACCAATGTTTTACTATTTCAGGAACAACCAGTGACCTTGCCTCACGAGCTGATTGGCCTATACTGTTCCATCCTGTTCATGGTGACAATGTTGATCTGGTGAATGATCGTCGCACAGCAAAGCGTGGAGACAGTTTCTGTAAGGGTATTTGTTTTAGCAGCCGACCAATCGCTGTTGGAGAACGAGTATACCTTAAGTTTGTGGACACATCTGGAAGCTGGAGTGGTGTTTTAAGGTTTGGATTTACCAGCACAGATCCTGGGACACTACGAGGGGAAGACTTACCCAGATATGCTTGCCCTGATATGACAAATAAGCCTGGAAATTGGGCTAAAGCTCTTGGAGAAAGATATGCTGTTGCGGGCAATGAGTTGTTTTTCTATGTAACTAGAGCTGGGGACGTTTTTTATGGTGTAAACGGGGAAGAAAAAGGGCTGTTTTTCAGTGGTGTGAACGCAACTACTCCGTTATGGTCCCTAATGGATATTTATGGAAACACTTCATGTGTGGAGTTTTCAAACCCTTTCCCTCAACCCCTAAATAATATGGTATCAAACCAAAACCCTATGGGCTCGTCTGTGACAATGCATCAAAATAACAGGGCCACTCACGTTTCATCGTTTACAATATCTGACAATAGAAATAATCATCAGAACAGCCGGGATGTTCTGTCCAGCAATCCTGTGAGTAGATACCACGGGAATTTAACATTCACGCCACTTCTCTTTCATAATTTATGTGGCCGGAATATTCGCATATCCACGGACCAAACTGTGGCGTCACGCACAAAAGAGGAGTACTGTAATGCGTATGTGTTTTCATCCAGACATTTGAGATGTGGTGAGCAAATTGTGATACAAGTTCAGGGTGTAGATCGATCATTTATTGGTGGTTTAGCTTTCGGATTTACGTCCTGTGATCCTGCGACATTGAAAGCTGAGGATCTCCCGGATGATGCAGACTTGCTCCTGGATCGAATGGAGTACTGGGTTGTAAACAAAGATGTATGTAGAAGTCCTGAGATTGAAGATGAATTGAGTTTTCATCTGACAACTGAGGGTAAGCATTTTTATAAGCATATTGGTTTTCATATGTTGGTCCGTCTGTCCGTCTGTAACCTTTTCGTTTCCGACCAATAACTCAAGAACCCCTTGAACTATCCTCCTCAAACTTAGTCCACATTCATCTTGGGTAGCAGAGGAACCCTATTGATTTTGGGGTCAAAGGTCAAGGTCACAGGGGGGCATAATGTTTTACAAACATCTCTTGTTCTGAATTTGAATTAACAGACTTTATCGTAACCCACTAGCCCAAGACCTGGATCTTATATACTCAACGCCATTTAAAACGCAATTAAAAATTTGTTTGCTACAACATTAAAGAGAAATAATTATATGGAACTGTTGATTCAAGTATTGCATGGGGCCTAAACCTGTTTGATGACAAGCCACCCTTGCACTGAACCATTATCTTTCAAGTAATTTATTGAAATAATTTCCATCTACATACAATTTGTCTTCAAATGTTACTTTCCTTCGAATTCAAGGACTGGTGTATAGGTTCAAGGTTGGCTTATCAATAATACATAGACTTGACACTGAGCCGATTGTTTGATTTTTGGTAGTTTCTGCCTTATGTTGAGGTTTGTTTTAGTGACACGCTGTTCAGTAAGCAGCATTGAAACCATAGTAATGCTTGATACCAGCGGTTCCACTAGGTGCTGAATCACAGGGGTCATTTTGATAATTTTGTACCAGATTTTACCATTTAATAGCCAAAATACATATAATTTAGAGGAAAATTGACCCTTCAGCTTTCTTAATCTTGATGGTCAAAATATGGCTTTTTGGAAATTCTAGGGGTCAAAGGGTCAAATGAAACCCCTGAGTACAAGTAGATGGTTTATACTACATGATGTATAGATGCCTTTGTATGTTCTCTAAAATATTACAGTAAAGTAAGATTCAGGTCATTCACCTATATGTTAAGTGATCCAATTTGTGATAGATATGCCCATACTTTTGATGAGGTTAAACAAAGATCTCATATGTGATAATAAAGTTTATCTCAATACATGTGTTTGCTATCAGTATGAGAAATGGACTGTTTTTTTCAGAAACTATCAGTTCTGTTTGTCCTTTAATGTAGAGAATTTCTGATCACTTTATCCTACTAGTTTTTAGTTCATCTGTTTTCAGGCTATCAAGTGAGCCCTACATTTCCTACTTTTCCCTACATTTTTACTTGGTCCCTACTTTTTCCCTACTTTTTTACTTGGTCCCTACTTTTCCCTACTTTTTTACTTGGTCCCTACTTTTTCCCTACCTTTTTCTACTTTTTTACTTGGTCCCTACTTTTTCCCTACTTTTTTCTACTTTTTTACTTGGTCCCTACTTTTTCCCTACTTTTTTACTTGGTCCCTACTTTTTCCCTACTTTTTTACTTGGTCCCTACTTTTTCCCTACTTTTTTACTTGGTCCCTACTTTTCCCCTACTTTTTTACTTTTTCCCTACTTTTTCCCTACTTTTTTACTTGGTCCCTACTTTTCCCCTACTTTTTTACTTGGTCCCTACTTTTTCCCTACTTTTTTACTAGGTCCCTACTTTTTCCCTACTTTTTTACTTGGTCCCTAATTTTTCCCTACTTTTTTACTTGGTCCCTACTTTTTCCCTACTTTTTTACTTGGTCCCTACTTTTTCCCTACTTTTTTACTTGGTCCCTACTTTTTCCCTACTCAACATATTTATTTCACCTGCATGATGCACAGAGGTCTTAAATCATGGAGAATGTACACTGTGCCGTGAAATTTAACCATTTTTAATATTCCAAAAGTAAGAAATCATCCCCACTCTCCCTACTTTTAGGAAATAAAATCCCTACTTTTGCCCTACTTTTTAAATAAAACACTACTTTTTGGAAAGATGTGAGTTGAGGGCCTGTGTTTTGAAAAAAAGATTATCAATTGTTGTAGCCTGGTCATTCAGGGGTTCCACTAAGGGGCTTAGTCTCAAGGGTCCTTTTGGCAATTTTGGAACGGATTGTACCATTGTAAAGTCAAAATACTTATAATTTAGAGAAAAGTTGACCCTTCAGCAACAATCCTTGGGGTCAAAATGTGGCTTTTTGGAAATTCCAGGGGTCAAAGGGTCAACTCCAGGGTCAAATGGAACCCCTGTTATTACAGTTCTTGTATAGAATGTCCTTCTTTGATTACCTTAATTCATTTCCAGCTTCAATTTTTGCATCTAGATGATAGGTAAATGGCAGATATCCATCATACATGATTCTAAACCTTCAAGGGGATTTGAGGGATCATATATTATATGGGAGTGTTCACAAGTTTCTCTGTAAATATTGCAAATAATGTAATGTAATTTACTTATATAAATTGAAGATAAGAAAAGTACTTTTGTGAACAACATACTCAGGTGGCCAGTCTAGTATACTTTAAGTTGTTTATGTTCCTCATAAAACACAGCTGCAAATGCTTTATATGATTAACATAACTGTTTCTTTACAATATGCTACAATGGTTTACCTATCTGAACATGAACGTATTGATGTATAATGATATACTTTTATATCGAATAATATAATATTATTACATTTGTAAATCGTAAGATGAACCTCATAAAGTGATTATGTTAGAGATAATGTTATGTTTTATTTACCCATAAACGTGTTTACTGGTTTACTGTTCATTAGTCTATCTGGTCCAGTTTTTGCAGTTCAGAGCTCTCCTTTATTTTGTGACAGGGTGTGCACCGACTGTGGTCGGTCCTCGGTCAGACCATTTCTTGCACCCCTATTACCATACATGTTTACCCTAGCACATCCTCAGTGCCTGATGTTTTGTTGACTGTTGTCTTCCGGGTAGGGGGGTCTTTGTGGGGAGGTATTGTTTTCCCTGTTACAACTTAGTCTGTCTTTCTTGAATAAAAGCTTATAAAATCTTTAAAAGCCCATTGAAAATGGCCAATTGACCCCTTTCTCATGGTGCGTTTTTTTCAAAATTCAGAGTCCGTTTCTCCCTTCAAACCCCTCATGGTCCTAATCTCCCTTGCAGTATGTAAACAAAATATCGCAATCGTCATGTGATGATGGTTATTTTTTAATAAATGACAGCTATTTAATTGGTTTAAATTATCTTTTTTTTCATTTATCCATAATATTACCATATTCCTGTTAAACAGATCAATAACAGTGTCAGTATAATATAACAGCATACAAACATAAACAATCAGTTGAACTCCTTACTATCAGAACAGGAGATCTAGGTATGCACAACTACAAGAGATTGGTCTACCATGCTCAGTGTTCCCAGAATTCCCTTGTTTTCAGTCCAGTCTGGAACCAGCTCCCTTATTGTTCTTATTCTGCATTGTAAGTCCTACTGCATGTACCAGTCTGGATCCTTAATGGTCGGAACACGACAGGATCTGAATATACAGTAAAACATCACTTAGAGACTACCTCAAAAATAAGAACTGAATTTTCAAGTCCATTTTCACTGTTTTACTATTTATTCAACCTCAATATTAAGACCACTTCAATACTATTTTTCGAGGGTCCAAAGGGTGGTCTTATTATTGAGGTTTAGCTGTATACAGTACAATTATGTGACCTAAATAAAAAGTAAATTTGCCACAAATATTTCTATTTCGGTTTACACATTTTTGAGAAAAGTTTATGTTATTTCTAAGGAAAATGCACAGAAACTAGGCTTTGTTTATGACATAAGGGCTTAGTATGACAGATCTAATACGTTCTTCAGGTGCGTGGCAGCTTGCCAGACTCCATCAAATACCTGACAGTCTACTCGGTTCTCTACATGATATTTCATCAGCATTTTTATGTAGAATAAAATGTACTTCACAGTCTGCTACTAGATGATCGGATAGCTACAAATGAAGATTATGTAAACAAATGTATATTATCAAAATTTGTGTGATTTCTTGACTCGATAAAAAATGCACATAATGTTGAAATGTGCCTTTTCAATTATATTGACTGATGAGACTCAGGCTAGGAAATCAGAATAGGAGTCATGAGAAGTTGGGTTTTGGAAAAAGTTAGAGGAGTTCTGCTAGTGTAATGTTAGCTAACAATGGTTGTAATTTGTATTTGTTGCTACAGTAGCAGTCACCAGTACCCAGGTAACAGTTCCGGCCCCGATCTCCCTAAGTATCTCAATCTGAGCTAAATCACAGCTTAAATATTTTCTCAAATCGTTGAAATTTTTCTCATCTCAGATCACACTTACGACACAAAAAAAACGATAAGTTTTTTTCTCTCAGAACATTTTCAAGATGAAGAGAGCAAAATGTGATTGCCTCAAACTCGGTCCCTGATTTGAGCAAAATCTCAATATTGAGCTGAGATTTCGATTTAGATGCTTTAGGATATTGGGGCTTCGACTCCAAATTATGAGTTCGTGACAAACCCAGGCTTGTCTGCGAATGCAGATCATAATGCACTGTAGAAGGGATAAAGGGAGAGAACTCTGAAATGGATGAAGGGAGAGAACTCATGAAAATCTCCTGTGCTGTGATGTATCAGAAACATTTAACATTTCCGATCCCTGACAAAGGAATTAATCATTTGATTATGTTGTCTTTCAGGAGAGGTGCTATATTCAAGGAACAATTGCAAAACAACAACATTGATGCACCTTGACAGGACACTGCCGCTGTGGGCATTTTTTGATGTCTACGGAAATGTACAGAAAATAAAAATGCTTGGTAAGTATTAGAAAGACTACGATAATTTCTAACGAGGTTTATTCCATGTGGTCTGCCGGGCCATTCCTTGTGCCTCTGTTCCTTAATATGTGTACCGTTTGACCTCCTTAAGTGCCTTATGTTTTGTGGATTGTTGTTTTTCCGGAGGTCTGCGTGGGGAGGCACTGTCTTGTGTATGTGGCGTTCCCTGTAGTTACATATATTCTCTCTGTTTTAATTAGATATTTATTTATGTATCTATATTTGTTGCCATGGATAATAAATACAGAAACAGAGACTTGGTTGAATTTAAGATTTGTTTACACGGAGGTGACCCACATATGAACTTCTCACAGTGGTTTTATCTCCTATCAATGCCTTCTCAAATATCATGTGATAATGGATACTTGAATAGAGGGAAGGCGTCACCTTGAAAACACAGGTGTTTTAAAAAGATAATTTTTTTTATGATTCTGTTATTGTTTCATTTACTCACCCACATTAGTCTTATTTCTCTGAAATGTAACAGGAACAATGTCAATATCTAGTAGTTAATATCAATGGGTAAAAAAGCACTTATCAATATACTGTTAAAATGTTTGTGATGGTAGATGGCTCAATACTTAATAGACCACTGGGAAGTAAATTTACCGGAATGAATGTGTTTGACTTAGCTATAGATTTATATGTCATTCTTCTCATCCGTGAATGACAAATATATCAATTACGGTGCTGATTACTTTTTCGAAATACAATTATACAATGCTGTCATTGAATTGTAAATGATTACCCATAATATTTAATGTTTTCATTCATGTTTAAACTGTTAAAAGTAGGTTTGCTCAAATTTTGTCACCGTTTTTTAAAATATATACAGTTCACATTATTCTGAATGCATATGGCAATTTCATCTATGATTCTGATCTTTTTCAGGAGTAACCATACCTAAACCACCTCGACCCCCGCAACCTTTCCCAAGGTCAAGGTCAGCCTTGACGGTGAGTCTTCCTCCACCTCCACCACAGCGACACTCCAATGTTCCCATGACCTTACCATTCGGGGGTCATTCTCCAGCGATGTCACGCAGCATCAGTCAACCCGCGCCTCTGATTCCACCCTCCCCAGGAACACCACAACCCATGTCGTTCCAACCCTCAACCCCCGCAACCCCCAGCTCAGTGAACGATCCGATACAAGACAATGAAAATAATGAATCGGAATGCAACGTTTGTTACGAGAGACCTGTGAATGCAGTTCTGTACACGTGTGGACACATGTGCATGTGTTTCGAATGCGCTCAAGCCGTGAAACAGGTTCGTGGAGCACTGTGTCCAATCTGTAGACAGGAAATTAAGGATGTGATAAAGATATACAAATCATAGTGCTGTGTAACGGTTGTTTTTGATGCTTTGTGATAGATTTGTGTATGCAGAAATGACTATGTGGTTCCCTGTTGACCAGCCGAACGGAATATATCAGTAATTTCGCTTTTATTTCATGCCTATATAACATTTGATTTGTGACCGACCTTTTGACATTTCATACAGTTGATTATGCAAACGTGTATATATGATTTCTTGACCTGTTACTTTCACTTTTAGATTGGAATATTCCATTTTTGAAGAAGGGGTAATCAATTATATTTGTTGAAACCCTTGTTTCACTCCTGTAGTTTCATTTTTAGAAATTGGAATATTCCATTTTTGAAAAAGGGGTAATCGATTATATTTGTTGAAACTCGTGTTTTACTCCCGTAGTTTCATTCATATTGATTCATATATCACAGTCGACTCTCTTTATAAAGACCTTGTTGGTTCCCAGGATTTATATTGTTGTATTGAATATATGTAATTATGTTGAATGTGATCAATGACTGAATGAACAGATTGGTTCCCATTTGTGTCATTAGATGAATACTCCTACGTAATAAATGTCAGTATAACGAGAGTTGACTGTATATTTAGGCTTTCCAGCGTTCCTAGTTTTTCCTAGTTTTTCCTTATTTTTTGAAAAGGCTCCTATTTTTACGTAGTTTTCCAAAAAAGCTCCTAGTATTCCTACTTTTTCATTAGCAGAGTAATATGTTGGATAAGGTCTAGAAGTTTTGAACATGGTTTTGGAGATTTTCTTAGTGAAGAAGACAAGAGGGTGTTTAGTTGACAGACTCTGTTGCTGAAAGTGTGATCTGGTGGTCTGGTATCACTGGTGGCATAGTCCAACCTTCTCAACTGATGACTCAAAAGCTTGGCCTATGCTTCAGTGATATCTGCAAGTGGCTGCAGAAACAAATAACCTGTCATCTAAATGATCCAATTGCCTTGGTGTATGGTAATACATGTATACTGCTGGAAAGCCTGTATATTGTTCTAAAGTTCAGATTTGTTCAGCCTCCATAGTGTTCTAGCTGGCAAGGAGGACTTAAGGTACTCATATGTCAATGGGCTTGTACCAAAATATAAATACCCTTATATAAGGAAATAGGAGCATGTCATTCTTAAAATGAAACTGGCGGGTCAGTAAAATTTTGCAGTATCTATATATAGATATCACATACAATTTGTTTTCTCGTAGATTCGAGCCCCTTAGCAGAAAAGTCATGGCATATTTTTTATTTTAAACTAAACAAAATTAATGTAAACCATTTCAAAGTCTGAAGCAACATTTGTTTATGTTTGGCAATGAAACATGTGTTTAAAAACTGTAGGTCAATGATCTGAATCGTCTGGAAGCTTTCTCATGAAATTCAAGCCTTCTGGTTTATAAACATTTTGATGACGTCAAAAGATGATGCAATATTATGACGAAATATATTATAAATGTGACATCATTTTGTATTTTTAGCGATATTGTTAATTTTTGGGCAAAGTTATGCTTAACAATAAATGAAAAATACGAAATAACAGATGATAAATATAAAAGGTGAAACAACAAGCGCTTAATTTGTAAAAAAATTAATATGTGGACTACGTGCTTACTTCGGTATTTATTATGAATCTTGCTGTAATTAGGTCGAATGTAGCAAGCATGCAGTTGAAAAATATTTAATTTTGATTGGCATGAATTCAATGAGAAGGCTGGAATTGATGAGAAAGAGGCATATATACATGAAGACGTCTTACACAATTTGTTCATATAGAATTTCGTGTTGATTTTTGGATTAAGAAAAGCTGTGCATGGAATATTCTCATGTTGTGTTTTCAATGTTTGAGGACTCTTAAGTCGTTTCCATTATGATGAAATAATGAAGTGTTGATCATTGTTATCATATTGTTAAAACAAAACCATTTTTTGTCATTGTCTATTTCTTTGTAAGTGTCATAGTCTTATGATTGCCTTGACTTCATCATATTAATTGATTTTTCAACTTTTTATCACAAAATGTTTATAAGTGATTGTTTTTTGTTGTACCAGTCTTTTGTGAGTCGTTCCTGGGGACGGTGGTGCATAGTTGCAAAGAGGTTGCTAAGGTTGTGTCTTTTAAATATTGAAAATATTATATTTATTCATTATTCTGACAAAGTAAAATTTTAACTTTTGGAAATAATCTCTTTATAGATGAAATCCGGAATAAGCTAAAAATGGGTTTTAAACCACTGGTACAAACATAATTTAATTTTAGATATATTGAAGTTCAATTAGACGTTAAATCCTGTCTTTGTTTTCATTGCGATTGGAGCACGAGTTTAACAGTATATTGTTGTTTGAACCGCAGGACTAGAGTGAAAACCCCATACTTATACCAATCCGGAAAAGATCTATTGAAGCATGTGTTGAATCTATTTATCAAAATCTTTAAATCTTATCAGCAGTATGTTTTGTTAACATTCAAGCTATTTGGAAGTCTGTTTGAAATGGTATCAAATGTTTCATTTGCCTTTTCGATTCTTTCTGGGTATTGTAGGGCAAATTTATACTGGCCCCGTATCAATCCTGAGACTTGATATCAGTTATCAATCCTGAGACTTGATATCAGTTTGAGGGCTGTTAGCAAATGTAGTCCTGGGTTGGAACTGAGGCCGATATGAAATTTGCTATATAATAAATTTATTATCACATACTTTCTTAAGATGCCATTTTTTATGAAAGCATGTAAATACTAAGCATGTCATTTATAACAACATTTATCATAATCGGTCAACAATATACTCACGGGTAGCACCCATTGACTGAACCTTGATTCTTATGCCAATTTTGAATTGCTTGAATTATGTGGGGCTTCTCTGACTATTGTACATGTATATGTTATACACCCCACATGGACTAAGTGCAGTTGCAAGGGCTTATATGACATATTTGTGGGTTGATATTGAGTGCATGATGTACATGTGGAAAAAATGGTCCTATTTTTAGAAAGGGTATGATAATAAACAATATCACACTGTTTCCTACATTTTATTGCATGGTGGCTTAAACAAAGCAACTGTAACTACATTATGATCAAATGTATTGACATAAACTACATTATGAGGGATTAAGGCAATACAAGTTTATCTGCTTTCTTATTTATAATGTAGATAGATGAGTTTTACTTTCACCCTTCGCTTATCTGTATATCTGTCGGAATATGTAATAAACTGTGTTGGGCAATATTTTGGATTGGAATAAACAATGATGTTAGAAATTTTAATTTCATTTCACAACTTGGTTTCATATTATCATTTTTCATTTATCTGCTATGGTTGAAGTCTTACATTTTTTACATTTGTCACTTTTGCTTAAATTCAATTATCACCAATTTTGTCATTTTTAACGCATTTACAGCTATATACACTGGTTCAAATGATTTGAAAAGTTAAGCTATTTTTTGGTTTATTTAAGTACAAAATGTATATGTTTGATGGAAAAGATATTCAGCCGTGCGTTCGGTTATGGCTAACACTCGCACGAGTAAGAAACTACACTCGCACGAGTAAGAAACTGTGCACGCAATTTTGCAACCGAACGCTCTGTTTGCCAAAAAGTACACGCCCCTTCGCTAGCTACCTCAAAGATGCTCGAGCGAGTGGGCGCACAGTGGGTGCGTATTTTTTGGCAAACAGAGCGTTCGATTGCAAAATGCGTGCACAGTTTCTTACTCGTGCGAGTGTTAGCCTTAACCGAACGCACGGCAGTTGTACATATGTGTGATAGTTGTTAATTTGTTAAATTGAAATACCTTACTTATTATCTGTATTGATGGAATCAATTTAAATGTATATTTATGTATTTGATGGAATTTTGGGATGGGGCCTCCATGGTTGAGTGGTTAAGGTTGCTGACCTTAAATCACTCAAAGCTCTTTTCAATACCAGATTTAGTACCAATACCTTTTTGAAACTGTTTTCATTTGAGTAAGGGAGATAATCATGTTAAGAATCATTTACAGTTGTTTGGGGGGAGTTATCTTTCTTCCACAGTTGTTATGTTTATCATTATCGGTAAAAAACTCTGTGTTATCAATATAACCTTTCTGAAATGATATTCATGAATGAAAAAACTGATTGACTTATTTCACTCTTACCCCACTATTTAAGGGTACATGGTCTTTTTTTTTGGTCAAAATATGTCAAGTGATATGGGTACATAGTCTTATTTTATGTTATACGATAATTTATGTCAAAATATGTCAAGTGATAATGGTACAGTCTTATTTTATGTCAAAATATATCAAGTGATTATTTTGAAAACATTGCATTGTAATGCTTTCATACAGATGTACTTTAAAACACTGCATTTTAACTTACACAATTTTCCTGGAACTGCAAAATCCAATGCAGGTATTTCCTAACAGTTCGGAAACATGCAAGAACATCTGTATGTCATATTTACCACTAATCAAATTGTGTCAATAATTAAGACCAATCTACCTATAATCTGACTATTTCGTCAAGGTATAAAATCAATAAAATCTGTAAAACCAAGGGTTTATCACCAAACTAATGTAACTCTGTTTTCGTAAGGAATCATTTACAACAGTTTTGTATCAATCTATTTATATATGCATACTAGAAACTGAAATGTTTTTATATAGCTTTCAGCTATGATAATGTCACACATCAGTCTTCATCGTAACCCACTACCCTTAAGCCCGGGGGTAGTAACTTTATTTTCGGCCAGCGATCTCCCGATTTTCAAAGTAAACTTTGTAAATTTTTGTTATGGGGCATTTTTTAGCTCATTCCTGACTGGTTCGTTGCAATTACATGTCAAACTGATAACTGGAAGTAATACAATTCCCACACCAAAATCTTAAATACCGCATTGTTGCACTGTCAATTCATAAAATACTCAAAATGTAATAGGTTGTAAAGTTTTCAGAGTTAATGCTTACAAATAACGTACTCTGTGTACTGAAATATGCAATATTGTTGGTCGTTCGTTCTTGTTTTTCTACACTAATATTTATTGAGAATATTCTTTTTGTTGACTTATTAAGTGTCATTTTTAACGCATAAAACCAATTAGCACATGTGTAGTTGTTAAATCATTCAATTGTTTACTAAATATCATATTTACATGTTTTCCGACAAATATTTGATTTATTCAAATTATTTTACCAAGTTCGTGGGCGTCTGTTTCATTATACTTGTGTTTGATATAACAAGTTTTACCTTCTTTTTTTTCTGTGCAATAAGAAATGACCTAAAAGAAATCATGTTTCCTTGTAGCATGCTGAACAAACATGTGGGTCAGTAGCATGACTGCAATGACAGGTGCCTCTCGGTTTGGTTACCACCCTTTTTGGTTTTCGGTCATTCGGTTTGGTTATTTAAATATATGAAATACAAATAATGCTCATTAATGAATAATTTAATAACTTGTAATGACCAGACATGAACATTTAACTAGTTAAGTAGAATTAGAACAATGTGTTACTATATGAAAGAAGGTTGAATAAATGTGCTACAATGTAAAATGAAGTAGAACAATGTCTAAAAATAGAACTTCATGTCCAGTTATGAAAGTAAGCAGGTCCAATAGCTGTGTAACTAAAAGATAATGAATATAAACCTATAAGTTCTCTAACTACAATATTGCATCAGGAAGAATAATTGTTACCTGGCATACTAGACCAAATATTCATAAGACAGTACCGAACCGAACCATGAGAAAAAAAACCCCGGAGATAATCAAAGTTTGGTTAATCGTTGCAGCCCTTAAGTCAGTTGGTAGCGATTTCTCCTATGTGTATATATCTTTCTGTACATTTTTATTGGGACAGAGATTATGGTACATGATTTTCAGAACTTGTAGCCATGAAAAAAATGCTATCATAGGAGTGAAATCTAAGATCAGCCATGTAAAGTCTTTTATAGGGGTGTCACGATATACTGATATGCTAGTATATTGCAATATGCAAACAATGTGTATAGTACCATGATATGAACATACCAGTTGTTTACAATACATTTTTTCTGTTGTCTGCTAGAAAGATACTGAATTACAAACTCAAAACATATGAAACTATATTGTAATGAAAACCACAAATGACCGGTAGAGACACTGAAATGAGATTGATAATTGTTTATTTTTGTTTAAAATGACAATTCTGTATTTAATTACTACATGTAGTCAGAAATGAAATGAGATTGGTAACTGATGGATAACTGATTTGCTTTTGCTGACACATTTTTTTTTTTCGCAATACATTTAAAGAGTTTGGAGGAGTTCAATATAAGAGATCAAGTAAGAAAAATACCTAAGTAATGGCTAAGGTTAACAAAGCAATATATCGTGGTACATATTGCGATACATTGCTAAAGTATTGCGATATATTGTGGTATGCTTCAGGTGTATCATGACACTCCTAGTCTTTCACGTAGTGTGCACCTCTGTATGTCGTATGTCACTATAGCTCTTTCACAATTGTTTCCGATGATATCCACATCTGTATTTTGTATTCCTGCAACAAGTGAATTTCCTGGTAAGGGCAAAGAATATCCTTCAAAAAGGTGTTGGCGTTTCTTTTCTTGGTTATTTTGTTATTCTTTTCACATTGTTTGCAATTAATTTGCAAATTTTTGATGACTTTGCAATTTTTTGAAATTTGCAAATTTTTGATTACTTTGCAATTTTTTGAAATTTGCAAATTTTCAATTAATTTGCAAATTTTCATATCAGTCATGAATGTATATTTATATAACTTGGCCTCGACTGGTCGATGTAATTTATTGACATAAATCTTGTTGTTCAATCCTGAACCATTCAGGTTGTTGATGTTAAAGGAATCATGTATTTGATTTCCAAAAACGTTACTAATTATGTATCAGTACATTTTGTTACATTTAGTGGTGTTTTTCATAATTATCGAGTTATTTAATTAGATAATGCATCTCATTGTATAAAGTTTGAGAATTCACAATGTCTTTTAGTTTTTCTTTGCCCTAATATTCTTTTAAATCTTCTCCCCAGTCAGCTGCATAGGTTGTAACTGGTCTTATTGTATGCATAGTTACAGTGTTACAGTGGTTATTTTGACTATTTTGGGAAGATGTCCTATACCCTTCAAATTGGGTTTTTTTTCCGTTAAACTAAAAAATTGGGGGGGGGGGGGGGTCTAGAAATTACAGCAAAATTTTAGGAATAAAAGTGAAGGATGTAATGATTAATTAATCAACATTTGCTGTTTATATAAACTGCCTGTGAGAGAAAAGCCTCTAACTTAGTAAATTTTTGGCTAAATTGAACCAAAACTTTCTTAAGATTTATTGGCAAAATATATACTTTTTGGCATTGGGAATATAGCCAAATAACTGCTATAAAAACAGCTGAAAATCCACCCTGTCTTACCTTGGATACTTGGTGCTCTGGTAGAACTTGGTGGGATGAGATAATTATTCGATCTACCAATCAAGATATCTTGACAATAGCGTGAGTTTAGTTTGAACTTGCTTATGTTATAACAACAAATAGTAATCACTTTCATTGACTGTTTCCTGGGTTACTAAGCAGCACTCGTCCTTAATTAAGGGATTAGGAAGCCCACAGCTGATCGATTGAAATCACAGCCTTTGGATCAGGAGTTTATGCTCTTAATGACAATTGAACTGAAAATGATCAGTCATGCATCCTTCACCATTGCTTCTTGTGGAGTTGCCTGGCACCATTTATGTTCATACATAACAAAGAAGGGCCAAAATGGGGCCAGACAATAAGTATAACCACTATATTCACTATAAACATGTTTGCTAAAAGTGAAGTTTACCATATTGAAGCCTGAGTATATTTCAATCCTGACGGTTATGCTTGAATATATTATACAACTAGGTAATTTGCATACAGGTAGATACACGCCATTTGAACTTCTAAATATTGAAACAGTAATCATTGCCTTCACGAATTCAACGTGATAATGGGTCTTCAATTTGCTGTGCCAAATTTATTTTTTGGTTACAGCCGTACTAACATGGCTTTGCTATTTGCATATCAGTGTTGTGTAAACCAATCAAATCTTACGATAACCACTTAACCAGCTCCATCGTCAACCGAACAACGTTTGTAACATAAAAGCAGATTGGTTAACCTTTCGATAAATGGTACCCTACCTTACCGAAATCCACTGAATTTTGGTGAATTTACCGAAATCCAATTTGGATCTGGAGTGACCAGCAATCGTAACATCTCGACCTTTTTTTTATGTTACACAACTAATTAACTACCTACAGTACTACCTTACCTAGATCTCTGTAATGTAACCAGAAAAATGTTGATATCTAATACATAAAATTAATTTACACAAGAGAAACCGAAATAACAGTTAAAATCTTTGAGATGGCCAAGGACTATGTGCATTGAAAAGGGAGACCACTGCGTGTAGATTGGTGATTTTCTTGTTTTGTTACTTCCCTTAATTTCTAAAAAACGTCCAAGGATGCAAATCTTAAAAATTACCAATTTTATATGTAACATGTTCGACTTAGAATTAGGATGGATATGGCAGCATGGTAACCCCCCATTTCTAAAAAGGATCGAGTAACTGGTCGACAGGGTGGTGGAATGTAAAAGTAAAATGCGGAACAAACTGTAATCAGGAGACTTCGTCAATTTTGCAGCACAAGGTGTCTAAACCAACGCCAACTACAGTTCTACCCATTGGAAGAGCAACTTGAACTGTTAAACCAAGGTAAGTTAAAGAAAGAAATTCCATACGTGCATAATCATTTTTATGCTTGAGGTTAAATTGACAATTTTTGGTTGTCCTTCTTACTTCTCTGTTGGGTTAACTGAAGAACAGGCTCCTCACTAGAATAAATGAGCTTCAGAAATCTGGCAGAATGCTTTCCCTACCTTAAAACAATATTTCTACATTTACCAAAGCTCAAAACACTTCAAATTTGGATGCATGAACCACAATCACTAATTACAACAACAAATATATAGTTGTTATGCCCCCTTCGAAGAAAAGAGGGCATATTGGTTTGCACGTCGGTCGGTCGGTCGGTCGGTCGGTCGGTCGGTCGGTCGGTCGGTCGGTCGGTCGGTCGGTCGGTCGGTCGGTCGGTCGGTCGGTCGGTCGGTCGGTCGGTCGGTCGGTCGGTCGGTCGGTCGGTCGGTCGGTCGGTCGGTCGGTCGGTCGGTCGGTCGGTCGGTCGGTCGGTCGGTCGGTCGGTCGGTCGGTCGGTCGGTCGGTCGGTCGGTCGGTCGGTCGGTCGGTCGGTCGGTCGGTCGGTCGGTCGGTCGGTCGGTCGGTCGGTCGGTCGGTCGGTCGGTCGGTCGGTCGGTCGGTCGGTCGGTCGGTCGGTCGGTCGGTCGGTCGGTCGGTCGGTCGGTCGGTCGGTCGGTCGGTCGGTCGGTCGGTCGGTCGGTCGGTCGGTCGGTCGGTCGGTCGGTCGGTCGGTCGGTCGGTCGGTCGGTCGGTCGGTCGGTCGGTCGGTCGGTCGGTCGGTCGGTCGGTCGGTCGGTCGGTCGGTCGGTCGGGTAACCTTTTTGTTTCTGATCAATTACTCAAGAACCCCTTGACATATCATCCTCAAACTTGGTCCACACATTCACCGTGGGTAGCAGAGGAACCCTATAGATTTTGGGGTCACAGGGTCAAAGGTCACAGGGGGGCATAATGTTTTACAGACATCTCTTCGTTTTGTAAGTATTTTATCTACAGACAGTTCCAAGGTTGTATAGTATGGCATAAACTGTCTTGTTGTTCTGTCGTGTAGCCTTGTCGCCTTCCATTTTAATGTTCTTGAGTTCGTAGACGACGCTGTGATATTTGATTTTCTCGTCCTTATCATTTTCATATTGACTTGTGTGCTTCCTGGTCTTTTTGTTGTTTTTATGTCATTTTCTGCGTGCGCATCCCCTTTGCCTAGTGTCTGTCAATAAGCCAGTGAAAATTAAAAAAAATGGGGGGGAAAATGCACAGAAATAATTTTGGTGGATTTGTGTCATATAAGGCACCACATTTAATATACTTAAAAGTATAGGGTTATCACATGGTGCAAAATGTGATTTTTGGGGTAAAATGGTTGAAAATTTAAATAAAAATGGGAATTTCTGGAATTTGCAATAAAACTACCAAAATTACTGAATTTCGTAGATATTATATTACAGTACAAAACACCTAAAGTATAGAAACATTGTATTGTGTTAAATGTGATTTTTGGGGTAAAACTTAAAAATGAATAATACAATGTATGTTTTGATTTATAATAATGGTATTTACAGCTCCACAATTATTGGTCACTTGTATTTGCTAGTTGTCTTCAGTAGACAATCGAGAATAATTTTTAATGAAACTGAGTGATGTATTTCTCACTCAATTCGTGGTATGCACAACATGAATACATGTAGCATGGTAAGGGAAGGTTTATCGAGTATGAGACCAAAGCATTACAGCACTAAATAATGAAAATAAATCATAAACAATGTAAAATATAAATAAACAAGAAATATCTTTAAAACAGATGGTCGACGCAATTTGAAGATTTGTTGTGCAACATAAAAAAGAGATGCTACGATTGCTGGTCAATCCTGATCCAAAATGGATTTCGGTAAATTCACCGAAGTTTAGCGAATCTACCCTTTATCGAAAGGTTAACCAATCCGAGTCAAGGTTACAAACGTTGTTCGGTTAAAGAGAAATTGCCTTGGTGGTTAACGTAAGATTTTATTGGTTTACACAACACTGATATGCAAATAGCAAAACCATGTTAGTACTGCTGCGCCGAAACAAGTCAACATTAACAACGATTGTACAGAAAACCCTACTAACTGACAAGCGCTGAACTATCTATGATAGCTGATACTGACGGCTTCAATGCGTTTTAGACGATAATAACAATAACGTATAAGTTAAAAGTAACGGCTGTGGTGTATGTGTGTTAGTGAAAAATATATCTTGCAATTCGGTTCATACGTTGTAATAACTCGTCAGAATATTACCTGGTTCATGCAAGTGTATGTGTTATTCGTTAATTTCACCGATATAGTCTGGGTTTCTGATCAGTACTTACGCCTTCTCCTTAAATTGTAATGACTACGACATAGATCTCCCCTATGACAAGATTTGAACTCACCACCTCTAGGTAAGGCGTTTGGCACTCCACCTCCTGACCAACACGCTTCCATAAAGCCCCATCACACCGAACTCGTTCTCACTACGTTCTGAAAAATGTAGCCGAACGGGCTTTAACTGTGTGCAAACGGAATGGACGTGTAGTAGCAAGTTTTTGCGGTCTGTTTACGAACTTCATGGACGGGCTCCGACGGGTTTGATCGGAAATGGTGCTCCAGAACGTGGAGCCTGCTCAAAAATTTCGGGCGACCATCCCGTCCTGCAATTAGACGGAGTGACAACGTACTTAAAACGAGATGGACGTACTACGAACGGAATTGCCGTACTTGGATCGTACTAGTGACGTGCTATGATGTGGTGAGGTCGGGCGTCAATTGACAGTACGTGTACACACAGACAGGGTCCGTTTGTAGCACGTTCATCCCGTTTAAAAACAGACTCAACTTGACTGCATTACGTCCTTAGTGCGTCGTTATTCCGTCTAAATACGATGAAAACAAAATAACAAGTTTTGAACAAGTTCGCAGTAGGTTCTCAGTACGCTCTACTCGTTTTGAGTACGTGTATTGCGTTCTTAAGCAGTAAAAACGTCCACCCCGCCTGCAGTACAATCAGACAAGGTATGGTATAAATATGGGCCGTTTTCTCACTTGTTCATCATTTGGGCACATTATTTTTACAGTTTACATCTGTTCCTGGCTTCAAGATTTTAAAAATATATGCCCAGAAACATGGATAAACTTGCAGCTCTTAACATGTTGAATGTTGGTTTCATGGAATATTTGTTGGAAGCAGAGCAAGAATACAATGGGATGGTAGAGCAAGAGAGCAGTGGCTGCTTTAACACGCCCTATTTGTCTGGCTCCTCTCTTCCTTGGACGCATGATGATCACAAGGATGCAATGATCACAACGATGGTCACGATGTTTGTCACACCTGTTGTGTACTTGATCTTTACAGCTTGAAGCGGCAAACGAGAATGAGGACTGGAAGAAACGTGCAGGGTTTCTATAGTGAGGCCAGGTCGTGGTTGCAATTGCGTTCTGAACACACTAGGGACGAGAAAAGGACGTGGTCAAAACAAGTTAAACTGTCTGCGAACGAGGTGATCTAGTTACGAACTAGTTAGAACGGATTTCGACGTATAAGGAACGAAGTAGAACTAGTTACGAACGGGTTTAAACTGACTCCAGACGGGCTTGGACTGCTTGGAAACGGTGTCCCAATGAGGTGAACGGGCAATTTTAACCGATCTGAACTTGATATAAACGGACTGCAGGCGGGATAAAGACGAGATGGACGTATCGAGAACTGTTTATGAACTTACAAGGGTCGCATTGTAAACATTGTCCGGACAAAGCTATACGTTCTAGCCAGGCCACAACCCGTTTTACGATTTTTTAAGACGGGTTCGGACGTTTTGAAAACTAGTTTGGTGTGACTGAAGCTTTACATCAATGTATCATAACTGAACGAATGCAGTATATGGAATGTGAATAATTTCAAATATTTAATGGAATTAAAAGCATAACTAGATGCGTTCATAGGACACGGATGCCCCTCCCCCTTTCTATAGATCTTTAAGTCGAAAAAGTGCCATAACCAATATTTCGCACGGACGGACAGGGCTAATGCTTTATGTCCTTTCGCCATTTTTCTGTATGGAATTTCTACTTACTAAGACTTCTTTAATATAATAATGTATATTTCCATGGAATTAACCGGGTGTAGAACTATCCGGTGAAATAAAAATTATGTTGCCAAATAACAAAACTAATCATATACAAAAATATTTGTAAATACAATGTATACTGCTGAACGTTTGCTATGCGGTCTGGTTTCACAAAAATATAACTAATACACGTATTTCAAAATAAAAATCCATAACACGCAAGCTCTGACTTAACGGTGATGGATTATGTATCTGAAAACATCATTTGACAAACTATGGTCAAGATTAGTATCTGATTGCCCACACGAAAAGCTTTCAACAAACTAAAGACAATGCAAGATACTACCACACATTGTATTCACAATAGACAGTCGAAACACATCAGCGATTATAATAGGCCTTAAAACAATCTGTATCCTGGTTCGGACTTCAATGCAAAGCTTTACGAAGTTTTTGTATAGGTAAGCTATTGTCCAATCGCTGATAGAATCTCATTCCCCTCTCAAACAAAGACACAGCATGTACACACCTCTAGTTATATGACAAAGGTAGATAACATAAGGACTAAAATGTCAGCAAAATGTCCGGTCAAACCAACACTAAGACTCATGAACATGGACTTCGAAATGTTCACAACAAAGCCAGGATCGTAACTGAATTTATACATACGCATAGAATCTTAAAGGGAGAGGGTCCCCTTATATAGTCGCCTTGTCATTTCATGAAAAAAGCAAATGTAAATACAAATAATAATAGTGATAAAATCATAGCACTGAAGGCCCCATTCACAGATCGGGAAGATTTGTTAGAAGAAAATGGAGGAGGCACACACAGAAATGGGACACAAAAATAAGACGCGCATTGAATAAGAAAATGATGAATGGTCATGCAAATCATGTACCTTAACCAATTGGGAAAATTAAAAAGAATGCAAACAATATATTTATCACCGTATATAACACTCTAAATATGTGATCATATCGTTTCACCACTAAGTATGTTTTTACCTATTTTTGCTAGAGGTCTGGAAGGAGTCAAGAAGGATAGACTCGTAAGCGGGTACCAAATTATTATTATTCGACAATCTCTTGATACACTTGAAGGGCACGAGCCCCGCATGACTCGACCGACTGATTGATACAGAGCAGAACATGCATCTCGTTTAGCAACCGATTAAATTCGAACTATGATGCGAAACTTTGTAGTCTTTAAACGCTTTCCTCGACTCTTATTAAAGTACCAAAGAACGGTGTGTATACTTAGGCTTGATAATTGTACATTGTGTTACGAACACCCATTGATCAATATTGTAAGAAATACACTTGATTCATATACAATTCAAACAACAAGCCATCGCAATGCACCATAAATATTGTTGAAGCATTGTGTAAGTACACACAGGCGCCAGGCATCCATCATTTTTTCTCCTGAACTCATTCCAATCATCAACAACGTTTAGAGGTCCAAAGCCAAATAATTAATCAGTTGTCCTGTAAATGTCATCATGGTAAAGTCGTCCTGTAAATGTCATTATGATACATACATACTGTAAATGTCATTATGGTACAGTCGTCCGGTAAATGGCATCATGGTACAGTCGTCCTGTAAATGTCATCATGGTACAGTCATTCTATAAATGTCATCATGGGACAGTCGGCCTGTAAATGTCATCATGGTACAGTCGTACTGTAAATGTCATCATGATACAGTCGTACTGTAAATGTCATCATGGTATAGTCGTCCTGTAAATGTCATCATGGTACAGTCGTACTGTAAATGTCATCATGGTACAGTCGTCCTGATAATGTCATCATGGTACAGTCGTCCTGTAAATGTCATTATGATACATACATACTGTAAATGTCATTATGATACATACATACTGTAAATGTCATCATGGTAAAGTCGTCCTGTAAATGTCATTATGATACATACATACTGTAAATGTCATTATGGTACAGTCGTCCGGTAAATGGCATCATGGTACAGTCGTCCTGTAAATGTCATTATGATACATACATACTGTAAATGTCATTATGGTACAGTCGTCCGGTAAATGGCATCATGGTACAGTCGTCCTGTAAATGTCATCATGGTACAGTCATTCTATAAATGTCATCATGGGACAGTCGGCCTGTAAATGTCATCATGGTACAGTCGTACTGTAAATGTCATCATGGTACAGTCGTACTGTAAATGTCATCATGGTACAGTCGGCCTGTAAATGTCATCATGGTACAGTCGGCCTGTAAATGTCATCATGGTACAGTCGTACTGTAAATGTCATCATGATACAGTCGTACTGTAAATGTCATCATGATACAGTCGTACTGTAAATGTCACCATGGTACAGTCGTACTGTAAATGTCATCATGGTACAGTCGTACTGTAAATGTCATCATGATACAGTCGTACTGTAAATGTCACCATGATACAGTCGTACTGTAAATGTCATCATGATACAGTCGTACTGTAAATGTCATCATGGTACAGTCGTACTGTAAATGTCACCATGATACAGTCGTACTGTAAATGTCATCATGGTACAGTCGTACTGTAAATGTCACCATGATACAGTCGTACTGTAAATGTCATCATGGTACAGTCGTACTGTAAATGTCATCATGATACAGTCGTACTGTAAATGTCACCATGGTACAGTCGTACTGTAAATGTCATCATGGTACAGTCGTACTGTAAATGTCATCATGGTACAGTCGTCCTGTAAATGTCATCATGGTACAGTCGTACTGTAAATGTCATCATGATACAGTCGGCCTGTAAATATCATCATGGTACAGTCGTACTGTAAATGTCATCATGGGACAGTCGGCCTGTAAATGTCATCATGGTACAGTCGTCCTGTAAATGTCATCATGATACAGTCGTCCTGTAAATGTCATCATGATACAGTCGTACTGTAAATGTCACCATGGTACAGTCGTACTGTAAATGTAATCATGGTACAGTCGTACTGTAAATGTCATCATGGTACAGTCGTCCTGTAAATGGCATCATGGTACAGTCGTACTGTAAATGTCATCATGATACAGTCGTACTGTAAATGTCATCATGGTACAGTCGTACTGTAAATGTCATCATGGTACAGTCGTCCTGTAAATGTCATCATGGTACAGTCGTCCTGTTAAATGTCATCATGGTACAGTCGTACTGTAAATGTCATCATGGTACAGTCGTCCTGTTAAATGTCACCATGATTTAGTCGTCCTGTAAATGTCACCATGATTCAGTCGTCCTGTAAATGTCACCATGATACAGTCGTCCTGTTAAATGTCACCATGATTTAGTCGTCCTGTAAATGTCACCATGATTCAGTCGTCCTGTAAATGTCACCATGATACAGTCGTCCTGTAAATGTCACCATGATACAGTCGTCCTGTTAAATGTCACCATGATTCAGTCGTCCTGTAAATGTCACCATGATACAGTCGTCCTGTTAAATGTCACCATGATTTAGTCGTCCTGTAAATGTCACCATGATTCAGTCGTCCTGTAAATGTCACCATGATACAGTCGTCCTGTTAAATGTTACCATGATTTAGTCGTCCTGTAAATGTCACCATGATACAGTCGTCCTGTTAAATGTCACCATGATTCAGTCGTCCTGTAAATGTCATCATGGTACAGTCGTCGTGTAAATGTCATCATGATACAGTCGTCCTGTTAAATGTCACCATGATTCAGTCGTCCTGTAAATGTCATCATGGTACAGTCGTCCTGTTAAATGTCACCATGATTCAGTCGTCCTGTAAATGTCATCATGGTACAGTCGTCGTGTAAATGTCACCATGGTACAAAATGACAAATGTATGTTACATGTATTTCTTTATGCATGTGTTCCGAAATAATCATGTTTTGTTAGTGCTCATGCGTGCACCTGAACTCGGTGTGTTACGTTTGACATACCACAACGTCAATAATATTACAAAACACCACTTGTGCTAGACTGCAGACGCAACTATTTTGTTTTAAGCATTTTGAGGATAGAACAAACCGGAAGGAAGGTCACTTTTGTAACAATGTCTCAACCCTTGCATCCATCCCATACTCAATAACTATCCCTGGTATTTGAGTAATGAGTATGCCTATGTATTGTTTGACTCATTAGTAATTTACAAACAATCTTTTCTACATTGCTCGTTGCTAGAATAACAAACTCGATCTGCAACAGTGAAAATGTCCGCGAATCTAACCCGGACATCCGGGATGGCAGCCCAGCGATCTACCAACTGAGCTAACAAGGCGGGGATAAGAGTGACACAAAAACAAGCCATGCTAGAATAATGCTGCACATGACAAAAAGACGTGATCAAGATATTACATAACATAGAATAATAAAAAGCGGAGAGCATTCCATACGATCATTGTTTCGCAGACACGTTGCATTTTTGCGTATATTTGTTCAAACATTTCATTCATATTTGTGTACGAATATATTTGTCTTTGCAAACTAATGTGTTTTGTTAACATACTACCGTAGTATACCGGTGGTTTACATTCAATTAATCGCACTGCATGAACCAGGATATTAATACATTTACCATTGTAATCCGACACTAAACCTTTGTATTGTTTAACTTTGGTAAAGTTCATGGGTATTTTAAGATTAAACATTAGTAACTACCATTTGTCTCTAAATTGAAACACTATCAGGCGCGTATCCAGACATATGCACGTGCGCCAATGCGTACAATTCGTCAGAAAAAAGTGAAACAAAAGTTCCAAAAATGTAATAAAAACTGAAGGTTGAGAGGGAGGGGTTATATGCAAATTCGCCCGAATATATCAGTCGTTTGACACTGTAATTTAAGTTAGTATGCCAATGGCAAAGAAAATGCCATATTAACACTGAAATATAGCATGAAAACACAGAATTTGCCTCCTAATTTTCAAAATATTCTAGGGGCAGACCACCAAACGCCCACCCGCGGGAGGGGGCCCCCCTCTCACGCCTATCCCCCATTCGCAGCCGTGTTGCTCTTTTCGCACCTACGATGCTCACACTTGGCGTACACTTCAAAACCGCCCTTGTCTATGTTTCCGCTGTTTTTCATATCTTGTCACGGTGTATGATATTATTCCGACGTGGATCACACCGAATAGATCAAAGGACTGAAGGTTCTTAGAGGCGCTTCCATGACAAGACTGCACGTTTTCCATATTATCGTATTACAAATAATGCTCGACTATTCGGATAAACTCATACGACCAAAATGACACAAATAATCCAGAAAAGCCGTTTATATCAAGACTCCGCCATTCCAAAATTGGTATATCCCTGACAAATCAGCCATTATAATCCTCAAATATATAAAATGATCAGAGGACTTTATATGTACTATTTTCTTGAGACGATGAATATGGCGGTACTTCGAGAAGACCATCCGGATGAAGATGATAGCAATGAGACGCTAAATTGCCTCAACAAAACGACCGTCCTCACGATGTACGTACATAACGCTAGGCCTCACGTATTTGACCGCTAATGTTGGCGAAAATATGACATATTTCAATTATTAGTTTAGCGTACAACCATCGTCGATACAATTAACTTAAATGACCAGTCCTACGAAACGTCTGCACTTCTGTATTTGCTGAAAGAATTTTGATTGTAATTAGTTGGTTAACTAGTGGCAGAAATATACCACCATATACTTTAATATTGCTGCAACACTTATCATAACATCGGCACTGACGTATTCAGACATATGTTTATGAAGGGATTCTTATGCCATTATATAACACAGTTTTTAATGGAATGGTGTATTGTGATCGTGATCCAAAACGGTGAATGTAAAACCGGCGTTTTAATGGCAAGTGGAAAATCCCTTCATCATAAATACGTGCGGATGAAATGTTGCGTTTCTGGTTGATTTCAATAATTTGTTTTGTAAATGTATACGCTGCGTGTAGCAGATCTTGTGAACGTATTGGTCAATGCCGGTCATGTGATCTCCTTAGTTGTTTTTATGGTCGTACAGACCATCCCGTGCACCACTATTTCCAAAGTGTACCCTAGCACCTCCTCGATGCCTAATAAGTTTTCCCAGGGTCTGTGTGGGGAGGCATTGTATTGTGCATGCGGCGTTCCCTGTAATTATCTAATCTCACGTCATACATATTGTTACTGCAGATTTTGAAAATGAGTTGTTATGATTTATTGATTAAGCATTACAATAATGCTTACTTTTTATGTTTTCTCTTCATTTTGTAATAGTTTATGCATGTATGAAGGCCTCTTGTTAGATAAGTTTATGTATGTATATTTTTATGTATGTCCGTTTGTATTAACTTTAGAACGGTTGTAAACAAGTTAAGGTAGCCAGCCAATAAACACATTGATTTACAAACGATTGACTTATAGACATTGTATTCACAATAACGGTATACTTAACTAATTTTGAATCGGTAGTATACAAAATAAATCGCCACCAATTTTTATAGTATTCTAATAACCACAAAAATGCTTCAGGACTATGTCATTCCATTTTAGTCACCAAATTTTAGCAATGACCGTTTTGTTGCATTTGGAACTTAAAGAATAAATATTCAGGTTACCCTAGATGTTAGTATTTCATGTAGTATATCCAGTCATCCATATTGAAGGCGTCATGGAATGTCATGAATGACATAGTCCTTAACACTTTGCAGGCTTGAAACATCTCATGAATCAATCTTGGTAAATCCAATTCAGAAAACCAGAAACTCACCATTTACTTATATAAATATATCATTGAAATTCAAAACATCATCGTAAGGTTTGATATTTGGAAACTTTGAAATATTAATTTGAAAATTTCAGCCTATTGACATATGCGTATTATTCGTGTTTTACCGATTCCAATTTTCTTTAATCGTGTTAAGGACATTAGTGATTCTAATACAGTCATGTTTTGAGGAACACGAAAAATCGGTCAATGGCGCTACCGGTGGTTTCTTTTCAATCATTGCGTGATTCCCATTGTTTGGCTTGGTAAATCCATGAAACAACGGCTTAATGTGAACATTACTGCTAAACTTGTGTGGCATTATGGCACTATGGTAGTTTATAACCTTCAATTCTGTTTCCCAAGTATCCAAAACAATAGATAAATGCAATAATATTCATATTGCTAATTAAAACCTATTTTTGCATGATTTAAGCTCTAACCATCAAAGAAAAATGATTTGTGCTATTTGCCAATGTGGTAATATAATTTAAAACTATTTTGATTTAAAACATACAGAAAAGACATGCCTTTTTGCAATATGTTAATGAGATTGATATTGACATGAGTGAGAAGTTTTCATAGTGTACTCTATTCTACCGTATACCATGCAGTTAGGCTTGAATGAGTAACAGATGAAAGACAAGTGTCCTCCTCACCCCTATGACCTAACAGATCCCAAAACCACACCGGAGAAAGGTCATTAAATGATCACTTATAATTAATCTTCAATTCTTTACATCTTGGTTTTCAGTCCAAGGTCAACCTATTTCCTTGGTCTGTCCTGTTATGAATTCCTTCCCCCTTTTTGTCCCCTTCTGGTTCCACTCTCCTTCGGTGTTTTAAGTTAAATAGCCATAATAACAATTCCTTGTCGCCCGTTTTCCATAGGTGTTCGCCCCTGCAACTTCTTAACTCCTAGTGTCTTGTGTGCTGACGTTTCTCTGGGATCTCTGTAGGTGGCTTTGTCTACTTCATTTGGTGTACCATATACCAGCGTAATCTTTAAGTTGAGATCGGTGTCATATTCGTCTCTCAGACGTCAACACTGTATCTTCCAGTTATCAGGCTGTTGTAAACCTAGGACCAGTTTTCACTTATTTTGCATTGGAGCTTTCCGTCCCTTTTTTCAGCAGTATTTCAGTCATGTACGGCGACTAATTGACCTAGCCAGGGTTCATGGTTACCAACCTGTACTAGAATGTGTCACTACAAGACTATAAGACTCCCGAAATGAATCACGACTGCTAGACAAATGATTGTGTGATCAATCTGCAAAAAGTGTGGAGAAAAAGACGCGGCCATGATTAGAGAAGGCAACATTCACAAATCAATACTTCCTTCGAAAGTCAAATTGTCGCGGTGAACATACGGGATCCTAGACCTCCATGTTGGCAGACAAGTGCGGTACCGGCTCGGTTAACTGGCGTGGTCGTTTTTACTACATTAAATATCGTGCCACGATTGACGAGTTTCATCTGAATGTTTTTTCAAACTCCAAGTACACCACTTGTATTTTAATGATTAAATAAATGAAGCCCCATACATTTTCAGTGAAACGAAAAATATCGAAATAAAAACTTTTACAGCAACATACATTTTGCTGACATCTAATTTCTTTAGATAAGATATTATTAAGCCCCATTTTCACTGTCCCGGTTAAGGTCCCGGTATCTCCCGGTATCCGCGACATTTTTGCCGATAAATCAATTGCATTCTCATATTCCCGACGTTGCCCCGGAGTGCCCCCCGGTGGCCCCCGTTGGTAACCGAATACTATATAAACCGGGATCATCCCCTGCTTATCACGGAAGAGCCACGGTAGATACATGGCCCTGCACCGGCGTATACCGACATTGTGCCGGACATGCCCGGATCACGCCGGTTCTGGATATTTCTCCCGGTGTCTCCCAGTTGTATTAAACATTTTAAAACAACCCGGACAGTCTGCCGGATCGAGCCGGAAAAACAGGGTTCATTACGGATCATCCCGAACTTCTATGGTGCCGCCGCGGTTGTCTTCCCGGTTTGACAAGGTTTCTCCCGAACCATCATCCGGGGTGAACCGGGGCGCCAATCCGGGACAGTGAGAATGGGGCTTTACATTTAAGTTGAAATGTGGCATTTACAGTAAAACTTTGAACCTCGAACTGCGTCGGATCCAGCAATTAGTTCGAGCTATATATTGTTCGAGGCATCTATGGTATAAATGTGTATGTACGAACTGACTGTTGCCGGTAACGAGTGTACTATGCATTATCAAAATAGTTAAGATAATAAATTTCGGGAAGAATTTATACCAGTTTTGACGGAATTTGCTCAATAAAGTTTACACTTTTGTTCAAGAATTTTATGAAATGGTAGCTAGGGACAGCAACTCATGTTCGAGTGTTCGACCTATCTCTGTTCGAGTGATCTACTGTTAGACAATATGAAATACGAAGGAATTTCGCCGCGACTTAAGAACATGTTCGAGGTATCTACTGTGTTCGAGCCAAAACTGTTCGAGGTTTCGAATTTCTACTGTACCATTTAATGAACTCTTCTACTTTAAACAGTATCGCGTTTATATGTAAACAATAGGCATTTACGGTAACATTGTTTAAATGAGCTTTAATTAAGTACAATATGACGTAATTATGATCGAAAACTCAGACTCTCTTCATTGCAATTGGTAGACATTACTATCCTAAAAGTTTTAATTAATTAAGTTAAGTATTGGCTATTCATTATTGGACGATGCTTTCAAGCTTTCGGATATATTGTTAAAAGCCATTAAAGCATCCGACAGTATGGTTTCATACGAAACCATTTAAAGCTCTTACACGACTAACTTCCTACTTTAATAATGGTTTTGTTATTTCAGGTGTGAATGAGGGCTAATTACTTCTTTCAGTGGATAGTACATACTTAATCTCTGACTATTGGTTTTTTACATGGACTGTGGTCAACCAAATAACCTATGAAATCAGCGATATATCCGGCTGAAGTGGACATAGTTGTCGATTGACAAAAACCGGAAATTACAGACTGTTAAGTATTATGTATATGAAAAAGTATATTTTTAACCGATACTGGACTTTCCTCGGAAAAAAGGTGGGTTCCATACATTATATATATAATGTAGATTTTGAAAATATAAATAAGATATAGATTTACTATTCATATTTATCAAGAACTAATTGAGTTATAATCGTAGTTTAGTTTATTTTATAGTCTGACAAATTTATAAAAAATGAATTTTTTAGCTGGTAAGCGATACTTGATGAAATTTTTATAACAGAACTTGTATTTCTTTCATAATGTTAAAACACATAGAGATTATTACAATGTATACTATATATGCAAACAAATATTTTTTCTTGAATTTTGACTCAGTAACTAATATTTATACCAAATTAGCGTATCACCAAGGAGGCTAGTGGTCGAAGGGTAGAGCGTCTGATTACTGATTCCCCATGGCCATGGGTTCAAAACTCACCTTGTATAAGGTTGACAAGGGAATATCATAATGTCTGAATTAGTACTGAGTAACACAGGAACGTGTCATTGAGAGTAATTAATATACGTTGCCATAACTTTTTTTCACATTCAATGTAAAACATTTAAGTTGATTACTATTCATACCATATGCTAATCATGTTGAAATACTGCTTATTATATGTCTCACAAGTAAGAATCGTGTTGAATTCTTGCTCTTTTATGTACGATATCGGAATTAAAATATAGCACCTACAATTACTAAACAATATATAATAACTGTTAATAATTGTCATTTTTCAGTCTTATCAGTTTTTGTCGGCTGTTTGACACTGGCATTGTCCTATCATCAGAATGTATGCGGAGGAAACCTACGGCGCCATCTGGCGGTGAACCAAAGCCGCCACAATGATAGACGTTCTCTTCGCGTTATCACCAGGACGTTCCATACAGCCAGAGAAATGTCTAAGTCAATCATATCCTATTATGTAAGTACTCGTTTATTCGACAACCGTCTATCCGAATACTTGGTACCATCCGAAATAAACTTTTATTACAAATAATTTATATTGTTCTGTATGACATAAGAGAATACAATTCGAAATCTCATTCAATGCAGCACTGCCAATATTGGTAAATTGTTCAGCAAAGACACGAGGGATCCTGACATTAATATTAATGATAAACGTAACCGAAGTGTTGTTCTGTATTCCCCTGTAGTACAAATGTATATACATACAGCATTATACTAAACTTGAACAGACGTAATGACCTATTTGCCAAACGACTCTGTCCATTCATATCGACCTTTAACATATGTTAATCGGTATGTAAGTAGAAGTTTAAATATTCGCACTAAAACTAGTTACCGGTACATGTAGTCCTGTCTTCATTTTGAAATTATCATACGAAAGAAACACAAGAATAAAACAACTGGTGGAATTTGAATAGGTTCCAGCTTTGACAAAATACAGCTTGATTAATTTAGTATAAGTAGATCTTATTCTATATAGTAGTTATTCACATTACAGAGCCGAAAACAAATATAATATGTGTTCGTCCTAGTTCTTAAGTTTGCATTAGACGTTTCCCTGTGGTTAAGCATTGTTCTTTATTTCAATACTTTTAGGTAAATACAATGCATGTTTTAAAAGACGAAATCACGCAATCCGACACTGTTTGCGCAGGCGCAATTTTACCGGAAACAGCAAACGTTGTCGCATCTGCTGACACGGTATGTCTTAGATAATATTTTCATATTGATAGAATTTGTTTATTTATTGTATATAAACTGTCATATATACAAGAATGGGGTTTATATATCAAATTTATATGATATAAACGATCTGAATTCAGTCTAAATTCGAAGGTTTAAATGTGGATTGTATTACAAGTGGTGTAATGAAACGACATGACTGTGTTAAAACACAACGAGAGAATCTAAGCGAAAGAAGTTAATCTGCACAAAAGTCAAGAAGCCGATAATCTTGTTTCGCTTTGACACTTTACTAGTTTATACATCTGAATATAATTGTTGACTGTCTATCTGCTAGTTATCGAATGGCTGGTTGTTGGAGCCTGGACAAATCAATTAAGTATTGGTTTTTATACAATAGGATTAATTAAATAATATAAAAAACAAGGACTATCTTGAACAGAGATGATCGGCGCAATTTGAAGGTTAAGATTTGTTGTGCAACATAAACAAAATCCGAGACATTGCGATTGCTGGTCACTCCAGATCCAAAATGGATTTCGGAAAATTCACCGAAATTCAGTGGATTTCAATAAGGTAACGTACCCTTTATCGAAAGGTTAACCAATCCGCGTCAAGGTTACAAACGTTGTTCGGTTGAAGAGAAATGCCTTGGTGGTTAACGTTAGATTTGATTGGTTTACACAATTCTGATATACAAATAGCAAAACCATGTTACTAGCTGCGCCGAAAAACTTAAAATGTAACAGAATTAGCGATTGACTCGATTAAACGTTGTTTCCACATTCCTAATGTAACAGAGATTTTGACATATCAGGAAACCATAAAGTTACACTTAGTGGTAAATAAAGCTTGTTTATTTTATTTCAGTCAATCGATGTCACCACTGACTACCAGAAGGTTATTGACGTATTATCCGCTTTAAATTTGGTAAAGTTGCACACCAATGATGTGCACCAGTCAGGTGAGATACGCAGACTAGAGTCCGTTCTTCATGACGTGCTTTGTGCTATAAATAACTTCGCTCAGGGAGCGGGAACCTATCTACCTCGTCATATACACGTAACAGACGTCTTCCTGCCTGACCAAGTGATCACTTCCGGTTTTACGGCGCACTGTGATATGAGCACGCTTTACGCACGTACAAACATAGACAGTGAACTATTTCGACTTAGTAAATCGTTTTTTGACCATATGTTCAAGAAGTACATTGATTTCAACACACAGAAGTAAATGGGCGTCTTACTTTTGATGCATAAATGGAACCTTTATGGTCGTTGAAGGAAATGTGGCTATTTTTTTATCTGACGTTAGTGAATTGATCTTAGTGGTAGGCGACCTATTTCGTCTACAAGTATGTACAAAGGCAGCAATATTTTTGGTATACATTTCAAGTCATTTACATTTGTTATTTTTTATACAATCATGAGTATGTTTTATATATAGGTATTTAGTATATGCGTGTATAGAATGACTGCGAGTGGAAAGATATTGGGGATATTATTAATACAATACAAAATAAAACTGTTTCTACTATCAAAAAGAATATCGAGAGATAATTCGAAACTAGACTATCTGCATATGAACACACCGTCAGGTAGACTAGTATCGCCCTCAGCAATCGACACGATGGCCACCATATCTCTAAATATGATCGGGTGAAATATGTTAGAACAATAGCTAAGTTGTACTTTGCGTACTCAAGTTATACTTTTAAGCTTCTCCATTGTACTCGAGCGGAATTCTTGTCTTTCAATGATCAGTATATACAATGCTTTTTTATTATTCAATTTAGAGTCATTACATTTTATGTCATAAGTCATTTTTACATTTTGTTTTTATGTCATATCTGAGCTATGATCGTGATATTTTACAACGTTTTAGACTGTACCGGGGCAATATATTATATTTGTGTTTTTTTGGTTTATATGGTGTTGTCAAACGAATAAATATTATATATATTTGGAAAAACTGGTTTTATTTCTCTTGACTAACCAGTTGAAAACTACGTATAAACAGCATACTTATACATGAAAAATACAGTGACCGTTGTGCCAGCACTTGTCATTATGAAAGTACATGAGTATGCATCATGCATTTGTTACTAAGGATTGACAGCCCTTGGTCCGCATAGCTCAGTCGTTTGAACACTCGACTGTCGATCGTCTGGAGGTCGAAAGCTCGAACATATATACAATAATAATATGATAATGATTTTATTGCAATAGACGGTTATAAAAAGCTCGGATCCCGGGTAAGGGGTATGTTCTCCGAGACAATTTGGCTGAATATAACACATACATGTACTAAGTCATATGTCCTCATCAACTGATTCAAACGGGGAAGTTGTCAGTATCGTACGAAAGAACACGTTAGTACTGGTCTGTAATTCAGGGACATTAGTTAGATCAACTGATCGCCCGTGAAAGAACACGTCAGTATTTGTGACCGACCAAAGACCACTCGCCGTACATAACTCAGATGTTTTCGAAATCGGCGTAAATCTCAAACATTACACCAAGGAAGGGCTCTAGAAATCCACTAGCCCGACGTCCTGGACTAGTCTAATGTTGAGTCGAGCTACCAACAGTTGAAGTTAGTCTCGGACAAGTCTGTTTTTAAAGCTAACCAACACCAGCAATTGTTCAGTTGTAAGTCAAACCTTAGAACCCTACACACACATATTACATACATTATTAATTTAAGATTGTGGAGCTATCATTGTGTATATTAATTAGTTACTAAATTGACCGATATTTTCTCGGACAAATAGGTTTCTATGTCACACAAGTCAAATTTTACATTTCCACAAGTCCGATACAAGTGTATTTAAAAACCAGAACTATCTTAAAAAAACATGGTCGGCGCAATTTGAAGGTTAAGAGCAAAATAAAATAGCCGAGATGTAACGATTGCTGGTCTCTCCACATCCTAAATGGATTTGGGTAAATTCACATAAATTCAGTGGATTTCGGTAAGGTAACGTACCCTTTATCGAAAGGTTACCAAAGGTTGCAAACGTTGTTCGGTTGAAGAGAAATTGTCTTGGTTTACACAACACTGATATGCAAACAGCAAAACCATGTAAGTACGGCTGCGCCGAAAAATTCAATAGCACCGCAAGGATTGGGAATGTTTGTTACCTTTTAAACATACTAGTTCTGATATATTCACGATGACGTTCATCACACAGAATGTTTTAAGGCAACTATTCTACTTAAACATCCTCGGTACCCAGGCTATTTATAACATATATGATACCCTGGGCAAACCCTACTGTACAAATCTCGTACTCATGAATACTTAATGAGGTAAAATCCAGTCGCTTGATTGGCTGCATGACACACACCTCAAGCGATACGGAAATTGCCGGGATGAAATCGCGGTCCTGAGCGATCCAATGAGATCACGGCTTTCCAATCATGTTAGGCAGGACATCAATAGCTCTTCTCAAAGGAGATTCTTTCATTTTTGTTATCGTCGATCTCATTGGGCGAGAAATGCTGATGAATATTCATGCTCTACGGATTTCGCTAGCCAATTTACCCAGGGTAAACACATTGATTTACAAACGATTGACTTATAGACATTGTATTCACAATAACTATACTCAACTAATTTTGAATCGGTAGTATACAAAATAAATCGCCACCAATTTTTATAGTATTCTAATAACCACAAAAATGCTTCAGGACTATGTCATTCCACTTTAGTCACCAAATTTTAGCAATGACCGTTTTGTTGCATTTGGAACTTAAAGAATAAATACTCAGGTTACCCTAGATTTTAGTATTTCATGAAGTATATCCAGTCATCCATATTGAAGGCGTCATGGAATGTCATGAATGACATAGTCCTTAACACTTTGGCGGCTTGAAACATCTCATGAATCGATCTTGGTAAATCCAATTCAGAAAACCAGAAACTCACCATTTACTTTTATAAATATATCATTGAAATTCAAAACATCATCGTTAGGTTTGATATTTGGAAACTTTGAAATATTAATTTGAAATTTCAACATATTGACATATGCGTATTATTCGTGTGTTACCGATTCCAATTTTCTTTAATCGTGTTAAGGACATTAGTGATTCTAATAAAGTCATGTTTTGAGGAACACGAAAAATCGGTCAATGGCGCTACCGGGATACGAAGTTTGTTTGTTTCGTTTCGATCAAATTCTGGTGGTTTCTTTTCAATCATTGCGTGATTCCCATCGTTTGGCTTGGTAAATCCATGAAACAACGGCTTAATGTGAACATTACTGCTATACTTGTGTGACACTATGGTAACCGTCAGTTCTGTTTCCCAAGTATCCAAAACAATAGATAAATGCGATAATATTCATATTGCTAATTAAAACCTATTTTTGCATGATTTAAGCTCTAACCATCAAAGAAAAATGATTTGTGCTATTTGGCAATGTGGTAATACAATTTAAAACTATTTTTGATTTAAAACATACAGAAAAGACATGCCTTTTTGCAATATGTTAATGAGATTGATATTGACATGAGTGAGAAGTTGAACAGTTTTCATAGTGTACTCTCTTCTACCGTCTACCATGCAATTAGGCTTGAATGAGTAACAGATGAAAGACAAGTGTCCTCCTCACCACTATGACCTAACAGATCCAAAAACCACACCGGAAAAAGGTCATTAAATGATCACTTATAATTAATCTTCAATTCTTTACATCTTGGTTTTCAGTCCAAGGTCAACCTATTTCCTTGGTCTGTCCTGTTATGAATTCCTTCCCCCTTTTTGTCCCCTTCTGGTTCTACTCTCCTTCAGTGTTTAAGTTAAATAACTATAATAACAATTCTTTATCGCCCGTTTTTCATAGGTGTTCGCCCCTGCAGCCACTAAACTCCTAGTGTCTTGTGTGCTGACGTTTCTCTGGGATCTGTGTAGGTGGCTTTGTCTACTTCATTTGTTGTACCATGTACCAACGTAATCTTTCAGTTGAGATCGGTGTCCTTTTCGTCTCTCAGACGTCAACACTGTATCTTCCAGTTATCAGGCTGTTTTAAACCTAGGACCAGTTTTCACTGTTCGCATTGGAGCTTTCCGTCCCTTTTTTCAGCAGTATTTCAGTCATGTACGGCGACCAATTGACCTAGCCAGGGTTCAAGGTTACCAACCTGTACTAGAATGTGTCACTACAAAAGACTCACGAAACGAATCACGACTGCTAGACAAATGATTGTGTGATCATTCTGCAAAAAGTGTGGAGAAAAAGACGCGGCCATGATTAGAGAAGGCAACATTCACAAATCAATACTTCTCTCGAAAGGCGAATTGTCGCCGTGAACATACGGGACTCGATCCTACGATCTCCATGTTGGCAGACAAGTGCTGTACCGGCTCGGTTAACTGGCGTGGTCGTTCTGTTTTTACTACATTAAATATCGTGCCACGATTGACGACGGTTTCATCTGAATGTTTTTTTCAAACCCCAAGTACACCATGAATGTTTTTTTCAAACCCCAAGTACACCATGAATGTTTTTTTCAAACCCCAAGTACGCCATTAATGATTAAATAAATGAAGTCCCTTACATTTTCAGTGAAACGAAAAATATCGAAATAAAAACTTATCTTTTACAGCAACATGCATTTTGCTGACATCTAATTTCTTTAGATAAGATATTATTAAGCCCCATGCTCACTGTCCCGGTTAAGGTCCCGGTATCTCCCGGTGAAAAATAGCCGGTATACCGGGATGATCCGCGACATTTTTGCTGAAAAATCAAAATTGCATTCTCACATTCCCGACGTTGCCCCGGAGTGCCCCCCGGTTTAAAAGCCAGATGTCCCCGTTTGATCCCGGATTACCCCGGTTAGTTCCCGGTTCATTTACGGTGTTGCGCCGGTGTGTTTCCCGGTCCATACCGGTATAACCCGGTGTTACCAAGGTTGTGACCCGGTGGCCGCCGGTCCAACCCGTAATAGCCCCGGTCATGCGCCGGTGGAGCCCCAGTGGCACCCCGGTGGCCCCCGTTGGTAACCGGATAGTATATAAACCGGGATCACCCCCTGATTATCACGGAAGAGCCACGGTAGAGACCCGGCCCTGACATTGTGCCGGACATACCCGGATCACGCCGGTTCTGGATATTTCTCCCGGTGTCTCCCAGTTGTATTAAATATTTTAAAACATCCGGGACGGTCTGCTGGATCGAGCCGGAATAACAGGGTTCATTACGGATCATCCCGAACTTCTACGGTGCCGCCGCGGTTGTCTTCCCGGTTTGACAAGGTTTCTCCCGAACCATCATCCGGGGTGAACCGGGGCGCCAATCCGGGACAGTGAGAATGGGGCTTTACATTTAAGTTGAAATGTGGCATTTACAGTAAAACTTTGAACCTCGAACTGCGTCGGATCCAGCAATTAGTTCGAGCTATATATTGTTCGAGGCATCTATGGTATAAATGTGTATGTACGAACTGACTGTTGCCGGTAACGAGTGTACTATGCATTATCAAAATAGTTAAGATAATAAATTTCGGGAAGAATTTATACCAGTTTTGACGGAATTTGCTCAATAAAGTTTACACTTTTGTTCAAGAATTTTATGAAATGGTAGCTAGGGACAGCAACTCATGTTCGAGTGTTCGACCTATCTCTGTTCGAGTGATCTACTGTTAGACAATATGAAATACGAAGGAATTTCGCCGCGACTTAAGAACATGTTCGAGGTATCTACTGTGTTCGAGCCAAAACTGTTCGAGGTTTCGAATTTCTACTGTACCATTTAATGAACTCTTCTACTTTAAACAGTATCGCGTTTATAAGTAAAAAATAGGCATTTATAAGTAACATTGTTTAAATGAGCTTTAATTAAGTACAGTATGACGTAATTATGATCGAAAACTCAAACTCTCTTCATTCCAATTGGTAGACATTACTATCCTAAAAGTTTTAATTAATTAAGTTAAGTATTGGCTATTCATTATTGGACGATGCTTTCAAGCTTTCGGATATATTGTTAAAAGCCATTAAAGCATCCGACAGTATGGTTTCATACGAAACCATTTAAAGCTCTTACACGACTAACTTCCTACTTTAATAATGGTTTTGTTATTTCAGGTGTGAATGAGGGCTAATTACTTCTTTCAATGGATAGTACATGCTTAATCTCTGACTATTGGTTTTTTACATGGACTGTGGTCAACCAAATAACCTATGAAATCACCGATATATCCGGCTGAAGTGGACATAGTTGTCGATTGACAAAAACCGGAAATTACAGACTGTTAATACTAATATGAAAAAGTATATTTTTAACCGATACTGGACTTTCCTCGGGAAAAAGGTGGGTTCCATACATTATATATATAATGTAGATTTTGAAAATAAAAATAAGATATAGATTTACTATTCATATTTATCAAGAACCAATTGAGTTATAATCGTAGTTTAGTTTATTTTATAGTCTGACAAATTTATAAAAAATGAATTTTTTAGCTGGTAAGCGATACTTGATGAAATTTTTATTACAGAACTTGCATTTCTTTCATTATGTTAAAACATATAGAGATTATTTAAAATGTTACCTATATATGCAAAAAAATATTTTTTCTTGAATTTTGACTCAGTAACTAATATTTATACCAAATTAGCGTACCACCAAGGAGGCTAGTGGTCGAAGGGTAGAGCGCCTGATTACTGATTCTCCATGGTCATGGGTTCAAAACACACGGAATTAGAATATAACACCTACACTTACAAAACAATATATAATAACTGTAACTAATTGTCATTTTTCAGTCTTATCAGTTTTTGTCGGTTGTTTGACACTGGCATTGTCCTATCATCAGAATGTATGCGGAGGAAACCTACGGCGCCATCTGGCGGTGAACCAAAGCCGCCACAATGATAGACGTTCTCTTCGCGTTATCACCAGGACGTTCCATACAGCCAGAGAAATGTCTAAGTCAATCATATCCTATTATGTAAGTACTCGTTTAATTGCTCTACATGGTTAGATTGCTGTAATGTGTATAAATACGTCTGTATAAATGTAGGTGCAGTCGGACCTCGTTAATTGAAAACCTTCTATCCGAATACTTGGTATCATCCGAAATAAACTTTTATTACGAATAATTTATATTGTTCTGTATGACATAAGAGAATACAATTCGAAATCTCATTCAATGCAGCACTGCCAATATTGGTAAATTGTTCAGCAAAGACACGAGGGATCCTGACATTAATATTAATGATAAACGTAACCGAAGTGTTGTTCTGTATTCCCCTGTAGTACAAATGTATATACATACAGCATTACACTAAACTTGAACAGACGTAATGACCTATTTGCCAAACGACTCTGTCCATTCATATCGACCTTTAACATATGTTAATCAGTATGTAAGTAGAAGTTTAAATATTCTCACAAAAACAAGTTACCGGTACATGTAGTCCTGTCTTCATTTTGAAATTATCATACGAAAGAAACACAAGAATAAAACAACTGGTGGAATTTGAATAGGTTCCAGCTTTGACAAAATACAGCTTGATTACTATAGTATAAGTAGATCTTATTCTATATAGTAGTTATTCACATTACAGAGCCGAAAACAAATATAATATATGTTCGTCCTAGTTCTTACATTTGCAATAAATTTTTCCCTGTGGTTAATCATTGTTCTTTATTTCAATACTTTTAGGTAAATACAATGCATGTTTTAAAAGACGAAATCACGCAATCAGACACTGTTTGCGCAGGCGCAATTTTACCGGAAACAGCAAACGTTGTCGCATCTGCTGACACGGTATGTCTTAGATAATATTTTCATATTGATAGAATTTGTTTATTTATTGTATATAAACTGTCATATATACAAGAATGGGGTGATATATCAAATTTATCTGAATTCAGTCTAAATTCGAAGGTTTAAATGTGGATTGTATTACAAGTGGTGTAATGAAACGACATGACTGTGTTAAAACACAACGAGGGAATCTAAGCGAAAAAAGTTAATCTGCACAAAAGCCAAGAAGCCGATAATCTTGTTTCGCTTTGACCTCTATACTATGTTATACATCTGATTATAATTTTTGACTGTCTATCTGCTAGTTATCGAATGGCTGGTTGTTGGAGCCGGGACAAATCAATTAAGTATTGGTTTTTATACAATAGGATTATCTAAATAATATAAAAACAAGAACTATCTTGAAAAGAGATGATCGGCGCAATTTGAAGGTTAACATTTGTTGTGCAACATAAAAAAATCCGAGATATTATGATTGCTGGTCACTCCAGATCCAAAATGGATTTCGGTAAATTCACCGAAATTCAGTGGATTTCAATATGGTAACGTACCCTTTATCGAAAGGTTAACCAATCCGTGTTAAGGTTACAAACGTTGTTCGGTTGAAGAGAAATTGCCTTGGTGGTTAACGTTAGATTTGATTGGTTTACACAATTCTGATATGCAAATAGCAAAACCATGTTAGTACAGCTGCGCCGAAACTCTTAAAATGTAACAGAATTAGCGATTGACTCGATTAAACGTTGTTTCCACATTCCTAATGTAACAGAGATTTTGACATATCAGGAAACCATAAAGTTACACTTAGTGGTAAATAAAGCTTGTTTATTTTATTTCAGTCAATCGATGTCACCACTGACTACCAGAAGGTTATTGACGTTTTATCCGCTTTAAATTTGGTAAAGTTGCACACCAATGATGTGCACCAGTCAGGTGAGATACGCAGACTAGAGTCCGTTCTTCATGACGTGCTTTGTGCTATAAATAACTTCGCTCAGGGAGCGGGAACCAATCTACCTCGTCATATACACGTAATGGACGTCTTCCTGCCTGACCAAGTAATCACTTCCGGTTTTACGGCGCACTGTGATATGAGCACGCTTTACGCACGTTCAAACATAGACAGTGAAATATTTCGACTTAGTAAATCGTTTTTTGACCATATGTTCAAGAAGTACATTGATTTCAACACACAGAAGTAATTGGGTGTCTTACTTTTGATACATAAATGGAACTTTTATGGTCGTTGAAGGAATTGTGGCCATTTTTTATCTGAAGTTAGTGAATTGATTTAGTGGTAGGCGACCTATTTCGTCTACAAGTATGTACAAAGGCAGCAATATTTTTGGTATACATTTCAAGTCATTTACATTTGTTATTTTTTATACAATCATGAGTATGTTTTATATATAGGTATTTAGTATATGTGTGTATAGAATGACTGCGAGTGGAAAGATATTGGGGATATTATTAATACAATACAAAATAAAACTGTTTCTACTATCAAAAAGAATATCGAGAGATAATTCGAAACTAGACTACCTGCATATGAACACACCGTCAGGTAGACTAGTATCGCCCACTGCCATCGACACGATGGCCACCATATCTCTAAATATGATCGGGTGAAATATGTTAGAACAATAGCTAAGTTGTACTTTGCGTACTCAAGTTATACGTTTAAGCTTCTCCATTGTACTCGAGCGGAATTCTTGTCTTTCAATGATCAGTATATACAATGCTTTTTTATTATTCAATTTAGAGTCATTACATTTTTATGTCATAAGTCATTTTTACATTTTGTTTTTATGTCATATCTGAGCTATGATCGTGATATTTTACAACGTTTTAGACTGTACCGGGGCAATATATTATATTTGTGTTTTTTTTGGTTTATATGGTGTTGTCAAACGAATAAATATTATATATATTTGGAAAAACTGGTTTTATTTCTCTTGACTAACCAGTTGAAAACTACGTATAAACAGCATACTTATACATGAAAAATACAGTGACCGTTGTGCCAGCACTTGTCATTATGAAAGTACATGAGTATGCATCATGCATTTGTTACTAAGGATTGACAGCCCTTGGTCCGCATAGCTCAGTCGTTTGAACACTCGACTGTCGATCGTCTGGAGGTCGAAAGCTCGAACATATATACAATAATAATATGATAATGATTTTATTGCAATAGACGGTTATAAAAAGCTCGAATCCCGGGTAAGGGGTATGTTCTCCGAGACAATTTGGCTGAATATAACACATACATGTACTAAGTCATATGTCCTCATCAACTGATTCAAACGGGGAAGTTGTCAGTATCGTACGAAAGAACACGTTAGTACTGGTCTGTAATTCAGGGACATTAGTTAGATCAACTGATCGCCCGTGAAAGAACACGTCAGTATTTGTGACCGACCAAAGACCACTCGCCGTACATAACTCAGATGTTTTCGAAATCGGCGTAAATCTCAAACATTACACCAAGGAAGGGCTCTAGAAATCCACTAGCCCGACGTCCTGGACTAGTCTAATGTTGAGTCGAGCTACCAACAGTTAAAGTTAGTCTCGGACAAGTCTGTTTTTAAAGCTAACCAACATCAGCAATTGTTCAGTTGTAAGTCAAACCTTAGAACCCTACAAACACATATTACATACATTATTAATTTAAGATTGTGGAGCTATCATTGTGTATATTAATTTGTCACACAAGTCAAATTTTACATTTCCATAAGTCCGATAACAAGTGTATTTAAAAAAACATGGTCGGCGAAATTTGAAGGTTAAGAGTTGTTGTGCAAATTAAAATAGCCGAGATGTAACGATTGCTGGTCTCTCCACATCCTAAATGGATTTCGGTAAATTCACAGAAATTCAGTGGATTTCGGTAAGGTAACGTACCCTTTATCGAAAGGTTACCAAAGGTTGCAAACGTTGTTCGGTTGAAGAGAAATTGTCTTGGTTTACACAACACTGATATGCAAACAGCAAAACCATGTAAGTACGGCTGCGCCGAAAAATTCAATAGCACCGCAAGGATTGGGATTGTTTGCTACCTTTAAAACATACTAGTTCTGATATACAATGTATTCACGATGGCGTTCATCACACAAAATGTTTTAAGGCAACTATTCTACGTAAACATCCTCGGTACCCAGGCTATTTATAACATATATGATACCCTGGGCAAACTGACTGTAAAAATCTCGTACTCATGAAAACTTAATGAGGTGAAATCAAGCCGCTTGATTGGCTGCATGACACACACCTCAAGCGATACGGAAATTGCCGGGATGAAATCGCGGTCCTGAGCGATCCAATGAGATCACGGCTTTCCAATCATGTTAGGCAGGACATCAATAGCTCTTCTCAAAGGAGATTCTTTCATTTTTGTTATCGTCGATCTCATTGGGCGAGAAATGCTAATGAATATTCACTAGCTAGCCAATTTACCCAGGGTATCTGGGTATCGAGGATGCTACGTACAGCGTCTGGACGCTTTGAAATTATATCAAATGAAAAATTACGTTTTCGAATTTCTTCATGCTTGAATTCAAATTTGTTAATAACACTTGGCCTATTCCTACAATGATATTATCATACAAATTTAATGTAACCATAGAGCAATTCATCAACGCAATAATGTTTTAAATATTTTTATTTAATATAGAGACAAAGTAATTATTCATTAGCATATCTTGCGAAAGTTTTTGTAGAAATCATTGCTTGGGATTTTGTCAACCAAATGAGCTGTCCACCAACATTTCAGTAGAAATCCATAAACTTACTAGTAGATCTAATTTAGAAATAGGATCGTAGACATGAACTTATGACCTGTGTATTAACATTATTTTAAGATTAGGCAAAAAAATGTTTGTTTTAGGTTTCATGCCCAAAAAATAGTGTGGGAAGGTCAGAATTTCGATTTTTTATTATTTTTGAACGAAGCAAATTAAACATATATTTAAATGAATAGATTTATGTTAAAAGACAAATCTCCTTTCCCTTTAACATGGATAATGTTTAACAAAGGTGAATACAACGTTCTAAGCTGGAATACTCGTAACACGTCTAATAACTGGGCAGAAATATGAACGTAAAGAAAAATTCACACAAAGAAATTTTACCAAAAAAGCAGAAATTTTACCCAAAAGAAAAAAATGTTGAAACGCGAAAAAATGTTCTACGGTCGGGGCAAAAAAACTAGGATAGGTCGGGAAACCTGAAACAAGCATATCTTTTTACGCCCTACGTAAAAATAGATTCGTAGTAAAGCCGATTTAAGTTGAAGGGATTGTTACGTGAGCGCTTTGTTGGCTTTACATTCTTGTGGTGTGTGAACATTTAGGACGTCTAAATATAGCTTAAAATAGTTTAGGATTTCCAATCTATGACAGGATAGTTCTGTCAGATGCAATAATCTACTTTTTTTCCAGGCCCCTATTTAATTTTGTTTTTAGACAGGTACATAAATGACCAGGTACGCTTGAATATTTTAACATTATACACAGAATATGAATAACATGTCAGAGCTACTTTTTATTGCAAATGCTTTTTTAGTACCTATAAGCTGAGTCATGCAACTTAGAGTTTCGAAAAAAAACTATAAGTAGAGTCTTATTATTGATGTTGGACTGTATACTTTTTATGTCTTCTTCAACTTTTTGGGGCGGCTGTGCACTTTGTATGTAATATTCGGCTGATTGCTGTACTAGTATTAATTTTCAACACATGTGTTTAAAAAAATAGCATTACCACATGAAAACATACATGGGGCAAACACAATCAAGTTCACTGTTTATAGCTGGACAGCTATCATATTGTTCACCGCCTGTTATAACATGTGTCTCTACTTTAAGTGGGGTCTGTCAATCACATAACAGCCAGCGCCATGTAGTGACTTTTCAAATTACTTGGATAGAGGAAGACCCAGAACCACATACCTCCCGCAAGCCAGCTGGATAGTTTCCTCAAATAAAAATTGCATCCCGGGAGAGATTCGCACCCCAAGTGGCGAGAGGTAAGTGGTTTGAAGACAGCGACATTTGTTCTACATAACAATCATACTGCAAAAATAGCGATAGTCTTCTTCTCCATACCATGCTAAATGTTAAAATATTACCTTCATATATATATGGTATCTACTTCGTTCTAACAACACTCTGACAGTTTACAATATGCGCCTGGTTGTGTCCGGTCTAACTTTATCGCCTTTTTTGGCACAGCCGTACTAACATGGTTGTGCTATTTGCATATCAGTGTTGTGTAAACCAATCAAATATTACGTTAACCTCCAAGGCCATTTCTCTTCAACCGAACAACGTTTGTAACCTTGACGCGGACTGGTTAATCTTACGGTAAAGGGTACGTTACCTTACCGAAATTCACTGAATTTCGGTGAAGTTACCGAAATCCATTTTGGACCTGGAGTAGCCAGTAATCGTAATATCTCGGCATTTTTTATGTTCACAACAAATCTTCAAATTGCTCCGACCATCTTTATTCGAGATATTTCTTGTTAATCTTTCAGGGGTTGATAGATTATCAGTGACATTTCGCAAATAATTTTTATATTTGTACAATGACTGGGTAAACATAAAATGTATAGGCCTACTTTGTTATCAACAAAAGGAACATACTTCAAAACTGGATTTGATAATAGATAGATAGATAAATAGATAGAAGTTTTATTTCACAACATAGTTATATACAATACACTTTTGAAATAGACCGTAATAGTCCATGTTCAAAATAAACATATGTACAGTTTTCATTAACATAATAAGATAATACGAGACGTACTATTAACAATTTGATCAAAATCCGGCTACTTTATAGGTAAGTTTATGATTCAATTTTACGTTTACTTGCTATCCTCTCAAGTTTTCCTTTATTCCCCCATTCCCACAGATATTTAGTTGTATATGATACCATCCCTGAATCGTTTCCGGGTCCATGTTCTAGATGTATTTGGTTGTGTTGTATATATCCCCACTCCCCTCTCACAGCTTATTCTATCATGCTATTTCTTATCCTGTGGGTCTAGAGGAAGGCCCTGTTTTAATCCTTTCGCGAATCTCACATCTAAAGATGGTGTCTATAAAATCTGGGAAGGAGTCGAATTTGATTTAAGAAAATGTCGTTAATGTGAAAACAATTGTATTGGTGACGAATTTCACTATCTACTCGAATGTGATCACTTCAACGATTCAAGAATAAAATACATCCCCAAAAAAACTTTATCTTCACCCTAACATATTTAAATTACAGTTACTCATGGACCAAGACTTTAATAACATATTAAACTAGGAAACTTTGTGTACTCATCAAAGAAATTATGTGTAACTTAAATTAATGCCAGAAAAAACATTTTTTTTTTGTATACATATTTTAAACAAAATTAGAATAAAAATACCTTGTATATCATATATGTATTATACAATAATATTTCTTGTGTAAGATGCATTGATTTTCTAATTGTAATTGCCTCTTTACCAGTGTATTAGTATTTTGTATATTATGTACTTATATATCACGTTGTCATGTTTTACATGAACTGAGATATGTAAATAAACTGGATCCAATATATTGGTCCCAGATACAATGCAATATATTTGCCGAATATATCTCATAATCTAGAAAATTGTTATGTAGTATAAATATAATTCTAAATCTAACCAGTACATTGTATTAAGCATGTGATTATGACTGTGACTAAAGACACATTTATAATCAAATTTCTTTTACAGCCTAACATGAAGTTGTCAGCGTATCTCGGTATTCTGTGCGGAGCCATCATACTCCAGAGAACACAGTCAGCATGTAAGTGGTGTAGACGTACATAAATAATACTATACTCATAGGCAACACGTAATTATGTTACTAGAACTATGAACAACAGACGAACTGAAATATTAGCAAGATACACAAATATAAGCATCGTCACATACATAAGACAATGTCTCTCCACACAGACCTCCGGGAAAACAGCATTCCGTTAAATATTAGGCATTTGAGAAGGTGCAAGGGTAAATACGCTAGGGAGCATGGGCGCAAGTCTGTATCCTCATTCTTCTGCTGGCCCAATACTCTCCAAGCCATCACAAAACCCAGACCTTATCCGCTAACAACACTCGATTGTATTAGTGTGCCAAGTCATTTCTTTTCAAGGCACTGCGTATTATCACTGGTATATTTTAGGAAATAAATCTCAGTCACGCCGGGTCAGTATCTAACTCGTTTGGAGGGATGAGTTTGGTAGTAAGTAAACTACGATTTGTCATTCTGGATTATGAAGGTTCTGTCTGCTTGAAAATTGATCTTACCGGATGTGAAAGCAGTGGTATGTTTGTTTCTTGTGATTTTTGTATGCAATATATCTAAATTAAAACTGCTTTCCAATTTGTAAAAAAAACATAGCTATGTAGATCGTTATCATTACATTATAGATTGTATATATGATATGTATAGAAATGCAACTTCCGAAACAGAACAACGAAAAAAAGGTATAAGAGATAAGGTCTAATGAGCGGTGTACGAGAGGGAATATGATAGAAAGATAATCAGTGATGCAAATAACATACACAGTTTTCAGATAACCTCTATTCGCGTTTTAAACAGTGCTGTCTCAAGTAAAGAGCAAACCTCATCATTTATCTGATGTACTTAATGTCTCGTTATAGAGATTTCTTTCATAAAGTCCAGGAAGGAACCTCTATGGTTGAGTGGTTACTGAATTCAAATTATTTGCCGCCACTCAGCGCTGCAGGTTCGAATCCCATCCGGGATATGTGATTTGTAGAGGAAGCCATCAGGCTGGCGTACATGATGTCGCAGTATTCCTCCACCATCATGACTCTTTCTGTTAATGGATGCAAGCTTAAATAGTCTCATTCAGTGTTTGGGGGAAGTAACCCAGGTAAAAATAGTTGAATAGGTCTTCAAATTAGTGCCCATTATTGTAAATACTGGCTATTGTTATGTTTTGCAGATGTATGTCCGGGTGGATGCCATAATGGTGGGTATTGTACGATGACAGACACGTGTCAGTGTGTTAGTGAATTCCTGGGTCCTAACTGCCAAAAGAAAGGTAAAATAATTGTTATAGGAACAATATGATATGCTTCATTTAACAAGGCAATTGTTTGTGCTGTTTGCTTTTTTTTGTATTCGTGTTATTGGTTGAGGCTTGGGCAACATATTCTAAGGGAAAAAGAGGATACAATGGAAACCTGTCGAAATGTATTAGTCCGAAAACAATAAAATCATACCCCGGTGAGAGATTCAGCAGTTCGCGTCTACCCGTTTCATCATTCATTCAACTAAACTAAACTAAACAAAAATTCTAACTAAACAATTGATATTGTGTTCCAGCATGCGTACCACAGTGGCTTGGTCTTGCTGATGGAAGAATAAAACCTGACCAGATAACTGTCTCATCAGAACATCCACCACATACTAAAGATCAACTTGGAAACAGTACGTATGATATTGTCAGAATAGCAGTAATGTATTTTATAACTATAAAAACAGGAGTTTTGGCACCAATATGATATTGAGTATACTTCAGTTCATCGATAGTGTGTAACATACCCATTTATTATGCAATATATAAAAATGACTTGATCTGTGTCCTTTTCGAAGGCTTTTTCTTTTTTCTTTTCGTGGTGCAGCGCTTATGTTTCATAGTGTGATATAACTGTAGGGTAAGGTCGGGCAAAGCGCCCATATTAAGCAATATTTTACGATACAATTACATTTTGTATAACCATCAGTGCGATTAAGACAAAAATGGCTATGCGTACAAGTTTGAACGAGACCTATGCATTTATAACATATTTAACGCGAGATACAACACGAGATAAAGCTCAATGAATTGAACATAACTTCATTGATTTTTGCATTTTTGCCCCATGTATGCGCCAAATCGCATTTTGATAAGGAGCAATAACCTCTAATTATTATATCAAATGTAGTACAATTTCGCGATGTAAGCACTGCATAAATACCGTCAAACAAACGCACAAATGGCAAAAATCGAGATTACAAGGTGTACGAGGCAATACTAAAATATTAACTAATCAGCGTTAACACAAAATAGTGTAAAATTGCAAAAATGAGAATTTACATTTGAAGATACATTGTTTAAATTCTTCGCGGTATTCACACCTGCGTAAGATGTCACAAAAAGAATATCGCGCGGCACGTAAAATCTAACGATGTCAGAATTTTTACGCGTAGGCCTTTCACCTCGTATGGGCATTTTGCCTACTTTGGTTCTAATTTCCTTAATTAAATATAATGTACAGACGATGCTAAAATTGGATGGTGTCCAGCATCAACGGACAGTACTCCATTTGTGGAAGTCAAATTGGACGAACCAAAGGCTATCAGTGTTTTCGGTTTCAATATGATTAAAAGGCAAAATGGCGAAGACCAAATGTTCATGAGAGAATTTGATTTACAGTACATCGCTGTCACTGATTCTGCAAGACAGTTTAGGACATATTCACAGGTATTGACGTAATTTCATTATAAATACAATCTGATCTCCGATATAGCGAAATGAAGACACAAGTCCAGTTTATACAAGTCTGTTTTCACTTATATCTCCCCCGTCAATGATGATTGCTAGGTGTTCAGTCATTAATAACTAGTCAGTTTACATGCTTCCGAAAGACAAATCTTTTATCTCAAGTATTCCATTTTTCGGCGAATGGTTTTGCTATTTGCATATCAGTGTTGTTTAACCAATCAAATCTTACGTTAAACACCAAGGCAATTTCTCTTCAACCGAACAACGCTTGTTACTTTGACGCAGATTAGTTAACTTTTCGATAAGGGGTACGTAACCTACTCGAAATCCTCTGAATTTCGGTAAATATACTAAAACCATTTTCCATTACCGAAATCCACTTCTTATACAACATCTGCACTATAAATTGTTAATGTATTGTTATAATATTAAATTTTGGGTAGATTTAAATGTACATGTACACAAATTTAAGGAAAATAATTGATATAAAGAAACGATTGTAACGTCTGCAGTGGATTTCGGTAGGGTAACGTACCGTTAGATAAGGCCTTCATATGTGTGTACCAAACCTAAAACATTAACTTGATTATTGTTATGTATTTTGTCTTCCGAAGCGAAGTAAGAAACACAATTATTGCAATGGTGTTATGTTTCCAAAGAAAACATTTGTATCACCCTAGAGGCGTCTGACAGTAGATATGTAGTTTATTTATAGATATATCTAGTGATTTGTGTAGTTAGTCAACCCCTTATGAATTGCCCGGCGTTGGAAGATTCTTGGTATTATGTATATACATTGATATGTAACAAGTTTTCTTAACATGAATGTGTGATTTCACGACTGATACAATAATTCTGATTCACTACATTGAAAAAGACTATACTGTCTATGACTAATCTCACTAAAGAGTTATTTTTATCCAATCGTCTACGAAGTCATCTCCCCTTACAGGTATCGGAGTAACTATATTGTAGCATAATCGAGTGAGACACGTAATTGTAACATCTCGGCAATGTTTATGTTGAACAACAAATCTTAACCTTTAGCAGATTGCAACTAATTCGCTTGCATCAGATTGCGCCGACCATCTTTTTCAAGACATTTCTTGTTTACACTAGCTTTGCGTTTTGTTGTATTATAGGATATACCAGCCATTAATGGAACTCACATTTTCACAGTTTCTATACAACCAGTTGTAGTTACGGACACTATACGTATTGTTGCTTCAAAGTCTGAGAAGAGAGCGTGTTTTCGTCTTCAAATACGTGGTTGCGATCCCACAGGTAAGATAAAGTAAACGGCATTTTATTGGTATATGAACATGATGTATATATAACTTAATTTTGAGCGCATGGATACATGATTTTTATTTGACCTCTTCATAGAATGTCTTCGGTGTTGCAGTGGAATCTGTTAAATATAATGCTAGCAAACGTAAATAAGAAGCAACATATTAGCCTATATGGCCTATAAACACTTCGCCATTTTTATTATTTTCATTGTTACTTGTTACAGCATTGTGTGCCCAAGGCTGGTGCCAAAATGGAGGTACTTGCATGGGTGAAAATGTGTGCGTGTGCCCATCTCACTTCTTTGGTTCAAGATGCGATCAAACTAGTAAGTGATTTTTCCGTCAGTTAAAACATATAAAGTCGTTTATGGTCTTCTTTCTCTGTAATACAATTCAAGCTGTAGTATTCCTCCTATTGCATTCTCTGTGTATATAATGTTTAAATGTTTCGTCATATTTTCATTGTTTTAGCAACAGACATCGTAGCAACCAATCTAACCTTCGTGAAAATAGAGCACAACGTTATTGTGACAACAAGTACAGAGACCCAATTTACGGTCGCTGGACACGTGACTCTTCAGACCATGGACAATAAGCCAGTGGTCACCATTAGTGGAAGCAATAGCTACATAACCATGAACGCAACATCCCAAGGGTCTACTTGTATAAGTAATATAAACCAAGACCCAAACGGCTATACTTTCGCCGTTGACATTAACTTTGTCAGTATTGCAGACAACACATTCATAGTGTCCAGCGGAGGCAATTTGCCTGGTCACAGAGGTGTGGCCCTCTTCTACACCCACAACCAACTACATTATATTGTCAGTACATCTACACAAATATGGACATTAGTTGTAAATTACCATCCAGTCTTGAACGTGTGGCAACATTTTGAAATCACATGGAATCCACATTTGGGTGTGGAACTTCTTGTTAACGGCGTTTCTCTGGGTTCTAATTCTCGACCATCACAACAACCAACAGCAAGTAAAGTTGTCGACTTTTGTATCGCATGCTCTCACAGTACGTCAGTCAATGTGAATGTAAACATGCATGTTACCGGTGTAATGTGTTGGCCTATGGATCGTACAGAACTAGTGAATGCAGGAGTGAAAGAACGTAAGTCATATGGTATTTAGCATTTAATAGACACAACTTTTACTGCCAATTTGATGTTTATCTATTGACTAGAATGCTTAATGGTTTTTGACTTGAAGTAAGTGAAGTATTAACACTGCTGATTACCGTTCATGGATTGTTCTGTTCGTTTTAATTGTTCCTCTAAATAGATGTACAATTGTAAAACTAACATATATGTAAACCTGAGCTGTTGTGAAAAAGAGACTTTTACATGAACACATGTTAATACATTTAACAGCTCCAGTCACAGCGACGACACCACACTCCAAACCATCTACAGCAGTAGTAACCACAGGTATTTGCCTACAATTTACCTTATGATGCTCACTCCCTGCATTGTTGTGTTATGTTTATTCCTCTTTGTTTATTGTGCTTACTAATCCATCCAAGTAGCTTTGTATTTTTTGTATTGTATCAAATTATATGTGCCTAACACGTCGCTATATCGTTAATGCACACTATTTAGATTAGTCGTCTTTATGCTATATTTGTGTTTCCTGCGCATTACCTTGTTCGAACTTGTTTTCGTCAAAGCGATGTAGAAGTTGATCTCATACCTCAAGTTAAATACGTCGTATGATGTTTAAAACTTGACAATATTAATACCGCGACGTCTTTAAAGGTGATCATAACTATAGTGACGTTAAAGGATATGTATGTTGCATTAAATGATTCGACAACAAATGCTAAACCTGATTCACCTGCAAACAGTTATTGAGTTACAAGACAATTTAAAACGGCATAACATTTAATCTCTTTTCCGTGGGTTATATGGTAGTTCCAAACCACCGAAATTGCCCGTTTTAACCAATTAACGTTCTGTTAATTTCTGCCTTGGGTTCTTCAGTTTCTATGAAGATAGTGCATGAGGAGTTAAATACCTGATTTTATTGCAAATCATTTCAAATTCTGCGAAACGAACTATATTTGTCGACAGGAATGTCGTTCTCTACCAAATATGTAAAAAAGTACAATATGTATACCACTTTGTATATCTGTTTGAGAACAATGCCATATTAATGACATGGTGTATCTTTATAAATCAAATGATATCGTTCAATCATTAGGCATTCTCCAAACGTCTCACGGATACGGGTTGTGGTATACACTTTACGGCGTTTACGGCGTTTCTCTTGGTTCTAATTCGCGACCATCACAACAACCAACAACAAATAAAGTTGTCGACTTATGCATCGCATGCTCTCACAGTACGTCAGTTTACGTGAATGTAAACATGCATGTTACCGGAGTAATGTGTTTGACTATTGACAAAACTGAGCTTGTAAACGCTGGAAAATTGCCTGGTGTGTTATGTCGATCTAGTAGAAATAATAAGAATACAATATTCTTATTTCCAACTGATTAAGCCAGAAAACCTCACTTAAAGACAAACTCAATCATAAGTCAACATCGAAATTAAGCCCATTTTCACTGTTTTGCTCTTTATTCAACCTCAATATTTATACCACCTCAATATGAAGACCACCTCAATATGAAGACCAGTTTTCAAGGGTTCAAAATGTGGTCTTATTATTTATTTACGTTCTACTGTACTCTTCTATACACGCCAAAAACATTGGTATTGAAATCATAATTACATATGTACACGTGTACTTGACACTATTATTTTGACAATTTCGTCAATCCATAAATCGTAATCTAATGAGTGTTTGTGCTTCTTTCGTGTTAAACGTCGTGTACTTAAAGTATCGATTGTACACAACAGTATTTTGTCTCTTGTGTGCACTTAAAGTTATATTGTCTTTATTCCGTTTACAATCATTTAGACAAGTTTTATAATGTTTAGCCCTGGTAGTACCATCAACACTATTTACTTCGACTTCAGTTTCCTCGTCCTCCGACATGTCTACATCAACATCTGTAAAACCAACACCTTCAACGATTACTGCGTCATCTCCCATATTAACGGCACTTACATCTTCTCTTTGGCACAACCAGGGACCTTTGGCAACCACACAATATCCACGTAAGTGTACTGATGATTAAAGAAGAATAATTGTGTTGGGTTTAAACGTACATAGTTTTGACATATATGCTTAGTTATAAAGATGAGAATATTGGTGGTATTTGCGTTCAAACAGATGTACTCTACAACACTGCATTGTCACGGTTCCCAAAACCACAAATATATGCGTACGGTACCAGTATTTTCTATCTTGACCTACGCGCCGAGTTAGCGCCAACACAGGAAATACCTATATTGGACTCGTGTTTTGCAGTTCCAGAAACATTTTAATGAAAGTTATAATGCAGTGATTTAGAGTACGTCTGTATGAAGGCACTAACATGCCATTTTCTGTAAATTATAACTTGTCTTATTTTTATGGGAATTAAGACTACCTTCAATAGTACGATATTTTAGCAATGATATTGATCTCTATTTCTGTATTGTGCTTACGCATATTGCTAATATATTACTTATAATACCTATTAAATGTTGTAAGCGAATTAACAGTTGTTGAAAACAACAATTTGTGGCAGTCACGATGAAAAATATGTAACTTATTTCTAAGTACACGTGTGCGTGTTCATGCTCATGTGTGTGCATTTATAATCGGTCACTTATTTATTTGTCAAATTTAATAGATGAAATGCACACATTTAGGTTTATTTTCGGAGATGGTACACACATTTAGGTTTATTTTTCTGAGATGGTACACACATTAAGTTTATTTTCTGAGATGGTACACACATTTAGGTTTATTTTTCTGAGATGGTACACACATTTAGGTTTATTTTCTGAGATAGTACACACATTTAGGTTTATTTTTCTGAGATGGTACACACATTTAGGTTTATTTTCTGAGATGGTACACACATTTAGGTTTATTTTTCTGAGATGGTACACACATTTAGGTTTATTTTTTGGGATGGTACACACATTTAGGTTTATTTTCTGGGATGGTACACACATTTAGGTTTATTAGGTCACCGGTTATAAATTTTGTTGAGTGTATACATTTAAAGACTTAGTATGTGAGTTGAAATATTTTGCTAGATACACAAGTAACATTAGAAGAAACCATATCCGTGCTGTGTACTGGAGCTGGCTGGAATGTCTCAGTTGATATGAATCAGCTAAGGTTTCTATATCCTTCAATCAATGAAACAGACGTGTTTCTTGGGCACCCCAATTGCACGGGCCAACTACTCGATGAGTTACTGATGTTTCATCAAAAATTTGATAACGGCAATTGTTTGACAAACAAGAAGGTGCGTAAAACAATATCACTTTGCAATTACATCGTTCCAAGTAATGACTGTGTCGAAACAATACAACACTTTTCTAGTCAAGTGGTAGAATTGATTAACAAAGGAAAGTTGTCCCAAAACGTGAAAGACGTTTCTAAAATAGCTATTGGAAAACGGTGTGATTTCGAGTTTAACGTTGCCACTGCTATTTTGGTATTTCAAGATTTACTCATTTCCAAAATATCATTTAATTAATACATTCTTTCAATTGTTGGGTAGTGATTGAGTCTTTTTGTATATTTATTAGTTCGGTATTATCTAATAGTTCACTGGTTTCTAAGAAACCTGTTATTGAATAAAGTCATGAAGTATTGCCACAATTATTCTGTAACCAATGTCTTAATACTTGTCCATTCGAATTGCGAATTGTTTTACTTACTTGTTTGAAAGATATGTAACTGCAGTTCATTTATTTGTGATAATATCTTCCACTTCAGACAGTGAACGAAATGAAGTACTATGAAAACGTCCTTCACTACGCAATTCTTGATCCGACCGATCCAACTATTGTCCGCCATCACGAATGGTCTTTCACCATCGGGTGCTTTGTTTCCAACTCGGAATCGACCTCTGGTCACTTCGAACATAATGTTGACATCCACAATGAGACTTATACTGCCCATCATGACCTAAGCATCGGTTTCTACAAGGACCCCAACTTTCTGCACCAGTATAACACCGAACCGATACGTTTGAAGATAGGTGAGGAAGTATATGTGAAGGTGTTCGTGGCGAGGCCGGAATTGAATTTCAAGATGCGCCTACATACGTGTTACACAAAACCACCTGGAACACACACGACAGATTTAGAACATGTTTTGATCAGTGACGGGTTTGTAACGTTTTTATAATGCTTAACCTTTTTAGACTATTTGGACCCTAAAATGTATACAGTCCAGGCATCATACACTCGAATTCATCAGGTCCGTAAATTTATTTCGAATACAAAATGGTTCCGAACAGCCCATTTCAATTTGACGTGCCTAAGGAGATACATCGGTACCAGAGCCCGGGATAGAACGGATATAAGACTCAAAAGAGTATTTTTTTGTGATTTGAGTGTTGAGTGTAAGCTGCCGTTATAATCCCGGGCCCTGATATTTATTTTGGTTCATACCAAGTGTTCCTATAGAAGGTTATCGAATAAACGAGGCCCGACTGTATATCCTTAACTTATGTTTCGTGGTATTGTAAGGTTGATGTTTGCTTGTATGTTGTATGCTGGTCGGGTCTATGTTCATTGTTTATGATATGACTTCTACATATTCTCTGTGATAGTTTTGATTTGGTTATACATTTATGTACGGTAAAACCTCACTTCAAAATTAAGAACACAATTTTCAAGTCCATTTTCTCTGTTTTGCGCTTTATTTAAGCTTAATATTAAGACAATCTCAATACTAAGACCATTTTTTAAGGGTTCCAATGGTGGTTAATATTTCTTTCTAAAACTCTGAGCTTTATGGTAAGGCCATTTTGTTTTTTATTCGTGTTAAGCGTCAACCTTGCTTTGCAAAAACCTAGCTAGTTATTCGAAAAAACACACAAAATCGTTCCGAAAAAAACCCAATAAGCTAGATAATAAACAATGACTGTCATTTCATATGTTTTAATGAGGTAAACAGGATCAAAATATAACTAAACAACTGGTTTCTTTATAACACATTAGAAGTCTAACAGTAAAACTGACTTGTTTTCATTCACTATTTTCAAACGTGCAAGTTAACAAACTATTGACAAAACATACGTAAATACGATATATCGGTTACTTCCCTTGGCGATTATTTAAACTTACGAAATTGTTGTTATTTTTGGCTCAAAGAGCTAAAAAGTTAGACGCACGCGGACGCTAAACAAAAATATAAAACGGCATGGCCTAATTTTGAACCAATGTCTAATTGTAATCAATTTGTGTTACAGGTGTGAGGTAGACGGCACAACCCACTTTATTTCTCAGTCATCACAAGAAACCAGATTTTTTTTCCAAGATGTTCAAGGTGTTACCATGGAAACAGGACTAGATGTATATTGCAACGCAACATTCTGTGATATCAACGATTATACAAATGAATGTCTTCAATTTTGCAAGAGGAGTCCTGCTATTGTTGGGTGAAGAAAACAAATCAATGAATGATTATGGACTGTATCGACCTAATACATTTAAACTTGAACAATTAAAGAACACAAGGAACAAAGAAGAATTTATCAGGCTAAGCAAATTTGTTAAAATTATTATGCAAAACATGTACTTGAATATGTACTACTGGTCTTCGTTCTATTTTTTTGTCAAATTGTTGTCATAGTGAAATTAAACTAGTTCTCACTTATGTTTATCGTGATTCCCCCCCCCCCCCCCCCTCCCCATCATGTCACAATCTCAGCATTACCGAAACTGGTTTTTTTCAGTAGCATCGTTCTAAAATAAAAATGTTGAACCGCCCTCATATGTTCATGTAATGCATGAATTGAGAGTAATAGAGGTTGTTGTTGTTGTAGGATATATCCAACTAACAGTAAGAAAGTTCTAGGTTTATACTGTCCATAAGTATCACAAAGGGTTGTACATGTTTTGCTTATATAATAGTCCAGCGGATATCAGAACAATTGATCACTTTTTGGTACAAGCATGAAACTTGGCATAGCGAAAGATTAAGGGGTAGGACAAAAATCAGATATGGAGCTACGAAAGAAATCCAATATGGCTGCCAAATTAAAGATGGCCGACATAAGGTACTGGGAATACAACACCATACACTTGATGAAGTCTACCAATATGCAAGAGTTCAGTAGATATGACAAATTTAAGAAAATACAACGAAGATTTTCAAAAAATATTTTTTCAACTTGATATATACAGGAAATCATCAAAATGGCGCCCAAATTCAAAATGGCGCCGTCAAAAATGTCAAAATTTGACGGTTTTGGCATATACATTATTGATGTAAAAAATGATGATAAAAAAATAATGAAACATTTATTTGGATACAGACACAAACCAACATATTATTATTGGTAACAGGGGACATAAACTATGAAATTAAAATTGCGATACAATTCAAAATGGCGTCTCTGACAAGGTGTAACTTTTGACAGTTTACATTACTTTAGAAAATCTTTCAATTTACTTGCCATGACAAGTATTTATTTTTCAAATTGGGGACGAAAATAAAAATAGCGCCTCAAAAGTAACTATTTGGCATAACAATTGTTATAGAACATATTCAAATTATTAATAATTAAAATAACATCCAAATGCAGGATAATCAACATGAAGCACAGTCTCATTCAGTTTCTCTCTCACAGTTCGGTGAAGAGCTACATAATGCTGTGCATTTCAATACTGATTTCAAGCATTTACATGTACCTCGACATCCTTTCCTACAGCCTCAGTGGATTATATCAATATTCTGTTGTGACCTTTCAGGACAGCATCTAAGGCATGTAACAACATTCTGGTATCTGCCTCCTCATGTGAACATGGACTCAATGATTCATAGCTGTTTTCTGCAGTATTTCCAATAGCGTTGTCCTTGTCAGTTACTACGATTTCAGTTTCTATGTCAGCGTTGATTTTTTTATCAGCGAGAAAATTAAAGAGCTCAACGTTATTATCGTCTAGACGCAAGAATTCTTGCCAGTTTCCTGAAACATTCGTTCCATCTTGTACTCGTCTTTGAATACCTTTCACACGTTTTCAACGAGAAGACGCATTTAATCTACTGTCAATGTACGTGTCTAACACAATGTCAATTCTTCGACCACCTTTTCCAATATTCTAAATATATGGTATAAACACTTTAGAAGCGTATTCATTAAATGTCTTGACATTGGTTGGCTTAAGCATATTAACAACTGCACTTGGCCCATTCCTACAATGATATTATAATACAAATATATGGAACCATAGTGCGATTCAACAACGCAAGAATGTTATAAATATTTTATCTAATACAGAGACAAAGTAATTATTCATTAGCATATCTTGCGTAACTTTTTGTAGAAAACATTGCTTGGGTTTTGTCCAGCAACTGAGCTGTTCACCAAAATTTCAGTAGAAATTCATTAACCTACTAGTAGATATAATATAGAAATAGGATCGTAGACATGAACTTATAACCTGTGGTTTAAAATTATTTTAAGATTAGGCCTAAAAAGGTATGTTTGTTTCAGGTTTCATGCCCAAAAAAATAAGTGTATGTAGGTCGCACATTTTTTTCCAGTTTTATTTTTATTTTTAACGAAGCAAATTAAACATATATTTAAAATTTAAACATAATTCAGGTTAAAACTGAAATTTAATTTGTCTTTTAACATAAATATATTCATTTAAATTTTAAATAAATATATTTATGTTAAAAGACAAATCAAATTTCCCCTTTAACATGAATAATGTTTAATCAAGGTAAATATAACGCTCTATATCTGGAAAACTCGTAGAATGTCTAATAACTGGGCAGGAATATGAACCTAAAAAGAAAAACTCACACAGAATTTTTACCAAAATGTTAACACGCGATAAAATGTTCTATGGTCCGGGCAAAAACTAGGATAAGTCGGGAAACCTGAAACATGCATATATTTTTTACGCCTTACATAAAAATAGATTCGTTCTAAAGCCGATTTAAGTTGAGCGTTTGAACGTGAGCGCTTTGTTGGCTATACATTATTGTGGTGTGTGAAAACTTAGGACTTCTTTATATCGCTTAAAATAGTTTATGGTTTCCAATCTATGACAGGAGCATTCTATCATATGCAATAATCTACTTCTTTTCCAGGCCCCCAACAGGGTAACCCCATTTAATTTTGCTTTTAGACAGGTACATAAATGACCAGGTACACTTGAATATTTTAACATTATACACAGAATATGAATAACATGTCAGAGATACTACTTATTGTAAAGGATTGGTGCATATTTCTTAGTACCTATAAGCTGAGTCATGCAACTTAGAGTTTTGGAATAAAACTATAAAAAGGGTCATATAAAAAGGTACAAGGTCACAATTGGGGTAGTATTTTTTGTTAAATCATTACCAATAATCTACTTTTGGACCAGGATCTCCTGTCAACTCAGTTAGTAGAGCGCCGTGCTGTCATATGGGAGATATGGGTTCGACTACCGGACAGGGCTTGCCATGTCCTTCTTTGACATTTGGCGATCATTTGTTCTCTACCTGTGTTTTATGTAAAGTAGGTGTTTGCCTTTGTAACTACTTGTATGTACAGTAAAACCTCACTTATAGACAACCTCCATAATAAGACCATCTTAAAATTAAGAACACAATTCTCAAGTCCATCTGCAATTTTTTTTATTCAAACTCAATATTAAGACCACCTCAATAAGAAGACCAATTTCCAAAGGTCACAAGGGTGGTCTTATTATTGAGGATTTACTGTATACTTTTTATGTCCTCTTCAGCTTTTTAGGGCGGCTGTGCACTTTGTTCGTAAAATTCTGCTGACTGTTGTATCAATTTTCAACAAATGTGTTATAAATACATGCTATTACCACATGATAACATACATGGGGCAACAAAACAAGCGAGTTCACTATTTATAACTGTACAGCTGTCATATTGTTCACCGCCTGTTAAGACACGTGTCTCTTCTTTAAGTGGGTCTGTCAATCACATAACAGCCAGCGTCATGTAGTGACTTTGCAAATTACTTGGATAGAGGAAGACATCCTGCATTTCCTCACATAAAAAATGCACCCCATGAGAGATTCGCACCCCAGGTGGCGAGAGGTAAGTGGTTTGAAGATAGCGACATAACGCCTTAGCCACTTAAGCCCCTTCATATAATACATGGTTCTTCGGAACAATAATACTGCAAAAAAAGCGATAGTCTTCTTCTCCATTCCATGTTAAATGTTAAAATATTACCTTCATATATATATGATATCTACCTCGTTCTAACAACACTCTGACAGTTTACAATATGCGTCTGGTTGTGTCCGGTCTAACTTTATCGCCTTTTTCGGCGCAGCCGTACTAACATGGTTGTGCTATTTGCATATCAATGTTGTGTTAACCAATCAAAGCTTACGTTAACCTCCAAGGCAATTTCTCTTCAACCGAATAACGTTTGTAACCTTGACGCGGACTGGTTAATCTTACGGTAAAGGGTACGTTACCTTATCGAAATCCATTTTGGATCTGGCGTTATCAGTAATCGTAATATCTCGGAATTTTTCATGTTCACAACAAATATTAACCTTCAAATTGCGCCGACCATCATTTTTCAAGATATTTCTTGTTAATCTTTCAGGGGTTGATAGATTATCAGTGACATTTCGCAAATCATTTGTATATTTGTACAATGACTGGGTAACCATCAAATGCATAGGCCTACTTTGTTATCAACAAAAGGAACATACTTTAAAACAGGATTTGATAATATGAGACGTACAATTTGATCAAAGTCCGGCTACTTTATAGGTAAGTTTAATATTCAATTTTACTTGTTATCCTCTCAAGTTTTCGTTTATTCCCCCATTCCCATGCTATTTAGTTCTATATGATACCATTCCTGAATCGTTTCCGGGTCCATGATCTAGATTTATTTGGTTTTGTTGTATATATCCCAACTCCCCTCTCACAGCTTATCATGCTATTGCTTACCCTGTGGATCTACAGGAAAGCCCTTTTTTTATCCATACGCGAATCTCACGTTTAATATATACAATCTAGGACCAATATACTTGCCGAATATATTGCATAATCTAAGACAATTGTTATGTGGTATACATATAATACTAAATCTATACAGTACATTGTTTTAAGCACGAAATTATGACTGTGACGAAAGATATAGACACATCTTGTAATCAAATTACTTTTACAGCCCAACATGAAGTTGTCAGCGTATCTCGGTATTCTGTGCGGAGCCATCATACTCCAGAGAACACAGTCAGCATGTAAGTGGTGTAGACGTACATATACAATACTATACTCTTAGGCATCACATAATAATGTTACTAGAACTATGTACAACAGACAAACTGAAATATAAGCAAGATACACAAATACTCGTATAAGCAACGTTACATACATAAAACAATGCCTCTCCACACAGACATCCGGGAAAAAAACAGTCCGTTAGACATTAGGTATTTGAGGAGGTGCAAGGGTAAATACGCAAGGGAACAGGGGCACAAGGAATGGTCTGGCCGACGATGAAGGACAACTAAGGAGTATTAAAGAGGACAAAGTTTTAATTAAACCAACATATATGTATAATGAATATATTTTAGTAAAAATGAGACAACTTGAATGTGACTCGGTCTTTAAAAGTCAGTGATTTGTTTAAGAACGCGTATATATGTATATACGGCGTATTTGATTAAAAAATTCACACTTCTTATATCTTGTCCAGTATTGTTATGTGACTGGATAATCTTTCAAATGCATAACGTTTCACTCGTAGTGCCAATGTATTCATTCTCACTTATGAGGAAAATATTTTTTATTGAATCACCCCGCACTGAACAAGGGGAAATAAATGGTGGTGTCTCATGTGAAGGTGCTGTTGTGGCCCACGTCACGGCAATCATTGTTGTGTCTCATGTGAAGGCGCTGTTGTGGCACACGTCACGGCAATCATTGTTGTGTCTCATGTGAAGGCGCTCTTGTGGCCCACGTCACGGCAATCATTGTTGTGTCTCATGTGAAGGCGGTGTTGTTGGCGACGTCACGGCAATCAATGTGGTGTCTCATGTGAAGGTGCTGTTATGGCCACGTCACGGGGCAATCAATTTGGTGTTTCATGTGAAGGTGCTGTTATGGCCACGTCACGGGGCAATCAATTTGGTGTTTCATGTGAAGGTGCTGTTGTGGCCCACGTCACGGCAATCATTGTTGAGTTTCATGTGAAGGCGCATTTGAGGCCCACGTCACGGCAATCATTGTACATCTCCACTCTAGGACACTATCTAGAATAAACGTTCTTATTTCTAATTCAGCTTGTGACACAAAATTTAGTGAATCGCAATATATTAATAACTTCGGATTCTCGGCAACAACAGAAACAAGCGGCAACCTAGCATCGGATGTGTTTAAAGGTTAGTATTGTGACCATAATGTGTTTGAGATTAATATGAAACGACTTTTAATACTAACTAAAAAACGCAAGCCAATCTCGTACTTGTATATGGTAAATATATTTTCAACTGGACTCAGTGACTACAGCAATAGACTACAATTTATTCACAAATAACTAAGCAATGTCATCTACATCTACGGCATCTATATGTAGTCATCATCATTTATTGTTGTTTTTCTACCTCTGCATAACCGGCCCAGTGACTCAGTCGCAGTGCGTCCATCTAGGATACGGGTCAAACTTTCCATCTTCAACCATTTCTGACTTATGAGACACCTACTTCCTGAGCACATTAACTTCCCGATTCCTATCCTTTAATGCCAGGCACAAAGTAGGTAGGCACACGGAAACCATCAATTAACGAGCTGGCGGCTCATCAACCGGTCATATCAGAACGAACCCCTGCCGGGATTCGAACCTTCGACCTCCCGCTCTCAATGATGATGCCTTAACCACTCAGCCACTGGAAACGGTGCAAATGTACTGTAAGGTCTGTCAATATGAGACAGTTTGGTATAATGCCAAGATTCCACAGAATTGTAGCACTTTCTATGATACAAGTACACACTGTCTCAAATTGTTAGTGTTGGGGTAGGGTACAAACACACCCACACCGTCTACAATGACCATCATATGAACTTCATGTTGTAGCTGGATGGTGTGCAGGCAGCACAAACTCTCCACACATAGATGTAGACTTCAAACAAGCATTCGGTATTAGCGGTATAACTGTAGCATCTCCAACAAACCAAGGGAATGTTTTTCCCAAGAGAGTATTGGTTCAATATGTTCCTAATGGTGGTACAGGATTCACAGATTTTCCAATTGGAACAGCGGGGAAGTTGGTAAGATTAGATTAATTAATGGGTTTTTTTTGTATTTATGTCGTTTACAAACGTGCGTTTACGTTATGTTCCCAATGGTAGTATAGGATTCATGGATTTTCCCATTGGAACAGATGGGAAAGTTGGTAATGTTAAATCAATGTTATTTTGCTTTCATTCAAGTTGATATTTGTCAATAACAATAGGTACATTGTTTTCATAGACTATAGTTGGGCTTTAATGGGAGCGACCAGATTTGGCGGCCAGGTAGTTAACATATCACTATATGCTTAAAGTACAAGTAAGGAGTGCCCCGGAAGTAAGTGCATGTGCACGTGACCTTCGAGGTGAAAACCGATTTTTGCCGATACAATTATATAATGTTACATTGTTTATCTGTAATTGTAACACATTTCATCTTGACAACGTATTGAAACTGATAATTTAAGCACATTGTAACACTTTTTTCATGTACATGAATTACACATCAAAATATAGGGTTATTTAGTAAATCATTCGTACCATTTTTTTAAAATTCACTGTATTATTCTTTATACAATAAAAAGAAGACCACACCAGGATTCGAACCCACAGCTTACTGCTGGATAAATGTCTTCCACTCCAAAGTCTTAACAACCGAGCTAAATCCGCGATTGCAAAACTAATCCGAAAGACGATATTATCACATTCTTTTTCGGCGCAGCCGTACTAACATGGTTTTGCTTTTTGCATAGCAGTGTTGTGTAAACCAATCAAATCTTACGTTAACTTCCAAGGCAATTTCTCTTCAACCGAATAACGTTTGTAACCTTGATGCGGATTTGTTGACCTTCCGATAACGGGTGCGTTACCTTACCGAAATCCACTGAATTTCGGTGAATTTACCGAAATCCATTTTGGATCTGCAGTGACCAGCAATCGTGACATCTCCGTTTTTTTTTAACCTTCAAATAGCACCGACCATATTTTTGCAAGATATTTCTTGTTTGTAATGGTCTACATATTTCAATCAATTATGTTTCCCCTGAAGTATGTATCCTCATTCTGCTACTGACGTAATACTCCCCAAGTCATCAGCAAACCCGAGCCTTATCCGCTACCAGCATTTCGATTGTACTAGAATACGTGTGCCAAGTCATTTCTTTCAAGGTACAGCATATTATCACTGGTATATTTTAGGAAATAAATCTCAGTCACGCCGGGTCAATGTCTACATCGTTTGGAGGGATGAGTTTGGTAGCAAGTAAACTGCGATTTGTCATTCTCGATTATGAAGGTTCTGCCTGCTTGAAAATTGATCTTACCGGATGTGAAAGTAGTGGTATGTTTGTTTCTTGTGATTTTTGTATGCAATAAATGTGTCAGTACTGTAATCATATACTAAACAAATAACTTTATAATATCGTAAATACAGAGAAAGATGCAGATATATTTTGTCAATTTCCTATTTGTCAAAAAAAAACCTGTAGCCATAGCTATGTAGATGAAACACATTTAATGAATCGTTTTCATTATATTATATATATGCTATTCAAGAAATGCAACTTCCGAAACAGAACAACGAAAAAAAGGTCTAATGTACGGTGGCACCGATGTGACATCCGCAACACTTTATTTATATTGTAGCCACAACTTGTGGCCACAAGTTACTAAGTTGTGGCCACAAGTGCTAAGTTGTGGCCACACGTTACTAAGTTGTGGCCACAAGTTACTAAGTTGTGGCCACAACTTATTAAATCGTGGCCACAACTTATTAAATCGTGGCCACAACTTATTAAATCGTGGCCACTTGAACTTGTGGCCACAACTTATTAAATTGTGGCCACGACTTAGTTTAGCCAATCAATATTGCACCAAGAGGGGTCATTAAAAGGGCTGTCCGGAAATATGCCGGACAAATAGTTTGCAGGACAAACGATGCCAGTATGGTTTCTACTATGGTGTGACTACTGATATCCATGACTACAGGTGGCTGGCCACAATATAAAGAAAGTGTTGCGGATGTCACCTCAGTCACCGTACTAATGAGAGGTGTACGAGTGGGAAAATGATGGAAAAATAATCATTTGTTGCAAATAACATACAAAGTTTTCAGATAACTTCTGAAAATGTATTCGCGTTTTAAACAGTGCTGTCTCAAGTAAAGAGCAAACCACATCACGTTTATCTGATGTACTTGATATCTCATTATACTGATTTCCTTCATAAAGTCTAGGCTGAGTGCTAAAAGCCACTGACTTCAAATAACTTGCCCTCACCGCTGCAGGTTCGAATCCCACCCGGGGTATGTAAGTTGTAGGTGAGGAAGCCACCAAGCTGACGTGCAGGATGTCGCAGATTCTACCCGTGGTATTCCTCCACCATAATGACTGGAACAGTCATTACATGACTCTGTCTGTTTATGGATGCACGCTTAAATAGTCCCAAAGTGTTTTGCGGAAGTAACCCAGGTAAAAATAGTTGAATAGGTCTACAAATAAGTGCCCATTATTGTAAATACTGGCTATTGTTATGTATTGCAGATGTATGTCCGGGTGGATGCAATAATGGTGGGTATTGTACGATGACAGACACATGTCAGTGTGTTGGTGAATTCCTGGGTCCTAACTGCCAACAGAAAGGTAAAATAATTGTTATTGGAGAAATATTATAATGCTTCATTTAACAAGGCAATTGTTTTTTCTTTCTGCTTCTTTTTGTGTTCGTGTTGTTGGTTGAGGTTTGGTAAAAGTTTTCCAAGGGAATAAGAGGATACAACGGAGGCCCTGTCGAAATGTATTAGTCGAATTACATCATAGCCTAGTGAGAAAGATTCGGTATTTTGCGCTTACGCGTTTTTTATCATTCATTCAAATAAACCAATTTACTTTGATATTGTGTTCCAGCATGCGTACCACAGTCGCTTGGTCTTGCTGATGGAAGAATAAAACCTGACCAGATAACTGTCTCATCAGAACATCCACCACATACTAAAGATCAGATTGGAAACAGTACGTATGATATTGTTAGAAAAAATAATGTTCTTTATGCTTATGAATTTACATAGCCAATAATGAAATATGAAACGAAAAAGCTATTGAGAATAGTTTGTCTTTTAGCAGCTCTACCAATTTATTATGTATGGAATTAATTGTCTTGTACTGTGGTGTTTCCATTGTTACAGGTTCCATTCACGATGCAAACTGCTGCTTCTTATTGTCATAATAACCGTGCATTTAATTTATTCGGCATTATCTAAAATAATAGTTCTCGTTAACAGGCGATGCTTATATGGGATGGTGTCCAGCATCAACGGACAGTACTCCATTTGTGGAAGTCAAATTGGATGAACCAAAGGCTGTCAGTGTGTTCGGTTTTAATAAGATTAAAAGGCAAAATGGCGAAGACGACATGTTCATGAGAGAATTTGATTTACAGTACATCGCTGTCACAGATTCTGCAAGACAGTTTAGAACATTTGCACAGGTATTGACGTAACATCCATAACAACTAAAATTCTTATATCATATACAGCAAACGTGAGACACAAGTCAGCCCAATTCATACCAGTCGTTTCTCTAACACCTCATCCGTCAAATAATTAAACCGTAGCTACGTGTTAAGTCTATTGTAAATGTCATTCTCCTGTAAAACAAAGTTTTATAAGTCAATAAAAGTCGGCAATTTGTCGTATTGTAGGATATACCAGCCATTAATGGAACCCACATTTTCCAAGTTTCCATACAACCAGTCGTAGTTACGGACACTATACGTATTGTTGCTTCAAAGTCTGAGAAGAGAGCGTGTTTTCGTCTTGAAATAAGTGGTTGCGATCCGACAGGTAAGCTTAAGTAAACGGTCTTTTATTGGTATATGAACTTGATGTATATATAAGTTGATTTTGAGCGCATGGATACGACATGATTTTATTTGATCTATTCATAGCGTGTCTTCGATGTTGCATTGGAATCTGTTAAATATAATGCTAGCAAACATAAATAAGAAGCAACATAGCCTATATGGCCTATAAACACTTCGCCATTTTTATTATTCTCATTGTTACTTGTTACAGCATTGTGTGCCACAGGCTGGTGCCAAAATGGAGGTACTTGCATGGGAGAAAATGTGTGCGTGTGCCCATCTCACTTCTTTGGTTCAAGATGCGATCAAACTAGTAAGTGATTTTTCCGTCAGTTAAAACATATACAATCGTAATGTTCTTCTTTCTCAATAGTACAATTCAAGCTGTATGTGATGCTGAAACAATACACCACATTGCATACTCCGTGAATATTGTGTTTAAATGTTTTTTCAAATTTTAGGAACAGACATCGCAGCCACCAACCTAACGTTTGTGAAAATAGAGCACAACCTTATTGTGACAACAAGTACAGAGATCCAATTTACGGTCACTGGACACGTGACTCTTCAGACAATGGACAATAAGCCAGTGGTCACCATTAGTGGAAGCAATAGCTACATAACGATGAACGCAACATCCCAAGGGTCTACTTGTATAAGTAATATAAACCAAGAACCAAACGGCTACACTTTCGCCGTTGACATTAACTTTGTCAGTATTGTAGACAACACGTTCATATTGTCCAGCGGAGGCAATTTGCCTGGCCACACTGGTGTGGCCCTCTACTACACCCACAACCAACTTCATTATAGTGTCACTACATCTACACAAATATGGACATTAGTTGTAAATTACCATCCAGTCTTGAACGTGTGGCAGCATTTTGAAATCTCATGGAATCCACATTTGGGTGTGGAACTTCTTGTTAACGGCGTTTCCCTGGGTTCTAATTCTCGACCATCACAACAACCAACAACAAATAAAGTTGTCGACTTTTGCATCGCATGCTCTCACAGTACGTCAGTCAATGTGAATGTAAACATGCATGTTACCGGAGTGATGTGTTGGCCTATTGACAGAACTGAGCTTGTAAACGCTGGAATATTGCCTGGTGAGTTATGTCGATCTAGTAGTAATAATAATAATACTTGTAATACAATATGCCTATTTCCAACTGATAAAGCCAGAAAACCTCACTTAAAGACAAACTCAATAATAAGACAACATCGAAATTAAGAATACAATTTTCAAGTCCATTTTCACCGTTTTGCTCTTTATTCAACCGCAATATTTAGACCACCTCAAAACGAAGACCACCTCAGTATGAAGACCAGTTTTCGAGGGTTCAAAGTGTGATCTTATTATTTTATTACGTCCTACTGTACTCTTCTATACACGCCAAAAACATTGGTATTGAATTCATAATGACATATGTAGACGTGTACTTGACACTTTTATTTTGACAATTTCGTCAATCCATAAATCGTAATCTAATGAGCGTTTGTGCTTGTTTCGTGTTAAACGTCGTGTACTTAAAGTATCGATTGTACACAACAGTATTTTGTCTCTTGTGTGCACTTAAATTTATATTGTCTTTATTCCGCTTACAATCATTTAGACGAGTTTTATAATGTTTAGCCTTGGTAGTACCATCAACACTATTTACTTCAACTTCAGTTTCCTCATCCTCCGACATGTCTACATCAACATCTGTAGAACCAACACCTTCAACGATTACTGCGTCATCTTCCATATTAACGGCACTTACATCTTCTCTTTGGAACAACCAGGGATCTTTGGCAACCACACAATATCCACGTAAGTGTACTAATGATTAAATAATACTTGTGTTGTGTTTAAGCGTACATAGTTTTGACATACATTTGTATATGCTTAGCTATAAAGATGAGAATATTGGTGGTATTTGCGTTCAAACAGATGCACTCTACAACACTGCATTGTCACGGTTCCCAAAACCACAAACCCATGCGAACGGTACCTGTATTTTCTATCTTGACCTACGCGCCGAGTTAGCGCCAACACAGGAAATACCTGTATTGGACTCGTGTTTTGCAGTTCCAGAAACATTTTAATGAAAGTTATAATGCAGTGATTTAGAGTACGTCTGTATGAAGGCACTAACATGCCATTTTCTGTAAATTATAACTTGACTTATTTTTATGGGAAATAAGACTTCCTTCAATAGTACGATATTTTAGCAATGGTATAGATCTATATTTCTGTATTGTGCTTACACATATTGCTAATACATTACTTATAATACCGATTTAATGTTGTAAGCGAATTAACAGTTGTTGAAAACAACAATTTGTAGCAGTCACGATGAAAAATATTTAACTTATTTCTAAGTATACGTGTGCGTGTTCATGCTCATGTGTGTGCGTTTTGATGCATCCATATACACTGAGCAAAATCATTTATAATCGGTCACTCATTTATTTGTCAACTTTTATAGATAAAATGCACACATTTAGGTTTATTTTTCTGAGATCATACACACATTTGATTTCTGGTAGTGACTCTCATTTTGGGGTTGCGGTGTCGATTAGCAACACTTCCGTTTCCGTTGTATTTTGCCCAAAGTGCCTGAATGTTCGACAAGTGCAGATGAAACGAGGACATGATCGTGAGATGAAAAACACATGATATGAAATAATTTCAATGTATAATAAATTCAAAACTGATGACGATATAATAGGATGTACCTGTCGTCTAGAGGTTCTCGCTACCAACATTCCGACTGCTTGCGTTCGCTCTTATAACGTCATTTGTACCATTTTATGTGTTTTCCTGGTGGAAATGTTGACAATGAACACAAACTAATTTTAAAAACACGTTTTTATGATTCGCATGCTGTGATACGTGCAAAATATCCATTTCATAAATGGCGCAGAAACACATTTTTTGCACACTAAATCTTTTATCAAAACAAGAACGGTTGCAATATCGGGTAGATTGGTGGTGTGCTAAAGTTACACAAAATCACGCTTTATAAGTAGCAAAATATTAGGTCACCGGTTATAAATTGTGTTGAGTGTATACATTTAAAGACTTAGCATGTGAGTTGAAATATTTTGCTAGATATACAAGTAACATTAGAAGACGCCATATCCGTGCTGTGTACTGGAGCTGGCTGGAATGTCTCAGTTGATATGAATCATCTAAGGTTTCTATATCCTTCAATAAATGAAACAGACGTGTTTCTTGGACACCCCAATTGCCAGGGCTAACTACTCGATGAGTTACTGATGTTTCATCAAAGATTTGATAACGGCAATTGTTTGACAAACAAGAAGGTGCGTAAAAACAATATCACTTTGCAATTACATCGTTCCAAGTAAAGCTGTGTCGAAACAATACACACTTTTTTCTAGTCATGTGGTAGAAATGAATAACAAAGGAAAGTTGTCCCAAAACGTGAAAGACGTTTTTAAAATAGCTATTGGAAAATGATGTGATTTCGAGTTTAACTTTGCCACTGCTATTTTGGTATTTCAAGATTTAACCATTCCAAATTATCATTGACTTAATACTTTTCTTTCAATTGTTGGGTAGTGATTGGTTCTTTTTGATAGTTTGGTATTATCTAATAGTTCACTGGTTATTGAATAAAGTCATAAAGTTTTGCCACAATTATTCTGTAACCAATGTCTTAATACTTGTCCATTCGAATTGTGAATTGTTTTACTTGTTTGAAAGATATGTAACTGCAGTTCATTTATTTGTGATAGTATATTCTACTTCAGCCAGTGAACGGGATGAAGTACTATGAAAACGTCCTTCACTACGCAATACTTGATCCGACAGATCCAACTATTGTCCGCCATCATGAATGGTCTTTCACCATCGGGTGCTTTGTTTCCAACTCGGAATCGACCTCTGGTCACTTCGAACATAATGTTGACATCCACAATGAGACGTATACTGCCCACCATGATTTAAGCATCGGTTTCTACAAGGACCCCAACTTTCTGCACCAGTATAACGCCGAACCGATACGTTTGAAGATAGGCGAGGAAGTATATGTGAAGGTGTTCGTGGCGAGGCCGGACATGAATTTCAAGATGCGCTTACATACGTGTTACACAAAACCACCTGGAACACACACGACAGATTTAGAACATGTTTTGATCAGTGACGGGTTTGTTACGTTTTTATAATGCTTAATCTTTTTAGACTATTTGGACCCTAAAATATATACAGTCCAGGCATCATACACTCGAATTCATCAGGTCCGTAAATTTATTTCGAATAAAAAATGGTTCCGAACAGCCCATTTCAATTTGACGTGCCTAAGGAGATACATCGGCACCAGAGCCCGGGATAGAACGGATATAAGACTCAAAAGAGTATTTTTTGAGTGTTGAGTGTAAGTTGCCTTTATAATCCCGGGCCCTGATATTTATTTTGGTTCATACCAAGTGTTCCTATAGAAGGTTATCGAATAAACGGGGCCCGACTGTATTTCCTTAAATTATGTTTCGTGGTATTTATGTGTGCTTTGTATGTTGTGTCTGCTGGTCGGGTCTATGTTCATTGTTTATGATATGATGACTTCTACATATTCTCTGTGATAATTTTGATTTGGTTATAAATTTCTGTACGGTAGAACCTCACTTAAAGATCACCTCAATAATAAGACACCTCAAAATTAAGAACACAATGTTCAAGTCCATTTTCTCTGTTTCTCTATTAAGACCATAACTAAACAACTTGTTTCTTTATAAAACATTAGAAGTCTATCAGAAAAACGGACTTGTTTTCATTCACTATTTTCAAACATGCAAGTTAACAAACTATTGACAAAACATACGTAAATACGATACATCGGTTACTTCCCTTGGCGATTATTTAAACTTACGAAATTGTTGTAATTTTTGGCTCAAAAAGCTCAAAAATTAGGCCCACGCAACGCTAAACAAAAATATAAAACGACATGGCCTAATTTTGACCCAATGTCTAATTGCAATCAATTTGTGTTACAGGTGTGAGGTAGACGGCACAACCCACTTTATTTCTCAGTCGTCACAAGAAACCAGATTCTTTTTCCAAGATTTCCAAGGTGTTACCATGGAAACAGGACTAGATGTCTACTGCAACGCAACATTCTGTGATATCAACGATTATACAAATGAATGTCTTCAATTTTGCAAGAGGAGTCCTGTTATTGTTGGGTGAAGAAAACAAACGAATGAATGATTATGGACTGAATCGACCAAATAACTTTAAACTTGAACAATTATTGAACACAAGGAACAAAGAAAAATTTATGAGGCTAAGCAAATTTATTAAAAATATTATGCAAAACATGTAGTTGAATATGTATAACTCAAATTCGCCATTTCTTTTATTATCGTATTTACCTAAATATCGATTATAGGGGGTTGTATAAAACCTCTTTATAGCGAGTGAAAATGATATCACATGATTTAAACCACCTTCTCACCCTATACCCAATAAAATAGATAAATCGATAATGAAAGCCTTATCGAATTATGGTTATACTACAGGTCTACGTTCTATATTATTGTCAAATTGTTGCCATAGTGGTAGTGAAATTATACTAGCTCTCACTTATGTTTACCGTGACCCCCATGATGTCACAATCTCAGCATTACCGAAAAGTATGCTAATCTGTATTTACGAATTGATATAAACACAATGTTTATCCTGTGAAACTATTTTATATACCCTGGTTTATTTCTGTAGCCTCGTTCTGAATTAAAAATGTCGAACCTCCCTCATACTTTCATGTAATACATGCATTGAGAGTAGTAAAGGTTGTTGTTGTTGTAGGATATATCCCACTAACAGTAAGAAAGTTCTAGGTTTATACTGTCCATAAGTATCACAAAGGGTTGTGCATGTTTTGCTTATATAATAGTATGTTTACTATGTGTTAATTATGTATGTCCTTTGAAGGCAACTTATTCTCGGAAATTATTAAATCACTGTTTGAAACAAAAACAAAAATATATAATTATTATTTTGTTTACGAAATTTATTGTTTTATTCCCTTAACGACAATTGTATTTACAAACATAATTACATAACCAGTCATATTTACAAACACGATTACAAATACAGTAAAACCTCACTTAAAGACCATCTCAATAATAAGACCACCTCAACATTAAGAATACAATTTTCAAGTCCATTTTCACTGCTTTACTCCTAATTCAACCTTAATATTAAGACCACCTCAATATTAAGACCAGTTTTCAAGGATCACAATGATGGTCTTATTATTGAGGGTGTACTGTGTTTATATATTTAAAAAGCCATATCACATTTGAGACTTGACCATATCACTACAATGTGACCATAACGAATTTCCCTTAGATTGAGCTGTTATTGAACCCATAAATTTCATTTTCTTAAAAAGAAAAAAGAACTCTCTTATGGAGTGAATGTAAATTATATCTTTAAATACTGAGCAACTTATGTAATAAATCAAAAGACTACGGAACGCCCCTCGTTCAGAAAAGTGAATAAACATTAGAGACAATTAATATACAAGGTGCAATATCCTTTTCAAAACAATATATTTAACTCATTGGGATAGGTGGGGATGTCTAAAATAAACGATACTTGAGAGATGGTAAACTTTTTCGTTGTACATGTACATTTTCGGCGCCGCAGTACTAACATTGTTTTGCTATTTGCATATCAGTGTTGTGTAAACCAATCAAATCGTATATTAACCACTAAGGCAATTCTCTTCAACCGAACAACGTTTGTATTAGTTTACCTGTCGCGGATTAGTTAACCTTTCGATAAAGGGTACGTTACCTTACCGAAATCCAGTGAATTTAACGAAATCCATTTTGGATCTGGAGTGACCAGTAATCGTAACTTATCGGCATTTTTTATGGTGAACAACAAATCTTAACATTTAAATTTCGCCGACCATCTTTTTTCAAACTTCGAGCACTGGACGTTTTTGGCCGAGGTTTTCCGAATGACATCGAAGACCGCACTACGTATTTGGCCGACGATTATTTGCGGATTGGTACGAATATTCATGAGCGTCGGGCAAATATTGTCCGACTGTATCCTTAAATCCGAACGTTATTATTACTAACATGCCAATCATATATCTGAAATATTTGTCACTAAAATATAAATTCGATTTAAATATAGCTTCATGTTAAAATTTGTCTAGATAAGTTTACTTTGATGTTATATTTACAATCATACTTAAGATTTTGTTTGACAAAATATACGTATCTATTTAACTCGCAATAAATAAAACCGCTTGGTCCATTAGAGGTTCAAAGAAACAGCTTAGAGACAATGACTGTGTCTGAAGTATTCTGTCCATTACCCCCATTTGAACACTGTAAACTAACATTGGTCCAAATAAACTGTAATTAACTGGAAGTAACATTTTATTCACTCATTATACTTACCATGAGAATGAGGTTTTGACATTGTTGATGGTTAAATCAACAATGTCAAAACCTCATTCTCGTATTGGCCCTGCTTTCTCAGCCAATCAAACGGCTTCAAGTTCAAATTGGCCTGATTTCTCAACCAATCAAATGGCTTGAATCTCATATATAACCTTTTTCCCGTATTGGCCCTGGTTTTGCCATTTATTAGCCGCTTGTTTATCTAAATATGGCCCAATTATTGCCCAGTGTCTCATATCAGCTGAGTCAATTGTTTTAATATTAAAGGCAATATTGGATAGTTGATAAATAAACCAACCGATTTAAGCTCGGTTATGAAGTAAGCCTTATATTAATCAATCGAGTCTGCCTACTATATGCGTCTAATAAAGAGGCGTGGACGTTTTCATGGTTTCGAGCCTGATCATCTTCTTCTTCTATCTTCGGATTGCCAACACTAGTTTCGGATTCAGAAACATAATTAGTTCATTTGATAATGCATACATACATTCATTTTTCCCAAGAAATGGATCTAAAAATCGTCGATTAAAGACGGTGTCACCAGAACATAAAATAACATTTTATAAACATGTAATAAATGTGTGCAAAATAATAAAAATATTTTGACATATTTGATAAGAATGACATCATTTACTTCGCTGAATTTGATATATTTTGCTGGAAATAAGACATTTCGCTTATGTCTTCGAGTACTTTCACTGAAGAACTCTGGGTATAAGCTACAGAATATAAGCATTTTGGACAAGTAACACGTATCAAAACATTTGATGTATGCCTATTGACATTTATCGTCATTCCTTTTTCGTTATCAAATCGATAAATTAGATAATCCGCTCCGATTTGCCAGAATTACTAATTAATGTCACAGGAAACTTTCGTTTTGGTGACTAAAATTGGCTATCCTTGGTTCAGAAACACGTCAATGTCAAACTATTAAAACGCTTTTTTTTGTGACGTGACACGACATTCAATTCGGGTGGTTTGAAACTACCTTAGAACCATCAGGGAAGAGAAACAAGATATATCTTGAAAAAAGATGGGCGGCGCAATTTGACGATTAAGATTTGTTGTGCAACATAACAACAATGCCAAGATGTTAAGATTACTGGTCACTCTAGATCCAAAATGGATTTCGGTAAATTCACCGAATTTCAGTGGATTTCGGTAAGGTAACGTACCATTTATCGAAAGGTTAACCCATCCGCGTCAAGGTACAAACGATGTTCGGTTGAAGAGAAATTGGCTTAGTGGTTAACGTAAGATTTGATTGGTTTACACAACACTGATATGCAAATAGCAAAGCCGTGTTAGTATGCATGCGCCGAAAAAAATGTTATGCCGCTTTAATAAGCAAATTATCACTAATATAGCACAACACATTGTTTAAAGCATTTATGAGAAAATGTAGGACAGGCAGGGCAAGCCACATCACAAACTTAGCTTAAATCTAAATGTACACTAAACGTTTAAATTACTTGAATCGCATGTATGAACAGATGGACATGGATGTAAAGTATCTGACGGAGTTAAACATTCCAGCTCAATGATTACTAGGATCACTCACTGTAGCAATGTCTTTCAGCATCTGTGGAGTTTGTTACACTGAAAATGTCACACATGAAGTGGAAAGCCAACCCAAAAGCATGCAAATGCAGTTATACATGTTGACAATAACAAATAAAAAATGACTCTATAAACAAACATAAAGGATGGTTGAAACATGAGTACCGCCTTGGAACGATCAGTTACAAACATAAAGGATGGTTGAAACAGGAGTACCGCCTTTGAACGATCAGTTACAAACATCACTAAGGATTTGAACTTGGTTTAGTGTTGTATTCATCTATTCATCAACTACCACAATGGAGACATGAAAAGTATGCATATATGTACAACTAAAAATGTGTCAGTAGGACACAAATGCCCCCACTTCCAGTCTTTGTCACAAAAACAAATGATATTATTCTGCTCATAGTTTATGAATGTGTATCAAAATTACCAAGTGAACAACTTTTTACAGATTATGATGATAAGTCAAGGACCATAACTTTGCACTTACTGTGCGTAATTATACATGTAACATAGGGTACACAACTGCACACGCTGGTAAACATTCATCTAAAGTTTTGTGAGTCTGGGTCCTATACGTTTGGAGATACCCGCGACACAAGATTGCAGGCTCTGTATGCTACATTTTTAATAAGTCAATGACCATAACTTTGCACTTACTGTGCGGAGCCATGCATGAAACCCCTTGTGCATAACTATACATGCTGGTGAACATTCCTGTACAGTTTGGTGAGTCTAGCTGATATACTGTTTGAGATACGCGCGACAAGATTGCAGGCTATGTATGCTATATTTTCAATAAGACAGTGACCATAACTTTGCACTTACTGGGCGGAGCCAAACATGACGCGAACATCAATGATGGGGGTGATTGGGGGGGGGGTACCGCATTAGAACGGGCAGTGGCAAACATCACTGTGGTTTTAACCGATGGACACATATAAGGGACAAAGACCTCTATATAAAGCATACATAGCATGGATGTACGAAATGTACATAAAACAGTTGAACAGTACAGCTATTCAAATATGTACTCGATGGCTTATCAAAGGCATGGGCAACTGAAGCGAAGCTGTAATGTTTGACACAACAACATCAGCTGCCTCCCTGCCATTTTCGGGGTTGGGAGGAATCGCTATCATAGAGTATCATGTCATTGCAAAAAACAAAATTGGAAGCGTGATTATCAACTGGAGACAGGTCGACAGGTTTATGCATCGTAATGCAGTATAATAGGATCTTAACCCTTTTGATAAACATTTTGATGTGTTTGATAACGAAAGGTAAGAAATACGTATGCCTAAGGATCTTACGAAGTTTGTGAATCACATTACTGTGAAATGGATGTAAAATACATTGAAGGTTTAGCAGGGGATTCAGATTAGGATGAACTCATTGGTACCCGTCCCCCACAGCTGATTCATGTTGAGAAGTAGTAAATCGTTCGTATCCAACAAATGCTGGTTGGACCTAAGCCATACAGGCTCCAATCTCCCGAAGTATCTCAATCTGGGCTAAATCTCAGCTCAAATGTTGTCTCAAATCGTTGAGACTTTCTTCATCTGAGACCAAACTCAAAATCGGTATTACAAACTGAAAAATATTGAGCTGAGATTTTTATTTGAGATACTTTGGGAGATCGGGGCCAGGTCGTAGTAAACTGGTTGCTGTTTACAAATGACAATCAAAGTACACACAAAGCACTCGTTGTTACATACGCAGTGTCCAATAACTAGAGCATTTGTGTTTGTCAATATTTTAAACGAGAGTGTAATATTGAGAAGACTTTCATTTATTGGAGTTAGGTACATTGATTGTATGTACTTTCTAAAACAAATACAATTGTACATAGATTTGGCAATCTGCTGTTTTGCGTGGTAAAATCATTATCTGATAACAAACATTGACATGATAACGCTAAGATTGGTTTGATAGCCACCGCCTTGCAAATATTTTATTGATAATCAAATAGTGACTTAAGTTATATATATGCAAGTTGCACCTTACGGATATGTGTGGGTTGTATTAATGCGGCCTTCCCAGTGTGTTGTCTGTCTTTCACTATTGTTATCGCATCTCTGTTATACGGGGCGTCCGTGGTCGAGTGAAAATTGTTGCTGGTCTCTTATATTTTGCCCCTCACTCGCTGCGGCTTCGAATCACATGTATTATTATAATTTATAAGTGAGGAAGCAAGCCAGAATAAAAGCAACAACACCAACGATAGCCTGTCGCCCATGAAATGTGTTAGCCATAGGAAATCGGGGCTTTGACTTTTATCAAATGTTCACCAATCAGAGATAGCATAAACAGTCATAAACTGCCCCTAACATATCTTAGAGTTAGATCTTATATCAGAATTCCAGTTCATGTTAGTTTATACTACCCCTCCACCACTACTCGCCTTAAATTTCGAATTGTATGTCTTATACGATGGATGTGTGTACCTTTGTAAATGTGGCCTATCATGTCCCGCTTGGTCTTCTGTTAATTTATAGTCGGTTGAAACATCTTTGTGAACTAAACTGTTCTATAAAACACTTGATGTTAGAATCAATGCCAGAATTAGGTTTTATGAAATACACACAGGATACTTAGTTCGTTCAAAATTATGAAAAGAAACCAATTAGGAAAACAACGAAAATTCCAAAATTAAAAACCATACTATTAGATGACATCATGATATGATATATGATATATCTTCAAAATACCTAAAATGGCACGAGGCTCTAGTAGATTTACAGCTGAACGGGTGTGGCAACAGATATATAGATCTATGTAAAGAAATGCATATACATAGTCGGCTATCTATGTTGTATCAAATGAGTGCAGGTTATTTACAGTGACTCTTAAAATAAAAGATAAGACATACACATGTTGAACTGACGGCTCAAACCTTAAGTCATGACTAGGTATATTAATGGCTATAAATCACGCCTCCGCCCACATGCTCAGCTTGTGACAGATTTGTATAACGCCAAAAATATTTTCGGTAGCCGAAACAATAAGGTTTTTACAGCGAATTGGAGCAAAGAAAAATTTGTGACAAGGTGATAACATTGTAATCAGCAATCTTAAATAGGTGGGTGGTGGTCGTTATTGAATTGAAACAAAATTCAATAAAGATGAATCCGCCCAAAAACCACAGGGACTTGTATGGGTTCTTTAAATCAAGCGGGAAATAGTGTGCCTCCCCAATCGAGATGGGCGCAAGCTACTCTAGGAATGGACAGAAATGTTATATTGTGGCATGAAGGAAAGGCTATAACCTGAACACCATTAAGTGCGTTAAATTGCAATATGATTATATGAGCGCCGCTGTACGTTTTCCAACCTCTTCTTTTAGTGACGTCATTTCCAGACAACGTCACATGTGGCGTCACCATGTACTGACAGTAAATATTATATTGCTTACTGTTAATGTAGTAAATCAGATTTCAGTTTCTTAAAAGAAGCTAGCTTGTACTCATTATTATTATGATTATTATTTTATCATTAATATTATTAGCAGGACGGGGCGGGGCGGTGCGGTGCGGGGCGGTGCGGGGCGGGGCGGGGCGGGGCGGGGCGGGGCGGGGCGGGGCGGAGCAGCAGCATAATCCAAACACGCTATTTAAATTTGTTGATATACATATGATATTTATATTTGGTTGCGGGTTTGGATGTTTTCTAAATGTGACGAAATCAGAAACATACGTCAACAATTCACATTGTAGAAAGTTCATTTTCGAATTTGGGTTATACTTAATGATCTTGCAAACACACGTTATTCCCTGCACGTATAGACAGACATAGCACGTGTTGATGAGTACGTATCGAGTCCCTGTGGGAAGATAGGAATCCTTCGAGGTGACCATTGCAAATAAATGTCTGACAGTAACGTACACTCACTGTGCTTCATGTATAAGTCTCATGAGTACGTTGTAAATTTTTAATGATAAACCAAATGAAAAAGGGGGTGGGCTTAAATACGTAAATGTGACGACATTTGAGTATTTTGATACAATATATATGATGAATTCTCATTAATTTTCTTCACTAGGACTTCGATATTTTGGTCAGTGTACATATCGTATCTAAATTATTCAAGTCTGTCACAGCTTTATATTTATTGTTTAGAATTTCATATTTAATTCATTAAATTGGGTACATTTGAATAAAATCACTTCATTTATAAAATTGAATATCATATTTTAAAAGAAAGTGAGGTCGTTGATAGATGATAAATTTGTAATTCAAAAGTAATCACAAATTGTTTTAGTTGTATCAGTTAGTCATTAAAACTGACACAATAGTTAAAATATTGTCCTTAATTTCAGACAATCACAAAGATGGACGGAGTACCAATTTTTACCGCATTTGTTCTGCTTATGTGCGTTGGAACATCGCTTGGAGCAAGTAAGTCTTTGACTCTTAATTTGAATTATTTCCGAAGTGGAATACGTTAATAAAATATATACTTTATAACATTAAAAACGGAACAATTTCACTTAACCTTCATTTTGTTAAAGTGTTAAACGCGTTTTATTGTTACAAATGTGTAAATCAATCATCAAAACTAAATCAGACTATGGCCCTAGTATTCATATTTCATAATTGATTAAGATAAAGAAACTATGTTTGGTAATTAAACTATAATTATTTCTTAATAATGTCACCGTGTTGACGCGGACAATTTTTAGTTGCGTTTTTAACGGCGTGGAGTATACTAATAAGTTATTCATCTTACCATTATTGAAGACACCATTACGGATATTGTTGTGCTATTGAATTTCTTTGTATTGTATTTGTATTACACGTTAAGGTCTGTTTGCTAATGTATTTAAGTGTACTTCAATTTGATAAACCATCAGTAATAGTAAATCGCTTTGCAATATTCATAATCACAGTTCTTTTGAATAGTTATATCATTAAGGATAGCAAATATATAATATATTATTGAACATTGCATGGTCTGTGTGGACTATTAATGAAGTTAAGATTGAAAAGTCAAGTCCTTTTTTAATTACCCCCACTGTTTTTGTCCTCTTTGATTCTCTTAGTTATTCATTATGGTCGGCTAGGCCATTCCTTGTGCCTCTTTTTCCCTTACGTATGTACCCTTTAATCTCCTTGTTTTCCCGGAGGTCTGTGTTGGGGACACTGTCCTATGTGTGTGGCGTTCCCTGTAGCAACTTATTCTCTCTCTTTTACAAATCTACACAACCCCTTTAATATACACATAATTGTTATTTTGTTGTATATTGTTATAAAATACTTAATTACAACGTGTAACTAGTTTTTGTCTTTGAAGAGTACCGTGTAGAGAAAACGCATCTTTCAGATATTTAGGAAATACTTGTTAACAACATAATATCTGACATATTATGCCCCAAACTGCACATTTCATGTATCCAAAAATGTAAAGATTTGCCTGAAATTTCGGTAACTAAATATAATAAATTTTAACAATACATGTACGTATAGTCTGTTTTAAGCTAATGGTAGATTTAAATAATTACATTTTTTTCTTCTTCGAATGTCTTTAAAAATCAAACTATTGCGATACGATTTTCAAAACTCAATAACTCAGCATTCTGTTATAAAGTTACTCCATTTAAAACTGGCCATATTTCACTGATATAAAACTGCAAACAATATGCAGTTCACACGATATATTAACATTGTTCTCATTCAAGTACAGTGATTCCTCAATAATAAGACCACTATTGGTTCTGAAGAATCGGTCGGTCTTATTAATGAGTTATAATGTGGAAGAAAAGTTAAAACAGGTCCGTAAACATACCGTCTTGTTAATGGGGGAAGTGTGTGGTGGTATTTTACGGAGGTTTTGCTGTATATGTCTGCTGTAGACAGTTAAACATGAATGAAATGTTTTATATTAATTTGAGTGGGGCTCAACGCGTTAACAAGGCGTAGTCAGCTTGTGACATTTTGATATCTAGTATAATACAATTTAAGTGTTTGTCATACGCAATCATTGACATTTTCATAGATAACAATGTTCAACCTACATCGATAGGTTGATAGAAAGTTATTATGTTTAATCATAACTGATTATGAACAATTTTTCGGTTAGTTTTATTACTCTATATTAGGTCTCAGTACATGTAAATAATGTACCCTTTTTTAAGTCGTCTTTCCATTTACCATATAGACGACGAAGGGTTACTGGTGCGTGAAGCATAAATATATCGGGTAATATTTCGTGCCCTAGTAAACAAAGAACGAACAGTGAATTACATGTGATTCAACTTTTAACGATCCGAACAATTATTCTGAATATATTCTAATATTATAGTTAAAAGTAAATATGCTGATTTTGTCGTCTTACACAAAACAAATTACCCTGATCCTAACCTCCATGCATGAATATATTATACAGTGATTATGCTGAATATATCAAACTCTTTGGACAAATGCTACATCATTGGACATTTTCTTGAATTCACAAAATGAAAACCGATACATACAGCAAATGAGTCAGCGGGGAAATAATGCTAATAATTAATTTGTCCGAATTATATACTTAATTGCTAACATAAAATTTATGAATATAGTAAACCCTCACATAAAGACCTCCTCAATAATAATACCACCTCAATAATAAGACCACCTAAAAATAAAGACCAGTGTTCAAGGGTCCCAAGGGTGGTCTTATTATTGAGGTTTAACTGTACATGTTTGGAATAAATAATCAATAATACCATTATCATTTAAGGAATGTACGATGTACTGTTAAATAATAGATTTATGAACTGTCATGAAGTGGTTGTCAAAATGTACACAAACAAGTCCTAAGTAGCCGCAGAGCCGTTGATTACAATGCAAAATGCACAGACATTAAAGTATTTGTCATAAATAACATTGCTTCAAGTCGAAAATTAAAAAAGTATATAAAGGATAAGAATATAAAGGGTCAGAATATATAGAGTCAGAATATAAAAACAGAATATAAAATTTTTTAAGAAAGGAACTCACTATATGTGTTTCGTATAGAGTTCATTAAAGTTAATAAAATTCAATCGTAATGTTTAGTATCTCAGCAATATTTCCGCATTTGTTTTGCATTTCCTGTGCTATTAAGTCGCCTGTTCATTCACACCATGAGTTATTCAATTGTCGACAGATACAGTTCTAAAGCTATGTCAAAGTGAAGTTCGCTATGTAAAGCAAATGATTGATAATTTTTGCATTTGAGTCGATAAAAGAAAACAAACGAAATAGCTAATTCTGAAGATATTACTACAATAATGTAGATAGAATTTTAACTACATTTAAGTTGATAAAGTGAAATGCTAACTCGGAGAAAGCTATGATAATTAGTACAATTAATTTCAAAATTTGGGCTTAGACTTCAGAATAGAAAAGCCTTGTAAATCCTATGTAAATTTATTATGTATACAAATGGCGGACACAATGATTTTAACTTGAACCTTTTGTTCAAGTAGTAGATAACGGCGTTATTTATTTTCACCGTATTCTGGTGACCTACCCCGGATATGTATAGGATATTAACAAAAGCATTGTACGTTTCTCCTCAAAGGGGCTGTCTGGGTACCCATCATAACGTGATAGTATGTTGATACTTACATTTTATCTCGCTTTTACATTTGACGGTTTGAGTATAAAAATTGTATCTTAATTGCATGATAATATTCAACACAGAAATGTACTATAATCACAGAATAACATAAAAAGCAGGAGTTTCGTGACTTTAAGCCACGGAGGACTAAAAGCTTAATGAAATGACAATTTAGATCCTTCTTGAACTCCTGTGAACTTTTGGGAACTGGGCGTTTAAATTTTATCTAATATATTAGAATTTATGGGTAATTGGCACTCCACCCGCCATCATTAGCGGCGCCGTTATATTTACACTTCGTAAAGTTCGCAATCTTATTAATAAATGTCTATCAAAATGAAAATTAATTACTTAATCCAATATGTTTGCGTACTTTGATCAAATACTCTCTGACAATGCGTAAATACAGAAATACTGTTGTATTTCATTCACGATTCTTTGAGTGTGTTTTGAGTTTATCTTGTGTTACTGTTAGTTAGTGACGATAAATAAGTTGCACGCAAGCACACACTGAGTTTAGAATGTAAAACCTGTCTATATTTCCAACGCCTGATTGTTTTTGCATTGTTTTAATGTCTAGCATATGATATTGTTAATTCTATCATGTAACATGTTACTTCTTCAATGAACTATGTATAGTCTTAATGTAGAGCACCGGGCTCCGGTTCCGGAGATCGAGGGTTCGAATCCAACAGTGGTCCATTTTCTTTCACGGTCTTCACAATCCGTGAAAACGGCACAATTACGTGCTTTTAGCCTAGCAAGCAGTCTTCGAGCGTGATTTATATAACTTGTAAAAACATTTGACAATGAGTGAAAGATACATAACGGTTATACGAAAAAATACATCAAGTTTTGTGATGCATGTTGATAATAGAAAACAACTAAGATAATGTACATAATTAGAATGCTCGGGAAAAGCCGCGTTGTTCAACAGATATGGATCTTCGGACCGCGACTATTTACAATGTATTAAAGTACTAGTGGGTCCTGTAGTGAAATGTAAACCACGCCAATAAAATAATGATCCATCTTATGATAACAATTTCTGTATTCTCGGGTCATAACCCAACCAATATACGTTCCTTACTTTTCCAACATTTTATTAAAGAAAAAAACACAACCACGCGCTGAAAGATGTATAAACGTTGATCATTTCGACCATAGTACGAGCATAGCTCGATGTCATATACACTGTTTATGCTAACATAAGTCACTATAAGGTATTGCTCGAAACGAATGTACAGGTATACATTTTGACCCGCTTTGTAGTGCAACATATAGTCCGTGTCGTATATAGTTCGGCTTTATGCGTAGGACATGTGCCTCGACTCCGCATTTAGCGATCATGTATCGATCATCGGTGAACGGTGATCGATAATCTGTGATAATCAGTGATCGATGATCGGTAATGAAGTTGGGTGTCCATTCTAATTGGAATTAAGAGCATATCCCTAGTTTAAGAAATGAATACTATTTAAAGGGGAACATAAAAACAACTGAATAGGCTGCATTGTGGGGGTGGGGGGCAACGCAGCACGGCACAGCACGGTAAAACACGCAGTGGAACTTGGCAACACATCGCCCACACAGCTTAGGGCCTGTCAATATTAATAGCTGATACAGCTGTTTTGAAACTTGTCAAACGTTACTTTGGAATGAATACAATCTTATCCGCATGGTAGAGGCTATATGGTCATGACTCTAGTTTGATATGACTACCTCTGTAAGCATTTTCTTCAAAATGAAAATATATTATGTAATAATTACTAGGGTGGGTAAAATATTACAATCTTTCAGACAGTGCTGAATGGCTGTATTGATAACATTCTTACGAAGTAGAGTCAAATAAAGGGCAATGCGATCCGCTCATAGACACTTTTTGTTTGGAGAATTGAAATCAAGTTCTGATTTGATAACATACAAAACTTACAACCAGATATTATGATAAAGTAAATTAATCTTGCAATGTGTTAGGAGAATGGGAGATGGCTTTCATTCACTTGAACTTAAATTTACCACATTACGTGTATTTACTCAATTCAATAGCCCATAATTTAACCCAAAAAATATTTTGAAACGAATTCACACGTCTAATAATATTCTGTTGGATGTAATACAACCTTCTATCCGAATAAACGACCTATCAAAACAATCACACTACATCCGTACTGTATGCCCTAGTGTGTGAAAATTCGCCACAGAAAACGAAACAAATGGCTTAAATAAGACATATATGATCGTTTTTGTCATCTTAAACAAATTTTCATCGGTTGTGAAACAAATTGCTATAACTTATATATTAGTAAGGGCTTTTCAAATTTTTGAAAATCGACGATATTGATATATCGAAAGACAAATATCGACAATATATCTATATATCGATTGTATTTCTAAATTCTAATAATAGACAATCAACTTGTATTTTTATGATAACAAGATGCCATTGAAGTGATTAATCCATATTGCTGATTAATGCTGATATTTGGAATGCCCTATCCACTGTTTAACAAGCGGTCGTCAATTTAGACAGTACCGATTCTCCAATACTTTCCAGCCATAATATCGATATTTGGAACCGTGTATTAAATATCGATCTACAGAAAAAATCGTTGGTATATCGATATCATTACATTACATTACAGCCCTAAAATAAGTTAATCTCGATGATTGCTTATTGTGTCTCCACCCAGTGCTTGAGTCTAATTCGGGGATGGTGAATACCTCGGAAGAATATCACCCGCGTCACTATTATAACGCCCGATCATCACTAGTCTAACACTCTATCCCTAGATCAAAGGCTCTGCCATATTTGTACTGCATGTATTATTGAATGATTCAGAAAACAGTAGGTATACACAGCAGCTTATGTAATACACCTAACACATCGCTTGACCTCGCAATGACAGATAGCAATTTTAACATGTGTGCATCTACTTCATCTACTTCAATAATCTTAAATAAATGTTTGCACACATGTAATGATGTACGAACAGTGTGTTTTATTTTATCTGGGTCTTGTATCTGTCAATCAAAGCATTATATAAGGAAAAGAAATGTCCCACTTTTTTATGTAAATTGAAATGTACTTTGTGTGTAACACTTCCAACTCGACCTCTTCATTCTTTGCTTTATTTTAGAAAACATCTGCTGTAAAAGTGTGATATTAGGTTTAAACATTATGTGTAGCATTATGTCATTCATTTGCAATAGCTAGAAAACTATTTTCCGTTGGTTTTCCACTTTTACTTAATTGGTTTTAACAATGGAGTACAATATCGGGGACTTCCCCCACATGAATAAGACAAGGGGAACAATTGTGGTTGTATTTATCATGTCTAATTGTGCTTTTAGAAATTCTGTGCATTTTGTTTGTGGCATTTCCAGCTCGACTTTATTAATATTCTGCGCGAATTCTGTAGTCATTTTTAAAAAGCAATTATCCGACATCATGAGCACCATCAAAAGATTTTCAGCCTTGTAATATTAAAATATATCGCTCAAAGTGTTTAGTTTTAAAGCCAGAATCGATCATTATTGAAGTCCTCTTATTGATCAAGGATCTCCTGTTGAAAGGAGCGTTCGCTCGTTATTTTATTGAAACGTATCTTGATTTATCAGTGCAACACAATTACTGGGGTATGGGTACAACTAGTGATGGTTAAAAGTTCAATAGACACCAGGGAGGTCTCGCCTACATACATCTTGGTGATAAGGAATGATTGACATTATGTATTGAAATGGTTACATTGCAAATCTGCGTAGATTTGTAAAATTGTTTTGAAGCTATCTTCAAACACCTTTCGATGTAAAATGTTCGCGGCATTTACAGTAAAACATCAAAAGTAACACCGCCATAGGTTCTGAAGAAATCGAGTCTGTGTTTTGAAGTCTGGTCTGATTTTCGAGTTAAAATAGAAGATTTTCAAACTGGTCCATGTAAATACGGTTATAAGTCGAATTTGTCTTTGTGTGAGATTTTATTATATGGTTGTTATTTCTATTCGTGTTTAGATGTTAAATTTCCCTTTCCCCAACGTGCAATTATTTTACTTGATATAGTCTCCCGACCCCCCTACCCCATTTAACATAATGTTGACAGTTGTCTTGACTTGTCCTGTGATGTATTCCATTCATTAAATTTCTCCAACCGTTTGTCCTCATTAATTATCCTTAGTTGTCATTTATGGTCGGCCATGCCATTCCTTGCGCCCCTGTTCCCTTGCGTATTTACCCTTGTACCTCCTTAAATGTCTGATGTTTAATGTACTGTTGTTTTCCCGGAGGTCTGTGTGGAGAGGCATTGTCTTATGTATGTGGCGTTCCCTGTAGTGACTTATTCTCTTTTACTGCATCGTGTATCTGATGAGGTCTTTCGAATAATGAATGAACGCCGATTTCGCTACACTTTATTCTGTGTCATTCGTGTCTGGCTTAATACGAAACTTACATAAAGAAATATCATCTGTCTCATTAATCACGCTATACATGCAGCACTTTTAAGAAAGATTCATACAGACGATATATAACACGCTATGTCTTAATCAGATGGCGCTTAATGCTAAACCTTGCCTTAAAATGACTTTGTATGGAGTTTTTGCAGGTACGTTATGTATTAATACAAGTCTATAGTTTGATATCTTTGCACTAAACTTAACCCGATATAAATGGTATCCGTCTGCCCTCTGAACCAATTTCTACTCCCTTTCTAACGTTGATGATTTAAGATACAAATCGTTTATCATGTCGCTATGAATGACGCTGTTCTGTTATCACTAAACTATCCAGTTAATATAGTCATTTATCAATTGAGATGTCCATTCAAAAACAACCTAGTGCTTTACATTAATTATTAGTTATATCATAGTACAGAACACCAGAAATGTTGAAGGTTCCAATCTTCACTACATCAGTGTCGAGTATAATACTGTAGAACCTCCAATTCTAAAAGTCGGGTTTTTAATAATTTACTCAGTGAATTTGAACGCTAATACATATCTAGGGTTCCGTGTTTTACATATTAATATTTCCTATTGGTCGTACACGGCTGGATTATGTCTTAAAAATGTACCTCGCCCAGCAGAACGTAAACTATTTGAATTGGTTTCATCAAATGTTGTTGCTACGTTGGCTAAACATCTATGGTAAAAACAATTGCAATGTAATACCGATTTAAAAATCATGTTACACACTGACACAACATTTAAAAAAACGAAAGTTAAAACACTGGATTTGTTAAACACAAATACATTACAAACTTTAATTTTACGGAGGAAACATTATTAGTGTATAGTTTGATACTGCTATATGAAAACTATTGTTCAGTTTTTTTTAGGTAAAATGAACATAATAGATGAGTATACAGTTAAACCTCACTTAAAGACCACCTCAATAATAAGACCACCTCAATAATAAAACCACCTCAATAATAAGACCACATCAATAATAAGACCACATCAATAATAAGACCACATCAATAATAAGACCACCTCAATAATAAAACCACCTCAATAATAAGACCACATCAATAATAAGACCACCTCAATAATAAAACCACCTCAATAATAAGACCACATCAATAATAAAACCACCTCAATAATAAGACCACATCAATAATAAGACCACATCAATAATAAGACCACATCAATAATAAAACCACCTTAATAATAATACCACATCAATAATAAAACCACCTCAATAATAAGACCACCTCAATAATAACACCACCTCAATAATAACACCATCTCAATAATAAGACCACCTCAATAATAAGACCGTCTCAAAATTAAGAACACAATTTTAAAGTCCATTTTCACTATTTTGCTCTTTATTCAACCTCAATATAAAGACCACCTCCAGTTTTCAAGTGTCCAAAGGTTGGTCCTTATATTGAGGTTTTACTGTAATATTATTTTAATATAACCTTCATTATCCACCCTTAACCAGAAACAAATCGCATCCAATAGACCACTACGTAACCGACGTAAATTTGAAATAATAACACAGAGACTAGTCAGTCTTTTGATGGACCCGTCGCTTCCAGCTTAATCACCTACTTTGTGTCGCCTTATTTCCAAAACACCGTAACACAATTTTTGGTGGTTTTGAGTATTTGGTATTGTTGAAACCGTCTTTCCAAGCTACATGTATTATTCTGGAATGCACATAACTTAAACAAATGCAATTTCATAACCCTGTATGTACTCGTAATAGCTATCCCAAGATGGTAACACTTTCATAAAGTTAATAGGTTCTAGAAACAATGCGACGTTTTGTTTAGTCATGAAGAAGTGAGTTTCTTTCGATTTACATTTAAAAGAGTTTACTTTGCACGGATGCAGCATCTTCGTGGATTGGCATCAATAACTGGGTTTCTTTAAATTCTGGATCATAATATAACTGTTAACATAATGTGATTAATATTTTTGTTCAGAAAAACACAAACTCCATTTGCCAATCTCTACAAGCATTAAACCTTAAAAGCACGCTGAAGTGTTTCCCCAAACTTTTGGAGGTTCCAACTGATTGTATGATGGTGGTTTTGTTGAAAACGATGTAAACGCAACAACGACGAAAACATATTTCACCGAAATAATTGAAGGATTGGTTTAACCAAACTCAATCAAAAACTGTTGTTACTACAGTAAAGTCCCCCTTTAAGACCACCTCAATAATAAGAGTTCACTTTCCCTGGTTTGTTCTTTAACCAACCTAAATATTAAGACCACCTCAATATTAAGACCAATGTTCAAGGGTTCCAATGGTGGTCTTATTATTGAGGTTCCACTGTACTCAAATCATCATATGTATGTATGAAAATAATAAAACAGCCCTCCATATATTATACATAAAGCAATAAAATAGGGTTTCCACTCAGTAAAACTCAAGAGATAAACTACTGTACACAAAAATGCAGCAGTTGTAATAACAATATGCAATAAAGTACACAGTATCAGTTCCACCCTTAGTGTAAATAGAAACTTCTGTAAAATTGTGATTTATCTCCGGTGATTTTAAAGCTATATATTATCTGAAGGATTGCTAGATCAAACAAGTGGCACTGTTATAACATCGGTGTAAAATATATATGGGATTATACGAGCCAGTCGATTCTATGGTAGCTTCGATAAAGTATTTACGTAGGCGTAAGGACACTAGAACATTATTTATCAGACATGAATATTAATATGTAAAAATGTTTTTGGAATACCTCGGCTACTGTCCTAAATAAGCAAATGTTACACTATGGAGGAGCAATGTATTCAAACAGTTATGCCATTTATGATAAGTAACTTAAATTAAATCAAAGCGCTGAAAGCACTGGAGTTGTTCGGTATTGAACACAAGTTCTGTATTTAACACTTGCAGATTCACAAAAAGTACGAATCATTGTTGTCCATTGTTGAACCCTTATATTTAATTACGCAGTAAAGATTTATACCAGTAATGATTGTGTTATGCAGGTTATACTATATGATGTTGAACTATATTTCAACCGATTCACTTATCTGTTATTCTTGCGCCACTTCCCGAAACAGTAGTTTTCGTATTAAGGCGATGTTAATACACTTACCGAATAACTAAAATGACACGTTTTGCTGCATACATTGTGTTATGAACCGTGTAAATAACAACTATGCAATACTTTTACTTTTCATTAAAAACTTTGGATTTATCATTATTATGTACACGTGTAAGACCTTCTCGCTTCCTTCCAATACCATTGTTTATACTTTCGAAGTTAAACAAGATATCCGAATGTAACTTTCGTGTATAATTTGAATGTGTAATTTTGAAATATTTATTATAAAAATCTGTTTTGACATGATAATTATATCGTATTTCTATAAAATAATCTATCGATGGCCTATTCGTTTAAAATTGAGAGAAAAGAGATCGTCTGACAAGACTAGTATAATTATGCTTGGCAAAGAACGAACATATGATACAAATATAAAAATAACACATAACATTGATCTGATCTTACAGTAAGAATAATGATATATAAGAACTTAATTTTTTAAATGATATAAACAATTATCAATTATATATAGATAATACTAATAAATAAACATTTTAAAACACGTAAGAACATGTATATTCATGACAGACACTAACATGTCAACAACAATGATGAACGTATTTAAACGCGCAATAATTTTTATTTTTATTTTTATTGATATCGATCGCATATTGTACTCTTACTGATTTACAATGTATAAGATAGGTTGTTGTAGTTGAAACACGGTGATTAATTGCTAGAACATAGATCATCTTAATAGCACCCGGTCAAACAGTGAGAGTAAACACTGAGTGGTACACCAGAGATTGTCACGAGTTCTCTCCCTGTATCCCTTCTAGAGTTCACTCCCTTTATACCTTCTAGCGTTCACTCCCTTTATCCCTTCTATATGTATAAATAGCACTGTAGAGTGGTAGCACTCTAATATCCAACGCAGTGATCTCCCTTTATTCACATCGCGTCTTTTATGTACCGTAATGTGTGCCAAAGTAGTACACCTGTTGTCACCTGTTACTAACATCATATAATTATGTACGTGCGTTTTATGTATATATACATCTCGGCCTCAATATAAAACAAAAGATTATTAATTTTATACAACATACTGTCCACAACGTTCATTGTATCGTCATATCGTGTAGTTTATGTCTTCTGTGTTGTTGTTTTAAATAGACATGCAGTCACCCAATACGTCTTTATGCATGTATATAATATCTATTAGAACGATAATGCTCTTTATAATGATTTATTTATTGTGTCTTAATATCGTTGTGTAGTTGACCCATTGTCACATGTTGTAAACGCCGGTATATATGTGTGTATGTATTGTATATTCACATCGGCCTTTGTCCTACTCAAATTGAAAATAAATTTCTTCTTATTCTGCTTCTACTTTTTACTATGAACCTCCAAGGGAGAGAAGCACCGGAAGGAGATAAGTGACGCGTTCCTTTGAGTAACGTACGTTACATTAATTGTCACCGTTAACTTGTTGTTCGTTACATGTCCTTTCCATTTCAATGCTAGTTAATACTTGTAGATATTTTTCTGAATTGTCATTCTAATGCAGTTATTTCTGTTCTGTTCTGTTCTGTTCTAGGTTGCGATACCAAATTCAACGAATCTCAGTACATAAACGATTTTGGTTTTAATGCTTCTACAGAAACATCAGGAAATTTAGCATCAGATGTCTTTAAAGGTAGATATACATTTGTTCTATAAAAAGCTCGACATTTATTTTATATTACGTTTTTATTGCATTACAAATAATATCAAAGTTCCGGAACTATGATTTCAAACACGTTTGTTTTGTGTTTGAATTGTCAACTTCTTTAAACGTGATTATTTAAGAACTGGAATTTGTTTGTTAAAACAAACACGGTCATGTCATAAGAAGTACGACACTTATATTCCATATAAAGGCAAGTATATTTTCCTGTATTTTTCAAATAAATCTTTTGAAATTTTTCATAAAATTAAGCAACCAAATTAATATAACAATAAGAAAAAATGTACGATTATGATCATAAATTTATCATAAACATGTGTTTCATACATACTTTCATGTCTCTATGTGTTTTGTGGTGACCGTGAACTTTGTATGAGACATTTTCTTCTCGACTTCTAGATCGTTCTTTTGAATAATAGCACAACGAATAATAGGATGTTTTGAAATTTTCAGCTGGATGGTGTGCAGGCAGCGCAAACTCTCCATCCATAGATGTAGACTTCAAACAAGCATTCGGCATTAGCGGTATAACTGTAGCATCTCCAACAAATCAAGGGAATGTGTTTCCAAAGAAAGTATTGGTTCAATATGTTCCTAATGGTGGTACAGGATTCATAGATTTTCCCATTGGAGCGGGAAAGTTGGTAAGATTAGATTAATTAATGTTGTTTTTTTGTATTCATGTCATTTACAAACGTGCGTATACATTATGTTCCTAATGGTGGTACAGGATTCATGGATTTTCCCATTGGAACAGCGGGGAAGTTGGTAAGATTAGATTACTTGATGTTTTTTGGTATTTATGTCATTTACAAACGTGCGTATACATTATGTTCCTAATAGTGGTACAAAATTTCATGGATTTTCCCATTGGAACAGCGGGGAAGTCTGTACGGCTAAATTAATACATGCAATTGGTATTTATGTAACTTACAAACTTTGTAAACATATGTGTTTCAGTTCATTATTCAGTTTGATCACTGTCATATATATGAACTTTCGTTGTGATGTTACAGGAAATAAATCTCAGTATCGCCGGGTCAGTATCTACTGCGTTTGGAGGGATCAGTTTGGTTGTAAGGAAACTACGATTTGTCATTCTGGATTATGAAGGTTCTGCAGCCTGTTTGAAAATTGATCTTGCCGGATGTGAAAGCAGTGGTATGTTTTCTTTCAAACCTGTTAACTTCCGTTAGCAGTGTTTAAGTTTAGCGCGACATTTGACCATACGTGTGCGTATCAAAAATTGAAACTTGTATTCTGCCAAATCGGAAACAAAAGGCTTCACATAGGCGTCGAAATGAGAAACCTTTGTGTGAAATAACGTTTGGTCTTCTCAAATTGACCTAAAACAGAGAAAAGATTCAGCTAAAAATAAATCACGTCACAAACGCATACCATGTGCATTTCTTAGATGTGGTGGTTTTTAATGTTTTACTCATGTTGGTCATTAGTCATCAGTTGTTGTTTTTTCTCCCTTGAACATTCGACCACAAGTGTTCAATACAAAGAAAACAAACACGTAATGTGTATTTCTTTAAAATATACCGGTAGATCTGTGACATACAATATAGGAACTGATGAACACATTTGGTGCTTAATTGTACTCGTTAAGGCATCTAGAAAAGTATACGTGCATATATATAAAGTTGTTGCCTACAATATTTCAGATGTATGTCCGAATGGATGCCATAATGGTGGGTATTGTACGATGACAGACACGTGTCAGTGTGTTGGTGAATTCCTGGGTCCTAACTGCCAACAGAAAGGTAAACTAATTGTTATTGGAGCAATATTATATTGCTTCATTTTGCATGACAATTGTAGTTCTTTTTGCTACGTTTTGTGTTTGGGTTGTTGGTTGAGGTTTGGCCAAAGTTTGCTAAGGGAATAAGAGGATACAATGGAGACCCTGTCGAAATGTATTACTCGAAGAACGATAAAATCAAAACCTTGCGAAAATACATACGTTTAAATACATTATACGAACAGTTTTCGTCATTCATTCAAATAAACAATCGTTTTTAATTAAACAATTGATATTGTGTTCCAGCATGTGTACCACAGTGGCTTGGTCTGGCTGATGGAAGAATAAAACCTGACCAGATAACTGTCTCATCAGAACATCCACCACATACTAAAGATCAAATTGGAAACAGTACGTATGATATTGTCAGAAAAAAAAATGTTCTTGATGCTTATGAAATAACATAGCAAATAATGAAAATTGACACGAAAAAGCTATTGAGAATAGTTTGTCTTTTAGTACCAATTTATTAAGTAATGTATGGAATTAATAATTGTCTTGTATTGTGGTGTTTCCATTGTTATAGGTTCCATTCGAGATGCAAACTGCTGCTTTTTATTGTCATAATAACCGTACATTTAATTTTAATCGGCATTATCTAAAATAATAGTTCTCGTTAACAGGCGATGCTTATATGGGATGGTGTCCAGCATCAACGGACAGTTCTCCATTTGTGGAAGTGAAATTGGATGAACCAAAGGCTGTCAGTGTCTTCAGTTTCAATAAGATTAAAAGGCAAATTGGCGAAAACGACATGTTCATCAGAGAATTTGAACTACAGTACATCGCTGTCACAGATTCTGCAAGACAGTTTAGAACATATGCACAGGTATTGACGTAACTTCCATAACAACTAGGGATGTCAATATTCGGTTATTTTGCTAACCGGTTAACCGTTTAATCTTCCGAACGATTAACCGGTTAACCGAACATGCCATTCGATATGTGTTTCGTATTTTGCCGTGTATATTTGTACCATGACATCGGTAAACTAGACCTATATTTTGTCGTTAGTACAAATTCGGATAGTGTTTTAGTTCTGCTAAGTACTGAACATAAATCATAAATACAAACAAATATCAATAATCTCCATTATTTTTAAGAAAACATCATATTTTATTTCAAACATTATAATATGATATATGATAAATTGAAGTATTCCAAATCACAATTAACTTAACAGACAGTTATAATCTATTCGAATACAACAATGTTAAAACAAAGTTCAGTACAATAACAACTTCATTTATATGTCTATTTAAGTATGCCTAAATTCTCGAACACCAAAGAGTTTTCCGGTTGTCATTTGAAACAAACGACTTTCATTACATATTTGTCGCAAATGCATATGTGACAAACTGTTGATTGCGGATTATCGATTTTGGTCCCTTACGCCGCATTTCAGACCTTTCAGGGACAAAGTAATGAAATTGTTACCATGGATATCTTTCGATATTTTTTTAGATTTTTTTCAAAAATGAAAAGTAGATATTTTCAACAACAAAAAACGATTAATCGGTTAGTGATTTTACTTACCGATAACCGCATGTTTGAACGGTTAACCGGTTAATCGTTTACATCCCTAATAACAACTTAAATTCTAATATCATAAACAGCAAACGTAAGACACTAGTCAGCCCAATTTATACCAGTCGTTTCTCTAACACCTCATCCGTCAAATAATTAAACCAAAGCTACGTTTAAGCCTATTGTAAGTGTCATTCTCCCGTAAAACAAAGTTTTGTAAGTCAATAAAAGTCAGCAATTTGTTGTATTGTAGGATATACCAGCCATTAATGGAACTCACATTTTCACAGTTTCCATACAACCAGTTGTAGTTACGGACACTATACGTATTGTTGCTTCCAAGTCTGAGAAGAGAGCGTGTTTTCGTCTTGAAATAGGCGGTTGCGATCCGACAGGTAAGCTACAGTAAATGGTCTATCATCGGTACAAATGTATGTGGACTTAAGTTTATGTTGGTTGTGAAAGTGTGGATACGGCAAGATTTTTATCTCCGTCTTTGATAATGCATTTGAACTGTCCGGAGTGTTGCCAGCATGCGAACGTTGATAAGAAGCATCATTTTAATTGATATATCGTGTATATCGTCAACTTGTTTTAGACCATTATGTTTCTTGTTACAGCATTGTGTGTCCCAGACTGGTGCAAAAATGGAGGTACTTGCATGGGAGAAAATGTGTGCGTGTGCCCAACTAACTTCTTTGGTACAAGATGCGATCAAACTGGTAAGTGACATCTATGTCAGTACATATACCGTCGTTTATGGTCTTTTATCTCAGTAGTACAATTCAAGCTGTAGTATTAGTCCTATTGCATTTTCTGAGTATATTTTGTTTAAATGTTTTGTCATATTCTCATTTTTTTAGCAACAGAAATCGTAGCAACCAACCTAACGTTTGTGAAAATAGAGCACAACGTTATTGTGACAACAAGTACAGAGATCCATTTTACGGTCACTGGACACGTGACTCTTCAGACGATGGACAATAAGCCAGTGGTCACCATTAATGGAAGCAATAGCTACATAACATTGAACACAACATCACCGTCTCCTTGTATAAATAACATAAACCTATGTTCAAATGGTTACACCTTCGCCGTTGACATTAACTTTGTCAGTATTGTAGACAACACATTCATCGTGTCCAGCGGAGGCAATTTGCCTGGCCACAGTGGTGTGGCCCTCTACTACGCCCACAACCAACTTCATTATATTGTCAGTACATCTACACAAATATGGACATTAGTTGTAAATTACCATCCAGTCTTGAACGTGTGGCAGCATTTTGAAATCACATGGAATCCACATTTGGGTGTGGAACTTCTTATTAACAGTGTTTCTCTGGGTTCTAATTCTCGACCATCACAACAACCAACAGCAAATCAAGTTGTGGACTTTTGTATCGCATGCTCTCACAGTACGTCAGTCAATGTGAATGTAAACATGCATGTTACCGGAGTGATATCATGGACCATTGATCGTACAGAACTAGTGAATGCAGGAGTGAAAGAACGTAAGTCATATAGTATTTAGCCTTTAATAGACACAACTTTCATTGCAAATTTGATGTTTATCTTTTGAATAGAATGCTAAATGTTTTGACTTTAACTAAGTGAAATATAAAGTATTAACATTGCTGATTAACGTACATGGATTGTTCTGTTCGTTTTAATTGTTCCTCTAAATAGATGTACAATTGTAAAACTAACATATATGTAAATCTGAACTGTTGTGAAAATGAGACTTTTACATGAACAAATGTTAATACATTGAACAGCTCCAGTCACAGCGACGACACCACACTCCAAACCAACTACAGCAGTAGTAACCACAGGTATGTGCCTACAATTTACCTTATGATGCTCACTCCCTACCACTGTTGTGTTATGTTTATACCTCTCTGTTTATTGTGCTTACTAATCCATCCAAGTAGCTTTGTACTTTTGTATTGTATCAAATTATATATGCATAACACGTCGCTTTATTGTTAATGCACACTATTTAAATTAGTCGTCTTTGTGCTATATTTGTGTTTCCTGCGTATTACCTTGTTCGAACTTGTTTTCGTAAAAGCGATGTGGAAGTTGATCTCATACCTCAAGTTAAATACGTCGTATGATGTTTAAAACTTGACAATATTATTACCGCGACGTCTTTAAAGGTGACCATAAATATAGTTACAATAAAGGATATGTGCGTTGCATTAAATGATTCGACAACAAATACTAAACCTGATGTACCTGCAAACAGTTGTAGAGTCACGAGACAATTTAAAACGGCATAACATGTAATCTCTTCTCAGTTGGTTAAATGGTTGTTCCAAACCACCCAAATTGCCCGTTTTGACCAATGAACGATCTGTTAACTTATGAACATAGGGTTCTTCAGTTTTTTCGAAGATAGTGCACGAGGAATTAAATAGCTGATTTTATTGCAAATCCTTTCAAATTCTGCGAAACGAACTATATTCGTCGACGGGAATGTCATTCTCTACCAAATTTGTCAAATGTACAATATGTAATGCTACTTTATATATCTGTTTGAGAACAATGCTATATTAATGACATGGTGTATCTCTATAAATCAAATGATATCGTTCAATCATTAGCCAATGCCAAAACGACGGCATTCTCCAAACGTCTCACGCAACAAGCTTGAGTGGATACGGGCTGTGGTATACAGTTTGAGCAGCGTCTATACTTGTGTTATACTACGATACCTTCTTTAGCCTTATTGTTATATTAAGCATGTCAATTTATTACTGAAACAGCGATTAATATCAAATTAGATAATTGGTAAATCTACAAAATGCTTGCACCTAAAATGTACGCATTGCTCACTAAATGTGGAATGCTACTCTGCAATAGTTCAGCTTTGGTCGGAAAGCAAATTGTTGACCAATCTATCAATTGTTGTCAGTACAAATTGCAAAGATCATTGTCTGACACAGTTCGCATTTCTAGGCGAAGTGACTTTTTATTTAGATTCAAGGAACAAAAGTATACCAAGCATTGCCATGCGCTCCCCTTAATGACAAATACGTGTAAAGGGGCGCAATATAATAATCGAACTTACAAACAATTAAGTATTATTCAATCAACTATATTAGGTCAACCAAATGTTACCTTGACACCAACTACTTCCACTACTGAGACGACAACAGTTTTTAAAACTACTGGGACAACAATACCGTTAACAACAACAACATTAACAACGACTGAAGTTCCAATGAATACAGCAGAGGTAGTTTCTACTGAAACAACAACAGACTCGGTCGATTTGACAACATTAACTGATAGTCCGTGGACGACGAACAGTACCACTGAGCAAACGACAACAGATGATGGACGATTGACAACAGCAGACGCTGTTACTGTTGATTCAACTACCACTATGGCACCATCAACAGCATCAACGACAAAATTTGTTCCAACTGTTACTGATGAAGAAAATACTTCTTCAGCAGTTACTAAATCCACTCTTAGCTCAGGTATTCTTTGCATGCGGCCTTGATATATGTATAGTATTTGTGTGTGGCTCCTTTAGAAGTTCTTGCACAATAGTTATTCCATAGAGTAGCATTCGACTTTAGACCTAGCTATTTCTAGATTATTCTAAAGCATCACTTGAGTACACTTCTAGTGATTCAACACTCTTTCCGTGACACTATTGTTAGAATTTTCCTGCATGTATGTTCTCTTGCTTGACTGCATGATTCATTTTATAGCTTCAATAATCTTCAATTCATTATTCGATTTTCAAATGTCTTGGGGTACTACCAGCTCTAAAATCTATCGTTTTTCTATAGCCGCTATAGTATAGCCGAGTGCGCTAGAGTGTCGTTTCTGCAGAAATCTGTGTAGTTAATATTAAATATTTTCCATTTTCTGATGACTTCTTCTTAGCTGAAATTGATTTTTAAATATGTGTCACACACTTCTTGGACCGTCTGTCTTTATTTTTTCACTTTCCAGGGATATATTAACTTCATGATTTTAATTTTTACTCACAGGAACGGTTAATTATATTGTTGGAGGAAAATATAAGAATAACGAATTTACTAACGGTTAAAAAGAATCGCTTAAACATTGTATATTACGCATGTTCGTGACAGCCTCACTTAATATTTTCAGTTATGTCGTCAACATCCCCAAAGCCTTATCAAGAATACAACTTTACTTTTATATCAATAACTGATCACATTCTTATTACACCGACATTTAACTTTACTCTCCACAATAACCCAAAACTTGAGCTTGAAAACAACAGTCAAACAGCATTGGTACTGGACTGTACCAAACAGCAATACGTGGAATTGCCAGACCAAGGAATACCATGTCTAGAAAACATGAATGACTGTAAAAACGGCTTTACGTTCAAACTTGAAGTATTGTTCACAAAAATTGAACCATCAGAAAAGACGTACATAGTTTCAAGCGGAGGCGACGTCCCTGGGTCTAGTGGAATGGCCATCTATGTACACAGCAACCTGCTCATCTTCGGTGTAAAGAAAGGATTTCACCATTGGACTGGGAGATATAATATGACTGGAATCATCCGTGATAATGTCTGGTATAAAATGGAAATCAGTTGGAGTGAGCAAAATGGAATATCTGTTGTTCTCGATGGTTATCAGGTCATTCTCGAAAAGCAATGGACACCAAGTCCATCTATAGCAAACACTCACCCTGTACTGATTGGTAAAACAGAGGGTTCGAATTATACATCATGTATTAAAGTAAGAGATTTGTTCACATGGACAACACATCGAGAAGTTTTGGTAGACCATGGAGTATTACCAGGTCAGTTATTTACAATTGACCTTTCTGCAGACGCTTCGTAGCCACGCCCCCCTTAGTAACAGGTTCTCGCTGTAACCACGTTAGACAAGCCATGTCCAATATGGCGTCGAACAAAGAACTATAACGGGCTGATGTAGATAGTATTCTTTCGGATTTTCTCTCATTATTTGATATTTCGACTTTAAACCATATCTTGACAAAATAAATATTACTTAATAAAGAACTGATTTGACTAGATTAAGAGTATCAAGCCATAGACTTGAAATTGAAACGGGAAGATCCTTGAATGCTATATACCACGATCAGAAAGAAAATGTCAACTGTGTAATGTGTTAGAAGACGAATTTCATTTTGTATTAGAATGTCCTTTATATCAGATAAATTTCGAACCAATTATTATGCAATACATTTACATGTGATCATTATTATTCCATGTAAGTCCATGTTTGCAGTTTATTGCGGGTTTACAGGGGAAGTATTTACCAAAAAAAACAACATAAAACGTTATCTGTAATGTCCGTTCCCTTATGTATAATGTTATTTAGTGTGAATGAAAGTCGTTTTAATCATCAAGTTTAGGTATAGTTATGTTTGTGTACATAAACGATCTTTATTTTGTGTGGAGATGGACATTACACAAAAAGGGATGGACATTAGAATATCAGGATTATTTCTCAAATCTTCTAATCCTGCAACATATATTTCTACAAATTCCAGAAATCATACTGTAAATATATGATGATAAAATAGAAACAGAGGCAGACACAAGGCTTGTACATAGGTTGGACAAATTATATAATGTTATGCAATAAACAATAATGTCGCATGTGTGCACTATCTAGATGTAAATCTTATCCAGCCCCGTAATCAGCATTTCACAGTCTGGCCCAGTAGGAGTCCAATACGCATCCAATCAGTTTTTGCTGTCACCATCCGACACATATAGGCCCCTATACAGCAACGTTGAGAAATGTAAATTATTTTTATAGCCTTTAACTAAATGACCATTTATACAAAATAAATGATCAGACTTGTGTTGAATGTTAGAAAATAGGTTAATTTATTTAACAAAATCAACATACTCGTAGGTGTGATATCACGGACCTATATACCTGTATATAGGTCCGTGGTGATATTTAGGATTTTAAACCAGATATATTACTAATTTCTATACGTACATAAATTGTAAACCCCCAATGCAATTGAAATACATGTAATGAAGAAATAAGAACTTTTCTGACATATAAATAACTTTCGAAAGAAATACTTGACAGTGAGTAACCAATACCGGTATATCATATGTATTTAAATTTTTCATCAATATCAATTACCAAAATTCAGATATTTTTCTCTATGTATATATGTTTATAGCAATACATGTTTCAGTTTCATGTTTCTAATCGCAATAATTATTGATTTTATAATTGATTCTGGTCATTTTAGTTATACAAACTCAGCCTTATTACAAATTTATAAAGTATAACGTCCGTCCAAATACTTCCTTAAATGCTGACATAAGACAATTATTTTAGTTTAGAAAAATAATATTATGTTCCCTCAACATGCAGATATAATATAGTAGATTTGATATATTTTCACATATATAAATTGCAACTGATTATGTGAAATAAAAACATTTTAAGTTGTAAATTTGTGTTTCTTCATGCTTTGGGGTCCAGACTTTTCATTAACTTGTAATGTTTGTCCCCCTCCCAGTCAAACTGATATTTAAAGGTAAAAATAACCATTACCAAACAAAAAGTTGTCTTTTTATCAATGGGGCATATCTGTTTGTGTTAATTTTAGACGGATTTAACTCGTGATGCGGTCTGCCGCACAACTTAATCCACCGCATGCATTTTTCCAAATTTGTCTTAGGATTTGGAAAAGGTAAGAATTTCACGCCACCTATCAGTCTGGACATCTATTGTCACTATCACACAGACCGAAGCTACACCTTTTCACCATTGTCTTAGATCAATAATAAACACCCTGTACTTTGCTTTCCCGAAAACTATCACTCTTAGACAAATTTGTTGACAACGGTAGCGCTTGTCTAACAAAATGGCGTCGATAAAACAATGCCGGAGGTGTGCGCGAATACTGCAACGCGATTGGCTTACGCGAGCTGTCAATCAATATCTGCAGAAAGGTCAATTCTGACGGTTATTCATTATCCATTATATCAAAACTCGGTGAATCGGTTGTTCTTGTTTTCCGTTGCATTATCTGCTTACGTTTACTCGTGTACACGTACATAGGCGATAACATGTATAATGACATAGTGTATTGTCTTTTATGTGTTGCTTTATCAAGTTTATTTGTCTCGATGGTTGCTGGGATATTGTGCGTATTGCGTTTATTTGATGTACCACTCGCTTCCATATTTAATAACCATATTTTCCCATCAATACTACAACAAATACAAACTATTGTTTACAACAGGCATTCTCCTGTCATTATACTATAATATAGCTCAACGCATGTATATTTGGATAGCTATGTAAGGAACAAAGATGCATGCTATCTTTTCAATGTTCCTGACGCTTCGCTTCACAATGTCTCATGCTTTTGAAGATAGCTTGGCTTACAATTTTGTAGATTTATAAAATATTCATACTTAACACATGTACATGTATTTTATTGGTTTGTTGATGCAGCATTTCGTGATTTAAAGCCATTTTTACATAACGCATTACAATACCTTAAGTAAATGTTATTTAATCTACAGACACTTTATTTTGTATACAACTATCAGTACTATTAGTAGCGTCTAGCCAGTTAAAATTATTTGTGGTTATACTGAATTCAATTACATTTTAGCCGCTCAAGCAACAACAACCCCAAAACCAACACCAGCACCAACTACAACGCCAACTACCACGCCAACTACCACGCCCACGCCAACTACCACGCCAACTACCACGCCAACTACCACACCAACTACCACGCCAACAACAACAACGACAACTACGACGAAACCGACAATTCCTACAACTACAGAAAATCCGATACCAACATTTAACTGGAATCTTACAAGCATCATCAACAACGTCATTATTGGAACCTCGTACAATCTTACCGTTCATGGAACACCTGCGATTGTCAACGGTGGTTTACAGATCAACAGCACCACTAATTACATCGAATTTGGTAAAAATCCTGACAGTTGCCTGACAAATCCAGCGTCATGCGTGCATGGACTTACCATACAGTTGCATATCCAGTTCAACAAATTTGAAGAAAATTCGTATTTCTTGACGAGCGGCGGACAACTTCCAAATGGCATCGGTCTGGCAGTCATTTACAGATTCGGTCGAATCCAGTTTGTACTTACGACTGTTACACAGTCTTGGTTTATATCGTGCAAGAAAAACGAATTCAAACCTAATGTTTACCACAATGTAATGATATCTTGGAACATTACTACTGGTCTAGAAGTATTCGTTAACAATGTATTAATCGAAGCAACCAAGGTACCGGCTCCTCACCAATCGGTTTTGCTTAATGCAACGACTGTTTACATCGGAAAACAACCAACCACTAATGTTAAAGTCGACTTTCTTATACAGACGCTCACGATATGGTATGTTCATATTGACATACTTGTGGAAAAGGGCATCTGTCAACCACCACAACGTCCAACAGGTAAGATTCTACGACTGAATAATGCATGTTTAAAGAGCAAAGGAAACGTATAAAGCCATTGGCTCGCGATAACATATTTCGAATACTGATGTCTTGGTTGATTTATTTAATATATAACTAAAGAAACAATTCTATCGGTATTACATTGTTATTGTCCAGTGTCAAAGATTCTGATATTTTTATCCATCAATTGATAGATTCATTTCGGAATATTTTATATTTTTACCCGATCGTAAATAAACCGATTTACATGCAAAATGGCTAAACTAATATTAATACACACAAACGTCTATTCGTACCTATAAATTGTCAATAGCTTTGTCATGTACATCAACAGCTATCTCTGACCGTGTTACATTAGTCTGGTTGGTTTAGAAATGCTTTAGGAAAGTAGAATTGTACATGCATGTTCAATGAATTAACTGTATAGTGTTTTGTTGATAGTTCCACCTACTGCAACAAGTGTTAAACCAACAACAGCGGCACCAGCAACATCAAAAACAAGCAAAGCTCCATCATCGACAACCATTCTTGTACCCAAAACAACAGCACAACAGCAATGTCCTGCTGGATGTGTCAGTGTTGGTAAGAAAGAAATTAAATATTTATATGAGTAATATTGCTCTAAACATAAATTTAAACAAATCATATCTCTGTACAAAGACCATTGCTTGTATAGAAGGATTGTTCTCTCATTTTCAATCTATCATAATGTGTATGGGCATTATTTGCTTGAATTCCTATTATAAAAAGGATAAAGTGTACTTATAGTACTCAATTATAGATAGTATATATTACCTAGTACGGAACCATTTCTATTTTCGTATAGACAGTTTTAAAATCATGTCTTTTAAACAGTACGTGATGTTCGTCATTTTGCAACATTTTCAGGAACGGGTACATCACATCCATCTACTGCAAAACCGTCAACGTCAAAGCCTGCGACAGCAAAACCTTCCACTGCAAAGCCTACAACGGCAAAACCAATTACGCCAAAACCAACTACACCAAAACCAACTACACCAAAACCAACTACACCAAAACCAACTACCACAACACAACCCACTACAACTCGTAGCCTCATTCCCAATTTCCAAACTAAACCAACACTCACTGTAGACGTTGAGAAGGATAACATGGCTTATCTAGCGTGCATATTCTCACCGACGACAGAAAAAGGCGTACAAGTCACAGCCGCCCTTATGGTTGATGGGAAGAAAGTTTTGGAGCAAATCATTCCTGGTAACACAGGCATAGCACTATTCCCGGTCGCACAAGTGAACATGAACATGAACAAATTAGAGGTAAGAATACCGAAACATTTGAGTATTGGTAATACTCCTGTCCAAATCGGTACTCCTATTTTCGCATATCATTTATGTCTTACTAGTATGTCTTCAATGCCTTTGTTATTGTTCACAGGTGTATTTATATTTTCATGTCACCTTGTGCTTTTGCGGTTGTTGTGCACTTCGTATTTGACATTGTCTGAGGTTAACTTGCGTTTTTCTGTTGATCTGGTCTTACCTAGTTTAAGCGATGTTTAAACATTCAATGAATGCACACTTCTTTAATAAATGCAATTGAAGAGTATAAACGCAATTTACATATACATATGATGCAGATAATATATTTGTTTCCTCTTATTGCAGATTAAATGCACCGTGAAAGCCAATTTTATGGGAAGTAGTGTCTCAACACCAACATATACAAGTAACATGTTCAAACCACAAATAACAGTAAGTTGTTCTTGATTTTTTTCATGAATACGTTATACAAGTATTCGATAATTTCTTTATTGTGACCAATTATATTATAGTTAATTGGTTGGATGATCAATAAGAAGTATTATCGTCATTAATTTACCTTAAGAAATCATGTCTAGTATCCCAAAATTTTAAATATAGAAATTTCATTGAGAAATGTTTGTGAACAGCAATCTGTCCTGTACTTTGGCCAAAAGTACTCGGTGCGTGGTTATGTCTGAACAAATTATCTAAACTATCCATGTACATATAGTATCATTCCAAGTGTTTTTCACAAATGATAACATACATTCATTCAGTCAAAATCTTATCCACGCGCCGAACATCTGTACATTTTCAAAGGTAGTGTGCGAGTGTTCCATCATATATACACAATACGCAATGTTTATTTATACTCTAGGTGTCCCCAGGAACACTGGTCGTCATTGAAGGTCATTCCAAGGAGTATTTTACAGTGACCTCTACAGCTCCACCACACTTTTACTGTTGCACCGGCTGCAAAGGACAATGCCAAGTCCATATTGTTGGCACCTTCCAATACAGTAGATACTTCCAAAAATGCGGCAAAGATGTCATTGCGCAGTCTCTCATTGGTATGTAGTCTGTACTGGTAAAATATTTGGGCCTTTTCTCAAGTCATTTTGCGATTTCCTGAAAACCATTCTCCATTCTAAGAAAAGATGTTCTCTGAGCCGACCCTGTGTCCCCCTGTTTGTCTTCATCAATCCTCCTAAGTTGTCTATTATGTTCGGCCAGGCCATTCCTTGCGCACCTGCTCCCTTGTGTAATTAGTCTTGCACCTCCTCAAATGCCTTATGTTTTATGGACTGTTGTTTTCACGGAGGTGTGTGGAGAGGCATTGTCTTGTGTATGTTGCGTTCCCTGAAGCAACATATTCTCTCTTTTGTGAAAACGTTCGCGGGAGGTCGTGGACATGTAGGCTCTTTGTATAAAACGGATAACACAGGGACTAAATGATCGGGTATCAGGTTAATGTGACATGGTGTGTTATCATACCACGTGTCAACGGCGTGGTGGAAGTGTGGCAGAACATCTCCATATGTCTAAATATTGTGCACAACGATATCAGGTTTTGATAAGTTCACCTTAGTTAACTGTAGTTTTTTGTTCAATTATATTTTAAATGTATAAATCGTTATTTGTGCTATCATTTTTGCATACTTCAAACTAATTGATTTGTTTCTAAAGAGTCTTAACAAGCATTGTATCACTCTTTTGTTGCCTGCTTGATATTTCATTGAATGGCTGAGCTTTGATTTAATGTGGCTTAACTTGCAGAAAACAGCTTTTTACAATGGTCAATTAAGTTACCTAAATTGGATCTGTTCAAACCATTTCAGAGACTACCAAACCACCGCATTACAATGAAAATATTTGTGGATTTGCTCTCACCCCTACCAATTGGAACGTGAACAAATTATATGTTAAAGCCACCATTGATGGTAGACGTGATGGTGACCATAGAAACACACTCATTGTCACTGCCCAGGTGTATAATCAACCATTGACAGCGCAGATAACAGTGAATCCAAACAGCTTTCAAATTGAGAGAGTGCAGGTAAGTGTGTGTTAATATATATCAATGATTCGTTTATATGGTGCTGTTAGATTGAACTTTCAGGACCGATCCATATCAATTTGGGTACGGAAATTATCCCATGGGTAAAAATATGACTGCTGTTCAGTTTAATTTTGTATCAACACACAACGGCGGCTTTTTCTCCGACAAGCTTACGGACAAGCACGAACATATCAATGCATCTATTTGAAAATGCTGTGGTCCAGCCCTGCATTCAGTAAAAGTATTTGCGACTCAAGTTTCGTAACGTTTTGCAATTGGTTCCCCGTGTGCAGTCAATGTGATACGATGAGCAAGGGATACACTACAAAACGTTCGCGACTGTTATCCGTAACTAATCGCAAGGCATGTAATATATGCATGCATTCGAAGTTAATAAAACAGCACTATGCATTAGACAATAGTTACTGGAACCCCGCCTTTTTGTACCAAGGGTATATTCACCCAAATGGTAACAACACGTTTTCAGATGTGGAACTCGACGTTTATTGTATCTACTTATCTAAATAGTTCAATGTGTTAATCGTTATTGTTCACTATGTACAATCAAAATGTATTAAAAGGGTACGTATCCTTTCTGGCATTTTTATATCGCTAATTACGTACCGGTGTTTTGATGTGATAAACGTGTTTGTTTGTTGCAATAGGCATTGTCTAACCGATACATACATATGAAATGGTTCGACTGGATTGCTCTTGGTCTGTCATTTAAAACACTTGATCGAACGTGTATCTGAAATCATCTTAATAATGTGTTTGATTAAAATAATGTCCTGGTATATTTAAGGTTACAGCAAAGGACAAGGACTACAGAGTTGCACAGTGCAAGTCACTAAATGACCCTCATATGACAACATTCGATGGAAAGTAAGTATTTCATATCAAAGTTGTTACTGTGTAGTATAACCACCTCTATGACACATACACAAAGACATTTGTCAGATTCTTAGTTTCATAATTTCATCAAGGCTCTAAAAGCTTTGTTACATTAACCTTTATTTACACAATAGTTGAATACAGCACAACCTCTCCAGAGAGGCCCTCCTTCGAGCAACGACCTCTCTACGACAAATGTATTTTCCCATTATAAGAAGAACTATCAATTTGACTTCTCTAGATAACCGTGGGAATGGGTGTCTCTAAAACGGGTGTTGGCATTGAAAGTTGCATTGCACTATAAATATTCTTCTTCTGTTCTTTAATATCTTGATTATAATCAGTTGATAATTTAACTCTATTTTGTTCCATTTCAGACGATATAATAACATGCACGAGGGAGAGTTTCTTCTTTACAGACACAAAACACTGCCATTTGAGGTAACGTTGAAGTAGATGTAATGTTATTATCACCCAATTCCAAACATCAGCTTTTTCATTTTAGTCATATATTTCATCGCCTCAACTTTTCATATTAACTTCTTCATCGTGCTATGACACGTACAAACTAACGTCAATTTCTCAATGTTATTTCGAATACTCCTCAAAGTGTCATCGTTCCAGTGTTGAGCTTGTCTTGTATAACTTGTATTGTGACACCATTTTGTCAGAGAAACGAACGCGTCAATGATGGTGTTATTCTCATTTTGGTGCTAGTCTATTCAATTGTCTATCGAGTTATCTATCATTGCGGTGACATTATTATAAACAGATTTTGGCAATGGCGTTTTTACTTATATTGATCATCGAACGTATTAATCTTAAGACATTTTTATGGATTACTTTTAGGTCAGAGCCAACTATTACCGATGTAGTAAAAGGTCACATGCTACATGTAACTGTGCTGTTGCTGTCAAATCTGGTGATGACGTCATCTCCGTTCTTGGCTGCCAGGGAACTGTAAGCACCCATCCAGGTCAAAGTCATGGTGTAGGCTTGCTTATTCAGCAGATATTTGGTGGTCATGGACACGCACATGGTCATGGTCATGGTCATGATGAGCTTGCTAAAACTCCAATGACCATTCAAATATTCAAGAATGGAGAACTAACCCCTGGAACATATATACGACGATATGGTTGTGGACAGAAATACGAAGTAAGAAAAATTATGAAGGCGAGAAACAGCCTTTATTTAATTTGATCATATTTGATCTGTAAAAATCCCACAAGAGTAAAATACTATATATTTGATTCTTTGATAAGATGACATTTGATTTGTGATACACATAAAGTAATTCGTCCACCAACCCAAGTTAATGTGTTGAATCTGTCTGTAAATTGCTAAGAAAAGATTGGAAACCCATAATTTTACACGTGTTTAATCAAGTGGAGTGCTCTCCACATATACCTGTTACAAGCAACAAATAGATAAAGTCTTGCTAAATGTTAAGGCCTTCTTCTGGAAAAACGTATTCTCTTAAAAAAGTTTTTTAAGCTGAAACGTCGATTAAGAGTGAAGCTTTTTAATGTAATTTCATACAATATTTACGATTTTGTGTGAAAAACTCCAGTGTTATGGTTGTTATAGAAACACTTATTGCCAATCACGTGTACACAGTATTTTATTAGTGAGAATACACTGTCTCCAAAACGGTTTTTGTACAAGTGTTTTAAAATGTCATTAACTAATAATTATGTATTTATTAGATTGAACTCCCAACTGGAATGATTGTAACAGTTCAACAAAGTTGGAAACCATTCATTAACATATGGATTAAAGCATCAAGCTATGACAGACTCCATACTGAAGGTAATTTTATTGAATACCAGGTCATCATGTATAATAAAAATTAATATCAACGTCATTCGAAACACCTCGGTCAGTATTGTGTATGGTGCGAATCGTGATACAATATGATACAATGATTCTACGTTCCCGAAGAGTGGAACTTTCTATTTAATGAAATTTTCATTGAGACAAATTAATTTCCATAAAATATAATAACATTTTATTCCTTTGACCGATGTACTAAAATAGTTTTTTTGTCGGTAGTCCCGTTTGAAATATTGAAATGAGTATTGCATTTTCATAGTTCTATTACAGAAATTTGTCCGCTGGGACGAAATAGTTGTTTTAATAAAATACCATTTTTGTGGTAATCTTTCATCACTATACTGCTTCATATGAAAAGAACATTATCACAATGTTTGTAAATCGTTATTGCTTGCAGGTTTATGCGGTAACTTTGATGGAGTTGCTGGTAACGACGTACATCCAGATGAGAATAAATTCATTAATCAATGGAAGTAAGTATTAAAAATGACAATAATGACTGTACACCATTAAAAAGCAACTGTTTAAATTAGGTTTATTTTGTACATGGTGTTAACTGTTAGCTACCAACTGTTTCCAATGTTTAAAAATATTGTTCAAAAAGTATTGAAACTATGGACCAATAATTCATTGAATAAGTTTAGGAAATTATGTTAGTGAATTAATACAGAATTATTTCTTCTTTATAATTTTATCATGTTTTGAAGCAGACAATTTCCAGTTGCGTTTTAAATGGCTATCCCGGTAGCGCCATTGACAGATGTTTCGTGTTCCCCAAAACATGACTTTATTTTAAGTATATTTGTATGGTTTTAATAGTAATTTTGGTTGGAAGTTTCACCTAGTGCCATATCGATAGCTTTACAAATGAAATAACCACGCAGACAAACCTATTTTAAAGACCAACCATTATACATGCAGAGACAGCATTTATCATTACCTCAAAGGCCACTAGTTTGTCTTCCCCTTCAACCTTTATAAATTCAAACCTGCTTGTCTTCAAAGCTACATCTAATACAGATACATTCAAAACAATTATAGGAAATGTTTAATGCTGAATCAATAATATTTCATTCTTGCATACATGTGTCCATGTGAGGTATCTGTGGTTGTTGTATTTTCAGAGCATCGTAATTTTTGTACCTTTTGATCATCTCATTTATCATTATAATTATGTTGTATGTATGAGCATGCCTGTGTGGAAGCCCTGGAAACTATTTTAATATGATGTCTAGGAATATAGACCGCGGCTTGAGGGGATGGGGGAAATGTTGACTAAGAGCTAGGAAGTACTATATCCCTCTAGTGTCTGCACTAGTAGTTAGATCTATATTATCTATATGTTATCCACTTAGGTAATTAACCGAACCAGACTCTAGCACTGCTGGGGGTCCGCCGTCATTTTGACCTGATCTTTGAGTGTCATTGGACCCAGGTCATAGGTTTAATCTGTCAACGGAAAGGTTTCCCGCGTCCTTTGTGAATGAGTAGTTTTAAGTTTTAAATATTAAGATTTAATTTTAAATATTAAGAATTAAATTTTAAATAATAAGTTTTAAATTTTAAATATTAATTTTAAATGTCCCTCCAGGGCTTCCATATGCCTGTGTAGATGTGCAGATATTTTTAATGTTGATTTCTTACATTGTTGTTGTTTAAAGACCACATTGTAAAAAATGTTACACCTGTAGCTGATTGTGATATCTTCAAGTAAAGAATATTATTATTACATGTATATTAATGTATCACGGTATTCAAACTCCTGACTACTCTAGACAAACTCCATCAAACGTGTTCATGTTCGATCTGTTGCAATAAATGACGAATTCATTCATCATAGCCCCTGTCCAATTATTGTACCTTGTAATTTTCGCACTTATTGTCGACCCTGTATGTATGAACTTAGAATAACTAACTTATGGCTTTATATTTCAAATATTTCAGACTCCAGGCAAATCAGAATTTCTTCTATGGTGTCAGTGTATCATCTGTTGTCGTGGCAACAGGGAAATATTGTAGCTGTATCGAAAACAGAGACAAGATATGCTTGGAAGGTCTTGGTGTCATGAGATGTTCATCTTCAAGTAAGTAAATACAACAACTGCACGACAGTGAGGGTAGTTCCATAATGCCAATATCCAATGCCATGTATTAAACGTGATTATTTCACATGGACCACGGACGTAATGCTTGGTATCTCAGTCCTGGGGTCGTGAAATAAACACCAATAAAATTGATATAGAAAACAGGCAACAAATGCCGCGTAAAAGTATGCGTTCATCTAAAAATAAAAAGACTTAAAATGCATGTACATTGTGTACATTCAAAACAATTAGAAAGGCAAAAGGGACACAAGACATACACATAAACGATGGGTGGGGGTTTGTACCGCCTTGGAACTTTCAGTGGTAAAACTCAACTTGGGGTTTAAGGTATACTATGATTATAACAATAATATTCATTACCCATTCGAATTTTATTCAAATATGTATATTGTGCTTGTTAATTAGTAAGTTTTTATATCCATGGTATGTACATAACGCCAAAATTAATTTAACTTAAGTGTTAACTTAAATTCCCGGTGTGCCGCCTCTCTTTTAAGTATATGGCATTATCTGATCTGTATCTTTTCACTTTTGATTTCAGGATATGATATAACGGCAACGTTAGTAAAACAAGCTAAATTACCAATTCTGGGCAATGGTAATTACAATAACAGACACAAAAGACAAGCCCCTGTGACCCCTACTGTTAACATACCCGAGGTAATGTTCAGTCTATTTTATCACTGTTGCATTCAACTATAGTAAGTTATATAAGAGAAATGATCACTTCTCATTCGAAAGGAATATTGAATCCCAGTAATCGTATCTTGTCAAAGTTAAAATTTTATAAAGAATGTCAATATTCGTAAACTAGTTATACTTTCTCTGAAGAGTACAAATGATAGAGAAAAAATAATTGTGTAAATAGTATGTGTATTCAGTGCTTTTGAACGTCATCTTAAACCAGCTAGATGGCGTATCGCCGGAAAATACAGCATAATGTTTTTAAGAGTTCCACGATAATATGTATTCATTAATTAATCCGTAATAACTAAGGTTGTTCTTATATTGGTTTTCGGCCGTTTCTCCACAGTATTATATTTATATGATGCGGTCAGGTGACCCATCCAGTGCTTCTGGGTTACAAACCAGTACTAACCTTCCCCTCGATAAGAAAGTGAACTGACAACTCTACATAACTCAGAGTTCAGAGGTGGAGGACAAATGGCTTTGAATGCATTATCTTCAGTGAAACTGTCATGGAAGAACATACGCATCATCCAGGTTTCGAACTCACGACCTCTAGCAGTTAAACTCTCTACTGGACGGGCTTCTAATGCCGTTGTCTAAAAATAGCATGATTAATATCAATTTAAATCCTCAATTCGTTTGTTGCTGAAAGAGGTCAATCCACTTTATGCATTGAGAAACAGAATATGTATTAATACTGTTTAATGGTGATGAGCTTCAACTCTTAAGTCGTCCTCAAAGGACTCCATCTCGCGCCGCCGTACGATTTCCAACCTCTTCTTCATTTCCAGAAAACATTACATGTGACGTCACCATGTATTGACAGTAAGCAATATTTGCCTCATATTGCAGTATGAAAACGATGTGACCATATGGAGTAAATATTGTTTCCTGCATGCAAATAGTGGCATCACATGTTGCGTTTTCTTGAAACGACGTCACCAACAGAAGAGGTTGTAAATCCCATCGCAGCGTTCATATCATGTTATGCTTAAAAATTAAATACAAAATGTATATTTAAGGTTGATGGAGACATTACTTACGAGGAGGCAGAACAGAAATGTATGGATACAATCATGTCAAATGCTGTGACTACATCTTGTTCACCGGTGTTGACTACCAACCTAACAGGACAGATAGAAAACTGCGCACACGATTACAATGTAAGTATACTTTGATAATAAACTGAGGCTGCGAGAAACTACCCACAATAAAATAATGAGACATTTAAAGGAATCGAGAGATATTGTTATTTTTAAGTTTAGTCAAATTAAGATAAAATATGTTTCAATTTACTCGATTTTTTTGTCAGATTTATATGTGCTTTACTAGGAGTTCCACAAGGTGCTGAATCTCAATGGTCATTTTGATAATTCTTGACTGGATTTTACCATTTTGTAGCAAAAATGCCTATAAAAAAGAGAACAATTGACCCTTCGATCAGAATTTTTAGGGTCAATATGCGGCTTTTTGGAAATTCCAGTGGTCAAAGGGTCAACTCCAGGGTCAAATGGAACCCCTGCTTTACCAGTTAGATACAAAAGATTGCAGCTAGTTTAAGTATAAATTGATAATGTATCTCAAAACGCAACTTTTTTGGCATATCTATATAATATTCGATAATTTGAAGCAAGAGATGACTTTATTTATGTAGTAACAGAATTTCCCTTATTGGTGGACTTTGTTTGAAATAAAATGATTTGAAATATATGAATCATGTTTATATGTTACTAGGCAACTGGAAATTTTGAATGGTCACAAGATGCATTAAGGGACATAGTGTTTGACTGTGTGGAAGCAATTAACGATATTAAAGCAGCTAACGAGTCAGGGAATACAAATGCTACAGATGAGATTGACATTCCTGAGGATTTAGATATAGATGTAATTCTCAGTAATGCTTGTCTAGAAGATTGCGGTGACAATGGCAATTGTACAGATGGTAAGTAACAGGAACATGATATGTACATTGTTGTTATAGTGTTTAGTTATGAATTCCACCGTCTTTTCTACAGCTTACAGATATATATTAAGTAGGTATACCTTTGACCAAATTCACAACCTCGTCACATGATTTAACAGTAGAACTTGGGAAGTATCAAAACCAAAGAATATGTAATAGTTGTAACAATGATACTATAGGAGCTGCGTACCATTTTGTTATCATTACCCCAAATACGATATCGTGGAAAAAAAACATTAAAACCGGGTACACATGGCCAAATGGACAAAAAATATATAAATTAATATATATGCCTCAGTCATAGTGTCACGTTTTTGCCGCCAAGTTTAGCAACGTTGCGAAACTAGGCAGAATGTGGCTACAACGTGAATAGACGTGACACAGTGTGAATACTGGAACTTTTAATTTTGGACATGTACAAAATTCGCTTGCGTTTCTCCACAACGTAGCAAGAACGTGACAGGAACGTGACAGAACTTGATCATAATGTTCGGTCGCGTTTTGGCACGTTCTGTTGCGGTATGCTATGTTCAAGTACGCTTTAGCTTCGTTGCACCCAAGTTCCCCGTTGTACCACATTGTATAAATTTGCATTTTTTTCCGAACCTGTGGGGGTCAGAAATTGGGGCTTAACGACGCAGACAAAATTTGACAATATGACTGGGTGATTATGTCGGAAATATCAATTTTTATTAAAGTTGCCAATTTCATCTATTTTGCTAATGTCTTTTTGTCTACATTGTATTAGTATTTTGCTATAAGCAATATATAAGGTTTAAGCAATTACTGATACTGTTTATATTAGAAGAAAACTGTATTTGCCATTTAATCCATACTATCATTTATATAGTTTAGTTTATTAACGGAAGTAAGGCAATCTGCCTATCACACCACATATTTACAAATAAACATGAAACATAAATACAATTCATATACATATGAACACATATCCAAAAGAAACATATACATGATCAATGACGGTACATACTAGATTGAGAGAAGGTTCTAATTAACGTAGAAAACTTCATTTCTTTTTTCAAATGCTTTAAAAATAAATATGGACAATTTATTAAGTATGTTTTTATTTTCGATGGACAGAAGTTCAATAAATTTTATCATGTTAGGATTGTTCCAATAATATTTTTTGATGTACAATTTCCTAATATCGATAAACATAGGACATTCTAATAAAATAATCATATGTACACTTATTTATGTCTGTATTCAGGTGTATGTATTTGTGAGCCAGGATATTCAGGTATCAACTGTGATATATCCAAAGAAACAGTGCCCAGTCTAGCATCTGTACCATATCTGTGTGACATGACGGTAACAACAGATTGTATGGCTGCCGTTGTAATAGGAGACAATTTCGTAGAGTCTGATGATCTAACCTGTCATTTCGAGTACATCGATGTAAGTAAGATGTTTTCAATCCAAGAACAAATGAGCGCTGCTATGGGATTTACAACCTCTTCTGTAGCATCTTTTGAAGAAAACGGAACATGTGATGTAACTATTTGCAAGCATGAAACAACATTTACTCCGTATGGTCACTTTGTTTTCATATTGGTATATGGGGCATATATTGCTTACTGTCAGTACATGATGCCATCACAGTGGCGTTATCAGGAAATGACGTCACTTAAAGAAGAGGTTGGAAATCGTACAGCGGCCCATAGAATGGTTTCAAACATACCAAAAGTGCATGTAGGCAATGTTTGAATGATCATAATGAAATGTGCACTTGCTCAATCAGACAAATGAATGTAACAAACAACATATTGCTAGGTTTGGTGATGAACCGGTTTGATTTTAGCCTTTATATTTATGCTCATACATGTATATTTATCTATATATGATATGCTTCTTTTTTTAAAGGTTACCGACACAGTTACACTAACAGGTGAGACTGGACAGACCTCGGCAGCATACATTTCACTGAATCAAGTCATGTGTCAGTTACCACGAATACAGAGTGCTCTAATTAGTGTCAGCAATGATGGTAAACAACAGAGTGGCAACAAAACAACATACGTTGCTTTTAACTCTGTCTGTTTTGACTGTATCGATAGCAACAGCACAGGGCCAACATGTTCAAGAAAGGTGAGGCATTGAGAATCCCTTTGCGAGTAACACTTCATGTAACAGACGCTGAATACATGCATATGCCTAAGAAATGTGATTTCAATGCACCTGGTTGAAGAAATCAGCAGCTAAGCGTCCCTTATGATTGAACGTCGCTGTGTACACATTTTGAAAACGTCTAATTTTGGGAACGATTGCCATTTATATTTCAGTATATACCTCAACAACACCCATCCACCCCTTCTCACACCTTTTTATAGCCTTTCCTTACACTTAATGTTGAGCTAAATATGTTCTGATTATGCTTTTAATATGTGTTATTACTAAGCATTTAATTAATTGAAGCAGAAATTGCTAAGTTTTGTAACAATTTTGTCAGTTATAATTATGATACCTTTAACGTGCAAAGTACAACAATTTGAATTTTAAGCCTGCTTGATTTTCTCGGCCAGTGTAATGTTATTCGTTCCCTACTTTGCTTCATCAGGAGAAGTTGTCAGCTGCTTACCGGTTGGTATCCCAGGAACACTGGTGTGGTAAATAAAACAGTGTATGTGACAGGACTATTGTTTTTATATTTCAGGAGGATAATTGTGTGATAAATGGTGCATGTTACGCTGCAGAGGCAACAAAGCCAGGAAATAACTGTCAGAAATGTCGTCCAGCAGTCAACGAAACAGAATGGTCTCAAAATGAAAGTAAGTTAACATAAGTGGGTGTGTTTGGATGCCTTGCACTCTCAATTGAAATCTTCCTGCAACTTTAATCTTTACGACCTCATAGTTTAAGTAAAAGAAATTAATCAATATATTTATCATATAAAGCAGACTCGTATATACTAGCACTCGCAATCAATGGAACATTGTTTGTTGTATGTTTTCAATGCATAAGAAATAAAATGCTAGTATGTGCCTTGAGAAAAATCTCAACTTAAGAATATTTTATACAATCAGAACCAGGGGCGTTATTCACAAACATTTTAAAACTGAAAGTTAGACTTTAAATTGGCAAAATTTATGTTTACCAGCCTTTCGTTTTCATTAAACTTAATGAATGAAATTTTGTCTGAATATATTTTATTACCAACTCTACACCTAAAAAGCCAACTTTTATTAAAATCGATACTGTAATAACAACGTAGGGCTAAAAGTAGCCCCGCATACGTGTCTCTGTACTCCGACTTTTACACGCGTCGTTCGTAACAGTCGTTCGTTGTACAGCGACAGTATAGAGACGTAACATCCGTGGCTGGACTAGGCTAAAAGGAACATTTAACATTATAATATATGAGTTTCAGTCTTAAAATGTTTGTGAATTAGACACCAGTAATCCCAAAGAGTGTGTCAAAGTATAATTGACCTAATTTAATGTACAACTGAATATTCAATTAATGGAATATCAATACTCCTGTTTAATGGTTTGATTTTTTTGCAGTTGATGAATGCAAACCAGTTCCAGTTGCCCAGACAACAACATCTAACGAGGATGATAAAACTAAGATATTGATTCTAGCTGTTGTGTGTGGTGTTCTTGCTGCAATCATACTTATAGGATTCATTTGTTTAATCAAATCCAAGTAAGATACTAGTTTTATATCTACGTGTATATTGATTCATGTATTATCCAGAGTGTAAATGATAAACTATTTACATATATCATAGCATAACTTTTAAAATGTTTTTACATTATAAATTATATCTATCATTGTTTTCTGCGTTCCATCTAAAGCAGAATTCGCTTACAAATTTCAGTCTTAGATTTATAACTACAAAAGTACAAATGACCATTTAATTGCAATTAAGTTGCAATAAGCATTAAAACTAGACGAAATTTTAGCCAGATATTTTCATATAAATTGCAATGCTTGTCAGTATGGAAATAATAGCAAAATATTCCATTCATTTTGTAACAGTATTTGCTTAGATGTTTCAATTTCAGGTTTAAAACTCCAACTGACCATTTCAAAAATCAAGCGAAGTTCAGGTATAACTTGACAACAGTAGCAAGATTTCTATATGAAAATGATTCAATATTTTTCAGACTCGCAAGCAAAAGTCCAAAGAGTGTGTATGGAGCATACGATATATCTACAGAGAACAAAGTACACAGGGAATTCCAACCATATGACAACAAGTCTTATGATGAAAAGTTGTAAATCAAACAGACATCGACACAACATATAACCATTATGTAAAACTCCTGTGATAGCTCAATAGAATGACAATCATTTATATTATCAAACAAATTAGTTCCATGGAACATTCAATAATGGATTTCTTAAAGACGACCTTACTGATATCAACACTGTGATCATTCCTCTGTCTATGTTTGTGATGCTTATGAAGATCGTTATAATCCCTTGAATCCTGAAAAGCCATGGTGGCTAGACTTAGGTTGGAGAAGTTTTAAAACCTCTTTAAATTTGTCTCTGGAATTACTTAATTGTACACAAATTGTGAAATATGTTATCAAGTGTGCTGGTTTACACATTATTAGCTTTGAAGCATTGTTTTGAGATTTATAGTAAATCTTGTTATATACTGTTAATTAATACACTTGTGTGATTGAAACTTTTGATTTTCATTGCTTAAAACTGGAATACCGAATATTTATTACAAATGTCTTTGATAAACTAAGGACTATTCTGTTTTTTTTTCCATTTTCGAAAGTTGAATTTTGTGACATAAATCAAGAAGTTAATTGCTATGATTCAAGCTGAACTTGACTCTTTATCATATTGTGTTCCAAATCATATTGCTTAGTGCTTTGATAAAACTGATATGTAACTGTTGCTAGGATTATCATGCAATTATCATAGACCAACTCTAATTGTGAGTGGAAAACTTACCATTTGTATATAACGACTATAGACGCATTCAATCATATCTAATAAAATATATATGTAATTTCATATTATGCAATAATTTTCTTTGAAACATGCATTTTGCACTTTTTTATTTCTTAAGCAAAGTATTAAAGTTTGTTACAATAATAAAGTATTTGTTTATTCTTGTAAATCATCTTCCTGTTGTATAAACCAAGCAAATTAATCTCTAACGCACATACTTCATATGATATCGTTTTACTGTATAAACATATCGATGCACTGAATCCTGTATTTGTTGGTACATAGCACCGAGTATTTCGAGGGTTTAACGCAAGACTATCGAAACTCCTATGTATTTATATAGGAGTTACTATAGTCTCGCATTGAACCCTTGATTTGGTGACCATGATAATTACATTTATTATCTGTACCTAGCGCCAAGCATTTCAATGACATTTATTACTGCATTGTGATCAGCACTTGGCACAAAGCATTCAATGACCTTGATAACTGTATTGTATTCAGTACCTAGCACAAAGCATTCAATGACCTTGATAACTGTATTGTATTCAGTACCTATCACAAAGCATTCAATGACCTTGATAACTGTATTGTATTCAGTACCTAGCACAAAGCATTCAATGACCTTGATAACTGTATTGTATTCAGTACCTAGCACAAAGCATTCAATGACCTTGATAACTGTATTGTATTCAGTACCTAGCACAAAGCATTCAATGACCTTGATAACTGTATTGTATTCAGTACCTAGCACAAAGCATTCAATGACCTTGATAACTGTATTGTATTCAGTACCTAGCACAAAGCATTCAATGACCTTGATAACTGTATTGTATTCAGTACCTAGCACAAAGCATTCAATGACCTTGATAACTGTATTGTATTCAGTACCTAGCACAAAGCATTCAATGACCTTGATAACTGTATTGTATTCAGTACCTAGCACAAAGCATTCAATGACCTTGATAACTGTATTGTATTCAGTACCTAGCACAAAGCATTCAATGACCTTGATAACTGTATTGTATTCAGTACCTAGCACAAAGCATTCAATGACCTTGATAACTGTATTGTATTCAGTACCTAGCACAAAGCATTCAATGACCTTGATAACTGTATTGTATTCAGTACCTAGCACAAAGCATTCAATGACCTTGATAACTGTATTGTATTCCGTACCTAGCACAAAGCATTCAATGACCTTGATAACTGTATTGTATTCAGTACCTAGCACAAAGCATTCAATGACCTTGATAACTGTATTGTATTCAGTACCTAGCACAAAGCATTCAATGACCTTGATAACTGTATTGTATTCAGTACCTAGCACCAAGCATTCAATGACATTGATTACTACATTGTATTCAGTACCTAGCACCAAGCATTCAATGACCTTGATAACTGTATTGTATTCAGTACCTAGCACAAAGCATTCAATGACCTTGATAACTGTATTGTATTCAGTACCTAACACAAAGCATTCAATGACCTTGATAACTGTATTGTATTCAGTACCTAGCACCAAGCATTCAATGACTACGATTAGTGCATTGTGATCAGTACCTAGCACCAAGCATTCAATGACTATGATTAGTGCATTGTGATCAGTACCTAGCACCAAGCATTCAATGACCTTGATAACTGTATTGTATTCAGTACCTAGCACCAAGCATTCAATGACTATGATTACTGCATTGTATTCAGTACCTAGCACCAAGCATTCAATGACTACGATTAGTGCATTGTGATCAGTACCTAGCACCAAGCATTCAATGACTATGATTAGTGCATTGTGATCAGTACCTAGCACCAAGCATTCAATGACTATGATTACTGCATTGTATTCAGTACCTAGCACCAAGCATGCAATGACTATGATTAGTGCATTGTGATCAGTACCTAGCACCAAGCATGCAATGACTACGATTAGTGCATTGTGATCAGTACCTAGCACCAAGCATTCAATGACTATGATTAGTGCATTTAAAATATAATCAGTGCAAAGCACCAAGCATCGGTTGATTACTTCGTCTATGATCAGTACCTAGCACCAAGCATGCAATGACTATGATTAGTGCATTGTGATCAGTACCTAGCACCAAGCATTCAATGACTATGATTAGTGCATTTAAAATATAATCAGTGCAAAGCACCAAGCATCGGTTGATTACTTCGTCTATGATCAGTACCTAGCAACCTTGATTACTAGATTGGTGATCAATTAATGTCAGAAGTTATATCGCAGTAAAGCAAGACAAGAGCCAGTCAGAATGTTTAAATAATACAACAATTAAATAACAAGACAATTGAACTTTCGTAACTCAATCACTTAATTGATGGTTCATGAACATTACCATAGAACAGAGCTCATTGGCTCTCCTGTATACATATACATATACTTTTAAGTACATATGGTTTATTCCAGTAGCATTTAGCGAACTAGCTGTTTTCTCAAACTTAAACAATATCAATATACCATAACTGTACCACAATACTAATCACATTTAACTTACGAATATGCCGCAAAAAAATCACAATCCTTGAACTTATCCAAAGATTTGCATTATTTGCACATCCAGAATCACTTGGTATACATCACAGTTCCGCTATTATTCGCTGATCAGACAATTTACAGGACATATTCACTTTGTGCGACTGGAATAGCTTGGGTCCATATCCAAACGTCACCCCTTCCTTGGTCTATAGAATATAATGTAATATCATATATAGAAAAAGTAGCACGAGGAAGGTTACATCCACAAAACAGGACTACACAAACAGATTTGACTATCTGTTGTGGTAAAGGAAGTTTTACGATGGGGTTACTACTTCTTTTATTTTTCTTTGTGTGCTTCGCCATTTTTGTGACATTTGGTAATGTAATTCTTAAGATGAAATATTCATTTAGTGGTATGCATGGAGATATACTGACGAAGCCTTAAAAGCCTACTTATATAATATTATTAGTCAAATGTTTGTCACAAAAAATTGTATACATCTCATAGTTACTAAAATGCTTAGCATAATAACATATGTATAATGTCTATGTTCAAAGTTTCAGTTGACAATGTATTAAATCAAGTCCATGGTCGGCACGGTTTCAAATTAATGTTGGCAAGCAACTTGTAAGTCAAAAATATAATAGATATTTAGATCTATATTATCAATAACACGAACGGTCTTTTTGAAATAAAATCAACCTAGAATGAATTTAAGGAAGCATCGGACAACATAGAACACATCACTACTCACCATAGCAACACGAAAACATTATACGCTTGACACATCGGAAATAGTTACTTGTTTTATTTCAACCATTGATGATGATCATGTCCATGTGGCAACCAATTGTTGTCTTTCATCGTCTATATCATGTAAGATATAACAAACATGCGCAGTACGTTATGACGTCGTGTAGTTTACCTTCAGAAAGTAGTAAACCGGAAACAATAACCGAAAACGAACCATCAGAAAAGTGTTCAATATAATACTGACCTATTAGCTCCGTTTTGTGTTTTGTTAGGTCCTGGTCTCGTTTTCACAAAAAATCAGTTTTCAGGTTCAGGATCAAGATCAAATATAGGGTCTTCCAAACTTTGTAAAAGTTATATGAAAAGCAAAATCGTTTTACTTAATGTTACAAATATGAACATCCTGCAAAACTTTTGAGACATTAAATTCACATGTCGTGTTTATTAAGAAAGAAAATGGAAATTAATAAGTGATGACCAATTTTGGAAAATTGATCTTGATTTGATCCAGATCTGTTACAATATCATAAGTATAATAAATTAATTTCTCAGCATCATCATGGAAAAGTTTTGTATGTTTTCACGATGTTAACTAGAAGATGTTTAGGTATATTTGTGTATGTTTATGAGAAGTACTGGAAAAAGTGTTCAATTACTTCATGAAAATGGCAAATATTTTTATGGATCAACTTGAACCAGATCAGCTGATCCTTTATGAACATGAGGCCTGATGTTTTGTCGTTCAGCGTGGTTTCCGTTTCTATTTTCTATTCATTAATCCGAACAAGCAATAACGATTATGACTGCAAACACCTACGTAAATATAACGGAAGCCATGCGATGAGGTTTTTTCTTCATTCAGAAGTTAGAAAATGTTATCAGAAAAAAATGTGGCATGGTAACATCTAATGAAGGATACATTGAAACACCTCTTTCTTGATACATATGTGGAGAAGCACTATATCAGTGACCTTTTTGGTGATATTCAATATGGGGAAATGGCGAAGAACAGTGAAATGTATGTCGATGACTGTATTAATTTATTTTTAACAATGCGAGGGTATGTGACATCGAAACTGGTGAACAAAAAGGTAGTATGCAATGTTAAAACTGAAAAAAATAAAACTTTACAAGCCTCACAAGTCTGAGAGACGAACTCAAGAGTAAGAATAATGACTTACGTCATCAGTGAGTATATGTGTATGAAGGCAATGTGAATCAAATATACATATCCGAAAGTGGTGTTTTAATTGTTTGATTTCTCAAAGTCTAAGATGATTTCTCAAAGTATAACCCAATCATTATCTGGGATGTTATCTTTAACCCAAGACCTGTAGTGTTATTTGGAGAATATACATGCCGATATGTACAGTAAAACCGCAACAAAAGACACATCAATATTAAGACCACCTCAATAAGAACCCAGTTTTCAAGGTTCCCAAAGATTTTTTTTTTGGTCCCATTCTACAGATTTTCACATCCTTTTAGAAAGACAACTGGACAAAAGCTGACAGTTTCATGCAAATACATGTTCTGTTCCATTTCATTTAACATGAGTAGATAAAACAATAAACTATTAAAAAATCTAGAATTTTGTGTTACATAAGAATTGTTTCTACAACAATACACATCTGATATTGATTGTTAGTTGTGATGACAACAGGTATGCACTCTCTGGCACTAACATAACATAAATGGGACAAAAAAATAATGTGTTGAGTCTAGTTTAGGTCTTTGGAAAGAATCATTCCTAAATTGTTGGCCCATATATTTTTACATTTTTCGTTTATTGTTTTCACAATTTACACGATCTTAAAATTAATAAATACAATATGAACATGGCTTGTATAAAAGAGAGAGAATAAGTTGCTACCGGGAACGCCACGTACATAAGACAGTGCCTCTCCCACACAGACCTCCGGGAAAACAACAATCCATAAAACATGAGGCACTTGAGGACGCTCAAGGGTACATACGCAAGAGAACAGAGGCGCAAGGAATGGCCAGGCAGACCATAAGGAATAACTAGGAGAATCAAAGAGGACAAGCAATGGGGGATTAATTACTGGAAAAGATCACAGGCCAAGTCAGGACAGCTGGCAACAATAGGCCGAAACTGGGCAGAAAATAACCTGAACACTATATAAAGTGAAAGAATTGCACAGGGGAAAGGGAAATATAACATACATTTAAAACACAAATAATAACCATACAGCGAATTACAACATTGGATCGATATGTCAGTAAAAAATACCGATTTATCGCGTTTTATAGTTCACATTAAATATAAACTACTTTATAATGTTGCTTTTATAAATTGTGGTTTTATGCAATTTTTCTCGCAAGAATCGGCTCGGGAAACTCGGCGCTTCCTATTTCTCCTTTATCACCTGTAAATCGGAACTTGGCGAAAGAAATATAGAGCTATAACACTTTAAATATTTATACTATAATTAAAATACAAACAACATTTTCAAATAGGTGTTTTATGTTGTGAATTGTACTGTATTATTTTATGAATGACACGATAATAAACAAATAAACAAATAAACTGAAAACTGTTTATCTGACCTGGAACACACTACGGTCCCTGGTCTGACACTCATGAATATAAGTTAACGTCGTAGGTATAGCAGGGTGCAGATGATGTACAAGATACAGAATGACCTTGTAGACATCAGCGCCAACATGTATCTTCGCAAGGGTGACACACGCACCAGAGACGGACACAGACTGTACCAGGAACGTATCGTAACCAGACATTTTCTAACTCTTCCTTCCCAAGGACAGTGCGAGATTGGAACCTCCTACCTGCTATCGTAGTATCATCCTCTACACTGGATGTCTTCAGATCGCTCCTGATGTGTATGCTGCCACTTAGTAGAAGATAATCACTAGAGAAACACAACTTTGTAAATAATTTTAAATATTTTTTAAAGTTTTTTAATTAGTTGGCTGCCACCACGCTCTATTAAAAGCCCAGCTCAGTATATGAAAAAAATACCAAACACCCGTCGCTCTCGTCACACTAAAGCCAACTCCTACAAGATTCCATACTCTTCCACTAGCTACCGCCAACATTGATTCTTCCCAAAGACCATCAAGGAGTAGAACAGTCTCCCACCTGACATAACATCAGTAGACCATGTTGATGCCTTCAAGGCTCAACTGGCCAAGCACTTTCTCTAACTCGCTTCCACTAGCTACCGCCAACATTGATTCTTCCCAAAGACCATCAAGGAGTAGAACAGTCTCCCACCTGACATAACATCAGTAGACCGTGTTGATGCCTTCAAGGCTCAACTGGCCAAGCACTTTCTCTAACTCGCTTCCACTAGCTACCGCCAACATTGATTCTTCCCAAAGACCATCAAGGAGTAGAACAGTCTCCCACCTGACATAACATCAGTAGACCGTGTTGATGCCTTCAAGGCTCAACTGGCCAAGCACTTTCTCTAACTCGCTAAACACTCTCTTTTTTTCTTTCACTGTATATACGCCCATCTTTACCTCCTCTTTTATCTTTTTGTAATGCGCAATCCCCTGGCAATAATATTCAATCAGTTGAATTTGGCCAGTACGTGGTAGCCTAGAAGTGGAAAGAATTCTCTTGTCTTATCACTTCTGTGCAATACCCTCTTCCACAAGTCATTTCAGAGGGTAAATAACAGAAAATATAGTGAGCTGTGTGCGTTTTAGACTTTTAACTTTTAGATGTGAACTAGAGGTTGCTTCTTTCATACACTTTGTCTAGTTCCAATATCGAAGGAGACCGGAATTTATCGAGAGGAGACCGGGAACCTTTCTTTTATCACGCACCCGCGATTCAAGGAAAGGCAACTCTTGATTAATTACGAAAGTAGCGCGGTGAAATTTTTGTATTTTTGCGGAGAGACCAGTAGTCGGAGGAGATTATTGTAAAGGGTTAAATGTGTTATTAAAACGTATTAAGATTGTGTCATGGTAAGTATAAATTGCCATTATGTGGTCGATAATTTCTTTATGCCGGTTGCTAACTTGAACAATGTTCGGATAATACCAAAAACGAATGTGTTCCCAGTTCATCTGAACATGTGATGAATACGCATTCTTTCTATATATCTGATGAGAAGGCTAAAGTATAGATGCTGTTGTGGTGATTTATATGGAAATTAACTGGCACAATGAATCATTAAGCGCTAAAATAATCCACAATGGTCAGCTGTGTTTTCTTTCAATTTGAATGGGCAACAATTAATGAAACCTATGTTGTTTCACAGTTAAGTTCGAACTGAAACCTTCAATGAGTATTTAAATAAGATTCATATTCAAGGAACTATATGTTCAAGGAGAAGTATGTTAATGCCTAATGTACAAAACTTTGACATGTTTCCTACCTGAAACAAAAGTTCAAATTTTCTTCTCGAATCGAAAGCAGAAACATTTTTAAAAATCATAAGGTTTTCTTTTTACCAAAACATCATCCATCAGCTTAGAAGGTGAATAATGTCAATATTAATTTCAACCATTGTACCTTATTCATTAAACAATAATATACTTTGGTAAAGTGTGACATAATGATTAATGTTGATAAGGTGTCATAATGTTATAAAGTCGTCTAGACTATTGAGCTTCCAGTACAACATTTATGGATGTGTTATGTATGTCAGGGTCCCACTAAAAAATGCGACGAGGTGAGACGAACCGCGACAAAGCGAAAAAATACCTTTTATGTATGAAAACATACTTATATATGTTCATATATACTATTTCTACCGATATATTGCATTTTTTTTCAGTTTTGCATAGTTTAAAAAATCCAACTTTCGCCAAAAAAAAATGGTGGCGCTCTGTACAGATAACATCGTTGTGATAATCACAATTTGCAATTGTCACAACGATGTTATCTGTACAGAGCGCCGCCATGTTTTTGCGAAGTTGGCTTTTTAGTATTTTACGCTGTCATAATGTTTTTTTTTAAACTATTCAAAACTAAAAAAAATGTAATATATCGGTAGAAATAGTATATATCAACATATATATATAAGTATGTTTTCATTCATTTATAATCATAAATCATGCATAAAAGGTATTTTTTCGCTTCGTGACTTCGTGGCGGTTCGTCTCACCTCGTCGCACTTTTTAGTGGGACCGGTATGTCACAATTTTTTTTGGTGATTTAATCCCTAATAAATGAAGATTTTAACAATTACTGAGGCAACTAGATTCATCCAGAAAACCTGTTGTACAGGTAGCAGGTGTGTTAACCTTATCGGAGCAGACATAGATAATCGGGTATATCACTAGAAGCGCATCAGTCTATTATTAGATTCATGGTTTAGATATATATAATGTACAAACTGGACTAGCCTGATCCCCCATTATATATTACTTCAAAAGTACTCCAAAGGACTGCAACAAATTAAAAACAACAGTTGTCAGAATAAGTTATAGAATCTAGATCTGAGAATAAGTGTATTGTCTTTATTGTATAAAACATTTTTGATAGTTAAATTGAGTTGCTGTTTAATTTGTAGCTTACATATGTTTTGTTAACATTGTAGGATTTTTCAATGGAGGATTCGTTTGCTTCTCGCCGGCAAGGACGGAGGTAAGTATTCATTCCCTTTGAATTTAATTGATACATCAGTTATTGTTTTTATAAGACGTTTCAACTGGGACTAACCGACTTGCTTTGTTGTCAACTGACCCTTATTACAGCTTTCCCGAAATACGCCGGACTGTCGAACTCAACCGGTACTTATTGACCCGGTCCGGTAAATTTTGAAATGATGTAGGACCAAATGACCGGCGAAAAATATGCTCTCATGATAAATAAATACAAGATATTTATAATAAAATAGTCATTTCAATCTTAACTTCTGTATTTTGCCGTAAACATGAAGTATTAATGTTAAATCGGCGTTGTTTACCTTTATTTTCACCCTTCACTGCCACCGGTTCACAAAAAATTGTTTGGTCAGACAACTTTTAATCATCTGCCTGACCGGTGGACAGGCAGACAATTTTAACTTTCGGAAGCCTGTAATTAGAACAGTTGTTGAGTAGGTAGGTTGGCAATTTATTTTTGTTTCAAACCCAATATTTTTGTATGTTATTGCTAGAAGTATTATATTTCTCTTGATCATTATCTAAAATCTAAATTTAATTTAGCCTGAATTACAGGTTAGTAGCTATAGTTATTGATGAAATGAATTTGTTTACACTTTCAGAAGTCTACAGACATTAGAAGCTATGTTAGATGCTGGGTCACCTGCTGTCAGAGACAAGCAAATCAGTAAAACATTCAAAAGACAGAGTACAGCATTGAATGTTCAGAAATGTATCCTTCAAATGTGTAATAATGAACAACAAGAATGTCTCTACATTTTAAGTCAACAGTATATTTGCATCAGGCTGATGTATTGAACTGGATCACGCCAACATTTTTTCCTGAGGGGGAGGGGTGTAGTGGTTGAGGGGTAGAGCATACAATTCCTGAATTTGCTGCAAGTACTGGTTTGTAACAGTGTTACACAGGAAGCTGTTGTGGAGAGTGATAAGTTTAAAAAGCTGTAAAAACTTCTTTACAGTAAATGAGAAAATAATAACTTAAAACTATATAAATAATTTTTCCTTGCTGTGAATATTTTTTGTCAGAATCTAAAATTACTGTCGAATGAAAAAAATAATTTGTTGTGTAATTAAAGGGGTGTCAAAATTCTAGATTAATCCAGAAATTGGTATTCAGAGCCCCAGAGATATATTTTCTGATCAATATAAATTTGAGTTTTTATTGGGGGTAGGGGCTAATCTGCTACTGAGCGGGAAAAAAATGAGTACAAATGTATTTTTTAAAAGCATATGGTAACAACCGAGGTGTTCTGTGGATAAGTCCTTTGATTCCATTTGCTTAACAGTTTCGCAGACAGGTCTGGATAGACCCATGCTTAGTTTTTAGGATTGAGGTTTGAATCTGTTGACACCCCTGTAGTGGTTACTATGAAAGTTATGATTTGTTAATGTAGCCTGCCCTGCTCCACATTTTTCAGTCTTGCTTTGAAATAATAGCAATGGATAATATGTGTGTAATATTTTCTTTAACATATTGTTTAGCCATTCAGCTATTGGATGAGAGTATTTGCTCGCCATCACCTCGTGGGTTGAGAACACCAGGAGGAACACTCAAACACAGCGCATGTAATGTCTTATAATCTCTTACCGTACTTGATATTTGCCCGTTTTAGACCTAAAAATTATAAGTTTGTTTCTGGTTACAAGCTGAAAAAGATGGGTAGATAGAAGACCCCTAATTCTGTTATTAGGGCCAATTATCGACCCAGTATCCCCACACAACTTGTATCTTTTATCCCAACTCAAATTCAGTTTTCCGCCTTGGAGCCAAAAAAAACTGGAAAAAACTATTCTTCCAAGAAAATACGATTTTCTGACAAGCGAACATGATATCTGATGGCCATGCATTTTCGTGTTTTGTTAACTGATACATGCAACTGTATGAAGATTATTTTGTAGCTACACTGGTTTGACCTTGACCAGAAAAATTCCCCTACCAAGGCCTGTGACCCTGTCCTCCCAAAGTAAACTGGGGCCCCTGGCTGGTAGAAAGACTTTAAATCCAAGTTAGGGGTAACAGTCATGGCAAATACCCATCGACAGTCAGTCCGAATTTTTTTTATATGTTTTAAGCCATAGAAAATTTTGGACTATGGTAAAGTATTAGTGCAGGTTCGTTAACCAGAATAAAAACGTATTTTAGGCTTTCATATACAATTGACTTGATATCCATACCCAGGTAAATTAATGAAACTAATAAGAATAATGTATGAAAATGTCAGTTTTCAGACTGGTGTGAGGAAACTATTATTGTCCTTATTTAATATCTTTCTATAGACCATCCTTAAGAATTTTTTGCTAAGCATAATCCTACCCAGCAAATGTTAGATGGGTAGGTAGATAAGTAATTTATCTATTAATAGACTGCCAAAAAAGTTCCCACTCTGACCCCTCAAAAGTGTTTGAATGGGGAAGGTTGTCATGGAGATTAGGGTTAGGCCATGCCAAATTGGAATTTTGTTAAGCGTCAACCTAAGTTCGCGAAACCTAGCTACCTATTAAAAAAAAAACACAAACTCATAACGAAAAAACAAATATCCTCAGATAATAAGGGATGCATAATTTTAGATATTTTAATGAAAGAAACATCATAAAAACAAAACAAAATGGTTTGTTTCAAAAATAGATCTATACATGAATAAATCTAATTTAAAACTAACTCGTTTTCACACAAATTGCCTAGTTTTCACACAATAATCACATCTTTGTCGGATCTCAACTAAAATTGCCGTTGTCGAATCATGGACATCGAAAATATTTGAGATATTTTAGCTTAGAAAAAATGTTGTTATCTTGGCTCGAGGAGCGCAAAACCTAGGCGCACGCGGACGCTTAACAAAATTCCAATTTGGCATGGCCTTATGCCAAATCTTTTTAACTAGGGCCCTATATATGCTTCGTTTATAATTGCAAAAAGAACCAAACTCTCAAGATATGTTGCAATTACAGGTAAAAATGATACAAGTTTGTTTAAGCGATGTTTTCTATGTTTCAGACACTCCTAGACTTCTAGCGTCAGGAACTAAATTTGATGTATCAGCGAGATTTGGATCAACAAAGAAAACTCCGCAAGCAAACAGATCCATTCAAAGGGTATTGACTTTCTCGAACTACTCACAAATGTTATGTGATGATGGATATTTGAGTAAAATGACCGTTACACCTTAAAACACAATTAGGGTATTGTTCTCTTTACTTTGTAAAATAGATCACTGTGCAGTGTTGTCGCCATATTTTGTGTATATTTCCGCTGACTTGATTGGTCCGTGACTATGACTCGGGGGTTCCATTTGACCCTTTGACACCTGAAATTCCAGAAAAGCCACATTTTGACCCTCCGGATTCTGGCTGAAGGGTCAATTTTTCTCTAAATTATAGGTAATTTGGCTATAAACTAGTAAAATCCAGTCTAAATTAATCAAAATCAGCCTTGAGATTCAGCCCCTAGTAGAACCCTGTGACTACAGAGTCATCCAAAGTCATTTGTCCTCCTCTCATACATGCTGGAAAGTTGTCAATTGCTTGTGGTAGGACAGCTTATACTGGTTTGGTCAGCTGACCGCTGTACATAAACAAAAAGCTGTTGAAAGGGACAATGTAAATACCCCACAACATGCCCATTCAGGCACTACAGTGTGTAAGTCACGCATAAAAAACAACATGCATGCACAAAAATCGGCAGCTGTGGGTACATGTGCGATTTTTGCTCAATCAGCATATAACTTTTTTTTTCAACAGTACTAATTCTAATTGCAATAATTATGACTTAATGTGTCATAAAACTATTAAAATAGTCTGGTTGAGTTTATTGTTCTATGATAATTGATCTATGAAAATTCGAGTCTTGATTGGTTGATTACTTTTAACCTTGACTAACATTTACCCAAATGCGTGTATACAATTGATGTTTTAACTTAGTTTACATCTTATAACACAACATAATTACATGTAAAACAGATCATTATAAATATATTGTGCTAAATATATAAGCATTTCAATGTACCCCAGTGTTTCAAATGTACCCCCACGCTGTTCCATACAACTTTACTTAGTTAAATATTGATAGTATTTTATTATTTATTTTCTTATTTAACGTTAAGTTATAACACAACCGGAACTTCTCGGCAGAAATGGGTGTATAGATCAATGACTTTATTTCTTCATTTTGTGTTTTGCAGTCATTCCATGAAGACAGTTTTCAGTCACCATTTCACAATACATCAGGATTACGACCTTTAATGGAGGTGAGATAGTTATATTGACATATTCATGATGTTATCAATATTGCATCATTATTATACCAGCAGGTTTTCAAAGGCCCCGACAGTCCTACTAAATCTTAGTGTCGTAAATTTTGCTTTGAGATGCTGCTATTTGGCCTTTTCATCTGTCTGTCTCTAGCAATTCGGGCTTCTGAAGAAACCTTTAGATCTGTAATAACCATTACGTTTTGTGAAGTCCTTTAAAACCGTAATCTTTTCTGAAAAACTATATAAATCTGTAATACACTCTCCAAACATTTAGATTTTTACACTCAGTTTGCTGCATTTTTTCGGAGCAATGAATATTACATATTCACTTGTGATAAATGCAACCTTATGATACTACTTGCATTCATCATCTTGAGTCTTTATGAAGGCAGTCTCTGATTGCTCGGACAGGATCCCATCGTCCTCGCGATAGGAGGTGCACCGCCAGCCTGTCTTGGCCGCTTCAAATCATCAAATTAGATGGTCAAAATAAGCCTTTAATTGATCTTTATTTTGACAGAAATCACCCTAAAAAACTTCATTTTGGTAAATTGCAACCTTCCTTTTCATTGAGGCCTGCTGGGGGGCCTGTGTAATTATATAAAACATGACTAGCTTCTTATGTCCACTAATTTATTAGACCAACATTTAAAGAAAGTTTGCAATTACCAGTTGATATCTACTTATCAAAAATGCAGCCTTCAATAAAATTTAGTGGGATATGGCTGGATTATTTTTTAGTCTTGCATGGCTATATTATTTTTTAGTTCTTGATGTAGCGAAATATAGTTAAACAGTTACTTTCAAGAAGTGTTGCTGTCAGACAAAAATGCCCAACCTACCTACATACAGGTGTTAAAAAAGTTTGTTCACAAAGTTTCAATTTAGATTAAATGAAAATGATGCTGTGTACACTGGATTTATTTCGCATCATGAAATATACTGTTTATTTTATGAATATCTATTTTATTCAGAACCCTCACACAGAAGTGAACTATTGGTCTATAGCGACGTAGATGAAAAGAGCGTTCGAAAAAGATTCTAAGATTCAAACTTTGCGAACAAACTTTTTTAACACCCTGTATATAATTATATAGTAAAACCTCAATAATGTGACCACCCTTTGGACCCTAGAATACTGGTCTTATTATTGAGGTGGTCTTAATATTGGGGTTGAATAATGAAAAAATAGTTAAAATGAACTTGAAAATTGTGTTCTTAACTTTGAGGTGGTCTTTTTATTTAGGTGGTCGTTAGGTGAGGTTTTACTGTGTATATATATATATACTATACAAAGGATAAAGGGAGGGAATTCTAGAAGGGATAAAGGGAGAGAACTCATGACTATCCCAACCTCATACATTCATAAAGTAGGGCTGGAAGGCAGCATTCAAAGACTTACAATTGTCATGTATGTAAATTGTCAAACAGGTTGCTATGGAGATAATGATGTTATAATCTAATTTAAATTAAGACTGGTTTCTACTGCAGGATGATTTGGACGATGATGTGACAACAACTAATGTTGGATTACTACTGGATGAGGACCCTGGAATTTCTGGTAATTCTAATTCTTCTGTATATGGAAAACATGCTGCATTATTGTATCGTTTGAGAATGGTACTAACATCGTCCATGCCTGGTTGGTCTGGTGTTTATGTTGCTGGGTGTGTTATCATGTCAAATCTCTATGACGTGTATCACGTTGTGGTTATACTACATTTGTTTCAGCTTGATGCTGTCTTTATATACATAAAATTTGTTGGTGGGACGGAAAACCCAACTTTATATGCCCCAGCCATTCGAAAAAAGAGGGAAGAGGCGTAAATAGTTGCCCCTTCCGTCCCTCTTTCCCTCCTTCCGTCTGTCCATGCAAAAATTGGTTTCCTATCAATAACTCTTGAAATGATAAATGGATTCCAGTCATATTGGGCTCATAAGCATAGGATAATACAATTTCATATGAAGTGTGATTTCAGGAGTTCTGGCAATTTTTGTACTTAAAAATTGGTTTTCAATTAATATTGCTATAAAATTATTCGGCCTTTACAAAAAAAGAATTTGCATTCTACTAAAATGCCCATAGCGGGGGTGTCCGTGTCCTATGGATGCATCTAGTATCAATTCAAGAATACTGTTCATTAAATACTGAATCAATTACCTCTCATGTAATATCCTATATATGTCGAGTGAATGTCCAATCAAGGAGTTGATTGGTAAAGTTGTTTTTAACATACATATACCACTGTCAATGGCAAGACTGTTCATTCCATACATTTTGTTACACAAGACATGGAATAATTGTCACGAGAAAACTCAATTCGAGCCGTTTTGTGAAACAGAGACCAGATGGACACCTTGAAGCTCTTAATTTTGAATGTCAATTTTTACTTTATACTTTTGCAGCATCGAAAGCTTTATTTCGGGAGTTCCTCCTATGTTTGAGATCTCATCCGTCAGAGAGTGAATTATTTACTCAAGTAGAAGGATATGAAAGACTATGTGAGGATCAAGCCACAATGCTGAAGAAACTGACACAGCATGCAGCAAAACATGAAGACAAGTAGGTTCACATATGATTAATTTGAATACGTATTTACATGTACTGTGAAAATCTCATTTAAAGTCGAATTTGAAATTAAGACCGCTTCATTTTTCATCCTTATTTCAACTGGTTAATCAGACCAACTTACTACCAAGACCGACTTTCTTCAGAACTTATTATTGAGGTGAGGAATATACTGTATATGTGGATAATACCGTGTGTCGAAAAGTTTGCGAATTGCCGATTCCAGATGTTTCGCGTGCGGAAATGTTAGCGAATCGCAGAAATCACTGTGTTCATAATATCTACACATGGTAAAAATTGCTTTTAGATAATTGATGTACATATTGTTTACGTGTAAATCAAGTGGAAGTGGAAAGTTACGCTGGGGGAAATTTTGTGCATTCACGCAGTGTTCTTTTTGGGGCCTTTTTGGGGCCGAAATTCGGACCCATTCCCCTCACTCAAAAGTATGTTTTTTTCCCCTATTCTCTGTTAAAATTCCCCTCCTACAGCTTTTTTTTTAAATTGGAGATGTTGCCAGTACTGTTGATATTTTTAGTCAGAAAGATAGAAACATTGACCTGTAATGAAACTAACTAATCTGTTAGCATATTTACATGTTTACATCACTGCAACAAAGAAGTGTAGTGAATACAGATATAGAAATGTAAAACTTTGTTAAATGCACATTATTTTCCCCCTATTTTCCCCTCACAACGCTATTTTCCCCTGTCTAAGGGCCCCGCCACCATTCCCCTAGAAGTGAAAAGAAACACTGTCACGAAATACGCAAACTTTTCCACCTTACAAACTTCACCACACTAGCGGTGCAGCAAACACGCTACCTTCAGATTGCTCTACCTACTGAGCTAACAGGAAGTGCTTGTGTTGTATTACAGATTTCGAAGAACATTACAAACTTTGTATCAACTGAACGAAGAGTTGGCAACATGGAAACTGATTAGGACTTTGTTCAAGGATAGACATGAAGCCAGTATGAAGGAAGAGTTCATGATGGAACAAGGGGAGGAGGAACAACAAATTGTTGTACAGGTATACTCCTTTGCTAAGGCCATCTCTTAACAAGAAATATCTTTAAAAAAAGATGAACGTCGTAGATAGAATGATGTCTAAAGAATCGCCCTATTTCGGAACTCCCGATTTTCCCAGAGGAATACACTACGGGAAACTGAATTATCTTTTCGAGACACCCCGTTTGGTGCCTCTTTGCTTAAAATATAAACCAATCAAATCGTCTAATTTGTTGCATATTTAAACAACACGCTTCATATACATTTGATTAGTCCAAAATGTAGGTCTAAATCAATATGATACAGCTACGCCGAAAAATGTTTGTTTGGCGTAACCTTGCCTACTCCTGAAAATGATTTCTACTCAAAAACAGTTTCACTTGTCAGAGTGGGGAAATTATTTGGATGTGTGTATTAATTATTGAAACTTGAATGAACATACATAATAAAAACATTAACATTAATTACTTACCTACCTATCCAAATATTGCTGGCTTAGTGTTATAATAAACAAATTATTGTTTACGGATTGCCTCACTTGTAAGTTCATGTTTTACCCTGCTGCATTTTGATAATGGTATGATCTGTATATACTCGTATGTAGGTAATTTTGAATGACAGAATTTTAGCTCATCTGAGCTCAAAGTGCTCAAGGGTTGGCTATTGTGATCAACAATTGTTTGTGGACTGTCAATATTTACCTTGTGAACAGGATAGAGGCCACATTTTACCCAATCTTGTTTCATTAGACTTTTATTCTTTGACTTTTCCTGTCATGGAATTATAAGCATGGTCTAGAGTTTATACGACAGTCATTGGTGTGTTTCAGTTTATTTCTTTGCAGCTAGACCATTAGTGAATTTTAGCGAAAAATGAACCATTCTCCAACAGTATCTGATTTACAATATATGGAGATTATTTACCTAGAATCAAACTTCAATCTGTTTCAGGGAATATATCAGAGTGATGCTAAGATTGTTGATTCATTGTTGGAGAGAGATCAGTCTATCAGAGAAGCTCAGGTTTGATATTACTTATCCATCAGCTGTGGTCCAGTGGTTAGTGCGCTGGACTTGTAACCCGGCGATCCGGGTTCGATTCCCGGTTGCGGCAGGTTATATCCTTCCATGAAAATTTGACAAAAATGTCGATTTTCCTCCTCATGTGGAGAAGTTGCCGGCTCCTTGTGGAAGGGTAAGTTAGTACTGGTTAGATTTCAGTCCAGGAAAAACTGGTTAGGTGAACCGGCCGCCGTATATAACTGAAATATTGTTGAGAAACGGCGTTAAACCCGATGAAACAAACAATACTTATCCATCAGCCTGTATTCACCAATTCTCCTTCAAATACTTCCCGCAAATCTGTTTTTACGACACTATTCACACCATTTTGGGAAAGGAACTGAAACCTGTGTAATTGGGAAATTGGGTTTCTTTTAAGTATAACCATTTTTGTACTGCAGAAATAAAGCCCAGGGCTCTAGAAATCCACTAACCCTACGTCCAGAATTATTCTAATGCTAATTCGGGCTACTAACAGTTGAGTTGAAGTTAGTCCCGGACAAGTCTGGGTTTTTTTAAGCTAACCAACGTTGGCAATTGTTCAGTCGTAAGTTAAACCTTAGAATCCCACAAAACACATACATTTGATTATTAATTTTTAGATTGTGGAGCTATTAGTGTGTATATTTATTTGTTACTAGATTCACCAATATTCTCATAACACCACCTTCTTGTCAGACATGTCAAATTTTACATTTCCATTAGTCCAGGACAAGTGTCTTTGAAAAAAAATTCTAGAGCCCTGACGCCACTGAAAATTTGGATCATACTTTCACACAGTGCATCCTTTTATGCCCCATACCATTCAAATAATGGTAAAGGGGCAAACAGTGTTGCTCTTGAATGGTTGGATGAATTCAATTCATATTGGACACAAAAGCATAGGATAATATAATACTGCTTGAGTTCGATTTTGGTTACAACTCACCATTTTTTGGAGGAGTCATGGCTCTTTTTCGAATTAATAAGTTGGTTTGCGATCAAATAACGCTTGAATTGCCGTTGGCAGAAGCATCCATGTCCTCGTACACATCTCATTATTTCTCTAAGTATGTTTTATTAAAATGATTTAACCAAACATAGATATTTAAAAAAAGGAGTTCTAACATTTAACATCATTCAAAAAATATTGCTAAAACAATAACATGTGAAGCAATTGCATCATGAATATTTACAGACATCATCCAGTCTGGTAAAAATGTTAGGAAATATACAATAAGTAAAAAAGTGACTTCTTCAGTCCTGTAATAGTTTACTTTGTGGTGACTTCTGCGTTATTTCACTGCAGCTTATTGTCGACTGGTTAGAAAGTTGTGCTCAGGACGATTGTGACAATATATCTATCAAGTTCTTCTCAGACAGGGCTGTAGGAATGTAAGTAGAAATAGAATATTTGAATTCGTTAAAACCTTACTTTTAAAAATGTTAAGAAATGGGGACTAGATTACCGTATTAATATTGGTAAATAATGCTTGTTTATTAAGTAAAATTATTTTTCAATACATACCTTTTTTTAAATACCAATTTATTAAATTTTGTTGGTGATGAAAGTGTTGTGTTTTTTTAATCAGTCTCATTTTTCTGATAAAATTGGTGCTTGCGTCTTATAAGGGGGTGTGGTCATGACCTTTGTGGTTTTAAACCTGCGACCTTTTTTAATGGTTGACCGTTTATCCACTACACGACTTCTCCTCTGTTTTGTTCACAGTGAGAACGCACGACACAGATTAATGCAGCAAGAGCATGGATTACCTATGGGTGCAGAAAGGTCGTTGGTCACTGAACTGGTAAGTGCTTGTGCAAGATTTCACCGTGTAAGGAGGAAGAGGTTTTTATCATTATACCCCTGCTTCATGAAGTGTAGTTGGGGCTATGTAGGAATCACACATGTCCAGGCTTACCTATTACTCTCCAGGACTAAACCACTGGGAGGATTTCAGTATCAGTTTACACTATGGATTTATACCAAACCTAGTAGTCTTCGAAATAACCCACTTGCCCGAAGCCTCGGACAAGTAAGATTGTTAAAGGGCAAGTCGAAATTTTAGTCAGCTTGTCTGAATCGGCAAGTTAAAGTATTATTTACACATTTTATTTCATCTTATTAAATGAAAACGTTCGTTATTGGGTACCATTTTCTGGTAACTGAAATATCAATAAAAACAACAAAAATTATCTACGACAAATATTGTTAAGAAAGGTTTTGGGGGAAATCCATCCCATTTTTCGGTAGTTCAGTCAAGTTAGAGTAGATTTGGGCAAGTTCATTTGGATAACTGCTTGCCCGAACCGGCAACAAGATTAAAAATATTTTTGTGAAGACTGACCTAGTTGTGCATATTGTCATTGCTTCTACAGTTATTTTTTAGGATTTTTATGTATCCTCGCACTAATAATCTACATGATTAGCTGAATAGTTGAAATGCTTGACATAATTTATTCCCATCACATTCAAGATGGCCGACTGGTGTCCATCTTGGATTTTCTCAGATACTTGTGGAGTGAACTGCTGTTTGCATTCATTTTAAGTTCGAACTTATTTATTCCCTAGGATAAGTGTACAAATATTGTATATATACAAATTACTGAAAGGTTATTCACATAAACTTTTAAGAAAAGATTTGAATGGCTAACAAGTCTTAAAATTCTCCTTTTGCATTCAGTTTTGGGCATACAGGGTTTATTTTGGCTATTTCGGGAAGATGACCCATCCCTTTCAAATTTGGAGTTTGTGTGCATTAAACTTGGAAATTGAGAAAAATACCTCTAAATTTGTCAATTTTTTGTCAAATTGAACCAAAAACATTTCTTCATATTTTTGGGAATTTTGAGGTTAAAATTGGGACAAATATAAACTGATGGCATTGGGAATATAGCTGAATAACGGCTATACAAACAGCTGAACAGGTTTTTTTTTTAGTTTAGTACTGTAATGGCTAAAAGACCGGAAATCAATGACATCAATGAAAATAAATTGAGTTGCTGCATTTTTCATTAGTCAGTTGCGTAACTGCTAACAAACTATTTTTTAAGGATGGCCTAACCCATATACATTATTTTCATTATTTTATTTTCTAGGACCCAGATGCTCCCATCAGGCAGAACAAGCTTCTAGATGATCTAGATAAAGAGGACGAGGACCGATTATTACAATATATATTTGCATGCTTACGAGCTGGGCAGTTAGAAAAGGTTGTGTATACTATAGTAGTTCTTTCAATTTGGCTTCATTTATAGGAAGGAATTAAAAGAGCTTTACTGATTATTTTGCATAATTCAAGCATGAGAATTTTCCGTGGATTTGACGCTCGCAAGGGCCGTTTTTGAGACAATTTAAGCCATCTTAGATGATTACCAGGAGCTTCAGCGACACCCTGGACCCCTTGCCGAATTTTCAGCTGATTTTGAAATTTTGTATTATCATGCCTGAGGCCATAATTAAAAAAGTATTTGTTTGCCCTTTACCGACCCTAGATTTTAGAGGTGGGTAGGTAGGTAGGAAAAATATTTTATTTTATTGTGGAAATTTTAATATGTTTTAGTCGAAATGTATTGTTCGTGCGTGGTAATTTTGGCACGTGGTACATTGGGTGGGCGGGTACAGTAAAATAATTGTAAATATTAAAAAAGATACGATTAAATGACATGTGGTTGTCAAAAACATGGTTAACATAAGCTTGGATCAATTCAGAAAAAATTAATGTTGGTAAAATGAAAGCAAAATTGACACTTTTATGTGTACTTATTTTTAATACTTTATACAGCCCGTCTGTTTTAGTAAGTATGAGCACGAGGCTTCAATAATTGTTGATGAAAATATTATAAGGGCAACAACTATGACCATTTTTGTGTCATACTTTTTTCTAACTTTGGGTTCCAAAGTTTTTCTAAGCAAGAGGAAGTTATCATAAGGCAAACATAATGAAACAAAAATAGTCATTGTTTTGTAACTAAGAAGAACAAACTGCACACATCGTAGTGTGACATAATGGTGTATAGTCGGGTTTATAACGAAAAAAAAAAAAAAAAAAAAAAAAAAAAAATCCGAATTTTGCAATAAAATTATTTGAGTCGGCGGCCAAATCTCGGGTCGGTCGGTAAAGGGCAAACAAACCTAATTTTAATTTAAGCCTGATAATAAAAATGATAAATGCACATACAATATATTACAGAACCTACGAATTGAAAAACAAGCTCAGAGCTTATGTCAAGTCCTCTTTGTGAAAGGGTTTATCGGTCATAGCATAAGTTATAGTGCAATCTCTCTGCGATCTTTACATGAATGCTACCAATCTCCAGAAGTATCATTGAAATTATATTTACCAAATTGAATGAACAAATTCTGATAAGTTTGAAAACTAAGTCACTTGGTCACATGTGATTGTTTGTTTGTTTCATCGGGTTTAACGTCGTTTCTCAACGATATTTTAGTTATATACAGCGGCCGGTTCACCTAACCAGTTTTTCCTGGACTGAAATCTAACCAGTACTAACTTACCCATCCACAAGGAGCCGGCAACTTCTGCACATGTGGAGGAAAATCGACATTTTTGTCAAATTTTCATGGAAGGGTATGACCTGTCGCGACCGGGAATTGAACCCGGATCGCCGGATTTCCAGTCCAGCGGACTAACCACTGGACCACGGCCGTGGCTGGTCACATGTCAGGAAAACCTCGAGTTTTTGATAGCTCTTGTTTTGATTGTTTCAGGCTCAGAAGAGATGCATCGAATGTGGACAAGCATGGAGAGCTGCTACATTGGAAGGCTGGAAGTTGTTTAATGATCCAAACTTTGAGGGCACTGAATATCAGAGGAGGCCCATTGAAGGGAACCCAAACCGAGACATTTGGAAGAAAGTATGCTGGAACATTGCTCAGGATGTAAGCAAGTCCTTATACACAGTAGAGTGCAGTTCAATTTCTCCAGAGTGACCCTCTTTGCAGGCTTTCCAGCGACCCTAAAAGTCCTAAAGAATCCTATTTTTTGACATTTTGTTAAAGATGTATCTGGCTCATCTGAACATAAAATGTTTGAATGGGCTTTATCCAGTAGTGTTGTTACATTGGCTTAAACGTCGCTAATAAGAACCATTGCAATGTAAAACTGATTGAAAAACATCTTATTTATCATATTACTTACAGTCAAAACATGTCAAATAGCCTAATTGTTAAAAAAACTGGAAGTTTTTTTTAATTTGATGATGTACAAACATCTTTCTTCAACAAATACGGATCAATACATTATGAGTTCATTCTTTCATTCAAAGTTTATTGATGTTTTATCTAAATACATTTTTCATTTTTGGTTAGGTAAACAAATGAACAAAAAATGAGCATAGTATTACATTGTACTCCTAAAAATCCCTAATTTTGCATTGAAATTCCTAATTTTCATGTTTCTTTTCAAGGTGAATGTCAATTAAGTTAGAATTACTTGTTTATATATCTAAACTGTATTTAACCATATTTTCTAGTTCTTTTGATATGCATGTTTCCTTAGTTTATATTGACTAATTTGGGAAGATGACCCATACATACCCTTCAAATTTGGAACTGTCAGTGAGAGAAAAGTCTCTAACTTGGTCAATTTTTGGCTAAATTGAACTAAACTCTTCAGATTTATTGGGAATTTTTAAATTCAAATTGGGAAATATATACTTTTTGGCATTAGGAATATGCCATAACAGCTATAAAAACAGCTGAAAATAAACCCTGGTTTCTCTGGGTGGTTTCGCCGTAGCTTGATATGTTAGGTAGAAAACTTTAAGACTATGAAGAGAATAATGTCACGTGAAGTTGCTTCATATGTTTTGGAATGGCTTTCGTTTAACAGTATTTTGGACTATGTATTTATTTGTCTTAGAAAAAATTATAACTTGTTTTTTTTTAGTGTGATCTCCAAAACATTCCTCGGCTTTAAATTATAGTTTGTGTCTACATATCTAGCGTGTTTCCTTTATGCTTGCTTGATGTGATTAGAACATGTCTGTCATTTGTGTATCAAAAATGAGAGAATTCAAAGATTTAAACATTTGTGTATCAACAATGAGAGTATTCAAAGATTTAAACATTTGTGTATCAACAATGAGAGTATTCAAAGATTTAAACATTTGTGTATCAACAATGAGAGTATTCAAAGATTTAAACATTTGTGTATCAACAATGAGAGTATTCAAAGATTTAAACATTTGTGTATCAACAATGAGAGTATTCAAAGATTTAAACATTTGTGTATCAACAATGAGAGTATTCAAAGATTTAAACATTTGTGTATCAACAATGAGAGTATTCAAAGATTTAAACATTTGTGTATCAAAAATGAGAGTATTCAAAGATTTAAACATTTGTGTATCAAAAATGAGAGTATTCAAAGATTTAAACATTTGTGTATCAAAAATGAGAGTATTCAAAGATTTAAACATTTGTGTATCAAAAATGAGAGTATTCAAAGATTTAAACATCTGTGTATCAAAAATGAGAGTACGCAAAGATTTAAACATTTGTGTATCAAAAATGAGAGTATTCAAAGATTTAAACATTTGGGTATAAAAAATGAGAGTATTCAAAGATTTGAATTTTTGTCATTTATATATATTATAGACATTGAATGCAGTTCTTAAAGGTACATAGTATTATTTTCTATCAAAATGTGCCAAGTAATAATTTTGAGAAAATATCAGATTAAAGCCTTCATACAGATTGACTTTAAAACATAGCATTGTAACTCTTCTTAAAAGTTTCCTAGGACTGCAAAACATGAGTACAATTCATGTATTTTCTATCCTAACTGGTTGTGTAGGTCGGATAGAATCCGATATAGGACACTTGTATTAATGGTTTCAGGAAACATCTGAAAATAGTGACAATTAAGTGTTATAGAGTACATCTGTATGAAGGCAATTACCTCCCGACTTTCTCAGATTTATGAGTAAGCATATTTTTGTCAAAAAAATAAAACTATGAACCTTTAAGAAGTCTTATGATATCACTAGGTGAAAGTGGTATTAGTATACAAGCAGATGGACTTACTTTTCTTTCAACCCACAATATACACGCACATTTATATGTTTTGGTTTTCAGCCGAGGGTCAACACTTACGAAAAAGCTATTTATTCTGTATTGAGTGGAAATCTACGTGGAATATTACCCCTGTGTCATTCATGGCTCGATTATATGTGGGCATATTTTCGTGTTTTGGTGGACCGAAGAGTTGAAGATGAAATAAGACTCAAGACCACGATATCTCGGTCATTAGAAAATCTACCTGGTGAATATTGGGAGAAAAAGTAAGCAGCAAATAACTTGTTGTTTTCTGCCTTATTAAAGCCTGTATTGAGATTACTCCCTATTTTGAAAATTCAGAATGATGGTTCCTATTTTGTATGCAAACTCATAAGCATGTTTACTTAAAAGCTATACTGGCCTACGTATTGTATAAATAACATTTGAAGACTCGTGGATTTACTTTAACTTCTTTGTTGTGTGTATCCATGATCTAGAGAATAGTTTGAGGAATGGGTTTTACGATAGTGATTCCCTCTTGATTATTGTATTCTCAGAATTATACAACAATAACTGCTGCAGTTTTAATTTGGCTTCATTTGCCCTGGATTTAGTTACGGCTAACCGTTGCGAATGTTTTGTATTGTGTCATTTGCCCACTGTATCACATTGACTGTTACGAAACATGAATTCAGGCTTGGTATCTTAGTATTAGCCTGCCTGTTAGCTCAGGTGGAAAAGCATTTGATTGCCAGTCTAGAGACTGTTTGCTCATAATCACAGGATAGGTATATTTTCTCAGGTCATTTTCCCACCATTTCTGATTCAAATGAGAAGTTGCTGGTTGCTTGAAAGACAACTGCCTTGCGTTCAGTAAAGGTATTTGAGGCTATTGTTTAGTAACGTTTTGTAATGTTTTGTAATTTGGTTCCTCATTGGCAGGCAATGTGATATTGTGGGCAAGGGATACAATACAAAATATTCGCGACTGTAAGCTGTAACTGAACACAGGGCTGGTTTGTACTGTTGATAACCCAGGCGTGCATAGCTGAAATAATATATATATTATAGCTGTTTCAGGACAAACTTGTATTAGTATCCTCTTTCAAGGTTTTACATTTTCTAACTGAAATATTTTTCTTGCATCATTTGATAACAAAATTATTACAGTCGGGTGTCTACTTTTCTTTTTATTATGATTCCGTTATTAAAGAACAAAATGCAATGGTAAACTACAAAATGATGAAGTCGAATCAGAAACGCTTTACTCAAATGTACATTTGAATGCCGTTATGGGATTTACAACCTCTTCTGTAAGTGACGTCATTTTAAGAAAACACATCATGTGATCACTATTTGCAAGCAGGAAACATTGTTTACTCCATATGGTCACTTCGTTTTCATATTGTCATATGGGGCTAATATGAGACGTTTTCTGGAAAATGACGTCACTTAAAGAAGAGGTTGGAAATTGTACATCGGCGCTCATTTATTCTTAAAGATTTTCCTTTTTTCAAATAGAAAAAAAAAATGATATAGTACATACAAAAATTTCAAGTTCATGTAATTCTCGAAATCCCAATTACACCTCCAAACTTTAAGGACAAAGCACTTACTTTTTGACATAAAATTTCCCTATGGAAATACTCGACGTCATAACGTCGCTAATACTCGAGGTCATAACGTCACTAATACTCGACGTCATAACGTCACTAATACTTGACGTCATAACGTCACTAATACTCGACGTCATAACATCACTAATACTCGACGTCATAACGTCACTAATACTCGACGTCATAACGTCACTAATACTCGACGTCATAACGTCGCTAATACAGGTTTTGTCATGGAAGAGCTCATATATTTTATTGTACAAGAGATTTTTTTATTTACGCAGCTTGTCTACAAAATCAGTGTTTAAGGAGATTGAAGCAGCCGAGTTGATGCAGAAAGACGCTGGTACATTGTATCATCTGATACAGAAATATATTATACTCGGAGACGTGCCAGGTATTTGAGTGTCTTATTGTTTTATTACACCAACACCCAGTTAAAATCAGCTGTATGAAGTTAAGGAAAAAGATGTCTTTTGAAAGGGGAACGAGGCACAACAAGAAATATCTTGAAAAAGGTTAAGAAAGAAAAATTGCTGAGATGTTACGATTGCTGGTCACTGTAGATCCAAAATGGATTTCGGTAAATGACCGGAATTCAGTGGATTTCGGTAAGGTACCGTACCCTTTATCGAAAGGTTAACCAATCTGCGTCAAGGTTACAAACATTGTTAGGTTGAAGAGAAATTGCTTTGGTGGTTAACATAAGATTTGATTGGTTTACACAACACTGATATGCGCCGAGAAAGGCCTCTAAAAACTGCTTAGGTATATATTTGGTGATTTAGCTGTTGAAATATTTCGGAGTCATCGCCAAAGTGAGATTATAGGTTGATGTCCTGACTATAAAGTTACATAGAAATAGGTATTGTATCGTTATCAAATATAGCATTGTCATTTTTTTTCAGGTTTAATTGAATTACTGTCTGATCATATCAAACATCACAGAGAGGACATTTCATTACACATGCTGAGATTCATGTCGCATTTTATTCTGTTTCTTAGGTCTTCAGATCATCATACTAAGGTAAGGTCTTCATGAAATTGATGGGTGAAAGTAAAACTGGTCTATATGCATAGAATTACAGACTCAGATAGTTTTCTTTGCTTTCATCTGTCAAAATTCCCTTTCTACCAATTACTGACAATGTTAACCTTTAAAAGTGAGGCAAGTCTATAATATTATGTTACTGATAATTTTTGGAATAAACTAGTCGGACCTTTTTCATTCAAATTCATCGGGTCTGAATTTTTTTTCTCCAATAATACATTGTTTCGAACAGCCCATTTGAATTTGAGGCACATAAGAAGATACATAGGGACCTGAAATTTATTTCGGATGATACTAAGTATTTGGTTAGAAGATTGTGGAATAAAGATAAATAAGATTGTATTAGTTTCGGAAATGGGTGAAATCTAGAATTCACTAAATACTGATTTTGGAAGTACAATATTTTTCTCTCATAAAGTGGAAGTGAAGACCCTTCTGTTTAGTAAATAAAGAAATTAACTAGTATACCCATGTGTATTATCTATACAGATACGAAAACTCTTGATGATACATTAGTTGAAAATCTTTGTTGCTAATCATTTGAGATTACTGTTGTGGGATTATGAACATATGTTTAACTCTTACAGTTCGCATAGCATGACTCCTATTGACCAACAGTGTTGCTTATTAAAAGAAAAAATAACCCACACTTGAATTTAATCATAAGATTTGATAGACAAGGTTTCGAGTTGGCTGTTTGTGCTGATCGTCCTCTAGTCAGATTAAATTGTGTTTTATTGTGTGGCATCATATTGTATTGTATAGTTGTGCATTGCACCAAACTGTATTGGATGTGTATGGTGTATTTCAGGAGGACATGTGTAATTCCATTCTGGAATGTTATGTTGATGAACTTATCAAACAGAAACATAATCAACTTGTTGCTTACTATGTATCAAAATTGCCATCAGAAGCACAAACGTTTTGGTATGCCAAGTTTTTGGAAGGTATGTCAAAATCTTTATACTGCAAAAATTTGTCAGTTTAGCAATTCATTTCAATTCAGGGCTCTAGAAATCCACTAGCCTGACATCCAGGGCTAGTCTAGTGGTGAATCGGGCTACCAACAGTTGAGGTGAGACCCCTGAACATGTCTGTTTTGAAAGCTAACTAACATCAGCAATTGTTTAGTTGTAAGTCAAACCTTAGGATTATTAATTTTAGATTGTGGAGCTATCATTGTGTATGTTTATTTGTTTCTAAATTTACCAATATTCTCAGACAACCGGCTTCCTATGTCAGACAAGTCAAATTTTACATTTCCATTAGTCCGGGACAAGTGTCTTTGAAAAAAAACTCTAGAGTCCTGAAATTGCTTTAAAATGACAATGAACATAGTTCAAATTTGCACTGTACAACATTTCTCGAGCAACAATTCCATACCTCCCACGCAATTTCTACTATTTCCCTCCTACTAAAGACAACTCTACAATGACCGATGATTCTCAAAACTGTGTTCCGAATCTATAGTTTACCTCTTATTATTTCTTGAGCAATGTATTACAGGAACTGACACATTTGTAGTTGTTATAGAGACGAAGAGGGATCAGTTCTCTAAAAGACAGTTGTGTAATATCTTATAGTTGTGAAATATGTTCCCATATATACACTAAGATTATATCTCGTACACCTTTATTAAGACCAACCAGCTCATGGGACCACTTTCTCAGAATCCTACAAGTGGTAATAATCGTGGCTTTTTATTGTATGTCAAGTGGGCCCTACTTTTCCCTACTTTTTTACCTGCTCCCTACTTTTCTTGAAGAGCCCTACTTTTTTTCAAATCTGAGGTGTTAAGTCAAAATATTTATTTATCCTACATGTAGCACAGAGGTCTAATCTTGGAGAATGTATGTAGTGATTTTTTACCATTTTTGTACGCCCGTTTGAAAAATGGAAAAACGGGACGTATTATGGGAACATCCGTGGCGGGCAGGCGGCGTCCACATTTTGTCTGCTCTCTAAGTCAAAGAGTTTTCATCCGATCTTAACCAAACTTGGTGATAATGTTTGTGGGCATAATATCTCGGCCTAGAACGATAACCAGTCAGATCGCCCAAGGCACTTCAGAATTATGGCCCTTGAATTATCCAAAATTGGCCAAAATTAGCCATGTCTGCTCTATAAGTCAAAGAGTTTTCATCCATACTTTACCAAACTTGGTGAAAATGTTTGTGGGCATAATATCTCGGCCAAGTTCGATAACCAGCCACATCGCCCGAGGCACTTCGGAATTATGGCCCTTGAATTATCCAAAATTAACCAAATTAGCCATGTCTGCTCTATAAGTCAAAGAGTTTTCATCCATACTTTACCAAACTTGGTGAAAATGTTTGTGGGCATAATATCTAGGCCAAGTTTGATAACCAGCCATATCACTCAAGTCACTCGGGAAATATCACCCTTTGATTTTAGAAATTAATTACCTGAAATTGATCTTGTTTTAAGTCTGAGCTCTGACTTATGATGGGCGTATTTTGTGACAGTTTGCCACTCTTGTTTGGTATTCCAATGGTTAGGAGTCATCCCTACTATCCCTACTTTTAGGCAATAAAATCCATACTTTTGCCCTACTTTTTTACAAAAATAGCCCCACTTTATCCCTACTTTTTGAAAAAGGTGAATTGACAGCTTGTACTATAGTGTTGACTGAATCCCTTGCAATGTCAGTGCCGTCATGGAGTGCAGTATTGCAGTATAAATCTGTTTGTAGGCGTGAATGACAAGGATGAGAGACAGCAATACCTTGACCTTGCTGACGAGTCTGGCCTTGACCTTGCCGCTATCACTAAAAGAGTGGTGGAAAACATACGTAGTAAATCAGATGTCGACTTCTCAAAGTTGCATCAAATGCAAGAACCAGTGGAAAGCGCTATTTCTGAGGTACCTATGGGACCCTTGAAAACTGGTCTTGATATTTAGGTGGTCTTAATATTGAGGTTGAATAAAGAACAAAACAGTGAAAATGGACTTGAAAATTGTGTTATTAAATTGAGGTGGTCTTATAATTGAGATGGTCTTTAAACAAGGTTTTACTGTATATGAATTACTGTGGATTTTCTGTAATTGTTTAAATGTTTAACAAAATGATATAAGATAATACTTCCAAAGTAATTTTTCCCTCTTTCACTGTTTTCTGTAGTTGTGAGTTGCTCCCGGAAGATCAGATATGTACTGGTCTGTTACCCAGGAATGCTGGTTAGGTCAATTGATAGCCAGCCATACATAACTGAAATATTTTTGAAAAATTACATGAATCTCCAATCTAACATGTACTGTTTTATAAATTGTAGCACTGTACTACAGCTGCAGATGGAAAATAATTGGTGAAAATATGAATGTTGTGGCTGAATTTTATTAAACTATTTTTTTTAAATATTTTTACATCACTTTTTTCAAAAAACAAGTGTCAGTTTTTGGCTAAGTAGCATTATGTATTTTGGAAATCTTGACACTTAGTGACTTAAGCATTGTTAAACTGTTAAAAATCTTTTCCCCTCAAAACCAGAATATTAATGTATCATATTTCAGGAAGATAAACGTAAAATAGAAGCAATTGATTGGCTGGTGTTTGATGTAAGCCAGAGAAACGAGGCACTAAAACAAGCTAATGCTGTTATGAGAATGTTTGTCGGTAAGTTGTTTATCTCTTGCTCCCTCTTTCAAAAGTAAAGGTAGACATCTTGTTGGATATGCCGTGTCGAAAGTGCTCAGCCACTCCAAAGTACACTTAGACATGTCTTTTCAGCTGTTTTATAGCCGTTATTCGGCTATATTCCCAATGCTAAATAGTATGTAATTTTCCCAATTTGAATGTAAAAATTCCCAATAAATCTGAAGAAAAAGCCATAAATTCACAAAGTAAGAGGCTATTCTCTCACAGGCAGTTTAGATAAATAGCAATTGTTGATTAATTTATCGATACTTCCTTTACTTTTATTCCTAAAATTATGCTGGACTTTCTTCGATTTCTAAGTTTAACATGCAAAAATTCCCAATTTGAAGGATATGGGTCATTACTATCGTACAATTTATTGAATTTAGTAAGCATTAACAATTGGGTGGTCTGATGCCAAAGTGAAATAAGCCTCACATAGGTCGTTCCAAGAAAATCTACTTTTGAGTATTTTGAATTTCCCATAAAAAACAAAAATTGCTCTAGACAACATATGAAGTATTCATGCTGTTATTTGGTGATATAGCAATAAGTTGTTATTTATAGCCAAATGGTATTTATTGGCATTTTTAAAAATAAACCGATTTTGTGGGATAGTTCAGTTTGGCATGCATACTTTAATTCTAGATTTGAAATAATGCCAAAGTGAACTACTGGTTTTTAGTTCAGTCAGGCTTAGTAACATGGAAAAACCTATAGTAGATGTGGTTAGTATACCTATTCAAAATCTCCCAATAGAGAGAGATCTTAGTAAGCTGGAAACCAGACCAAAATAAAGATCTCCTTTTGAAGATTAACAAGGAGTAGATAACTCAAGTTTTCATGAAAATGTGGGTTAGTTCCCTTGGCATCAGACCACCCAATTATGCTCTGTTTTAGCTTTATTAACATACATGAGGTCTAAGCAGGTATGTCGGCTTGATGTAACCTGACCTGTATAATATTATCGGATGGAAGTCAACAGTCTTAAAGTCATTCATTCGAGAAAAAACAATGACATATTTTACATACTAAAATATTATCCAAGGTTATTATTATTAGTATCATTATGTCTTTGATTTTCATTTTATATTGTGCAAGAAAAAGTCATTATATATGGTCGCATTATTTCCAGAACCCCATAAATTGATTTTTTTTTAGAAAAAAACAACTTTAAAGTTTTACCCTCTTGAGATAAGTGTAACATACAGGGTTATGGAACTGCATTTTATTTAGGTTATGTGCATTACAGAGCAACAAAGGTAGTACAGAAAGAAAGAGCTTAGAAAGACGGTTTCAACGATACCATATACTTAAAACCGCCAAAAATTTAGTTACAGGGTTCTGGAAATACGAGGAAAAACTGCTCTGTTACAGGGAAAAGTGGTAAATTTTGTGTCAATTAATTTGTAGGAACCCTAAGGTGGAATTTTGTTGAATTGTTTAGAGATTTTATGAGACAGATTTTGAAATATCCTTGTATTTTATTTCGTCAGCTTTAAAGAAATTGGATGCTGCCAACGCTGTGTTTGATAAATTACCACCAGATTCAGTGGAAGTTGTTCACAAAACATGGCTTCAACAGGTAAACTTTTGATTATTCTGTCTCTCAAGAGTCAATGATAGGTATCACAAATATCAATACATTAATTAAATTGTATTGTGGTTTAGGATTTAAATAAAGATATTGTTGCTCATTATGAAAGAGCTGCATCGATATCAATTAAATATGATTATATACATATACTGACACAAAAAAGAAACTGTGCACTGACTTAGAAATAAAGTTTGTAACCATTTAGATAAAACTTATAGGCAAATTTGGTAGCAAAATGTGACAGCTTTTATTGGCTACATGTTGCATTATTATTAAATTAAATTTAGGTCATTCTCAGTATAATGATAACGCTTGATTGACGTAGGGGTGAAAAGTAAAAGTTGCACACTTTTCTTTTTATTCTAAATGTGTGTTTGCCTTCTGATATACGACAGGACATATGGACATTTATCAGTATCTGTTATGTCCTCCTCTCCTAAGAATCAACGCAAGTATTCTTGCGGTCAAATGTAAATGTCCATATGTACTGTCGTACATCAGAGGGCAAACACACATTTAGAATAAAAAGAAGTGTGCAACTTTTACTTTTCACCCCTACATCATTCAAGCGATTTCATATAAACCTCGGCATTGTCACTCTTCTTACATGTTTACCAAAACCACAAATACAGTAGTACGGTTATTTTCTCTCCGGACCTAGCTAGCATAGAAAATACATATATCTGCATCGTTTTTTGCAGTTCCAGGAAAATATTTAAGAAAAATTACGATGCAATGTTTAAGAGTATGTCTGTGTGAAGGCATTAACGTTTCATTGTCTTAAAATTATTACGTAGCATATTTTGATAGAAAATCAGCCTATCTACCTTGAAGTATATTTTATTATTTGATTGCAGATTAAACTCATATGATGATTTATCTGGTTTATTTTCTTGCTCTTCAGACAGGTACTGTGGAGTTGCCCATTGAGGACAGAAATGCTATCCGTGAATATCTCTGTATGAAAGCGTACTTGGTGGGTGTTTTAACTGTTCATTGATACAATCTGAATCCATCCTTATGAATTTGATAAGGCATGAGAATTTTCCGCGGATTCACAGAAATAATAGGATTTGACGAGCCAAAGGCCGTTTTTGAGACAATTTAAGCCATCTTATATGCTTACAAACCAGGGGCTTCAGTGGCCCCCTGGACCCCTTGCCGAATTTTCAGCTGATTTTGAAATTTTGCATTCTCATGCCTGTTTGATGAGTCCTAGTAAAATGCCATATGGCGCCATCATGATCATATATGTTTTTTTACATGTTTTCAGCAACTTTAAGTAAGCATACTATTATTGGTGATAAAGTATGTTTAATGCCAAAGGTTTTTTACCAAGTTACAAAGATTGTACAGTACATGGATACACAATACAGTGCCCATATGACCGACCCCCTTGTGGAGATCTATGACTGTTGTGTCCAGTGCATACAGTATGGTTGTATGGTGCATCTTATTACTATACACTGAACTCAATTTCTAATTGGTCACTTGGTTTGTACTGATTCTAAACAGTGAATGAAAACCCCGACCATCGTATAAAATAATTTCTTTATACAACTTTCCTGAAAATATAAATCCACTTAGACCCTCAGTTGAAATTTACGACAGGTCAATAACGACACTATAATTAAAATTAATGTAACAGAAATATCTGGTATGGTTCTGACCTCAAGTCCACCACCTGATATGTTATTTAACCTTTTTGCACTGAGCATAATGCGGATGTAACTGTATAATTATACAGGATGCTATGGAGAGTTTCAATGATTGGATACAACATTATCACCATGGGCAACCTAAAGAACTGGCTCCACCTACTGGCGGGTCTTTCACGGACAGAGTAGCGTATGAACACAGACTGAAACAGTATGAACAAGAACGAGAAAGATGGCATCAAAATCTTCTCATGCAGACACAGGTAAATATACTCAAATGTTGATCAAATACCTGTCTAATAGGAAATATGTGTTTAATTTGCTTACAAGTAAAGTGCATACATTTGGTCAATTTATGCATTCAGTTATTGTCGTTAGTGTATTTGATTGTATTGGCTATTAACATCAAAATGTTTTATGCTTGAATAAAATATTCATGTTCTATATAAAATATCAAAAAAATATGACTGTGAATATTGAGAAACACCTAAATAAATGTGTACAGATTTAATTGTAGGCAAAAATATTTTTATTTTATTAAGTACTGAGGCATTTCTTTGTAAGGGGAGGAACAGGTTTGTTCTTAAATACATATATTATTATGTGTGTGTATTTACAGACTACGAAGGACCATATCTACAATGTGTTGCTCTTTCCTGATGGTGGTTGGATGGTAGATCGCATATTGGTAAGATAACCTCTACAATGTCCTTGACCTAATATATGTGTATGTCTTAATTTTAGTTATTTCATGTCAGTGATTTTATTTGTTAATTTTACTGACGAATATAGGCTATTTCTCCTTATCAAAAGTGTCTATTTTTCCCAAAAAATCACCAGTTTTCCAAACTCTTTGTTCATTTCGCGCAAGTATATTTCTTTTCATAAAGTCATGTTTTTGTGTAATTAACCTTCTATAAAAGAATCTTTGCTCTTACATCACCTTATATATATAACAAACACCAGCAACATATTACCTGGTACTTGTGCCAGCCGTGCGTTCGGTTACGACTAACACTCGCACGAGTTAAGAAACTGTGCACGCATTTTGCAACCGAACGCTCTGTTTGCCAAAAAGTATGCGCCCTTTTGGCAAACAGCGTTCGGTTGCAAAATGCGTGCACAGTTTCTTAACTCGTGTGAGTGTTAGCCTTAACCGAACGCACGGCAGATTCAGTGTTTGTGCAATTCAATCTTTAACCTTGCCCCAAGTGAATTTGAGTTGTGTGTCCTCTCTGACAATTTGTCCGAAGATATTCAAGATAACACATCTAAAATCATTTGTCATCTTCTAATTTAAAGGGGGGAGGTGGGGAGTTGTCAATTGCTTTCGGAAGATCGGGTAAGTAGGTTGGGAACTAGGAGCTTTGGTTAGGTCGACTGACAGCTGCACATGACTGTAACACGGGTGAAAAATATGCAATCATTGTTTTTTATGCAACCACAGGATGATGCTGACGACAATGCAATGGAAGATCAAGATGGCATTGATACCAAGAGAACACAGCAGTTGGAACGATTACGTGGTCTTGTGTTACCTGGATTAGTTTTCTTACTGCATACTGTTTTACATACGAGTGAACAGTACCAGGAATGTACTAGACTTGCTGATATGCTGGTGTCAGAGCAAAATAATCTGTATCCGGTAAGAATTTGCAGGGCACTGCATTGCTTTTTGGTATTAAAATCTCTACTGGCTAGGAGAAAATTTGAGCCAAACTTTCTTGTTACATAAAGTTTTAATTTTTCAATTAATCAACTTTATCACAAATATCTACAGTAGTATTTTCTGACAAATGTCTTAATATGTATGAGGATTTGTGCATAACCCACAACTAGTCATGTAAGGAGGGAAATTTTGAATGGTAATTGGAGAAAATATGAATAGGCCAACCTGCTAATATTAGCAGTCACTTTTATATAATGTGACCTCGTTTGTAATGGCCAGTTTTAGGTCTGACCACACAGATTTCATGTTAATTTACTCTGTAGATAACGTGACCCTGTCTAACGCAGCAGCCACATATTTCTAGACCAAACCACACTTTATTACGGTCAGCATTGGTAAATTAAGAATGGATTTGCAATATTTTTGTTTGTAAAATGCTTATTTGTCGAAGCTTTCGTATAAAGCTTTGATCTAGTGTATATCAACAGTATATAAAATCATTGACAATTGAATAAAAGAATAGAAAAATATGACTTTCATGATTTTAACTGATGTTTATCCCAGTGATGCTATACAAAGACTGGTTTTGCATACCCAAATTGTTCTCCAACATCACTTTTTGGTGTCCCTCTAAACACATACTAGCAGCCATTGTGTTCCTTTTTGGCAATTGTTTGGCACAACCATACTAACATTGATTTGCTATTTGCACATCAGTGTTGTATAAACCAATGAAATCTTACGTTAACCACTAAACCAACTTCTCTTCAACCGAACAATGTTTGTAACCTTGACTCTAATTGGTTAACCTTTCGATAAAGGGTATGTTACCAAACAGAATTTCGGTAAATTTACCAAAATCCATTTTTGATCTTTGAGTGACCAGCAATTATAACATCTGTGCAATTTAGTATGTTGCTCAACAAATCTTAACCTTCAAATTGCGCGGACCATCTTTTTTCAAGATATTTCTTGTTTATGACTAAAAAATGCATGAAAGCGCACTGCACAAGATGGTGGCAATTGGAAAATAAATTATGCATAAACTCGGGTATTAACTAGCATTCAATAAACAAATGAGATATTTGTAATCTTATTGATGTTTCAAGGTTCGTATTAATACCAGATTGACTGTCAAATGTGTTCAAAATTGATTATCTAGATAATTTATAACTATGAATATTATACTTAAAGAGTTATTTGATCGATAAAATTTGTTTGTATTGCAGGTGTTCAGACAAGAGGAGCTACAACGACTTCTCCATCTATTGAGAGAATCATCTCTTAAATTGTTAGATATGGGAAGGGGACCACTCGGATATGAACGCAAGTGATTCACAGTGTATTTAGTGGTCAACTGGTCATGTCTCGTAACTTGGTAGATCATACCAGGCGCCTTTGGGATACGAACACATGGGATTCCGGATGTGTACGGAATATATGCCTTGTCAGGGCTTGGCATTCCTTTACTGTAATACATGCATCATCAAAGTGTAAAACTTGGAACTGATAAATCAGATTCTGGTAATCCAAAGTTTTGGATATTAATTCATTGGTTACTATCCTTTCTGCATATTTATAAGATGCATGCAAATTTATTTTGAACACTGGCAGCAATGTTGGATTTTGTGTAATTATTTTTTTTTTAATTCGAGAAGAGTATCTTTTCAAAATATCAACTTCTGATTGGCTTGAATATAAATATATACAGACAGGCGAGATTATGTTTGTAGGGAAATTAAGTAAGTTCTTGTACCACAAAAAGTGATTTGAGTTATGAAAGTGCAATTGATATGTGAATCTTATTGTTAATAAAGCATTCTGATTGGTTCTTGTCTTGTTGTTCTGGGATATTTGTAAGGTATTATACGCCCATTCTAAGAACTGGACGTACTATAGTTTCACTTGCTTCCTTGATGTTGGATTTTAAATAAATGTGATGGTAAACAACAAATAATGCTGGGTGCAGGGAACCACCTTGGGCACAAAGACTCTTTCATTAATTCTATGGCCAGGCACCAAACCAACACAGTCTTCAATCAAGTATTTACTCCAGGCACCAAACAAAACAAAGTTGCTGGGTACCACCAAATATTTATGACACTTAAGTGTGAGTAAGTGTTACTGATCATGAACTACTTATGGTAAATATCGAAGAGAGAAGTGAAACAGGTATATCTGCTTCTTAATTCACAACTGTCGCCCCATCACTAGTATATGATATATTCTTGGAGTTGATAACTTTGCAAATGTGTCAGCTGGAGACCAATCAAATTATAAAAAATAATCATGGCTGACAAAACGAGATGTTCTACATATTTCAGCTGGCAAAAGAGTTTGTCAATCAAGCAAGAAGATGTTTAGTTAGAATAAATATTTTTACACTAAATGAAAGGGAGGAAATTGAAGAATATTGTCTAAACTGCTAAAATATTTAGTATTAAGATAAAGGGTTTAAATTTACGTATGCAAATAATTTCCCTCTATAATCTATTGATCAAAACTGGTCGAGTTGGTAACTTGATTTTCGAGTCATTTTAAAGGGAGACAATCTTCTGCGATAAGCCAGCTAAAAGGCACAGAAAGCTGTGTATGGATGATGCATGATGGATCCAATACTAGCAGCAGATGGGGGAAAACAATGTTTTTTCCTACATCTTAACAATAGGATACAAAACAAGGTGATACTGAATCATTTTCTGTTATAATACCAGCAATCCTTTTCACTGCATCGCATTCAATATCTTGTATACAGTGCATTTGTGAAACAAAATTATCATATATCCATTAATTCCAAAGTTTGAATTTGTTGAGGCATATATACTTATTTAGTATATGCCAATTACACGTGCACACTGACGTAAAAAAGAAACTGTTTCACGTTTAAAGACTGGGTCAAAACTGACATTGGCAAATTGTAATTTTCTTGATTTGTTTAATGTCAATGTGTTTGAATTTATGTAATTTGGTCAATACTGATTGTGTCCACTTCTCTTATGAATCAACGCAACAATTTTCGAATGAACGTAATCATGTCTAGTGACGTACTTTGGAATGGCATTCCTTACTTGAACAGGGGCAGCTGTGAGGTCACAAATGTTGTCAGTAACATGATTTGTCTTCCACTCCGTCCAAGAAAGACCCTTATGTGCTCGATGTGGTACATGTCCAGTGAGCAAGCCGGCTATTGTAACACGCTGAGGTTATGCCTGACAAGGTACTTTTGCTGCCCCCCCCCCCCCCCCCACCAAATTTCATATAGTGATTTACAGCCTTGTGACTGTAAACATACCGGGGGCTTAAATTGATTCAACAGCTGGCGAACCTCGCACTTCTTCGCTATATGGTCAATGAATTCCAACAAATAAACATATATTTACTAAGCAGTGGCATATTAACTAATCCATAAAAGCTACCAAACATTACGTACACAATGAAATACACACGTTAAATATATATGTATACCAACTAAGCAACTCCAGTCAGTACTGCTCTTGGTAACTAAATTATTCATATCCGAATGCGTAAAATCGGTTGTAACAAAATCTAACGAAATAAATAGCCTTAAATAGAGGCAGAATAAAACACCGTAATCAATTATATGCGCCGGCGATGCACTGCAGTGGTCAACTCAAGAGATGGTCATACCCGTTTTTTGTTTTTAACCCCTACCTCACTTGGTCAAAATTTTCCCCATTTTCTGTTAACCTTTGGCGATCATTTTTGTACCAAACGGTGCATCATGGAACACTCTTTAAACGCATATATAACAATGATTCCCCCTACTTGTTTTTTTTAACTAGCTATGTTCAAGCAAACTTAGCGGAAGTTTCTTATTTTGTTTAGTATAAAATTAATATAATGAAGCAACTGATCTCTATACTAAGGAATGATTAAGTTGTGTTACGAGACAGTCGTATAGATAAATATTTGTCACACACGGACAACAGAGGAAAGTATAACATGAAACAGTAAATCATCAGAATTGATGTTCAGTACTGCACACTTCCAACAGGATTGTGTAATATTAAAGATACTCCATAGAACAAATTATGTTAGTGCCTGCGCCGAAGTTAAAGCCGACAAAGTCCCGAACACATTGCGAAAATAGTTGATATATTTAAAATCTTACAGAAAGCAGTTTTCATTATGTCAGGATTATAACTCTTTCTTATAAACCGTTTTATCAGTTTAACAAACAACTTATCAAAGTTACAACAGTTATGAATTTTCCGAATTTTACATATCACGTATATACATATAATATTACTGTGTTGAGAAATGTATACCCCATAAGAAGGTGACTGCGGAATATCTCCGTCTAGTGATGGAAAGTTTATAAAATCGAAGTCATAATTATCACCTTTATCGTATTTTTTGTTGTAATAATTTCGTTTTCTGTGGAAACATCTAAGTCAAGAAACGAGGCACGTGTCCAATGCGTTGACTTTCAAAATTTGCATAAACATGTAGAAGGAAAATTCATTGTCAGTATTCAAAATTGCATCGAAATAACGTGAGATATTTTTGAAAGCGTCTTTTATATCAATTTGAGTTTCTTTGTATTTATAAGGGTTCACAATCATAATCGGGAAACGATTTTTTGTAGTCAGTCGAAAATATCAACAATAAAATGTTGATTTTAATATCGACAGCTCTACAGATAATAGTATTATAAAAGTGATATATAATCCCGAGCGATCCTTAATAAATTAATGTAATGGGGGTCAATGTGGGACATGGAGTTCAATCCCGTTAAATGTCAGGCTCGGAGTATAGAAATAAACAAAAAATCACTTTTAATTATAAGCTCAATGGTCCAATCTTAGAAACTAGATACAAAATAATATCTTATATCTTATTTTAAATGAGTTATCTTGGAACGCTCATATGAATAATATTAACTCCTGTTAACACAAATAAATCACTTGCCTTCATCGGATCCACAGAAACATTCAAATTAACAATACACATGTTCGTCTGTTAGAATACAAGACCATAGTAAGACCACAGATCGAATACGCTTCATCAGTTTGGGGCCAACATACTCAAGAAAACGTCAACAAAATATAATTTAAGATTCAACACAGAGCAGTTCGGTGGGTAAGTAACAATCACTCTCCATATGAATTGATAGTGTGACCCGCATGCAGCGTGAGCTTTGCTGACATAATTAAGAGGCTAGAAGAAACAATTATTGTAAACTTATTATGTTTTAAAAAATAGTTCACCAGTTGGTGGCATTCCAATACCATCATCTCTTGAGCAGCCCACTAGAATGACCCGTCATATGCATCATTTCACTTACATACCCGTACATGTATAGATGTCGTATTACTTCAAATATCCCCACCCCCGAGGTCAGTGGTGTTTTGGAAGTACCTTTCTTTCACATCCGTAACTAGACCAAATTTAGTGGGGTTCAAGCAACCGTTGTGCTGCCCCCCTCCATCCCTTAAACCACTCAATTGTATTTTTACTTTTATAATTCACCTTTGTTTAACTCTATCATATTGTTATCCTCTCTACTATCTCACTGTACAGTCTTCTATCACAGTTTTATCATTTTCTTCTGCACTGACGCGCACCGGTCATTACCACGGACATATAAACCACGGACAAATAAACCATACATGTCCGTGTCATTACTACCCTTGTATGGAGTCAAGACGATAAATCAATGACGGATTATTCACCACACCCGTACTTGGTTGGCCTTTAGCATTATCTCAGACGCGCATGCGCAGACGCGCGGTATTTGAAATAAACAGTCCCGAAAAACTTAACCAAAACAGAAACAGAGCCACTGACAATCTAGATCAAGGTGATGACAGTTAGTTGTAATGCACTTTTTATATTATTTAAAATGTAATTTAATCACAGGATATGTTCCAATCACTATTTTATCCATTCAAGGAAGCTACAGAAGGAATATGTGGGAGGTGAAAACGTACTCGAACAAAAACGAACCATCAACTTGGCTCAAGTTATAGTTACTGTACTCAAATCGAACCCAAGTTTGGGTTGAAATCAGTACTTTTTCCGCCACATTTTGGTGAAATATCCTGATCCACATTTTTGGGAAATTTGATGTTCAGTGCAAACTGCCAGTACAGTACCGACACCTGGTGATAACGACAAACTGCTGCGTGCCACATTTCTAGTCGGTCCTGGCTAATCTGCTATATAATCTATATATAACACAAACCTCGAGTCTCGACATCCGACACTTATTGGCAGTCCTGCTAGCATACAATACATGTAATTGGCACCTCTTCTACTACACTTAAAAGTGCCGCAGATGATTGCCTTACCCGAGAGCGTCTAGCGATTTGGGTAAATGTTTACCGGTGATTATCAAGTAAAATTTGGTGTCATGTTCATCGTTTTGAATGCAATTTATACATTTGAAAATTAATCACCGATTGTTTTAATGCATTCGTACAAGTTTTGTTTTATTAGTATACAATTACAAACATAAAAGGAAAACTATTGATCTTCGTTGCTCTGTTTCTTTATGATAAATAGGGTCTGGAATTGTGTTCAATATCACAATAAAATATTAAAATCATAAACTGTTCTGTTATTCAAACGTTGTTTCCACACATATTGCAAAATGGCTACACCAAGAAAAAGACATTTTAGTGATAATGATGTGTATCACCTTAGACTAGAGGAGTGGAAAGATTCTCAGTTTAGAACAGAAAGTGTGCTGTTTCATTATAAGTGATGTTACTAACCATTTCCCAACTTTACTGAATAAAGTTTTACCTCTGTGAGGTATCACATCGACAAGTATTTGCTTTGGTATTCAATAAACGTTCATTTCAACTTCATCTTGCCAAAACTACTGAAAACCTATTTATCCGACAACCTGCTATATCCAACATTTTTACCCGGGACCACCTGATGTCTGATACGACAGTTTACACTGTATATACTTTAGAGGACGTTAAAAATGCATGTTTCATAAATCTACATGCTGTGGTGATCATGGCGTGATGTGGGGTTAGACAGTTTCATAGAAGGGGTTGTGGTCACATCATGTGCACTTTTCTCTTTATTATATATTTTAATTGTTTGCATGCAGATTGTTTTTTGGTAGGAATTGCGATGCTTCATGCAGGTAATCTTACTCTTAGACTAGTCTAGAATTTACAGGGTTACTGTTAGTGTAATGTGATTAATCTCCAAGGGGTTTTGCCAGTCCTTTATAGCTTATCAGGCCCGACATGCTTTCAAAGAATCAAACAGTAGGGCTACTCACACAACAGTGTTTATTGCCGAGATAATGTCTTTTAGAATAAAGACTGGTTAATAGAACAAATAAAATGCAATTTGCATCCTGTAGGTGGAAGTTTTCTGTAATGTGACTGAATTCCATTTTTTTCAACCTCAGCTTGGGTTTTTTCCAATGCATTAGTTCGAGGAAAAATCGTTTATGGCAGTTCCTGATAGAACAAGACAGACTGAGATGGGAACTAGGCTATGCCTAACTTTTTCCTTTAGTACACATGTATGCACCAAATGCTAAATTAAGATCATCACATACGAATGCACAGTGCTACAAATTGGAGGCGTTATTGTAGACAAAATGAAGTTTTTTACCCCCAGAGTTAAACGCCATATATAAGGAGATTGAACAACAACCCATAAACTAATGGCAGTGGCTGTCAGATCCATTTGAATGGCTGAAGAAAATTGAGATTTGTGCTGTCATGTCTTGTACTTTCTGTTTTGGTCGACTCAAAACCACTCTGGAAATGTATTAAACAGGGTTTCCCTCAGCTTTTTCAGCTACCCAGTGTTTGACAAATTGGGGGTCCTTAGTAAATTATAGGGACCCGGATATGCAGAAAGTTTATTTTAGGGATCCCAGGGATGCACGATAAGTCGAAAATGGATGTCCCTAGAAAGAAAAGGGAGTCAGAGACTCGAGATTTCTGCGTCAGGAATTGTCACTAATCAGTACTTATTTTATTCCAACAAAAATAATGCCAAGGTGTTTTTCTGCTAGTAATAATTTTATACATGTTTTGTCTATGCATACACAGTACATTTAAAACATTATGACTATGAGCAGAAAATGCTAATGTTTTACTAGGACTTTGTAAATAAATTGTTGACATTTTATATAATCAGACTAACAATGGCAGATGATTTGATGGACTTCGGAGAGTCTGCATCAGACGAGAAGTTTGTGGATGATCAAGATGAAAATTATGGTATACCATGCGCTCCAGGACTTGTCCATTCACCAGTGATTGTCAACTCAATTCTCAAACAATCTACAAAAGATAACCTTATACAGTTATACACACCGATACAGAAACCAGAGAAGGGGAGATTAAAGGTATTTGACATTTGATAAAAATTATTGTTCTGACACTTGTATAAGAATTTACTGCGGTTTACTTTTAGTTATTTCACTTGTCAGTATTTACATTGTACTAATTAAAAATCTTCATAATATATGCCAGTGTTTCTTTTCACTTCTAGGGGAATGGTGGCGGGGCCCTTAAATAGGGGAAAATAGCGTTGAAAGGGGAAAATAGGATGAAAATAATGTGCATCTAAAGTATACATTTCTATGTCTAGTATATTCACTACACTTCTTTGTTGCAGTGATGTAAAGTAAAACATGTAAATATGCTAACAGATTGGTTAGTTTCATTACAGGTCAATGTTTCTATCTTTCTGACTAAAAATATCAACAAACTGGCAACATATCTCCAATTGACCTTTCTGCAGATATTGATTGACAGCTCGCGTTAGCCAATCGCGTTGCAGTATTCGCGCACACCTCCGGCATTGTTTTATCGACGCCATTTTGTTAGACAAGCGCTACAGTTGTCAACAAATTTGTCTAAGAGTGATAGTATGCTGGAAAGCAAATTACAGGGTGTTTATTATTGATCTAAGACAATGGTGAAAAGGTGTAGCTTCGGGCTGTGTGATAGTGACAATAGATGTCCAGACTGATAGTTGGCGTGAAATTCTTACCTTTTCAACAACAACAACAACCAAAACCTAAGACAAATGCATGCGGTGGATTAAGTTGTTCGGCAGACCGCATCACGAGTTAAATCCGTCTAAAATTAATGCAAACAGATATGCCCCATTGATAAAAATATAACTTTTTGTTTGGTATTTGGTATTTTTACCTTTAAATATCAGTTTGACCGGGAGGGGACACACATTACAAGTTAATGCTTTAAACATGAAGAAACACAAATTTACAACTTAAAATGTATTTTTTTCACATAATTATCCAAAAAATAACATAATCTTATACAATTTATACTATTTAGCTAAAATGTTGCTATATTGTTTTATTCCAACCAATCATTTGGAAGTGGTCCACATTTTTTCTCTCGGAAATATCGCTTTCTCGTATTCTAGTTTTAATCAGTTGCAATTTATAAATGTGAAAATATATCAAATTAACTATATTACTGAATACATCTGCATTTTGAGGGAACATAATATTATTTTTCTAAACTAAAATGATTGACTTATGTCAGCATTCAAGCAAGTATTTGGATTTTTTTTTGCTTAGAACGGACATTACTTTATAAATTTGTAATAAGCCTGAGTTTGTATAACTAAACATGACCAGAATCAATTATAAAATCAATAATTATTGCGATTAAAAAAATGAAACTGAAACATATATACATGGAGAAAAATATCATAGTTTTTGTAATAATTGATATTGATGAAAAATCTAAATTCAGGTGATATACCGGTCTTGTTTACTGACTGTCGAGTATTTCTTTCGAAAGTAACTTATATGTCAGAAAAGTTCTTATTTCTACATTACATGTATTTCAATTGCATTGGGGGTTTACAATTTATTTAAGTATAGAAATTAGTAATATATCTGGTTTAAACTCCTAAATATCACTCCTACGAGTATGTTGATTTCGTTAAATAAATAAACCTATCTTCTAACATTCAACACAAGTCTGAACATTTAATTTTTATAAATGGTCATTAAGTTAAAGGCTATAAAATAATTTAATTTCTCAACGTTGCTGTATATATGTGTCGGATGGTGACAGCAAAAACTGATTGGATGCATATTGGACTCCCACTGGGTCAGACTGTGAAATGCTGATTACGGGGCTGGATAAGATTTACATCTAGGTAGCGCTAGTGCACACACGCGACATTATTGTTTATTGCATAACATTATATAATTTGTCCAACCCATGTGCAGGCCTTGTGTCTGCATGTTTCTATTTTATCATAGTATCTTTAAAGTATGATTTTTGGAATTTGTAGAAATATATGTTGCAGGATTTGAAGATTTGAGAAATAATCCTGATATTCTAATGTCCATCCCTTTTTGTAATGTCCATCTCCACACAAAATAAAGGTGGTTTATGTACACAAACATATAGCTTTACCTAAACTTGATGACTAAAATGACTTTCATTCACACTAAATAACATCATACATAAGGGGACGGACATAACAGATAACGTTTCATGTTTTTGTGGGTAAATACTTCCCCTGTAAACCCGCAATAAACTGCAAACATGGACTTACATGGAATAATAATGATCTCATGTAAATGTATTGCATAATAATTGGTTCGAAATGTGTTTTATATAAAGGACATTCTAATATAAAATGAAATTCGTCTTCTAAAACATTACATAGTTGACATTTTCTTTCTGATCGTGGTATAGCATTAAGGTTTATTCCATCTTCCCGTTTCAATTTCCAGTCAATGGCTTGAAACTCTTAATCTAGTCAAAGGCTGAAAGCAAATCTAATTATTAAGAAATATCATATAATGAGGAAAAATCCGATGGAATACTATCTACATCAGCCCGTTATTAGTCGGCGCTCGCGAGTCACAGATGTTGATTCTTTATTAAGTCTAGCATGTAGTGAGGTAAACATAGACTGACAATACGGTATAATTAACATACTGTATGTAACTCTTGTGTTGAATCAATGATAACACAGAATTAAATAATTGTCGTTGATGGTGCCAGGTTGACTATTGGTGAAATCTTGACTCACACAGAATTAAATAATTGTCGCTGATGGCGCCAGGTTGACTATTATATTTTTATGATATTTTAATTACAGCTACCAAATTGCAAAGTTATGCATGAATTCATTGATTCTTTTACCAACATTACTAACATTTTTGCATAGCACGATCACTAAACCTGTGCTTTGGTCACAGCGCTCTTCTTTACATAAAACAAATAGCGATCTACTTTAATACCTGATCCCTAAGTTAGGCTATATCTTTGACAGTATCAAATATAGTCGGCGCCCTCCCGGGGGCAAATACGATAAAAATAATAACTCCTCCTTCAACTAATTATCGAAATTGTTGTTCTTTGTACGACGCCATATTGGACATGGCTTGTCTAACGTGGTTACAGCGAGAACATGTTACTAAGGGGGGCGTGGCTACGAAGCGTCTGCAGAAAGGTCAATTTAAAAAAAAAGCTGTAGGTGGGGAATTTTAACTGAGAAAATGGGGGAAAAACATACTTTTGAGTGAGGGGAATGGGTCCGAATTTCGGCCCCAAAAAGGCCCCAAAAAAACACTGTATGCATAGTTGCCCATAACTGCAAGGCTGTTCATGTGTTCTTGAAAGTGATTTAATTTGTATGTTTTAATACATTGCCATGAAGTGGTATATTTTGTGCAGAAATAAAGCTAAATTTAACCATACCTACAATTCAATTTCACTAGACCATTTGTGAGATGCAAATTGCCACAGTTTCAGTTATTGCTCAAGAGAAGTTAAATTGGTGGAAACATTTTAGTTTGCTAAAATTGATAATCTTATCTTAGTGAGTCTGTTGCTTCAAGAGATGGTCATTCTGGAGAGGTTACACTGATCTCTTATTAGCAGTCATTTTGCCCATTGTTGTAGACCCGTATATTGTGACAATGGCGCTCTTGTTTGCTCTCAACGGTACTTGTTCATACAGTGATTTCTTACAATTTGCTTAAGTTACCTATTAATGAGTTATACTTGTTTCAGGTACATTTTGGGGCAGACAGTCTTCTACAAACACCAAATGTAAAAACTGGGAAAAGGAAAACAGGAGATGCGAGAGGTATTAAGAATTGTTTATATACATGGATCATAATATGTTATTATTTAGCTGAAAATCCAATTTTCATTTGAACTACTTCTGTGTTTGATGATATTAATTTATTCATGTTTGGAGTTGTTGTAATTGAGCAAATGTTAACCACACGTTTGTTGTGTCTACAGTATTTTGCTAGATTAGCAATAGTATCAGTGTAAACAATTTAAGAAATGGCACTCCAAACATTTATAAGCCCCGCTAAAGTCATGTCCCCACCACTCCTGTTTAAGAAGTTAGAATGCCTGTACTGTTTTTGATACGCCCGTTTTATGGGAACACCCGTGGCGGGCAGCGTCCACATGTTGTCCGCTCTCTAAGTCAAAGAGTTTTCATCCGATCTTTACCAAACTTGGTGAAAATGTTTGTGGGCATAATTTCTCGGCCAAGTTCGATAACCAGCCACATCGTCCTTGGCACTTCGGAATTATGGCCCTTGAATTATCCAAAATTGGCCAAATTAGCATTGTCCGCTCTCTAAGTCAAAGAGTTTTCATCCAGTCTTTACCAAACTTAATGAAAATGTTTGTGGGCATAATATCTCGGCCAAGTTCGATAACCAACCATATCGCTCAAGTCATTCTGGAGTTATCACCCTTTGATTTTTGAAATTACCTAAAATTTGTCTTGTTTTAACACTGAGCTCTGACTTATGACGGGCGTATTTTGTGACAGTTTGTCACTCTTGTTATAGAATGGAACTCACGAGCAAATCATGTTTTTAAGCATAATGCTTTCATCAAGATTAATCTTAATTTGTTTGGTACATGTATACATAACACAATTTTAACACAGTACTGTATTAATGTGGTTCAATTGTGGAACAACTTATTGTTTGATATAATTATATTCTTGTAATGCAGTAAAAATTAGGGTTACACCATTTTATTTCTGTGTTATGTTTTCTCTCTCACAGGTATTAAATTCACTGACATAGCTGAGAGCCCTACTAAAAAAGATCCGAGGAATACTGAAGAGTCTGCTGAAAGCATTACATGTGTTAATGCGATTGTGAATGAAATTCTTGATAACATTCCTGTTCAAAGGTATGTTACACTGAAAACCTTCTCTATGACTAAACGGGATTTTCAAACCACCCAATTTGCATTTCACATCACAGAAAACATTTCTTTTAGTTCGATATTGACACACTTCTTTACTTGTATATTGGGCACAATTCTTTACTTGTATATTGGGCATTGAGACGAGGCTCGTATGTTCTGTGAACTTTGCTCCATTGATAAGCCGAATCACACCCCTACTGTATCTCCATGCAAACGCCGAATCACGCCTCTGACGGATCTCCATGCAAACGCCAAATAACGCCCCTACTGTATCTCCATGCAAACGCCAAATAACGCCCCTACTGTATCTCCATGCAAACGCCAAATAATGCCCCTACTGTATCTCCATGCAAACGCCAAATAACGCCCCTACTGTATCTCCATGCAAACGCCAAATATCGCCCCTACTGTATCTCCATGCAAACGCCAAATAACGCCCCTACTGTATCTCCATGCAAACGCCAAATAACGCCCCTACTGTATCTCCATGCAAACGCCAAATAACGCCCCTACTGTATCTCCATGCAAACGCCAAATAACGCCCCTACTGTATCTCCATGCAAACGCCAAATAACGCCCCTACTGTATCTCCATGCAAACGCCAAATAACGCCCCTACTGTATCTCCAAGCAAACGCCAAATAATGCCCCTACTGAATCTCCATTGTTAACCCTGTTACTCCATAGATACGCCTCTAACGGATCTCCATGCAAACATATCAATTATCAGGATACAGTAGGTGAATGGGTTAGAGGTCTATGGAGTAAAAAGTTAATTCAAAATCTAGCAAATTGTTAAGGATTTTCTAATTTATCCTTGTGCTAGCCTAGGTGTCTTTTATTACGCGTTCATCAAAAAACTATTTTCATACTTTAGTTAGGAAGCATCTTATTCAATAGCTTTAATATGCCTGGAGTTGTTCAGTGAAGCAAATTGTCTTCGAAGAAAGTGGGAGACTAATTTCTTAAACAATATTCCATAGCCAGGATTTCAGTTCTGAACCAATATGTGAAAATGTTTTTACATACATTACATTAGGGCTGTCGTCAATATCAACAATTTATTTTCTGTTAATTAATATTCTTTACACACTAACACATACTGATATTATCGCAGGAAAATACAGGAGAAGGGGTACAGTCTAAAATTTGCCAAAATATCGTAATAACGCTTAGTAGTTGGCTGGTGGATATTGCATTCCAAATGTTGGCAATATAATACTGTAAAGTTAAAAATTAATTATGTAATCATCAAAATACAAGTTGAATATTAAATTATGTTGAGCATACAAACATAAACATATGTCACGAGTTAATAGTCTATTACAGGAATTTAAAAATATAAACAATATATCATCAATATTTGTCATTCGATATTGAATCTTTTCCTAAAATCTTGAATCAATGACAACCCTACATTAAGTACATATTTACATAACGGTATTGTGCAGCTTTAAAGTGTTTATTGAATCGCTACATACAGAACAAAGTTTAAACCTCATATATATGTTGTTTCAGTGAAGAAAGCAAGGGAGACAACTCTCAGACTGAGAATGGAGATGGTAAACAAGTGAAAGAAATAGCTACACCCAGTAATGCAGATGAAAGTGCTATGGATATAAGTGTTTGCGATGCACCAGTGAGTAAATATATAATAATATCTACCATATTGTTAAAATGGATACTGATTAAGTAAATCGTGCTGTATTTATCTACAATCACATAGTGAATGAGGACTGCTACCTATCTGATACATCATTGCTCCTTCTTTGTAGGTGGTGTTTTTGGGGTCATTTAGATAATTATGTGTACATATCGCAATATTTTATTTTTTCAGTTTAGTTATTTTTACTTTTTCCTGCACAAATGTAGGGAATTTGGTTCTTTATAGAATAGTCACTGCTATACAAAACTGCCGAAAAAGCTATGCATTGAAGTAAATATTCGAGTACAGAAATGGTCTTTTTCAATTATTTTTATGCTATATCTGTATCAGTAATTTTAATGTTAACTTTTCAGCCATCCAATGTGAGTGAAGATCCTGATTATGACCGGACAGATGACATACTGAAGCAAGCAGAATTACTACTGAAATCACTGCGTGGTGATGATACTGAGGAGGTGACAGCAGAACCTACTGAAACTAAAACAGAAAAGGATGTTTTGTGCAAAACAGAAGTGTCTAATGTAGAAAGGACAGTGGAGGGAAATGATGCAAAGCCTGCTGGTGTGGAAGGCACTCAAGACAATGTGGATGGGCAGGTACTAGGAGCTATCACATTAAATAAAGAGGGGCAAGATGTATTGGGTGTCAGTGAAAATGTCGAAGAAGCCATGGATGATGAAGAAGCAATGGAGGTAGATGATGAAATTGTTTTTAACTTGCCCAAAGGTATAAACAATGCTGATATCAATTATCAAGGTGATGAAAATAATCAAAAGCTCCAGATAGATGAGATGCCTTTGAAAAATGTAAAGAACTATCAACCAACAGTGACTTCTGAGGAAAAAGAGAAATCTGAGTCCAATACTTCAAATGTTGTTAAATGTGAAAAATCACATGTAACCAATGCAGAGCATGAAGAGGATCTGTTGTCATCCAGTTTGAATGGATTGGTTCCTTCAGAAATACCTGACTTTGAAACTGTAAAAGATGTTGATGAGGAGAAGAAAAATGTTGATGAACAGTTAGCTAAAGAAACAAATGCGCTTGAAAGTAGTGACACAACTGAAAAACATGTTGAAGTAAACACTGGTGAAACCTTTCCAATAACACAGGAGAATACATCCAATCAAAAGGGAAGCTCAAAAACTGGTGAAGTCTCATCCGATGAAGAATTCATGTCTGCTGATGAGGATATGGAAGTAGATGAGATTAAAACTCCTTTAAAATCGGTCACAGGTGTGTCTAATGTTGAACAAAATGTGGAAAACAAGGAAGATTCACCTGAGAGAATTCCTCCTAAAGTTGGCTATAATTTAAATTTTGATGACTTAGAGGCCATAGACGCATTTTCTACTAAGAAGAGTATTATGAACAGCCCTGATATTGCAAAGCTGAATAAGAAGTCTGCTCCTACTGTTGATAAGACAGGGGAGGAGGCTGCATCAAAGACAGTCACTAGCAGTGAAGATCAGTCTAAAGTCCCATTTGTTAATGAAACAAATGAAGTTAAAGTTAATGATAATACAGAGGTGCCAGTTGTAGCTGTTACTGAGGACACTGAAGACTCTCTACCTATAGCTGTGACAACACTAGATAAAGAAGATGCACCTGAGGAAATGCCAAAATCTCCAGCCATTCCAATTTCTAGGGGTGTGTATAATCTTGATGATTTGGATCTGGAGTATCCAAAACCTTGCAATACTCCAAAAGCAGATATATTACTGTCTCCAAATGCTGCAGCTGTTGACAAGGTTTGTCAGGACAAAAATGCTGGTAATATTTTCGATGAAAAACTAGAGTGTCTACTTGATGATGAAGTAATGGATAATACTAATGCTGATATGCCATTGAAAGGTATCAGTCTAGACTTTACTGCTTATACTGAAGCTGATATGGAAAGTATTGATCCTTTTAAACCGAAGCAACAGATTTGCAATACACCTGATAAAATTAAACAAGCTGAAAGTGACTTAGGAAATAAAGAGAGTGAAATTTCTTGTAAATCTAACAATAAGGATAATTCTTCAGATGTTGCTGAAAAACTAGAGGAGGAGGTTGCATCAAAGATAGTCACTAGCAGTGAAGATCAGTCTAAAGTCCCATGTGTTAATGAAACAAATGAAGTTAAAGTTAATGATAATACAGAGGTGCCAGTTGTAGTTGTTACTGAGGACACTGAAGACTCTCTACCTATAGCTGTGGCAACGCTAGATAAAGAAGATGCACCTGAGGAAATACCAAAATCTCCAGCAATTCCAATTTCTAGAGGTGTGTATAATCTTGATGATTTGGATCTAGGTGATATAGATCCCTTCAAATCTAACAAGCAGATGGCCAATTCTCCTTGTTCAAAAACTGCAAAGTCTGAACTTGAAGACCCTTTTAAATCAAAGAAGCAGATAATGAATTCACCAGTTGCTAAGACTGTGAGCAAAACTGATAATATTGACTCTCAACCTGTAAAGGAGCCTGAAGCAGCTGATAAATCAGTTACTGACATTAAAAAAGTTGTGAATGTTGGTCAAGAATCAAAAGATGAATTTGAACAATTGAATGTTAATGACCAAGTTCCATCTGAACAATTGAATGTTAATGATCAAGTACCATCTGAACAACTGAATGTTAATGATCAAGTACCAGTTAATGATAAATCTGATAGTATTCAGAGTAAGAATACATCATCTGAAAATTCAACAAAGGAGGTTCAAAGTAAGGATAGTGATAACAAAACTGAAAAGGAAGAAAAAATTACTGAAGAAGCAGTCGTAAAAGAAAAGGTTTTGAAGACAAACAGTGAACCAACTGGTTCCATCCCTGTAGACCCATTTGCTGATTTGAATCCATTTAAGTCGAATAAAAAAGTTGCTAACACACCAGAAAAAGTACAAGAAAAGCTAGATGAGATTGATGTCAATTTAGATGAAATAAACCCTTTTGCTACTAAAAGTATGGTTGGCAACTCTCCAGATATTAAAGACAATCCATTTGTAACTAAGTCATGTGTTGCAAACAGCCCAGTGAAGGATGAAAAGTCTTTGAAGGGCATTGAAGCAATTCAAAAAACACCGCCACAGGGATTTTCTATGTAAGTTGTAGAATTGGTGTCTAATAGTGACATTATCAGTGTTTATTTTCACGATTTTGAGAAAGGTACCATTTAGAAATATAGCCATTTTTTGCACATCTTACTTCGTTAAAATATGCCTTCTTCTGAGGGTATGATTTTTCTTAATAGTCCTGATACTAACCAGTGATATTTCATCATTTAGTAACCTTTATATGAGGTTCATACTTAAACTCATTCCAAATGTAGCGCTTAAAAGGTAGAGCTTTTGACTGCATATATCCAGTTACATCATAAATATTTGCAGACACTTGGCAACGTTCCAGTTTGCTTCACTGGCTTTAAGAAGGACGTTTAATGCTGTGACAGTTACACGATGATCAAAGTACCTTCAAATATTGCAGCTTCTTTAATGTTTGCCGCAAAGTTGAAACTGTCTGTTATATAGCAGGTGTTTGTATCAAATTTCATTGAGTTATATCAAAATGTTAAAGCAGCTTTTCCATACGTTTGTGACTGTAGCAATTTCTTAAAAATTCTGAATGAAATATAATTTTAGCCATTTAAATAACTTTCCTATACATTACAGAGGTATGGATGACAGTAATGATATATTTGAGGTACAAGGAGTCACAAGACGTGGTGAGGAAAATTTGGCACAGATGGATCAATTTGGTGACGTGGACGAAACACAGTTTGTGTCAGCATCTCAAGGTGAACATACAAATTTGTAAACTAGGAGGCTTAAAAATAAGATGTTCTATGTTCTACCCACAATAGTGTGAAGTTAGTAATGTTGGTTCTCATTTTAAAAGAATTGCTAAAAAAACTATTTTTCAGCTTTATTGGATGACAGATATATTGAGTACAGTGTATAATTGAATGTTTAAGGTTACTATTACTATGCTCTCATATTATACAGAGCTAGGCTGCTATGGTGGTGTATAAACTGTAGTTGTTAATGTATGTCTATTGCAGGCTTTCCAGCGGCCCTATAAGTATCCTCTGTTTTTTTTTAATTTTGCTAAAATTTCAAAAAAAAGTATAATAAAATCCTTAAAATGCCCAAACTTTTCACTGAAATTCCTAACTTTCGTGTTTCTTTTCAATTAAGTTAGAATTACTTCACTTGTTTATATATATATATCTAAATGGTTTCTAAAATATTTTTCTAGTTCTTTTGAAACTGGCTTTTCATACAGTTTACCAGTGGATTGTTGGCTTCAGCTTGGTACTGGCTGTGACACAGCCAAGGCCAGCTGAAGACTTATGAGCACTTGTATACATACTATGACTTCCTATATGTGTGAGACTGTGAGTTGATAATGTCTCAAATTTTCAAGGCTAAGTGTTCAGTGAAAACATCCTTAATATTTTAGAATGGAGTACCAAAATTCGTAATTTTAGCCCAAAAATTAGTTCAGCCCGGGCGAAAATTAACCCTATTTTGCTGGAATGGCTGCTTTTGTTATCTAGCCGTGTTTGGCATAACATATCTCTAATATTGTGACTTCCATGTTGCAGTATTCAATGATCCTGGTGTATGGGAAATGCTGGAGAATATTGGTACTACATCAAATACTGTAAGTAGGATTATTGCAACATATGACAAGCTAGAACTGCACATGCATGATTATGTTGGTTACAGAATCTGTTGTATTTTGAACTTTTTCTAGTTAGTTGCTAAAAGCAATGTTGGCTTTGTTGTGTATGTATGACCATCCTTAAAAAAGTGTTTGGAATTACGTGCTGCGACTCAATTAATTTTTTAGGTTCATTGATGAAATTGTTGTTTTTTTCGGTCTTATAGCCATTACAGTACGTAACCGCAAACAAACAATTTTTAACGGATGGCCTCACTGTAATTATCTGTCCCTGTAGGTAACTGTACAAGCATTTATGCATGCAGACTTACCACTGTCTGCAAATATGACACTTATACCGATCTTTCTCTGTGAGTGACTGTATCAGTACCATTGGTTCTCACTGTAATGTACAGGCATTTAAATCTGCATATCATTTACTCTTCAGGCTGAATCTGCTTTGTCAAGAATGTCTTTGTATGTAAAATTTGATCCATTGGTGGATGCAGCACCTATCAGTAAGTATCTGTGTATTCTCTGTATTGAAACCCTTGTATCTTTGTGTAATATTTGTTACTTACAAATATGTGTATATTTTCTATTTAGATCCTGAAAGTATAGGAGAATTTAGATTTTATGGCAAAATTTCATTTCGCCATTTATCTGTCTTAAAATGACGATCAGACTATTATGTGTGAGAAACAGTAGTATACAACTACATGTATTGACCCTTTAATTTTGGAGACTTTGTGTTGAAGGTATAGAGCCCCTGATCCGAATGTCTCCCTTTCCAATCCTGCCCTCGGTAGTTTGAACCGTGAATTTCATATAGATAATGTGCTGGTTATTGAATCGAGAAGCTGTCAATGAGAGTGGTTCACTTAACTTTTTGCTATAACGTGTTTCACAATCCATCAACTAAACTAAGTTTAAATTTACAACTAACCTTGCTCAGGGCTCTTGAAATTTTCTTTACATACAGTTGTCCCAGACTAGTGTACATGTTAATTTTGACGTGTCCGACATGGGAGGCTAGTTGTTCAAGCACAGAATAGGGTACAGACTAACAGGACTAAGTCCAACTCATCTGTTGGTAGCACGAATCAGCAATTAGACTTGTCAAGGATGTCGGGTGATTTATAGAGCCCTGTTTGCTATGATCTAAGGTTAAAGTATTCACCTGATGAAAATGGCTCATGGACCCATAAGCAGAGACTGTTGCCTGAGACAATGTTAAGGTTCATTGTTCCCTCCTTTGTTGTTTAGATTGTTTAGTACATGTGATTTATTGTTTGATTTCAGATCCAAGAAGAGTAAGCATAAGATTCTCACAACTTGAGAAAGTGAAAGAATAGTAAGTTGCATTTACAGTTGGATCTCGTTTATTTGACGACCTTATTTCCGAATACTCGGTATCATCCGAAGTAAATATCAGGTCCCAATGTATCATCTTACTGGCGCAAAGTGATTATGCTACTTGATAGGACAACAATTTTAAAAAAAAATGTTTGTTTGGCCTAACCCTACCTACCCATGAAAATGGACCCTACTCTAAAATAGTTGAGGGGTCTAAATGGCAAAAAGTGGCTCTTATGATTATCATACTAATTATACCCATGAAATGGCTTGTGAAATTTTTACTGAAATGGAAACACACTCGCAGCCATTTTGAAAATCTGGTCTGTGACATTGCCACATTTCTTGTATCTTATGTATTTAGCATCTCATTTTAAATCCAAATTTACATTTACAGTGGCGTTGATGACACACTTCTATTACTTGGCACACCGCCCAGTAAACGTAGACAGTCCGTGACGGCATCGCAAGCAAAGGTTACCCCATTCGGTTCCCGTACAACAACTGCACCTTCCACTTCACTGTTTGGCAAGGACGCGGAACCAGCGAATTCAGAACCAGGCGCTGTGGATCTGATATTTGCATACAGTCCAAAAGAAAAAGAACAGGTAACATTTTCCTTCTTACTTGGTTTGTTGATGCAGTTATAAATGGTTCCCACATTTAAAATATTTACCTCCCTTGTTCTGAATAATCAGTCAAATTGATAAAGGCACATTTCCTTAAAGTTTATTGGGAACATATAGAGGATCTTACATGAGTGCTTATTTGTTATTGTTTTTATGAAACGAGTCGACTGAAATAATATGATGCGAGGCTCTGCCGAGCGTTATATTCGTTTCAGTCGACGAGTTTCATAAAAACAATATCAAACAAGCACTCATTTAAGATTCTATTTATCACATAACACCATAAATATATTGTTTTCAATCTTTAAATAGACAGATCATTCTTCGTCCTCATATACACAGTGACCGAAGTTTACTCCGAAGTTCTAATGCATACTTCCACTGTAAAAAGTAGTCCCTATCAATAACCTTTTGATTTTATACAAAATTAGCAACAAGGCACTTATAACATTTCATTTATCGAGATTTATTCTCTTTCAACAATATTTTTAATAAATGCCGAAATTCAGAACGATTGTAAACAATATGCTGTCATTTAAAGTGACGTCACACTGGCTATTTATGTAACTAGTTACATATGATATTTATGTGACTGCTTTATGCCACTCATGGAGTGCAAGTTATGTGACAAAATGTTATTGATGATAAAATAAAATCAGATATATAACTTATTCATTTTGCTCATGTGGGCAGAGGACTCAGAAAGTTGAAGAAAGAGTGGTTGTCACATGCAAATTCTCCTGGTATATTCTCAATTATCACATATTTGGAAATTACTCCTATAATGTTCACCAGTTTTGCCTATCAAAATGGCTGATGATTAATAGGTTTTGAAGCCTGAAATTTGATTTTTCGAGGCTTGTTACAGATAATGTCCTAAATAAGTGGTTTGTCCTGTTTCTGTTTTGAAATTACTTAACTTTGTGATAGCTTCATGTTGAATTTGAGTTAACATTTATTTACTTATTAATCATTCCATATCACTGTTTACAGAAAGAAGAGAAGAGTGCCATTCATAAAGATGATATTGCCATGTGCCTGATGGAGGAAGCTGCCATGTCGGAAGAAAATGAAAACCTTTTCCAGGTAAGTACAGATGCGTAATAACACCCGTGCCCTTTTTTTGGCAAATTTGGGGCCAATATTGGGCCCCATTCCCCAAAGAAAAAAAAGTATATATCTTCCCAAACTTACAAAGAAAATTCCCCTTCCGTAAAATTATTTAAATTTTAGCCACATAAAAGCCCAAATCTGGTGATTCATGATGCAAATTTCCCCTATCAAAAGGACCCGTCATACTTCCCCAAAAAATGAAAAAGATGGCTGCACCCATGCATCATTTTCAATAATTCACTTGTGAAACAGCCATGTGACGTCCCAGTTGCAGCTGCCACTGCTTTTATTATCAAATAGTTAAATTTTACCAATAAAATGTTTATTTACAATTTATGATATAAATAAAATAAATCATCTGTGTTAATAAAGTTATTGAATGCGTTAAAATGGTTTACAGATACGATAACAGAGGTTTGTGTTTATCATTTTCAGAAATCTCGTTTGATAAATTCTGCAATTCATGGTCACTCTTGTAATATCCTGTATTTAATTGATGATACATCAGTTGTTGCATTTGACCATTGAATTGACCCTTGACCTCGGAATTTCCAAACAGCCGCATTTTGACCCTCAAGATGCTGGCTGAAGGGTAAATTTTTCTCTAAATTATAGGTAATTAGGCTATAAAATGGTAAAATTCGGTATTAAGAAATTATCAAAATGGCCCTTGAGATTCAGCACCTAGTGGAACCCCTGTTACATTGTTTGCCTTGATGTTATGTGTAGAGGAGATGCTGATGCTTTGAGGGACATATATTTACTATTACACTTATCGTATCTTCAGGAATTGAAGTACACAGATTCTGACTTGAAGAAAATTCGAATGGAAATGAAGTTGGCCTTACAAGGAACACTGATGAATAAAGAACAAGAATGGTGTCAGAAATTTAAACAACTGGAGAATGAGAAGGCTAAAGTTTTACAAAAGCTAGATGCTGTAAAGAAAGAAGGGGCTGAATTGAAGTATGTTGTTATTTGTCATACCATACCAGTGCTGTCTTTTATGTGTACTTATCACATAACTTGCACTCCAGGAGTGGCATAAATAGCCAGTTTGACGTCACTTATGACGTCATAAATGGCCAGTGTGACGTCACTTTAAATGACAGCATATTGTTTACAATTGTTCTGAATTTCGGCATTTATTAAAAATATTGTTGAGAAAGAATAAATATCGAAAAATGGAATGTTATAAGTGCCTTGTTGCTAATTTTGTATAAAATCAAAAGGGACTACTTTTTACAGTGGAAGTATGCATTAAAACTTCGGGGTGAACTGTGTATATATATATGAGGACGAAGAAAGATCTGTCTTTTTAAAGATTGAAAACAATCTATTTATGGTGTTATGTGATAAATAGAATCTTACATTCATGCTTATTTGATATTGTTTTTATGAAACGAATATGACGCCTCGCGTCATATTATTTCAGTTGACTCGTTTCATAAAAACAATAACAAATAAGCACTCATGTAAGATCCTCTATATATCTATAGGAACTTTAATTGAGTTTGTTTACCAATTTTTACTAAGTTTTTGGTCCTCTGTGCTGCTTAAAGTAATGTCTATTTTGCTCATTGGAAGTTTTACAGGAACTATTATGACTCTCTGTTTTATTAGACATCGGTCCTCTAAATGTTATCAATGTTTACTGTTTGTATTTATATGAATCTGAATTTCATGTATTGGAATATAAGAATATGACATCTTATGATATATGTATTTTTCAGGACAGTATATCTTTTCTTAGAACAGACTGTTGGAGAAATAATAGGTAAATCATTGTCATATTTTTCCTTTGAAATAAAAATATTCCTCTATTCAGCTGATTTCCCCATTTTTGGACAAAGAAATGTGAAATAAAACTTGTCAAATTGGGTCATGTTTGTGCAGAAATGGTTATTGTGTTAAGGAGGAAGGGGTTGTCCCCTGGTTTTGGAAGATTACACCTTCTTGTTAGTGATTGTTTTCTTCCCTGACATCTATAGGCATATAAAAAGAGAGAATACGTAACTACAGGGAAAGCCACATACACAAGACAGTGCCTCCCCACGCAGACCTCCGGAAAAACAACAATCCACAAAACATAAGGCACTTAAGGAGGTCAAACGGTACTCATATTAAGGAACTGAGGCTCAAGGACTGGCCCGGCAGACCACAAGGAATAACTAGGAGAATCATAGTGGACAGTAAAGGGAGGGGGAGGGGGGAATTAATGGATGGAAAAGATCACAGGACAAGTCAAGACAACTGGCTGTAATAGGCCAACAATGGGCAGGAAACAATATGAACACTGTATAAAGTGACAGAATTGCACAGGGGAAAGGGAAATACAAAACACATTCATAACACAAACAGAAACAACAATCATATAGCGAATTACAGCCTTGGAACTGTCAGCAAAAAATACAAAAAACTCCCTTATTTAAAAAATGCAGCTGTCATTTGTTTCTGGTAAAATGTTTTGCAGTATACAATATTTGTTATAATTATGTTGGTGAGCAATTGGTTGTCTGTGATGCTTTTATTCTTAATAATACATTTCATATCTAAAGTTATGCCTTTTTTCAACTGTTATTCATATGATATTGCCATTTAAAGATAAGATAGTCTTGAATTTATTGATAAATTTATGTCAAAATATAATTGCATACTTGTTCAAATGCTGTTCTAAATTGTTGAGGAGGTAGTTTTTTATTCACAAGACCGTTTGTTTTATAGCTGAACGTGATGCTGCAAAAAGAAAAATCGAAGAATTTAAAAGTGAGAGAGATCAGGTATATAATTATGTTATTTTGTCATTTTCAATTAAAGGTCTGTAAAGCTAAAATAATCAAATCTATGGGTATTATAAAAATTATCAGTATTTTATGATACAGTAGAAAGCAGCTCTTAATTCAGCAGCAACCTCTTTTCAGCAACTATCAATTGTTCATGTAAGAATTTACTATAAATTTAACCTATGTAGAATAACAACCTATCAACAACAGCCAACAGTCAAATTATTCGGCTCGTGATAGGTTAATAGCTTCTTCCCTTTAAATTCGAAAAAAGCATTTTCTATCACATGTGTCAATGGATAAGCCAGGGCTCAAGAAATTTTCTTTAAATACAGTTGTCCGGGACTAGTGTAAATGTTAATTTTGACTTGTCCAACATCGGAGGGCCGTGGTCCAGTGGTTAGTGCGCTGGAACCCGGCGATCTGGGTTCGATTCCCGGTCGCAGCAGGTCATACCCTTCCATGAAAATTTGACAAAAAAATGACTATTTTCCGGCTCCTTGTGGAAGGGTAAGTTAGTACTGGTTAGATTTCAGTCCAGGAAAAACTGGTTAGGTGAACCGGCCGCCGTATATAACTGAAATTTCGTTGAGAAACAGCGTTAAACCGATGAAACAAACAAACAAACCAACATGGGAGGCTAATTGTACGAGCATAGAATATGGTATGGATTAACAGATAAGTAGGCGTGCATAACATACTTGTCCCGGACTATGCAATTCAACTGTTGGTTGCCCGAATTGGAAATTAGACTTGTCCGGGATGTCGGGCTAGTGATTTTCTAGAGCCCTGGATAATCCATATTTCAGTTTTTATAGGTTTAATGTCTTTACACTAAAGAGTGTAAGCTGTATCATGTGTCTAGATCATAGATCATGGTTCAAGTGTATGAGTTTTATTCTCATAATGTGAGTTTCTCATATTGTCTATTATGTAAATAAGATTCCCATAATGATGTCTCAGAACTGCCTCAGTATTGCATTCATTTACTGTCTCCACACAGTCACTTGTCTTATTGTTACTTTTCAGGCTTTGGAAGATATCCAATCGATTGAGAATGCATTTTCCATTTTGAATGGACGATATGATAAAAGTAAAAGCATGATTCAGACGATGATAAAGGTAAGTCTACTACCATTGTGATACTGTGAATACTGTCACCGATGTGTAATTACACTCGTGTATGACGTGGATAATGCACTTGTGAAATAAAGAAGCATTTGATATCAAGAATACCTTACCCTGATGGTCACTTCAATTATGCACAAGAGTTCATGTTTACTGACAAAATGTTTATTTGCAATTTATGATAGAAATAGAATATTACCTTTATGTTCATAATTCATTGAATTTATGACCACTGACGTAATGTCCTATATTGAATGTAATTTGTTTTTTCTTCAGTTTTCGGCAGTTCTACCAAAAAGACAATAGTACACTTAACAAAACTTATAAGTGTGCAGGTATAAATATGACCGTATCTCGATCAATATTAGGCTGACTGTGTTGAAATTTTCATCAAATATAATGTAGATAATGTATTTATTTCATGTTATAAATCCACAGATTGAACAAATAAAATGAAAAAATGTGATGATGCGAAATAAATCAGTACTGCAGCTCCCACTTAAAGATGATCTTGTTGATTGGAAAGAGTCTAATCGATATATTCGACCCAGGAATCATGATCAACAAGTAGCCAATATACAAAATTCGTGTAGAAATGTTGATCAATATAACAGTTATTCGACATTTAAATAGTGCACACTTATTATTTTGTTAAGTGTATACAAGTATGTGTACCTGAACAATTAATTTTCAAGATTAAGAAATTGTTCGACAGTTATAAAATCAGTTTTGAGTCCTATCTATGCGGGTTTTTTTTCCAGAATGATGAAATTGTGAAGAAATACGCTGCAGATCTCCAAGAGAAACTGAAACAACAAGATGAAAAATATCATACGCTTGAAAAAACATCTAAACAGAAAAGTGCTGAGTAAGTGAATTCCATATCGTAATCGTACATTTTATATAGTGATATCAGTGGTTGATCGTTCGAACATCCGATTAACTCAAATCAAGTATATTGTTTTATATTGTTATATAAAATTTACTTAAATATTGCTGGTATTGATGTCACATGATCACATTTTAGATAAAACTTATCATTGACAAAAACATAGCTATACTGGGCCCGTATTCATAAACGTTTTAAGACTGAATCTCAGACTTAGACTTTAAAATTGCAAAAATTAAATTTGCAAGCATTTCGTTTTCATTATATTTAAATGGATAAATTTTTGTCTGAATATTTCTTGTTAGTCACTCTACACTTTTGCCATGTTTTATCAAAATATATTGAGTAACAATAACGTAGGAACAAAATGAAATTTACCATTTTAATGTCTTAGTCTGAGATTCAGTCTTAAAACGTTAGTGAATACGGGCCCTGGTTGTCTTAGCTGTCACTTTTTGGAAAAGTCAAGTAGATTTTGAAGGCTTATATATCTCATAATGTTCATCCCTCGATTTTTTACAGAAGCTCACAAGTAACAGAAAAGTTGAAGCATCAGGTTGAATCTATGCAGGAGAAATTCAATGCACAGGTTAAGTTAATGCAAATGAAAAATGAGAGCTTAGAGAAAAGGATACAGTCAAAGGTATGATGAAACCAATCTGTGTGTATTTATCAGGCATGAGATTTCTATGGATTTGACGCTCGCAAGGGCCGTTTTTGAGACAATTTAAGCCATCTTAGATGCTTAAAAGCCTGGAGCCGAATTTTCAGCCGATTTTGAAATTTTGCATTCTCATGCCTGAGATATATAAGTATGGTAGTAAGTTCTTCAGTTTGATTGTGATAAAAACATTATTAGAATGGTGTGTGTCGTTGGAAGGGCGGGCGTCAAACTGGGGGTTTCAGACGAATAACTTTAGTTTGTTCATCATATTGATATCAAACTTGGTGTATAGTATAGTTTCGTTCATCATATTGATATCAAACTTGGTGTATAGTATGAGTATGGGGATTGCTCGCTTGGGATTGCTTTTGGGTTCGTTCTGTCCAGGGTCAACGTCACTTAAAATTTAAAAATCAGTTTCCACTTAATATCTTTGCTATGCGTGGGTGTATTGACATCAAACTTGGTGTGTAGTTGTTGAATATATATATAATGTATCTATCTGTGAGTGTGTGTATGCATGTATCACCTCTGGCACCTTTGCAGCATAGATGATAATCATGTATTCATTATACAAAAAGAGCCTTGGTTACAAATAACTAGGTTTAAAACCTGGTTTGTGGGCATTGCCCATTTTTTGTTATTATTTAGATCACTCTCAAGTCCACTTCTTGGAAAACCAGTTCTTGCATCTTATGAGATGTGAGGTGACTTTTGTGGATTTTAACCTACGTAGTCCTTGCCAATACGTTATCCAAACAGTTGTAGATAGCAATGTTGGTGATATTTTTATTAGAACGGTAGTATATTCCTTGTAAATATCTTCAATAATAACCAGTGCTAACTAGAAAATCTACATTTAATTATTTACAAAGAGAGTGTCACGATTGCTTAATTGTATGTTGTTCACAATGTTTATGCTTAGTTTCTACATTGTATTCATTTCAGACTGAAGAAAACCAACAACTGACTGAAATCTGTGACAATTTACTGTCTAAAGTCGGACAAACAGACAACTGATAGCTTCAGTCACAGCATTTTACGACAGTTTTCATTGTGAATTTATCACAATTCAAACTCGCGATTCTCGATACTCTATTCACAAGCCTATGTGGATTACATGTGAAAATTATCCCTTGAAGACGATGAATTGCTTGTTTCACTTACTGTGACCAGATTTATACAAATTATTTGTTGGTGTGTTTTGTTGTATATATTTTGAATATTTAAGAATTGTGAAGTGCTTAATATACTTATTGTTATTTTTTGTGGACTTGGAAGTATTCTGTGTTCAGTAGTTTTTTTCACGGTGGAAGTTATCACCATGAATATATTGGATATAACTTTTTTATACATTTTATTAATATTGAAACGTTTCAAACTCTACTTTTAAGACATGTACGTGTTAGAAACAAGATTTTCTGCATCTTTATTGGTATGCAGACAGACTTTTTTTTACTTTCGCCTCTCAATTTGTATCTTAAAGATACACTTGTATCCAGTTTTTAGTATCTCTCTATATTAGTTCCAATACATTTGAAATGAAGTATGCTTGTACAGAAGACTGCTGTAACATTTATAAGACAAATGTTTAATTAACTGATTTAATTAATTGTTCATACAATCCTTGCTGCAATCAAATTTTGACATGAATTTATATAAAGTCTGTTTTGAAAGCTAATCAACATTAAACAAGTGAATACAAATAAACAAAAGTAGTTTATACGAGCCTTATCGTACATTAATCAGGACCCCCAGCTATTAATGTATCTTTTTTTTAATACTCGCATACACTTAGCTCTGTGGCTGCATAAATTATTTATAATGCATGAATTTATAGAAGTTATTCATAATTGTTGTGCATTTTCATGTGAATGTATTTAGATTTTTACTTTGGAAAGCTGTCTCGTCTCCTGTGTATTGATTTGTTTGTACATTACATTAAACTCCTTCATTATTTACATCCATACTGTTGATATATTGAATGATTTGTGAATCTACTGTACAATATTTTGCTTATGCCGCATTACTATTAATTGGTAGTACAGGCCTTTTTCTATAGTTCCCACGGGTCCGACTATCAGACCCATTCCCAAAGCAAAATATACGTTTTTTCCCAATCAGAAAAAAATCCAAATCAGTACCACCCTACGAAAAATTGTTTATCTGATCGACCTGGTATATAATACTGGAGCCGCAAAAAAAAATGTCGAAAGCCTGTTCTTTTAACTATAGAAATTCCCAAAATTCAATTGGAATGGAAGCAATTAAATTTTCCCAATTTAGATTAGGTTTAGGTTTTCCCCCCCAAAATGGACAGAAAAAGGTCAGTAGTATCTCTATAATAGGACATTGTTGGTAGATTTTACTGTATGAAGTTCTCTGGCTCACCTCTCACTTGCCATTGGTATTGATCTCACACATTGTGTTAGCATATTCACGTCATTAAAAATATATCACATACCTACCACTTCTCAACTAACAAACATTATAATTTTATTTCTTCATTTTTTGTATATGAATTTTCAAGTCGCAGTCAAGTTGGAAACAGTACAATACATTTGCCACAAAGATGTTTTTGTGCAGCTGTACCTGATTTCAATCATACTTAGGTGACCGTTTTTCCATTTCTGATATTAGAGGTTTTATCTTTTTTGTGCAATTACTTGTAAAATGCAGAACAATGTTGTTTTCACAGTTTGGAAATCAAGACAATTGGATCCTATTGAACATATTTGTTACATTATTACATTTGGTCTATTGTTGTCCCCAATCTCTGAAACATTCTCGGCTTTTGTCTTTCTCCTATTTTTCAATCTTTCTTTATTATACATAATTTCTGTGTCATTCTGTATCTTTTCTGCTTCGCTGTTTCTCTTGGTCTGTGTCTATATATACCCACTGTCTCTTTTACCAAAGCACTTGCACCGAGGGGTTGAAAGCGAAACTGGTCTATCGGCATAAAAGTAGGCAGTAAGGATAAAGATAGACTTGTTTCTCTTTAACCCTCTGTACGCATTGCCCAACTCATTAATGTCGTTGTTTTGTCAACATTAATCAAGTTATCAATAAACCATTTCCTATCCATTGTGGTCTTTTTCCTATATGCCTCCCATTGATTGCATCTAGTAATTGTAATGTCTGTGTAATTTGATATCCCGTTCAAAACTACAACTTTTAAGAGTCGGGGCTGTACCATCAATGTCATAGACATGGGCATTGACTTATTGATTCATGTTCATGCATTTGTATCTCGGCCACTACTGTCAAACATGCGCAGGAATTTCAATGAAATATACAAATGTTAAGCGTGAGGAGAACGTATGGTGCAAGAGTTGGAGCAATTTGTCAATGAATGACGTCTCGTTTCTTATTCAAATGTTTAGGAAGTTCACCACGTTTATGGATCAGGAGTCGAGCGCTCTACTCCTCAAACACTATGCTTCCCAGTATATGATCAGAAATTTAAAATATAATAAGAAAAAATAAAAAATAAATTACATTTTAGTACTTGTGAGTTTATTGTCAAATAAATTAGGAGTACCGAGTATAACTTGAATTGTCTCATCGATATTGGTATACGACTTACTGTAAGAAATGAAAGCTCGTATTCTTCATCCTTTGAGAAAACGGATAAAACCAGACAATCTCGCCTGGTATTGCCAGGTGACCATATCTATCAATACAACAACAATGATTTCTTCAGATTTAACATCCTTATTTATATAATGTATAACATTTGAATAGTTTTCAAATATGTAATGTTATTAATGTTGAGTACAACAAACACATATCCATACAGTCGATAACAATCGCCCAAATGCCAATCACCAATATTGCAAAAGACACATTTCATTAAAACCATCACAACTAAATAAACTAGTTCTACACTCACTTCTAAACTGTTTGATTTCACTCATAGTCTAGTTAAGCCATACTGTTTTTTATTTGTTTAAGCGTCAACTTTGATTCATGAAACCTAGCTACCTATTCTAAAAACACAGTTGTTTTGAAAAAACGCAAAACTAGATAATAGACAATGTATTATTTCACATGTTTTAATGAGGTAAACATGATAAAATAATAATTAAACAACTTATTTCTTTATATAACAGAAATATTACAAAAAAACTAGTTTTCACTAACACACAAGTTATATTTACAAAAACATACAAGTATGATGCAGCGGTTACTTCCCTTGGCAATATTTTAAACTTACAAGGAGTTTTTTTTTGGCTCAAAGAGCTCAAACCTAGGTGCACGCAGACGCTTAACAAAAATCTAAAACCGGCATGGTCTTACATTGAGGCTGCAATGCATTACAATCTCGTGACAAAATGTAAATGATGCATCAGTATATCAATAAATATCACAATCAAGGTCTGGAAAGTTCCTATCAGAAAAAGCAGCATATAAACACTACACTGTATGAGCATAAAAATAACTGGAGTTCAAACCAATTTTGATTTAAAATATACAAAACACTTAATAAATAATCACTAATACAAGTATAAAACAATACAATATTATAGTCGAGCCATGGTTAAGACTTCATAAATCTCTGTTTCCCCTACCATAATGCCAAACTCCTCACAGCAGTTACTTCCCCTTACAGTTACAATAAAATCTGTGATAGCTTTAACTGCAGCAAATCCAAAGTCGGCCATTATTGTTTACACTGAACCGGTGTAAAAGTATGTTAGCATACGTATTTTTAAATATTTTTTTCAATATTGTTTTTTTTGTTTTTCTTACCACTAAACATCTTATATGTTTGAAATTAGGGTATATAAATATAAAACTGTTAAATAAATGAAAAATAAATTTTCGTCAAAAAACTTGACGAAAAAGTTTGTGATGGCAGAGATCTCCGATAACTGTAAGGGGAGATCACTGCGTAGGAGATTGCCATAATGCATGACATTACCAGCCAGGTAGGTAGGTCTTTTACAATATGGTAAAATATAGTATTAGTGTCAAAACAAATTATGCACAGCAGGACTGGAATGAAAATCAATGTTCAATTCATGAAGATTGTCCAGCAAGAATAAGATCAACAGCATCTGCCAGATTGTCGACCACTCCGTCTGCTTTCACTGTAGGATGCCTTTCATCTTCAGGCCTACAATAAATGTTTGTAAAGAAACCTATAAACTTACATATTTTATATGGATTGTGAAACAACATAGCAGGGGCGATGCCCAAGCTGGTAGAATGTCTACGCAAATAATCTAGGGGGGGGGGGGTCTAAGGGCATAATACCCCAGAAAAGACCTTTTTCTAGAGTATTTGTGGTGCAATCTTGTGACATTGTCACAAGCAATAGAGTAAATTTTGTAGCGTTTCATATATTCAGAAAATTCATAGCCCAAACTGCATACAAATGCTCAACTGATGGTTATTGCACTTTTTTGTATTTTTGAAAATCATGTGTACGCAACGACGTATTTTGTGTACAGGTAGCTATGTGCCTGCATAGAACAACACATCCACACCTAATTCAGGGATTGCAAGATTGGGTGCACCCTTCAACCAGATTTAAGCCTACAGTGGTATTTTTGCCACTGACTGTTTCAAGGTGGTGTACTCTTATTTTCACCCATTATTTATCTTTGGGTTCTGTGTCCCTTTTGCCTTTGTTATTGTTAACAATCTGAAGTGAAAAGCCCTGCGTTCAGTTACGGCTAACAATTGCGAACGTTATAAAACTGTTATGTTTTGAATCCCGGACCTACCTTATCACATTCACTACACACAGGGAACCAAATTGGTAACGTTATGAAACGTTAGCCGCAGACACCTATACTGAACGCTGGGCTGGTGTCAGTTGTTAGGTGGTATGATTGACGAGAAAAATACGGAAGAAACATGAAAAACTTGCTTATGAAAATACCGTCTTATTAATGAGGTGGTCTAAATTTTGATGTGGTATTTAGATGAATTTCTCTGTACAACTAAACACAGTATAAGAATCTTTCACTGGCTTCTGATACGGATAGAAATATTTTGCATGAGGGTTACAGTTTTGGTCATTCTCGACAGAGCCTCGTTACCACAAAAATAATTACTAGAGTGCCGGATATTTCCATACATACTGTTGTAAGATCGAGTTTTCCAGATCGAGTTTTCCAGCACTGGTGGAAACGCGGGAAATCCCAGTCTAATATGCAAGAAATTAGTTTCTGAATACAACTTTTAGTGAATGTCACCTGTATTTGCCAGTTCTGACTTGTACACCTCTCATTCCAGCATTCTGAGCACCACCAACGTCACCAACTATGTCATCACCAATCATAACACACTGTAAAACAATCCAAGTGAAGTGTGCTTACAAAGAAAATACATAATTATAGTAATGGGGCTTTAAGTCACACAAACAGCCAGGTTCATGTAGTGACTGTTCCAGCTATTAAGGAGGACCCTAAGTGTCACTGCTAGCATTATGGGCGTAAGCTGGTACCTGGGTGGAATCATCAACGTTCTACGGATAGCTTCCTCACATAAAAATTCTACATCACCAGACAGGATTCAAATCCACAGCAGTGAAAGGCATGTGATTTAATTCGTTGACCATAACCACTCGTCTACGGAGGCCCCTTTTAAACAAAAGCAAATTAGATACGTGATAATAAGTCACCAGAAATAATGAACATTTCAGGCTTGAACATCTTACATTCTAACTTACACAGTGGTATTAACTTACACAGTGGTATTAACTTACACAGTGGTATTAACTTACACAGTGGTATGTTATTACAATAAATGTTTCAGTAAATGAAACATTAAGCGCTCTCATACATGTACATGTATTTCAGAGAATTCTTGAAATAAAATTTAATTCCAGCAAAATGTAGTGAGTTTGTTTTAAAATGCATAGAAATTATATTCACACTTTTTTACCACATGGGTGTACAAGCAGCAGTAAGAACATGTAGAAATGAAACTATTGACATATGTCTTAAGTGTGTTATATATGACTTCTGTCAATGCTGAATATAACCATCTAATTATGTATAGTCCAATGAACTTACTGTATCAGAAGAAATGCCCATATCCTGTAAGGCTGTATTGAAAAAACTAGGCTCAGGTTTTCCAACAACTTCTGCTTGCAAATCACAGGCATACTAAAACATATTTTATATCCATGAAAATTCACACATACGAATATGATATGTAACATACGTATACTTCCATTCAAGGAAATTTGTACCTCATACAAGAAATACCAGTTGCCAAGTTCACTTATTCTATCTTGTAGAATACTGTCAATGTCAAGTACACTTATTCTATCTTGTTGAATACTGACAATGTCAAGTACAATTATTCTATCTTGTAGAATACTGTCAATGTCAAGTACAGTTATTCTATCTTGTAGAATACTGTCCATGTCAAGTACACTTATTCTATCTTATAGAATACTGTCCATGTCAAGTACACTTATTCTATCTTGTTGAATACTGACAATGTCAAGTACACTTATTCTATCTTGTAGAATACTGTCAATGTCAAGTACACTTATTCTATCTTGTTGAATACTGACAATGTCAAGTACACTTATTCTATCTTGTAGAATACTGTCAATGTCAAGTACACTTATTCTATCTTGTAGAATACTGTCCATGTCAAGTACACTTATTCTATCTTGTTGAATACTATCAATGTCAAGTACACTTATTCTATCTTGTAGAATACTGTTCATGTCAAGTACACTTATTTTATCTTGTAGAATACAGTCAATGTCAAGTACACTTATTCTATCTTGTTGAATACTGTCAATGTCAAGTACACTTATTCTATCTTGTAGAATACTGTCAATTTCAAGTACACTTATTCTATCTTGTAGAATACTGTCAATGTCAAGTACACTTATTCTATCTTGTAGAATACTGTTCATGTCAAGTACACTTATTTTATCTTGTAGAATACTGTCAATGTCAAGTACACTAACTCTATCTAGTATTCTCTTGTAGAATACTGTCAATGTCAAGTACACTTACTCTATCTTGTAGAATACTGTCAATGTCAAGTACACTTATTCTATCTTGTTGAATACTGACAATGTCAAGTACACTTATTCTATCTTGTAGAATACTGTCAATGTCAAGTACACTTATTCTATCTTGTAGAATACTGTCCATGTCAAGTACACTTATTCTATCTTGTTGAATACTATCAATGTCAAGTACACTTATTCTATCTTGTAGAATACTGTTCATGTCAAGTACACTTATTTTATCTTGTAGAATACAGTCAATGTCAAGTACACTTATTCTATCTTGTTGAATACTGTCAATGTCAAGTACACTTATTCTATCTTGTAGAATACTGTCAATTTCAAGTACACTTATTCTATCTTGTAGAATACTGTCAATGTCAAGTACACTTATTCTATCTTGTAGAATACTGTTCATGTCAAGTACACTTATTTTATCTTGTAGAATACTGTCAATGTCAAGTACACTAACTCTATCTAGTATTCTCTTGTAGAATACTGTCAATGTCAAGTACACTTACTCTATCTTGTAGAATACTGTCAATGTCAAGTACACTTACCCTATCTTGTAGAATACTGTCAATGTCAAGTACACTTACTCTATCTTGTAGAATACTGTCAATGTCAAGTACACTTACTCTATCTTGTAGAATACTGTCAATGTCAAGTACACTTATTTTATTTAGAAGAATACATAAGACCATTGATTGGAATATTGAATAACAAAAACCAAAACTAATGAAACTACCTAAAAAAATAGCACTACCATATTGCTTTATACTTTTAAGATGCAACAGAAAAAACATACTTGAACAAATACATGTATATTTAATCAAGGTTATCATAAATAACAAGGTAGTGGTGTGGATAAGGTGCTGGTAGTCATCTGGGAGAAGGTCAAGTTTCTTCACCACATGTACTAATAATGCCCAAGCGGAGGGACAGCTGGCAGACTCAGGGGAATTGGACAATATGTCTTTTTGGGTCTGATTCCCCACCCTAGAGCCAAGTATTTGGTCTAATCATTTGGCTTGTCAAATTCCCACCTATCAGGAATCGTCTTCTGTCTATAGTCCTGTGTATCCCACCACCCCCTGGGACAGAACATTGATCAGCGCAAAAGACACAAGCACTGGTTTTTCCAAGAAGCTGACTAGGGAGTAATTATATGAATGAAATTTGTAGAAATGAGGCCAAGTTACCTTACCTCCAACGCCTTCATGTATGATCCAACGTCAAGTACTAAATCACCACCAGATTTATAATACTTCCTGTAAATATTTATTACAAAATTATGCTACATTATTCAGAAAATAAAACTTGAAATGCATGTAAAATGTTACACAATTATTGCCTTTTAGTGAGGTCGATATGAGGATATAACACCCAAGAATAATGATATTGACTGAGGGCATTGACCGAAAACCATATGCCCTATAAAATTCTTATAATAGCTGATTAGAAACAGTTTTCCTTATATATACAGTTCACATAATATCCATACAGCAGTAATTGGTGAACTGGATTTAAGAAGAGTTCATGTACAGATGACAATGATGATTATATAATAACAATATATAATAATAATAATACATGTAATGATAATAACAGTAATCGTCATTTAAAGATATGCATGCAATCAGTCAGTGACTTATCTATCTTGAGGCTAGAAAGAACATAGGGAAGCAAAGTGCAGCAAATGCATCCACTGGCTATTATGCTTTAAATAAAGAGCTTTAATAAAGAATTGTTTAATCCATACAGAAAACAAAAATAGCTACCCTTTCCCCAATGAAAACAGAACTGGATTATCTAAAGACTTGAGCAGCTGAAATGCTTTATTCATGTTCTCATAGGAGAAGTTGGATTCAGCATCGGCTATCACAACACAATTTGGATTTTGCTGATCAACTTGGGAGAAGTCTGGCAGACATTCTGGAAAACAAACAAACTGAGACTTCATTACATGAGTTACAATTTGTATATACAGTGAAACCTTAATGATATGCCCATTATGGGCTAAGTCAAGATATTAATAAGAGTTAATCTTCACACAGTAATACAAATGTATGTAGCAATAGACATACATGTACAGTTAAATACCAAAAATAAGACTACCATTGGTTGCCTAATGTTTGATGTGGTCTGATTATCGAATTAAAATATGGAACACAAAATTGATTACTAGTCCATGAAAATATGGTCATAATAATGAGGTGGTCTTAATTTTTAACGTGAGATTTTACAGTATATAACTGTACATGATCTTCAACAAATTGGGCTTATTGAAACCAAGGTGAATATCATTAGAAAATTTTAACATATTTGTATAATTAATTTGACTCAATTTTGGTCACGTAGTCTCATACTTAAGGTTACATTATAAATCTAAATATATCTAATTATAATCTAAAATGCATTATATCACATGAATGAGACACAAAGTCACCAAAACAACTTCTCTGATTAGTTTTGATGTGATAAAATAGTTAAAATAAAATGCTGACATACCAAAGGTGTAGCGTTCAGGATCTTAGACAAACCAAAGAATTAAGACAAAATTTTCGTTCACTCATGCAATTGTATATTTATCAGAAAATCAAATATATTTATATATAAGAATGCATCAATCAAATCTGTTATCCAAACCATCCTTACCAACAAAATTTCACAATTTTCTTAATCGATGATCGACTTGAATGAGACAAATGAAATTAATTTACTAATGTCTAACGAATATTTATTGGGTAGTAACAATTACTGCAATTGTTCAGTAACGCATCAAAGAAGGAAAGTCTCAAGCCTGATTTCATACAGGATATTTAGCAACATCAAATTGCAATTTACTTGTCAGATAACTGAGTATTCAAATCATTTAAGTTTTTCAAAAATTCACAATCTCTAAATTCTAAAGTCTCCAACCTCATGCCTTTAGCAAGGACAATTAAATTCTTCTCAATCATAGTTTCATTACTACCAATAAACACTTCAATCCTTATTTTATAGCTCACCATTAGTAACTAAGAGATGTGGCCGCAGATTTTTTTGCTGAAGAATCTTACAAACAGCTGGTATAGGAGTAAATAATTCAGTTTCCTTTAAGTCAAACCCAACCACTGCAAGCTTGTCTAATAAATGTTTTCTCGTCACTGTAGTCTCATTTGAACAGAACCTCAATGGCAGACCAGATGTCTTCAGTCTGAAAACAACATTCATATAAAGTGTCCATATAAATTCATAATCCAATAGCAACAATGCAGTACTTGTGTAAGTTTGTTTCAAAATCAAAAATCATAAAATGACAGACCAGTATGATTTCATCACAGAGCTTATTATCATCATATCAGCGCCATTATGATTTTAAATATTGGTAAGGCCAAAAAAAAAAATATCTGTGTTTAGGGTAACGGTCTCAAAAATGCTAGGTAGGGTAGGGACAATTTTTTTATTTTTTTTCAAAAACAATTAAAAATCGAAAAAAAAATATCCAGGGTCATAAAAAAACTCTAGGGTCGGGGTTTTCGACAGGTAGGGTCGGGTTACCCGAAACACAGATATTTTTTTTAGGCCCAAGGCTGAACGACATGACCAGTGCTTAACTTAGTGGCTAACAGTGACCAAATATAGTGAAAATATAAACCAGGCTATGGAGAATGGCCATCAATACATCTGTTTACTGTATAACACAATATTTCTGCAGAGTTTATTACGTAACAACATGGTGTTCAATTGGTCTTTTGCATTTGAGCGGAATTAACTTGATAATTGTCACGGAAACAGTCAATATGATTCCTTCTTTTGTTCGAAAATCCTTAGAATAATCTTTGTCTGTTATTTAATTACTGTTTGACAACGAGTTAAAACATTGTGATTCATGAGTCAATCAATTGTTCTCACTTTTTCACAGCTTCCACGGATCCTGCAATCGCATTACCACCTCCAGGGCCGCTGTCATATAATACGCCAGTAATATCAAGTAAAACACCGTTTATTTTTTTCAAATGCCACGCAGACATTACTGAATTCTTAATATTTACAGCTCAATTTCACCGTAGAGTCAACTATCAAGAGCATCAGAAAATACAAAATACAAATGGCGTTTTGTAGAAAAGGGACGTAATCGTAATTTACACTGTTACAAAAAGGCATGACCGGAAGTTAGCTTTTAGCTTAGTAAACGACATTTGGAATACTCGGCGATCATGCAAATGAGAAACTAGTGCAAATAAATTAGTCAATACATTGATGTAGCGCACTTTTTGACACCATTGGTGAAATATCATTTGATGCAGAATAAAAATGGCATTCCTGAAGGAAGTAAGATCTCGTATTGTTTTTATTAAACATGAACATTGTTTCTTTAAACTCGCATAGTGACTGTCGGAGAGCTTCTCCCAGCCTCCAGGGTACACCTTGCTTGCCGTTGTGTTGACACTAAATGACATGTTGTAAAATGCTAAAATTACTAATCGAGCCTCCTATTTTTAAGCTAAATGGAACAATATTGATGCAGTCATAAAATCTTTACCGAAGACACAGATTGCATCATATTACTTTTGCTATTATTAAATCAACTGTTAACTTGAAGCCTGTTAGTGTTAATGTTATGTTTGTATGTAGGAAGTGTGACCCTTGAATCCGATTCTAGAGGTACGGACCCGTACCCGTAGCCACTGCCTTGTATGTATACATGATGCTATACACTTATATTAGCTGCATGGTGTCATGATTTAGTACTGTCTTAAAAATTCTTCGCATTTATTGTCAGTTTTGATGGCATTGCCCAAAAGTGAATCCTTGTACACTAAATACAAAAAATATTCTTCAGAACTGATATTAACATTTTAATTGTGCACACCCAAAATATTACTTGCCTTAATTAGTACAAATAGTTCTGACTCACATTACTTAGTACGGGCTGCATAAACTTCTGATGCTTGTGGCCTAAGTTATCATGACAGAATCTCATTAATTACCAGTAACCCCAAATTCAAATACCGGCCTTAAGTGTCAAAATGCCTCAAAGAAACTAACCATGGTTATATGATAAGTGAACTATAAAGGAAGTTTACTCACTGTCCAAGGTATCCTATTATTTCAACAAGGTGCTTAAAAACTGAATGTGTAAACCTTTGTAAATGGCATATTTGCGTTTGTTTGCTGTTTGCAGGTCATCGGATCAGTTACTTGACGCCTTCCAAAAGACCCCCAGCATTGCTTACCCGAGTTACCAGACCTGAGAAAGTGCAAGTAGAAAAATTGTCTCCATTGTTCGTCAGCTCTCCTGGCACACCAATACCACTAAAGCTCACAGATGTTTGTCAGTCAGCATTGGAGAAAGTTCCTAGCCATGAAATACATCAAATGCCGGTATATGATACAACCGTTCCAAGATTTTACAAAAGTATCTCAACAAAAGCTACAAAACACGAAACTAATTCGCCAAGTTCACCAAAAGTGACAAAAGAGCCAGCACGGACCCATGAAATCCAATCTAAATCTCAGAGACTTTTGAATCATATCGAGAGTCAAGTGATTTCTAGTAAACAGTTGCTAGGTGATGATGTGGACAGTGATGTTGTTTTATCAGAATGTGACATAGATGAACGAATGGATCAAATAACTTCCAAGACAGCCTTGTTACCGAAACAGCAACTGAGACATCCCTATGTACCTGACATACAACCCTCTCACCCACCTTCTGTGTGTTCAAGTTGTTCAGGGGAGGATTCTCTGACTGGATTGTCTAGAAGTTCTTTCTGTGATGGCTGTAGCTCTGCGGGTAGCTTGCATGCATGTAATGTACACAGCTCTGGTTCAATTTTTCCATTTACAAATGTGGGTGAAGATAGTTGCAATGTTTGTACCTTTCACCGGAACTCGCAAGAAAATCTGAACAAGTGGGCTGAAGATTTATTTGAGTCACACATACCAGGTCATAAATTTGATGGCCCTTTATGGCCCACTCACGAACATAGTGATAAGGACGGTGAAAGTTACCAACATTCACGGAAAAATTGCATAAAGGTATATTTTATTAGCATTCTTACATAATTGGATTCATATACACTAAAATGACCACCTAACGACAACCTCAATAAAAAGACCACCTCAAAATTAAAATTGAGACCACAATTTTTGAGTCCATTTTGACAATTTTGCTCTTTATTCAACCTCAATATTAACACCACCTCAATTATAAGAACTGTTTTATAAGAGTCCCAAGGGTGGTATTATTACTGAGGTTTTACTGTATATATATAAAAGTCTTCTAATCTTCCTACATCAAAAGAGTTAAATATGAAGAAAATATGGAATATTAAATTGTTATGTGTGTTCTATTTTTAGGCTTCGGAAAATAGCTTAGCAGTTTTCTTGACCATAGGTCAGATCGAGGAACTTGCAATCATTGTTTGACCAACAGAAATTTCCCAATTTTTTAAAGACGTTAACTGTTTTCAAATGTATGGCAACTTGCCAGAAATTTGGTCAAATACTTTGCAAAATGCTACAGGACCCGTTTTAGAATGAGTCTTAAATGCCAGACAATATTTCATAAAGTTCCAAGCTAGTGATCTACTATCTCATGAAGCTGGTGTACAGAATTATTCTGTTGATTCAATTTCGGTCATTCTTTCTCATTCTTGTATTTTCAGAAACTGTCATTGAACAACGAACAGCTGATCTTCCTAATTTTGAGACTGATTCTGTCAAAATACAAGACATTAATGGTTAGTATTGGACACTGAAGTGGTTACTGATTGTCATGAAATGTCTCTGAATGTTGAAGTCATATTTTGGGTCCGTTTTCACAAAAATGTTACGTAACTTTAAATTTACAAAAAATGTTGCAGCAGCATGAAGTAATCTATGCAGTATTCCCTCCCGTAACGACACCTCTAGAGCGACTCCCTCCTTTGAGCGACATTTAAAATTCCTCCCAAGCTTTTTTAACGTAAAATTGCCTCCCAGGGAAGCTATAAGCTTATAGTGTTGTATATTTCAATGACTGATATGTCACTATATATTTTAGGGTATAAATGCTCAGAAAATTTTGCTTCAGTTGACTGATTTTCCAATTTTATGTTCAGTAAATTAATGTCTGAACTTAATATCCACAGTTGAATGTTGATCAGGAGCAAAGAACGAGTCGATCCCAGCGGCTTACAATTGCGTGCTTGATCCAGGCAGTGGTTGTCCTTGCTAGACGTTGTCATAGTTCAAATGACCAATGGCACAAAATGCAGGCAGATTTAAGACTTATACAGGTATGTATATTACATCTTGTTTGTCCTTCATGTTGTTTATGTTGCTAACATAATAGTAGAATTCACATACCGTTTGACAGGTTAGCAAATGCATGGAATGAAGTGTTGGTCAAATAAGTAGTCAGAGTTTTCCCTCAAGTTTTAAAATTGAGGGGTCATTGTGACCCCCTGGTTTTCACATCTGAGGGTCATTTCTAAATACATGTATTGGGGGGGGGGGGTCATACAGGAATGCTGTTGTATTTTGGAATGAAACTTTGTTCTGCTGATAATAGTGATTATACAATGAATTACTGATTACTATTTGTCATAATTGTAATAAAACCAAGTGCCGCAGCAGTGGTTAGTGCGCTGGACTTGGAACCCGGCGATCCGGGTTCGATTCCCGGTCGCGGCAGATCATACCCTTCCATGAAAATTTGACTAAAATGTCGATTTTCCTCCACATGTGGAGAAGTTGCCGGCTCCTTGTTGAAGGGTAAGTTAGTACTGGTTAGAATTCAGTCCAGGAAAAACTGGTTAGGTGAACCGGCCGCCGTATATAACTGAAATATTGTTCAGAAACGGCGTTAAAACCGATGAAACAAACAAACAATAAAACCAAGCGAAAACTACAAGTTTTACTTGGCTTATTAGTTATTTACATTGTCAGCTTCCTTTGAGCTATTTTTAGTAAACAGCAGACTGGTATAAAACTATGCTCTGCGATATTTGTTAACAACTGTTCAAAGGGTGAATCAGTCAACTTTTGAACTGGTCATTATTTATGTGAAATTGAGTCTTTGCTTATATACTTTATCTGTGACACAGTCTGAATGTAATTGTGAAAGTGCATTTTCGAAAAATGGCTGAGGTGATTTCAATTTTCAAGTTGGATGCAAACAAATAATTTTCAGGGGTCATTTCTCAGAAAAATGCAACAATGACGCAAGATTTGTGCGTCGGGGGGAAAACACTGAGAAGTCATTATGTTGTTGTTGATATGTTACAATTTACAGTATAACTTAGTACGGCTACTAATGTGTAATGCATGATGACCATTAACTGTTTATTCCTATACTATGTAACACTGTAATTTTAATATTTCTTCTTGACTTAGGCTTGGTAAGTGGAAAAATTGATTCTGAGTTCGCATTAAATTCTTGTATCAGGGCTCTATAAATTAGCTAGCCTCACCCTCACGTCCTGGACTTGTCTAAATGCTAAATCAGGCTACCAACAGTTGAGTTGAAGTTAGTCCTGGACAACTCTGTTTTAAAGCTAACCAACATCAGCAAGTGATCAGTTGTAAGTCAAACCTTAGAAGCCCACAATCACTTACATGTGATTATCAATTTTAGATTGTGGAGCTATCATTGTGTATGTTTATTTGTTGCTAAATTGACTGATATTCTCAAATTTTGCATTTCCATTTACTGGAAAAAAATGTTATAAATCTTTAGGTAAATTACAAGCGCGTGTAGCTAGATTTATACAAAAGGAGTTTGCCAACCTTGATGACTCAAAATTACTCAATAAATTAAATTGGATATCGTTTGAAAATAGATGTTTTTATCATTCTTCAGTCCTTGTCTACAAAGCTTACTGCAATGAGAGTCCCCAGTATATTCAATCATTATTAAATGTTTCATCCAATAGTATATACAGTTTAAGATCAGTGGAAAACAATGACTTAGTCACGCCAACTTTCAAAACAAAATACATGAAAAATTCTTTTACAAATGTAAGTGCTGTTAATTGGAACAAAATTCCCAACAATATTAAATCAGTCTCGTCAGTAAATACTTTCAAAAGAGCATTAAAATCATTTTTATTGTAAAACGTCTACATTCTGTTATGTTTGTTATGAAAGTTATTATTAGCAATTACTATTATACTGATATATATGTACTATTTACAATATCTGATGAGTGATTGTCTTGAATGAACGAATGTGTGTTATATAATTATTGTGTTTCAATTTATGTTGTTTTCTGTTAAAAGGCCATGTTTTATTTAAGAATTGTACAATTGTTTTTGTATACCTCTTTACATGTCACCTTCTGTAAATAAAGATATTATTATTATTATTATTAGTCCGGGACAAGTTTCTTTGAAAAAATGTCTTAGAGTCCTGATTTTATTCATACAATTCCTTGTTGAAATCATTTTGTCTTTGTGTATTATTTCAGATGAAAAATGAACAGCTACGGAAGAATCAGAGAAAAGTATATGTGATAGTTTGTACACTTGTTTTGATCAATGTATTAAATCTTTCACCTGTGCGACAGAGACTTCTTTCATGGTAAGATATATAAACTGAAAAAAATGTTGTATACTATTGGGGCTGTCATTGATTCAAACTTTTGCATATTGACGATATTGATATATCGAACGATAACTATTGACGATATTGATATATCGAACGATAACTATTGACGATATTGATATATCGAACAATAACTATTGACGATATTGATATATCGAACGATAACTATTGACGATATTGATATATCGAACGATAACTATTGACGATATTGATATATCGAACGATAACTATTGACGATATTGATATATCGAACGATAACTATTGACAATATTGTTATATTGAACGATAACTATTGACGATATTGATATATCGAACGATAACTATTGACGATATTGATATAACAAACGATATCTATTGACGATATATTGATTGTATTTTTAAATTCCTTTAATAGACTATTACCTCCTTGTATTTCTGTATGTTTGTGTGTGTTTGCCCTATGTAATTAAATGTACAAGTTGTATTTTTATGATAACAAGATACCATTTAAGCAAGTAATACATATTTTAACTTCACAGTAGCATGTTGTATAGATAGTTCCCACATTTACAATATTTACCTCCCTTGTTCGGCCATATTGATAGGTAAATTTCCTCGGAGTTTATTGGGAATATAGTGTAAAGGATGATAAATTAATCAGATATAAACAAAATAACTTACTCATTATGCTCATGTGGGCAGTCGGCTCAGTGAGTTGAAGAAAAAGTGGTTGTCATATGCAAATTCTTCTGGACGAAAAATTGATCAAATTGTATTTTTTTGCGATTTGCTGTCTGCTCTTTTCGCGTATCGCTATTTGTAAGTGTGTATTGAATATCGATCAACAGAAAAAAAATGTTGGTATATCAATATTAATTGTATTAATGACAGCCCTATATAATATGCATCTTTCTGTTTGATATTTAAAGATAAACTAGTGTTAAAATCTCTTCTTGAATTTAACAAGGCAGCCTGAAAGACAGCTATATCCCCGCCGCAAAAGGAAAGTTAAATAGTTGGGGTAGTGAAATTAAGTTTAGCATAACAAGGAATACACTGGAAAGACAGTGTATACCTAGTGTGATCCTTTTACTGTGGCAGCACAATCCAGGTCAGGAAATGGTCCGTGTAAGGCAGTGGAACCACTCCTGGATGACACTCAAAGGTTGAATACATGTGATCTATCACTCCTCCAGGATATGAATGGGCTGATGAAACATCGGTTATGCATGTTTTCGCGATAAGATGAACATTTGACCCGTGTGTCATGAAAATCTTTCAAGTGGTTCAGGAAATACAGAGCAAACACGAAATTCAAGGGTCGAACCTTTGACCTTGCAGTGTGACCTTAACCTTGAGCTGTCACGGTTTGGACATGGGTTCTGTAGGTTGTCTTGATGAGATGTGGCCATTCCTATAATACCCTCTGGCTACGCGGCAAGGGATTAAAAAATCTTCATGGAGTAGAGCATTGAATAACTAATGAAATCATCAGCCCTTTCGTACATTGAAATTTATGTTGCATAGGACAGATTATTTTGAATATGGTTTGTTTAACTAATGCTTTTTTCTCTTTAGTTTCAGATTTTTTGGAATTGTCGAGACAATAAAAAAGATTAACAGGTTAGTGTACGTTATACTAGTAAGATATATCATGCTGTGAAAATTCATCTGAAACTGCTTAACAAATGCTCTGTCAGTAATTTTGTTTGTTGGAATGGTAAAAATCTAAAAAAAATCGAAAAACAACTATTTTAGATCCGTTAAAGACCATTTCTAGGGTAATATATTTTTTCATGATTTAAACAGATTGCTATTGTTATTTTCTACGATTAACGTTTTTGTGCTAGCATTTGAATTTCAGTTTTTGAAGAAAATAACGAGCTATTACTGTTTTTGGAAACTTTTTAGTGAATTGGAAATAAAAAAAAAGTCCTTGAAAACTTGGAAAATGCATGAAAAATGCTTGAATTTTGTCTCTGATGTTCTGTATGAACCATTATTATTATCTAATATTTTGTTTCAATATGGAAAAAAAGAAGACAAACTCAAATGTTTGCAACGTTTTTCGTATAATTTTTATGATTCTTAATATGAGCGCTGCTGTACGATTTCCAACCTCTTCTATAAGTGATATCATTTCCAGAAAACTTCACATGTGATGTCACCATGTACATGTACTGACAGTAAGCAATATTTGCCCCATATGGCAATGTGAAACAAAGTGACCATATGGAGTAAATATGGTTTTCTGCTTGCAAATAGTGACATCACATGTTGAGTTTTCTTGAAATGACGTCACTTAAGAAGTGGTTGTAAATTCCATAGCAGCGTTCATTTGTGCACCAAAACGTAACGTGACACTTTGACGTTATGATGTCATATTATGATGATGATATGACATCATAATGTCAAAGTGTGACGTTACTGTGGCACACTTTTAATTTTACGATACATTTCAGAACAAGAAGGATGATTGCTAACAACTGGAGAAATATTCCACTTCTTCTTACAGACTTCTGGAGAATATTTATTTTTCGATCTAATATTAGAAGAAACCTGTAGATCTTTGTACGTCAATATTTACACAGGATAGCAATATTAACGAAGATTTAGTACAGTCAAACCTGTGTTAAAGACCACCTGCGAACAAAGACCACTATTGCAAAACCTGTCTGCAAAGACCACCAATTTTATCTCCCATCAGACCATTTTCAATGATATTTAATCTGTTAATAGAGACCACCTGTAAACAAAGACCACATTTTGCTGTTCCCATGGGTGGTCTTTACCGACAGGTTTGACTGTATTTCTCTTAATGACAGCTGGCATAGTAACTGGAAAGGTTGGGAATATACATGTTTAGGGACTGCACATTCATTCTTTATTGAACGAAATCTGGGTTTTAGTAACTAGTTTTTATTGATTTCTACAGAATTTATTACATAAATGTTCATGTGATTAAAATATTTGCCCTGCTTTTGTCTATATTGTGTCTTTAATAATATTTCATAATAGCTGTAAGAAAGTATTTTTTAAATATTAAACAAAATGCCATGTACTTAACGTTTATTCTTTTGTCAACTTTACTATACTTACTTAAGAGACCATCTGTCTTATGAGACCACTTTAGCCTGCTCTCCTGAGTGGTCTCTTGAGACAGGTTCAACTGTATATTTTACTCTTTATAACAAAATGGTTTTGTACAATCACCATATTGCTTTGGTTTAGAATTGATTTCAACAATGAGAAACATTTTTTTATTGCAATATTGACTTTAATGTTGATTGAACTATATTTACAATTCCTTGTGGAATTGTGTTTATATTTGTTTACGATGATTATGACGTTGATAATTTCCCAATAAAAGTTTTGACGTCAGAAACTAAGTGCTTTGTCCGAAGATGTTTTGGAGGCTTAACTATGATGTATACAAGGATTGTACAGTCTTGAAAAGTCCTTGAATTTGATGCCTGCTCCTTGAAAACTACTTGAATTTAAAAAAAAAAATAATAATTTGGGAAATTGTCCTTGAATTCTTCTGCTGCAAATAGAAAAAGGACAAAAAGTAACAAACACACTAGCCCCGCATACGAGTCTCTGTACTCAGACTTTTACACGCATCTTCGTAACAGTTGTACAGCGACAGTATAGAGATGTGAACTCTGTGGCTGGACTACAAACATACCAACAATGATGAAAAAATGTGGAAAAATGACAGACCTATTTTTGACAGTGCCTATCGGCCAAGTAGGCGATATTAATGTAATCCAATATGGTACGGTAACTGACACGTATTATGACCTCTTAAGTAATTTTCATGCCGTGTAATGTTATTCGTGCTGCAGTGGTCATCTCGGGGAATAAACTTGAAAAATACACTGGATCCCTTCTTCTCTATACCGAATAAATCTACATGTTTAGTCCTTGAAAATGGGGAAAAGGTACTTGAAAAAGTCCTTGAAAATGGGGAAAAGGTACTTGAAAATGGGGAAAAGGTACTTGAAAAAGTCCTTGAAAATGGGGAAAAGGTACTTGAAAAAGTCCTTGAAAATTGGGAAAAGGTACTTGAAAATGGGGAAAAGGTACTTGAAAAGTCCTTGAAAAGTTCTGTATGAACCATGGTATAGAAATAAATGAAAAAATAAATATTTATAAGTATTGCATAATTTTTTTTCCGTTTGAAGAGCAGAAGATTTAAGAATTATGTACATTCTGACGTGACGTCGTCATTTTATAGTTTACTTTGGCATCTTGTTCTTAATATTGGAATTGCTATAAAACGAAAAGTAGATGTTGGATTTTAATTAATTTGGTATTAAATGAACATTGAAAAACATACTTGTTGAAATATGTAAAAAAACTAAAAATGAAATTTTTTGTCACGACAATCATCTTATACAGGTTTTGTCGTGGTGCAGCTCATATATTTATAGTTTAGTCCCCATTTATTCAGGCCCTGATCTCTCAAAGCATCTCAAATAGAAATCTCAGCTCAATTTGAGATTTTACTCAAAATAGAGACTGAGATTGAGACAAATCTCATTTGAATCTCTTGAAAAAAAAATTTAGAAAAAAAATCAGCTCATCTTTTTCGTTTTGTAATACCGTTTTTTGAGTCCGGTTTCAGATGAGATCAATCTCAATGAATTGAGACAATATTTTAGTTGAGATTTTGCTCAAATTGAGATGCTTCGGGAAATCGGGCCCAGATTTTTTCTGGTTGGTGTAAATACGTGCAGTTAGTCACATACTGTTTGTCTTATTTTAAGACCAAACAAATTTGTTTGTATCTTATTACCTAATAGCCAATGGTATCTTACCCCAAATTGCTATATTAAGTGCTGAAAACGCCAACGTTTCAGATACAGTGATGTCTGTTCCTATTCAAACATAAAAAAATAATCCCACCCTACCTATCCGACATTTTGTCTATATGTTCAGAAAATGTTTTTGACCTTTCTTTGCATTTGTTTGTTATCGTGTAAGCAGACCTCTACATTTTCATTTACAGTTAAACCTCAATAATATGACCACCCTTAGGACTCTTGAAACGTGGTCTTCTTACTGATGTGGTCTTAAAATTGTTAAATTAAGAGCAAAACAGTGGAACAATACTTGAAATATTGTTGAGGTGGTCTTTAATTGTGGTTTTACTGTATTCACATATTCATTTCTTTACATATTCATATCATTTTAATTTAATAACGAGCGTGCAATGGTTTATAATTAATGAACAAATTTTGTTCTTCTGTCAGTAAAATGTTAACATTTTGTATGAAAAATAGGATACTGATTGTTACATCACATGATGACTATGTTAAAAGGGGTTGCCATGTTTGCATCAATTTTGTCTGATTTTTTATGAATTCCTTTTTTTCAGTCCAGGTATTGATTACCTCCCCTGTTGTCCGACGTTTATGTCAATGTTAACTTTGGTTCATTATACTATGTACACTTCGTGCATTGATGTGATATTTATGTGCAACATTAAGTTTTTATACTTTCTTTTTATGTTGCTTTTGTGGAAAATTTTATAAAAATTGTCATTTTTGTTATATGATACAGAAATATAAAGTTACTGTTGATGAATTGTGTCTGTGTTACTTTTATCTGAGTAAATTGTTATTAATAAATATAATGCTTAGTGACTTGCAGTTAGGATGAGTCATCCTGTGAACAATGAGAGCCTTTTTTCTGCGACAAACATGTAAAGTATCTTGTCTGCGGACACGCGATGAGGAAATCCTCTCTAGTCCGGAATACCCTCCAATCCGAACTTCTTGGTTTGTCCGAAGAGTGTTCGGATTAGGGAGTTTCCACTGTATTAAGAAAACTCGAATATCGAAGCACGTGCTGTCTCGCTATTTCCCTCTAAATATGTACTTGATGTGAACCAGTGCGAAAGTTGATGTCAGTGCTAGCTACGGATTCGATGGTAACTTCGCATTGAAAAATATCAGCCGAAAAACTGTCAGTGTCGGATGTACGATTGCTGCGGCAACTTCACTGTACTCAACAGGTCAACGTGTTCTTTATTTAGATACACACGCGATCATTTTGCTTAAAATTGTTTCCTTCAAGGTACAAACACCATTGAGATCACATTTGTCTACATCATTTAAATTTTAGAATAATTTAAATGTTTGTGATGGACAAAGTTATCATGGTTGTCCACGAATATGTAGATCAGCCTCGTACAAGCACATGTTTCAAGAAAGTTGAGTTGCAACAGATGGTGACTTATTGATTACAAAATTGCATACATAATCATTAACTACAATGTATATCACACAATGTAGATCAGTATCAGGTATCCCAAACCTATCATCATGTCACTGCATCGACCTGGATGAATTCAACAGTTTAAACCCATTCTCAGTAATTTCACCTGATAAAACCAGCACTCGAGAGATGTATGTATCGAAATCACCTAGACATACTACACCGCCTAGCCGTTATGTTTTCAACGCCAAAATATGATAAACTATCAAGAAGTGAAGATGCCGCCAACATCTCAGGCATTTCAAATGTAAATTCTTCGCATGAAGGGAGTGTTTATTCAGAACCAACATCATCCTTTATTGATAATACAAATTCACGCAGCAGCTACGCGTGTAATAACTCACGGGATAGTAAAATGCAGAACAATAATCTGCACATCCTCGTTATAAACTTTCAAAGTATTCGTAATAAGAAAACAGAACTACACAACATAAAAGCCAGCAGTGCTCCAGATGTAATTATTGGAAATGAAACTCACTTGAATGTAGACATCTTGAATAGTGAAATTTTACCGGCAAACATACCTCAAGAACATATGTATCAAATCTTTCGTAAAGACAGGAAAGAAAGAGGAGGAGGAGGTGTTACTATAATGGTTAGACCAGGTCTGCCAACAGAAGAATGTCCGGAGCTGAACACGGACTGTGAAATTAAATGGGTTAAAATCAACACTACAAACAGTGAAGAAATTCTAGTAGGATCTTATTGTAGAGAGCCAAAAGCAAGCACTGAAAACCTGTGTGAATTACAAACATCATTATATACAGCCAACTCGTGTAGTACCTACAAAAACATGAAGAAATTCCTCGGCGGGGACTTTAACCTAGGTGACATAAATTGGGACAGTGGAACTGTAACCCCAGGAGACGGAGACAAACTGCATTGTGAAAAACTCATTGAAATTGCTACAAACCACAACTTCGACCAGATTAATACAATTCCGACCAGGCAAGGAAGAATGCTAGACCTTCTATTCACTAGCAATCCATATCTTATACAAAAACATAATGTTTACCCACCGATTGGCCTAAGTGACCATGATATCCTCTCTGTGAATACACTTTTGAACAGAACAGAACAGAAATTTTATTTTGGATTTGAGCAAAGCTCCTCACCCATACAACACATGTACAACATTTTGTCAAAGTACAAACAAAGTAGCAAATCAGTAAAGTAAAATCAAGAGAGAAAAAATACAACACACGATAGAAAAAAAAACAAACAACAAATACACATAATATGAAAACATGCAAATGATTCACAACAATGAGTGTGTGAGAGAGTGAAAGAATAAATTTACATTTCAAATAAAATAAGAATATAATAGAAAAAAACGCCACACTTAAACTATACGTAAACATACTTCAAACACATAATTATTATGTTGATTATCATCAATCATATTATAAAGAACACATGATATATCATTTTATAATTTGTAAATAAACAAAATTGTTTTGTAAATAATTACCAAATATTACCATTATTTCGTCATGATGCATTTTTGTAACTCGTGATTTTGCTCATTGCAAGCCCATTCGTCAAAATCTAACCGATTGCTTCGTGTATATTGTATTGCGTTTATCATTCATGTGCCACCTAAGACACGACCGCGTGGCCAATAATATATTTGATCGTTCAGTCCAACAATTCTTAGTGGTTAACTTTAACAAAACAACTAAGCACTTCGACCTGCAGACTTTTACACCTTTTTGATAGCTTTGAGTTATAGTCATAGTTGTAAGGACTTTCCTAGGATTTTGCCTTAGATAATAGAAGAAAAATTCATAGGGTTAAACAAATTTAAAAAAAAAGACATGTTGGAGAGATATTCAACGCGCAATTGTCATTCGTGCACACTATCTTGTGCATGAGGCGTTCGCTGTGACAACTTAATATCTCTTACACCTTGTTATGCTCCCACACAGCGCTTTGATTCCACTACCGTTACATGAAGGTATCGGAATAAGCGCCCGATGCTAAATGAGAGAAACACCTGGTAGACGCCTTCTGACGTATTCGGGTCAATGTCACCACGAACCTTTGACGCTTAAGTTGTTAACATAATATAAGTGTTTTTGGTGCTTGAACTTAGATACTCAATTGATGCGTTCACATATAAGCAGACGTTGAACAAGTGTGTTTCATCAATTTTCACCTCTCTGATGTTCCTACATGTAGTACTGACCATTGTTTGTCAGCGCAACGTGAAGTAATTTCTTTTGCTTTCAGTTTCCAGTACCATAGAAAACTACATAAATGTTGATTCAGCGCATTACACACTCCCCGCATTGACAAAACTATGCATTTGTATTTTATATAAGGTGCCATTTAAACATATTATACATGCTCCACTGGGTCAGATGTTGGTCCAGTGGTTAGTGCGCTGGACTTGTAACCCGGCGATCCGGTTCGATTCCCGGTCGCGGCAGGTGATACCCTTCCATTAAAATTTGACAAAAATGTCGATTTTCCTCCACAAGAGGAGAAGTTGTCGGCTCCTTGTCTAAGGGTAAGTTAGTACTGGTAAGAATTCAGTCCAGGAAAAACTGGTTAGGTGAACCGGCCGCCGTATATAACTGAAATATCGTTGAGAAACGGCGTTAAACCCGATGAAACAAACAAACAAACAGATGTTACAAGTTTAACTCCTCGTGTGCGTATGTCCTCTTTTGCCTATATCTGCGTAGGGATATATGTGACCCTCTTTGCTCCACATCTTTTTCACATCTAAAAGCTTTATTTCATAATTATAATTTCTACCCCTACTATCGTCTTCAATTCCAAATAGGTTTATAATGTTAAAATGGAAGAGGCGGAACTTGAGCCGAAAAGTACATGACTTTAGTACAAGCAATAGTATTTCCCCTTATATGAAAATCCTAAAAATGTAGATACATAGACGTTTGAATTGCTAGATTTGCAAACACGATTACGTGCGCAATTGTAATCAAATATAAATGAAATGTCGGTCGATCATACGAAACTTGTTTACTTTTTTGTTGTTGACAATTGGGCGTGCTTTTAATTACATACATTTATCATTCGAGATTTTTTTTTTAAATTAACTTAAATTCAAATTCCGTATCCAGCATTCAGCATTTCGCCTGACTTCAAGAACGATGTATTACAAAGTTGTTATGTCATGTGTGATATTTTGTTTCCTAGCTGGAACCATGGTACCAATCATAGAAGGTACGTGAATTTGCTATTTCATATATGGACCTGATAATAAATAGAATGTACCGGACATACCCTGTCCACGTATCAATCATATACACATCATGACTTTTAAATATTTAAGATCGGCATGAAGTTGCAGAAGTGCAATAACACCGAAGTATTATTTTTGATAAGTCACAAGAGAAGTAATGATCGAACAAACGCCAAAAGATTAATCTTTTTTCAGATATTGTTTTGGTTAAATTCTCATTTTCATGACCGCGAATGTTTTTTGTATTTAGAATGTATGTTTAATTACTTGTAAATCGACAGAAATAACACTACATGTATTTCATACATAATCGCATCGAAAATCAGTAGTAGTATTTAAATCAATTGTGACGTCACTTCATTTGCTATTTCATAGTTAATTCATCTAAAATAGTACATTCGTGTCAATAACACGCTTTTGTCGTCATTTACGACGTTATTAAACTTAAATGGTAATTAAAAATAATATACGAAATTGTATCTATTTTGCCATGTACGACATGCTACAAATAAAGCACATGAATCTATTCTTGGGATCCATAGCAATTATTGAAAAACACACAACAAATATTTAATGATGATTTGCAATGTGTTATGAGCGATAAGTAACACGACTTTTCCGGTTGTTTTGCGTTAGGTTATTCATTTGATATTTTGTGGTTATTTCGCCTTCTGATATAAATAATTTAGTTAGCCTACTTAGTGTATGTGTTAATTTAATTAATGACTAAATAGCGATTAAGAGTGAGGTTAGCTTCCTGTTAAAGCGATTTAAACCCCCAGTATTAATACTGACAATTCCTCCAAGGCTGTAAATCGCAGTATTTATTTCTGTGTTTGTCATAGATGTACATGTGTATGTTAAGTTTCCCTTTGCCCTGTGTAATTCTTTCACTTTATATAGTGGCCATGTTATTTCCTCCATACTTTCGGCCTATTGTTGCCAGACGTCTTGACTTGTCTAGTGATGTATTCCATCCATTTAATCCCCCATGTTTGTCTTCTTTGATTCTCCTAGATATCCCTTATGGTCGGCCAGGCCATTCCTTGCGTCCCTATTCCATTACGTATGTACCCTTGAGCCTCCACAATTGCCATAGGTTTTATGGATTGTTGTTTTCTCGGAGGTCTGTGTGGAGAGGCGTATGTGGCGTCCCATCGCAATGGAAATAGAACAGAATGTGTTCCATGGAGTAACTTAAAATTATTTCCCTTTTGATGCTGTGTTGTACTATGTAGTCTAATGTATGAAGTGTATATTGATGTTGTCCCTGGTTTCATGTTGTGCTGTCCAATGTTTGTCCATGTATGTCAGGGTATTAATTAATTAGATTGACCAGCTTGAGTTTTTGTTATGCTGCCATTCGCTTCTCTGTGCATTATGTTCTTTATTCATTGAGGAATTTCTATCTGACAGATTTCTTCAAGCTTCTTTCTATGGTGGCATATTACTGCCACCAGTTAGCATGATAGCGTTCGCGAATTGTTTCGTGTTAACCACTTAATTATTGCGATAATGATCTAGCTATCTAGTTAATATTCGTGATACATTTTCGGTAAGATAAATATCATAAGAATAGAAACAGGCTTGAAAGTGCCCAGAACTGCCACCTCTTACCTTTTTATAATGGTTACACTAACGGGTTATCTAGTTATGGTTTGCGAATTTCACTTAATATGTAACATAATAAGTAGCCAATTAGATAAGATTCGTGTTGCCAGTTATCTATAACTAGATTTATACAACTGGTTATCTAGTTAATGTTCGCGAATTTCACTTAAGATTCGTTTCTATATGTATCTTATCTAGTTGACCACTTATTATGTTACTCAATAACTCAAATTCGTAATATGCCACCATACCTTTCTTTATTATGACGTCATGTAATACCGAATATGTATTACAAACATAGAGTTTGTCTTCTTTTTTTCCGTATTGTCATATTATGTCGTCATTGGGCAGTAAGAAGGAAATGTTTCTATCGTTTTATAAGTTTTATTTCTATTTGTCTTTTCAGGTTACCTCTACATAAGGTTATTTATTTACGATTTTGTGGTTATTTCGCATTCTGATGTAAATAATCTAAGTACTGAGAGCATGTGACGTTCCCTGTGACAACTTAATCTCTGTTTTAGCAGTTTTGTAATACATGTACATGTTTATCGTTTCAGGGGGTTTTGACGGCTGTTCCTGTGCAACAAGATGTAACCGGTTGCAATGTTTTGTGGGGTACTGTATAACTGGAGGATTGGTTTGTTGTTCGGGGCGGGATCAAATCTGCAGGACTGTGCATGGCTATAATGGCTAAACACACAATTAATACCAACAGGAAAATAACGTATGGCATCAAATCAATCAAGGATGCATACTAAACTGAATCTAATAGAAACTCTGACTTAACTTGAATGGGAGTATTTCGTTATTTTTTAGAGTGATCGTTTTGAAATCTGTTTGTAGTTGTGAAATCATTAACATTTTATTATCAATTGATTACAAACATTAAAGCCGGGAAAATTATCAATTTCATTTTTTTATTTGTTTCAACCTAGGTATGGGTCTGATTTGAAATTCTGACATCAGTAATGTGTATGACCACCACTACGCTCCACACAGCGCTTTGATTCCACTACCGTTACATTCACCCGCTGCTGTATTACCCAGTATATTTGACTTCACGAAATCAACGTTCGTTCCTGATACTAAATGCCATTGGTCGACACGGTCACGTGACTACTGAGTTTATAATAGATGGGTATTTTCCAGTGTTAAACCAATACAATGTGAACGCAGTGTATAGCCTCTCGCGTCGAAGGAAATTTGTATCCAGCTAATCGGTTTTAGTTCATGTCATTAAAAGTGTAGCACTTACACACGCCCTCCAAACACGCGCTTTTCCTCCAAATTGAGGACAGTGTAAGCAAGGCGACTGAGTTTTCCGATATGCAGCGCGGGAGTAGTTTCGGTTAGTCAAAGGTGAGTGTTGTCGTATATTTTTTATTTGTACAAAAAGCAGTAACTTTTTTTTCAAAAATCGGGCAATGCTATACCATTTTTAAATACTTGTTCTTGATGCAGAACCCAGTCTTAGTTTGTAAATTGATTCCTGTATGGCGCTAGAAGTTTTACGACTTTCGCAAGTCAGTGTCAGAAATTTCGAAAATGTCATATTCGGTTTGTATTTTATAAAATTCCACCAATATAGCCAAATATACGGTGCCTATGACTCAACCCATGACCGTTCGGTACTCTTTCACTCAATTTATTGGATACGTCGGTAAGAGAAATGAGTTTTGCTCAAATTTTGTTATGTGAAAAAGCCCGAGGGCAGGAGAACAAGCGATCGAAAGGAGATGCAGCGCCTGCGTTAATCCTTTGTCCATCATAACCTTTTATTTCACATGTCATGAACTGTTATTGTTGTAGATGTTATATATACTGAAACCGATAATTCGTTGATATTCACCTACCAAAAATATCTTGGTGTTAAAAGCAGTAAGTTTTGGTTATGATTTATGCAGGTTTGAGCTCTGGCTAAGACATATTTTGGTCTTTGTATAAACACCTCAAAACAGTCAATAATCACAGATGTTTTCTGTCCGAAATGCTGTGGAAATTCCAAGGGCATTGTGTTTCTCAATTCCTCCCTCTCTGGCCAATATATTAAGTGCTTCAGTCTTATGTACAAAATGTGAATGACCGTTAAAAATGTGCGAGAAACTGTTGATGGTGATGTGTGAAATCTATAGCCTAAATCTCTCACATAAAGATTTAATTTAAGTCTCATCAGTGTTAGAAGTACACGTTCAAATCCGCCAAGATCCGCTATCCTTGAGTTTGGAAGGAATGGACTAACTATATTGAGCACTGTCATTAATGTTAAATAATAAGGAAGGCCTGTGTAATATCTCACTTTGTCATCATTTCCTTCAAATGAATCCTGCGACATTTTCACTTCACTGATCTGAGACTTCAAATTCAAATTTTCAGTCAGAAGGCGCTGAAAGTCACTGTCAACTTGACTTCTGTAACGGGATTTACAATATGAGGCAGAGGTTCAAGTTTTTCTGTAGATCCTTTTGACAAAAATGAGCATGTTCTCTTTTCTATGTCTATTGGAGTAGCAGAGAAGGGTATATCTTCATACATGTCCAAAAGTGCTCTAGCAACATGGTGTTTTTCTTTTGTCTGATTCCTTTGCACAGCTCTGTCATACCTGAAAATATAATGATATCGATTATGAGTTTTCAAACGACTCGATAATCAATTATGAAATTTGTCCGATTATCCATCACTTTACTTAAGAGAAGCCCACCTTCTGAACACATTTACTTCCTGATTCGTACCCTTTATTGCCAGGCACCAGGGAGATAAGCCTAACTAGCTGGGAGCTAACTAACCAGCCATATCAGAACGGACACCACCTGAGATTCAAACCATGACCTCACAAGTTGGATGCCTTAAACACTTGGCCTAGGGAAATGGCTCAGTGTTACTTAATGTGGTAAAAAATAGGTGTTATTTTTATAAAACAACAGGCCTTAAATAATACCTTTTACAGTCCGTTTCAAGGAGCTTCAGCTTTTTAATAGACTTTCTAGGCGTTGAGGTGTCATCTAGTTGAAGAGTAGGGGCCCAGTCTGGACTAGACCTGTCATACATGCTAGCTGGTTTTCCTGACAATTGACAATACATACAATCATCTATATTGTATACCTTATAAAAATGGTTCAATTTATAAACAAGCAACTGATAACTGTGTCATTTGTTTTAAACAACAATAACCCCCAAAGACATGTATTATTGCCAGGGACCGAACCCACAAAATGGGGGTGAAACGTCTGACAACCGTATATAAAGGGTAGTATCAGGAGATAAATATAAGCCCATGTAGTATCTGTTAGTGGATACCATGTTGGTCGCACACGAGCTTTGTAGCTCATTTTACTTGTTGATCATATGCGACGTTAAACAAAGTTTATCTCTATCTGTAGGGCCTATCTATCATGTGTTTGCAACTATTTTCACTTTACTTCATGTTTCGAGTAAAACAAAACACACATTGACACGATCTCGCTTATTAGGAAAACATACGGAAAAGAAATTATATTGTTATTTCTAATTAACTGTTACTATAAACAATTACCTTGAATGAAATGATCAGAGCAGATCTTTGAATACTTCGTCTGCACATCTTTTCGATCAATATTTTTGAGCCATGAACGCCTTCGTTCGTCACTGAGGATTTTGGTGAATTCCCCTTCTTTCTCTCGTAACACTGGTATTGTGTAAAATCCTCGTTTCACTGTACCGTCTGCTCGATTATTGCAACCTTTGACCCAACACGACATAACCATTTTGACAAATATAAATAGACTGTTATATTTAGATACTAGGTCAACCGTGTACAACGTTACAGCTGTTAAAAATAGCTTGCCAAACAAAATGGCGGACTTGTGTAACTACCCGGATGTTGTGACGTCACATGAAAAGCATGTATTGCAGTATTAAGTGCTGAAAACGCCTACATTTCAGATACAGTGATGTCTGTTCCTATTCAAACATAAACGAATAATCCCACCCTACCTATCTGCCATTTTGTCTATATGTTCAGAAAATATTTCTGACCTTTCTTTGTATTTATTTGTTATCGTGTAAGCAGACCTCTACATTTTCATTTACAGTTAAACCTCAATAATATGACCACCCTTAGGACTCTTGAAACGTGGTCTTCTTACTGATGTGGTCTTAAAATTGTTAAATTAAGAGCAAAACAGTGGAACAATACTTGAAATATTGTTGAGGTGGTCTTTAATTGAGGTTTTACTGTATTCACATATTCATTTCTTTACATATTCATTTCATTTTAATTTAATAACGAGCGTGCAATGGTTTATAATTAATGAACAAATTTTGTTCTTCTGTCAGTAAAATGTTAACATTTTGTATGAAAAATAGGATACTGATTGTTACATCACATGATGACTATGTTAAAAGGGGTTGCCATGTTTGCATCAATTTTGTCTGATTTTTTATGAATTCCTTTTTTTCAGTCCAGGTATTGATTACCTCCCCTGTTGTCCGACGTTTATGTCAATGTTAACTTTGGTTCATTATACTATGTACACTTCGTGCATTGATGTGATATTTATGTGCAACATTAATTTTTTATACTTTCTTTTTATGTTGCTTTTGTGGAAAATTTTATAAAAATTGTCATTTTTGTTATATGATACAGAAATATAAAGTTACTGTTGATGAATTGTGTCTGTGTTACTTTTATCTGAGTAAATTGTTATTAACAAATATAATGCTTAGTAACTTGCAGTTAGGATGAGTCATCCTTTGAACAATGAGAGCCTTTTTTTCTGCGACAAACATGTAAAGTATCTGGTCTGCGGACACGCGATGAGGAAATCCTCTCTAGTCCGGAATACCCTCCAATCCGAACTTCTTGGTTTGTCCGAAGAGTGTTCGGATTAGGGAGTTTCCACTGTATTAAGAAAACTCGAATATCGAAGCACGTGCTGTCTCGCTATTTCCCTCTAAATATGTACTTGATGAACCAGTTCGAATGTTGATGTCAGTGCTAGCTACGGATTCGATGGTAACTTCGCATTGAAAAATATCAGCCGAAAAACGATGTCAGTGTCGGATGTACGATTGCTGCGGCAACTTCACTGTACTCAACAGGTCAACGTGTTCTTTATTTAGATACACACGCGATCATTTTGCTTAAAATTGTTTCCTTCAAGGTACAAACACCGTTAAGATCACATTTGTCTACATCATTTAAATTTTAGAATAATTTAAATGTTTGTGATTGACAAAGTTATCATGGTTGTCCACGAATATGTAGATCAGCCTCATACAAGCACTTGTTTCAAGAAAGTGAGTTGCAACAGATGGTGACTTATTGATTACAAAATTGCGTACATAATCATTAACTACAATGTATATCACACAATGTAGATCAGTCTATACATGCTACCATCATATGACGGAAACATATGTGTATGTAATGTTCATATACATCGTATAATGAATCAATATTGTTGAACATTACAGTGCTCCAGAGAAGCTGCGTATTTGCGTATTTCACTCAAATAAAAACATGAAAAACGCAAATAATTTTGTTTTTAAGCGTACCTGTTACGCAAATAAATTTCCTTTTACTCGAACCATGGTTACTATGTGCGTATTCAAAAAGCTATTTCTGCCTACATTGGTAAACAGGAAAAAGCCAGATACCCTGTTTCTTGGAAGTTGTCATGGTGTAAATCACTTTGAAAGCGGCGGAGACCGGTTCTCAATGTCTGTGTATAACTCGTGCATATTAAAGGGCCCCAATTATAGTATCCTGTCTATGACACTTACTTACTTAGTCCTCTTCGTGCATACTTGCACATGAGGCCATCACCAAAATCCTCCACAGTTGCCTATCTTGTGCCTTTCTTTCTGCCTCTCCCCATGTCATTCCCATGCTTCTCAGTTTGCTCTCTATTGTGCGTCGCCATGTTTCTTTTGATCTTCCTCCCTTTCTTTTCCCATCTGGTGTCCAGCGAAGCGCTGTCTTTACTAAATCATTTTTGTCTTTCCGTAACACATGGCCAATCCATTTCCAACGCCTTTCTTTAATTTCTACTCTAATGTCTCTTTGTGATGTTAACTTATAAAGGTCTTTATTGCTGATGGTTTTCGGCCAGAAGATCTTGCAGATTTTACGTAGACATGTGTTGTGGAATGTTGCTAGTTTGTTGAAGTCAGATTTTATGATCCTCCAAGACGCCATACAACAAAACTGATTTGACATTGCTATTGTAAATTTTGATTTTTGTGGACCTGGATATTGATGTTGCTTTCCATATTGGTCCAAGTCGGTAGAAAGCAGTTCTGGCTTTGCTGATCCTTGCCATTATATCTTTGCTTGTTCCATTGTCCTGGCTGATATTTGTACCAAGATACGTAAAATCTTCCACTTCTTCAATAATTTCTCCTTTAAGTGTTCTGGGTGGTTTAGCAGATTTGTCATTTAGGCTCATTACTTTTGTCTTTCTTGTGTTGATCTTTAATCCTACAGAGAGAGCAGTCTCATGTAGTCTGGAGGTTTTGTTCTGCATATTTATTCGGCTTGATGATAATAAGCATATATTGTCAGCAAAATCAAGATCTTCTAAGATTGTGTTCATTGACCATCTTATTCCAGTTTTTCTGTTTCCAAGTGTTTTTCTCATGCACAAGTCGATGACAATGAGAAAAAGAAGAGGAGAAATGACGCATCCTTGTCTTACTCCAGACTGTACTTTGAACCAAGTGGATTGGGTTCCATTGTGGAGGACGCAGCATCTGTAGTTGTTATAAAATAATCTGATGATGTTTATGATTTTATCAGGTATGCCGTATGATTTCATTATTTCCCACATGCTGTCTCTGTCCAAGCTGTCGAAAGCCTTCTCGAAGTCTACACAATTTATGATGATGTTATGTTGCCACTCTATACACTGTTCAATGATGTTTCTGAGTGTAAATATGTGATCGATACACCCTTTATTGCCTCTAAACCCTGCTTGTTCTTTTCGCAGCATTTCATCTAAAGCATCTATTATTCTTCTGGCTATTACACGTAGGAAGATTTTTGCAGGCACGGATAGTAGAGATATGCCTCTCCAGTTGTTACAGTTCTTGAGATCGCCTTTTTTTGCAAGCTTAACTAGTAGTCCTTCTTCCCAGTCTTGCGGAATAACTTCTTCTTCTGTGTCTATGACATGTTTATGATTATACACGTACACGCTTGCCAAAACAATCGGAGGCGGAGCTTGTCGCTTGTCAAAAACCACCATTCAGCCAATCAAATCCCGTCCTGCGTACCCGACACAAGTGATAGACCTGTGTAACACTCCAGAGAACGTTTAGGTGGCCCTGTGGCTCAGTGGTTAACGCTGCTGACTACGAATCCGATAGTCGTGGGTTCGATCTTTCGTCTCGCCGGATAAAACAGAAATGCTTTTCAGTGTTTCCCACCTAACATAGTACTGGCATGTAACCAGGAAAGTACTGGGTAGATTCCAGGAAAGTACTGGTTAGGTGCCAGGAAAATGGTAACTGTACGATAGGTCTCATTGGCACTGTGCAGTGACCGTCTTTGGCTTCAAAAATTGTCTGTTTGATCTATACTGCTATACTGGCAGGTAAATGTCCCCCTTCGGTATATTTATGGTGTGCGGGGGACATACCGGGTCGACCAAAATACCATAAAGTGCATTATAAAATGTGCGCGGCGACGGGCGACCTCATAAACCAGTAATACAAATACAAAAATCCAGAGAACTTAATTGGTCGAACACGATTACGACGAAATAAAGATTGATAAGACCGACAATAGAAAATGCTGCAATTAAACTGTTGTTTATACTTTAAAGGGTGACTTTCGATTTAAATTAGTTTACAGTTCATTAAGTAACGTTAATCTTTGAGCCAATGGCGGCTTTTATACAGGAGTTCTCTAGAATCTAATATCGCTGAAAATGACATTTTACGACGACGTAGAAAAACGGGTATTTATTCAGCAGCCCACGTTTAATTCTTTAACTGTTTACTCCACTATCGCAAGACATTATTGTGGAAAATTCAGAATACGCATTAATGCCTCGGATTTTCAGGCAAATAACTAATGTGCAATCACTTTCTTTTTCGGGTTTAGTATACGATAAAATCTGTACCGTGCGATCCGTAATATCGCGCCCGCTCCGTATTTTACGAGGAATGAACATTATTACATAGTAAATTCAGATTACTATTATTATATTGCCTGTATATACTGATGATTTATATATAAGAGTCTGTGCTATGACTATTCACATATAATTTACCTCACTGTATGTTTAGTTTATGTTTCATTTGTGGCCTAGTTGTTATGTACAGCTGATTGTTTAAAATCAAGGTAAGGATAACTTAGAATTACTTTAATTTGACAATCTTCCATGTTTCATTCAATTATGGTAAACTTACTGAGTGAAAATCACCGAATTTATTCGTCGATCATACGATTTCACTCAATTAGTTTAATTTTGATGAGTTTTCACCCAATTCAGTCAATTCTTATCTGGAGCACTGGACATTTCTATCCTACATTAATTTTTACTTGTTTTACAATTTGTCTCATACATAGCTAACTAGACAGTTTTCGCTTTAACCACTTAATACTTATCTAAAATAGAGTTTCCGTTCTGAAATCCTAGGGGGGTAAGTGGTGGCAGTTGTGGGCACTATCAGTCAATTTTTCGTGTTAAGATATTTATCTGAATGAAATTTACCACATACTTTTCTAGTTATTATGTAGTTAAGCGGTGGCAGAAGTATGCCACCATAGATAACATATAGCAAAATAAATAAACTTAAGTAAAGGTAACAGGTAAAAGGAAATTATTAATTGTACACAGCCTTTAAAGATGTATCTGGCTCATCTGACCATAAAATGTTTAAATTGTCTTTATCCAGTATTGTTGTTACATTGGCTAAAACATCTCTAATAAGAGCCATTGCAACGTAAAACTAATTGAAAACATCTTTTTTTTATCAAATTACTTACTGTTAAAACCGGTAAAATAGCCTTGTTAAAAAAACATCTTTCTTCAACAAATATGGATTAATACATTATGAGTTCATTCTTTATAAATGCATGATTAGTGATGTTTTAACCATAGGAAATATATTTTTCATGTTTGGTTAATTAAACAATTGAACAAAAAATGAGCATAGTATAACTTTAATCCTGGTCATAGGGAAAGGGAAATTAATAAAAAGACAAACAGAAATGAAACATAAATTAATATACTAATTTAGAAAAAAAACATTCTGAGTCTTTTTGTGTATTATCTCCTGAACTAATCAAATAAAATTCGCCGGAATTGAGGCTAAATACTACCAAGTGTTCGGTGGTCCTCTCAGGCATACCAAATGAAGTCAATATGTTATTTTGCGATCATACATCAACTTACATTGTAGACTGTACCCGTTTGACATTCGTCATTTTTTATTCCCTAACAAATTTATATGTGTTCTTTAACTATCAGGTCACATTTGTAAGATCATCAGAATGTGTAGATCAAAATCCACCCAATGCTTTACAATTTGCAGCATTATTGACCCGGTCCCTAATGAGTATCATTATTGGCGCCGCCCTTAATGGTATCACGAAATTTTTGAGACTATGGTAGGAGCATCTATTTATAACTGAATCTATTTTTTTATTAAGGGTTAAACTGCAGTAAATATTACACGTTACTTTTTGTATTTTTATGATTTAGAAATAAAATATTTTTAATGCATTTGCATTGTCGAATAAATGTCTTTTACAAAGTTAAAACGATATGTTTATGATAGATACTTGCTGATCCCCGAAAAATAGGACGATTCTACATAAACAGCATGTGTGTTAGGTGTCGAAGAAAAAATAATAAAAAATTAATTATAAAAATCTTCATTTTCACTTTACTTAAATCAATATTAACACAGTGGTACTTGTAACGTGGATATTCATGCAAGTTACGGTGTTAAAAAGGAAATACACCGATGATAGTGTGAACATGGACTATTCCAAAACATTTTCCCTCCATTACGCTATTCCAAAACATTGTGCGCCAGTTGTGCACCAGTTTTGCGGCGCCCTTGGATGCTTTGCATCAATGCATTTCTTGTTATAACTTTGCCCTGTCATAAAGGTCATTACGTAGACGTTGACTGCACATGCTTACGTGCAAACGGTGCGTAAGTAAATATACCAGGATTACTTTCTATACGACAAAAACCTTTTAGACGATCGTATGTACTTTTTCAGCTCAGCTAGTCTGTCAGTTGGTAGAACTTTGTAAAGTTTTTTAACATAACGGACGCGAATTAAACTTTAAGATGTCAGTTGATGGTATTTTTAACGCTTTTTAAATAATGGACGTATTTAAGTGGTATAACTTTCTTTGCTTTACTCAGGTGGCTAAATGGTTCTTTCAAACCACCAAAATTGCATTTCATTTGGCAAAAAACTGTAATATTGACCTGTTTCTGAACCGAAAATAGCCGATTTTATTTATCAATACAGTGATTTTATAATTCCTCGTATTTGAAACATTGAATAAGATGGTAATTAGTTCACTGCGAGTATTTCTTATCAAGTTGTTTGATATTCTCCATCAAATATTTCATTTTACTAAGGGATATAATTTTTATTTCAAAATGTTCGAAGCTTTAAAATTTAGAATTTGCATTCAAACCAAAACGGATGGAGGATTTTAATTATTCCAGTAAGTTTCTATTCATAAACGAGTCGATTAAGTATGTGCATCAAAAAAGCATACACAGAATGATCACGGTAATTTGAATAATATTGCTAGTTCATGTCCACGGGGCTAAATGCGGCGTGCACAAGTATAAACTGAATCTTGCTTTTCCCTGAACCTGCATTTTTATCCAAAAACAAGAATGCAGTTACGTCACTTCCAGTACTCACAAGGGGGCCAGAGGCAAACAATTCATGTTGCAAACGTGGCCACATCATTTCAGGTGTAAATCCAATGGACTGGTTTATGTTGCTGTACATAGGAAAAAAGACATAGTCTTGTAGATTATCTCCAACTGGTAAGTCTGCAACGACTGAAATGTTAATATCCTTAAGATGTTCTTTCGGACCAATGCCAGACAGCATTATATGCTGTGGTGTATTTATTGCCCCTGTTGATATAATTATTTCCTTTCTGGCTTTCACAAAACATTTGTTTCCGTTTCTTATAAAATAAACTCCTGCAGCTTTATTACCTTCGAATTTATTTGATCTTTGTAACAAATGATTATATGGCGATGTCAAGGTTTACTTTCCACGACGCCCTAGATATGCCTAAGAAGTAGACTCGTGGAATCCATTACGTGCTAGTATACGCATTGGACTGAAACCCTGTTGAGTTTCCCCATTATAATCTGTTCTATCATATCCTAGTTATTTGGCTGCTTGGAGAAATTTATCATGTAAAGGAGTATATGTATTTTCACCATATAGGACCACCAATATTGTGATATTTTGACGATTTTAGTTCATCTATTTGGATATCTTCCGACTTGAGAAAGTATGGGAGCACATCCTGATATTCCCAACCTTTACACCCCATAGAAGCCCATTCGTCGTAATCTAACCGATTGCCTCGTGTATATTGTATTGCGTTTATCATTCCTGTGCCACCTAAGACACGACCGCGTGGTCAATAATATATTTGATCGTTCAGTCCAAAAAATCTTAGTGGTTAACAAAACAACTAAGCACTTCGACCTCCAGACTTTTACACCTTTTTGATAGCTTTGAGTTATATTGAAGAAAAATTCATAGGGTTAAACAAATTTAAAACAAAAGACATGTTGGAGAGATATTCAACGCGCAATTGTCATTCGTGCACACTATCTTGTGCATGAGGCGTTCGCTGTGACAACTTAATATCTCTTACACCTTGTTATGCTCCCACACAGCGCTTTGATTCCACTACCGTTACATGAAGGTATCGGAATAAGCGCCCGATGCTAAAGGAGAGAAACACCTGGGACGCCTTCTGACGTATTCGGGTCAATGTCACCACGAACCTTTGACGCTTAAGTTGTTACCAGAATATAAGTATTTCTGATGCTTGAACTTAGATACTCAATTGATGCGTTCACATATAAGCAGACGTTGAACATGTGTGTTTCATCAATTTTCACCTCTCTGATGTTCCTACACGTAGTACTGACCATTGTTTGTCAGCGCAACGTGAAGTAATTTCTTTTGCTTTCAGTTTCCAGTACCATAGAAATCTACATAAATGTTGATTCAGCGCATTACACACTCCCCGCATTGACAAAACTATGCATTTGTATTTTATATAAGGTGCCATTTAAACATATTATACATGCTCCACTGGGTCAGACGTTACAAGTTTAACTCCTCGTGTGTGTATGTCCTCTTTTGCCTATATCTGCGTAGGGATATATGTGACCCTCTTTGCTCCACATCTTTTTCACATCTAAAAGCGTTATTTCATAATTATAATTTCTACCCCTAATATCGTCTACAATCGCAATAGGTTTATACTGTTAAAATGGAAGAGGCGGAACTGGAGCCGAAAAGTACATGACTTTAGTAAAAGCAATAGTATTTCCCCTTATCTGAAAATCCTAAAAATGTAGATACATAGACGTTTGAATTGCTAGATTTGCAAACACGATTACGTGCGCAATTGTAATCAAATATAAATGAAATGTCGATCGATCATACGAAACTTGTTTACTTTTTTGTTGTTGACAATTGGGCGTGCTTTTAATTACATACATTTATCATTCGATATTTTTTTTTTAAATTAACTTTAATTCAAATTCCGTATCCAGCATTCAGCATTTCGCCTGACTTCAAGAACGATGTATTACAAAGTGGTTATGTCATGTGTGATATTTTGTTTCCTAGCAGGAACCATGGTACCAATCATAGAAGGTACGTGAATTTGCTATTTCATATATGGACCTGATAATAAATAGAATGTACCGGACATACCCTGTCCACGTATCAATCATATACACATCATGACTTTTAAATATTTAAGTTGCAGAAGTGCAATAACAACGAAGTATTATTTTTGATAAGTCACAAGAGAAGTAATGATCGAACAAACGCCAAAAGATTAATCTTTTTTCAGATATTGTTTTGGTTAAATTCTCATTTTCATGACCGCGAATGTTTTTTAAATTTAGAATGTATGTTTTATTACTCGTAAATCGACAAAAATAACACTACATGTATTTCATACATAATCGCATCGAAAATCAGTAGTAGTATTTAAATCAATTGTGACGTCACTTCATTTGCTATTTCATAGTTAATTCATCTAAAATAGTACATTCGTGTCAATAACACGCTTTTGTCGTCATTTACGACGTTATTAAAATTAAATGGTAATTAAAAATGATATACGAAATTGTATCTATTTTGCCATGTACGACATGCTACAAATAAAGCACATGAATCTATTCTTGGGATCCATAGCAATTATTGAAAAACACACAACAAATATTTAATGATGATTTGCAATGTGTTATGAGCGATAAGTAACCCGACTTTTCCGGTTGTTTTGCGTTAGGTTATTCATTTGATATTTTGTGGTTATTTCGCCTTCTGATATAAATAATTTAGTTAGCCTACTTAGTGTATGTGTTAATTTAATTAATGACTAAATAGCGATTAAGAGTGAGGTTAGCTTCCTGTTAAAGCGATTTAAACCCCCAGTATTAATACTGACAATTCCTCCAAGGCTGTAAATCGCAGTATTTATTTCTGTGTTTGTCATAGATGTACATGTGTATGTTAAGTTTCCCTTTGCCCTGTGTAATTCTTTCACTTTATATAGTGGCCATGTTATTTCCTCCATACTTTCGGCCTATTGTTTCCAGACGTCTTGACTTGTCTAGTGATGTATTCCATCCATTTAATCCCCCATGTTTGTCTTCTTTGATTCTCCTAGATATCCCTTATGGTCGGCCAGGCCATTCCTTGCGTCCCTATTCCATTACGTATGTACCCTTGAGCCTCCACAATTGCCATAGGTTTTATGGATTGTTGTTTTCTCGGAGGTCTGTGTGGAGAGGCGTATGTGGCGTCCCATCGCAATGGAAATAGAACTCATTTTTAATGACACTGCTACAAACATATACAAGTGACATAAAATAGAATGGGGTGTGGCGGGCGGGATAACAATTCGACAAACTAGTCGGCGTGTATAATGATCGAGTGAGAGAGCTGCACATGATTTCTCCTTATATTGTCACACGGTGTAGACCCGGTATTAGCAAAACAATACATTGTACATGACGGTAAACCAGAGTAAGACATCAAGCATTAAACGAATGCTAGTGCGTTGCCGACGGTAAACTAAGCGAGTGAATCTTGAAAACATATTGTTAAAATTATTTTAATTTTGAAATCTGGAACCAACAGAATGTGTTCCATGGAGTAACTTAAAATTATTTCCCTTTTGATGCTGTGTTGTACTATGTAGTCTAATGTATGAAGTGTATATTGATGTTGTCCCTGGTTTCATGTTGTGCTGTCCAATGTTTGTCCATGTATGTCAGGGTATTAATTAATTAGATTGACCAGCTTGAGTTTTTATTATGCTGCCATTCGCTTCTCTGTGCATTATGTTCTTAATTCATTGAGGAATTTCTATCTGACAGATATCTCCAAGCTTCATTCTATGGTGGCATATTACTGCCACCAGTTAGCATGATAGCGTTCGCGAATTGTTTCGTGTTAACCACTTAATTATTGCGATAATGATCTAGCTATCTAGTTAATATTCGTGATACATTTTCGGTAAGATAAATATCATAAGAATAGAAACAGGCATGAAAGTGCCCAAAACTGCCACCTCTTACCTTTTTATAATGGTTACACTAACGGGTTATCTAGTTATGGTTTGCGAATTTCACTTAATATGTAACATAATAAGTAGCCAATTAGATAAGATTCGTGTTGCCAGTTATCTATAACTAGATTTATACAACTGGTTATCTAGTTAATGTTCGCGAATTTCACTTAAGATTCGTTTCTATTTGTATCTTATCTAGTTGACCACTTATTATGTTACTTAATAACTCAAATTCGTAATATGCCACCATACCTTTCTTTATTATGACGTCATGTAATACCGAATATTTATTACAAACATAGAGTTTGTCTTCTTTTTTTCCGTATTGTCATATTATGTCGTCATTGGGCAGTAAGAAGGAAATGTTTCTATCGTTTTATAAGTTTTATTTCTATTTGTCTTTTCAGGTTACCTCTACATAAGGTTATTTATTTACGATTTTGTGGTTATTTCGCATTCTGATGTAAATAATCTAAGTACTGAGAGCATGTGACGTTCCCTGTGACAACTTAATCTCTGTTTTAGCAGTTTTGTAATACATGTACATGTTTATCGTTTCAGGGGGTCTTGACGGCTGTTCCTGTGCCACAAGATGTAACTGGTTGCAATGCTTTGTGGGGTACTGTATAACTGGAGGATTGGTTTGTTGTTCGTGGCGGGATCAAATCTGCAGGACTGTGCATGGCTATAATGGCTAAACACGCAATTAATACCAACAGGAAAATAACGTATGGAATCAATCAAGGATGCATACTAAACTGAATCTAATAGAAACTCTGACTTAACTTGAATGGGAGTATTTCGTTATTTTTTAGAGTGATCGTTTTGAAATCTGTTTGTAGTTGTGAAATCATTAGAATTTTATTATCAATTGATTACAAACATTAAAGCCGGGAAAATTATCAATTTCATTTTTTTATTTGTTTCAACCTAGGTATGGGTCTGATTTGAAATTCTGACATCAGTAATGTGTATGACCACCACTACGCTCCACACAGCGCTTTGATTCCACTACCGTTACATTCACCCGCTGCTGTATTGCCCAGTATATTTGACCTTACGAAATCAACGTTCGTTCCTGATACTAAATGCCATTGGTCGACACGGTCACGTGACTACTGAGTTTATAATAGATGGGTATTTCCCAGTGTTAAACCAATAAAATGTGAACGCAGTGTATAGCCTCTCTCGTCGCGTCGAAGGAAATTTGTATCTAGCCAATCGGTTTTAGTTCATGTCATTAAAAGTGTAGCACTTACACACGCCCTCCAAACACGCGCTTTTCCTCCAAATTGAGAACAGTGTAAGCGAAGCGACTGAGTTTTCCGATATGCAGCGCGGGAGTAGTTTCGGCTAGTCAAAGGTGAGTGTTGTCGTATATTTTTTATTTGTACAAAAAGCAGTAACTGTTTTTCAAAAATCGGGCAATGCTATACCATTTTTGAGGCGCTTTAGCGTCTCTTTGCTATCATCGTCTCAACCGGAAGTTTACTCGAAGTACCGCCATCCAGTATTCATCGTCCAAGAAAATAGTACATGTTCATTCCTCTGATTTATTATAGATTCGATGAGCATAATGACTGATCTGTCAGAGATATATCAATTGTAGAATGGGAATCTTGATACCAACGGGTTATCTGGATTATTTGAGTCAGTTTTGGTTTACCCAAATAATCGCGTATTAATTGCTAATATATGATCAATTAAAGTACTGAAAGTACTTTGGAAGGTGATTTTTGACACATTACAACCTCAACTCAAAGTAACCGCAATTGAAACAAATTAATTTCAACATAGATTGATGCATTAATGATGAAACAATCAGTAATAACCACAACATGTAGAACCTGCTATAAAAAAATTGAAAAAAAGTCCTTTCGATTGTTTTTTCTCTTGCGAAAATCCTATTTGTACGTTTATGAGCCGTATCCCTGTGGTTTTCTGCATGCGTTAATATTGCGGAATCATGAGAATCACTTTTGGCAAGATGACCATTTTGAGTGTACACAAGCTAATTATGGTACGTGTTTTTCTATATTCCAACATCCATTAATCATTTGCAAGAAGTTAATTCTTATTGTAACAATGAGGTTAAGATGCAGCGAAAAATTCGTCAAAATTCTATGTTATTTTACTGATTCTCGCATCACCAATTTTGTTTGCAAATTTCTTTATGAACTATCGTCGTATCGAGTGCCGCTTAGTATTCTATATATCAGATTAAGTTCTCTAATACTACTTCAGCAACCTTCCTTTGATCATTTAAGTGAATGTTATTATTAATTTTTATTATCAAAGTGCCATTTTAAACGAGTAACACTGATTGATCATGACCCAGATTTGTTCGATTGTACCAACTTCGGATGGTCACAATTTTCGGATAATTTATGACAATGTTTAAAATTTGTCTATTTTTAGATGACAGCGGTTTAAATCCTGTGAAAAAGATAAAGAGATAATTGATGAATTTCATCTACAATCAAGTCAACCACTTACTGCCCCAAATTGAATTATACTAGACTACTTATTATGATTTTTGGACTCATATTTCTTCCCAGGGACGCAAATCCAACTAATTCCTAAAGTGAGAACCCTGACTCCTATGTTGATGTCGCATACCCAGTCTACTATTTTTTCCTCAGATATTTAGGACAGTTGTAAAAGGCGCCTTTTCGAAAGACTAGAACATACAACATGTGACCTTGCGGAAAAGACGTTAAATGAATACAGAAAGCATAGATCTGTGATAAAATGTGACTTGATTCGAGATGTTGTATAAATTCAGGGAGACAATGATTATACTGGATTGTCGGAAGATAAAAAACTTTTGAATTCGTAGATGAGTATTTTTGAGAAGAAATATTACTGTATTTGTACTTGTTATTCCTTGCTTTTCTATAAATGTGTACCAAAAGAAAAACTACAATGGAATGAAGGAAATAAAATTACATTATTAGATCTTCATATTGCTTTTTGATATCAAGAACGTTGGTAGTAAAATGTTATGTCAGTCCGAGTTAATGAGGGCAAGTATTAATTAATATTTTACTACCTGTTTTGCTAGAGAATCATTTTAAACAAAAAGTATGCAGACACTGAACGTCAATTAAACATAGTATTATATACTGTCTATACGGCTTGAACAAGTTAATACACTGCATGAATGGGAGTCTTGATGCCGAAACAATTAACGGCGTAAACTTGTCATTCTTTTCACAAATGTTGAAGCAACACCATATTTGGTATTTGAGATACTACAAAACAAACAACATATTCAGATTCAGCATGACAAAATACATGCAATTGGACAATATGGGTATCATATCTTGAAATATTCTCTTAGTTGCTTGAAATTTAGCGGGCTTGACATGTTGCCCTTGGGCATCTAGTAGTTGATACTTCATGTTCACTATAGTAGGGCCAAGATCTGAAGACGCAATAACATTGACATAATTTAATTGGTTGGATCAGTTCATATCAAATCCCAGGTTAGTTCAATGATAATAATCATCATTGCGTTTTTCCTGTTGTCGAAAAAAAAATGAATACGAACATATGTCCTATCAGCTTGTTTAATCTACAACATAATGGATAAATGCAGACTACCTGGGTTCAAATCCCGACATTCACTGCTTTCATGTGTTAATTTTTTTACTGAAACTAGCAAGCTTTCCATGGTGTGTCACAGAAAACTAGATAAATATGTGTAAATATGAATGAAAAGATAATAATTTTATCCTGTTCACATATATCAGGATAAATAAGGAAAAGTTGTACTAGAAGTATAAAATAATTCATCACTGTGAATATAAATAAAACACCTATCCGAGACTAGAACCAGTTACCTCAGTTTACCTAAATAGCAGTGTGAATGCTTACCTCATTGAGCTATTGATGCACATACAGAATTGTTGATGTGTTGGTAACTTTATATGGTACAAGCGCTTTTTGAGAGATTATAAATCAGCACCCCTTTTTATTATCCGTCACCGAAACAAAGGTTTTAGGAGGGGGGTCATGTTTTGGCATTGTCCGTCCTTCCATATGTCACACTTTTTTTAGTCCAGAGCGATATCTTGGTACTGGTTGGACAGATTTCACTGAAACTTTCTATGAATATATATATGGGTATGGGAACAATGCACATCAAAGGGGTCACAATCCACCTATGTATGACATAGTCATGGCCCTTTGATACTTTCAATTAGTCACATTTTTTCCGTCTGGAGCCATTTCCGTATCTTGGTAGTGGTTGGACAGATTTAATTGAAACTGTCTATGAATATATAGATGGATGGGTATGGGAATGATGCACATTCAAAGTCAGGTCACAATCCACCTATGTATGACAGAGAAATGGCCCTTTGTTACTATCCATTAATGTGTAGAAATTTGCCAAAAGTATTATTTGTTAATCCCATTTAACCCTTACAAAAACTAGCTGATGGTTATACATGTATATGCATAATTATTTCAATATGAAAGTCCAGACTCCTATATTGAAAGTCCTATAGTGATATACTACAGATATATACAAACGTATTGTTATTTAACAATTGCAAAGTAACAACATGTTTTTAAATTTGAAGACTGAATCATTTCATTGAGATTTATTACTGCACTATATTCCATCTGGAATGGGTCAGGTTACTTGAGTTCACAATGTTAATACCTATGGAGTTACATAACAACCAGACTGTTACACTACTTTGTTTCACTCCATATCCTTTATAATATCGACAGTGTCAAAACATTTAAAGGTGTCATTATGGGACAACTTTTTGGTCTTTGAATTTCCTAGCGCATTAATATCTATTATTTTCATCTTGAAAGTACAGAATATTTCTCAATTATATACCAAAAACCCAGGTGTCCATATTAAACTGATAATCGAAAACAGTTTAGAAGGTTTCGAGTCTAATTACTTTATAGAATTTTCTGGAACTATATATCGATCAAGCATGAGTGTGTGATGGGGTTAATTCCAAGAAGAGAGCGGATGGATGGTATAGGAAGATGATTATTGAAAACAATCACCTTCAAATATTATAGAAAACGTGCCTTGGAAGCGCCTCTCGGGACATTCAGTCCTTTGATTAAATACTTGTTCTTGATGCAGAACCCAGTCTTAATTTTAAATTGATTCCTGTGTGGCGCTAGAACTTTTACGACTTTCGCAAGTCAGTGTCAGAAATTTCGAAAATGTCATATTCGGTTTGTATTTTATAAAATTCCACCAATATAGCCAAATATACGGTGCCTATGACTCAACCCATGACCGTTCGGTACTCTTTCACTCAATTTGTTGGATACGACGGTAAGAGAAATGAGTTTTGCTCAAATTTTGTTATGTGAAAAAGCTCGAGGGCAGGAGAACAAGCGATGGAAAGGAGATGCAGCGCCTGCGTTAATCCTTTGTCCATCATAACCTTTTATTTCACATTTCATGAACTGTTATTGTTGTAGATGTTATATATACTGAAACCGATAATTCGTTGATATTCACCTACCAAAAATATCTTGGTGTTAAAAGCAGTATGTTTTGGTTATGATTTATGCCCGTTATAGACAGTTTTTATCAGACGCCAATGCAATAAACTATATAGTCAAATACACCAACTATTACTAGTGTGGCGGGAATGGGTTACTTTCAAGTTTATTACATTGTGCTTAATTGATAAGCAGAGACTATAATTAATTATTGGTTTTACAGTATAGATGTTTATATTGTGTGGTTCATTACACATCTTCTGGTAACATTTTCAAATAGTCATACTAGTCATTGTGTATCTTGTTCAGTGATTTCATGCTTTTGTCTCTATGAAAATGTTACCAGACTTGTAGCAGATTGGTGTATTTGACAATATTGACCCTTATTTCCAGTTATTATGTGGCGATGTCAAGGTTTACTTTCCACGACGCCCTAGATATGCCTAAGAAGTAGACTCGTGGAATCCATTACGTGCTAGTATACGCATTGGACTGAAACCCTGTTGAGTTTCCCCATTATAATCTGTTCTATCATATCCTAGTTATTTGGCTGCTTGGAGAAATTTATCATGTAAAGGAGTATATGTATTTTCACCATATAGGACCACCAATATTGTGATATTTTGACGATTTTAGTTCATCTATTTGGATATCTTCCGACTTGAGAAAGTATGGGAGCACATCCTGATATTCCCAACCTTTACACCCCATAGAAGCCCATTCGTCGTAATCTAACCGATTGCCTCGTGTATATTGTATTGCGTTTATCATTCCTGTGCCACCTAAGACACGACCGCGTGGTCAATAATATATTTGATCGTTCAGTCCAAAAAATCTTAGTGGTTAACAAAACAACTAAGCACTTCGACCTCCAGACTTTTACACCTTTTTGATAGCTTTGAGTTATATTGAAGAAAAATTCATAGGGTTAAACAAATTTAAAACAAAAGACATGTTGGAGAGATATTCAACGCGCAATTGTCATTCGTGCACACTATCTTGTGCATGAGGCGTTCGCTGTGACAACTTAATATCTCTTACACCTTGTTATGCTCCCACACAGCGCTTTGATTCCACTACCGTTACATGAAGGTATCGGAATAAGCGCCCGATGCTAAAGGAGAGAAACACCTGGGACGCCTTCTGACGTATTCGGGTCAATGTCACCACGAACCTTTGACGCTTAAGTTGTTACCAGAATATAAGTATTTCTGATGCTTGAACTTAGATACTCAATTGATGCGTTCACATATAAGCAGACGTTGAACATGTGTGTTTCATCAATTTTCACCTCTCTGATGTTCCTACACGTAGTACTGACCATTGTTTGTCAGCGCAACGTGAAGTAATTTCTTTTGCTTTCAGTTTCCAGTACCATAGAAATCTACATAAATGTTGATTCAGCGCATTACACACTCCCCGCATTGACAAAACTATGCATTTGTATTTTATATAAGGTGCCATTTAAACATATTATACATGCTCCACTGGGTCAGACGTTACAAGTTTAACTCCTCGTGTGTGTATGTCCTCTTTTGCCTATATCTGCGTAGGGATATATGTGACCCTCTTTGCTCCACATCTTTTTCACATCTAAAAGCGTTATTTCATAATTATAATTTCTACCCCTAATATCGTCTACAATCGCAATAGGTTTATACTGTTAAAATGGAAGAGGCGGAACTGGAGCCGAAAAGTACATGACTTTAGTAAAAGCAATAGTATTTCCCCTTATCTGAAACTTCTAAAAATGTAGATACATAGACGTTTGAATTGCTAGAATTGCAAACACGATTACGTGCGCAATTGTAATCAAATATAAATGAAATGTCGATCGATCATACGAAACTTGTTTACTTTTTTGTTGTTGACAATTGGGCGTGCTTTTAATTACATACATTTATCATTCGAGAATTTTTTTTTAAATTAACTTTAATTCAAATTCCGTATCCAGCATTCAGCATTTCGCCTGACTTCAAGAACGATGTATTACAAAGTTGTTATGTCATGTGTGATATTTTGTTTCCTAGCTGGAACCATGGTACCAATCATAGAAGGTACGTGAATTTGCTATTTCATATATGGACCTGATAATAAATAGAATGTACCGGACATACCCTGTCCACGTATCAATCATATACACATCATGACTTTCAGATATTGTTTTGGTTAAATTCTCATTGTCATGACCGCGAATGTTTTTTGTATTTAGAATGTATGTTTTATTACTTGTAAATCGACAAAAATAACACTACATGTATTTCATACATAATCGCATCGAAAATCAGTAGTAGTATTTAAATCAATTGTGACGTCACTTCATTTGCTATTTCATAGTTAATTCATCTAAAATAGTACATTCGTGTCAATAACACGCTTTTGTCGTCATTTACGACGTTATTAAAATTAAATGGTAATTAAAAATAATATACGAAATTGTATCTATTTTGCCATGTACGACATGCTACAAATAAAGCACATGAATCTATTCTTGGGATCCATAGCAATTATTGAAAAACACACAACAAATATTTAATACAGAATACAAAATACATAATAGTTTACAGTAAAACTTCGAAACCTCGAACAATTTTGGGTCGAACGCAGTAGATACCTCGAACAGGTTTTTAGGTCCCGGCAAAACCCCTTCTTATTTCATATTATCGAACAGTAGATCACTCGAACGGAGATAGGTCGAACACTCGAACAGGTTTTGCGGTCCCTAGATACCATTTCATTCATTGTTCACCCCAGATAGGTCGAACAATACAATAATTCTCACCTTTCATGGATATTCTATTATTTGATGACAGGTAAGATTGGTGACACGTGTTATTCGCACGTAATGATAATTACTTGATGGTTGCACTATAAACAATACAGTATACAAGTCATGTACTTATGTGACAAACAAATCACTTAATGGATCTATTAAATATCTTACGAAACATTAAGCTTATTTTGTATGTCTGCCACGAACGACAACTGTGTTAGTACTGTTTGTCTTAAAATAGAACTTCGTAATTGTTTACTATCTTGTCTGTATAATATTCATGTGTGTAAACATAAACGAATCATTTACTTAAATATGTTTTAGTTTTCTTGCATTTCTTTTTTAATTATGACTGTTGATCGACGTGCATTCAGTATGAAAACACTAACAACACACAAATGCAATGCGTTCAGCATGCTTAGTACACTTGCACAGGTGACAGTCAGTTTGTACATATACACGTATACGGTAGATGGCTCGAACAGGTAGATGGCTCGAACTAATTGCTCGGTCCGATGGCAGTTCGAGTTTTCGAAGTTTTACTGTATTTGGCTTAAGCATATACATCTTATCACCATGAACATAATGTATACATACAATTATAAATACAATCACATGCATGCATTCAAACAGCTAATGTTAATGATGATTTGCAATGTGTTATGAGCGATAAGTAACACGACTTTTCCGGTTGTTTTGCATTAGGTTATTCATTTGATATTTTGTGGTTATTTCGCCTTCTGATATAAATAATTTAGTTACGGAGAGCAAGGGCAATATAAGGCTGTACGTAATGGTTAATTTCTTTAGTTACTGCCTACATAATGTATGTGTTAATTAAATTAATGACTAAATAGCGATTAAGAGTGAGGTTAGCTTGTTGTTAAAGCGATTTAAACCCCCAGTATTTATACTGACAGTTCCTCCAAGGCTGTAAATCGCAGTATTTATTTCTGTGTTTGTCATAGATGTACACGTGTATGTTAAGTTTCCCTTTGCCCTGTGTAATTCTTTCACTTTATATAGTGTCCATGTTATTTCCTCCATACTTTCGGCCTATTGTTGCCAGACGTCTTGACTTGTCTAGTGATGTATTCCATCCATTTAATCCCCCATGTTTGTCTTCTTTGATTCTCCTAGATATCCCTTATGGTCGGCCAGACCATTCCTTGCGTCCCTATTCCATTACGTATGTACCCTTGAGCCTCCACAAGGTTTTATGGATTGTTGTTTTCTCGGAGGTCTGTGTGGAGAGGCGTATGTGGCGTCCCATCGCAATGGAAATAGAACTCATTTTTAATGACACTGCTAAAAAAACCATATACAAGTGACATAAAATAGAATGGGGTGTGGCGGACGGGATAACAATTCGACAAACTAGTCGGCGTGTATAATGATCGAGTGAGAGAGCTGCACATGATTTCTCCTTATATTGTCACACGGTGTAGACCCGGTATTAGCAAAACAATACATTGTACATGACGGTAAACCAGAGTAAGACATCAAGCATTAAACGAATGCTAGTGCGTTGCCGACAGTAAACTAAGCGAGTGAATCTTGAAAACATATTGTTAAAATTATTTTAATTTTGAAAATAATTTCGATTATTTTGAAATATGGAAATAGTGTCAAATCTTTGTTAGAAACTGGAAATACTAAAGCAAATTATAATTCAGAATTATTATGTTCGGGACATTGTAGGCATTAACTTTTGCTCTGGAACCAACAGAATGTGTTCCATGGAGTAACTTAAAATTATTTCCCTTTTGATGCTGTGTTGTACTATGTAGTCTAATGTATGAAGTGTATATTGATGTTGTCCCTGGTTTCATGTTGTGCTGTCCAATGTTTGTCCATGTATGTCAGGGAATTAATTAATTAGGTTGACCGGCATGAGTTTTTGTTATGCTGCCATTCGCTTCTCTGTGCATTATGTTCTTAATTCATTGAGGAATTTCTATCTGACAGATATCTCCAAGCTTCATTCTATGGTGGCATATTACTGCCACCAGTTAGCATGATAGCGTTCGCGAATTGTTTCGTGTTAACCACTTAATTATTGCGATAATTATCTAGCTATCTATAGTTAATATTCGTGATACATTTTCGGTAAGATAAATATCATAAGAATAGAAACAGGCTTGAAAGTGCCCAGAACTGCCACCTCTTACCTTTTTATGATGGTTACACTAACGGGTTATCTAGTTATGGTTTGCGAATTTCACTTAATATGTAACATAATAAGTAGCCAATTAGATAAGATTCGTGTTGCCAGTTATCTATAACTAGATTTATACAACTGGTTATCTAGTTAATGTTCGCGAATTTCACTTAAGATTCGTTTCTATATGTATCTTATCTAGTTGACCACTTATTATGTTACTTAATAACTCAAATTCGTAATATGCCACCATACCTTTCTTTATTATGACGTCATGTAATACCGAATATGTATTACAAACATAGAGTTTGTCTTCTTTTTTCCGTATTGTCATATTATGTCGTCATTGGGCAGTAAGAAGGAAATGTTTCTATCGTTTTATAAGTTTTATTTCTATTTGTCTTTTCAGGTTACCTCTACATAAGGTTATTTATTTACGATTTTGTGGTTATTTCGCATTCTGATGTAAATAATCTAAGTACTGAGAGCATGTGACGTTCCCTGTGACAACTTAATCTCTGTTTTAGCAGTTTTGTAATACATGTACATGTTTATCGTTTCAGGGGGTCTTGACGGCTGTTCCTGTGCCACAAGATGTAACTGGTTGCAATGCTTTGTGGGGTACTGTATAACTGGAGAATTGGTTTGTTGTTCGTGGCGGGATCAAATCTGCAGGACTGTGCATGGCTATAATGGCTAAACACGCAATTAATACCAACAGGAAAATAACGTATGGAATCAATCAAGGATGCATACTAAACTGAATCTAATAGAAACTCTGACTTAACTTGAATGGGAGTATTTCGTTATTTTTTAGAGTGATCGTTTTGAAATCTGTTTGTAGTTGTGAAATCATTAGAATTTTATTATCAATTGATTACAGACATTAAAGCCGGGAAAATTATCAATTTCATTTTTTTATTTGTTTCAACCTAGGTATGGGTCTGATTTGAAATTCGGACATCAGTAATGTGTATGACCACCACTACGCTCCACACAGCGCTTTGATTCCACTACCGTTACATTCACCCGCTGCTGTATTACCCAGTATATTTGACTTTACGAAATCAACGTTCGTTCCTGATACTAAATGCCATTGGTCGACACGGTCACGTGACTACTGAGTTTATAATAGATGGGTATTTCCCAGTGTTAAACCAATAAAATGTGAACGCAGTGTATAGCCTCTCGCGTCGCGTCGAAGGAAATTTGTATCTAGCCAATCGGTTTTAGTTCATGTCATTAAAAGTGTAGCACTTACACACGCCCTCCAAACACGCGCTTTTCCTCCAAATTGAGAACAGTGTAAGCGAAGCGACTGAGTTTTCCGATATGCAGCGCGGGAGTAGTTTCGGTTAGTCAAAGGTGAGTGTTGTCGTATATTTTTTATTTGTACAAAAAGCAGTAACTGTTTTTCAAAAATCGGGCAATGCTATACCATTTTTGAGGCGCTTTAGCGTCTCTTTGCTATCATCGTCTCAACCGGAAGTTTACTCGAAGTACCGCCATCCAGTATTCATCGTCCAAGAAAATAGTACATGTTCATTCCTCTGATTTATTATAGATTCGATGAGCATAATGACTGATCTGTCAGAGATATATCAATTGTAGAATGGGAATCTTGATACCAACGGGTTATCTGGATTATTTGAGTCAGTTTTGGTTTACCCAAATAATCGCGTATTAATTGCTAATATATGATCAATTAAAGTACTGAAAGTACTTTGGAAGGTGATTTTTGACACATTACAACCTCAACTCAAAGTAACCGCAATTGAAACAAATTAATTTCAACATAGATTGATGCATTAATGATGAAACAATCAGTAATAACCACAACATGTAGAACCTGCTATAAAAAAAAATGAAAAAAAGTCCTTTCGATTGTTTTTTCTCTTGCGAAAATCCTATTTGTACGTTTATGAGCCGTATCCCTGTGGTTTTCTGCATGCGTTAATATTGCGGAATCATGAGAATCACTTTTGGCAAGATGACCATTTTGAGTGTACACAAGCTAATTATGGTACGTGTTTTTCTATATTCCAACATCCATTAATCATTTGCAAGAAGTTAATTCTTATTGTAACAATGAGGTTAAGATGCAGCGAAAAATTCGTCAAAATTCTATGTTATTTTACTGATTCTCGCATCACCAATTTTGTTTGCAAATTTCTTTATGAACTATCGTCGTATCGAGTGCCGCTTAGTATTCTATATATCAGATTAAGTTCTCTAATACTACTTCAGCAACCTTCCTTTGATCATTTAAGTGAATGTTATTATTAATTTTTATTATCAAAGTGCCATTTTAAACGAGTAACACTGATTGATCATGACCCAGATTTGTTCGATTGTACCAACTTCGGATGGTCACAATTTTCGGATAATTTATGACAATGTTTAAAATTTGTCTATTTTTAGATGACAGCGGTTTAAATCCTGTGAAAAAGATAAAGAGATAATTGATGAATTTCATCTACAATCAAGTCAACCACTTACTGCCCCAAATTGAATTATACTAGACTACTTATTATGATTTTTGGACTCATATTTCTTCCCAGGGACGCAAATCCAACTAATTCCTAAAGTGAGAACCCTGACTCCTATGTTGATGTCGCATACCCAGTCTACTATTTTTTCCTCAGATATTTAGGACAGTTGTAAAAGGCGCCTTTTCGAAAGACTAGAACATACAACATGTGACCTTGCGGAAAAGACGTTAAATGAATACAGAAAGCATAGATCTGTGATAAAATGTGACTTGATTCGAGATGTTGTATAAATTCAGGGAGACAATGATTATACTGGATTGTCGGAAGATAAAAAACTTTTGAATTCGTAGATGAGTATTTTTGAGAAGAAATATTACTGTATTTGTACTTGTTATTCCTTGCTTTTCTATAAATGTGTACCAAAAGAAAAACTACAATGGAATGAAGGAAATAAAATTACATTATTAGATCTTCATATTGCTTTTTGATATCAAGAACGTTGGTAGTAAAATGTTATGTCAGTCCGAGTTAATGAGGGCAAGTATTAATTAATATTTTACTACCTGTTTTGCTAGAGAATCATTTTAAACAAAAAGTATGCAGACACTGAACGTCAATTAAACATAGTATTATATACTGTCTATACGGCTTGAACAAGTTAATACACTGCATGAATGGGAGTCTTGATGCCGAAACAATTAACGGCGTAAACTTGTCATTCTTTTCACAAATGTTGAAGCAACACCATATTTGGTATTTGAGATACTACAAAACAAACAACATATTCAGATTCAGCATGACAAAATACATGCAATTGGACAATATGGATTATATCATATCTTGAAATATTCTCTTAGTTGCTTGAAATTTAGCGGGCTTGACATGTTGCCCTTGGGCATCTAGTAGTTGATACTTCATGTTCACTATAGTAGGGCCAAGATCTGAAGACGCAATAACATTGACATAATTTAATTGGTTGGATCAGTTCATATCAAATCCCAGGTTAGTTCAATGATAATAATCATCATTGCGTTTTTCCTGTTGTCGAAAAAAAAATGAATACGAACATATGTCCTATCAGCTTGTTTAATCTACAACATAATGGATAAATGCAGACTACCTGGGTTCAAATCCCGACATTCACTGCTTTCATGTGTTAATTTTTTAGACTGAAACTAGCAAGCTTTCCATGGTGTGTCACAGAAAACTAGATAAATATGTGTAAATATGAATGAAAAGATAATAATTTTATCCCGTTCACATATATCAGGATAAATAAGGAAAAGTTGTACTAGAAGTATAAAATAATTCATCACTGTGAATATAAATAAAACACCTATCCGAGACTAGAACCAGTTACCTCAGTTAACCTAAATAGCAGTGTGAATGCTTACCTCATTGAGCTATTGATGCACATACAGAATTGTTGATGTGTTGGTAACTTTATATGGTACAAGCGCTTTTTGAGAGATTATAAATCAGCACCCCTTTTTATTATCCGTCACCGAAACAAAGGTTTTAGGAGGGGGGTCATGTTTTGGCATTGTCCGTCCTTCCATATGTCACACTTTTTTCAGTCCAGAGCGATATCTTGGTACTGGTTGGACAGATTTCACTGAAACTTTCTATGAATATATATATGGGTATGGGAACAATGCACATCAAAGGGGTCACAATCCACCTATGTATGACATAGTCTTGGCCCTTTGATACTTTCAATTAGTCACATTTTTTCCGTCTGGAGCCATTTCCGTATCTTGGTAGTGGTTGGACAGATTTAATTGAAACTGTCTATGAATATATAGATGGATGGGTATGGGAATGATGCACATTCAAAGTCAGGTCACAATCCACCTATGTATGACAGAGAAATGGCCCTTTGTTACTATCCATTAATGTGTAGAAATTTGCCAAAAGTATTATTTGTTAATCCCATTTAACCCTTACAAAAACTAGCTGATGGTTATACATGTATATGCATAATTATTTCAATATGAAAGTCCAGACTCCTATATTGAAAGTCCTATAGTGATATACTACAGATATATACAAACGTATTGTTATTTAACAATTGCAAAGTAACAACATGTTTTTAAATTTGAAGACTGAATCATTTCATTGAGATTTATTACTGCACTATATTCCATCTGGAATGGGTCAGGTTACTTGAGTTCACAATGTTAATACCTATGGAGTTACATAACAACCAGACTGTTACACTACTTTGTTTCACTCCATATCCTTTATAATATCGACAGTGTCAAAACATTTAAAGGTGTCATTATGGGACAACTTTTTGGTCTTTGAATTTCCTAGCGCATTAATATCTATTATTTTCATCTTGAAAGTACAGAATATTTCTCAATTATATACCAAAAACCCAGGTGTCCATATTAAACTGATTATCGAAAACAGTTTAGAAGGTTTCGAGTCTAATTACTTTATAGAATTTTCTGGAACTATATATCGATCAAGCATGAGTGTGTGATGGGGTTAATTCCAAGAAGAGAGCGGATGGATGGTATAGGAAGATGATTATTGAAAACAATCACCTTCAAATATTATAGAAAACGTGCCTTGGAAGCGCCTCTCAGGACATTCAGTCCTTTGATTAAATACTTGTTCTTGATGCAGAACCCAGTCTTAATTTTAAATTGATTCCTGTGTGGCGCTAGAACTTTTACGACTTTCGCAAGTCAGTGTCAGAAATTTCGAAAATGTCATATTCGGTTTGTATTTTATGAAATTCCACCAATATAGCCAAATATACGGTGCCTATGACTCAACCCATGACCGTTCGGTACTCTTTCACTCAATTTGTTGGATACGACGGTAAGAGAAATGAGTTTTGCTCAAATTTTGTTATGTGAAAAAGCTCGAGGGCAGGAGAACAAGCGATGGAAAGGAGATGCAGCGCCTGCGTTAATCCTTTGTCCATCATAACCTTTTATTTCACATTTCATGAACTGTTATTGTTGTAGATGTTATATATACTGAAACCGATAATTCGTTGATATTCACCTACCAAAAATATCTTGGTGTTAAAAGCAGTATGTTTTGGTTATGATTTATGCCCGTTATAGACAGTTTTTATCAGACGCCAATGCAATAAACTATATAGTCAAATACACCAACTATTACTAGTGTGGCGGGAATGGGTTACTTTCAAGTTTATTACATTGTGCTTAATTGATAAGCAGAGAGTATAATTAATTATTGGTTTTACAGTATAGATGTTTATATTGTGTGGTTCATTACACATCTTCTGGTAACATTTTCAAATAGTCATACTAGTCATTGTGTATCTTGTTCAGTGATTTCATGATTTTGTCTCTATGAAAATGTTACCAGACTAGTAGCAGATTGGTGTATTTGACAATATTGACCCTTATTTCCAGTTATTATGTCAATTTGTGCGATGTTTATTGAAAATCACGAACATGATGCATGACAGTGATAATTTGTTAGTTAGTTTGGAAAAGGGTATTTCTCAAATTTTATCTTCAAATATGACCTTGACATTTGAGGTACAACATTGTTTTTGCTTGATTAAACAGATTTTTGGTTCTCATGTTTTATAATAACACGTACAGCCAGTTTTACCCCAATTTCCCGTATGTTATTTACGTTGAGAGCTTCTACGCAAGTCTTATTCAATTTACAAAATTATGAAACTGAAAGTTATATAACCCAATCAACGTTTACAATTTTTGTCATACTCGAATTGAAAAAAATAAATGTTTGAATCGTGATTTATAAAAGAATAATTGATGATGCGTCTTTCAGATGCGGATAAATCCGATATTTCGTATGAGACTGTATCGATCGTGACATATCTGAAATCGATCCTGTCAATTATTCTGCGAATAATCAGGTCAAATAAATGTATTTGTTAATTCTTAATAACGATCCTTTCAAAATGCCATTGTCAAATTCTGCTTGCATTACATAAATAACCAATTTATTACTATTATTTTATGAAACAGGTATGTTACCCACATGTACCATCGCAGTAACGTTAACTACGCACATCAGAACCAAACCGGCACCGATTGAGATTATAGCGTGACTATCTGATAAAAACTGTCTATAACGGGCAGAAATATAACAAAAACTTACTGACTTTAACACCAAGATATTTTTGGTAGGTGAATATCAACGAATTATGGGTTTCAGTATATAACATCTACAACAATAACGGTTCATGAAATGTGAAATAAAAGGTTATGATTGACCAAGGATTAACGCAGGCGCTGCACCTGCTTTCGATCGCTTGTTCTCCTGCCCTCGAGCTTTTTCACATAACAAAATTTGAGCAAAACTCATTTCTCTAGCGCCACCCAGGAATCAATTTACAAACTAAGACTGGGTTCTGCATCAAGAACAAGTATTTAAAAATGGTCAAGCATTGCCCGATTTTTGAAAAACAATTACTGCTTTTTGTACAAAGAAATAATATACGACATTACTCACCTTTGACTAACCGAAACTACTCCCGCGCTGCATATCGGAAAACTCGTTCGCTTCGCTTACACTGTTCTCAGTTTGGAGGAAAAGCGCGTGTTTGGAGGGCGTGTTACAGAAGGCAGCGACGTCGCATTTAATGTACAAGCTTGTTGATATCGGATTGAGGGATATTATATCACTATTCAAGTAATGCATCCGCGTCGCCGTAGACGTCTATCAAGATTATCCCAAAAATGTTCTATCGGATTTGAATCCGGGCTTTTTGAGGGTCAGTTGCCTATAAAATCGATGCTGTTATTTTGTAAATACTAAATACCGAATGTTATTACGAGCGACGTGGATTCTTGCGTTGTCTTGCCGAAGTGTTGAAATGATGTGTTTGTAGGAGAGAGACAACGTGAGATCTTCTCCCTGTAGAGACGAACTTTAAATTACCCTCAATGGCCACAAGTGAGGTCCGATATCCAAAACCAATTCCGGCCCAGACCATAACTGATCCTCCGCCCCAGAAACAATCCCTCTGCAGTATGCAACAGTCAGCATAACGCTCGTTCCTACGTCGGTAGAATCACTCGACCACCACCCCGGGACAATGCGAACATTGATTCGTCGATGAGAATCGTTCGCCATCTTCTCCATTTGATGTGTCCCTCGGTCCATTGAAGTATGTCACTTCGATGACGGGCCGTCAAAACAGATCCTACATAGGCAGTACCGGGGATAACGGAAGCTATAGCCGTTGCAGTGAGAAAGCGTTTTCGTAGGCGCCAGTTCAAGATATAGCGGTCTTGTTCTGGCGTAGTTACACTAAGTCTACCTCCCCGTGGTACTCGTAACTGCCTATACAGATGACCCAACGTCTGCGGCCACATCATCACCAGAAATTACTGCCCCCAGCATCCCAATGACTCTTATCCGTTAATTATTTCGAATCCGCGGCACTGAAATTCATTAGTCAAACCTTCGATTTTGAATGTTTTTGATTGTGTTCTGACTGAAGTCATCTAATGCAATATATTTAAGTGAAAATATTTTCTACATGTAGACCGGATATGCCCACCCCGCGCGTGCAAGTACATGGTCAATACATACTACAGCATGTTTAATACATATCACAATTAACCTTGCAATTTTTAGAACTACTTTTCGGTACAGTATATATCAGCTTAGATAAATGTGACATTAAGTCAACATATGCTATAGAAAATAGCCATATTTGCTTTTTAGCAATATTTTTAAAACAGCATAATATAGCATGGTGAAATGTATTTAGCTCACCTGAGCGGGGTGTGATACAAGCGGGTCTTGCTGCCATCAGGGCGTGATACAAGCGGGTCTTGCTGCCATCCGGGCGTGATACAAGCGGGTCTTGCTGCCATCAGGGCGTGATACAAGCGGGTCTTGCTGCCATCAGGGCGTGATACAAGCGGGTCTTGCTGCCATCAGGGCGTGATACAAGCGGGTCTTGCTGCCATCAGGGCGTGATACAAGCAGGTCTGGCTGCCACCAGGGCGTGATACAAGCGGGTCTTGCTGCCATCAGGGCGTGATGCAAGCGGGTCTTGCTGCCATCAGGGCGTGATACAAGCGGGTCTTGCTGCCATCAGGGCGTGATACAAGCGGGTCTAGCTGCAGTCAGGGCGTGATACAAGCGGGTCTTGCTGCCATCAGGGCGTGATGCAAGCGGGTCTTGCTGCCATCAGGGTGTGATACAAGCAGGTCTTGCTGCCATCAGGGCGTGATACAAGCGGGTCTTGCTACAATCGGGGTTCGATGCTAGCGGGTCTTGCTTCCATCAGGGCGTGATGCAAGCGGGTCTTGCTACAAACGGGGTGTGATGCAAGCGGGTCTTGCTACAATCGGGATGTGATGCAAGCGGGTCTTGCTGCCATCAGGGCGTGATACAAGCGGGTCTTGCTACAATCGGGTGTGATGCAAGCGGGTCTTGCAGCCATCAGGGCGTGATACAAGCGGGTCTTGCTGCCATCAGGGCGTGATACAAGCGGGTCTTGCTGCCATCAGGGCGTGATACAAGCGGGTCTTGCTGCCATCAGGGCGTGATGCAAGCGGGTCTTGCTGCCATCAGGGCGTGATACAAGCGGGTCTTGCTGCCATCAGGGCGTGATGCAAGCGGATCTTGCTGCCATCAGGGCGTGATACAAGTAGGTCTTGCTGCCATCAGGGCGTGATACAAGCGGGTCTTGCTACAATCGGGGTTCGATGCAAGCGGGTCTTGCTTCCATCAGGGCGTGATGCAAGCGGGTCTTGCTACAATCGGGGTGTGATGCAAGCGGGTTTTGCTGCCATCAGGGCGTGATACAAGCGGGTCTTGCTACAATCGGGTGTGATGCAAGCGGGTCTTGCAGCCATCAGGGCGTGATACAAGCGGGTCTTGCTGCCATCAGGGCGTGATACAAGCGGGTATTGCTACAATCGGGGTGTGATTCAAGCGTGTCTTGCTGCCATCAGGACGTGATGCAAGCGGGTCTTGCTACAATCGGGGTGTGATGCAAGCGGGTCTTGCTGCCATCAGGGTGTGATACAAGCAGGTTTTGCTGCCATCAGGGCGTGATGCAAGCGGGTCTTGCTGCCATCAGGGTGTGATACAAGCAGGTCTTGCTGCCATCAGGGCGTCATGCAAGCGGGTCTTGCTGCCATCAGGGCGTGATTCAAGCGGCTCTTGCTGCCATCAGGGCGTGATACAAGCGGGTCTTGCTGCCATCAGGGCGTGATGCAAGCGGGTCTTGCTGCCATCAGGGCGTGATGCAAGCGCGTCTTGCTGCCATCAGGGCGTGATGCAAGCGGGTCTTGCTGCCATCAGGGCGTGATACAAGCGGGTCTTGCTGCCATCAGGGCGTGATACAAGCGGGTCTTGCTGCCATCAGGGCGTGATACAAGTGGGTCTTGCTGCCATCAGGGCGTGATGCAAGCGGGTCTTGCTGTCATCAGGGCGTGATACAAGCAGGTCTTGCTGCCATCAGGGCGAGATACAAGCGGGTCTTGCTACAATCGGTGTGTGATGCAAGCGGGTCTTGCTCCCAGCAGGGCGTGATGCAGGCGGGTCTTGCTACAATCGGGGCGTGATGCAAGCGGGTCTTGCTCCAGTCAGGACATGAAACAAGCAATCTGTCTGCCATGAGGACATCGATACAAGCGGGTCTTGCTGCCATCAGGGCGTGATCCAAGCGGGTCTTGCTACTACAAGGACGTGATACAAGCGGGTCTTGCTGTCGTTTGGCGTGATACAAGCGGGTCTTGCTGTCGTTGGGCGTGATACAAGCGGGTCTTGCTGTCGTTTGGCGTGATACAAGTTGGTCTTGCTGTCGTTTGGCGTGATACAAGCGGGTCTTGCTGTCGTTTGGCGTGATACAAGCGGGTCTTGCTACCATAAGGTCGTGATACATGCCCCATTGGAGCCTAATGCTTTTTACAACTGACCTTTTCCAGGCCAAATTCTCACTTATCATGAAATACATCGAATCTTCAGTCTGAATAATTGATTTACTTTACGCGTGTCCGTTAAGAATCGACGAAGCTGCCCTCAAAATGTCTCATTTGAAACGCAGTTTACAATCTCATGTAAAACAAACGGTGCAAACAATGATTCAACATCATCCCAGGCGAAAGTACCAAGCTAAGTGATAATCTCCTCGTTCGTGCTACTACAAAGCCGCGGCCGTGGTCCAGTGGTTAGTGCGCTGGACTTGTAACCCGGCGATCCGGGTTCGATTCCCGGTCGCGGCAGGTCATACCCTTCCATGAAAATTTGATAAAAATGTAGATTTTCCTCCTCATGTGGAGAAGTTGCCGGCTCCTTGTGGAAGGGTAAGTTAGTACTGGTTAGATTTTTCAGTCCAGGAAAAACTGGTTAGGTGAATATAACTGAAATATCGTTGAGAAACGGCGTTAAACCCGATGAATCAAACAAACATCGTTCGTGCTACTGAAACACGTCGGCTGCTCAACCACGGAGTTGTTGGTTGGTGCTCCCTAGGGACAAGACATCCCTTAAATAATAAGACCCCAGAATGGTTAGACAGGAGTGATTCATAAAAATAACAATAATAAAGTGATTCAAATAAGCATACTGTTTTATTAATATCGACTTGCTAAATGTACAAACACGTACACACACCCTCGCTCACAGTGAGAATCAAATGTTAAGTTTGCTCTCCAACATGCACATACTAGATAATTTTCGTGTCATTTAATACTATTGTTATAATTTAAACTGAAATACATGTATACTGGTACAAAGTGCTATCCCACTATTTCACACAGTTGGTTAGAAGCTACAAAATCTTCCGTTGATCACGATTTTGATGTGTCAACATTTACGTTTCAAATCAATTGAACTATCGAAATCAATGACATTCAACCCGCCAACATTACTTTCATCGTTTCCAATTGCTACAAAATACTGTTGAGAATCTCATAACATAGAATGACGGGTTAGCGCTTTCGACCAGTTTAAATTTAGATTATCTGCAGGAAAAGTGTGACAAAGAGTACTGAAGCGAGAGGAATGACTTATACAGATCCGTGTTGATTTGTTTCTATACGGATGTGTCCATTGTTATCATACATATTATTGTTCACAGCAATCAAGATTTACAATATGATCTCTTCGGAGAAACCACCTTTCAGAAATACATCAGTCGGCTGTTTTTGAGAGGGCGTTGCTTGGGAAAGTTAAATGGTTGTAATGAGAGGTTGCAGTGCATTAATGAAGATTCTTTTATGAAGCATCTGATAGTATAGTTTGTGAGGGACTATTTTGATATATCCTGCATTCAATGGATGTTGCATTTAACTAGTGAGTTCATTATTTGTCTTTAAATGCTGACTTCGTTGATATGCATTCTGTAAATCAAATTAGTATAAGCTTTTTGCTAACAATAAGCGATTCCCGCATAATAAACCTTTTGGTTTAAAGATTCTTTTACAGTCTACAAGATTCTTATTCATTTTGAAAATATGAACTTTATATATTAATACAATCTATTTTCAAATTTACCAATTCAGACATACGACAATGGCAATACTGTTCCAAGTAAACCTTATCAGACTAAGATGTTTTTGCAAAAAGCGTTTGCTCATGCGATAATGCAATATTTTGACTAAGGGAAGCTACTTTTATTTCATTGCGAATAATGAATATACTGATTACTTCCCTTTGTATACACGCTTATAACGTTATTCAACTATTGTATTCTCGTTTGTCGCACAGAAATCAGATAATATATCTACATTTAAATGGAAATATATCTAGAGCATCGGCAAAAACAACAGATTGTCAGAATAGACCGATAATTGACGGAATTAATCGAAAATTGACGGACTTCATCTGCAATTTACGAAACCAGCCGTAATTTGACGTAGAGTGACATCATTGGACAATGATGGAATCTACCGGTAGTTGACGGAATCTACCGGACTTTACCATAGATGAACAGCTTTTGTTGAAGGATTAAGCGAAATCACTTGCCGCAAAGTCGGATCGTCTACTGTTAATTAATGAAGCTTCACAAAGTTTGAGATACCGTGGAATATATGAATAGAGTGATATGTTGACAACAATACATAATCGCATTATATATATACATGTATATATCATTAGGATAGTGATAAAAATTCAAAAAAAATATTATAATAAGAATATTCGGAAAGTAAACATGAATTTTAAATTTAATTTTTGTCATTCTAGTTTATTATGAAATAGGATGTTTTACTATAGTCCAGTCAATCTACTGAAAAAAAGGCAAACATAGGAAAAAAAATGCACAGAAATGATTTTGGCATAAATGTTTTGTTTAATATCTGCCGTGTAAGGAAAAAAAAGTATAGGAAAATCCTACGGTGCAAAATGCTTTTTTGGGGTAAAATGTACTAAAAGGTAAAAAAAGTATGAATTTCTGGAATTTGACTATATCAAAATCAGATTTAGCTATAAAAATTCCAGAATAACTGTTTTTAATAGACATTATGTTGCACCATAACATACCTTAAGTAATGACACATCATATGTTGTGAACTGTGATTTTTGGGGTAAAATGGTGAAAAAAACAACAAATTAAAGTGGGAATTTCTGGAGTTTGTCAATAACTCGACGAAATTTAGCTATAAATTTACCTCAATAACTGTATTTAATAGATATTAAACTGCTCTATAACATACCTCAGGTTCAGAATAGAATACAATGAAAAAGGTGATTTTTTGGGTAAAATAGTAAAAATATAAATGAAAGTGAGAATTTCTGGAATTTGCCAAACATATATTAGACCAGTGGAAAAATAGGAGGAAAAATATGCACAGGCAAACTTTTGATGGATTTGTGTCATATAAAGCACCACATTTAATATACTATCAGTATAAAACTATCATACTGTGCAAAATGTTATTTTTTGGGTAAAATGGTTGAAAATTTAAATAAAAATGGGATTTTTTGTCAATTTGTGCAATAATACTACCAAAATTACTGTATTTAATATATATTATATTACAGTACAAAATACCTAGGGTATAGAAACATAGTACCGTGTGAAATGTGATTTTTGGAGTAAAACTTTAAAAAAATATAAAAAAATGGGAATTTTTGGAATTTGTCAATTACTATGTCAAATTTTGCAACAAAACTACCAGAATTACTGTATTTAATATAAATTATATTGCGGTACAAAATACTTAAGTACAGAAACATTGTATCGTGTGAAATGTGATTTTTGGGGTAAAAACTAAAAAAAAAGGGAAATTTTGGAATCGGATAATTTCCCGTTCATTTTCACTGTAAAAGATTCAAAACAGTAATTTTCACCAAATGCTATATTGCAAAATCAATAATATAAATTATAGAAACAGTTTATGATGGGGAATGTAATATATATTTGTAACATAAATCCACATAAATGGAGGTCTTGGCAACCTTTTCAACACACGTAAATGTAGCATACAATGTTCAAACCATACAATTTTGATGTAGTGTCACATCCAAGAATTGCATGATGGAATATCATATTTTTCACACAACTTTCATCCGAGTCCAGAAGTAGTTTCTAAGGAGGCCAGAACACGGTCAGGGAACAAGCATTAGTTTGCATATATGAAAAGGAGTCGGGGCAAAGTTCATCGAAAAAGAACATCGTATGCCTTTTTACGTTTGTTGAAAAGGTTGCACTAACATCAATTTATGTGGACCCCAAACAAACTACCAACTACGTCTGGTGCATCTATGTATCTCTAAAATACAGGACTGGGAAGGACATGATGATTTGGACCCACTAGAATGTGGGTTGGGAACTAGTAGGTAACAAACTATATCCAGTGTCAACTGGAAGAGCGCCAGCTCGTGCTCACATAATAGTAGTTGTATGGTGCACTTGTCAAACTGGCTGCCGTACAGTAGCATGTAGCTACAAGAATGTTGGATTTGAATGTAGTTCAGCCTGATTCACATGCAAAGGAGTCAGCTGTGAGATTGCCATCAGCCCAGATTTGGCATTTGACTAATACATTGTGCATATCTTATGCTGCATTAAGACACCGACATTGCTTCTATTATAATCATATAATTGTGTGATCAAATTCATATGGCTTCCGGAAAATAGCATTTTTGTTTATGTTTTCAGAACTTTTACCTCAAAACCATATTTCTTGTTTGATTTGATAGCATAATGTTATCATATGTTATATTGAGAGATAACACGTAGCTTATGTCATTTCTGTGACTTTCATTGTTTATTTTTTTAATCCAGGTATAGGCAAAATATACCAGAAATTGCAAATTTTAGTTATTTCTTTTTTGATATATTTTTCAAATAAATATAACATTCTGCATTATAAACTGTTTCTATGATTTAAAGCATTGATTTTGCAATATAACATGAGTTAAAAATAACTATTCTGAAACTTTATAGTTAAAATGAACGGGATAATAACAGATTCGAAAAATTCCAATTTTTTGTTATTTTTTGAAGTTTTTTCCAAAAAATCACATTTAACACTGTTCAATGTTTCTATACTTTAGGTAGTTTGAACTGTATTATAATATCTATTAAATACAGTATTTCTGGTAGTTTTATTGCAAAATTTAAGTTAGTTATTGGCAAATTCCAAAAATTCCCATTTTTTGTGATTTTTTTAAGTTTTACCCCAAAAATCACATTTCACTAGATAAAATGTATCTGTGCTTTTGGTATTTTTAACTGTAATATAATATCTATCACATCAAGTAATTCTGGTAATTTTATTGCAAAATTCGACATAGTTATAGGCAAATTCCAAAAATTCCCATTTTTTTTTTTTTTTTTTAAGTTTTACCCCAAAAATCGCATTTCACATGATACAATGTATCTATACTTTAGTTATTATGTACTGTAATAAAATATCTATTAAATAAAGTAATTCTTGTAGTTTTATTGGGAAAATTGACATAGTTATAGGCAAATCCCAGAAATTCCCATGTTTTTGGTTATTTTTTTGAAGTTTTTACCCCAAAAATCATATTTCACACGGTACGATGTTTCTATACTATAAGTATTATGTACTGTAATATAATATCTATTACATCAAGTAATTCTGGTACTTTTATTCCAGAATTTGACATAGTAATTGGCAAATTCCATAAATTTCCCATGTTTTTGGTCATTTTTTTAAAGGTTTTACCCCAAAAATCACATTTCACTTGTTACAATGTATCTATACTTTAGGTATTATGTACTGTTATACAATATCTATTAAATATAGTAATTTTGGTAGTTTTATTGCAAAATGTGACAAAGTTATTAGCAAATTCCAAAAATTCCCATGTTTTTGGTTACTTTTTTAAAGGTTTTACCCCAAAAATCACATTTTACACGGTACAGTGTTTCTATACTTTATGTATTATGTACTGTAATAAAATATCTATTCAATAAAGTAATTCTGGTAGTTTTATTGGAAAAATTGACATAGTTATAGGCAAATCCCAGAAATGCTCATTTTTTGTGATTTTTTTTTAATTTTACCCCAAAAATCACATTTAACACTGTTCAATGTTTCTATACTTAAGTTATTTTGTACTGTATGCAATATCTATTAAATACACTAATTCTGGTAGTTTTATTGCAAAATTTGACATAGCTATTGGCAAATTCCAGAAATTCCCATTCTTATTTAAATTTTCAACCATTTTACCCCAAAAATCACATTTTGCACCGTGTGATTGTCCTATACTTTTAGTATATTTAATGTGATCCCTTTTATGACACAAATCCACAAAAATTATTTCTGTGCATTTTTTTTCCCCAATTTTTTTATTTTGACTGGCCTACTATGACAAAGGTTTAAAAATGGGCAAAACATTACACAATTACCCTTTAGTATACGACGAGCTTTTATTATCATGATTCTGTGGTATTTTAAAAATCATAATCAAAATTACATCTGCATGTATATATACGGTATGAACAGCGACGTGGACAGATTACATGGAAATTTAAACAGTCGTCTTAAATATCTGCCCGATCTCACCAGGAAAAAGTAAAAGTTATACATGAATGGTAATAGACGTTACGTACAAGAATGAATCAAACTGTAGATAAGTACATGGTCGAAACTGAATGGGTAACTCGGGATTGTCACACGCGATATCTTGAACTATTGTGAGTTAGACAGAGACTCACAGATTACATTTCATTTCTTCAAACGGCAATAATTAAGATCATTGCAGGTCTTGTAATCACATCCATTATCAATTGTTCGCTAGAGAGAAGAGTTTAAATGCAGAACATGGAATACAAATGACATACTGCTTCCAATTTATGTACGTGAATATAGATGTTGTTGTGGATGATGTTAATGTTGTTGTAGCTGTTGTTATGGATGTTGCTCTTGTTGTTGCTACTGCCGCTGCTGCTGCTAATGTTGCTGTTGTTGTTGTTCCTGCTGTCGCTCTGGGTCTTGTTGTTTTTCTTGTGTTTTATGTTGATATTTAATCAAACGGTCCAATTTTCATTTTGTACGAAAACATACTGTCCATGATTTCACAATGCACAAAGCACAATGTTAATATATACACAAAACATAACGAAATTTTATGCATTGATCAATGGCAATTATACATTTGGTATGTGCGATAGGCAAACGTTGATAATCATGTGAAAATGATCAGTGTCTGCAACACACAGTCATAAAACACTGCGTTGAATAACAGTTTTGTGATATCGGTCGGCTTAGAATTTTTATTGTGCTCAAAGACGCGTACACAATTAATTGAGTGACATCAATAAAAATTAATAATAAACAAAATTAATGACAAATTAATAACCGATTTGACTCATATTCTTTCGTTAATATTCATCATTGTGGAAAAATGTAACAATATTATTCTAATTGATTTATACGATAAAACAAATCCGAAGTTTTGATCGTGAGAAAAAACCCCGAAATACTACACTAAGCTCACTGAAAGGATATAGAAACGTCAGGTGAACTTAAGATCTACATCTACTTCTCACACTATCATCCGAGACGTTTAATGTTTTGAGTATGTACTTAATGATACATCGTTATTGGTTATGCTGACATAATTTCATATTCTTTAGCCAGTTGTATCGTGGAGAATGTGCTATCAACCATTATATCCGACGAGCTCGAGATTGTGCTGTAAGTGGCAAACCAACATAGTAGGGACTACGCGATCATAAGTTAACTTTACCTTGGGTGTATTTGGCGAGTGTTAATCCTTACTGTGTTAAATGCCGTTACCATGGTGTCACGCAGCCGATTCTGCACACGTTAGAGAAGCATGGCCCTGTCTAGACGTCATGACGTCACACAAGGACGACCCTGTCGGCAAACAACCCAGTGACTCTTAAACGCTTAACTAGACTTTCTATTGTCTAAACAGATATACAGTAAAACCTCATTTATATGACCACTTTTGGAACCCTTAAAACCGATGTTCTTAATGAGTTGGTCTGAATATCGAGGTTGAATAAAGAGCAAAACAGTGAAAATTGACTTGGAAAGTGTGTTCTTTATTTTGAGGTGGTCCTCAAGTGAGATTTTACTGTACACAACCTAATCTTGTCGCTATCCTTACAATAATGGAAAACGGACCTGGGTTTCCATAGAATAAACGATAAAGCATTATTTTCCATCAATTTCAAGAAACACATTTTATACACTGCGAGACAAATATGGTATGGTAAAACCTCAATAATAGGACCAACCATGGGTCCCTTGACAACTGGTCTTATTATTGAGTTTGTCCTAATATCGAGGTTGAATAAAGAGCAAAACTGAAAATGGACTTGAAAATCGTGTTCTTAAGTTTGAGATGGTCTTATGATTGAGATGGCCTTAAAGTGAGGTTTTACTGTACATGAAAATGCTAAAACATTTAGAGACTAATATGAAATCTTGGACACAGCAATATGGAAAAGAGATTTACGTCTTCACAAGCCGACATTAAAAGCTATGTACTTGACTTTTCATAGAGTTTCAACTTCATGATTAATCGAAATTATAAACTCTGATATAATATACAGTAAAACCTCACTTAAAGACCACCTTAATAATAAGACCACTTCAAAGTTAAGAACACAATTTTCAAGTACATTTTCACTGTTTTGCTCTTTATTCAACCGCAATATTAAGACCACTTCAATTTTAATACCACTTTTCAATGGTCCCAAGAGTGGTTTTATTATCGAGGTTTTTCTGTACATGTAAATAAATAAAAGGGGCTTATCTAAGCCATTGTGAGTTGAATAACGTTGTTGAACATGGCCCTTAGAAAAACAAGTCTGAATGTCCTGTTTGTCTACTACAAGTATTTAGATGTAATTTAAAACGTTTGCAAACTAAATGAATAACTTATAACCTTGAAATCGACACTCACACATCAATGCGAAATGCTGCTTCTGTTTTATATTCAGAATATTCTAATAAACAATATAGAGTAGGTGATGTCATTCTCGACAGCTCTCGGGAATTTCCGTACCACTTCGTTACTTGGATAACATCCTCTAGTGTATGTAAGGCGGAGCACTATGTAGCAAAACTCAACATTTTGGGCGGTCAAGAAATAGTTCTCGTAAAACGGATTTATAATCTCAATAACTTCGATAAATTCACGTAAGAGATGGATTATCGTTGTCATTTCTAGTTAAAAACTCACATATTTCAGTCTTCATATAGCTTAAATATTACATTCATCAGCACTCCAGCGTTCATGCCGCCATCTTGTTTTCATGACATTCGAATGGTATTTCCGAAAGTAGTGCCTAACGTACATCCGAGGCACTTGACGTAGTTGGCCGAGGATTTCCGAATGGGTGATGTCTGTGAGGATCAGCCGGCCGCTGAATGAGGTCATGTCCCCGATGATAATTCAGCGCATTGTCTGTCTGTCTTTCTGAAAATATATTCGAATAAAAAATCATTAAAATAATATTACATGCATCAAATAGATAAGTACTTACGAAAATATATGAATGAAGAAGTCGGGCAAAAACAGTACACAGTCCCTCCCAAACCGCGATGGCACATTATATAAATATCAGATGGCTTCCTATGTTACAGTACATAGTGTCAACATGAGGGAAATATTATTTTTTCGAATGTTGACAATATGTAGGCTACTGTCACACAGGAAGCCATCTGATATATATTTCATTATATCGAACAAAATATAAATGAAAAAATGTCAACACTACCAGCTCTAATTGTCTGTTTATATATTTCAACGGATATTTCTTGTTTACCCTGCCTCTTCACAGTCAATAACATGTCTAAACTATTCTGTTTTTAAAGTATAATTATAATCTATTCGCAGTTTTTCGCTTTTTCCGAGACAAAAAATAGTTTAAAGGGTGTTTAAATCGAATCGTGATTGATAAAAGTAATGGCTTGTTGTAGACACCATTTTCTGATATACGATAAGAGACTTGAGCTGTCACGATGTTATTTCTTGATACGTCTCGCGCTTTCGCTAGAAAATAAAAAGCTCAATGGACCCGGCTATTCGAATGTTGTTTTTTGTTCATACATTTTATCAATCAATCGGGCACCTTCGCATTTGTTACGTGTTAGTCCACAAGGACAGATTCTTCTGATAATGCGTTGACATGTTAAATATACTGTATATTTAATACTATATACACTTGTTTTGGCAATACTCAAAATTGGAATTGTCTAGCGTGTTTCAGTCCAAATACGGGAACAGTAAATTTCAGTGTCGCCATTATCGTGCATAAAATAAATTTGCATAAAATAATTACAAATACGCCCTTTTTTGTATTCCAATTAAAATTGCAAACCAATTGTAAGTAATTTAAATACGCAAGATAGGGTCTATACTGTGGTGCACGCTAATAGTTATACCGAGTAAAACATATTTTCATATATACCGTTAGATAATATGAAATAGGAAGGGGTTTCGCCTGGACTTAAGAACCTGTTCGAGCCAAAACTGTTCGAGGTTTCGAAGTTTTACTATATTTGTTTCGAATAGGCTACAATATAAGTATCATAAATGTATAATACATTCTGATAAATTAGTACAGCCCGGGGCAATTTCATTATGCTGACTAAACACAGCGGGGTGGCTAATCAAGGCGCGAACGAATATCGACCCAGTATTGATTTTATACCCGTATCGCATTCCCCGCGATCGATGTCTAAGGGAGACAATTTAATAAGTATCGCACCTTGGAGAATCAAGGATAATCAAGGGAGACTATCAAGTAAAATTCTTAAACATTTCTGGCAATGTTTTACGTATCACAGATTTGTATAATGATTTATATTAACATTAAAATATTTGTTTGATTTTCATCTGTGTAATGTATCCACCATTATTGAAAGTTTATTAACAATACAATACATATTTGTTTACCTTCACGGTTATCTCAGGATTTGTAACAGGACCTCCTCATGTTTAATAAGAAGTGTTTACGCTATGGATCGGGTCTGTGGGACAAAATGTTATGAGAACATATGTACTGGTCATGGCGTCCCATACTATCCCTTCCCAGGCCCGGTCCCATGGGGGCAAGGGGGGGGGGGCTGGCCCACTAGTCGACTATGAAGTGACCAGATTATGTCTCAAGGTTGCTATTCTCCACGCGCTGCGCAGTAATATATTCGATGTTTTGAATTTGTAGATATATCTTTTTACACAAGTCCTTTAAACAAAAGCATACACACGCATTTTCTTTTTGTTTTGGTAACACGCACATAAAGTTTTCAGAAGGGAATCTTTTATTTAGTACAGTTTTTCGTCTGGCGACCAGATCTATTTTCTGTTAGGTAATTTGGTTTGTAGAGATTGTAACCACTCAAGCGGAACGGCGGTTTGCGCATGGATACTTTATCATATTTAGCCTGTATCATCGAGCAGCATTTATCAAAATATGCTAAATTGATGAATTTTTACTATATTTTATCATATTAATTGGAATTTTGGAAGGGTATTCAATTTGCCATGTGTATTTAAGTATTGAAAACTGCACTTTTTTCTTCAATGCAGAAAGCTGTATTGCTGTAGTTTGGTTTGTAGATTTGAAATCAGTTGTGCATACTTAGGGTGCCCATTGGGGTGCACCGTCCCAAAAGTATGTGATGTGGTTAAGTCTGACGCCAGACTAACTGTTCATCAGATAGCTAGTATAGTTGGTATTGCAGCCGCAAGCGTATTCCGCATTGTAAAACGTCATTTAAAAATGAGACGTATTACAGCTAGATGGATCCCTTATTTGTTGTCAGACGAGCAAAAGCGTGTCCGACCTGAAACTGCCAGAAAACTGCTTAAAATGTTTCCAAAATATCAAAGAAAGCAGTTTTCGGACATTATTACTGGAGATGGGACATGGGTACATTTTTTCGAGCCTACCAAAAAAATTAACAACAAAATATGGGCTACCAAAAACTGTCGCCGCCCCTCAATTGCCAAAAGATTAATCAGTGCTAAGAAAGCAATGTTTGTTATTTTCTTTGATATCCGTGGTCCTATTATGCAATTGGTTGTACCAAATAGAAAATCTGTGACTGGTATATTTTATAAAGAAACAGTGTTGAAGAAACTTAAAAAACAATGTTTCAAACGTCGCCCACACGCTGGCTTTAAGCACCTGTCCCTGTTGCATGACAACGCCCCTGCGCATAAGTCTGCTATTGTGACCTCGTTTTTGAACAAGGAAAGGGTTCGAGTTCTTCCACATGCACCATATTCCCCCGACCTAGCCCCGTGTGACTATTTCTTGTTCCCTAAACTGAAAAAACATTTAGCTGGTAGACGGTATAGGTCCCGACAGGCCCTGGGGTCCGCTATTTATCAGTGTATACTGGGTTTACCTGAAAATGAGTATGAAGATGTCTTTAAGAACTGGATTAAACGTTTGAAACTTTGTGTACGTAACAAGGGCGATTACTTTGAGGGTATGACGCGTAAATAATTTAAAATCTATCAAACGCGCGCTTTATATTACCCAAGTTGCATTACTTTTGAAATGCCCCTCGTATATACAACTTTACTTCCTCTGTTTACTGAAGAGTTACATATAAAAAGTACTTTATTATTGAACCAGTCATTTAATAGTATTATACCAATGCCTATAAAGACGATAATGTTCTTTAATCATTGCTGCAGAACGATTAATGTCAAACTCATTTATATACTTATATTAACCGTCCAAAAACTGGTAGTAAAAGGGATATTGATAATAAATTGATGTTAGTTTGTACTTAAAAGTTTATGTCCCATTTTCGTGTTTACGATTTTCCGTAAAATTATAGCGGGATAAAACGCTTACCATAACTGAATCTTTATATGAATGTTCTGCGTTAATATATTGATTGTGTTTGATTGAATTACTGTGTAAATTCGTCCGTAGCTAGTGAACAATCCCGTGTCGAACCGTGACCTAAATTATTTTTTAGAAAACGTTCGTGACCTACATATCGGGTTATGTAAACAAACAAACATTGATAATGAAACTGAAAGTGAACTGACATTTGTGTTCATTGCAAAGGATTTGATCAGTATTTTAATGTTACCCTGTAAATGTTGCTTTTGATCTGTACTTTACTATTATCATGAAACTAGAATAAGATAAATGGAAGTTTATGCCAACATAAAATTATTTATGGCATTGTACAAATTAAAACCATTTAGTGGAGTGGAACCGGGGTTGGGACTATACGCATAAATTACCGGTTAGCCAATCAATGTTCTTTATTAATCCAATTGTACTCCATGTTACTAAGTTTTAAAGAATAAAAAGTTAATACTACTGGAATTTGAAGTAGTAATACTAGTAGCTAATAAATGCAATAGTTATTTCATAATATACTCATGATATAACAATCAAATTGTACATAGTTTGTACATTAGCTTTTTGGTGATATATACATGAATAGAGGAGTCATTGAAAAAAAAGAAAAACAAATATATTTACAAATTATTGCCTACAGAATTGAGAAAAAAGCTTAAAAGCTTATACTGTATCTTTGCTTCTAGAGGTCAATGTTGTTTAAATGACTAACTATTCCACATGTGTCATAGCCACTTACGTCTTCAGTTTATTGACTATCCGTGTTAAACCTGTTATGCTGTCAAAAAAAAAAATCATATAACACGCGTGAAATAAATATTTCTTTGTTCCAGATGTCCGCCATCAATGACCTCTTTGACAAAAGGGACTCTGGTCCTTACAGCAAGCCACTGAGGGTAGTGGTCGTTGCGTCCGACAAGGCCAGCAAGTACCGGGGCCAGGACGGTAGCGACCGCAAATGCATGAGTGCTGCCATTAGCGATGGAACAACATGCATTTTATGCAAGATATATGATGAAAACAAGTTCTGCAAGTTCACGTCGGGAACGTCATTAGTCATGAGGGACATCATCCACAAGACAGATGACTCCCGTCACCTTGTGGTGACGAAGAACACCAAGGTGTTTGTCACTGCAGAGATGGTCATCCCAGACGACCATCTAACCCAAGGCCAGGCCATTATACATCCTCCGCCAGCTGATGTGGTACCACTTCAAGCCGCCCTGAAGTCTCCAGCAAAGAAGCGGGTTTCCGTATGTGGACGTCTTGTGCAGGTACTTGATACAAACTCATCTGTTTTGTTCTGAGTAGTGCTTGTCATTAATATACTATAGAAAATATTGAGATCATATTCCTCTTCTCATTTTTGTACTTGGAGGATTTGTAACTAATTTCTTTTAATCGATTAACGAGTGTATGCAATTCGGTATTATTCCACAGTAGCAATGTAATCAATAAATGTTATGTGCATACCAACTATGTTACTATTTAATATTTATTAAATTGAGAACTAATGTTAACAATATACTGCATTTTTTTCAAAGATATAAAACGCAATAGACACATCACTTGATAACGTTTCATCTTTACTTAAAGGTTGTAAATCGCATTTTGAAAATAGTTCAAAAATCGAATACAAATTGCTATTATGTAAAATTACGATACTTATAATCCTTAAAGCGATTCACACCTTTTATAACCAATATTATTAGTCTTATTATGTATCTTGTTCATGTACATGGCCTACTTCCATAATTCTTAGGACCAAAACTTTAAACACTTTAGCATTTACTGCGCATATATCTATAAGTTATGTATTTCAGAGACATATATCCTAATACATTTGACACCTATTTATTATATTATGCTAATGAATGATATACACATGTTGTGATTATCTAGGAGGAGGCCAAGCGAACTGTAAACGTGAGGGGCGAAGACGTAGAAATCAAGGTGGTGACCTTGGAAGAAAACTCGGTAAAAAACCAAGGTGACATTGTGGAGGGAAGCTGCGGATGCAGACATTAACACAGGAGACTTCATCAGTGTTACTGATGTAGTGGTGAACGTGTTCAAGGGAGATGCTTCCCTGTCCTCCACAAATCGATCGAAAGTCAAGGTAAATCTATTAATTATTACAACATCAGAATTATAGAACAACTTACAATATCATAATTGTTTATTAAAATCTTTTTAATTGATTTAGATAAACTTATGCATTTGTTTCACATGCCACATATTCACATCATATAAGGCATTTATTGTAACTATACGAGCCTCGTTTTGACAAAACCATACTTAATAACACAAGTAAAATGACATAAAAAATGCAGTAAAGTGTTTAAGTGACGTCACATGAGGCGGTCTGGCATATTTTTCAGTTCAAGTTGTATGTTTGCTCAATATCCATTGTAAGCTATACAGGATATTCGGCAATAAACCAGCAGAGTTGAGATTTATATTTGAAGAGCTTTAAAATTGGGCCCAGGCGTCGTTTATTTATGCAAATAATATCTTTGTACTTAAGAGCTAGGTAACTGCTCCGCTTTTCTAGTATTGGCACAGACAGTTGAGAAAGGTGCAAAATTCGCAATTACATTAAAAGAAAAACAGGATACTGATTAAAGCTTGTTATGTGTTTTGATCATCGCCTGTGACGGTACATTGGATTTCTGTTTGTAAGGAAGGCATGTGTCAAACACTTTTAGTACACATTTCTTATTAATACTTATTTATACTTACATATTATTATTGTCATAACACTATTAAACCATCGTTGTATAAAGAATAAATCTTTAAATAATTACTAAATTGTCTTTTTTCCATGACATTGTTTGGTGTAGTTCATGAATCTTTGGCGTGGTTATATATAATATGTATGGCTGTGGATTTGAAGAGTTAAGGCAATAGTATGTTGCAAATGTTTGAAAGCTTCATTGTAGGCACTCCTGAGTGAATGTTAAAATATAAAGTGAAGATACTGTCACGATATATTGCATAAATAGTAAATAACAAATAACATTAGCAAATCAAGTTGATATCTTCAGTTGATACTGTCAGGATATTGCATAAATAGTAAATAACGAATAACATTAGCAGATCTAGTTGTTATCTTCAGCTGAAACTCATGTATTGATATTTTTTTTTTCAAATAATTATAAGTCAATAATGAAATATTAAAAAATTATGTTTTTGGTGATCAAAATGTATAGTGGTTGAAATTGAAACATTCAGAATAAACTACATGTACTTGTAATTCAACTCTTGTTCATAATTTAAGGCTAAATTTCTTCTACATTTAGCCCATATTTTTATCATTTTTACAGGCAGCTGAAGCCCCACTGGAAAACTTTGTTGCCACAATCGATGGCGTCAGCATTGATGGTCAAACAGCTGACTTCTTGGCATCAACAGGAGACGTCATCAGCATCAACGCTGAAATGCTCCAGACAGCAACAGAGGACGACATTGAAGCATTTTTCATCTCTCATGTGCCTATGAAATTTGTGAAAAGGGGAGCAATTGTAGAGGACTGTTCATTAGTTGTGAAATAATGTATCGCATCATTTACAAAAATGTATTTGTTTTATGTACTTAGCCTTTGTATTTTAGTACAATATACATTCGCATGTACACAAATGTATACACTACTCATATTTTTTCGTTTCGTTTAGAGTTACAAAAAGGTCTATGCTAACAATTAATCATTGCTTTCAATATTATCTTAACTTTTTGGCCATCTTTCTGTTGCTTAATCACTATTCCTATTCAATTCTCTGATGTAATTATCTCTTGCATGTTCATAGAAGTTTTGTTTTTCCCTTTTCCTGTGTTTTACTATATTGTTTCATTATTTCTGTATTGATGTTTAGTCGATTGGCTTACTTTTTTGTAAAAAGGTATGTTTGATTTATATTTTAACTCTTCAACATTTGAGGATTAAGAAATATGTATATACTTTTAAAGGCATGAAGTAATGCTTTTTGAAACATCAGGGTTTTTATTTTACTTGTATCAAAACTGTTACCATCTTTTGACTGTTTTTGGATAGACCATTACGTATCCTTTTGTGTATTGAAATACCTAACATATCAGCTGGGTGATGACATTTTTAAAAACGATAATTTTTCCACTTGTGCCAATACTGTATGTATGATGTGCCTTTAAATGATCTCACTCATTATTACCATATATACCTTTAACAATTGGTATTTACTAGTCAGTAAAGTTTATTTATCTGATTTCATTATAACTGGTCATTATAAATACTCAAACTTTCCTTTAATAACATGTTTACTTATTAATGGACACTCATCTTTGTTTTTAATAAATAAAAAAAATATTAAATGCAGATATTTTCAAATACATTCACCTGGAGAACATTACATTATAAATATATAATAAAATGTAATATTTTAAGTTTTCAGAATTCACTAATATGCATATGCTTCCATTGAGTTTTTTGGTTTGGGTTTCAACAAGTTTTGAACAAAATCCCATAAAGAAGGTAATCAAAATTATACAATAATATCTTTACAAATGACGATAAAAGCAATATATTTGGTTCACATGAAATTACTAAGCATGTCATATTGCAATTATTCCTGATGACAGATGTACAATTGTTTCACTTTCAATTTAAACCGAATGTTCACATGTATACTCTATTTAGACAGTAGAAACGTTATTGCATTATTTCTTTAATACATTTTATTCCAATCCGAAGTCCTTGCTATAAAAACGTTGATTCAAAATGTTTCAAAAATCAGCTCTGTTATATTTTAAACTCATTCAAATCATTCCTCTCAATGTTACCCTTAATGTTCACTTTTTAACTATTTAAACTAACATTTATTAATGATATGATAGTGTGAATAAAACGAATTACATTTCTTCATATATATACATCATTGTTAAACCTTTTTCTAACAACTCCATTTCTCCTAAGCTCCATTTTCAACATATTAATACTTCCTGCACATTTCTAGGAAGTTATTCAGGATAACATAATAATAGTGTCTGTTCTTGAAAATGAATATTACAATTTTTTTCAGAAATTTGGAAACAAAGTACAATTCTTTTATACCTCATATGTGCTTTGCTTTTAACATTGTATTATGTGATTATGGCCAGTGGTATTCTGATCAATGTACTATTTGTATGCCTTTAATTTTCCATAACTATGTTTGTAGATAAATGTACATAACTTTGAAATGTGCTTGTTATATGTCATGTCCACTGCTAACTTTGGCACCAATTTGTGCAAACTGCTTTTGTAGTGCCAAATTTATGCAATCTCTCTTTGTCAATAGTGCTGTAAATATTTTTATGCTCTTTCATAACATCAGTATTAAACTTACATCTGTATTTTACATATATGTTTGTCTACGTGCTAATGTTCAACTTGCACGTGTCTGTGCTTTTTTTGACATAAATACAAATATATCCTCAGGTTTTTTCATTATTTTGGTATTTGTTCATTTCATTCATGTATTTATTTCTCATAAGTTAATAAATATTTATACTTGGTGTTATACAATGTACTATATGCACTTCTTACAGCTTAACATAGATCTTCCTATCTGTAAACATTTTACACAAGCTGAAAGTTTACTTAGATTAAACTACATGCAAAACTGTATTACAATTTCTGTGTCTATGGTATATCTCTCTTCAATTTTTAGGCACTTCTTTTATGCAGATCATTTCAAGTGCTGTTCTACTAAAACATAATATATAATAATCTGCCATTACATATTTATTCAATTTCCTTCATGTATGCAACTTTGTTTATAAGCCAATATTTGGTTATTTCCATGCATATGTCTTGTCACTTTTTACCCTTATGTTATGAAACACTTGGATGTCTTGCTTTTGTACTTTTGATAATTCAACTCATTCTATTCATTTTTATATTACAATTTTTCAACGTAGTTATATTTCTAATGCCATTTTTATAGATAAATTTAAACATCTTTTTCTTAAGTCATAAAAAAACAAAACGAGTACAAGATAACTCCACAAAGCATCTTCAATATAACATATTCATTACTACATTTCCATGACTACTATCAAACTATGTACACACTTTGTAAGATGACAGAACACTACGTATAATAGGTTTAACAAAACTATTTTTTCACATGATCCAATGTCAGTGACAAACACCATACACTTTTTAATATTTGTGCCACTATTAAAATCGGATGTTACGTGTTCAGCTATGTATTCATATGATGATGATAATATTGCCATAAATGACTTGCTTTATACTCTTTTAGTCTGTATACATTGAATTGTGTTGAGCAGCAGCCTTTTACGCTAATCATGTTACCTTTTCGTTTTGGTTAGATATATCTTTAATGTTCATTTAGCGGTAAATATTTTTTTAATCAATCTTTTAAAATATACATCCACCTAAAGGTACCATGTGGTCACCTTATTTCAGATTAAAATTGACATAAATACAATCCATTGCTGATACTTATGACCTATAACTGTTCGTAAATAAACATTTGAAATTACATCTTTAGTTCAGTGTTTCATGCATCAACATGTATCATTTCCAATTATTCGTTATCACCCACTTCCTTACAAGTAAAACATACTTGATAAGCATTTTGTGTGCTTCCAAAAATTGTTTGAATCACCTTGCAAACCATGTCAGTCCTTCTGCCAGCACAAGTTTTATGTATGCAGTAAGAATTACGTTAGTTTGGAGAGAGAAAAATCCCAAGCAAAGAAAGTGAAGGCTTGAGCACCACAATCTTAATCCACATATACATTATTACTCCTTAAAGGTTGTGATTTGCATTTTGAGAAAAATATTTAAAAAATCTAATGTGTCTCTATGTTCAATGAAGTAAAATATACCAAGAAAACACCTGTTCTATCTTGGCGCGTAGGCCAGGTGAGATTTGAAATAATTACGTGTACGTGGCACCGTCCTCCAGCACTTTCAGTGCTTTGATTTACTAGTAACTATAGTGTTAGAAGTAGCACTACAAGGACGTCCCGATGTTGGTGCATCATTAATGGAGACACAACCGCTTTTAGACTTCTTAATCCACCTCGTGACGGTGGCATACGACACTTCATTCTGTCCATGAACAACACACAATTCGTCAAAAATCTCCTTCGCTGATACGCCAAGCTGGCATCGAGTCTTTACATAACCTCGAATTTCAGCTGCCTTTACACTTCTCTTGCCGACCATTTTACTATAGTGTCAATGACTGTATGTTGCTTTTATCACTGTATTAGCGATAATACTGCGTGTACACATGCCTTGCGTTCAGTTACAGCTAACGCAAAACGTTCGAAGTAAGCGTCACAAATAATTGTATTGAACGCCTCGTTTTTATTCTGGTTCCCTACCTCAAAAACAGTAAAGGCAGGGAACCAGCCTAGCATTCATTTGGCAATTTGGTTCCCTGTGTGCAGTCATTGTGATACGGTGGGGCAGGGATACAAAACAAAATCTGAGTGACTGTTAGCCGTAACTGAACGCAGTGATAGGCTCAAATATTCGCGTGCTACCTCCGAGTTGCGATAGCCATTGATATGAAACGTTTTTCGCTAACACGCCGGTCAATAGCAATACTCGCTCACTGTTTCGCAACGTTTTGGAACGATAGCCGTAACTGAACGCAAGGCTGTTAATTTGGTATATATGTGTAGGGAATTGATGTATCGCTACATCGGTACGATTTTCACGAAAATCCCGTGCAAGACGAGGCCGCACGATAATCAGTTGCATTACTTTTGAAATGCCCCTCGTAATATATAAACGAGGGGTGTACAAATAGTTTAATTTGATGTCGGACTGATTTTCGATGCTCATTTTTTGTTGGCATAGTATAGTGTTGTGTTGATTGGACAATAAGGCGAGCGTTTCTTTTTCATCGAAAGGACTCTAGAGAAAATTATTAGTTGGATTTGTGTTTTATGGGTTACATGGTTTGGAAAATCAAATCATGGCCATTCCCGCTTTCAGAAAAGGTATTTATTTTTTAACCAGTTGCATCAAACACACTTTATTTTCAAACTTAATTTTTAATACATTTATTTTAAGGACAACATTCAAGTTTATAATGATGTATATTTTAACTAAATATTATTAGCTAAACTCTACTGAATAGATATTTTAGGAAATTAAGATCATTGTAAAATGCAAGTGATGTATTCGAAAGTCAAAAACTATCAGAAGTATGAATGTATTTAAAACTGGAATAATTAAATTGTTATTTTCATTTTTTTTAAATGTATTGATATTTATACAATAGTACATAAACCCAAATACAAAATGTGAAAATGAGGACCATTAAAAACATTAAACAACATAATTTATAACTTTTTGGCATTTGCATATCTGTTTTTATCATAATGGCATGTTAATCTGTAAATAGCAAAATTGTCTACATTTTTTCTGAGCTTTCTCCAATTTTCAGACTTTCAACAATATATGTTTTGATAATGGTACTGTACCATCTTTGTGGAGTAAATCTATTATAACTCCTATAACTAAATCATCCACTTTAGACAAACGAGACCCATTGTCTTATCGCGGCATATCTCTTGCCCCAGTACTGTTCAAACTATATTGTTATATCTTGAATAATCGCCTTAGTTCTTAGGTTGAATCTAATGCTAAATTATCGGATGAACAAAAAAGATTTAGGAAAGGACGTAGTACTACAGATCATATTTTGTCTTTACATAATATTATTGATACTAGAAAGAAAACTTAAGTGTCCACTTACTGTGCATTTATCGATTAAAAAAAAGCTTATGACACCATTAATAGAAATATGCTTGTATGATATTGGTGTCAATGGCAAGATGATATCTGCAGTTAAATCGCTGTATGTATCTGTTATGTCATGTGTAAGAGTCAATTCATTTAAAACAGAATTGTTTGATGTTAAATGTGGTCTACGACAGGGATGTATTTTATCACCGTTACTTTTCAATTTGTTCATCAACGACTTGGCACTGTATCTGAAATCCTTTGATTTGGGAATTAACATTGGAAATGAGAACATTGCATTATTCTATACGCTAATGATATTGTTATTTTAGACGAGAACGCGGAAGAACTACAAATGCTGTTAAACGCTTTAAATGATGGGTGCTCTCTTTATGATATGATCGTGAACCCTTCTAAAAGTAATATTATTCATTTTCGTCGGACGGATGCTGTTTTTAGATGCGGTGAAAACGTACTACCCATTGTTGACCGTTATACCTATTTAGGTGTAGCTTTACATCAACATCTTGATTACAAGAAAAAACGTTGATGCATAACATCAAGTCGGCGCAGAACCTATTGTACAAAGAAAGCTTAAATGTTTATGAGAGTGTGTTGGAAAAGCTATGAAGTTTGGTTAAAAATGTGTCTTCTTAGGAAACTGCTTCGACCACACAATTGCGATGTAATGGGTTATTAATACATAACTGGTCAATGTCGTTAGTCACACCAGATGCACACGAGGCATGAATTTCACGCACCACCTGCCATTTAATTATCAGCATATCAAACATATAATTATTTGTCGGAAAGGATCCCGTCAGTTCGTCCGTCCGTTGGTGATAATAAAGCGTATGCATACAACAACTGTCAAATATCTTAATACATAACTATTCTATTCATGGAGATGTTAATGTTCGTATGATAAAAGTAATGTATTTCTCGACTAAATTTAACTTCACATCTGCATGATAAGGACATTTCCTTAAGTTTAGTTTTTTACTGATAAAATGCACTCTTTTCTATTTGTACACATGAAGTTCCAGTCCAGTATAACTCAATAGCATATTAAATGTATATGATTAAACTTTTAAGAAGCAGTTATATTCCATATCTAAAATAATGGCGATGTTGTATGTACTTGATTAATGTCAATATATGTACGTATAGTTCAATAGCTGAGCTGTAACCCTTCACCCCCCTCAGCCTTCGACTTTTAATGCTGATTTAAAGTTTTTAGTTTTTCAATTTTTGAAAATGATGATACGCACGGGCCTGGAATCTATGTCTGATACATTTTGAGTGTCATGATAGTCTGAGATAATTATTTAGAAAATTAATGAGAATTTATGTAAAAGATTCAAAGAATGTAATTTTAAATATTATTATTTTTGTGAACAAAGACCTTGCTATATACAGAGAAGTTGGAACTGGGTCTGTAAACAGATTAATATTTTTTGTTTACGTGTTTGATACTACTAAAATGGATTGTAATGCTTTAGTTACATGTTTTTTGTACAAAAGAATGTAAATAACAAACTATCATTCTACATTTCCTTTGCTCTTGTTCAATTCTTTTAGCGACGACCTTTGATGCTTTGCATCAATGATTTTCTTGTATGTATATGTAATAAGCAATATATGTGCATGTTATTATAAAGAGAACAAAAAATATTTGTCTAAACAAAAATAATTGACCTTTACAATCTTTTAAAGATGTATCTGGGTCATCTGACCATAAAATGTTTAAATTGGCTTTATCCAGTATTGTTGTTACATTGGCTAAAACATCTCTAATAAGACCCATTGCAACGTAAAACTAATTGAAAAAAATCTTTTTTTTTATCAAATTACTTACAGTTAAAACCGGTAAAAAAGTTTTTTTAAGTTTTATGATGTACAAACATCTTTCTTCAACAAATATGGATTAATACATTATGAGTTCATTCTTTATAAATGCATGATTAGTGATGTTTTAACCATAGGAAATATATTTTTCATGTTTGGTTAATTAAACAAATGAACAAAAAATGAGCATAGTACATGTATAACTTTAAGTATTTGTACATTTTAATTGCTTGACCAGATATTAAACAAATATGATAATAAAACATCTATAGTAATAAGCAATTACAAAAACAAATTGCAGAGGACACTTCTCAACTTTTGAGTTTAAAAAAAAAAAGTTAATGTGTGATAAGTTTTATTTTCTTACAAGGAGCAGCTGTTAGTCAGTTCATCAACGGTCTGACCGGGGTGATATAAGTTTTTAATTGTGCATTCGTACCTGTTTTGAAATTCATTTTTTTATATTCATTTAATTCGTTTTTACAATAAAGATTAACGACTGATACATGTATTGGTTTTATATGTGTAGATAGTAGGTACGTGCAATATATATACATGTATATATATTGTATGACATAATATTATGTTTTTAAGAGTTTTGTCATTATTTCATTCGTTAAATAGCATCTGTATTTTTTTAAAGTATAGTCTCTTATAACTCAATTTGAGTAGTGATATTCATTTATTTACGATATAATTGTTGTAGTTAGTATTATGTACAATGTATATTAATGAGACTTTAATAAATAAATAAATGGCACCCATTTATAACTTTAAAATTTAAATGTATATCCGGGTTTATAAAATTTGAATAAAAATGTATATATAATATCATCTTATTGAAATAACATTTCAGCCAAAATCCCCGATTATAATCGATTATTGTTGTTCATAATCGATTGTTGCCGACGTCGGATGTCTAGCGACGATTTTACGATAGCGACAGTCATTATTAAGCATGTTTTTTGTAAAAAAAATTTTCAATATTAAATTCGCGAGGGAGAATATACTTCTGGGCAAGACTTTCGCAAAATTTCATGTCGCGAAAATAAAGTGATATATGGTAAATGCTTCCTCTAATGTATTGTAATCGTATTGTCTTATTTCGTTTCAGGTTTCGTGTGTCTTTCACAGAAAAAAAACGTGATTGTTCTAGTAAGTCTGTCTATATCTGCGCACGTCTGGTTCATGCCACGTGATCCAAGCGCCAAATGTCTGAAACAAAACGTCAACAAGATTTCAAAGTATAGTAGATATGGGATTGTGGCTTCCGTGGAAAACATTGTTGCCAACAAAACTGTGACAGAAAAGCCCACTGATTCTTCAGCACAGTCTATGAATAAGGTGAAAGCAAGCGAAGTTGTGCCAACACGAAATTTATATATGTCAAAGACAGAAGGATACGAAGCTGCACAACACGGTAATAAAAGCAGTGTGGGTATGTGTATCATGGAAAAATATATCCACGTCAAAAAACGACAGTGTCAATTACCTTTTGATGAACTATCGTCTAAAATTTCAAATGATCCTCAACAGAAGGGACGCAACTCATTAACTTACGGAAGCAATTTAAATGATATCAAACATCTGAACGTCACTGAACCGAAGAATTCTGAGTGTGATATTGACAATGTCTTCTTTAACTGTGACGCATTGAGATACTCGTATTTGTACGGAAAAGAATCTGTTACTGAAGAGGAAGAGTTGTTTCCCTTGGCTTTTGCGATGAAAATACATCAGGGTGCGAACCAGGCACACCGTCTTTTAAGATATATTTACCAAAAACACAACTTGTATTGTATTCATATCGACACAAAAGCTCCTGTTGATGTTTATTCGAAATTCAGACAGATAGGTCAATGTTTTGATAACATCCATGTAATTGAAGATCGGGCAAATGTCGTCTATTCAACAATAAGGCTGGTTGAAGCAGAGTTCAAATGCATGGACGCAATGGTAAAACATAGACATAAATGGAAATATTATCTTAATCTTTCAGGACAGGAATTTATGCTGAGAACAAACCTGGAAATTGTTATGATTTTGAAACTCATTAATGGGAGAAATGAAATTGAAAGCCGCCCCTTCCCGTCTGCCGAATTCCACAGATTCGAAAACAGGACAATCATTAATGGAAATAATTTGTTCGTAACTCACGAAAAGAAGTCGCCATTTAGCGAAAATATTGAAATTCGAAAAGGGAGTGCATACGGAATGTTTTCTAGAAAGTTCGTGGAATTTGTATTGACAGATAAACTTATAAAGAAATTCTACGACTGGTTAAATGACACGTACAACCCGGAGGAGATGATTTGGGCAACGTTGGATAATATCCCAGAAACCCCGGGTGGACATGTGAGGCAGTATTACAATGAAACGTTTCTTTCACGAGGCGTTAAATGGAAGACGTCCTATGAAAAGTGTGGTGGGAACTACGTACGTGATGTATGCGTGTACGGAACCAGAGACATTCCGTGGTTACTAAGCAACCGGAACGTTGTTGCCAACAAATTTTATGAGAACTACCAATCATTAGCTTTAGATTGTGTTGAAAATGAAATGTATTTAAGACTTATGGCTGGACGCCCTAGTAATCTGTTTGACTTAACTTACTATAGCAAAGTATTGGGAAACACAGAAGATTTGTGAAGAGGTGTGGTGAAACATATTGTACATTTTGTAAATAAAATATGGCTTAAAAGCGCAATTTTATGTAAAGTATGTCAGAATACAATATCACAGGTTTAAATTTTTTATACATCTTCAGCGAAAAATAATGTAAACAAGAACTATCTCGAAAAAAGATGGTCGGTGCAATTTGAAGGTTAAGATGTGTTGTGCAACATAAAAATGCCGAGATCTTACGATGGCTGGTCACTCCAGAACCAATGACGTTTCACGTTTCTTCACTGAATATTCGCCACAGCCCCTCGCGAATGTCGATCTAAGAACTAGATCTGGGTTGGCATATTTAGGCCAGTATAGAAATATAAAGAGAAATCGAACAACTATATACGAGCTGGCTCGTTATTTTCCAGACTACAGACAGGTATTCACTGCGGCAAAGGTTGATATTTGGCCTTCCTCTGTATTGAAATATTAAGAAAATCGAATAACGATCTACGAGATGGCTCGTTATTCGATTTCTGGTATATATTCACCACGGATCCGTTTAAAAGTTGATATCAGATATCGAATAACAATGTCAGTGCTGGATCTGTATTCAGTCTTATATGTTAATAAATAAGTGATTTGATATTGTCCCTGTTATTTGTCCGAGGGCAGTCGTATTGGCACGAGGACGAAGGCCGAGGGCCAATACGACTGTCCCGAGGACAAATAACAGGGCCAATGTCAAATCACTTATTTATTGACAATTTTATTAAATAACTTCATGTACTTATGAATTAGTTCCGTGCTAAAAACTGTCGCCGAACGTTTAAATACTGACTTTAAAATAAAATGGCTGCCGTTTCCGAATTTCCAGCTGCGAATCTATATCATTTTTTGGCCCTGTTTAATTAGCCAATCAAATTCTTTAAAATGCGGGCCAATATCAATATCAGTTAGCGGCCCCGGGCCGAAAAGTGATATAGATATTTGCACTGTTATAGACGAGGCCTTTGTATTATTGGACGAGGCAAAACTGTGTTTAAGGGCTAATAATTAATAGTTATTTAATAAAGGTTGTTATTCAATGTTGATATACGATTTCTGCGGCAACTTTACTGAACTTGAAAGTCAACATGTATTACATAATTTATATTTCGATAAAAATGACACGTAAAAGTGACCAAATAGGAAAGCAGTTGAATGTTTACTAGGGTACAAGATTAATCAGGACATACGTTATAATTAATGACCTCTTAAGCTAATAGCATACACTGATAAACAATCGGTAGATAATAGTTATGATTAAAACGAATTCAAACTACACATACTTACTGGTCAATTTTGTAACCGATTAAAAGTACGAAATCAACAACGGAACAAAACCAAACGGCATATCCAGCAATGCTATTCTTGTCCGCTAATTGATATTCATACATTCCGAGATGCAAAGTACATTTTTGTACTACTGAAAGAGAGAAAACAGGGAACGCCACATACATAAAACAGTGCCTCCCCACACAGACCTCCGGAAATCAATAATCCATAAAACATAAGGCATTTGAAGAGGCTTAAGAGTACATACGTAAGGTAACAGGGGCATCAAGGAATGGCATGGCCGACCACAAGGGAAAACTAGGAGAATCAAAGAGGACAAACATAGCCGTATTCCTGACCACAGGAGATTGTCACGTGTTCTCTCCCTTTATCCCTTCTAAAGTTCTCTACTTTTATCCATCCCTGCCATAGTTTAAATATATAAATATAACACGTACTTTATATACAAATACTAAAGAAGGGATAAGGGGGGACAACTTGTGAGAATCTCCTGTGATCTTGACTCTCTGCACGAAAGAGAAAGAAAGTCAAATTGGAATTAAGTGGATTTTTATCTCGTATAAAATACTTCTATATAACCGACATGATGAGTAGTGTGGGTTTACAATGTGCTATCAAATATTGGTTATGCGAAAAATCACAATTGTTCACCGTTACAATGACTGATAACAGGGTGATAACACGGTGATAACACGGTGATAAGTGGGTGATAACTGTATTCATAGTGTCATCCAAGGGGTAGCGTAACTGCACTAACACCAGACCTGAATAAGTCTTTAATCTGTGCTATACAGATACAAACTCCATATACTGTGTGTGTTATAATACAAACATCTCAACACACATTGTTTTAATAACTGTGTCAATTTATTTTAATAGTACTTCTATTGTTGTTTAAAGTTACACAAATATTATTGTTGTTGGTTACTTCTAACATTACGGAAATATTAAACGGAAATAACTATGGCATATCGTCGAGCAACGTTTTCTTTACTATTTTTTGTTGGAACTGTTCTCGTTGCCATGGTAGCGGTTCCGGAACTTTTGGAAGCTTCCGGCACATCCGCTACCATAGATACTGATAGCAAAAATGGTAATGTACACGTTTTAAGTTTATTTTTATTAACATTATTGAATAATTAATTTTACAGATTAAAACAATTAAATTTATGTTACTGGCAATCAGTTTGGGCGGGGTTTTGTGTAGAACCAGACACCTGCTGAGTCAGATTAAAACTTTGACTTCTTGTAGTAGATATAACGTCACCATATTGGGATATCACAGTCCTAACACATCTCAAAGATTGCTACGTGTACGATTTTAATGACTTTGGTGCATCACGACCGGGGATCGAAACTGCGACCTTCTGCATCAGAGGCGAACGTTCTTTCACTATGTCACCGGATGGCTTACACATAGGCAGACAATCAGCATGCTAAATATGTAAACTCTTCGGTAAAAAGTATTGTTTTGCAAGTACCGATATAGCTTAAGTGAAACTTTAATACTTTAAATAATGATCAACATTGCTGAAGTCGGACTAAGCTGTAAGGTGTACTGATTATCAAGTTAAAAGGGAGACAAAATAAAAACTGATCCACGAAAAATACTTATTTTTGCAGAGGTCTTAAGATGAGTTTTTGTCTATTTATTTAATATATTAGTAGATTTTGTTGGTACCCTTTGGTAGTGTTATGTCATCATAACTAAAGCTACGCTGATACTAAGCTTTTACTATGACTATGCTATGTTCCTGATATTGTTTATTAACAAATATTTACACCATAACAACATGGAAAGTTAAATATCTTCTGTATGACTTGTAAGCATCCCTGTTATTTTAGTGTTGGAATTTAACACCATCTTGTCAACAGTGTTTCAATTACCAATCACAGCATTCAGGTGGCCTACCCATTGTTCCTGGATTATCAACCAGAACGAACCTGTTTTTCAATAACCTTACATCCTCTTGACAGGAATCAGAAGTAGACATCAAATGGATTGTTTTGTGTCTTAATACACGTTTATCATAGAGTTATAGGCAAAGATATTTGAAATTTCCGCAAGCCTGTTTTGTCTCTATTGCATTTAGGGACGGAAATTGTGCTGTTCAGTCAGCGCCGACTTGTTTTAGTTTAGTATGTTTTGTAATTGCATGCAAGAAAATGCCAGACATATGTTTAAGGTTGTAATGAAAGTAAAATAAAGGCATGGACATATTAAGTCACCGAAGTGTCCACATCCTGGACCAACCTTTCCCACGCTGATTAATGCTCCATGGTCTTGGACCATGTCTCTATATTGGGGTCTTGGCTATATCTTTTGGGAATTACTTAAATAAACAGTTTTTGTCGACTTTTTCAGTACCAGTGATATCACAAAACTTTAATCAACAAATCAACCGTTGGACGAACAAAAATATAATTCCTTCACATTTGAGAACATCCTACCAGTATCTGGCAATGGTAAGTAATGGTCACCAAGGCGACATTTATCTCCTCCTTATTTTTAACACGCGTACAGCATGTATCAGTCAAAGCCTTCAACTAAAATTCAAGTAGGCCAGTTATATCTGCCTAAAGAATTGTGTCACTTAATCAGAATTGTGTCACTTAATCATAACACATTTTGACACTAATGATATACGTGTATAACAACACGTAAACCTAATTTATAAACCAACCCCTATTCAAGATTTCCTCCGCTGATATCATCTTTTGTTCTAATCATCATATTAAGTCATAACCAACCCTCATGGTCAACTTCACCACATTCATCATCACCATAATCAGCTTCTCTATAAACGTCATCAACATAAACATTATCAATCATCACCATCATCATCTTCACCATCAACGTCATCAGCATAAACTCTATCATCCCCAGCATCATCTTCATCATCATCATCGCCATCACAGTCAAAATCATCAACATCTTCATCATAGTTTTCATCCTCACCATCATCCTCATCATCACCGTCGTCATCATCATTAACAACAGCGTTATCAACATGATCAATTTTGTCATTATCACCATCGCAAAATGTGTTATATTCAATTTTAGGCTGCATATTTTGATCGGTCTGATGTTGCATTGCCTGGCTTCTCCAAATACTGCCGAGATTTGTCCGACAAGGAACGTGACAATGCTGATTTCTTCATGTCCTATCTGAATAAACGTGGCGGCTATGCTGACTTTCGGGATGTTGAGGTATAAGAAGCTTTACAAATTTATGACAAATTTCATGACAAAATTTGATTAAAAGTGTTATTTTTTGCGTAATATCGAGTTTACATCTCTTATCCATTACAGTTATTCGTAAAATCGTTATAAAATAGGGATGTGAACGATTATTCGGATATTCGTTTGAACGTCCGAATATTCGAATACTGATTCGGCATTCGAACATTCGATAAAATATATATTTTCAATATAAAAGCTGAATGCAAATTTAAATCATGGTCATTATCGCATTGTACGGCATTTTACGCGTGACAATATTATCTACAGGTGTTAATTGACATGTCATGTTGTATATTTGGAGACAAGAGAGATATATAACACTCTAGTGATGACACTTAGGCCCTTAAATTATAGGTAATCTCGGGGATTTTTACAACTTCAGTGCTCAGTTTAAAACACAAAATTGATAAGCATAAAGGTAAATTTCGATTTTCAAATGTAATATTATTAAATAAGAAGGTCGAGTATTCGAATATCAAATTTTACATCCCTAGTTATAATTCTTCACCGCTCATGTTCATTTCTTGATTGGTGTTAGTTCAGCGACTCATCATGGGCTCGCCTACTGAGAGTCTAAAAATGAAATTTGCGTTGACCAATCTTCTTTTTCAACTGAATTACAACTTCTATCTGACTTAACTTTTGCAAGGATTACTACTGCGTGGAATCAGAGTGAGATAGGAGTAGTGGGCGTGAGGTCAAACCACACATGACGACATTCTGCTGCGGTCTTCATAATCCCTGACTTAGGCGCGACACCTGGTTTGAAACCCAGGATTGGTCTTACAGAATTATTTGTACACGCAGTTAAAACTTGTTTCGTAATCTATGTAATTAAATCAATAGCAATTAAGCATTGTATGATGGTGTTTGAAAATTGGTTGCTGACGAAATGGTAACCTTGGCATTGAAATCGAGATTACACGTACCAATTACTGTAGATCTGTAGATATGCATTGTATATTATGGTATTCTAACTAATGATATTAAATAGTGTTTTGTTGTTGTTGTTTTAGTGGGTTAAAATCATTTTACCATCTTTGTCTTTAAAAAAATCACATAAATCCTGTTGAAAACATATTTATTACCAAATATATTTTATAGGCACCTTCCACCATCAAATGGTCAAACGGTCTGGACGTAATGTATGATATTTTGGAAACAGAAAAGACCCTTAACGAAAAACTCAGACGTCTTCATACGATGGCATCGAAATACGATGATCCCCACGTAAGTAATACCGTGAAATCTCACTTAAGTACCATCTCAAAATGAAGACCACCTAATCCATAAGACGTCTATTTATGTGTTTTTTCCCTGTCATATTTAACTCAATAATCACCTCGAATCGAAAACCGATTTTGTACTGTGCAAGTGGCGCTCCCTGGAACAATATAATCACCCTTTCTTCAGAAGTTATAGTTGCCATACTATTACGGTTGACTATAAATGTCATGAACGTTTTACTTCGAACGGTATTTGGGGATAGCTTGAAGACATTTAGAAAAAGATCTTATTATTAAGATTTCACGATACCTGAATTTATTCTACCTTGGTACCCAAACTATTCATAACCGTTACCCTGGGCAAATTGGTTACCAAAACTTCGTATATCATGCATATTCATTAGCATATCTCGACCAATGAATGGACTCGAACAAAAAAGAAGGAATCTCCTTTGTGAAGAGCTATCAGCAAATCCTCCAAAAATCTAAACTGATTAACATTCTTCGGAGGCGTCGCCCATAGGGAAACCGTTGGCGACGATAAATAAACACAAATGAGTGCTGCTATGGTATTTCCAACCCCTTCTGTAAGTGACGTCATTTCAAGAAAACGTCATATGTGATGTCACTATTTGCAAGCAGGAAACAATATTTACTCCATATGGTCACTTTGTTTTCATATAAGCATAGTAGGCATGTAATGCCTACTGTCAGTACATAGTGACATCACATGTGACGTTTTCTGGAAATGACGTCACTTACAGAAGAGGTTGGAAATCGTACAGCGGCTCGCAAATACAAACAAAACATTTGGCATTTGTTTGCCGCTTGTTTTAACCATTTGTATCTCTTTGTTTGTTTTATATTCTCTAGATGACTCACATAATTGAAGACAGGTTTTTGGACAGGAGTTTTGATTTAATCAAAGAGCTTGGAGATCATATTGGTAACCTGCAACAGATGACCAGTGACAACTATGGTCTTGCTGAGTACATCTTCGACAAGGAATTATAAAAATAAGTCATTATACAGTGAAACTTCAAAAACAAGACCACCATTGGTTCCGAAGGTCTCGTTAAATTATTGAAGAAAAGTAACAACTTGTCCATCAAAATACGGTCTTATTATTAATAATGTCCTAATTTCAACGTGTTTTTAAAGTGAGATTTTACTGCATTATCATTACAAACTATCTGTGATCGCGAATTCTAATGACTTGTGGATTTATTTTTAACTTCTAGTACAGATCAAAACTGATGTTTTCCAAGTAAACAACCCAACTGTTCTCCATACACCATAGATGTTTTAACGTTGTTGTCTGTTTTAAGATGACATTTGTAATAATGTTTTCGCAATGGTATGATTTTGGATTTGTATAAAGAGGTAAAATACATCGGCACTGACAACAAAATATGTCTTGTTATTTTTATTTTGAAAATGTGGGACATTAAAGTTCTAATCTAAATGAAGCAAATTTGTTGCAAATTGAAGGTAAAGATTTGTTGTGCAACAATGAAAACAAAATAAACCAAGACAAAACATTGTCAAAGCTAATTTTTTGTTTATTTGTTAAACGAAATCTGTGAAACTAATACAATTTTCTAAACCTCATAAAATATCCCGAAATATGATTTTCCAAACATATGAAAATGGAGGACCGAAAATGCTAGTATCGATTTATTCTTAAATTCAGTCAAGGTCAGCTCGTCAAAAGAATCATACCAGAAATAATGCTAAATGCAAAATAATTCATAACATTTATATAAATATTTTTAAATACGTATAATACTTGTAAAACAGATGCAGATAAACTGAAATTTAATTTTACATTGCATCCTGGTGCTCAATAAAACAAATTCAATAAGCAACTTTGCTAAAGAAATTATATGGAATAGTTCAACCATAAAAAACAAACAAATGGAAATTTGTCTCTACATAAAAATTGGTTGGAAAGAGATAGCTTATACATCGAACATTTTTTGACTTCTTAACTAAATATTTCTTAACTTTTGAACATAATGCAGAACGTATTTCATTTAAATGTATTGAGCAATAAACATGTGTTTAATAACCCGGATAGATACCAATCGCAATTATGGGTACTTATTTCTTAATTTATGTTTAAGTCAAGTATATAAATGAGTTTGACAAGTATCGTTCTGCAGCAATGATTAAAGAAAAGCATCGTCTTTATATGCATTGGTATTACTGGTTCAATGATATAGTACTTTTTATATGTACGTAACTCTTAAGTAAACGGGGGAAGAAAAGTTGTATATACCAGGGCGTAGCTATGCTGAGGCACACCGAGGCAGCAGCGTTGGTTAAAATTTCCAAACAATCGTGGAGGACTATAGTCTTAATGGTTTGGCCATTCGACTACTTGGACATTTTTCAGCTGTGGGACATCAAAAATTCCCATTTCTTTCGATTCATACGATTACAATAAAACAAAATTGCACTTGATAAATCACTTCACTGGTACAATAAATAAACAGAAAACGCAGGTGAACCCTTCTGTAAGCACCCCCCTGGGGGAGGACACTCCCAGACCCCGCATTCATTGCCTCGGTTAAATCAGTTTTTCCTTAAGCTATGGGCCTGTATATATATACATACGTAAAATATATAATATAATATACCAACAATAAGTCATGGTTGATTCACGCCTACTCATAAATCTACTCTGTTCTGAAATATGAACCTAGTATCCATAAAAACATAATGATAATCATTCATGTAGGACTTTATACTCTAGTTTGATTTTTGATTTTTCTACCGTTTACGTCGTTGACTATACTAATGCCTGGTACTGACATTTTAAGGATTGTATAATATCATTTCAAATACTGAGCAAAGCAATTTTATATATATTAATTACTAGTAATAATTATGAAACAGAGAGAATACGTAACTACATATTGAAGTCATCAAACAAAGTTTTGCAAAACATCGAGCTTCGCTCTTTTACGTTGAAGATACGATATTGAAGCGAATTGTATACTTTGAGTATTACGTGCATGTGCAAATGAACACGGAATGATTTATAAAAAAATATATAAAACATAAAATGAATATCAATTTTAATGCTTTTCAATTTATTTTATATAAGTTATACAGGTGATTTGTCTAAACAATTGCAACATCTGTATTACATTAGAAATAGCATTAATATAATAATTTAAAACAATTTAAAACAATTAAATAATGTCAACGCAAAAAATATATTTATTGTACATGCAAGGTGTCCTGTAGATAGTTTTTTGCGTCAATGAAGAAACTTTACCACCGTACTGATTGTGACCATTGGACCAGCTTCAAAATGTTGTCTGCCACAAATGTAGCAGTCAGATACCCAGCGTGGCAATAGCGTGATTGGAAAGCATTTCTTGCACCAATCTTCAAACCAATTCGTGGAATAAGGTACTTTTAGGTTATTTGTTTTACCATTGGGATTACGATGAAACCTTAATTCACAAAATCGAACTCCAAATGTTTTTTTCTTTATGATAATAATACATAATGTTTTAACCGTTTATCGGATAAATAGATCTAAGAAAGCCCGAGGCTACATGTTAATGTGTTATACCAGTTATCAATCGGTGATCATCGGAAAATTTACGATCACTTTCGGATCTGCATCGACTGGATTTATCTGATAAGCGATATTATTGGGTATGGTACCCCCGCTATATAAACGAGGGGGACACCCCGTCCTTGTACCTCCCCAGTCGTGCGTATCATCAAAAACAGCCCAGCTACGGCCCTGCGAGGTATCTCATTTTATCAAGGGTGGGCAGCTCCGATGCTAAATTATATATCCAAGCATTTTCCTCTATCTGTTTGGTATCATAGCCCAATCACAAGATGTGTGTACGCGCAGGCATTTCTCTTTATCATGTGACGCCACTGACGTATGTAAATAAGCAGGCGTGACATACACCGTGCTTGTGAAATTGAAAAACCCTCAGCAGTTTAACCAATCAAATAAACGTAGCTTGCGTCGTAATTATGAACCTTATGACGTTGAACCAATCCTGGTAAAGTATAAATGAGCGCCGCTGTACGATTTCCAACCTCTTTATTAAGTGACGTCATTTCCAGAAAACGTCACATGTGACGTCATCAATGTTCTGACAGTAAGCAATATATGCCCCATATGCAAAACGACGTGACCATAAGAAGTAAACTATAGTTTCCTGCTTGCAAATATTGACATCACATATTGCGTTTTCTTGAAATGACGTCACTTACAGAAGAGGTTGTAAATCCCATAGCAGCGCCCAGATATGGAATGTCGCTTAAGTTGACAGTGTGGGTATCCGCACCGCTGTCCTTTGAAAATTACTAGTAAGTCCTTCCCCTTCATCTCCATATGTAGCAATACAAACTAGATAGAAAAAAAATAGAAAACTACTTAAACTATGATACAGTATTTTAATTAATTTGTGTCCGGGGTTCAGTTGGTTTAACCAGTGTTCCTGACGTATCATCTGATCGATACTGCGGAAAGTAACTGAACACTTCTTCACATGACTCAGAGTCGGAGAATGTCTTTGGTTGTAGTATCACGTCATGACACGTCATGATCACGTCATGATCACGTCAGATTGACATGGTGAAAAAGCGCCTCTTGATTGGAAGTCAAGTGCGCTAATAAATGAGGTAATAGAGTAAATAAGTGTTATTATTCAACTTGTTAACTTGTATACGTATGACTTGTTTTCTGATAATATTACGCAACTCTTCACTGGAGTCGAATATAATTACGCATTAAAAAGGTTATAAGACGGGAATGGTGTGCCTTACGGCGATGCTAGCATACTAGACCGATATCGCCGTAAGGCACACCAGTCCCTAATTATTGCACATGTTACTAAATCTAGTTATTTCATAACTAAATACTTGATAACTTTTAGTTATGTCTCCTTATTTCGTTATTGTGACTAAATATAGTAACCCATTTTCGCTTTATATAAACTTATATGAACAACGTGAGGCCAATATATATGATCATGTGACCTGGTGTGCCAAATATAGATATTTGGCATACTTCCGGTGTGACGTCATTGTTAAGCGCGGGAAACTTCGACGTTCGGAAATTAAAAATGAAACAGATGACCGATTTTCAATAGAGAATAATAGGCTGGTAACGTGGGTGGAGAAAATATATCGGGCTAGGTGGAGGAATTTAAACCGGAGCCGAGCCTGATAAACTTTCTCCATTCACGTCAATATCGTATTTTTCTATCTATCCTGTCACTTCTTGTGTCATGTAAGGGGACATACCTTTAAATGCCTGTTGGTATTTAGAAAAGTAGATGTTTGTAATTAATGTTACAAACAGTTCTAGATCTATATACATTTTCTAGATAACAATCATTTCTAAAATGTTCATTTCTTCAATACCGTAGGCTATTAAATTTGTTTACTTCTGTATTTCTGTATAGTTTTCTTATAAAATTTACAACGAACATACGCAATAAAAAGGCTATACAACAGGACTGGTGTGCCTTACGGCGATATTTGCATACTAGCCCGAAGGCTAATATCAGTCTAGTATGCCAATATCGCCGTAAGACACACCGCCCATGTATAGTAACCTATACATATCAAACAGCGAGTCGCCGGAATAATGACTTGACCCATGTTAAACATTGATTCACGTAAGAGTCTTATGACAGATTTACAGAGAACAGTACGAAAAACTTATCAAGACAAAATGATATTTGTTAGACAATCGCAAGGCCATATGTTAACAGCACTAACGTTTCGTGACATGATTAAAATTAAAGCCTCATTTGGCACAAGTGACGACATTTAAAGAAAACTCAACATGTGATGTCAATTTTTGCAAGCAGGAAATAAATATTTACTCCATATGGTCACTTCGTTTTTATATTGCCATATGGGGCAAATATTGCTTACTGTCAGTACATGGTGACGTCAAATTTGACGTTTTCTGGAAATGACGTTACTTAAAAAAGAGGTTGGAAATCGTACAGCGGCGCTCAAATAAAGACTTATCAATTTACAATATGTATATATTAATTACCAAACTGTGATCATACCGCAGGCAGAAAATAAATAACATAGAACTATACATTTTTCTGTCACAATACAATTTTATTATGTGGTAACTCATTTACTTTATTTGTTGACATACAGAAGTTCATGATACGTATAGTAGTGACACATTTTGACATAACCTGAACAATAAGTTAATATGCACTGACACATGTAGTAACGTAACTGCAAAAATATGTTTATCTATCAATTTCATTTCAAAATCGTTCGTTTACAAGTCCTTGTCGAACATGTATTCACCAAGACCATCTCCAACACGCTCCAACTTTCTCACATAATCTCCAACAGTCTTGATAGCTTCAACTTGTTCATCCAAATACTGGTGTTCCAAAATGTGGGCCAGCTAAAATCAAAAGTTATAAAGTATATGAATCGTTCGTGATCAATTGCTCATTCTAGTTGTTTTCTAAATAATATATCTAGACAGACCGGAACAGTACGCGGCCACTTTTTACAGCATTTAATAACCTGTGTAAACTTAGCTGTGTTTCAAACCATCTGGACTTCTTAACTTTTCAGATAAATCCTTGCTCTAAAAGTTATGGGAAATCGTGATTGTAAACAACTCACTGCGCATGTGCAGTTTGGCACCGCACGTGCTACAGTCACGGCCAAAATAATTCGTGCTATTTAACCAGTACGCGGACACCAACATACACTAACAAAGAAAACCCCTGATGATGAGACATTTTAAGAGAAGTTCCTTTGATGGTTTAATTTCAAGATTTTAAAACCTGAAAGAATGAAGGTTTTATTAAATTCGATTTATTTTAGTTTAAATAGCCACATGTACAAACAGAGAGTGTAGATACGCTTGTATTACGGAGAACACTAAATGGATAATAAAACGAACTTTAAAATGGCCATTTATTTTTTCTTCTTCATAAAATGGAACTATGCTCTGGGTTTGCTAAAATAAGTAAAACATTTGGCGCATAACTGTACACATCATGTCATATGCAAACGCCCAAATGATTAGGATGATAGCTCAGGAATTGTAACGAAACATTTCTGGCTTCATGTTGAATATTTTGGCGAGATTTTGTAAAAATGGCTTTTTAATTATTAAAGCCTTTTAATATTATTTCTTTTTTATTGAGGCCGTTGACTGTAACAACAATGTTTGTTTAAGTTTCTCAATCCGAGTTCGTTTGCTTGTAAGTTAAAAACCCGGAATAGTACAAATACGCATTCGATACCAGATACCGGAAGAAGAACAAGTACAGTGCGAATAAATGTGAGTAAAATTGTCGTCAGTCAAGAAAGTTTTAATCGTTTACTAAACGCTAAGTAAGGAGGTGTCCGCGTACTGGTAGCGTCCGCGTACTGTTCCGGTCTGTCTACAGTTAAACCCCACTTAAAGACCACATCAAAATAAAGAAAACATCATGAATGAGACCTAATTTTTATGGAACATTTTTCTTTTTTTCTTACACATTTTACCTCGATAATCAGACAGCCACATTAACACGACCGACTTTCTCCAGAACCAGTGATGTTCTTATTATTGAAGTTTTACTGTGTTTAGGAGAATGTACTATACAATGACATTGGAATAGCAGCAAACGTCTATCTAGGACATGACTATGAACTCAACGCCTCCATCGACTGAACGATTACATTTAGATTGTGAAATACCCTTTAATTCTATCTGTTTGAATTTGATGACATTGTTGACGTGTTATCTTCTACACTCTCGTTGTAAATTGAAGAAGACTTTGTGAAATATATTTAAATAAATGTCCACAAATTGAAAAAAAAATAATGTTAGTAGTTAAACATTTGACTCTTTTCAATACTATAATTACATTGTATGTGAATACATCTCCGAGTTCTTTGTTTACGGAAGGCAACATATGAAGGTTAAACAATAAATGTACATACACTGTACCTCTTTTACAACATGGCCTTCTAGTAACAAGATATTCATTGAGTAACAACCGAAACACTTTCAAATTTTCATTCACTCATCGTCCTGGTTGTTAATGGTGAGTGTTAAGGACTTACTTACTTCCATTGTCAGTCATGTTATAGTCAAAAGCGTGCATCTGTCACGAATCTATCTTTAATGTTTCATCGGGTTTAACGCCGTTTCTCAACGATATTTCAGTTATATACGGCTGTCGGTTCACCTAACCAGTTTTTCCTGGACTGAATTCTTACCAGTACTAACTTACCCTTCCAAATGAGCCGGCAACTTCTCCACATGTGGAGGAAAATCGACATTTTTTTGTAAAATTTTCATGGAAGGGTATGACCTGCCGCGACCGGAATTCGAACCCAGATCGCCGGGTTACAAGTCCAGCGCATTAACCACTGGACCACGGCCGCGGCTAACCTATCTTTAAACAAAAAAATCCAATAAAAAGTAAGTCATAGTATTCCAGTACATGTATACCAAAGATTTATGCTTCTCAAAAGGCGCTTACAACCAATGAGTATCCGGACATAATATCAAGAGAAAGGCGAAAGTCTGACAATGACTGACTCAAAACAAAAATACGTATTAAACTCTTCATATACATACATGGGGATCGTTAGCATCCGACGCTTCTTTGTGAAGGCTCAGGAGTTCTGTATTTACAAATCTTTCCAAAGCCAATGTATCTTGCATTGCCCATAAACCATTCTTCCATGTGTTACGGTCCTACATAAATTAATTTAAATATAATGGCACACTTTTAATTAAATTATAAACGATACTATTTTGATATTAAATTTTGTTTTATAATTTGCTTACTGAGCCATACATATGCAATGGAAACTACGTACTTCAATTATGGGTGGTATTCCGTTCGATAGTTTTCACATTACCAAGTACAATAACCATTTCAAGAGCTGAAACCGTCGGGTATGTTAAAGCACAGACTACGCATATTATAAATTCAAACAAAACTCTGAAGAAAACTGATTGTAATTGAAATTATTTTTTCTAATCTATTGTAGAATCCATAACAAACTGCATCGATGTCAATAAGATATTTTTCCAAAAATAACCATATCAAACTGAAACCGTCGGGTATTTATAAACACAGACTATGCATTCAATATTTTGCCATTTTCATGCACAATCAGAGACAATATTACAGAAACATCATAAGTCAAACTTTATCCTTATCCTTAAAATTACATTTTCCTTAATTGGTTTATTTAACATACAGGCTACTATATGGTCAAATCAAGAGTGATAAATGAATAGTATTAATATGTTGTTGTCATTACCATTAAAAATCCTAACAGTTTTATGTGGTTTTGGAATTACATCCATTTGAAGTTAAGCGAAAATATTAAAGATTCACTTTAGATGCTTCTATAATACGGGCCCAGCTATTTGTTTCTTGTTATGGGAATACAATGGTTTATTTAAATAATGATGACTTATAGCAAATGTACCGATAGTATATGAGTGCTGCTGTAGGATTTTCAACCTCTTCTGTACGTGAGGTCATTTCAAGAAAACGTCACATGTGACATCACTATGTACTGACAGGAAATAATATTTACTCCATATGGTCACTTTGTTTTCATATTGCCATACGGGGCAAATATTGCTTACTATCAGTACATGGTGACGTCATAGGTGACGTTTTATGGAAATGACGTCACTTAAAGTAGAGGTTGGAAATCGTACAGCGGCGCCCATATATAGATAAAATATTCGATAAGAACACGATTAAAAACCTATCCAGTTGAAGAAAAGGTTACTATAATGTACACAATACTTACACCGCAAGTTAATTCTTTCTTCGGAGACATGAAAGAACATATCTGAAAATACGAAATTAATTGATATTAAAATGTTGGTCGTAATGTGAACAGAGGACGGACTCGATTGTTACATTTTCGCATCTTTTTTCAAATTTGTATTACTTTGTATATAAATATACTGTATTATCATTTGAAATTCGATAAAAAAATATGCAAGAATTGATATTTACTTCGGCGCATCTTTTTCAATAATCGGAACAACAGGGGTGATTGGAAAAACACACGAGATGACGTGGTAGAACCTCGGTTTTTTTATCCTACAGTCGTATGAAATCTTGGTTGTGTGAAATGATCGCTGCATATAAATGAAGCACACTTCGGAAACACCGTTAACGCCCACTCCCCTACTTAAAAGTCAATCTTCAGAATACAAAGGTCATTATTTAAATGAAATTATTCACAATCTGTGGAAAGCTCTGAATAATTCAGTATCCAAATAACAATAATAAACTCCCACTATCAAAGATTTCAAATACATAAAAAAAATATAATAAAAATAGAAAGTTTCAATGCTATAATAGCTGGGGTCTCATTTCACAACATATAAAAAAAGACCGAAAGTCAAACATAGACTTATAAATATTAAAAGATCTTTTTGCTCATATGTTGTGAAACGGTATAGATATAAAATATAGAAATGGCAGAAGTGTGGAGTGGGTACCATCAATTATTCAGACGGAATTTCATTCTTTTATATCTAAAAAACAAAAAGCTGTTACTGAATATGAATTTCGAAAATTTAAAATCTTAGTCTGAGTTTTAGACTTAAAATGTTCGTGAATAAGGCCACTGAAGCTAGAATATTCTGGTCTGGTCATCATCAGCATGTTTCTCGTGAAAATGATATTTAAATATGTTAATACATGTACATGTCATGCTGTATACTTAGGGGAGAGGTTGCTGGGACAATAGAGAAAAGACACTCTAGTGATGACACTCATCAAGTAATCGCTGATTTTTTAATAACTTCAGTGTTCAATTAAACATGTAACGGTAATACCAAAGTTACACGTTGACATTTTCAAATGTATTATGATCAAAATATTGACGTGAAGCTGTCAGCACATTTAACTTAACGTAAAGCTTTATAATCAATAAGAAATGTCTCTTTGACTTCATTTATTGTCACCCCTACAAACAGTTCGGTGAGAAATATAGTTCCTAACATTGATGCGATGGGAATATAATGACTGATACAGACATGTAGATTTTGATTTCATTTTCATAACATAAGCTACATTAAGCCACACTAACGTTTTCCTTTTGTCGGCAATAAAACTTGTCCCGAAATCAAGCATGGACTATGTGTATAGGCTAGAAGAAATGGCAATAATAAACCAATGATTAATATCGCTTTTATGGAATGTATGTCGAACGTTCTAATATTCGAATATTCGTTCGGAAGGTTGCCACTCGTTGACTTCACTTATTAACATCCTAAGTCATTTGTCCTCCACCTCTGATACATGAGGTTAAGATATTCTCGACAGCTCTCGGGCATTTCCGTACCACTTCGTTACTCGGATAACACCCTCTAGTGTATGTAAGACGGAGCATTATGTAGCAAAACTCAACATTTTGTGCGGTCAAGAAATAGTTCTCGTAAAAGGGATTTATAAATTTAATAACTTCGATAAATTCACGTAAGAGATGGATTATCGTTGTCATTTCTAGTTAAAAACTCACATATTTCAGTCTTCATATAGCTTAAATATTACATTCATCAACACTCAAGCGTTCATGCTGTCATCTTGTTTTCATGACATTCCAATGGTATTTCTGAAAGTAGTGCCTAACGAACATCCGAGGCACTTGACGTAGTTGGCCGAGGATTTCCGAATGCCAGGAACAATGGTATGGTCAACTTTAAATGCCGTACATAACTGACTCTTGTCGAAAACGACTTGAATCACCAACATGACCCATACATATAATAAAGATCCTTGTTACTCACGCAGGCTTTGGTTCTTCCAAATTCTTTCAAATTCTTCTCGAGTTCATCTCCAACTGTTGTGCACATGCTAGTAAACTAATAAAATAATAAAACGGTCGTTTTCAGGTTTATTTTAAAACAAGGATAATTGGTGATTGCTTTACTTAAAACCTTCCTCAAATATTGGGATCAATGATTCATATAGAAATAAGTCATTGCTTTAGTATATTCAGAAATGTTTTGACGAATGAAAAGCAGAATCAAACTCCAAATCAGTGAATAGAAATGTTTGTAAGATTAAGGTATCTATGAAATTTGTGGAGTAAAGGACTTACATCAAGAGACATGAGCTCCACAGATCCTCCACGTTTGTTGACATACTCAATAAGTCCCGTAGCATGCTGACGTTCTTCTAACGATGCTTTCTCAAACCATTTAGCGAATCCGGGGAGTGCAACATCGGCTCGGCCGAAGTAGTTACTCTGTAGATGAGAAAATACAAGTACATGTGTTATAATTATAAAGGATAATTCGGGAAGAGAGTGAGAGAATAAGTGACTACAGGGAACGCCACATAAGACAATGCCTTCACTCAGACCTCCAGGAAAGCAACACTCCATAAAACTAAAAGCATTTGGGGAGGCGCAATGGTAACTTGGTAAGGGAACAGGGGGCAAGAAATGGCCTGGCAGACCATAAGGGATAACTAAGGAGAATTAAAGAGGACAAACAGGGAAAGGGGGAAATTATATTGACGGAATATATCACAGGACAAGCCAAGACAACTGGCAACAATAGGTCGAAAGTGGGGAGAAAATAACATGAACACTAAATAAAGTGAAATAATCACAAAGGGGAAAGGGAAACCCAACACAACTAAACACAAATCGAAGTAATAACCAATTCGGAAGTCGGAGATTATAGACATTATGCTGAGATGTACAGGTATGGAAATCAGAGTGCAACATGATACAGCCCAATTGTCTTTGACTTCAATGTCTGTGTAACTTTAATTCAGGGGATAGAAAACCATTATTAAGTCAGTCATACTTATCAAAAGATGTAAACTTGATTAATTGTAAATCATTTTATAGATAGTATGCCTGATAGATCAACATTCATACGTAAAATCTTGTTTACTCCTAGTTTTCTGGGTGGGGAAGTTCATTTAAGATATACTCACGTAAGCTTGGTAAAGATAACTGGCTCTCAATTCATACTGTATTTGTTGAGTGATACGAGTGTTTATCTTTTGTCCAAAGTTTTGATTTATCCTGTCCACGTCTGAAATAAACCGGAAAAAAAGATTCTTCAACCCAAAAGCTGTATAACTGTACATTCAAAACTTCTGAATCAATTGTCCGTCCATCTATCCCTGAACATTTACACCTGATACTCTTTAAAATCATGTCTGACTTTGTAACACATTACAATCGTAGTGATATGAAAAACATAAACTGCACATCTCTTCTACCTTACAAAAATCAAACTACGTATACTGACTGACACCGTGATTGAATCTTGGGAACTTTAAATACGTAGAAAACTTGAACTACAAAGCCGTACACAGACACTGCAACTAACGTACACGATATGATCAATATTTGTTTCATTTGGAACAAAATCTTTCTAGAATAAGACAAATAACTTGTTCTAAAATAACTTGTTTGACAAAATAGTGCAATAAATTGACTTACCAGAAAATGCGGCACGACAAAGCCCAAAAAGGGCTAACACGGTGACGAATTTAAACATTTTTCACCAAAACCAAATTGAATAATAGCAATCTGTCTATTTTTGAGTCCGTACGTGAAATTGATATATGATCACTATAGGAGTTATCATCTGGACTTATTTCTCACCTATACAAAGTCCATGGACTAGATAGGTGATCACACAGTCATGTAGGGTAAATATCCTGAAGTTGTTGACCAAGATATCGCATGTAACCGATACCAATAAGATAATGACTGATAACCTGAACATTAGAAAAAGGGGTGTAATTGGGCATTTCTCCAGATGATTGTCTATCAATTAGCTCATACTAGTCCATCTATACTAACAGTTAATATTACACATTCCAAGTTCCCACCGCTCAGCTGGTAAAGTAAACAGTGGCAAATGTGGAGATCATAAGTTCGAACCGGAAACATAGCGGTCCAGGGACAGAGCGCCTGACTGCTGATCCGAAGGACATATATCGAATCCTACCCCCGGGGCGAGGGTGAACTGTGAACTTACAACTATTTTTTCTAACCTACAGTAAATCATTCGACTTTACTCTTTCTCAGGCCCGTGCGCTTTTAATCAAAGCACTGAAAGTGCTGAATGCTACATGAATACACAATCTGGTTCCACCTCGGTGTCCTATAAATATGCCGTCAACGTGGCGAAAGTCATTGAATATTTGTCAAATGTTTTTTACAAACGGCTGGAATTTACTGACATTGACGAGTTGAACACGTGACCAATGTTTGATTTAGTGGCGGATGTAAAAATTCGCCCCGTACTTCGTCCAAATTGTAGTTAACCGTAATCAACATTATATAAGTTAAATTTACACGAAAATGACGTTAGGTCGCTATGGTGTAGTGGTTAGCATAACGGACCGGCAATCTGTAGACCCGGGTTCGAATCCCGGTAGCGCCATTGACCGATTTTTCGTGTTCCTCAAAACATGACTTTAATTAGATTCATTTAGGGGTGTAGAGTTAAAGGAACGGACATTAGTCAAATCAATGGAATATAGCTTTGACACTTGACATTAAAATGAACCAATGGATTCGATGCTGGAATGGATATTATTGGGTATAGCTTGAGCACATTCTCTTGAAAATATGTCGCTACTTTCTCGGCAGACATGTGTCTTACTACTTTTAAACAGTTTTCCGACACCACAATGCCTGCCATATTCACCACTTTCAGTGCTATGATTTTTATCTTCGTACACGCACGTCGGTAATGACCTGCATTATTATAATTAGACCAGATAATAATTGTGATAATATGGGGTTTGAGGTTTAAGTGCGTTTGTACATGTGCTAGGTCACTTAAACAGGTTAAAGACCTCTTTTTCGATATTTGTATGAACCATGAGTGATTTTCCACAACCAGGGACGTACCTGGATGATTTTAACAGTACGTCAGGTTTAAGCAATGTAGCCCCGAACAGAGCAGCGAATAGCTATGACTTCCACCTTTGGGACTGGGTCTTACTCTCCCATTATTGGGGATTACTGGATGCCTACCCCAAGCCAACATGAGAAGTACGGGCAAATGTTGCGTTCTCATGCTACTAACTCATTCGGAAATCCTTGGCCAACTACTTCAAGTGTTATCCGAGTAACGAAGTGATACGGAAATACCCGAAGCTGTCGAGAATGGCTACTAACTGTGTTGCAGGCGTTTAATACGGAAGTAGGTGTGGCATACTGCTACGAAACGAAATAAACCATTATTTATTTTTTACTGGGAGAGATTTGATTCCATCCCAATGTTACAGTTACTTACATCAATTTGAACAGTCGACATTTTTATGGCTTATGTCGTTTACAAACAGTGAGGAGCGCATCACCGCCAAATTGACAATACGCGCAGAAAATAGTTCCACAATTTTTTGGCAATTATCAACTGTAATGTTCAACCAATTTGTTCCTAGATCTACGCGAATTCTTTATTATTGATACTAATGCATATTTCATTTAAATACGTATCTGGCTCATCTGAACCTTAAATGTTTTAATGGGCTTCATCCAGTATTGTTGCTACATTGTCTAAAAAATCATCTATAAGAACCATTGTCATGTATAACCGTTTAAAAACAATCTTGTTTAATCATATTACTAACAGACAAAACTAGTAAAAACACTGCTTTTTAAAAAAACTAGAAATTGTATATACAAACGTCTTTTTTCGACAAATACAGAGAAATACATTATAAATGAATTTTGTTATAATGCAAATGTATTGACGTTTTAACTAGATAAAGTATATTTTTCATGTTTGGTGATGTAAACAAATGAACACAACAATGAGCATAATATATCTTTAAGTTTAACATCATCCTCAGTAATCGCATGCCTCTACCAGAGTATTCTCACGATGTGGTTAAGATAACGAGGGCACGAGGCAGTCGGATCTACTTTTTACATGTCAAAACTTCGCCTTTTTGTACAATTACGATAAAACATGTAAAAACATATTGAATGCGTCTAAATGCCTCCTAGATTACCACTGGCCGACTGGAACCCAGCACTGATGAGCTGACCACGTCGGGTATAAGCCGGATTCAGAAAACGATGGATGCTGGGTAGAAGCTATGCAGATAAGCTGATTTTTTGCAGACATTTGGATGTACTGATGGTCATGACCCATGGTTGAGTTTCTTGAAAGTCTAAGTGGAAGGTTGGATGTCAACATGATTGTGTAGAACATAGTTTCTGTGGCTACTGTATATCATAATTATCTCATAGAATATTCTATATTTTCTTTCATTGTCGAAGTTTGTGATAACTGTGTATTTACTATGCTTTGATTTAAAGGCGACTTAAAGACCTGCATACATAGTATATGTTTTATTCATATATGTTATTATTTATATATATGATTACACATATGACTATAATAAACCATTTACTTACACACTTACTGACTTTATACGGGTTGATATGTCATGGAACGTTATGGAGATATAGTGATGTACATAACCATGTATATGACTACAGTAAAACCTCTATAATCAAAGCACTGAAAGTGCTGACAGCAAGGGGCTCATTGCAGATCACAGACGTCACATTGGCATAGATTTATCTATCGCAATCATTCTTTCTAGATTATTGCAGTATACTAAATGATGTAGGAGTTAAAAACACAAGATGCTATACAAATAATTGGTATAGACAGTCAGAAGGAAGGATGGAGAAGAAGTACCTTAATGTTGATTATATGCCATGTTTCAATGCAATCCATTGAAAACAAACGTATTTTGCAACATAAACTATAATGTGTTCTAAGAGGAGACTTCAGTTCATAGGGACAGAATTCTTAAACATTTTGATGGATGCACAGCACATTTATGTCTTCCACATCTACAGATCATGTATCATGGTACTTGTAGTATTAAATTGCATTGTTAGCCACAGTGAATTCCCTTGGAAATCAGGGGAGGTCAATCTGTAAAACTTAAAATACGAGTCGGTAATAGTGACTTCCCTTGTAAATCAGGGGAGGTGACTATCATATCTTAAAATTTGAGTCGGCAAGAGTGACTTCCCTTTAAAATCAGGGGAGGAAACTCTGAACAACTTAAAATTAAGTCGCAATAGTGACTTCCCTTTAAAATATCAGGGGAGGAAACTCTGAACAACTTAAAATTAAGTCGCAATAGTGACTTCCCTTTAAAATCAAGGAAGGAAACTCTGAAGAACTTAAATTTTAATTCGGAAGAATGACTTCCCTTTAAAATCAGGGGAGGAAACTCTGAACAACTTAAAATTAAGTCGCAAGAGTGACTTCCCTTTAAAATCAGGGGAGGAAACTCTGAACAACTTAACATTAAGTCGCAAGAGTGACTTCCCTTTAAAATCAGGGGAGGAAACTCTGAACAACTTAAAATTAAGTCGCAAGAGTGACTTCCCTTTAAAATCAGGAGAGGAAACTCTGTACAACTTAAATTTTAAGTCGCAGGAGTGACTTCCCTTTTAAATCAGGGGAGGAAACTCTGAACAACTTTCAATTACGGAAATTACTGAGAAATGCCAGAAATTATTGAAAATGCCGGAAAATAACGGATATATATAACTGATAATTGCCGGAATTTATCGGAGATTTCAGACATGGGTATAACATGACGGACGGATCGTGCGACCATATACACGTATCATGCGGTATTCGTCTCTAAAAGAAACGAACACAAATAAGTCTGCTCCTTATACAATTAATATAAGGAAACAAACGGAGCAAGATCCGCGCGAAGCAGAAATGAGCAATACGATTGATCGTACGTGAACACATACCAACAACATATATATACGATTGCTTAATAACTTTATAACGGCTTTCACAGATATGGATCTGACGATATTCAGTTGTATTTCTATGTCCAATAAATTTAAATTAGCATTTAATGAAATAATGTTTCTTAGGAAAGCTGTCGTTTGAATTAAAAACTTGGTTTTTGATATTGCGTTAAAATTGACAGCTTAATGAAATAGATATTAGCAGAAGTATAATATCTAAGTTACGTCTCTTCATTTAATGTTTGTGCCCCGGGGGCATACGCAAACTACACAAAACCTTACTCTCAACTTTAACAATACACGTTGCATAAACGTAATGGAAATATATTGCAGTACTGTCCTATTGTTTTCAAGCTGTTTGTAACACAGTCGTTTTTTGGCCTATTTTCCATGGCAAATATTCTCCCCAAATTAAATGGGCATTTTTCTAAAACCAATGTCAAAAGAACAGAAGATAAATAAAAAAAGATAAAACATCATGCTGTACTGGTTAGTTTTGATAATGCGTCATGATTTGAAAGATTTTTACAACTAGTTTGTGCATGCTTTGTTGTACATTAAATTAACATGCATAAGTCTAGGGTGACACTCTAAACATTCATTGCCTACACCAAATGTGTCTTTTAGTCACGTGCTCCAATTAGCATATTTAATTGGAAACAACTCTGGATTCGATGCAATGTCTGTTTTCGAATATTCTGAAAACTCGAATAACGATGTACGAGCTGGAAGATTGTTAGTCATTTTAGATTTTTGGAGGATAGTGCATGATACAGGATATGCCCCAGTTCCAGAAGCACCCCTGGTTCTTTTACGTGCTCGATATAAAGCATCATACACGGGACCTCGGTTTTTAAAGTCTCATCCGAAAGACTGTCAGTGATGGAGCAGGGAATCAAACCTGCGATCACTGGATTACAAGTCCAGCGCGTTACCACTGGACTACGGATCCGCTTCCTAAAAAATGTAAATTACTGTGTTTATGAGGTCACCGTCACCGAAGTCAAACGGACAATATGGAAGCCAAAGACGGTCACTGCCACAGTGCCAATGAGACACATCTACAGTTACCATTTTCCTAGCTTCTAACCAGTACTTTCCTGGAATCTACCCAGTACTTTCCTGGTTACATGCCAGTACTATGTTGGGTGGGAAACACTGAAAAGCATTTTTGTTTTATCCGGCTAGACGAGTGATCGAACCAACGACCTTCGGATTCGTAGTCAGCAGCGTTAACCACTGAGCCACAGTGCCACCTCGGATCCGCTGTCTGCGTTCGCCTGGTATTTATAAGGTTGGGGTCACGTGGTTAGCTAGCAATACTAGTCTATGTGTCTTAGTGTGCGCGTATACGTAGACAGTGGAACCAGAGTGAATGCAGGATTCAGATTGGCTTGTTGGTCCCAAAATGGCTGATAGAATGCGGAAATAAGTGAACAGTTGATGTATTCAAGGCATTTGTAGATTTATACATCAATTTGTTGACAGGTTTCTGATGGTTAACGATCAATAATTTGTTAATAGAAAAAATCAAATCAATAGGGCTTCATATCGAGTGACTACAACTGCGATGCAAACTAAGAAACACAAAACATAGTCAACCTTTATTTACATGCGACCAATTCAACAACATTAAACAGAAACTCGCCACATATACGTATCTCTGCCTACTGCTATCGTCCGCTGAGTTATCTGCCTACTGTACACTATCTTGTACTATCGTAATAGTCCTACATTTCATAAGCACTTCACTCTTGATACACGCCTGATACGTAAATGATCAAGTCGTGTGATAAATTCATGCGACTGCGGTGTATTGATATCTTAGTCCGTGTTGCTATATACATTTTTTTATTCTGTAATTGCAATATTTAAATAACAATTGGGCTCTTTCTAATGCCTCGGTGATGTCAGTTCAAATCCGTTTCTAGCCGATATTGCAAATGCTTACCTCTATTTCTTTGTTAGACAAGGACTACTTTCTTCAGGAGTATGTAGCCTTTTGGCGGTTCAGAATATAAGACTTGGGATGACTCATCCGATGAGTGTCCGCGGATTTCGCCTACTATAGCAATTGGCTCTAACGAGCCCCTTGCTAATAAAACCACCCTTGGGACCCTTGAAAACTGGTTATAATATAAAGGTACTCATACTATTGAGGTTGAATAAAGACAGAAACAAGGAAAATGGACTTGAAAATTGTGTTCTTAATTTTAAGGTGGTCTAATTTTTGAATGAGGTTATAATGTATGTACATAGATAAGCGGTGTAAACTGCATTAACAATTGTCTGTATATCACTAAGGCAACACAATGGTTACGTATTTCCTGATAAGTAAATCACGTGAAGTCATTTTGTTAATAAATACGCGTGCTGAAGTGTACTATTACTATGTTTATGTAAGTATTATTTATATGTCTTTATATAAGCTATTAGACATTTTTATACGATTTACGTATGTTAAAATTCGTAAGGTATGGGATTCTTACTGACGCAAACATTTTTTATTTCAATAAATGAGACACATTTTACAGGATAAAAGACACTTGTAACTGTCGTAGACAATTTGTTGTCCCAAGAGATCGTTATGGTTGAAAACGAGTCTTTCGATCATATAAACATTAATCATACACATATTTACGGAGCCCCTAAAATGACATTCCATATTCTTTTTTTATTTCGTTTAAACGTAATATTAATTCGTTTAAACGTAATATTATTTCGTTTAAACGTAATTACCGCGACCGGGAATCGAACCCGGTTCGCCGGGTTACAAGTCCAGCGCACTAACCACTGGACCACGGCCGCGGCTTTTTGTAAAATAGACTTCGTTATAATTAGTTGGATAATTCCATATATACACTCAACAAAATTCCTAAACGGTCAGTTTATATTGTATCATTATTTTTCTAATAATGCATGTATTCACACAAAATTTCCCATACCGATATTTGAACAGGTAATGCAGCGAATTATTGATTTTTTTTAGCCGGCTCGCTATGAAATTAATCGTATTAGGCGTATTGACGTTTATAGCACGTGTTGCACGAGCGGGGCATGGACACATATTTGCACGTGTTCGTGTACACTTTTGTCATTGCTGATGAAAATCCTTTTTGAAAAACACAAAACATGGTGAGAATGACTGAAGAAGAACGCGCCAAGCCGTCGGAATGATACAGGCCGGAACTCATTTACGACAGGTGGGTTTTATTTTTTGAAATTTCATAAGAATATTAACATTATTTGTTTGTAGCCATTATATTGAAGGTTCTTGCCACCTGAAATAAGTTGAAAATGGAATAACAGAAAAGGTAAATCTGTTACAAAAAGTAAACCAACAACTGAGCGTAACCAACAACTAAGCGTTTTAACTGTTGAAGTCAGGTCTAAGCTAGCATCTAGCATTGATTTATACAGAAAAATACTAAACAATGTCTTTGATATAAACAATGTCTTCGATATTATATGTTAAACTTGTTTTGAGTTAAGTCAATTATTGTAACAGCCTGAAAAAAATTGGGTCAATCGCCTAATTATAATGTTTGGCGTGGGTTTAGTCACGTGTCATCGAACAAACGCCGAAAACACATCACCTAACTATAATATTTGGCGTGGGTTTAGTCACGTGTCATAACAAACGCCAAAGTCGCGGGCTTTTCTCCGGATGTCGCGGAGGAATATAGATAAATCAACTGGTAAACAAAATAGTCCAATATTGGTTGGCATTGTTCTCTGTACTTTCTGGAATTTCTGAATATAAAACCAGTGTTCAATACCGAACAACTCTAGTGCTTTCAGCGCTTTGGTTTTTGTCCTGGTAATGACCTATTTGATGTCCTTTTTTCAAAACAATCTCACTTCTCTATGTGTACCCAAATGTGTATAGCTTAACACTAATCCGTTCTCTCGTTCTAATTCAACAGTAATCAGGGCCGTAGCTGGGTTGTTTTTGATGATACGCACGACTGGGGAGGTACAAGGACGGGGTGTCCCCCTCGTTTGTATAGCGGGGGTACCATACCCAATAATATCGCTTATCAGATAAATCCAGTCGATGCAGATCCGTAAGTGATCGTAAATTTTCCGATGATCACCGATTGATAACTGGTATAACACATTAACATGTAGCCTCGGGCTTTCTTAGATCTATTTATCCGATAAACGGTTAAAACATTATGTATTATTATCATAAAGAAAAAAACATTTGGAGTTCGATTTTGTGAATTAAGGTTTCATCGTAATCCCAATGGTAAAACAAATAACCTAAAAGTACCTTATTCCACGAAATGGTTTGAAGATTGGTGCAAGAAATGCTTTCCAATCACGCTATTGCCACGCTGGGTATCTGACTGCTATATTTGTGACAGACAGCATTTTGAAGCTGTTCCAATGGTCACAATCAGTACGGTGGTAAAGTTTCTTCATTGACGCAAAAAAAACTATCTACAGGACACCTTGCATGTACAATAAATATATTTTTTGCGTTGACATTATTTAATTGTTTTTAAATTATTATATTAATGCTATTTCTAATGTAATACAGATGTTGCAATTGTTTAGACAAATCACCTGTATAACTTATATAAAATAAATTGAAAAGCATTAAAACTGATATTCATTTTATAAGTTTTATATATTTTTTTATAAATCATTCCGTGAATAATGCACAGGCACGTAATACTCAAAGTATACAATTCGCTTCAATATCGTATCTTCAACGTAAGAGAGCGAAGCTCGATTTTTTGCAAAACTTTGTGTTGATGACTTCATAATTATTACTAGTTATTAATATATATAAAATTGCTTTGCTCAGTATTTGAAATGATATTATACAATCCTTAAAATGTCAGTACCAGGCATTAGTATAGTCAACGACGTAATCGGTAGAAAAATCTAAAATAAAACTAGGGTATAAAGTCCTACATGAATGATTATTATTACGTTTTTATGGATGCTAGGTTCATATTTCAGAACAGAGTAGATTTATGAACATAGAAAAAAGGCGCGAATCAACCAAGACTTAGTGTTGGTATATTATATATTTTACGCATGTATTATATACAGGCCCGTAGCTTGAGGCAAAACTGATTTAACCGAGGCAATGAATGCGGGGTCTGTGAGTGTCCTCCCCCAGGGGGGATGCGTACAGAAGGGTTAACCTGCGTTTTCTGTTTATTTAATGTACCAGTGAAGTGATTTATCAAGTGCAATTTTGTTTTATTGTAATCGTATGAATCGAAAGCAATGGCAATTTTTGATGTCCCGGAGCGTCACACAGCTGAAAAATGTCCAAGTAGTCGATTGGCATGTTTTTGTGTACAAACCAAACCAAACAAAGTGCCAAACCATTAAGACAATAGTCCTCCACGATTGTTTGGAAATTTTAACCAACGCAGCTGCCTCGGTGAGCTTCAGCATAGCTACGCCCTCGTATATACAACTTTTCTTCCCCCTTTACTAAAGAGTTACATATAAAAAGTACTATATCATTGAACCAGTAATACCAATGCCTATAAAGACGATGCTTTTCTTTAATCATTGTTGCAGAACGATGATTGTCAAACTCATTTATATACTTGACTTAAACATAAATTAAGAAATAAGTACCCATAATTGCGATTGGTATCTATCCGGGTTATTAAGCACATGCTTATTGCTCAATAAATTTAAATGAAATACGTTCTGCATTTGTTCAAAAGTTAAGAAATATTTAGTTAAGAAGTCAAAAAATGTACGATGTATAATCTATCTCTTTCCAACCAATTTTTATGTAGAAACAAATTTCCATTTGTTTGTTTTTTTATGGTTGAACTATTCCATATAATTTATTTAGGAAAGTTGCTTATTGAATTTGTTTTATTGAGCACCAGGATGCAGAGAAATGTAAAATTAAATTTCAGTTTATCTGTTTTACAAGTATTATACGTATTTAAAAATATTTATATAAATGTTATGAATTATTTTGCATTTAGCATTATTTCTGGTATGATTCTTTTGACCGAGCTGACCTTGACTGAATTTAAGAATAAATCGATATCTAGCATTTTCGGTCCTCCATTTTCATATGTTTGGAAAATCATATTTCGGGATATTTTATGAGGTTAAGAATCTCCCAGAAAGTCAAACATTAGAGTTTTATTTTTTTTAATTCTCTTTTATTTTGGATTATTTAAAACTGTGAGTGGGTACACTTAGTGTAATTTATAAATTCACTAATTTAATTCTGTTACCACGGACATATAAACCATTTATACTGCTATTACGAATTATTCAAACAGATTTAGAAATCCTTCTGTTTGATGATAGTAAATGAATTTTATTAGTTCATGGTATTTGTGGAATATCAAGTATACACCACATACATTTTAAAACGAGTCACGGACATATAAACATATGGTTTATATTTTCGTGGTCCGGTGAACAGTTAGATTAAGATAATATCTTAAGAGACCACATGTGGAGATTAAACTTGTCACAAGAGAGACTAACCGAATCGGTATCACTCGCTGATCTTCGTGAATTTCCGTGAGATATCACGGAAACAATCTTCACATTGACAGGTACTTTATGTATCTCTAAATTCCCCCATTTTGTTTTCATAATAAATTACATCAATTGGCACCGTTTGAACAAGCATAAACTGTCCTAACATAAGCTGCTTGAAACTTTGAATTCCCGTGTAAGGATAAGTTAAAATAATGATTTAAACACGTCGGACGTCCAGGAAAATAAGAAACTGGGTGGCTCAAGAAAACTGTAAATTCCCCTGCCTAAACATCTAAAAAAATATCAATATTTTTATACGATTGAAAAGACGATACATTGCGGTTTCCAAATCTGGTTGAAACTTTTGAATATGTTAAAACATAAAGAAATAATCATAATGAATACGTAGCGTTCCCCATCTAATCAATGCAAATTTTACGACTGGAAATATCGATTTTTGGCCGATGCGATAAGCGATATTGTTGGACATGGGGAGTCCTCCCCGGGATTTTTTTGAATAGTCGAGCACAAATGGTGAACTCTGAACGTGTTTTGAGTATTCAGAGGATTTTTCACCAAACACGTTTAAGGTTAAATAATATAGTTTGATAAGTATAAACGGAGTCGAAATTTTCATTTATTATAGGGACCATTTATTAAAAAAATACAGCGTCCGTCAACATTCACAGCAATATAAAACAAACTTTTACATAGCATTATAGTAAAGTCAGTATAAACTGACGCGCATAGTGTCATCAATGTTCACATCCTCAATTAAACATGGCATTATGGAACAGAGCGACTAAAGATAACAGAGACATAAAGTTTGTTTGTACATGTATTTATACTTATACTAAATTGATACATTACATGTATAACGGCATATGTTTACCCTCATTAAAACGTAAGCCATATACATGAAATGAGTGTAGCTTAGGCACGTTCAAATCTTATATAAAAGAGCCAGGCGTCTTTCCTTTTTCCTGGCAAATATTTCAACCACTGCCTCGCTATCTATCTCCTTCTCTCTATGGATATTGAGTGGTCATCGTACTTCGCAAATGGTCTTAATATGTATTATCGTGCTAAAGGACCGTTCTGTTGTTGCTGTTGACACAGGCATTGATAACAATATAGACAGACAGGCACGGACATTTGGGTAGAGGTCCTTATTTGCCTGACCCAACGCTTCCAATAGGCAGTCGCTTGGGTCCTCCATTACCGTCTGGCAGCGTCTTTGCCATCGACGTATCTCGGTGCAGAACTGGTCAATGTCGTTGGTCACAGCAGATGCACACGAGGCATGAATTTCACGCACCACCTGCCATTTAATTATCAGCATATTAAACATATAATTATTTGTCTAAAAGGATCCCATCAGTTCGTCCGTCCGTTGGTGATAATAAAGCGTATGCACACAACAACTGTCAAATATGTTAATACATAACTATTCTATTCCTGGAAATGCTAATGTTCGTATGATACAAATAATGTAGTTCTGGAGTAAATTTAACTTCACATCTGGATGATCAGGACATTACCCAAAGTTTAGTTTTTTACTGATAAAATGCTCTCTTTTCTATTTGTACACATGAAGTTCCAGTCCAGTATAACTCAATAGCAGATTACATGTATATGATTAAACTTTTCTAAAATAATGGCGATGTTGTATGTACTTGGTTAATGTCAATATATGTACGTATAGTTCAATAGATGCGCTGTAACCCTTCATCCCCCTCAGCCTTCGATTTTTAATGCTGATTTAAAGTATTTAGTTTTTCGACTTTTGAAAATTATGATACGCACGGGAGTACGTGCGTATGCCCAGCTACGGGTCTGGTAATACTTGCCATGTTCTAGTCAAGTTACATCATGGACTCATTATTTCTAATGATTCTTTTCTATACAAATTCATGGTTGCTGCTTCATAATCCTGCACTAAGTATCAGACACGTCTGTTATGATGTTGACAATAAATGCGCTAACTATTCCAATTCCACTCAGTATTTGTAATGTCAGTTCTTTTATTCATTTTTCGACGTGTTCTGTGAAGGGAGATACTACACAGTTTAATACTGACTTTCATTGAATATAATTACAGCAGTTATCTCCCTTTTCATCACCGTATTGGGAAGCCATAGACGATACATGTCAATAAATTTATGATATGTATGACTTGTGTTACTGTAACTTGTAAAAAATATATAAATATGCTTTCCAAATATGTTTTTTTAACTGAACAAAATATATTCTGTATAAAGACTAAATTTATTATAATTAATATCAGTAAAACTATTATATATGTTGTGCATTCAATTTGTCTTGCAAAGATAACGCTGCAAATAACGTGTAAGTTTTCATAGGAAGACACTCCAACTCGATTTATGCGGTATAAATAGTTGCCGTGGTTTGACACCAAGGAACGCTCTTAAAGATGTATCCGGGAGTAGTTTGCTATTTTCGTTTACTGAACTCTGTAGAGTCACCAAGACCAACACAAATAATGATATTATGTTAAATTGAAGGGTTACATTATATTTTTCAAGTTTCCCATCTACTTTCTTTTTCCATATACTTTATTATTAAGAAAAAGAAAAGTCATTGCTATTTAAAAGTCTACATTTGAAATTATAAAACGATCTTCAATACACATTTAAAACTAACACATTTGATGAAAATGTAAAAACGATAATGGTTACACACACGGAGATCGTTGGGCGACCATTGAGCGATCCAAAATTGGACCGATCTCTCGTCGATCTTTCAAAGCCCCGAAAAAGTCGTTCCTGTGTAAAGGTTAGGGAGATCCTTGTGCGCTCGTTGTGCGATCAAAATGCAATTTTTTGCCAACTTTCATGTCAATCTAGAGATATTGGAGCGACCTTTGAGCTCTCATTGAAAGACCCTTGAGAGATCAATGGATACTAAGCCTCCTGCAGCGACCACTGGGTGTTTGCTGAGCGCCTGTTTTGCGACAATGAGAGATCACGGGGAGATCTACTGAGATCGCTGAAAGATCAGGTGGGACCAAGAGAGATCAATAAGAGTCCTGAGGAGATCACTGAGGAAGTTCCTTGGGCGACCAATGAGATTGCGTCCAATGAAAGATCTCTGGGAGATCATTGGGAGGTCGATGAGACCATTGAGCGCTCCTTGGGGGTGCTCATTGAGAGACCGTTGAGAGATTGCTTCCCTCTGCGACCGTTGAGAGATTGTTTTGGACCCAGTCAAAACTTTGAGGAGACCGTGGCAACCGTGGAGATCACTGGAAGATCATTGAGAGACCATGGCGATTGCTTGGCGCTCATTGAAAGATCGTTGAGAGATCTGGCCTTCGTTTCATCGCTCAACGGTCTCACAACGGTCGCCACCTGTGTAAAGGGGGTTTAAAGGGGGTTTTACAAAGTGTATTATGGGTAAATTTCACATTCCATATAAATGACATTTGAAACACGATAAATCAATCTTATTCTTAAAATTAAGCATGGTTCCCTATAATTTTTATTTCATATTTTCATTCAGACAGTGACTCTGATATAGTATACCAAGTTGTAAGAAAATCTCTCCGCTAGAAAAAATATAGCAAATGAATCGATTTTGCAATATATTCATATGCAATATTCAGGTTTTAATCTTCATTATCATAAAATCGAGCAAGGTGACCTGACATTGTATTTAATATTTTAGTTAGATACATTACACTGATCAAATAAACAAAGTTTAAAGGAAATCTCAGCGTTTGAAAAATGGCTTTATTGTCGGATACACCTTTAATGTGAATGTCATTTGAGCATCGTTCATAAATCTGCGGTTCCTATACGGATGTATTGTACAGGAAGTAAAATATAATAATCCAAGTAAAATAATCAATATATTTTATTCACAACGTCAGTTAACAAAGCGTGCGACAAAAATACATACACTACAGTTAAATATTTATGACGTGTCATATACGGGACAGTATTGTAATGTCTGTGACCCTCATGTCATGTCCGTGACCGTCATGTCATGTCTGTGACCGTCATGTCATGTCTGTGACCGTCATGTCATGTCCGTGACCTGCGTGTCATGTCTGTGACCGTCATGTCATGTCTGTGACCGTCATGTCATGTCCGTGACCTGCGTGTCATGTCCGTGTTGTTTTCGTGAAATGACGTTTAATGTTCGTGACCGATGTGCATGTAATGTCCGTGACGGTGACCGACAACTTGTGACTCTCTATATAATGGTGATAATTTGCGATCATTATTTAAAACCAGAGAAACAAAATTATGTACGAACACAAATCGTCAAATGTAATAAGGCAATGATCATGGTTTTAAAAAAAATGTGCCAAAAATGAAATAAATATCATGTTTTTTCATTATTACATCCAATATCATTTCGAAATTATTTACATGACGATTCATTCTCCAAACAAATAGCAGAAACCCCTTCTACTCTAGCCACTGAATACTAAATTAAGAATGTAAATAATCTACACGCATTACCATTGTAGCTTTATTATGTTTTGCGAGAGTCGAATGACTGCATACAAACACAGAATACAAAGCTAGTGTTATGTTACCACGATATGATGACAATAGTGCAATGTAAGAAGAGGAAGAAATTGTATTGAGACGAGACTCCACTTAAATGATATGTTTTCCCAAGGTAACATAATAACCATAAAATCTCACGTGCATGCTAACATTATGTTTTTAAGCTATACACATCTAAAATTGTCGAAAATATTTTTGGACAATAGAATTGAAATTATATTAAGTTCGGCAATGCTCCGAACATATCAATGAGTGCTAGGGAATCTAGCAAATTGCGTATGAAGAAAAAGCATATTCAAATGTCTCGCTTCCTCCCCTTGTAAGTTGATAACCTCCCCTGTTTGAAAATAGTTAATACGTGATAAATAATTACTAAATTCTGGAACCGTTGATTTAGTCCAGGACAACGTATACGTTATATTTTACCCAAAATAAATTAACAGTTTACCCATGATGAAACAATTTTACAACGCCACTGTAAGGGAACTATAAGCATGAAGTTCAAATGAAACACGTGGTCACCAAGGCAAGAGAAACATCTTTTGCATTGTGTACGTTGATGTCTGACAAACAGCTCAGTTATACACTACTGTGCTACAGTTTAACCTACAAAATGTGAAATTTAGGACGTTTTCTAAAAACTATATAAAGTACGTTTTAGTCGAATGTCGCGTATACTATTATTTTTACAATCAGAAATAGTCAGAATGATTCTATTTTCAAATATACTCAGTACATTTAAAACACACAGTGTAGTGTGAGACATGCGAAATGTTTGTAAATCGTCATTGTATTCATTTTGAAACTTATTTTATACGAAAGTACCCACTATTTGAAATGAAATATATCGTATATGTTGCGAATAAACGTGAAATGATACAATGTACAGTTCTTTTCTAGTATCCCTATGTAAGACCACACGACTTGAGAAAAGTTGTGCATTTTTAAATACGATGAGTTTATCAACCCAGTGGTTCAAAGTCGGGTATAAATTCTTCAAAACATTAATATGGTTCACGGGTAGCTGCTGTTTGCACTGTTCTAGAATGGCACGGGTAGATACACTATCACAGATATGCTACAAAATATGTAATAATACGAACATAGGCTCGTACGCACAAACAGACAATGCCAGGTCTTGGCGTATCAAAGTTGTCGAAACGGGTTTCGATGATGTCTGAAAGTTTATCTAAAACACACCCATCCATGATGTCGTCACCGTTCAACCCCCATTATTCTAATTTCAAATACAATCACGTACACAATTTTAATAAATTATACTATCATATTTATTTACAAATCCGATTTTACAGAAAATTGTTAAGCGGCATATACAATCTAGATTTTATTTCGTCATCACGGCCAGCTATCGTCAATTAATATTTCATTCATTGAAACGAATGAATATTGTATCATTAATATTTCATATTCTTGCGTACCAAAATGAGATTTCTTAAAAACAAGTTAATACTTTTCTGTATTCAACATAACGAGTATTGCAGGAGCCTCTAACCGTTTTCCATTGCATTGATTCGAAATACATTGATTTATGTTTACCAAATTTCATTACAAAAGCAGAAAAGATGTCTATAAGCAAATACAGATTCTAGATTCATCATTCTTGCACATGTTGATGTCTTTTTAGTTGATCGGTAGAACAAGTAGTTCTATGGCAAATTTCGACAGTCTTTGATTCATATAGCAGTTAACACTGTAAATTTACGGGACTTAAACGCCAAATAAAAACGTTAGTCATTCAATTAGTAGATTGAGAGAACAATCAACCGACAATATAAACACTAAATGGATTCGTAAACATTACGTACACGCTGTTGAACATTATACATTAATGAACAAAAGTGTATGTACATTCGGATATGTATCTAACCGTCTAATTACAGTATAAAGTACTATACATTTTCCAATTTCAATGCAAGTTCTTACAGTAGGTCACGCTCGTGTCTGTCGGAACTACATTTACAAACCTTAATTAACACACATAAATACTTGTCTAAAGTGCTAAATAAAGCACGGTGAATTCTACGAAGACGGAAGAAATCAATTTTGATGGCATTTTGATATAATCATGGCGGGCGGTAGATGCTTGATGAATACATCCGCAGTTACAACACGCTGTAGCGTTGTTATGCCGAGTTACAGACACAAACAAATTGGTAAAATTATTCGCAATCACCGGCGTGTCTGCTCATCAATAGTCAGGATAAAAGAATCGAGAACAAGAACTATCTTGAAAAAAGATGGTCGGCGCAATTGAAGGTTAAGATTTGTTGTGGAACATAAAAGAATGCCGAGATGTTACGATTGCAGGTCACTCCAGATCATAAATGGATTTTGGTAAATTCATCGAAATTCAGTGGATTTCGGTAAGGTAACGTGTACCCTTTGTCGAAAGGTTAACCGATCCGCGTCAATGTTAAAGAAGTTATTCGGTTGAAGAGAAATTGCCTTGGTGGTTAATGTGATATTTGATTGGTTTACACAAAACAGATATACAAATAGCAAAACCATGTTAGTACGGCTGCGACGAAAAAATTGGAAAGTACGTATGTGGAAAGTTGAACTCTTTGCGATATTCTATAGAGAAATTGTACACAATTTGACAAAAATATGTGCAGGTTTCATAAATGACCATAACGAAGACAAATGACCTTTAAATCGGTTAATTAAATGATACTCATTAAAAACAAATACGTTTACAGTATTAAAAGTTTGACTAATTTGGAATATAGAACATTTTAAGTCATATCCGAAAACAAACACAAATAATATGGAATCAAAATATCACTGGAAGTCAGTTATGATACATACGTGGCCAACGCCTGGACATATTAATGTGAACCATTTACAAAACGAACGAAAAAATAAGCCAGTCAAAACAGGATGAAACAAGTGTTATTCATTTTTGTTGTTTGTGGGATTTGTGGCTTTTATCACCATTACTTCAGTTGACAGTTGACCCCATCTAGTGTTCCTAGGTAACAACCAGTACAAACTGCAAGCAACTGACATCCTATACACACACATTTGATGAGGACAACAAACGACTTTGGATGTGTTATCCTCAGTCAAACACTCCATCCTGGTTCAAATATACGACCTTTAGATTGGTAGTTGAGTGTTTGACAAACGTAGCTGACGGTGCGGACAATCAACATCTGTCAGAAATCGCTAGAGGTTGACACGCCGAACGCTGTATCAGAAATACATAAGAGTACTATACTTAATAAAAATACATAAAGTCATAAGAAGCGTATGTTATTAACTACCTCGAATCAAATTACATTTCTATTCCCTAGAATGATACATGGATATATCAAAATCATCAGTGCGTAATCACTGTACGTAGATCGAATCTTAAACTAAGTAGGGATTTTATAATGATTTTATCACTTCCTCGTAAGTTGTGCGAATTTATTTTAATTAAAAAAGTTAAAAAATGTGATAAAAAAATTGTTGTATCATGGTTTTAATCTTTGGTTTGAACTCAATTAACACTTAAAACTAATACAACTAATCGATATGACAATATTCGCTATCTTTCAGATCCAATCCTCTCCTACATACATATCAAGACGTATCGGAAAACTATTTGTTTGCGTTATCCAAGTGTAAAACACTTCAAAATGCATTTCTTTCTTATCGAATCTCCATTCCCGATTTACTACAACCAATAGTTTGTCAAGCACGTGAAAAGTTTCAAGACAAACGCATGTTTTATCAGTTGTAATGAATTCCCCTTGAATTTCAATTCGCCGAAAGCACATCTAGAAAAAAAGATATACTATATCCGGTAAATATCTAATCGGTAAAAGCACGTAAAAAACGGGATATACGGTATATATGACAGTCAGACGACCTAAGAACAAGCTATCATGGATTTGAAACACGAATGACATAATATATGGATTTTTACTCACCGGAGTTAAACATTACCGGCACAAAAATAACAGTGAAAATACAAAAATATCGGTTAAATTGATATGAATTAAATTTCGGTTTACCGAATAAGAAAGAAAAACATGGAAAAAGATCATAAACCTTGCAAAGTATGTATTGTTTGTGTATACTGAACAAATATTCATTGCTAATTACTAGTGCAGTACTAATGGTAAATTACCAGAGCGATACATAAAACACTCGAACTGATGTGAAGTTATTATACTGTTGTAATATATAAGTAATGAGAACCTTATACTAATTGAAGTAGTTTGTAATCAATATGTAACGCCGAATATGAAAATAGTTTACTATTATCAATCTTAAACGTATTTTCACTATTTTATATATATTTTTCTATCTAAGCATTTGTTATATCAATGTGAGCATAAACAGCAACATACCACACTTACACGTACAAATATAAATATGTCATGGAAAAGTTAATGAGTTTGATAAATTACACAACGGAATTCATAAATAATTTAAATAAACCTAATGTACGATTTCAAATAAATTGGCGAAGTCTGAACACAAACATACAGTGCAATCTCTCAAGAGCGACCCTCACTTTGGTTTCAACATCCCTATAACGGCCTTTTCCCTGTAATAAGAATTTACTATCAATTTAATCTCCCTTGAGAACCGACCTCATAACATAAGCTTAAATCTGCTTCTCCCAAAGGGTGTAACCCTAAAGAAGTTGCATTGCAATTTGTATTTCAATCTTCTGTATATAAATAAGCTCGTACAATGTATACTAAACGCCATTGAAAACGCAACTATATCACTTTAGCCTTCATTTTGTTCCAAGTGTTCAAAGCGTTTTATTTTTACAAATGAGTAAATCATTCTTCAAAACGATATTAAAACTATGGTCCTAGTATTTATATTTTATAACTGATTAAGTTAAGGAAATTATGTTTGAGAATTAACATATTTAGAGCTATTTCTTTATAATGTCACCGCGCTGACGCGGACACTATTTAGTTGCGTAGAGTATACAGTTTATGTAATATGCATCTGAAATCATTCTTAACACGTTTCTTGTATTCGCGAATATAACAAAGATTCTAAACATATTATATTGGACGGAAACACTATTAGCAGCAATCATGTTTAACAAGAATCATACTTTGTAAATCCGCTCAATGAATTACACGTGAATATCCAATCACTTTCGCCCGCGTAACAACCATTGGGTTCCATTCGCTGTATTTGTTTCATAATATCATTTGACGTTTCAACCAATCGCTACATATCGGCAATTTCCGTATAGTTAAACAATAGCCGAGGTAATCCGATTGTGTTTCGTCATAACCTAAATGTAAGTTACATAGACATTTTAACTGTCAAAAACCAAGTTCTGGCAAGATTTTTGCCTTCTCTGAAATTACAACACAGTTACTAGCTACATGAAAATATACTTCGCATTACCCTATCTAGATATGACGTCAAGAACTGCATCACCATTTTTTAAGATGACGTCATAAACCAACATTGTTGTTGTTGTGACTATGAGGTATCGAGTGTCTACCCGCGCCATTATGGAGACAAGAATGCGAGTTTGCTGAAGCAGAATGTGACAAGTCTGTATACAAGGAACTTGGAACAACATCATCAGTGTATTCACTAATACCACGACACACTTTACACGTTAGAAGTCTTCGGAAAGCCATCTTGTAATGTCTGTTAAAATTATAATAAAGGAAAGGATTTAACATAGAGTTTATGTATCCCAACCAAAGCGCAACAGTCCAAACATCGTAAGGTATTTTGTACCCTATGAAAGGGTCTATAATGTTCATTATAAAAAAGGGACACCAACAGATGAAAAAACAGCCCATGATAATTCCTACTGTTTTGGCCGCCTTCGTTTCATGTTTCAATTTACCCTTTCGATGATGCTTGTGTGCTGAAAGTTCCAAACTTCTGATCTGATGTGCTTGTTTTCGTGCAGCGCTGAATATATGGACATTACAGATGACAATAAACACGGTCGGAATGTAGAAAGCAATGAGAGAGCATACCGCTGCAAACACCTTGTTGACCACAAACGCGCAATGAGTAGGATCATCTGGTGGGAACGCACAGTTCACATAATCCTCTATGCCAATATGGTTCCAGTATCTCATTATAGGCACGAACGATATAAAAATAGGCACAACCCAACAGAAGGACAACATCATTATAACTTTAGGCCGAGTCAAACGTTCGTGTATGAATGGTCTACAAATGGCAAGGTAACGGTCCACGGCTAGGCACGACAAGTTGAATATAGAGGTGGTTGTGAACATCACATCAAAACTCGTTGTAATGAGGCACCATGTGCGACCTAGTTTCCACGTCTTGTTATTAAATTGCTGATAAATACCGAAAGGCATTACAAGTATGGCAACCATGATATCGGCGACGGCGAGGGAAACTACAAATGCGTTAGTTACAGTTTTTAACCTCTTGTGTGTAAGAACAGCTACAATAACCATACCGTTACCAAGCATTGTCAAACACGGAAATATAAAAAGTATACCAGATATGACATATCGAACTGTGGGGTCGAACATGCGGGGCGGCCCGGATGTTCCTTCAAGGAGGGCCGCACATTGGTCATTATCACTTGCGTTGTCTGGTATCTGACCAATTCCTGATGAGGAATAAACGACTGAAAGATTGCCTAAAGTATCGATGGAATTGCTGTAGTTCGTCCCTGATTCCATCTTTCAGCATCGTATAGATAAATCCGCTTTATCTTCGCTTTAGTTTGTTAGACAACTGATCACGTGTCAATCTCTCAGGCTTAGCAATCCTCGGCTCGTCAATTCCTAGATGGCGTATGCATTCCTGATTTGGCGGTTAAAACCATTCGCAGCAAGATTCCTTATAGAAGAATGTCCCATTTAGCTAACAATCGGTATGTATAAGATATTTTGCGCCCGTTTTGCTTTAATACTGTGAATTCAAATGAAGTGATAGAATAATCAAAATAATCCTGTGTTGGTCACCTTATTCCAATATTCACATAAACACTAATACTCCATCGATCTCTATACTCAGAACTCGCACGAAATATCCTCTTTTTCAACAATGCCTTTCGTGTGATGTGTGTATCTATAGATGTGTTTTTGTATTTAGTTCTGAAAAGAACAGAAATTAAATGTTTTGAAAGTCGGTTATTTAACTTCCGTGTTATTTTATTTGAATGGTTTAAACAGATTGTTATCAGATTTTCTCGTAAAAGTACCCAAACGTTAAACTTATCTTCTTTACATAACCGAGCACACACCGTCTAATAACTGTGTGTTTTATCCTAATATATCTTCCGTGTTATACATATGAATGAACCTTCACGTTCTGATGAACAAAAATCTGTTTAAACAGGGTTCAGATGATTTCTTAACAGTTGACAGCAATCGTCTGCCTCTGAGTGTTTGCAGTGATTAAGCACAGGCCGTTATTGACAGTTCGATAACTGTGATGACCAAACTACTTATTCAATAATCTTTATTTTCAGTTTTATACTGTCTAGTCCGCTAGTCCATGTAAATAGCTTGTTTTTCGTTGAGGCGTATTTATCCGTGTTTCTTTCATGGCGAACGACATTTACAAGGCTTCGTTAACTACTGTGTTATTTCCGTAATTGCTAGCTGTGTTTCTTTTTTCTTCTGTAACAAATTCGCTTGGTATGGTATCTTCTACTTGAAAGTATGACTAAATTCACCGGGATGTTATCTGAAAATACAAAAGTACGATATTAACATAATATTTTGTCAAATACAATGTACAGAAATAACAAAAAGGCTCACAATATCGAGGTGGTATACCCTAGTGGAATGCGGTCACCGTATCACACAGATGCGATATTTATTTATCCTATACAACATTGTGTAATGATGTTCTGGTTAAGTGTATGTGTTAACATGATTTTCAAAAAAACGGAAAAAAGAAGGAAGGAAGAAGTACAGAAAATGGAGAAAGAAGGAAAGAAGATGGAAGGAACAAAGAAAAAACAAATAATATTGAAGTCGTATTATGCCAATAGATCGTGGTTTATCCATTACTGAAAACATGAAAATTGCGTAAATAAATTTGAATCGAAACTTGAAGTATTTTGAAAAGCATCAAAGTAATAGATAAATGTTTTAAAACTTGTCAACGTGAGATTAAATTGAAAAGAACGCACATCAATGTGTTGTGTAATATGTTACGAAATGAAAGTCTAAACGCGAAATACAGTCATTCTACTGATGTTAATGTCTAGTACAAAATATAAATCTCAAATCATGTAATTCTATTTAACACAATTTTTCGCTTGAGTGAAGAGTGATGCAAAAGAATGCGGAAGATGACATTGTTTGCGATTCACATTTGGGGGGGGGAGATTTTATCTAAAATAACATTCAGTCGGTATCAGGTAGAAATGTTATTGCAAATACGCACTAAAAGATAACAGGAAACAGACGCATCGAGATTGAAAAAATGATAGCAACTATGCAAAACAAACTTGATATTTTTTACCTGAAATGGAATGTTTTCATACCTCCGACTTAAACGATATTAAGCATGATTTTTGTAAGTTTTGGCAGACTAGACGATCAAAATTTTAAAGCTCAATATTCTATTCTACTCACACACCCTGTATATTCTTCATTTTCATTCTATATGTTATATAAATTATAAGATAACTGACCACTTTGATATGTATAATTGTGTGATTGTGTGTTATTGTTAACTTCACGGTTTTGTAAAGTACGTTGAAATCACTTACGGACCACCTCTAAAATAAAATCGCATTATCAATAAGACCGCATTTTCAAGGAACATTTTCATCATTATCTTCCATATTTTAACTCGATAACCAGACCACCTCTTAATTGAGATCGATTCTTCAGAATCGATAGTGGTCTTATTATTAACGTTTTAGTGTATTTGCGGTTGAATAGTTCTGCACAACGATTTAATATTAGCTGAAAACAACGATTTCCCAAATTAAACCAATGCACGAGTATATTATTACATAAACAGTAGTAACTTGAATATATACTCAATATAATTAAAAACGCACATAACTGATTGCTCAAGCTTTTTGGACTTACATAGGGATACTCGAAAAGAACTGTAAATTGTATTATTTCATATTTATGCAACATATACGATATATTTCATTGCAAATACGGGGTATTTTCATAAAAAATAAGTTTCAAAATGCAATAAAATGACGCTTTACAGGTCTAAATCAGTGCGTTTTTAAATGTACACTCAAAAGTCTATTCCAAATGAGAATTTTATTGTTTACAATATTCCCATAACGCAGATATAAAACTTTGTATCATATTTCTTGTTATATCGAAATTGCAAATCAATAAAGTTGTAATATATTGGATGCATCTACAGATATATAACACCTTTACACGAGCGAACGGTTTACGGAAATATGTAAATCACTTTCCTTTCTTATCAATCCATGTGTCAAATGACTGGAATGTTGAAACCTTTTGGTATACACATATTTTAAAAACACTCAGCATGTCTCAATACGACGTTTAGAGTTTCAAGAGAATACGTTTTATAAAATGCGTATATTATTTTATACAAAGTTACTGGTGTACAAAATCGAATTGGTATTCATACTGGGCAAGGATAAATTATTCCCCTGAACGTGTGGTGTGTTTTGATGGAACAAAGATTAAACATCTTTCAATGATTTCGGATGGTTGGCAAATGAATTATACAGTCGAGCAGGAAATACCACATACGAAGAGCATAGCCACTCCAAACACACGCGAAGAGATGAAACATATACTTTTGTAAAAAATTATATAAGCCAATGGGATACAACACCAACATAGATGGTTTGCAATAACGTCTTTCAACGCGATTACCCGAGTTAAACTTCCTATATACTAGTATGCTTCAATTAATGTTGTTCGCAAGTGGGCATTCCCAGTTTGTTTGTACATATAGAGCCCACTTGTCTTCAAACTTACAACCAGGGATTGGGCTTCTCATTGTTACACGCTCACTGTGTCCCGACGTATAACAAGGTAGTAGGTATAAAACGGTGTCCCCACGTATTAGTAGGTATAAAACGGTGTCCCCACGTATTAGTAGATATAAAACGGTGTCCCCACGTATTAGTAGGTATAAAACGGTGTCCCCACGTATTAGTAGGTATAAATCTCACAACAATGGAAAGTTAACATCAGAGTTGAGTGGACCTTTCTTCCAAATTTCCTTTGTGAATAGCATTTGTTTCTTCATAAATAAGGAAAAGAACCAATGCGCTTTATATACTCTATATGTATAGTTTCTGATAATTGCGGACACAAAATGGAATGACTTTAACACTACGTGGATAGGATCACGTTTAGTTCAATGAATTAACATTTAAGCCGCTTTTTATCACTTTGACCTTGACCTTATTATCTGACAATGTTAAGCTGTCGTGAATCACGTCTCTCTCTCTTTTCACTATATTGTCAAGTTTAAAAATCTGAAGGTATTGGAGAAATTTAGAATGCATCGTGATTGGAATTTGATATGTTTTAATTTCACTAAACAAACATCTATTGATGTACATAAACGCATTAACAAATAGACAAATAGCTCTGTATATTCATTGAATTCACCTTGTCCCTGATAAGAGACAATGTTTAGCATAATAAGCTATATGAATATAACCAACAAAGACAACGTTAGTTCAAGCTCATTTACGACTTAATTAAGCGCCATTATTCCTCTTTTGAATATGTAGTAGAATTATGTATTTGTGGTTAATGTTCCCCCGACGTCTTGTACTTATTGCCAATAAATTATACATTATCTGGAGATAACATGCACGTAGCTAATTCTTCTGTAATGAACATTTAATATTCTGAAGAAAAAACAAGTGCAGAAAGATGCTTTGAGGGCGAAAGAAACTTGCAACATGTCAGCGAACCTCCGCAATTTAAATCGTAATAGATAGTTCCCACATTTACGATATGTCTTATTTCCACTAAGTGTTGATTCATACCTTAACAACAAACAACAAATAGTTATGTTTGGCCTTTAGCGTGCACACATGCTGTAGCCGTTTATTGTGACATGATGGTGAACCTATTTGGTTCGAAACAGTATATTTCAATTGTACATATGCTTATTTATATCAGTATACAATATATATAAATTGATCCGTACATACAAATTCCCATCAAGTATTATCAGGCCAGAGTAAAACCCAGAGATAAACTTCATTCTTTAACATGTAAAATGCTCTGGGAAACTGTACCTGCCTATGATTAACATCTTATAAAACTATGTAGCTCAATTACATTTGCGGTTGATATATTATCAACCTACAAATCAACTGCATAATATATGTTCATTTGCAAGAATTGCGCTTAGTTAACGATCAATTTAACTAAACATTTATCAATAATACGACCTGAAATTTAGCCAACTAAATTTTCAAAAGAAACTTGTATATAATCAAACGGCGTGCTCGCTAGAACTGATTTCAGAACCGTTTCATACCCCTAAACATATCTACATTATATTTCTATTGGCTCTTGTTTCAACAAAACAACTTTCGATTGGCTAAATCGAACATAACATCTTTCAATTGCATACTGTCATCACATGACTACCGCCTGACCACTGGTCAAACGTACCGTGACTAGAAGACAATACTTTCCCGCTATACTACGCACCGCGGGAAAGTATATTTCCCTCCCTTATTCTGAATGGTCAGCCATATTGCTAGGCTAATATCCTTGAAGTTAATAGGGAATAAAGTATTAACGATGATAAAATAATCAGATATACAAAAATGACTTATTCATAATGCTCATGTGGACAGATGGCGCAGAAAGTTGAAGAAATCTTGGTTGTCACATACAAGCTCTTTTGGTAATTTCTCAATTATCACATCTTTGGGAATTTCTCCTATAAGTGCTTATCAGTTTTGGCTATCAAAGATGGCTGATGATTAAGAACAAGGGAGGTAACTATTGTAGATGTGGGAACTATCTTAACTGCAATACTGCAGCACTTGCTTGGTTACAGATATTATGTTTCAGAATTTAAAATTAATGTTATTGTGGTAAGTTCACGAAAACGTTGTAACACTTTCATACAATTTAATAGCATACGAGTCGTGTTTCCACTTTACCAGATGAAAGTAGACATTTTCTCGATAAGCATCTCGTATTTTTAAAGTAATACTATGCTCATTTTTTGTTCATTTGTTTACCTAAACAAACATGAAAGATATATTTCCTATCGCCGCCAATAAACATGCATTAACAAAGAATGAACTCATAATGTATTGATCCGTATTTGTTGAAGAAATATGTTGGTACATCATAAAATTAAGAAATAAATCCAGTTTTTTAACAATCAGGCTATTTTACAAGTTTTGTCTGTTAGTAATATGGTAAAAAAGATATTTTCAATCGGTTAAACATTGCAATTGTTTTTCATTAGAGATGTTTGAGCCAATGTAACAACAATAATGGATGAAGCCAATTCAAACATTTTATGTTCAGATGAGCCAGACACATCTTAAAGTACTTACGTGTCATAAAATATTTTAATATTTTAAATACATTTATCTCGAAGAAGATGCGGCTTTTTTCTTGAAATTGGTCTAGAACAAAAGTTCAATTCATTTAATGCAATACTCACGTCTTTGTGTGTGATAACTGGAACAAGCAGTTTAATACATACGTGTCCTCTATAATTATTGTAGAAATAGTTCAGCTGTCAGTCTTCATTTTTGAAGTTGTCTTCAAAACTTAACATGAAATATGCTATGACATTATAACATCCTGCTCAACCACCAAAGACTCTCATATCGTCTTATCATGTTTCGACTTTCACGTCGTCAAAAGTATTACCAACTAAAAAATATCCTCTCAAGAACAATAACCTCTTTACAACAGTCGCAATTTACATTTTCCAAAGGGCTTTGACCTGGAGAGGTTGAACTCTGCATATTTTTTTATAAATACGTATCAGGCTAAACGTTCAAGGCCTTAAACTATTTCCAAGTTTAGATTTGCTTCGAAATCTCTTAATTAAAAGTGACGGGTAGGGTATAATGATTAGTTTCTACAGTAGGTCTGTGATTATGTTTTTTGTTAACAATCTATTTTAGGTACCATGTAAATACTTTATGTCATTTATTGACACATAAACATTTGAACTGTCAATTTTTTGCCAGACGAATGATGAACATCCTAGTTCATTGCTCTGCTATTGTAGTTTAAGCGTTTGACAAACCATCTCGGCAAAGATTTACGAAAGATCTTACGTTTTATTATGACGTAAAAGTAATGAGAATTAGGGCAATGTCTTCAGCACCGACATACACATAATGAAATGATTTATATAAAAGTGTATGGCGAAAAGATTGAGCTTTAAAAGTAACATTTTATATATTTGCGATATTAAGTGAGGTGGTTTAAGATATCGTATTATGCAGTGGGTCGTATATACATTCTTCAAATCCTTCTTGGAATGAAGCTTCCAGTCACATATACAACAAGGATCATGTAGTGACCTTTCCACCTATAAGGGTGTAGGAGATCCAATGTGTCCCTTCTAGCGTTATTTGGGGCATGGGCGGACACATGGGTGGAACAACCCAGCTGGTTATCTTCATGACATACAAATACTACATACCGGGCGGGATTCGAACCAGCAACGTTAAACGGCAAGTGATTTAAAGTAGGCGACCATAACCACTCAGCCACTGAGGCTTCTTGACTCCACAACTTATTCAAGAAATAAAAAAATCTAGAGCTCTACCAACGGAACTAGACGGGTGTGCCGCAAAACTGTTGGTAGGAAGCCCTAAAACCTCCATATCGTTTATTTGACTGACCATGGTTACCTATTGATACGGCGCCGGATTCATGATCCGATTGTGTAGGGTTCGAATTATGTCATGGACGAGCTTGTTCCGTGATCTAGTAGTTAGCAACCCAAGAAGCAGTCATCGATCTATGATAACCAGTATAAGTTGTACTGATTTGTTTCACAAGGCCATCCTTAATAATTGTTTGTTTGTAGTTACGCGACTGACTCATGAAAAAATGCCGCTATTCAATTTTTTTTTCAAGTGTATCGATGAAATATATTCGTTTCGGTCTTTTATCCATTAGAGTACTAAACTAAATAAAAAATCACCTTCCAAAAGTACTTTCAGTACTTAAACTGATCATATTAGCAATTAATACGCGATTATTTGGGTAAACCAAAACTGACTCAAATAATCCAGATAACCCGTTGATATTAAGATTCCCGTTCTACAATTGATATATCTCTGACAAATCAGTCATTATGCTCTTCGAATCTATAATAAATCAGAGGAATGAACTTGCACTATTTTCTTGGACGATGAATACTGAATGGCGGTACTTCGAGTAAACTTCCGGTTGAGACGATGATAGCAAAGAGACGCTAAAGCGCCTCAAAAAAACTACCTACCTACCCACTGTTAAAAGTCCGGGTCATGTAACCGCAAACAAACAACTTTTAAGGATAACAAGCAATTACAGACATGACTCATAGATTGAATAGTTAATGTACAGTAGTCTGACAAAGCGGACGAAATCTAACATATAGTGTTTCTTTAATCATACTAACTTAATTCATGGACTAACTAAAATACTATAAAACATTACCTACACCAAGACATAAATGTATTCGTATTACGTCCAACAGGTGCTCTAGAAACAGCTGCACCGTTTGTTCAATGTTCATCTCATTAACGCCTAAGGTTATTTCGACTTGTATGTGAGTGTCCTTGACCTTGTGAAATTATTGTAAAGGTAATTAAATACGTATTATTTGTAAGACATTGTATATTCACATTTCATTATTTAAGCATTTATAGCGGATTTGTCTGATGAAATGAAACATGATATAGCGCTGTACATTCACTATAATCTGTCTGAATGCATTACGCTTGAGATTTTACGTTACCACAATACACTAGACAACCACAGCTGTTACTTTATAATATGCATGAATTAACAAGAAATATCTTTAAAAAAGATGATCGGCGCAACTTGAAGTATGCAAACTTGTTGCAATCAGAATGTTAAAATTTGTTGTACGACAATAATATACTTGTTATATAGCGATTTATCTTATTAAAACATCATAAATGTTCATAAAACCAAGAAAGTCTTCTTAATTCCAACACCGGAGAATTCCCCGTGGGGATGACTAACAACACTGCTTACTGGATAAATCTTGAAATACACTATACGATCCACTTTTAGACGCAGTTGTCAAGGCAACCAATATTACGTCCATTTCGTTTTCATACAACAATGTCATGTTTACAATATTAAGAATAACGCCTCTATCGTGATCAAAAGTTTTGGCAAACATAACACCATTTACGCAATAATTGTGTTCATTTCTTTGCTTCGAAAGAAAGAATACATAACAATAAACAAGTTAATATGTTTAGGTTTGGTAAACAAATATATTGGCCTAAACGAAATGTTAACCAATCTGCGTCAAGGTTACACACATTGTTCGGTTGATGAGAAATTGCCTTGGTGGTTAACGTAAGATTTGATTGGTTTACACTGATATGCAAATAGCAAAACCATGTTAGTACGGCTGGGCCGAAAACAAGGAAACTTTGATATTGTGCCCTCATACAGTATAGTGAAAACCGATAATGTAATACACAAAATTAAATTATATGGCATTCGCTGTGATTTTTGGCCCAAATGACATATCTGGGCGAAATTGAGTTATTAACATTTCTGAGTGCAGGAATATTTGTAGGTCAATACAAAACAAATTCTTTTGCCAAAAACATTTTCAGGTAATTACAGCACTTTAAATATGGTCATTATGCTAATGATTCACCTCGTTGATTCGACAACCTTCTACCCGAATACTAGGTATCATCCAAAATAACAATGATAACCAAAAAGCATTGTCTGATATGTCGTAAGCGGCGTTCTTCTATGTTCAGCCGGTCCTCGTACATTCGAATTCATCGGGAATTTTATTTCGAATTACACATACAGTAAAACCTCACTTAAAGACCACCTCAATAACAAGACCACCTTTAAATTAAGGACACCATTTTCAAGTCCATTTCACCTTTTTTGCTCGTACGTGTTCAGGGGTCCCAAGGGTGGTCTTATTATTGAGGTTTAGCAGTAGTTTCGAATAGCACATATTAATTCGACGTGCCTAAGGAGATACGTGTTTTTTGGTAGCGTACGGAGCATTACCAACGGACAATATCCTGGCAGTGCATGCTGTAATATCCGTCCTTTAGTTGAGGCAGGGAGATGAATTATGATGTTCTGCATGACTCAACAACACTCCTGACTCGCATTTAATTAACGGCTGTCATCATCAGGCATTCTTTGCTTGACTATGATTAACGTTTGCGCAAACAAAAAAATATTCTAATATCCTGTTTATTTACAACTTCAGTAATGTAGAAAAATACCCGCAATACGTAATAAATCATAAACACGCTTATTTAAGAACAAAAGTATCGGTTTCTTGTTTGTTTGTTTCATCGGGTTTAACGCCGTTTCTCAACGATAGTTCAGTTATATACGTCAGTTTTTCCTGACAAGGAGCCGGCAACTTCTCCACATGTGGAGAAAAATCGACATTTTTTAGTCAAATTTTCATGGAAGGTTATGACCTGCCGCGACCGGGAAGCTCACTAACCACTGGACCACGGCCGCGGCTCAGAAGTATCGATATATAAAATATCTGAATAGTTTTACATGATAGTTTTTATAATACAGTAAAACCTCACATAAAGACCACCTCAATAATAAGACCACTTCAAAATAAAGAACACAATTGGCAAGCCCATTTTAACTGTTTTGCTTTTTATTCAACCTTAATAGTAAGACCACCTCAATAAGAAGACCAGTGTTTAAGAGTCCCAAAGGTGGTCTTATTATTGAGGTTTTACTGTATTCTGTTCAAAGGTGCTATTACTGAAAGTGCCAGTACTATTTATTTTTTAAAAAGTAAATTTTCACTGTTTTGCTTTTATTCAATCTCAATATTAAGACCTCCTCAATAAGAAGACCAGTTTTCAAGGGTCCCAAAGGTGGTCTTATTATTGAGGGTTTACCGTATACTGTTCGAAAGTGCTAACCTGCCAGTACTATTTCTAAACCTCTGCTGGATGCATCTTTTATTTATTTTAATTGCAATAAGCTATACAGTATACTATCTAAGATTCAAATGGATTGAATAGTCGAAAAATGACGATGATAAACTTCCAAAAGTTCAAGAGTTCATATTTCAGATGGCTTTTGTATAATGCAGATATTTCTGTAGATTCTCATAATACAAGAAAGACGGGTTAGTTGTTTTGACTAGTATAGATTGTTTTTAAAATGATTAAAATAATATTGATTTGCGAATTTACTGTTTACTAGTCTTATATAAAGTTTCAATATGTATCGATAAATGTGTTAATGCGTGACGCGATACGCAATTGAAAGAAGGCTTAGCGTAATGTATACCATCCCGTTGAACATCTGGGAGGGTTAAATGTCTAAAAAATAGAAACAATCACTTGGGGTCCAGCGCAATATATCCTCAACTCTGTTCGGTAAAATACCATATAATGACAATATGTTGTTGATTGGAGATAAAACAAATTTATGGTTTATGTTCGAAATCCATTATTTTAGTTATCAAGAAACGATGGAAAGACATAAAATAAATGAATCGATCGGTAAAGATATCACATCTAACGGTGCAGTATCCAGGAATATATTAGCGGAATGGATTTGTCTGCGTGAAGTCCTATTTGCATACACCACATTTCTGATCCACGTGACGCCATGTTTTTCAAAGGGATGTGAAGGTACTGGGAGACGGTATCAATATAAAGCCAATGATAAATAGTTTGATTAACGACAATCAAATGTGTTTCCCTGTATAATCCCCGAATGTTCCATATTCTAAGTTTAATTTGTATTATACGGCTAATATACAGTCAAACCTCACTTAAGGACCATCTCACTAATACGACCACAAATTTAGAACACAATTTCAAGTCCATTTCACTGTTTTGCTCTTAAGTTAACCTCAATATTAGGACCACCTCACTAATAAGACCACACATTTAGAACACAATTTCAAGGCCATTTCACTGTTTTACTCTTAAGTTAACCTCAATATTAGGACCACCTAAATAAAAAGAGTTTTCTAGGGGTCCCAAGGGTGGTCGTATTATTGAGGTTTTACTGTAGTTTAAACGACATTTTGGTCCTGGAAATCAGATTGTTTTGGACAAACGAGTATGCATAACTGTGAAGTCCGAGTACTCATAGACTAAGTGGCATGTTTCAGTATTACCCGTACCAAAAGAATCCGATTAATTTTGACCATCGCTTCGAATTACGGTGAAACGTAAACAAATGTATTTACATAAGTTGCTGTATACTGACTGCATAACAGTACACGTATTATTCATTCTTCATGTATATACTCACGTGATGAAATCGATTCAAAACATTTATTATTGAAATATACTAATGCAATAGTTCCGCTCTGACATACGTTAACTACCCTGAATCACGCACGATGTAAAAGGGTGTACAGTCATAACAATTATTTATGATGTTAAAACATATATAAAGTAAGCTATACAATAATGATGACGCATCAGAATGTACTTCATTCTTAAAACAAGAAATATCTTGAAAAAAGATGGTCGGCGCAATTTGAAGGTTAAGATTTGTTGTGCAATATAAAAAAATGCAGAGATGTTACGATTGCTGGTGACACTCCAGATCCAAAATGGATTTCGGTAAAGTAACGTCCCCTTTATCGAAAGGTTAACCAATCCGCATCCAGGTTACAAACGTTGGTCGGTTGAAGAGAAGTTGATTTAGTGGTTAACGTAAGATTTGATTGGTTACAACAACACTGATATGCAAAAAGAAAAACCATACTAGTACGGCTAGGCCAAAAAAAATTCTGCTCTTCAAATGGAAGAAAACAAATGATGCAATTCTTATAAATATTTCCTCGCTCATTAAATTCTATAAAGCACAATTAATGCCCCAAAACATATTCGGACAAAGCGGTTTGTGACATCAAAACTTTGATAGGGAATTACGCGTCATAACCAACGTAAATGCAACACAAAATTCAAGGAATTTAGAATTTAGACTCCGAAAACGGTTGAAAATGTTGGATTAGAAAGAAAAAGCGCCCACCAGTAATAGTAAATAAAGAATCATTTAAAGCAACAACGTAACACATCGTCTCCTTATTTGGTTTAGCTTCGGAATCGGCACTAAACAACCATTCTCTTTAATAATACAGTGGTTTTGTAGGTACAAGAGGATTCTGTGTTCTATTCAGTTATGTGCTATTCTGATCTGTTCTGTCTAAATGACAAATGATATTTCATACAGCCCCCCAGTTGATCGTTACGCTCAAAATTTGCTAAATTAATGATGAACTATTTGTCTGCGAAGGTGAGGATTGGTCCGGGGGAAAATCAGAGCACTCGGAATTCTGAAATGCATTCTGTTAAATTCCTGCGGATATAGTCGTATTTCGACAGAGAGGAACATTTCCGAATAGTTTGTCGGACGGATATACAGTAAAACCTCAATAGTAAGACCAACTTTGAGACTCTTGAAAGTTGGTCTTCGTATTGAGGTGGTCTTAATATTGAGGTTTAATTAAGAGAAAAATGACTTAATGGATAATTGTGTTCCTAATTTCAATGTGGTCTTATTATTGAGGTGGTCTTATCATTGAGGTGGTTTTATTATTGAGGTGGTCTTATTATTGAGGTGGTTTTATTATTGAGGTGGTCTTATTATTGAGGTGGTCTTATTATTGAGGTGGTCTTATTATTGAGGTGGTCTTATTATTGAGGTGGTCTTATTATTGAGGTGGTCTTATTATTGAGGTGGTCTTATTATTTAGATGATCTTATTATTGAGGTGGTCTTATTACTGAGGTGGTTTTATTATTGAGGTGGTCTTATTATTGAGGTGGTATTATTATTGAGGTGGTTTTATTATTTAGGTGGTCTTATTACTGAGGTGGTCTTATTATTTAGATGATCTTATTATTGAGGTGGTCTTATTATTGAGGTGGTCTTTTTATTGAGGTGGTCTTTATATGAGGGTTTTACTGTTATAATTATGTTTATTTATTTCAACATCTTTTTCGCAAATTCAAACAAAACATATTGACATTTACAATACGTACGTAAGTGTTCACACATGCTATTCAATCGATATGTATCGCTTTACGTCATTTGCACGAGTTAATGAAGCAAAATACCAGACATATTTCATTAATGTTGTGCAAAGAATAAAAACAATTAAACGACATAAAAACAAAAGAAAGGCAATAAAACTGCTGTATTCATAAAAACAACATCACATATTTAAGTGTGCTGCCCTTATCCTGGCTTACTTCGAAGGTGATAACACGTTAAAACGATGCCAATACTACATACAATAAAACCTCAATAATAAGACCACCATTTGGACCCATGGAAACTGGTCTTCTTATTGAGATGGTCTTAATATTGAGGTTGAATAAAGAGCATAACAGAGCAAATGGACTTGAAAATTGTGTTTTTAATTTCGAGGTGGTCTTATTATTGAGGTGGTCTTTACGTGAAGTTATACTGAACTAATATTTGCTAATACAGTAATGTTTGTAACAATGTTTGTAAGATTTTCGCTTCTCTTCATGAAGTTTGTACAAATCTTCATACACAAAGAGAAAGCAATATGCTTGTAAGTGTCGCACTGGGATCTCATAAACCTGGCAGTACAACCATTAAACATCTAATACCCATATGTTTGACTTTTAAGTTGACAAGACAAAGCGATTACTGACTAAATTGCAGCAATCTTTGTCAGTGTATAGGAATTACACTTGTGCTGGGTTAGTGACGAAAGTTCAATCTACTTATATACGATATGAGCTACATTCCTCGTTCCAGGATTTTCTTACAATTTGTATATATCATAATACTACTTATGTTGATCGTTTTAAAATAAGGAAGCACTCTCAGACATAGCTCAATCATTTTTTACGCATTTCCGTCTTTTTTGTCATTGATTTTACCATTGATAACACCATGCCTAGTTTTCTTAAGAAATGCTCAAACTGTATCAGGTGAACCTTTACTCAGATGAGTTTTCATTCATATTTGCATCCATAAACATTCTCAAGTATGAGGCGTGTCACAAACCATCGTCAAAAATATGAATGCAACATCAACATTTGATGTGTGATGTGAGATCGGTCTCTAATGTTCTTATCATATGGTTTGGTTTAATTCTAATTTTCGGGTGTGAGAATGGATTTGAGATTTTTGTGAATACGGGGACAGGATTAGTATAATTAGGTATATTTAATAACATACTCGGCACGTACTTGCCTTTGGTTACATAACACAAAACAGCACAAAGGCAGTTAGTGCATACGTACAAACAAGCATACATTCATGCAAGCGAAGTCTTGAAAAACATTGTCTAAGTGAAATACAAGTAAAATAGTAACACGTATCAAAACTCTACAATCCAATACGGAGATAAATAGCATTCACTCATATATTACTCTCCAGCTTATGGCAAATTGAAAAAAAAGAAAATGAAAAGAAACTAAGGAACTGCGTGATTTTTTAAATAATCATTTCTAATTGAAAAAGCTTCCCTTAAGTAATTAGCAATTTAAAGCAAATATCCTTTTTGAAGACATGATATTAATGATCTTTTTAGTGTGGAGACGTCTAGTTACATCACCCTCTTCCTTATTACATAATTTGACTCCGTATTCACTAATTGTCTGAAATCCATACTATAACACAACCGCTCGAATTGAATATTCGTATTTGTGTTAAATTTTCCTCAAATATTATTCACTAAGATAATTTGAGGCAAATCTGAACTCATATTTTAAGTTTTCACTAAAGTACTTGAGAAGTTTGAGACTATTCGTATATTGTAAAAAAACTAATGACTAAAGAATTTTTGAATACGAGGAAATAAACCAAAAAAAAAACCCTTATCATTTATAACAAAAAAGTCAATAAATAAAAACAGTAAGGCAAATCACTATACAGTTTATACAGCGTCTAGTGAAATAACTTACAAGCGCTGTGTACTTATCTTGTGAATAAAATATCATATTTGTCAAGTCTCTGAAAGCTGTCATTTAAATTATCTAAATGTACTTGTATTAAATCAAAGATTACTGTTCTATTTCTGTAAGAGATTGTTATGTTTTTCATGAAATGTATTAAGGAGTGGATAAAATTCCAAAACGGAAACGATGTGATTCCTGCTCGCGGTATTTTCAAATAAATCACGATTATCGAAATTTCTCGGGGAAATCGAATTGAGACAAGAATCTGCATGTTTTTAGACTATTTGGGATTAAAGAGGCCGGGTCATGGGAAGACAAACTATTGATAAGATTCAGTCAAAACAACACGGAGATAATGTTTGCGTAGAAACAACAGTGTGAACAATAAATGTATCATCATTGAAGCTTGCATTTTAGTTGTTCGGTAGAACAACAAGTTCTATGGCAAATTTCGACAGTCGCATCGCCTTAATACGAAAATTCCGGTGGCGCAAGAATATCAGGTGAGTGAATTGGTTAAAAATAGTTCTACAACTATGCGTTATCTGTATAACATACTCAATACAGGTAGTAATCTTTACTGCGCAATTAAAATTAATGGTTCAACAATGGAAATAATGATTCGTACTTTCAGTAAATCTGGAAGTGTTGAATACAAAAACCAGTTTTCAATCCCCAACAACTTCAGTGCCCTCAGCGCTTTGATTTGTTCATGGTCTAGGTTACGCCATTTTAACAGTTTTTCCGTCAGTGGACTCAACCAGTGTTTCATGACTACCAACCAGTACAAACCTCTTTTCCCGCAAGCAACGGAAAAATAACTTCCCCTCTTGGATCAGATATGGAGAGAAAATGATTTTTCATGAAATAAAAGCTCAAGTAAAGACCACCTCGATAATAAGACCACTTCAAAATTTAGGACACAATTTTCACGTCCATTTCCTCTGCTTTGCTCTTTATTCAACCTCAATATTAAGACCACCTCAATAAGAAAACAATGTTTCAAGGGTCCCAATGGTGGGATATTATCATTGAGGGTTTACTGTATAATGTCTTCAATCAAAGAACATTCGCCTCGCCTGAGATTCGGACCTACCACATCTGGTGCAAGACCGAGTTAGACAACCCGGCTTCTCGAGATATAATTTTATAATCCAAGACAAATCGAATCGAAGGAAACTTTATTGCTCTTCAAATGACAATGAAAACTGTCTTCGCATTATTAGTGGTGCTTTAGAAATCTGCACCATTTGACGAAGTTATTAAATCGCTGTCGTCTGACTCTCATATGAACTTTGATTCTCCCCAGAACGACACTAAATTAGTTACGTCTGACCGAAGAGCAATTGGACAAAATAAAACTAGATTTTCCAGACGCCATTGAAATAAGAACCTAGGATACATCGTTTATACCCAAAGTATTGTCTTGCCACTGACCCTTTCAAGGCGGTGACCCCTTTTCAACCATCATTTATGTTTGTATCCTGTCCCTTTTACCTTTGTATGTGTTTTACTTGTTTGTATATACTTGCTTGTTTCCTATTGTGCTTTTGTGCTTGCATTACGTATGTGGCATTCCCAGATCGACTATTTAAATACATTTTTTTGACATGTTTTTTATAAAAAGGAGATTTTTAGCAAGTGCTATGTTTTGATATTTACCTAAATGTGCCATATAGCCTAAATATACAAATATAATCTGAGTACGTGGCGGTAATCTACCTTTAAATTTTCTGCCAATTAAGTAGTAGTTTCACATACTGAGTAAGTTTAAATATTCGCTCAAGTTAAGTTGATAATTTACAATTGATGAAGTTTTAAATATACATGTAAATCCTTTCAGAATAGTGTAGGTCAAGGCCGACGGATTCGAATTGACATTCGGGATTTTCTTATTTCGCGTGAGCACGCAACGTTTCGCGTGAGCATGCATACGTTTTCGCGTGATCACACAAATCCTTTCGCGTGAGCACGCATAGGGTTCGAGTGCTCACCCGAAATAGACTAATACCACATGTCACCTCTTTGTTGTCGTAGTGAATTGAAAGAATAGACCTCTAAAAATATAAAACGCGCCCCTAGCGGGGGGTGCAATTGTCTCTTGTCTTCGCTTCGTCAAACTCCTTCACATTGCTATGGTAATCACTGCCGAATCTATCACGAAACACGAGGTGAATACTTTTTTTTCTGCACAGATCCATACATGATAAGGATATGATGAAACATGCTTGATTGGCGAAAAAAATATATCTGTACCAACAATTAGTAAAACCCCTTGAAACATCAAACTATCCACACCCGCTGAAACGGTTTCATTAAGTTCGAAGAAATGGTTGAACGTTCGGTTAGGGATACATTATAGAAATCAGCGGTCCCGCAATTATATGGTGATTGGAAGCAACAGTTCCTGCAATACAGTTAGTGTAATTTTCTAGGAATAAAACTCTTCTGTCAAAGCTAAATTGTAGTTTACGAGTTTCCCTTTAACTGTCGTGTTTGGTCGGTTCTAGATGTGCGTGTAATATTACATTACGGGTCTGAAGATCATTTTTGTTATGAAGGAAAATAATACACTAGATCATTCTCGTATGGTGAAATATTGGGATATGTTTTATATAAAACGTTTCATATTCGATTTCCATTTGAACAGATATGAATTAGATTTTAAATTCATATTTCTCTTTTCGACTAGAAAACATATTTCAATCCTATTTCCGGATAAACATGAAAGAAAGTAATTTGATATTATCCTATTTAAGGATAAACATGAAAGATAGTAGTTTGATATAATCATTCATGTTTCAGTACTGTTGTATGTGTCAATGACGCGAAGAAAATGCTATACGCTACAGAAATACATTTATATTATATTATATGTTTTTGGTAATTTGTTTCAGCGTATACATCTGTTATTTGTGAGTACATTTCTGGGGAAAAAAACAATGAAAAGTTCTACTTAGGCGTAAACAATATGTTTGTTTCAGGTTTCTCGACCTACCCCTATTTTTCCCCGACCCTTAAACATTTTTTCGCGTGTTAACATTTTTCTTCTTTTTGGAAAATTTCTTCTTTTTCGTAAAATTTCTTTGTGTAAATTTTCTTTAGGTTCCTATTTTATGTCCAGATTTACAGACGCTTTACAAGTATTCCAGCTATAGAGCATTATATTCACCTTCATTAAACATTATCCATGTTAAAAGGGAAAGGGGATTTGACTTTTAACACATACTCATTTAAATCTATGTTTAATTTGCTTCGTTTGAATAAAAAAATCTAAAAAAAAAAAAATCCAACCTGCCTACCGACCCTTTTGAGCATGAAACCTTCGGGCCTTTTCAACGATTTCGTCTACAGAAAATAATCATAAATAAAACTGAAGAAACGAACGAAACCCACTTTACATAATTGCGATAAAAATATTCCGTTTTCTTGCATATAGAGTTAATCAATAAATTTCACTTCAATTTTACAATCGATTCTGCTGTTTCATAACATATTCAGGACATGTCGGTAGAATTATGTTATTTCGTATTTGACACTACATTTTTTGTCGGCAAAATTGTCTTGGTATTATTTTATCTCTACAATGTAATACATTGTGAGTTATAATATATGTCTGTTGTACATTTAAATACAACCGCATTCAGAAATGAAATACATGCGTACAATGAACACGAAATTTAAGGTGTACACCCAGCTGTCTTAACCCGGGTGCAAACATTGAGTATGATATTTTAAGACTAGTTGCAAAATGAATGTGTGCATCTACGAGTATATTGTGCCGCAAATAACTTGGTTAATATTCATCATACGCAATGTCCAAACGCCACTCTTTCTATTCTCGGGCCAGGGGCTGTGTGCCAATATTAGATTGTACAGGGAAAATAAATTCTAAAAAAAGAAAAGTTCTACATCAATGGAACAAGAACCGTACTCCAGTAAGGATATGTACATGGATTATAAATCATGAATTTTATATCCTATGTCAAAGGAACGTGTCACATTATGAGATTGGAACATGAACAATCAATCAGAAAGTTCATATACATTGACCAAGGATCGTACGCGTTTGATTATGGACAATTTATATACGAATTTACACCGTCTATCCCTAGTCCATATATCACCTTGAGATTTCACTAAAAATGTAAGAACAGGGTAAAATATAGTTTCGAATACGAGTACTCCGGCACACGCAAGCACATTTGATACAGCGAATGATAAGGATGGGAATGAGAAGAACAGGCGAGCACAACCACCCCCATAATCACACTTTACCTTCAGTAATCATTGTAAATCAACGACATTCATTCCTCCACAAACAGGAGTGTCTCTAAAGCGCCATTAAAATTTGTCGCTATAGCGGGAAGTATAATTCACGACATACGCATAGGACATATATTTTACAAACCGTATCGCTTTCTAAAGAAAACATAAAATAGGTTATGCTCAAGTATAAGCCCATATCAACTGGGAGCGATTTAGGTAAACGTTAAGTTTACAAATCGTGAGACACTAATTTAAAAACCGTAAAACCTCAATAAAAAACCACCTTTGGGACCCTTGAAAACTGGTCTTAATATCGAGGTGGTCTAAATATTGAAGTTGAATAAAGAGCGGAACAGTCAAAATGGTCCAGAACAGTGCGGTCTTAATTTTGAGGTGGTCTTATTATTGAGGCTGTCTTTAAGTGAGGTTTTACTGTAATGAACACTTGGATTGAGCTACAATATATCGCACGTATACATATATCCCAATTCTATTGAAACGATATTCGAAAAAAGTAACACTGCAATCAATTCCCTACACTGACATAGACTTTATTATGGTTCTTTCATGTGCAGTTAGATAAGACCATATAATACAGTAAAGACAATTATTGTATTGTTTTATAGGCATCGTGCATAACATTAATCAGAATTATTTCCCCGTAATGGGATTAAGATGATCATTATATTTGTATTAACTCTCCTTTAAACAGTGACAATAATTTATGTTTTGAATTGATATGACAGACGGGAGATGGCAGTTTGCAATAACTTAAGATTTAATTTGATTTTAAAACGCATTCACTTAATTTCCTATACTGAGGAGTTACAAGACCGTACTTATTCACAAAACAAATGATGCTAGACTGTGCAATGTATGCCTGACTACTTATCCGAAGTTCGTGAATTCGAATCCCGGGCCAACTTGACCCGGGACCTTCACAATCCCTGAATAAAGCAAGCGTACTGATCCGTAATCCATTTATCAGGTGTCGAGAGAAATTACTACATGTGTACAAGTGATAAACTGCTTCACAGTTGATGTATAATCAAAACATTTAAAAAAACGCACAATGTTTTACCAACGATAGTTCATTAAAATTCATTTTATCACTTTTGAAATAAAGTCATGTTTGAGAAACACGACAATCGGTCAATGGCGCTACCGGGAATCGAACCCAGGTCTACGGATTGCCGGTCCGTCATGCTAACCACTACACCACATCGACCTGACGTCATTTGAAAACCCTTTTTTATGATTGTCATAAAATTTAGCATACATGTTGCATACACATACAATAATATCGTGTCAAGTTCTTTTCTTGTATCCTAAAAGTCAGCCAATGAAATTTTAGAAATCCCATATCGCGCGTTATTAAATGTATATAATAAGTATGTATGAACTGGTATCGTAATAAGTCAAATAGTTGTTATTTTTTTAAAGTGGAACAGGGAATGCCACATTCACATATAAGAACTCCCATAAACAGACTTAGACCATAGAAAAGGGAGGAGCCAAACGCAGGGATGGAGAAAAACAATATCAATCGGACCTGGAGGTACACACCCGGACGGGATACACACTATCAATCATAACGTCTTTGGGCGCAACGTCCAGTCCAACAAGAACGACATCATCTAGGGTCAAATACAACATTCGCTCAGAACCTATAATGTTGTTCGTTCAGTTTGCCATTATTAGGTTATACCAAAGCATTCTCCTAAATATAACTATACAGATTGCCTGGCTTAATTGTAAACCTCGTCGGATCAAAATATGGAAATCTGATCTTCTTGCGCACGCACAGTTGTGCTTACAATGTGTTACATTTTTCCAGTTCGCCCGAGACGACCGTATATATACGATAGAAATTTCCCATGAAAATCACAAACAACTGAATTAATCAAATGAGCTTTGTGTATGGTTCCGTGTCCCTTGTAGATTCATCCAAATTAAAGGCGAGCGACCTTACGTCAACCGATACAAATGATTTTGTTATTTCAAGGCGATTAATTGAGGCAAAATAGTCGGAATCTTCATAGGTGTCTGTAATATTAACACGTCGTAGCATTTGAACTACATTACTCGGCGACTATAATATGACAATTTGTTGCCCTGTTACGTGAATGTTGTAACTTGTTCCAGGAACGTTCGTAAAAATTCACCATGTAAAGGGTTCGACTTTCCCAGTCAACTATATGATGTATCATGATTTCCCTATGGTGAAACTTGTTTTATAAAGTCAATTAAAGCCAAAGAGGAAGTTATTGTAAACATCACATAGGCGCATAGCTACATGTACGTAAAATACAGCGTTGCGTACACATGCTTATCAACAATAGAAAATAATGTGCAATACCCGACAGTTGAGCAGTTTTGTATGCAGTGTAGCATATACATTTACTGAACAAATAACGCTTCAAAATTTACTGTATTGCTTGTGAAAAATTTGACCACATTGCAACACGAATGTTCTAGAAAACATTTTTCCGGGGTAGTATGTCCTTAGTCCCCCTAGATTGTTTGCGTACACATTCTACCAGCCATGGGTACGCTCCAGTGTCACACATAACATTAGCAAATGGTAAGGAACATTATGATAGTTGAACATTACTTGTCAATTATCAATACACACTTATAACAAAAACATTAGTGAAATTAAATACAATAGTTGATTTATTTACATCATTTGACGTATATGTATACTGTCTCAAACATGACTTTTTGATCCATTTGATAATATAACGTTAAGTCGACTAACTTGATAAATAAGTGCGCTTACAATGTCCCTACCTGTAACATCGTTTATGAAAAAACGTCTTCATACCGAGGGGTGAAAGCGAAACAGGTCTATCTGCACATAAGTAAAGGAACACATATATTTAGTTTCCTTTCATCCCCAGATCTGTCTTTGTCATTGTGCATCATGATATAGTACTCACATGGCTAGTTATACCGATACAATTCTTGGCACGATGAATTGGACCGTATATCCGATATGTGACACATCGTTCACAGACAAGCCAACTTGATATAAGAATATTGACCAAAACAAATCAAAGAGTAACAGAAAACAGTGTACAGACATATCATACATTATAGTTTTGATTTTTCCTTTACTTGTATATTAATCGGCGCAGTCGTACTAACATGGTTTTGCTATTTGCATTTCAGAGTTGTGTAAACCAATCAAATCTTACGTTAACCACTAAACCAACTTCTCTTCAGCCGAACAACGTTTGTAACCTTGACGCGGAAAGGCTAACCTTTCGATAAGGGGTACGGTACCAGAAATCGTAACATCTCGGCATTTTGTTATGTTGCACAACAAATCTTAACCTTCAAATTGCGCCGACCAACTTTGTTCAAGCTATTTATCGTTTAAAAGTGTATCAAGTATATTATGAGGCTGTTTGCGAAAAACAACAACGATGAAGCCATTGTAACTCTACGAGAAATTGTACAAGACACACTTATTGCTCGTATGTAAAATATTCTGCTAAGAGAAAAACAACAATATATACACGTAGGTTCTTAGTGTCCTGACTTTACCATATGTACTTCAGTATGTTGTTATGAATTTTTGTCTCGCAACATAAGGAGAAAAATGTTGATTTTCATAATCGTTCTACAAGCCAATGTTTGAAGTCAAGGTCAGTAAACAAATTATCATTAGATGAAGTCACTACACATAATTATATATACACTCAACAAAATTTCTAAACGTCCATGTTATAGAATACAAATTTAAGATAACGGTTTTCTATGCCGACTTAAAATTTGGCATTCTAGTATTATACATAGTACTCTTTCGACTTTCAAAATGAAAATACCTATTTATCGTCATGGTTGATCACGCGTGACGATGAGTACGATTCAACTTATGGCACGAGGATCACGTGTACAATTTAGTAAGCGGTGAAATTAATTTCAATGTAATCCATGTTATATTTGTAAAACACGAAAAACAGAAATGATGCCGAAAAAGACCTCAGTGTTCAGTGTATATACGATACGATACGATACGATACGATACGATACGATATGATATGATATGATACGATATGATTCTATACAAGTCAATACAATACAATACGATGCAATACCATACAATACTCATGCAATATAAGGCCTCTGGCCAAAAATACAATCGTTCGTTCATGTATAGTGGTTATTTAGATATAATTTAAACAATGATAGTGAGAAGAACACATATTAACAAATGTGTAACATATCAACATAAATATAGACAATAAATATCGTGTTATCATTACTTCTTTGATCTGCGACATTAAGGAATCTCTAGGAAATTAATTTTTTTAGAACGTAATAAGCTATCTGCATATATTATATTATTTCAACAGCATACTTATAGAATATCGCTATCCTACCACATTTATATATTGAATTCAACTTGTAAACTGTAAACAAAATAAATATATTTCTTACATTAGTAAGTAACATCACAATGGAGAATATTCCAAGTCGTAATTAGTTAAGACAGTACATGTTTATACGTATAAAATAACTTGTATCATAAATAAATCAACTGGTCACAAATTGTGCACAAAACATTGTTCATAGTATGTTAGCCATTACATGGAATGGATTTAATTTGAATTGTTGCAGTAAAATATTTGGTAACACATTGTACTTAGTATACTAACATAAGCAGGCTTCTGGTAAATAAATGATTATTTGTACATTTCAATTTTCTAATTCAGCGTCTATTTTCGCAGATGCAGTCACGATAAATCGTTTCAGTACAAAGATGCTATCATTTCTTACATCAGACATAAATTGAATGTATAATTGTTCACAGACTACAGCTCTGAGTCATTCTGGTTTAAAATAAGTACATATTTGTTCCTGATATAATGGACACACTATGAGGAAATTTACTTCACGCACAATATTAAATATTTAGTTTGAGGCAGAATGTTCACCATCTGTAGTGTCGGTGTATATTCCTCTGGCGGCCTTTCTCAATCATTAAACTGTGACCGGAACATCGAAAAGTTGGCAGCATACGCTTCTGTATAAATGTTAATGGTAGCGACACAGATAACTCTCTAGACCTAATGTGCTTTTGAAAAGTCCCTATTTTAGGGATGTACTTATGTCTAAAAATAAGCGTTGCTGTGTGCAGTCTTTCAGTTGTGAAGTAAACATCTTTTGGAACATATCAATATTGCCAATGTATGTTAATGAGGTTGTGTTTATTCATGTCATTCAAATTTTCTAATACCATTATAAACCCCTTGAGATTCAGCGTTGTTCTATACAGATGATAAAAAGAAACGCACCATTTAATTTTCCATCAATGGTGGCATTATGCTAGAAAAAAATATAGCACATGCATTAAATCTGTCAGAAGTTATATAATTATCGAGGTTTATTTCAATGAAATCCGACATGTGCGGGACATTTGATATCCAAAAAAACCCAGTAAACATCAAAAGCGTGCCCTTTTATTTCTGTTAAGTATAGACTCGTAAAATAATGTCTATAAATTGGAGCAAAGCTCGAAGTGCAGACCTGACCTTTTCAATGTATGTAGTGCATTTAATCACGCAATGTTCATCGAGTTTTAACTATACCTTTCAGTGTGGGCAGACATTCTGTTCGCTTAAGATATAATTGAAATCTTAATCATGATATTACCCAAGCCAAGACTTCAATGACGTACAATGCTCTTTCTCAACTTTAACGTATTTTCAATCTTTTGATGTTTAATTATCTAAACAAATGTATACACTTATCTTGTCAATGTGTTTGTCTGTGCCGTAAATGTGTCTCCTGAATCTGCTAAGGTAATGGATATAGTCGAACAGGAATTGCCACATACAATGAACACATTCATCCTAATGGAACATGGCAATATACTATACAGTGAAACTCCACTTAAGGACCACCTCAACAATAAGACCTACTCAAAATGAAGAACACGATATTCAACTCCATACTCTCTGTTTTGCTCTTTATTCAACCGAAGACCCGTTTTCAAGGGTCCAAAGAGTGGTGTTATTGTCGATGATTCTATGTACATAGATTTAAAAAGGTAGATGCTAAACTCAGGATGCGCAAGGTATCTTGAAAGTTAATACAAAAGTGATTCTCGCGCAAACAGTAAGACAATATAAAACTTCTATTGTATCCTTTTAAGTAGCGAAGGCTTAGTGGAATGCTGAGCTCTGTCGTTTTACTAGTTATCCATCTTCATCATTGTTACTTGTCAAATAAAACACATGTAAAGGTTGTTTTGTCAGTTTGCGTGGAAAGACGCGACCTACAGTTTGCGTGGCTAGACGCGACCTACCGTTGGTGTGGATAGACGCAACCTACCGTTGGTGTGGATAGACGCGACATACCGTTGGCGTGGATAGACGCGACCTACCGTTGGCGTGGATAGACGCGACCTACCGTTGGTGTGGATAGACACAACCTACCGTTGGCGTGGATAGACGCGACATACCGTTGGCGTGGATAGACGCGACCTACCGTTGGTGTGGATAGACACAACCTACCGTTGGCGTGGATAGACGCGACCTACAGTTTGCGTGGATAGACGCGACCTACCGTTGGTGTGGATAGACACAACCTACCGTTGGCGTGGATAGACGCGACATACCGTTGGCGTGGATAGACGCAACCTACCGTTGGCGTGGATAGACGCGACCTACCGTTTGCGTGGATAGACGCGACCTACCGTTTGCGTGGATAGACGCGACCTACCGTTCGCGTTGATAGCCGCGACCTACTGTTGGCGTGTATACACGCAACCTACTGTTGGCGTGGATACACGCGACCTACTGTTTGCGCGAGAATCACTTTATCGTTTGGGAATACTGCTTAGCGTCTGTACAATAACAACAAAACAGTCAATATGAAGAGTCATGAAGTCTCTCTAAACACACGGGTGTTCAACTGCATCTCCCGAGAAACGGGAGTGCCGCAAATATCATGATTGCTATGTCATCGGTTAATGACTGTCTGTCGACATGGTATATTTAATCTTATATTCCATCGTGCATATGGATTGCGTTAATACAATATATGATAAGAAAATGAAATTGTGTCAGGTCTGAATTGTTCTTGCATTGAATAATCACCACAGATATTAATACTTTTTTGACGAAATGTCAGTACAGTATTTAGTTTCTCTAAGCACGCCGTTTCGCCATTAAGAATTAAGTCTAAATAACTAAGCAATTTCTATCGCATGAAGATAACAAAGCGTCTATTTTATTTCCGACACTATTGAACTCGGAAAATTGACACACCATATTCACACGAGAGTCACAGTAGCTTGGTCTCATTAACTGCAAGCGAGGTCTCTGATGAATTGGTCACTAAGCCGGCTATGGTATACACAATTAAAAGCGTACTTAATGCGAATTTCGCTATCTGATTGATGTACATACATGTGTATGACTGGTATATTTGCGATATTAGACATTGACAATGACAATTAATACCAGGAAAAAGTGGTCTACACTTCATTTTATTCATATAATGACGACTTTACTAGTAAAATAATAAATTGGATTTACGCGTTCACAGTTAAAACGTTTGGAAGTCCCTATCACTTAAGTCATTTGATTTTACCGATTTCATTTACTAACACGTGTTGTGTGTCTGTATAATAATTAAGGTGGAAAGAGTACGTTTTTGGCGCGTTATTTTTTCCGTTTTATTTTAATTATACGGCACCGTCAGTTATGTCACAAGATGCTCTTTGTATGACCCAGGTCGTATATATTATACTGGTAATTCAATACTAAGACATAATCAATACTAGGACATAAACAATAATGTTTTGATACCGTCGAGGGGTCTCCTTGGTTGAATCAGTAGCGGTTCTATGGTCCAGTGGTAACGCGCTGGACTAGTAATGCAGGGGATCGCAGGTTCGATCCCCCGCTTCACCACTAACAGTACTAACAGTCTACGGAAGAGACAAAAACCGAAGTCCCGTGTATGATGTTTTACATCGGGCACGTAAAAGAACCAGGAGTGTTTCTAGAACTAGTGCATCTTCTGTATCATGCACTATCCTCCAAAAATCTAAATTGAGTAACATTCCTCCGGAGACGTCGCCCATTTGGAAAACCGGTGGCGACGATAAATAAACGCAAATACAAACAAAAGTGGTTGAATGGTTATTAACGCTGTCTTCAAATCACATGCCCCTCGCCGGTAAGAACACCAACCGGGATATAGAATGAGCATGTAAGGAAGCCATGAAGCTGGCTTTAAGGAATGTCGGTGGTTCTACTCCGGTGTCCACCTGGGGTTTACTATATCCTATACCCTAATAGATGAAATAGTTATACATGGACTGTTTATGTGACTTACAGCCCAACTTATAAAAGAAAATAATAATGTCAACATTAAAACAACGCTTACTGTCATTGTGTTGTTTGTCGAAGATTTAGAGATAGATGCAAGTTGCATTGATCCATGGATAACCATTTATGAGACACAAGCTAATTAACGGTTAGATGATCAAAGTGAAACGTGTCTTCCAATAAAACAATCTCTGTTAGACGATAATTGCGACTACGTTGGTACTTTGTCTATTACATCTGTCCCGGTATAATGATTAAAGCGAACCAATACTTCACAAACATATTTTCCTTGGAACCTTAAACGTTATCAATTATTTCTGTAAGACAACTAGAAATGGTTTTTATCGAAAAATACAAAAATGACACACTCCTTCTCCATAGAGTACACCATAAAAACGATGCAATATCAGTCTAGAAATATTTCACGATGGTGCCAAATGTTTCGCTTAATCTGTGAACTTGATTAAAGAGCAAAATCAAGTCCAATGAATTATTTCAATATTTAATTAGGAAGGATGATGACGTATAAAAAGAGCCATATTGTACTTTATATCTTTATCGGATCCGTAGTCCAGTGGTAACACGCTTGGACTTGTTATCCTGGGATCGCAGGTTCGATTCCCCACTCCATCACTGACCGTACTAACAGCCTTTCGGACGAGACTTTAAAAACCGATGCCCCGTGTATGATGCTTTACATCGAGCACGTAAAAGAACCAGGGTTGCTTCTGGAACTGGGGCATCTCCTGTATCATGCACTATCCTCCAAAAATCGAAATGACTAACATTCTTCCGGAGGCGTCGCCCATGTGGGAAACCGGTGGCGACGATAAATAAATGCAAATACAACTTTTTTATCTTTACTGAATATTGATAAAGTGATTTGAAACGATTTTGACTTGTTTTCACCAACTTTCTCAATAGTTAGATACATTTGACTCATAAATGTTTTAGCTAAATGAATTAAAAGTCAACAAAACATGTACAGTAAAACTTCACTTAAAGACCACCTCAATAATAAGTCCACCTAAGTATTAAGAACACAATTTGCAAGTCCATTTTCACTGTTTCACTCTTTATTCAACCTCAATATTAAAACCACTTCAATAAGAACAACAGTTTTCAAGGGTCCCAAGGGTGGTCTTATTATTGAGGTTTTACTGTATTAAGTAGCTTTTTAGAAACTATTGTAAAATAGTCCTAGCGGGATTGCACTTTTCATCAGTATCTATTTTACATCCATCACTTGTTGGACAGGCTTATAGTAAGATAAATAGGAAGACTTTGATCAATTAAGACACATCTCTTTCGTACAATTGTCTTAGTAAACGAGACCTTTGTAAAATCCTGGTTGACAAACACTTGATTCTGATTAAGTAGAGAGTTCTCAGAATAGCCCTAGATTGGAACAAAAAAACACGAAAATTATAGGTTTTATTGTTTATTAATGCATTGTCATTCAGGAAAGAATTGTTACTTAGCAACATATTTGGAAACCGGTTTTCTTAGAACTCTAATGAAAGCAAAGGAAAACGTAGATGAATAAGACTAGCATCGACAATAAGTTGAAGAAAAAAACCCACAGAGGTATGTGTTACTACACCAGATGAGTTTAACGCTATTAAAGCCCACATTATGCAGCAGCAGGCATCTAAGTGCAACACTTTGTGGCTGTGGGCAATTTTCAGACTCATTACGTATCACCGGGCCTTAAACAGTTTCCTTAATTGCATAAACCAATTAAGGTATCGAATTTAATTACATTTATCGTCGAATACGTCATTTAAATAGATAGAGCCTTCTCCATTTACATGGCTGATCGCCAGATCAATGAATTATTGTAAAACACAACAATACTAGTCGGTTGTTTACGAAGACATATATCAACAGTAGAGGACATGCATTTCAGTATTTTTTATCTTAAACATACGATGGACCTGTTCACAAGTGCCTTATTGTCACAGTGAGTGATTAATATTGAAATATCTGAACATATGTAAAATAAAAAGGTAACACTTGAATGTAGCGTAAATATAAACATAGACCACTTTAAGTGAAAGATATATCTTGCCCATCTGAACTAAAATATTTGAAACCACTTTATCTATTATGGTTGCTACACTGGGTAAGACATATTTAATACGATCACTTGCTATGTCATACTAATTCCGCTTTTTTTTGTTTTAACATGTTACGCATTAAAGAAAACTCGTAAAAATCCCCACTGGTTAAAAAACTGGAATTATTAAAATTTAATGATTGAGCTGCTACAAACTTCTTCTTTGACAGAATTTAATAAAATATTAATATATTATTTTTGCCTTCTTTACTGATGCATATTGATTGATGTTTTAACCAAATGAAGTATATATATTTAATATTTGTTCAGGTCAAAAATGAACAAGAAGTGAGCATAATATTATTTTTAACATGCAATGTTATTGTATATAAATTTATTAACTATCTGGTGTAATCAAAATTGTTTGAAACATTTATGTTGTACTATAAAGTACAATAAGGCAACAGGTGTTCATAAAATCGCTAGTGACATCTTCAAAACAAAATAAGGTACAACCGATAGGTTTTAAATTTGATAACAACGTAAAATTGACCAAATACATTTTAAAACAATAGCAATTCACTACATTGTTCGAACATTATAGGATTGTTTTATAGAAAATAAAAAAAAGTAAAATCGACTATATTCAATCAATTTTCACATATAAGCAAATAAATACCTTTAGCTTTGAATATCAATAATTATTCACAACTTCTCCATATACATATACAAGAAATCCCACGTTTTGTTTTCACATATGTATACATATTAGGTTTTTATTTATCTCCACTGTGAGAGAGTTCGGTTACGATATACACAGAACTCGCACTTTCTGTCTCTGATACTCTAACCACCAGATCAATCAATGTAGTATTGAAGAGAAAACTTCTCCAGGATGCGCTCAGATCAATACATTTTAATGAAAGGCATGTTCAGATGTTTGACTCAATCCTTTAGAATTGTTCAGTTTCTATAGCCCCTACTTTATCCACGCAATAACTTAGCTTAAACCACTGACCACGCAGTATTCAAAGACTCCAATGATATTAGTAAGCGGCCGTTTTTGCGAGAAGTCATAACGTGTGTGACTGGTCAGCGAACATAGTGGTCAACCACGTATTGGAAGGGGATTATGATAACGCCAGCAGTCAAACATTTGTCGATAAATATATGAATGATGTTATTGAAATTTACGACCACACTAGAGAACTGTCCGGAGATTGTAAACTGACAGGTAGCATTAGCAAGGTATTTAGTACTGTAATTAATACTAGAAACTATTGGACAACAGATGGACAGACTCATTTATAAACATTTGTATTAACCGACTTGTTTCTGTGTCGAAAGTTATTAACAACAATGGAAAAATATTTCAGCATGCTACAACAAGTAGTTAGAATGAATACTTAGCAACGACAAGGATTTTTGTGAAATAGTTAAGTGGTGTACAGAGTACATCGTTCAGAACATGCTATACATGAAGTTTGCAAGACTTCGAAAAGTCTACAGCATTATCAAGTCAGTACCTTTGAAATATCTCTAAAAGTTGGAAAGAAAACCTCTTTACCAGATTACCACAACTAGCAGTAGACATTTAAGCGGAAAACATCGGGTATTTCAAAAACGATAGACTAGTCACACACTATATTTGAACGCCGCTGTACGATTTCCAACCTCTTCTTTAAGTGACGTCATTTCCAGAAAACGTCACATGTGACGTCACCATGTCATGGTAGTAAGCAATATTGGCTTTATATGGCAATATAAAAACGAAGTGACCATATGGAGTAAATAGTGTTTCCTGCTTGCATAAAGTGACATCAGATGTTGCGTTTTCTTGAAATGACGTCACTAGAAGAGGTTGTACATTCCATAGCAGCGCTAATTTCTGTTTTAAGCTACGTTTATCTCATCGTGGAAGTGATTTATTTCCTGAACCTGTTTGATAATAAGGAACTATTGTTTATTCATGGCAACACAAGTCAGTATTTCATGATTTTAACGGCGATTTTGAACACGTAGAGCGCTTAAGTGAATTAAAATAATCTGGAACATTCAGAATGTTTTTCTCGGGGAAAATAGAAAAACCGGGGGTTTCAGAGTGTGGAAGAGTGTTTGTACAATGAACGTGATTCAAATTAATGAGAAGCCTATAACATTTACTGCATAAGACCGATTGATTTATGTGTTGAAGACACATATCGGCATTTAATTCTGATTTGAGTGACATATTAGATCCATAAGCTGTTATTCATGATAACCTCAGAGGGTGTGTAATTACATTGTGCGGTCAAAAACTTCATGTTGAACAGACTTGTCAATATTTTAATCGTAGGAATAGTAATTATATCGAAATGCGGACGATGTTACAGCTGCCAACGATCGTATAATATTATACCGTAATATTACAGATGTGCAATAAAATTGCGGACCATAGTACCTTACTTTGGTCGATTTTTACGTCCCGGTCCGGTTAGTCCGGTTATTATCACCTTATTCATTCCATTTTAACTCTAGTTGTGATTCTTAATAATAGAAAATACACGAAGACAATGCTAGCATAACACATAGATAAAACCTACAGCAACAATATGAAAACATCGACTTATTCAAGCAGTGTTCATAGGTTACCAACCAGCACTAATTTGTTCTTAAAGGCGTATCCACAGGTACTTGAAACCAAATATTTTTATGTTTTCTATATATGGAAACAAAATATGTTAATGTTCTATATATGGACTATTGCTATAATAAGTATTCTTATTATAGTAATGGTCCGTACAAAAAAATACTTCAGGTACCTGTGGGCGTATCCTACACCACGGCCATTTTTTTCTAACGCAGAGATTTCCTTTAAACTTTGTATATTTTTATCAGTGTTATGTATCTTACCGAAATATAAAATAAAAATGACAGGTCACCTTGCTCGATTTAAGGATAATGAAGATTAAAACGTGAGTATTTCATATGATACAATTTTACTATATTTTTTCTAGCGGAAAGATTTTCTTTCAACTTGTTTTAATATATTCATGAGAGTCACTGTCTGAATGAAAATATGAAATAAAAAAAATTGGTCACCTTGCTTGATTTTAAAATAGAGATTGATTTATTGTGTTTCAAATATAATACAATGTATATATGGAAAGTGAAAACTGAAAAATTTACCCATAATACACTTGGTAACCAATTATCGTTTTACATTTTCATAAAATGTGTTAGTTTTAAATGTTAAATGCAGATCATTTGAAAATTTCAAATGTAGAATTTCAAATATCAATGACTCTTCTTTTTTATCATAATAAAGTATATGGAAAACGAAAGTTGAGGGAAAAACTGCAAAAATGTAATGAAATCCTTTAAACATAATAATGCATGTACCATATTTGTATTGGTCTTAGTGACTCTATAAAGTATCGTTAAAGAAAATAACAAACTACTCCCACATATGTCTTTAACGGAAGCAACTGACCATTTCTCCACACGTATCAGAGGTGGATAAATGAGTTCGGATTTAACATTTTGAGTCAAATAGTCACCGGGAGCGTACGTCTCATCCGGGAGTCGAACCTACACAAAATATACTGGAAGTCAAGTGTTCATCCGGCTGTGCTAAGCGGGCCTGGTTTAGTGAAGCGGAGTACAGAAACAAACGGTACATCCGAGCTTAATTCTTGACTTCCATTGCTCAATTATCGACGCTGCATGATGTGTCATATAGACAGTCTCGCATTGCTTAGTTCTCGGACTGTGCTTGTATTTGTGTATTTGTGTTTTTATCGTCGCCAATTGTTTCATATATGGGCGACGCGTCCGGAAGAATATTAGTCAAATTAATTTTTTTTTGGAGTATAGTTCCTGATACAGAAGGTGTCCCAGTTCCAGCAACACTGCTCGATGTAAAGCATCGTACACGGGACCTCGGAAAGACTGTTAGTGGTGGAGTGGGGGATCGAATCTGTGATCCTGGATTACTAGTCCAGCGCGTTACCACTGGACCACAGATCTGCTATACTGTCTTTGACGCAGTTCATGTTATTATAAATATTTGAGCAGAAGCAAACAGGATACGATTATAAAAATTTCGCACGTACTTCCAATGTTTACGTTTAACTGAGGGAGTTGATAAATTATGCCTTTAATATTAGTGAACGTAAATATTACATCATTGGCTATCAGGTGACGTCGGGTTCTTTTTGACGCAAGTCTTGCACGTAGGTATAGATAAGCTATCGTATCTAAATGCTTTCAGAACACATCGGCAATTTCCGACATGTATGGACATTGTCCAGGTTGACCAAATCTGAAATTGGACAACTCCCTCCAAAGAGATTTTCTTCATATAAATAAACGATTTATTTAATTCATTTTCACAAAAGCAAGCGGACTATTTTGTTACTCACGTCGGTGTTAATCCGCGGACAAACAAATATACTGTACATTGATTTCATAATTAAACGGATCGAGGTAGTGGTATAGTATGTGACATAATCTCGTAATCCACTTCCCAGAGATAATATGATAAATGCGATCGAAATTATTATTTCAGTTTACGCTGACCCTGGGTCGCCTACGTTTATAAATGATAGGATTGGTATTCTGATAAATGCCCTCAATGTCCGCGTATTTCATTTCATTTTGACAGTAATTGGAGAAAGGAAAACATTTCGAAATCGTGTTAACTTGAAAAGAGCTTTGTAAATAGATTTGGAGTCCGTTGTAAACATATTATCAACGAGTCTGATATGTTTATAGTCCGGGTATAACCACATTATGAAATCGGTATAAGATATGGAATTGGACGTTTACTGAGATGAAACATCGAAATGGGTTAGATTGTTTAAATGACTGTTAATATTATAAAGGTTCGCCATTTCTTTCATTTCGCTTTATTGCAAGCATTAGACGAAAATAAATAATACATTACTTGCTCAACTGATAGCAGTTGACATGATTTTTTTTATTTCTTTAAAATTGTATATTAAAGCAGGTTTAAAATTGATATATTTGCAAATACGGGAAAAAGATGCATTTGTGTCAAGTGTATGTGAACAAGTTTGACAAGTTTTGTCAAGTTTATCAATACACACATTTATGGATTATATAGTAAATTTGTACGTGTAGAATGAATTTTGATGATATTTTACATTTCGGTAAATGCACTCAAATTCTGTTAAGTATTTTTCAATATCAAACGTATTTATAATCTCTCTTTTTTGTAATTTAATATACATTGCAATCTTTTCAATACACCACCTTCAGGAGACGAAAATGTCGGCAGTTGTTGAGATGTTGTTACTTTAGAGAGGCGACATTGGTAACCAGTATTTACTGCGGGAAAATAGGTGAGATTGGTGCTCAACAGGAAGGGCGACACTGTACATGTGATTTAAAATGTACAGTCGGACCTCGTTCATTCGAACTAATCGGGTCCGAAATTTTATTTCGAATAATGCATGGTTTCGAATAGCCCATTTCAATATGACGTGCCCAAGAAGATACATCGGGATTTTATATTTATTTCGGATCATACCAAGTATTCGTATAGAAGGTTTCGAATAACCGAGGTCCGACTGTAGTTGTAAGAGATAGCGCTAGGTTCCCCTATTTACATAACTTCACGATATCGTGACTTGGTTAGGTAAATGTTGTTCCTAACTAAAAAACAATCCTAACATGACCGTTTGTTAACATGGTCTACGCTGTCGTCTGATGAAATCGTAGAAGAAGCAGACGATTCCGGGTAATAACATTAATGCCATCTTTCCCCCAATATTGCAGGCACATTTCTGATAGAACGGATGTTCCACAGTCAAATCAATTATCGTCGTGAAATTACGACAATAAATTGATCAACTAGATACGGTTTCATTTAAAGAAAATAATGTATTGACTACAAAAATGAAGGACTTGTTGACAGAACTTTTAATCTGAGAAGTTACTGTGTATGCTGTCGACGTGATTAGCACCATTGCGCTAAAACTGGACAGTCCAGCAAGAGGTCAAAGTAAGACGTTCGTGTCCTCTGCGTTGTCTGTCGAAAAGGAAAAATAAATTAATATAAGAGCGCTACCATCTGTATATGTGACGTTGGTTATGACGTCATGTATTTCCCAATCAAAGTTTTGACGTCACAAACTAAGCATTTTGAAAGATTTGACTAAGATATTTTGGAGGCTGCACTTGTGATTCATAGAATTAAACGAATGTGGACCTATTGAAACGTTTTGCTTATTTTTCCATTTGAAGAGAATAATATCTTTTTTATGAATCATGTACATTCTGACGATACGTCTCCCATTTTAGGTTACTTGTTCTTCATATTGGAAATGCTATAAAAATAGACGTCCGATTCAATAAGTTGATATTAAATCAAATTTGAAAAAATATATCTGTAAGTGAATGCAAAAACCTGGAAATGGAATCTTTGGTCACTAATACAAGTTTTGTCGAGGCACAAACTCCTATGGTTTATATTGATACATTGACCTACGTCAGTTGGTATTGACTCACCAATACCCGATTTATAAACATATTTTTAAATAACCCGTTATCATCGGGGTACTATAATAAGAAACAATTATTGTATTTTTGGCTGTTTAAAACGTCGAGCTTAATGGCACTTTTGAGACGAAAATAACTCACTTAATGAATGACTACAGGGAACATTAATCATTCCAGTAGAATACGTCTTGATGGGTCTTGGATTCGTCAGACAACTTGAGAATGTCTATTTAGAAATTTAGTATTTCAAACTGCGTAACTACGTGCCTATGTTTTATCACAAATAACTCCTCTGTCTGTAGAACAGAATAATTGCTAATTGACAAGTTTCAAAACATCAGTTTGCTTCAAATCAATATGTTCTCCAACATACCGGCACTAAACATCCGTACAAAGGTATTCCGATTGACCGTGCATATAGTATCTTTCATCATGCAATAACGAGATTTATACACCGTCGGGTGGTTACATAAATAGTTACTCAAAGCAGAGGCATGAATATTGTATTGTTACGGTGATTTGTATCACAGAGACAATTTAACAATTTAGAATTACACATTATTAGTTCTAGTGAGTGCGAAACTTCTTGTTTTGAAACAGCAGTAGGTCTTAGTTATGAATATTTAATAGCGAATTTCACTATTATTTTCGTTTCTGGTTATTATTTCTATTTGTGTTTTAGATGTATTTTTAATTTCCCTTTCCCCATGTGCAATTCTTTCACTTGATATAGTGTTCATGTTATTTTCTCCCTCAGCTGTCCTGTGATGTATTCCATTCATTTAATCCTTTCCTGTTTGTCCTCATTAATTCTCCTTATTTGTCCTTTACGGTCGACCAGGCCATTTCCTTGCGCCCCCTGTTCGCTTGGGTATTTACCCTTGCATCTCCTCAAATGACTGATGTTTTATGGACTGTTGTTTTCACGGAGGTGTGTGTATGGAGGCATTGTCTTATGTATGTGGCGTTGCCTGTAGCAACGTATTCACTCTTTCACTATACAGGGCCTAGAAATATAACTATTACTCAAAACTCAGTACTCATTGCCCAGGACTGGTGTCGAAATACGTTTGGCGATTTGAGTGCTTGGTGTGAATAATAATACTCACTGAGTGTGCTTAGTTCATTTTCTCTCAGATTTTTGTGTAAATATATGAGATTTGGGGATAAGAATTACTAGTTATCGCAAGTACAATTTACTTCCACACAGTCTAAGATTCACACTCAAATCTCAAAGTGAGCGTATCAGAAATAATACTCAGCACTCGGTTTACTATTGCATTCTATTTCACACTCAACTCTACAAAGTCGGACTCAAATGAATATATTGTGTCATTTGAGTGCTGGGTGCAGACTGGTGAGTGTCGGGTATACTTCCGGAACTAACTATTCATATATCGTTCCATAAGTCGGTGTTTTGAGCCAATCACTCGCTACCATTGAGCAGAAATACTGCGATTGTTGATAGGAACATATTTATTTAGCGATAACCGATTATCGCAGAAATGCGATTGTAGATTAATTACCAAAAACACAAAGACGATTTGCACAAAAAATGCTTTGCTCTCAGTAAGAATTATTACATGGAACACTTCAATCTCCAAGCTCAATGCCAGCAGAGTAAACTTTGATATTTGAGTGCTGAGAGAAGAGGCGAGTACTGGTTATAATGTCATTGTGAATAGCATTTGGGGACTGCCTCAAATGATTACAGACACTTTCCAAATTTTCGTGTAAGCATGTATCAGAGAACTTTCGTCCATACTGGATCGGGATACCCCAATACACACAAGGATTTTGCATTCCAGTTAATCGTAGTAGCAAATGTAAACTCCGTTTGTCAATTAAATAAAATCATTAATTTATTAATGACTATAAGATACAAGAACGAGATACCAAGGTGTTAAAACGATCATAGGGATTGTACATTTATTGTTCGTATATGGTTTACCCAAGTCTAGCACGCAAACATAATCTAGAAACAAATCTAATAATAATTAAGTATTAATTAAAACTCTTCAAAGTAGGCGATTCTGCTGTGGTAACTCATACATAAACATTTGCTTTGTACGTATTTCTTTTCAATTTATTGTACATATTTATTTCTGTATTCAGTCTTATAGGATTGTATGTATCGAATACAAATTGCCCGCATCTATAGTTTTATCATAAGCATACTAAGTATATCAGATAGTCATATTTGTAAACAGATTTTAACAAATCAATGTGTAAACAGCTGTTTCTGTACATTCCAGTACTTTGATAACAAAATTTGCCAATTCATGCAATTGGTTGAAAACTATATTTCTAAATTACGCAATCACGGAAAACTTAAATAAACCTTGCTCGTTTTAAATTGTCATCTCACGACCTTGAAATTGACCAAAGTGAAAATTGATTTTGCAAATGTTGTAACTTTGATGTTATTGAGAATGAATACCATTTCCTTATGTGTTCTAATTGTTATAGAAACATACGTACTAAATACTTCTCTTGGCCAGATATGAACACATTCAAATAGCTGTTAAATTCCACACATTTGAAGACAATTTCTAATATATGTAAAATTATCAAAGAAGGTATGTCTATAAGACAAAATACCCTCCAATTAGTGACTGCTTCTTGAGTTCTGATATTTTGAATGCTACATTTGTAAATCGTGTTCATTTATATTCATGTTCTATTATTCTCATATTCATTTGGTTGAACCTTTGGTACTTTCCGTGTATGTTAATTCTTTCCAATGTATTTACGACACTATAAAGGTAAAGAATTCATTTATTTATATGTGGTTTTATGGCGCATCGACAGCTTCGGTCATTTAGCGCGCAAGGAATAAAGATAAAGAAAAAATCACAATTTAATGAAACTTAAAACAATACAATTTTTAGAAACATACATCTACTATACAGTTCATCATTATAATACAATGTACCGTATTCTTATTTATGAGACTCAATTCGCCTACCGATACAGTACGTTATCAAAGTGCCCTTTTTTCATTCAACGAAATCATATCAGCTTCATTGGAATATGTCACTGTTAAATATTGTTGACGTTCAGCCAAGGAAAAGTTTAAATCATGGTGCATTTATGGTGTTGAAATGCAATTATGATATCCAGCAGTAAATATAAAATGGTGTTATAATCTATTTACAACTTCACACATAATTTGCTAATAATTTTGTAATTAAGATGCAAGCTTATTTCTTCCGTATACAAAACCACAACAACAAGAACAACAACTACAGCAACATAAAAGAAGAATTACAACAACAACAATAACTTCTCACGATGCCAGTTCAAGGATAGTAAACATTGTAAATAATGCTAAAACAACATTGAGGTTAGGGAACTCTCCGAGAATAGTCCGACACCTTAAGTTTAAATAATTGAGTTTTGAGATACAATTATGTTCGGTGGGCGCATCATTGATCGGAGGAAACCAGCTTGAACACATTTCATGCACGAAGAAACTTACAGGAAAACAGTTGAGAATTTTAATTTTAAGTTAATTTTCCAAACTGTCTACTTTTATTCTTGAAATAATTCTTTTCGCCATCAATTATTCCACTTAGATCAGAACACGGGAACTATTTATGACTACAAGTCATATTAAAGTCTTCATATTCCACACATTATCGGCTGTAGTAGTATAGATGACAAGACTTTTTTTATTGTGGCTTACTTTAGCTGACAGTATCATATATATTGATTTAGTAATGTTGTTTCACCAACCATAAAGTAACTCAACATCAGAACCAAAATTCACATAGCAGTACTTTGATTCCGTTGTGTTTTTTTCCAACCATACTTTTACAACCACAGAACGACCAGTACTTTGATTCAGTAGAGTTATTTTACGAACCATACTTTTACAACCATAGACAGACCAGTACTTTGATTCAGTAAAGTTATTTTACGAACCATACTTTAACAACCATAGACAGACCAGTACTTTGATTCAGTAAAGTTATTTTACCAACCATACTTTTACAACCACAGAACGACCAGTACTTTGATTCAGTAAAGTTATTTTACGAACCATACTTTTACAACCATAGACAGACCAGTACTTTGATTCAGTAGAGTTATTTTACGAACCATACTTGTACAACCATAGACAGACCAGTACTTTGATTCAGTAGAGTTATTTTACGAACCATACTTTTACAACCATAGACAGACCAGTACTTTGATTCAGTAGAGTTATTTTACGAACCATACTTTTACAACCATAGACAGACCAGTACTTTGATTCAGTAGAGTTATTTTACGAACCATACTTTTACAACCATAGACAGACCAGTACTTTGATTCAGTAGAGTTATTTTACGAACCATAATTTTACAACCATAGACAGACCAGTACTTTGATTCAGTAGAGTAATTTTACGAACCATACTTTTACAACCATAGACAGACCAGTACTTTGATTCAGTAGAGTAATTTTACCAACCATACTTTTACAACCACAGAACGACCAGTACTTTGATTCAGTAGAGTTATTTTACGAACCATACTTTTACAACCATAGACAGACCAGTACTTTGATTCAGTTAGTTATTTTACGATCCATACTTTTACTACCATAGACAGACCAGTACTTTGATTCAGTAGAGTTATTTTACGAACCATACTTTTACAACCATAGACAGACCAGTACTTTGATTCAGTAAAGTTATTTTACCAACCATACTTTTACAACCACAGAACGACCAGTACTTTGATTCAGTAGAGTAATTTTACGAACCATACTTTTACAACCATAGACAGACCAGTACTTTGATTCAGTAGAGTAATTTTACCAACCATACTTTTACAACCATAGACAGACCAGTACTTTGATTCAGTAAAGTTATTTTACCAACCATACTTTTACAACCACAGAACGACCAGTACTTTGATTCAGTAGAGTCATTTTACGAACCATACTTTTACAACCACAGAACGACCAGTACTTTGATCCAGTAAAGTTATTTTACGAACCATACTTTTACAACCATAGACAGACCAGTACTTTGATTCAGTTAGTTATTTTACGATCCATACTTTTACTACCATAGACAGACCAGTACTTTGATTCAGTTAGTTATTTTACGATCCATACTTTTACTTCCATAGACAGACCAGTACTTTGATTCAGTAGAGTTATTTTATCAACCATACTTTTACTACCATAGACAGACCAGTACTTTGATTCAGTAGAGTTATTTTACGAACCATACTTTTACAACCATAGACAGACCAGTACTTTGATTCAGTAAAGTTATTTTACCAACCATACTTTTACAACCACAGAACGACCAGTACTTTGATTCAGTAGAGTAATTTTACGAACCATACTTTTACAACCATAGACAGACCAGTACTTTGATTCAGTAGAGTAATTTTACCAACCATACTTTTACAACCATAGACAGACCAGTACTTTGATTCAGTAAAGTTATTTTACCAACCATACTTTTACAACCACAGAACGACCAGTACTTTGATTCAGTAGAGTCATTTTACGAACCATACTTTTACAACCACAGAACGACCAGTACTTTGATCCAGTAAAGTTATTTTACGAACCATACTTTTACAACCATAGACAGACCAGTACTTTGATTCAGTTAGTTATTTTACGATCCATACTTTTACTACCATAGACAGACCAGTACTTTGATTCAGTTAGTTATTTTACGATCCATACTTTTACTTCCATAGACAGACCAGTACTTTGATTCAGTAGAGTTATTTTATCAACCATACTTTTACGTATGATAAACGTACATTGTTAACTTGTTAGCAATATCACTAATTAAAAATTGGCATATTTCTATGAATAATAGGTTAGAGTTATGGAACCTGGTTTTGTAAACCTATGACAGAGTCGAAGACATGTGTGGAAATCATTCGAACCGGAAGTGGTTTAGAAACCTGCTCCTCTGTAAAAAGAAACTGCCTGAGTTCAAAAGGGAGATAATTTCATCAAAATGCTCATTGCTCAAATGTTATGTAATCTCGTATGTAAGGTCATTTCAGGAAGCCGACGATTTTTGGTGGATATTAGAAATATTATGTCAAGAAGGTATTGAAGTACGTGCATCAATTGTGAGACGCTGTTGGGCAATATCGCACCGACGAAATGATAACAACAATAGCGCATCTATTTGAACATGTTACGGTAGTGGATAAAAAATACTGACTGCAATAACTATTCAATCCCATACCGTTACCATTACTCAGAAATATTTGATGAATATGTAATCAATATTCTTCAGCTAGATAGAAAATATATTCTTAATACAAACAACATGTGTTACGTGAAAACACATATTGCCCGAAAGGTATACAATATGCATGATTATAACATAGAGAATCAAATAATCAACCAACGTAAATCAAGAATTGCGGTCAAGTAACATTGCAATTGCTTACTTATTAAACCAAACGTTTAAACGTAATAATATTAATCAACCTTATTCTGAATATCATAAAACTAACATTCACTGTAAGAGAAATTAATTACAAGACTAAGTTACGAAATTTAATTCATTGTAAAATGTAAAACTGAAAATCAGTACTATACTTTTGTATATTGTTTTTTGTAGGATAAATTTCTGTATTCTCATAATTAAATGTTTTTGAGACACATACGCTCATTTTAACTAAACAATCGCTCATGAAATATACGATAGGTTAGAGTATAAGTACAGTCGGACCTCGGTTATTCGACAACCTTCTATCCGAATACATGGTATCATCCGAAATAAATATCAGGTCCCGATGTATCATCTTAAAAACGTCGAATTGAAATGAGCTATTCGAAACCATGTATTTTTCGAAGTAAGATTTCGGACCCGATTATTTCGAATGACCGAGTGTATTACATAAAAATGAATACAGGAATCAAGCAGGAAATGCAACACACATAGTAAATAGCCCCCCTTGAGAAAAGAAGGTCGGCGCAATTTGAAGGCTTAGATTTGTTGTGCAACATAAAATGGATTTCGGTCAATTCACCGAAATTCAGTGGATTTCGGTATGGTAACGTACCCTTTACGGAAAAGTTAACCAATCCGCGTCAATGTTACAAACGTTGTTCCATTGTAGAGAAATTGCCATGGTGGTTAACGTAAGATTTGATTGGTTTACACAACACTGATATGCAAATATCAAAGCCAAAAAATAGACCTACATTTAACCATTACAAAGGCAAAATAGACTCGACACACGCAACTGAAGGTCATTAAACGTTTATTTAGTATTAAAACATATTCAAATACCAAGAAACGTTAAAAGTACACTTGTAAGAGGAAATAATGTTGAATTACTTACCGGCACAGCGTAGTTTAATCCAAAACACGAGTCCAGTTTAAAATACCATAATCTTAATCATCATAATTGACTTAATTTAGTGTAAACACTCAATGTGGCTGCATGTTTGTAAGACAGATATATTGTATGGGTATTTATAACATGATCGCTTAGATCAATACAAGGAGTTATTTTATCAGTATATACGAACAATTTTGTGACATTTGATATTACAGTCAATCCTAACCAACTATTGTTTCCTGTCCGATGACGTAAGTATTAAGAATGGGAGCGTTGTATACACGGATAAAATTGATAAATAAATGTTCTTATTTCATACGTAATTTAATTATCATGCTTGCGAGAAGTACTTGTAAACATTTATTTACAGTAGAACCTCAATAATAAGACCATCTTTGGTACCCTTGGAAGCTGGTCTTCTTATTGAGGTGGTCTTAATATTGAGGTTGAAAGAGCAAAACAGGGAAACTGGACTTGAAAAGTGTGTTCTTGGTACTGAAGTGGTCTTATTATTTATTATTAAGGTGGTCTTAATATTGAGATAGTCTTATTATTGAGGTGGTCTTTAAGTGAGGTTTTACTGTATATATTTCATTAGCCCCGCATACGTGTCTCTGTACTCCGACTTTTACACGCGTCGTTCGTAACAGAGCCACGCACAAGCCTATAGTAAAAACCTGGGATTATGCCGCATGATTTTAACGGCACTATTATGGCGTCTTTATTATCGACCGAACATACTTTTGAGAGTGCGGAAAAACTGTAGCAATCTTTCACGAGTAGAAGCACACAAAAATCGAATTTCTAGCGCATCTGAGTGCCTCACAATCACTTCGACAAGAAGACAGGGGTCAAATGTTTATGACTGCAAACATTGTCGCTAAAATATCTGTCAATCAAACGTAACTCCGCCCACGGTGCGCAAGTAAACTATTCATCTTACAAACTGTATGTTGACATTCGCGCTCTCGCCAATTTCGCCCGTCAAAGTAGCAATACAAGATGGATTTTAACGTTGAAACAACTTTTGATCGAATTCGTGATATATATCACTTTTACTATTGGCTCAAGAAGGAGCAAATAATAGCAATATCGACAATGATCTTAGTAGGGTAATAACTATGTGCGCACCGCCTCCATAGCAACTCTCCCATCTTCTTATTTAACAGGTGGTTGATTCACAATTTTTTTTACTAAACAAGTCGTATCCATGAAAATATTGTGTCGAAAAGACAAATAAATCAACGAAAAGCTACAATTTTATGTCGTACAGTTTTTTATTGCACGCAAAGCATATATCTGTTCACGAAAATAAGAGTAAATACAGTGGAAAGACCGACGGTGTCCAACTTCTATTTACTTTTGTGAATGGTTTAGCAGGACGTTGTACAGCGACAGTAAAGAGATGTGACGTCCGTGGCTGGACTAATATTTCATGTACTAATGTGTTAGCAGTGCACCTTGTATGTGACATTTCATGCACAACTTCTTCATTCATGTGGTCGACAGATCGAGCGTCTGCCTCATGATCTAACTGTTCAGCTGTTGAACCCCAAACTTCAAAGTCCCCGACTTTAGTCGTAAGTTATGAACAGCAACACACGAATCAGCCATAGAGAGGAGAGATTAATATACAGTCGTACCTCCTTCATTCGAATTCATCGGGTCCGAAAGTATAATTCGAGTAATACGTGGTTTCGAATAACCCATTTCATTTCGACATGCCTAAGGCGATACATCGGGACCTGCTATTGATTTCGAATGATGTCAAGTTTTCGGATAGAAGGTTGTCGAATGATGTCAAGTATTCGGATAGAAGGTTGTCGAATATACGTGTTCCGACTGTAAATGCAATGCAAATAAATCATAAATATCTTACTTTTTAATTGAGTACTAGAGTAAATAATAAAACATCCGTATTCACCTATGTTAAGAACCTAATCTCACCCCACCCCCTACGGGATAAGTTTATCTGAAAAATGATAACGTAGTTAGAGACTAGTCTGTTATCTGAACTACCGAAAACTTTCCGCTTAAGATACCTACTTGTATTCGGTTCTGTAAAAAAAGTGAAGAAGATCTATTTTTCACGTAGACAAGTTTAAAGGGTATATCATTATTTGATACTGCTTCACACATTTCGTATACATGCAACTAAATTTGGTTTATATTTAAAAAAAATCATAATATTGTCAAGTTAATGTCTCATCACCTAGTTTCGGGCTTTACGTTGTTATAGTTATAAGACGGTCAGTTCACCAAACCAGTGCTCCTGTGTTACAAATCAGTACTAATCTGCCCCTCTGCGAGTGACTTGAAACTTCTCCACGTAAATAAGTGTTCAGAGGTGGAGGACACATGACCTTTGCTGCATTATCTTCAGTCAGATTGTCACGGAAGAACATACTCGACTCACCGGGGTTTTGAACCCACGACCTCTAGATTGGCAGTGAGCTACCTAGGCGGAATGCTCAGGTGGAGGACATGACATTGGCTGCATTATCTGCAGTCAGATTGTTTCGGAAGAACATACGACTCACCGGGGTTTTGAACCCACGACCTCTAGATAAGCAGTGAGCTACCTAGGCAGAATGATCATCACATTGACTGGAATTGAGTGTAAATTACTTCAAATTTCTCGATGAATGCTTTATAATAAGACAGACTCCGTCCGTTAAGAATATAAACTCCGAAAAACTAGCGAAAATAGCTTCACGCTAGTTGGACACGCACTGTATATAATTATACAGACGCAACAATTTAATGATCGATATATCTCACAGCAGGAAACGTCAGAAATTAAGTCTGTCGCTGAGAAAACATAGAGTTTCTAAAGAATATTACATCAAAATTGCGTTCAGCGAAACCTAATCAAATATAATTGGGTAGCTAGTTGAATGTTTAACTGAGTACAAGTCTCAGCAAGATATTATTACCCAGCTGGAGTTCACTCACTTTCAGCGGGCAAGAATAGAGCAATGTGACACGGAAATGCAATTATTGCAATGGTAAAATGTTCGATGATATTGATTTCGGAAATAAGCTGAGATGCTAACAAGGAATATTGATAAGTATTGATTATGTTCATGTCCGGTGACACGTGCTCAAGCAGACGACGAACACGAAGCTTGTGAGGTGTGTATTAAGACACTAGATATAGGACACGAATGCCCCTTGCTATGGACTTTGAAACTGAAAAGGGGCCTTAACTCCTCCAAAACTTGATGAATTGTAATCGAGTTTGGCCTGTATTTGATTATCCTACGCTTAGGTGTCCAATATGAATTGAATCCGTCCATCCTTTCAAGAGTTATTGATCGGAAACATTTGTTCACATGGACGGACATGCGGACGGACGCACGGACAGGCGAGTAAAATCTTATATCCCTTCGCCATTCTTCGAAAGGTGGGGACATAAAACGTTACAGTTGCGAATCTACAAATAAGCTGCTTTTATGTAAAGCAAAGAGCATGAGAAACATTGCTATAAGTGAAATGTATAATCTTATACCCATAAAATAAGATAAATGTAGACGTTTAAAGATGAATTCGTCAAGCGTTTGAAGTAGTCAAAATTATCCGACTATTAAATTTTTAAAACATATTATCTTGAAGTAAAAGCGTTTAGTTCTTTGAAATTTGTCAAAAGTGATACCTTATCTGGAAATTAATGCAAATATCGAGTCTTCTAGCAGTGATTAGAACGCTCAAAAACTGGTAGGCATTATAAATGCCACTTATACAAACAAGCGACTTTGGACACAAATTCATGAGGCATCTTACACTATTTACAGTACAAACCGAGAACAAGATGACAAGAATTGCGACGATACAATAGGGAGAAGCCATTCCTAAAATAGCTCATGTTTTTCTTCCTTTTGTTCTCGTTATTATGTGTACACTGAGATAGTATAGTCAAGTATTTTGTTAGAAATCTAACATCTCATCTCTGTCATCTGCTCTGTAGTTTTCTTGTAAGGTATATTTCCTTTAGTCTTTATCCTCCAAGAGATTCAAATCCGGTCTTGTCCACACCCGGTTGCTCCGTATGATTGTGAAAAAAAATCTTAAAACTTATATTAATGACACTTTCGATAACTGAGTCTTGGGTGTCTAACACTCATTCCTGCCTAGTGTAAGTAATGTGAAGACCTGAAAGGATTTCCGCATATGCCGCGACTGGATCCCATGACCTTCTGATCAGTTGTCCAGCGCCAAACATAGACAGTCATACCTTCCGAAAAACGGCGGGACGCTTAGAGTGTGTTACAACCAGCAGAATGTACCACAACCAGCAGAATGTACCACAACCAGCAGAATGTACCACAACCAGCAGAATGTACCACAACCAGCAGCATGTACCACAACCAGCAGAATGTACAACAACCAGCAGAATGTACCACAACCAGCAGCATGTACCACAACCAGCAGAATGTACCACAACCAGCAGAATGTACCACAACCAGCAGAATGTACCACAACCAGCAGAATGTACCACAACCAGCAGCATGTACCACAACCAGCAGAATGTACCACAACCAGCAGAATGTACCACAACCAGCATGATGTACCACAACCAGCAGAATGTACCACACAACCAGCAGAATGTACCACAACCAGCAGAATGTACCACACAACCAGCAGAATGTACCACACAACCAGCAGAATGTACCACACAACCAGCAGAATGTACCACACAACCAGCAGAATGTACCACAACCAGCAGAATGTACCACAACCAGCAGAATGTACCACAACCAGCAGAATGTACCACAACCAGCAGAATGTACCACAACCAGCAGAATGTACCACAACCAGCAGAATGTACCACAACCAGCAGAATGTACCACAACCAGCAGAATGTACCACAACCAGCAGAATGTACCACAACCAGCAGAATGTACCACAACCAGCAGAATGTACCACACAACCAGCAGAATGTACCACAACCAGCAGAATGTACCACACAACCAGCAGAATGTACCACACAACCAGCAGAATGTACCAAACAACCAGCAGAATGTACCACAACCAGCAGAATGTACCACACAACCAGCAGAATGTACCACAACCAGCAGAATGTACCAAAACCAGCAGAATGTACCAAAACCAGCAGAATGTACCACAACCAGCAGCATGTACCACAACCAGCAGAATGTACCACACAACCAGCAGCATGTACCACAACCAGCAGAATGTACCACAACCAGCAGAATGTACCACAACCAGCAGCATGTACCACAACCAGCAGAATGTACAACAACCAGCAGAATGTACCACACAACCAGCAGAATGTACCACACAACCAGCAGAATGTACCACACAACCAGCAGAATGTACCACACAACCAGCAGAATGTACCACAACCAGCAGAATGTACCACACAACCAGCAGAATGTACCACACAACCAGCAGAATGTACCACACAACCAGCAGAATGTACCACACAACCAGCAGAATGTACCGCAACCAGCATGATGTACCACAACCAGCAGAATGTACCACAACCAGCAGAATGTACCACAACCAGCAGCATGTACCACAACCAGCAGAATGTACAACAACCAGCAGAATGTACCACAACCAGCAGCATGTACCACAACCAGCAGAATGTACCACAACCAGCAGAATGTACCACAACCAGCAGAATGTACCACAACCAGCAGAATGTACCACAGCCAGCAGAATGTACCACAACCAGCAGAATGTACCACAACCAGCAGAATGTACCACAACCAGCAGAATGTACCACAACCAGCAGAATGTACCACAACCAGCAGAATGAACCACAACCAGCAGAATGTACCACAACCAGCAGAATGTACCACAACCAGCAGAATGTACCACACAAACAGCAGAATGTACCACAACCAGCAGAATGTACCACAACCAGAAGAATGTACCACAAACAGCAGAATGTACCACAACCAGCAGAATGTACCACAACCAGCAGAATGTACCACAACCAGCAGAATGTACCAAAACATATACGTCAGGAGTAAAAGGAAACAACTCAGACATAACAAATCAAAGAAGTACAACCATGTTTGAAATGTATTACATAAGTCTCCATAACACTCTGTCTGCAACGGTTAATGTGGGCTTTAGTTATATGGATAATGAGGAATTATCTAAATATTCAATCCATTCTGCACTTAAAACGCATTGTACGGACCGCACAATGTTTGATATGCATAAATGAAGTGTTTCCGTATTTGGCGTGGATAGAATGAACGAACACATCCAAAAATAAATATAAATCTTATATACAGACGTAAAGACGACAATCCTTCTCCAAAGCAGATGGAATCAATATTGTTGACAAAATGGAAAACTCACTAACTGCATGACGTGGTCTTGTAGTGAATAATTTGGTTAAGAGCAATCTCATATCTTCATCGAGACGAATTTCAATTTTTAACAATTTGTTTTCCTTAAATCACACTTATGCACAAAACTATGATGCAGAATTTTCTCTCAAATTGTATTACAACCATCGGCTATTGCTTACATCGAATTGATTGTCAATTATTTCTGAATATTTTGCAATACATTCAGAAATACAAATGTAATTTGAATAATTTTAAACATTCCCTATGACATCACCGTCTGTTAAAACAAATACGTATATTTATTCGGTTTTATACCATTTCAACAATCTTCAGTTATACATGGAGGTCGGTCGGTTGAACTAACTAGTTTTCCTGGATTTAATGATCAGCCAGTACTAACTTACCCTTCCGCAAACTTACAAAGTTCTACCCCACATGAAGCAGATGTCGAGGACAAAAAACCATAACCAAACTGTCTAAGAACATGACCTGACCTGCTCTGCCAACAGGGGCCTTATTCACAAACATTTCAAGACTGCAACGCAGACTTAGACTTCAAAACTGCATTTTTTATATTTACCAGCCTTTCGTTTTCATAAAATCAAATCGAACGAAATTTTACCAGAATAATTGTAATAACCCAATTTACAAATAAGCCAAATTTTATTAAAATCTATACTGTAATAACAACGTAGGAGAAAAAAGAACATTTGGTATTTTAAAGTCTGAGTTTCAGTCTGATACAGTTAGGGAATACGGGCCCTAAGCTAACCGTGCGGGCTATGAAACGAATAACATACCCTTGCGTGTATCTAATAAAGCCCATAATCACGAAGGACGATGCAAGTATCATTGAAAACATGCCACAAAACGCCGTAACTCATAATTTTGTAGAAATTTTAAACGTCCACTTGTTGCGCTATCCCCTATTATTGTTTGCGTGTTACCGTGATATAATTTGATTTATGTGACGGAGTGGTGCCCAATTGTCCAGGGTAAGATTGCATACAACGTCTGACTCGAACAACAATTGAATTTAGTTCACAGGATGGCACTAATTTGTGCATGTTCATTTGATATATAACATAATCATCTCGAACCCGGACAGAAAAAAGACAAAGAGAATGTTGATGATATTATTATTTCGATACAAGTATTCAAATGTTACAGTCTGCCACAGACAGTAGATTTAAGCACTGGGTCCACTCTTACAAAACATCTTAGACTGAGATTTATCGCAAGTCAGATATTTACGAAGAGAAATGTACCAAACAGTATTGCCATGGACTAGAATGTAAGTATGTCTAAATCTCTCTACCTATCAGATAGTTTGATGTACAACATGACTTATAACTAAATTGTAAGTTATTGAAGTGAATATACTACAGAGAAGGGAATAACACATTTATAAATCAGAACTTCCCTCCATAGATTTATACTAACAGAAAACGAAAGACACACACTAAGACGGGACACAAATCAAATCCAAACGAGCCAAGTTGCACACATAAGATTAAGTCATTCTTACAAGAACGAACTGGTACGGATAATGATAAGACATTCTTACAAGAACGAACTGGCACGGATAATGATAAGCTATTCTTACAAGAACGAACTGGTACGGATAATGATAAGCCATTCTTACAAGAACGAACTGGTACGGATAATGATAAGCCATTCTTACAAGAACGAACTGGTACGGATAATGATAAGACATTCTTACAAGAACGAACTGGTACGGATAATGATAAGACATTATTACAAGAACGAACTGGTACGGATAATGATAAGACATTATTACAAGAACGAACTGGTACGGATAATGATAAGACATTCTTACAAGAACGAACTGGTACGGATAATGAAACTAAACCATAATATATCGTCAACGAAAGCAAAACCATCCATATGGATCGACACAGACTTTCACGACATTACAAAAAGATGATTAATGTAACACAATGGTATGCAGTATAGGAATGTCTGTGGAAATATTGTGGGTGAACTTTAAAATTTGAGACAGATCTCAATTGAAACATTTCGTAAAAACATGGCCTGTCCGGATTCCATTATTGTGTTATATTTATCTATTTAGTTTAGTTCATAATGTTTAGATATTGTTAAATTCATCACTCGAACTTAATTCGACGTTAATATGGTATCAATCATCCTCGGTACCCAAGCTAACATACATTATGATATACATAATGTTATGAATAGCCTTCATAATGTTATGAATAGCCTGGGTACCGAGGATGGGTATCAATAAACTTCATTAAATGATAACCTACGTACCTAAGTCAACCTCTGCAAGACCAAGATCACGTGGCTAAAAGCAGATTATTTCGTCACACGTTTGACCTGAAAAAATAAAAAAACGATATCGATAGAAAAAATGAAACAAATAAACAGTCACGTGTTTGTGACATGGTGTCTACCAATACATAAATGTTGACGTAGAGTGCGAATATAAAACAACAAATTGTAACATAAATGTTCATTTTACGGCCGCACAAATCCAGTATTCCATGTGTTACTTATACTATAGTCGCACATCTATAAATTTCACGCTCACAACTATAAATTCCACCCGCACAGCCGTACATCTATAAATTCCACGCTCACAACTATAAATTCCACCCTCACAGTCGCACAGCTATAAATTCCACCCTCACAGTCGTACATCTATAAATTCCACCCTCACAGTCGCACAGCTATAAATTCCACCCTCACAGTCGAACAGCTATAAATTCCAGCCTCACAGTCGCACAGCTATAAATTCCAACCTCTCATTCGCACAGCTATAAATTCCACCCTCACAGTCGCACAGCTATAAATTCCAACCTCACAGTCGCACTGCTATAAATTCCAACCTCACAGTCGCAAAGCTATAAATTCCACCCTCACAGTCGCACAGCTATAAATTCCAACCTCACAGTCGCACTGCTATAAATTCCACCCTCACAGTCGCACAACTATAAATTCCACCCTCACAGTCGCACAGCTATTAATTCCACCCTAGAGTCGTTTCGCTAGATTAACCTTGAAATTGTATTGAACCGCGAACTGCAATTAGTCACAATACGCTGTTTTGTGTAGATTCTATACAATTTTAATCTATCAGTTGATTTACAAAATACATTTAAACCCGAACAGAAACGCAGTGATATATATCCTTCTTGACAACAATGAATCCTACAAATTGGCAGATAATGAAATCATCATTTTATATTGATCAGGGTATCAGAGAATGTTGTCCTTGAATTGTAGATTGCTGGTAGCCGAACTATTGGACTACAACTTGTATTCGCAGTACCGTATTCATGAATATCTTAGCTACAAATAAACAAACGTGTTTGTAGATAACGTGATAAGATCCAGATTTATATCTGTCAGATCTAGTACGATATTGGACATAAATAATAGTGTAAGAACAATAAAAAACAACATAAACAAAAAATATCTTGAAAAAAGATGGTCGGTGCAATTTGAAGGTTAAGATTTGTTGTGCAACATACAATGGATTTCGGTAAATTCACCGAAATTCAGTGGATTTCGGTATGGTAACGTACTCTTTACGGATAGGTTAACCAATCCGCGTCAAGGTTACAAACGTTGTTCCGTTGAAGAGAAATTGCCTTGGTGGTTAACGTGAGATTCGATTGGTTTACACAACACTGATATGCAAAAAGCAAAAAAATATACCTTCATGTAAACCAGATCCGAAATGGACTTCGGTAAATTCACCGAAATTCAGTGGAGTTCGGTACAGTAACGTACCCTTTATCGAAATTGCCATGGTGTTAAACGTTAGATTTGATTGGTTTACACAAAACTGATATGCAAATAGCAAAACCATGTTAGTACGGCTGCGCCGAAAAAAACATAAAAACTTCTAATTCTGAACAAATCAAGGATTCTGAGAAATGTTTCGTTTCTCGTTATCAACATAATTAGTACGGAAGACTGGTGGTAATTTCTTAACTCATCCCTTCAAGTCATATCCTAAAATGTAAAATTACTTATCTGAATTTTACCTTTTTGGATAAATTTTTGAAATTGTTAAGTTCATGATTTTACAGATCACTATGCCACGATTTGATCTGAAGTCGTTAAAAGTGTTGATTTCACAATTCTTGATTAAACGTTTTAGAATATAAAATGATAATTAAAGAAGTCGCTATCAGTCCTTCGTAATATAAATGTGATTGAAACCTTCTCAGTTATTTTATTGCCGATATAATGAAACTTGCTTGTCTTCTAAGGAGTCTGAGATATTCTTTTTTTAGAAACATCTGCACATTACAGTTTTCCGGTGCGATGACAAATATACTCAAGCACGTCATATTACGTCAAGCAATTCCACAAAGGTTTGTCTAGCATAAGTGCATTTATCAAAATATCATATATCATTTTATAATCCACGTTTTTTAAAAGAGAGAGAATACGTAACTACAGGGAAAGCCCACGCAGATCTCCGGAAAAACAACAATCCACAAAACATTAGGTACTAAAGGAGGTCAAAATGAAAAAGTGAAAAGTGAAAAGACACAGGGGCATGGAATGCAACATATGCATTTCAGAACTTCCGTAGTCATATTCAAACAAAAGAAAAGGAAAAGAGGTACACAAAACGAGATGACACTTAAACAAAACTAAACGGACCAGATTGCGTAACATCGACACGATACGTTACGCGAAACAAATGTGACTGTTTAATTACTTTTGAAAAGTGGGGAAAAGACCTAAAGTGCATAAAACCATATGATGACCTATTTGGTTTCATTCAAAACATATTATTGTAGAAGTACTTTTCAAGATTTTAAGACTGCTGTCATGTATTGCGTTTGAACATTTTGTTAATTTGTATATGGCCAAGTTGACAATATCAGCGGTACATATATCAGCAAATAAAAGAATGTTGTTGCAAGTAACTAATGACTTTCTCCAAGTTATTGATATTTTGCAATGTTGAATAAATATCAGACTGAGAATGTAATAGGAAATACGAGACATATTTGATGCTAAAGTATCAATTTTGTCAGCACATACATAAAGCATTCGATTAATGATGTTGATAACTTATTACCAGTTCGAATTAAAAAAACATTTAAATAGTGTATAACTCGCATACACTCAAGTTTGTACACATCAATTGATTTTCTATAAGCAAGCTCTGTCGAGGAAAGTGTTTTTTGTACCAATTTCGTTGAATCGACAACAACACGTACATTAATCATTACGGTGTCTGTGCCTTTTGCCGTGTGTCGTACTTCTCAAAAACCGCCCGAAATATTCACATAAAGTATCAACATACGATGCAAGCATTGTATGACACGCACGATCTAGCAACTATTAAAAGTAATAAAGAGGAGTATATAATTCCTCTTTCTTCTTGTCAATGTACATAAGTCTTTAATTTCGTCTTTGTGTCTACCAGTCTTTCATAATGGACTCAAAACATGGTGATTTTTTCAGTATTGTTCAACAAAAGCCACCAATAACGTTATGTACATGAATGTTGCAACATCTAACAGATGCACTCTTAAACATGATTACAGAGGGACTGGTTAACGATAACGCAAATTGTGAGTACCTTATGAGGCTAAATTACAGCGAGTAAAAGGTTTAATACAGATTTTCCTGAAGAAGTTGACGAGATCGAAGATGACGCAAATGAGACAGAACATGTCTATAGTAAGGGCGAGAATGTTTTATAATGCCATATCAAAGATGAGAAAAATAAAAGTAACATTTAGTGCTGAAATGTTGCTTCTGTTGATGTGATACCGATACAAAGCATAGTGAATTTCCAGTTCAGATGTTGTTGATGAATGCGATTTAGAAAATAAAGATAGAATGTATTTGTCGACGGTTTTAATAAATTGTGTGTTAAGCAGAATTAAGAAAAAAACTAGAGGAAAAGAATTAAACAGATGAAGCAATCTGTTCAGATGAGGCGTGGATAATTCTTCCAGAAGAAAAAAATCAATTTCAACAGCTTACAATCTGAAAGAAGTAATTATAGCACAGTATTACATGTCGACTTATCGGCATATCTATGGTACGAAATAAAATCAATCCACCGGCTTTTAAATTGATTTAAAAGAAGCCATTAATCATAGAAGACAGCTTCATCAAATCGTTTATTTGAAACAGCTACATTCAATCCAGCGCCAGCATGTGATAAGCCATTGCTGTCAGGGTAAAATTGAATAAAAAGGTAATAGAGAGATATTTCAATATCAAATTGATACAGATGGAACATAAATAGAATTATTGCTGCATGCTGGAATATTTGTTTTTTTTTGCTCAGCTGATCGGCAAAATATCGCTTGAATATTCATTGTAATACAAAAAGCGAATGTATTTTGTACTTGTTATCTATCTAAATACATTAAACCTTGATCGATGGTCAATAGATTGCATGTTCTTTTCTTGCATTTCATCAGAATTCTTGATCTTACCATTTCGGTTTATATTGGTGCCACGAGTCTATCCAACTCATACTTGGTTAACATGAGCAAATATGAACTGCTATTTATTCAATCCTCGTTGGTCAATGTAAATGGGTCAGTAACGTTTATGTATGCAAATATTATTTCTGTAATTGTTTTTGTTATATTGATATCTTATTAAGAGAACGGCGCGTTGATTAAGAGCTAATCGAATTTCTTCAAAGACTGTTTTCTCTCAGTCGGCTAGACTATGAGATTGTAAACAAACGAACACGCACGTAGTTCAATAGAAATTGTTTCGTAAGAAATCTATCATCGACAGTATGTATTGTAATTCAAACAAATCGTTCAAGTTTAATAATTTGATTATATGAAATGAATATAGAAGTCGACCAGGAATTGTCAAATACAAAAACACTTCAAAATCACCAACACCTATTACTTTTAATACATGACACGTACAAGGGAAACAAGGTACACATTCATATAAAGGGTGCAAATAGGATGACCTCTCTAGAAGGGTTAGATGCAAACTCACCACTGGGTCATTGACCTACTGTATATCTTATTTTTACCGGACAAATCGTAATGTTACTTCCAATACCTCTTCCTATTGACAAATTTTCTCTTATCTGATAATTGGAAAGATTGCATCCGCCATAAATGAAGTAGATGGACAATTATGTAAATATAGCGATGACAAGTCTACCCATCACACTTATGTCTCTTAAACCACACGGTGATAATTGCAAACGAACATACACGAAGACAGCAGATTTTTACATGATATGACAAATGAAAAAATGAAATAGTGGAGGTCTGAGAAGGCCAACTTCGCAATCCAAAACTCCCATAAACAAGTTAAGACAAAAAGGGATGTTGTACATGTATGGAGGGGACATAAGACATTACCAAAACGGACTAGAAAGTACCTCAGGACGGGAGAGGACATAAACAAAATTGACATGAAAGGGACATGGAAACCGCATAAACTCAAACAACAACAAAACCCGGATATAAATCTTTAAAAAAAAACAAATCCAGAACGTGTCCATTATATTTCTGTTTAAATTAGCAAAAACTTTCAAAACATTCCAGAATGAAGCCTCTAGATCTGAAGAGGAGTTTTTTTTATTTCACCGGAGGCATAGACCCTACTATCAATTTAATCACCACAGTAGAAAAATATGCTTAAATAATTGATCACGTTACATGAAGAGAAGGAGTGTAGAATAATGAACCATCATTAAAATGAAACATCTCACTCAAGTAAACAGAGAATTTATCTCAGAAAAAAAATTAATTGACAGAAAGTTTGATGATACCGACTGAACTCGAAGCACTTATCATCGTCAAATCTATTTGATTAAATCCATTCTTTCTACGCGGATATTTGATTCGTTGACATGTCTTGTTTATTTTCCTGATATCTTGGTATAACGGTATGCAAAAATGCTAATTTTATACGAAATTACCAATTACTGTCGTTTATCAATATCATATTAATAGAGCGCTTAAGATATTTCCAAAAATAAAATAAATGAAATATGACTTCACCTATTATGAAAAGCCACTTACATCTTAACAAAATATAGAACGAGTAGTACACATCCAGACACACTTATCTTATCGCTACGTCATGACCAGGGATCACAAACAAGATATTTGGACAAAGTATATATTTTAAGTGTTTTTGACATGTCAGATTATTTAACTGAACCACTTGTTTCGGCTCAAGGCAGTGTCTGTCGTATTTTTAACGTCCGTCAACATACAAGACGCAATTACTGAAATAAGGCCCAGGTTTAATGCGATAACGGTTTGAACACCAATCCATATTGATGCTATTCTTAAACTTTCTTTGATGACGACAATCCAGTTTCTTTCAATTCGTAATTGCCAGTCTATCGATTCTGGCATTGCCGTATTAGGATTTATTATTTCTTTAATATAATCCGCAACTCTCACTCTGGAGAAATAAAAAATCATTGAATAATTGACTTTCTCTATCGATATCAGCTAATGCGCTTTGGCAAATGGCATTTCAATCTAAATAGGTTTTCATACTTATTCGCAAAAGCTCACATATGGGTTTGTGAAAATCATAACAAACGAAATGAGTATATCAAAATACCTCAAGTAGTTGGCAGGGCGTTTTGTTGTTTTCTTCCATCTCTCGAATGTTTATTAGTTTTTCAGTTTGGTTTGTGTCGGATTTTACGCCGTTTCCCAACCGTATTTAAGTTATGGACGGCAGTCAGTTGACCTACCCAATGGTCCTGGGTTACCTACCGGTGCTTACATGCTCCTTCACAAGTAACTGGTAACTTCTAGACATAAATGAGGCTCAGAGGTGGAAGACAAATGACTTATCAGTCAAATTGTCACGGAAGAACATACGCACCGACCGGGTTTCTAACCCACGAGCTCTAGTATAGCAGTGGAGCGCTCGACCGAATAAGCTAACCGGGCGACTTTATGTATCAGAGATGATTGTTTTTTCTATGGTCATATATTTTGTTTAAAACCATAGGTTGGCAATCCTATCTAATCTTATTGCAAAACCCTCCTGTTACCTTTTCACCTTATCCCAGGATAAGTTTACAGCACATACCAACATTAAATTAAATCCCGGTTAACAAACCTGTCTAAAAAGTATCATTTAAAGATGGACAATTAGTCACAGAAACGATATAGATAAAGTAGTCCAGCGGGGAATGACACATACAAAATACACAGCCACTCCCAAGGCAAATAAATACTGAGTGGGAAAAGAAAAACGAGGGGAGTATCCAACCTAAAACGTAACCTACAATCTCTAATATTAAACTAAAAGTGTTCATAAGGAAATCGCGAACACAATATAATGCTTGTAGAACATCAATATAAAAGACAATAGACGCGTGAAGCCAGATAATAAGTAGTTATCAGAAGCCAGGGTAACTGAAGAGAAGCCGTTAACGACAAGACAAGACTCGCAAAATACAAGCATAAGACACATTCTTTCCGTTTTCGGGTATAGAAGGGTTTCCATAACAGATTATCAAACCCGTCGTGTCGTCGCTCAAACAAGAGGAAAGCGTGATGGCCAACTATAAGAGGTCAACCACCGTTGCGTTGTGGTTTAAACAAGATCATAACATCTCTCAACTAAAGACATTGCCTAGAACTGTTGTACCTATGATACAGTATGTCAATGTGTTATAGCATTCTCAAAGCAATTAAGTTGTCTTCATCTCTTTGTTTGAATTCATAAAGAAACAAAGAGTGCATTTGCAACTGTTTCAACGAATACAATTAAAAGCAGCAGACAGTTATGATAAACAGTAAGATTTCTGCAAATATTTTGAAAAGGTTACAAGAAAAGGTAAAGCATACAAATGTAAGTGTACATATGTGTTACAGTGCATGCCTTTGGATGGAAGACCTTGTACAACTTACGGAACAAACCTTCAAACGTACGTAGCATCTTGGAAATTTCCTCTATCTTATATGCAAAATGGCTTATTGATATACAAGTTAAACAAAGGCCAATCTTCAAAATGACATTGGTAATGTTTAGTTTTACTTAATAATAACCTATTTGTCTCATTTTACAAAACCTTTAGTTTAATCGTAATGTAAGTAGCACATGTACAAGAGTTTGGGCTACATGCACGTGTTTCGCTTACAGTTGCATCTAAGAATGAATCTGCATCAGTTTCAAATAAATTATGTTTTCCTATTACAAAGTGATAGTAGAAATATTATGCAGACATTATTCGGGTATTTCAATGCGACGGACTAGCCAGTAATTTTGTTACCATTTTCATATACAGTTTACTAGTAGTAAGTGCGATTTAATTGACTTATACAGGTCGATACTGATACTAGTGTCATGTAATCGGGTGACGTTCCATGTTCATGTTTAGTTGGTTTATGGTGATGTTTGGTCTTTATTGTCCTATTTTGTGTTTGTAGCCTTGTCGGTTTGTTATCGCTTTTGTGTTCCTCCCAGTATGTGTTTCCTCATTTTCGATACCATGGGGCTAAACATGGACATATTGGTACCAACTGAAAGATGATCTTAATTTCTATCAGGTGGTATATTTTGTGTTGTGTGTAGTTCATCTGGATGTGGTATATTTTATGTGTTTACCCCATGTTATCGAAAAATGTCCATATTATCACATGCTTACTTTCTTTCTTGACTCGGCATAGCTAATTAGTATGCTGATCGATATTCCGGCATTATTTGACATACAATGAAATGTCGGTTTATTAACAAAATCGCATTTAGAGATAACACTGAAAAGCTGCGAGTAACGCAAAATAAAATGTTAAAAACTAACAAAATAGCACTATTCATATTTTTGCTTCTCAACAAAATTAGTGCTTTGGTTGCAGTTTATCAACCTAATACATGTATATACATAATATCATTTGTAAGAAGGGCGTCTATAGTTAGTATAGTTATCATCCTTATTTTATATCACCACGGGGTCACAAACACCTGACTGGACCGGAGTTTGGTAAAACTTGAAAAGTAAAAATTAATCATTTTCGTCCTCAAAATGTCAGTGCAAGAAGGTCTTGTACAGTAATGAAATAACCGTCGTCTCTGTTAGGTCTATGTCACGCAATAGAACGATCAGCTGTTGCAATTTTGACTCTCTATATAACAGAGCTCTTGGTACTTACGCAGGAACACTCGTGAAACAGTAAGGTCAATGACCTTACATTCGGAATGCGTACTTATAAATAATTAATCATAACTGCCGTTTGTGTTGTACAGAGACCATTGAGGTCGTTCTATTTAATAACGATAGTTAAAGTTATTGTGCAATCCATAAGCTTTAAAAACATACGATGCCTACGTGGCGGAAAGAAACAATTCAGTAAACATCTTTCTAAAGGAAAAGTAAAAAAGCGGTTTTAATATTAATGTTGTTACTGTTTAACACACCCATGAACTGCTATAATTGTAACGCGGTGTTCGTAAATTCTTCCAAGAATCAGCCAACACATTTACATAATGTAGCTATGTAAATAACCATGAAATTACTTAACTAGAATGTGGAATGTAATAAAAGCAAGGTGAATATCCTCGACCCTATGCACAACAAGAAACACCTCATTAACCAGGGATAGATCACTGTTCAAAGTCATGTGTTTTCCTCTTGCATCTTAAGCCATACTTTGACCTAATACACTACTACGCTGGCATGCTGTGCACATATAGATACATTCTTCTTCCAATGTAACACACATACTATACATTTTTATTGACGCTTTGTGTGGCTTAAAAACATTCTGCGAATTTCAGGATAATTAAAACATTGGCAAAGTATCACGGAAGTTACTTATGATTCTGCACTAGACAAAGCAATAAGATGCACCGATGGGTATAATTAATAAATAATAAACAAGCATACATTGAATACGCATAAATAATCCGGTGAAACGTATGTAGCTGTAGATGAAATTACAATGCCACGGAAGAGAAACACATTCTTTTGACAAACACTTGAGTCGGACAAATTGATTAGCTCCCGATTTATTGATCATACAAAATAAGATCTCAAAGCTTTGACTTGATCGCTATTGTGTTGACACCATAATCAGCATATAACCTTAGACATTCATGGTTAAAGAGATTTCAGTGAGTGGTTTGTTTATAAGCTTTGATAGGATTTTGGATCATGTGACGTCCGTCTTCTGTCTGCATGTCCATCAATGGCCTCAAATGACTTCCTCGAAAGAACTGATTGACGACTTTTAACCAACTGCGGCTTAAAACTATTTATTAACCGTATGGATTCAGGATCATTTGTTGACCCACAGAGGTCAGGTTGCGGAGTCATGGGTATAAAATATCCATTTTTTGTAACCACGTCTTGTCCAAAACAACTTGATGGTATTTAACCAAACATGATTGGAAGCATCATCTTGAAACAAGGATTTAAAAGAAAGTACTATACTTTATTGATTAAACCGACCGCGTTTGGTCAGATAGCGGGCTATATGACGCCTTATATGAATTTTCCATAGGACAAATTCAAATACAGCTAAACACTCTAGAATGTCAACCAATTTTCAAATTTGTATTAAAGTATCATGTCCTTCTCTTTGTCTGACATACCTCTGACCTATTTTAATCTACATCAAATGTTTACTTTACATTTAAGGCACTTTCAAACGAGATTAAAAAAGAAACTGGCGAGAGACAAAGGATCTTGAGGCATTATATCGTATTCGATGCAATGCCCAGACTTTGTGTAAGAGTTCATCGAAAGTGTTTCAATAAATGACAGAAAGTCTGTTCAAATAATTATTGAGAGAAGTTAAACATTTGATTTTTAACATAGACTAAAACATGATGACTGAATCTTAAACAATTTGTTGCAGCGCCAATGTTAGTATCTTGCTACCTAAATATTCTACCAGCAGTGCATGTCTGTAGAATCAGCTGTGAACTTAGAAAACAAATTATTTTGTTCAACCTTAAAGTTTTGTCCGCTCCTTCTACTCTCTTTCAATTGTTTTTGGTAATCCGTCAGACAATTCATTATCGTTCTATCCTCATAGATGTTTGCCCTTACGCTTCTTCTCAACTCCTAAATGTTTTGTGTGTTGATGTTCCCCTGTGCATTTTTCGGCGCAGCCGTACTTACAGGTTTTGCTATTTGCATATCAGTGTTGTGTAAATCAATCAAATCTTACGTTAACCAATAATCCATGAACTTCTCTTCAACCGAACAACGTTTGTAACCTTGATGCGGATTGGTTAATCATAAACATATATTGTAATAATTTTAAATGACGTTTTCATATTGAGATATTCATTTAGACGTGATGTATTCGTGGTAACATGTAATAATTGGTTTGACAGTTATAAATTCCTCACTTTTTAGGAAAAAATGTTCATGAGTGTTGCATAAATATTTTCTTTCTCCGACGTATCGTGATTAGCCTCATTCAAACAATTATACTGTCTACAACAGATGGGACTTATGTATACAATTAAACCTGAAAACAAAGGCTTATAAACATTAATCATTTCGCAACAAACAACAACACAAAGAACGGTGAAAGTGAATTTGAAAAGTGATAGTATAAAATCAATTATATATGACAATAAATTGCAATTACATTGCATAACAGTACTAGTTACCACTTCAGTCTGTTTGTTCATTCTTCAGACATTGTGTACCCCCTCCATGTGCGTATTTCGACAAGAATTTAGGTTCGTGTATCAATTCTATTTTACCTTATTATGTCCATACTAAACAAGACACGGTGACAATCATATTGTGTTCTTCTTTCGTGTATGTCTATTGGAACATGATGATAACGACAGTAAAAAAACAACAACTTGTTATTCAATCATCCGGTTGAGTATTTGTCTAGTAGAAACAATGGTTAGGTTAAATAATATACCAGAACAAATTGTTACACAAATAAGTCTGGTGTTGATGTCAGTGTTCAAGGTTTTCATGTTTTAATGTAGATGCATTTCATCTAGGTACGGTTTGTATAGGGGCAGTAATACCAATGCACCAAGGAATGTGTTGTAGAGTTTAGAATAGACGCTCCTAGTCTAGCTGTAGATAGTTCTAGTGAAAAGGGACTTGTAAATGCCAATCTTATAATGAAACCATTACATATTAATTATTTGAAATGTGACACACATTAAGTACTAATAAGTTAAGTGTCATCAAACCGGCTATATCGTCTCGTAGATGATAGATTAACGAGATTATTAGGGCTTAAGTATGCAATGATTCTATCACTTTCAATTAATGTCAACGGAAATTAATGCTTGGATCTATTTCAATACGTTTGTTAAGTTGTTAATTAGTAGGTTAATTGCATTACTTCATCGAGTATTTTTATGTCCTGCTATTAAACAGTAAAAGTATGACATTTTCTTTATTATGAGATGTCATAAAGCAACTTACATACAAATGTAATGTACGTCATAGTATAAAACAGTGGGATACCGCTTTCGATAATCAAAATAATAAATGAACATTGCTATTATTGCCAAAAACATACTGTAATTCTCGCTCATTTAAAATAAACTATATTACTGTCTAATAATAACATATTAAGCATTCCTTTCATAATTCCATTAGCGTATTTGTTAATATCTTTGTTCTAGGTACAGTTCATTGAGTTTTGTTGAATACCATGCCGATAAGTAACAAAGATATCTTCCACATCACCAGCTATTCCACACTTCCCAACAGAAGCAGACATTGTATCTGAATTGAGATCCACTTTCATATACATTTACTTCGAAGTGCACGCAATAATTTGTTTCTTGAAATGGATGTATATTGATGTTCCATTATTTATCCAATGCCATATTCATGAAGACTTTTAACAACTTAAACAGTGCTTTTGAGCATTAATGTATCTTCAAACTCTGGTGAAATATGCATTGCGATTATGTGGTAATATGACAAAGGCCTGGCAGCTAAAAACTAACTTAGAAATTTAAAACATATAGGGGAAATAATTTAACTGTAAAAAATATTTAGAGCATAGAATGCCGCCGGCTATGCTACGTGGCGTTCCCTGTAGCAACTTAGTTCTATTTGCCTAAAAGTCGCCAGCAGCAGTCAAAACAACGAATTATTGCGAAGAGAACATCATGTGGTGTGTTACTTTCTGCATTAGTAGGTTTATTGCAGTATGTTCTTTTCAAAACATATCGGAATACATGTATTCATAAAGTTCGTGTCTCTTTGTGAGATTTGGGTGGCTGTGAACTTTGTACGTGGCATCTCTCGCTCTGCTTCTTCACTCATTTTTTAAGCATGGTTAACTTGATAGGAATAACTTCTTGGTTATGAACAAATGGATCTTTATCTGTATAATTTTTAGCAAAAAAATGTAACAAATAGCATACGCCTGTCCCCGGTTTGAACCCATGACCTCTATTTTGGTAGTCGATCCCTATATTGACTCAATTATCTAAGTTCAGGATGCGACAATAAGCGATAACCGTACATAAACGTAATATATAAAAGCTTGTTTAGCCTTGTTTTGTCTGTTGTTTCCTTGTTCAAAGTGTGGGCATGTAATCCGTGTCACATGTAAGCATGGAAAGATTCCGCCATATTGGAATTCCCGTCCAAAAATCGTGCCGGCGATCAAAGCGAACCACAATGTATTAGATGTCATTAAACTGATCGTGGATATATATACACGTAATGTAAATATAATTGCCGTTCAATGTCTTAATTATATGACTTTTCGAACCTACTTAAATCCCGGTGATTTTCGTATTTGTTGCGTGTTTGGCAATTTCTACTAATTGATATGCAAAGTGCATTTGAAAACAAGCGTATCATCTATTTTAACTGATACAACCCACAGTGTCTGCGAATCCTCTTTTATGGGAAATGGGCGTAAATTTATCACCAACGAGAATTAGATACAAACAACCAAGAGAAGAATCCTCCTATTGTATGCGCAAAACTGCCAGGAATGTGTACTTATACCAGATCATAGTCTCTAGAAAAACGTAATTACCTTTAACTGAGACATAATTTCATCATAGGCATTTCTATTTGGCTTGTCTTCCAAACTTGCTGTGATCCTATTATACATAGCATTTACAGGCTTATAGTCGCAACAAACAAACCATTGATAACACCTCGTGGTTTTATGCAATTTTATACAAATATCAGAATCTACACAACTTTGGCAAAACACTGAAGGTACATACACAATTTTGTCAATGAAGGAGAAAGAGAATCGTCCAACCAATACAAGGACACAACTCTTTCAAATGAACATGAAATCGTGTATTCTTCCGATATATGTATTTCGTCTTTTCTATCAAATTAAGGCTCTCAATAGCGAGCGAAATAAATAACATCACTGCTATACACTACATAGCTTGCAAGAATTGTAAAATGCGAAATGAGTTCTTGAAACCGAATTAAATACGATCGTTATTTTCATGACACATTAACCAGTGGTCATAGACTCTTGTACCAATCCAGAGAGGCTGTTTGTATGCTAACACACTCCATTGACAGTCTAACCTTTGCACAAACAAGCTCAGACATTTTACTTTAGTTTAAACTAACTTATTTTGCATCGATTGTGAAACAAACAAATTTGCAACTAACATTAATCACTTTCAGAGAATGTCGCCAGTGTTAACAACTGGTGCTCGCGCCTAAATTAGTGTTTATGCAGTTAAATGTTCAACTTCGCTCTGTTTGGTAGTCGAACAGAAGACTATCGGGTCAGAGGTCAGGTTCTCTAACCTCACCGAATGAATTTTATTAAGCTAGAATAATACTTATCAAAGAAGGTTTTGCCTAGAACACATGAAACATACAATAGGATCATGATAGTTCATCCTTGCGTTTTGAAGTGTACAACTAGAAATGATAGAGCATGCCTTTCTCTTGTACGTGATATTGATCTAACAGCTGCTTAGAGGATCATCAACTAACATTGCTAAGGAATAATCACGTATCCTGCCCACTCGGATATAGAGGAACAACGCATTGAAGAAGTCGAGCAGCCACATCGACAGCACTAAGAAACATGGAAATATACATTATTGTAAACAATTACAAAACCAAAAAGGATACAAGATAAAAACATTACGGATGGTGAAGATAGGAAGACACTTGGAACGGTCAGAAAAAAAGACCAACAGTGTACATGTAGTAATCCCTGCAAGACATCTCCCCAACATAAGAGACGCCGAACACATAAAACAATTTATAAATTGATTTTTTTCCAGATATTGATATCAGGTTACAGGCTCGCCTTCTAAATGGCCATCGCCCCCAAAGGACGATGTTTTTAATTTTTTTGGCAACATTATGGCAGTTTTATGCTGAGTATTCCAGTATTAATTTCAGTGAAGCTATAAGGCATTTTGACTTATGGTTTCGGAAACAAAAAAAAATGATTAAGAGAATTTCAATTGTTGGCAAGGTTTTGTAACACAATGTAACCAGACGTCCCAGGTTGTGTTAAATATGATTATTCGTCTTTGAAATCTATATTGATGCAGCAAATGTGAAATTTGGCAAGTTTGTGACATACTATTGGTTTGGCAACATCCTCTAGGGAATTCTATGCACGCATCGGTAACATTAGTTTATGCACATGTAACGAACATTCATTTGACTGTATATAACTCGTATCGTGATGTCTGTCCAGAAAAAGATCCATTAAAAATTACTACTGTTATTGTATTGCACTTCATCAGTTTCGTAATTAATAATACTTTAAATGTCTTATAAAACAGTAAAAAAAAAATATTTTAAGTTTTTACACAATACCTTTATTTTAGTCATTAAGAATGCCCAACTCACACATCACGAACGTTCCCACACAGATCCCTAGGTCATGTAATGAAATAAAGATCGGATGAGGGCATTTAACACAACTGTCGAGGAGTGGTGGAAGAAAACGACTTGTTATAGAAAAACTTGCAACGACTTCACCGATATATTTTCAAAGCATGTGCATACAATTTCATCAAAGAATCACAAAATTGATATTCAATCCTATTTGATATCATAGCAATAAATATAAACATTTTTTTACCATATGATACATATTGCTTTATACATATTACCCATTTCCTACCATGCTGCGTGTTATTATTGCCACCATCTGTACTGTTTATACATACTCATCAACCCACTCTTAAATGTCTTTTGAATCTATTATCAGTTGGTGATAAGTCTTAAGATATAGGATAACATGATGTAAAATATATTTTCGATGTTTTTTCTTCTAGATAATAATCACATCTTCTATGTAATTCAACATAATGATAAAAAATACATCGATGTAGATTGTTTCAGCTAAGTAGTGTTCTACACAAATTAACACAAATCCTGAAGTATAGAAAATAAATACCATCCTATTATGTAATCCGTTTTTAATATTCATTACATTTATTATTGAATCATGCTCTGATTTGATTTTATATAGAGGATCTTACATGAGTGCTTATTTGATATTGTTTTTATGAAACGAGTCGACTGAATATGTCGCGAGGCCCTACCGAGCGTCATTTTCGTTTCAGTCGACAAGTTTCATAAAAACAATATCAAATAAGCACGAATGTAAGATTCTATTTATCACATAACACCATAAATAGATTGTTTTCAATCTTTAAATAGACTTTAAATAGTGCTGTGATTCGGCTATTTATGTAACTAGTTACATATGATATTTATGTCACTGCTTTATGCCACTCAAGGAGTGCAAGTTATGTGATAAATAACAATAATTGATCTTAAGAGACGAACTTTTTCGGCACAGCCGTACTAACATGGCTTTGTTATTTGCATATCAGTATTGTGTAAACCAATCAAATCTTACGTTAACCACTGAACCAACTTCTCTTCAACCGAGCAACGTTCGTAACCTTGACTCGGATTGGTTAACCTTTCGATAAGGGGTACGTTAAGGGGATTGCTTCAGATTGCACCGATCATCTTTTTTCAAGATAATTCTTGTTTTATCTACCTTCTCATAATAAGTTGTCACCACAAACGATTTTTATAATTGATTTTATTTATACACATTGCCATTGCGATGGTAAGGGTTTGTGCCTCTGACGGTGTCCACCTATCATTTATATTTGTGTCATATCGCATTCGACTTGGTAGATGTTTACTTGTATGTACATATTTTCATGAATCATTCACGGTTTTGGGGCGGCTATGTACTTTACGATTTCCAACCTCTTCTTAAAGTGACTTTTTTTCCCAGAAAAATTCACATGTGGCGTCATCGTGTACTGACAGTTATCAATATTTGCCCCATATATGGCAATATGAAAACGAAGTGACCATATGGAGTAAATATTGTTTCCTGCTTGCAATTAGTGGCATCATATGTTGCGTTTTCTTGAAATGACGTCACCTACAGAAGGGGTTGTAAATCCCACAGCAACGCTCATATGTACATTTCATCCCCCACTTCTGACTCGTTTTTAATAAAACAAAATTAATTTCACATATTAGACAACAACAATAATGTTCTAAAACACACATTCGCTTATATTCCACACGAGCATTCATCACTAACTTTCGTTTTATCTGCTAAACGTTTTTGGTGACCCTGACAAAATCGTACTCCTCCGAAAAAATATTGTTGTACACAATATGTATTGTAGACGATGTTCTATGTACAAAATTAATCTAACTCAAGTATCTGTTCTGTTTTGACACGCTTAATAACTAATTGGTGTGAATTAATTATATCATACACTTTGAAAGTAATATATGATCTGACATGATTGTGCAGAGCTTTTATATAATGTACAGTTTATAGCTTATGAAAAGGGTCATAAAATATTGCCCGCGACATGACTAATGATTGTCTAGTAAAATGTTTATGCAGTAACGATTTAATCGATTGTTGTGTATCTAGAACAAGTACTTATATGTATTATGTTCGTCCGTTTTCTCAGGCAAATAACCGCAATGTTTCACTGTTATGATCCGTAATTTGCCTTCAGACCAATACACAGAGTACATCTGGCAATGGTCCGTCGTCTAATAACGCACATTTAAAGAGGTAAATGACAATTTAGAATATGGAGAATCACCTATTACCACAAATATACAAACAAAATAGATATGATTACTGAAGCTAATAGATGCACACGTAGATAAAAGCGTGAACGTACAAACGTATACGACGGGAGAACAACCATAGCTTATTAGGTAGGCTGAAAAACAGCTAACGGAGACACCAAAGCTGTACAAGAAGAGTTTAAAGCCAAACAACTGTTAGGTTATTCTTTTAATCAAAACTTGATGCAAATGAGCATGTCTAAGAAGGGTCTAACAACTAATTAGTAATTAGAAGCATGAGGAACATTGTTCGTACGTCCGAATATTCGAATACTGATTCGGCATTTGAATATTCGATAAAATATACATTATCAATATCGATAACTGTTGTATATTTGGGTGCTAGAGAGATATAACACTCTGGTAATGCCCTGAAATTATTGATAATCGCGGGGAAATTTGAAACTTGAGTGTGCAGTGCACAAAATTGATAAGCATAAAGTTAAACTTCGATTTTCAAATGTATTTTATTAAATAAGAAGGTCGAATATTCGAAATTGTCATTCGTTGACATCCCTCATTATTTAAAACACATCATTATAGACCCATTGCATGAAATGATTCTTCCATTGCGAGGTAAAGGTGTATGAAAATGTAATATATTTAGTGACTTGTCTGTTTAATTTTTTTTACTCTTTCCGCTTAGAAGTCCTGTTCATTTCATAATGTTGCAAAGAGACATGCAATAACATGTACATTGTATTTCATTGATATTGATCCAGATGATTTGCAGATTTGTTACAATACCATGTTTCGACTTCAGAGCTTCCATATCACTCTAAGTTTAACCCTAGTTGTCCCCCTAAATTCTGCTAAGTTGTTATTATGGTCGGCCGGACCATTCCTTGCACCACCTTTCCCATAGTACATGTTTTACCCTTGCACCTTCTCGGTGCCCAATGTTTCGTTGACTGTTGTTTCCCCGGGTTATGTGTGGAAAGGCATGCTCCTATGTATTAGGCGTTCTCTGTAACAACTTATTCTCTCTTTATATAAATAACAACTAGTAGAACAGTATCATTGATATACATTGTATATATATAAGTTTAAAATCACCAATTGTAATTTGGACGAAAACTAACGAGCGCCAATATCACACGGCAAACGAACATAAGAGACAATAATGCAAAACATTTCTTGCGGGAAGATCGAATCAATCTAGAGCAACTGCTTGTCATATGTTAGCTTGTCAACTGCATCGAATGTTTCAAGTGTCTCTGTCGGTATATCACTAGGCGATCGATACAACATCGTATCACTGGAAATGTGTTTAAGAGTATGTTTCCATAGATCTCGCAATATTTGCCACAAAATATGATACGAATTTCCAACCAAACATTTAAAAATCGTTTAATGTCAAAAACAACACATTCAGATTTCCATATAAAGTTAGCAATAGTAGCAGTAACAGCAGTAGTACCGCTATCTACCACGGTATTTGATACTGAAGATCGTTGATATTTTTCTATACTCTATTTGCTGTTAAGCAAAGGCAACACTTGACTGACTGTTAGTCTGCTAAAGTGACCCATGATTATAGGATATATAACTGGATTTTGAGTGAATGTTATCGACACTATTATACAATTTCCACGAAAATCAGACATACTTTCCGGCCGGTCTCTGTCAATTAGGATCAGCAAACGTTATTGGGAGTATAATGATTTGAGGACAAAGAAATCTCCTTAGTGTTGTTATATTATTCAGTGTCCGCAATCATCAGATTGACATTAAACCATTACAACAGAGATTTATATCCGATTACTCACTTAGACAAATCTACTTATCATGTCATATACCGTCATACAGAACATCAGAATTAAGTGGAAGAGTAATTAATCAGGTTTTTTTGCGATTACTACATTTTAAAACAGCTTGTAAATGATATTGCGGCAGTAAAGTCACGCTTATTCTAACATAATGCTACTTAATACATACATATTCGTAGTCTAGACTGCTTGTTCTGTATTTGGTATGCCAAAGAATCAAAGCTTTAAAGTCTTGCGCTGTGCTATCGCACACCCTCATCAAACACACGACATACTTTTCTGTAAGTTGAAACAGCTTGTGTTCAGGCAACTGTGGAGATCTTTATTGCATTTAACCTACTTTTTAATAGTAGTAGATAAAACACATATATCAAAATACATTACATAGTTTACTGACAACAGAAATTATTTTGAAATCTACGATGTCATGTGAGTGTGGAATAGTTTATACTCGGAAGTTGATTTTAACTTTGCGGGTTGAAAGGGTTTAAAGAGCTGATGCTATGGTGAAATGAGAATTCAAATATCGCTACGGGAATGAGGACTGCAATTGTATTTTTAGGATCCAAAGAATTGGAATTAGAAACCCATTACGCAAAATTCAGTGGAGTTTTATTGTCAAGCTATATCTAATCCCGCTCAATCCTATTTTGGAAAGGTAATAATTAAGGAAAGACTAAGTCGTTACAGGAAACGCCACATACACAAGTCAATGCCTCCCTATACAGATTCCAGAGAAACATCAGTATATCATTATAGGGAGATTTATGGACAAACATCTATTAGAATGGGGAAATAAGGAAGGACCAAGGGCTGACAGAGGGGCGTACGAATATTATATCAAGGATCTGCACATGGGGAAAGGGGAACTTAACATATATCTAAAAATGTAAAAAGAAATAACAATCATATAGCGATTTACAGCCTTGGAACTGTCAGTAAAAGTACTTAACTAGTAGAATAAATCAGATGTAAGTTGGCAATGCTGTACTGAACGCAACAAAAGTCTCACATACAATGCCTTAAACGTTTAAAAACTACATGCATTACTCAAAAGGGAGGCTATGTGATCCAGGGATAGTGCGCCTGACTTCTGATTCCTGACCCGAAGATCGTGTGTTGGCCGAGTTGAGTAGTGTAGTGTTTGATTATAATCTTCATCGTCCATAAATTTGGCGCAAGTATCGGAAAGTAAACCAGGAAAACAGTCATACAGAGTGATTAAATTGTAAGAACTTGTATCACAATCGGTTGAAAGTAAGGTTAAAATAAGGTAACAAAAATGAGAGATGAAATCGAGCGAGAAATGCAACAGCCAAAGGGCAATGTCGCCGTAACAGCACAAGGCAACATTAAAAATACCCATACATGTAAACAACTACAAAAACAAAAGGGAAACAAGATACGTATAAATGATGGGAAGATATAGAAGAAATGCCTTGGAACGGTCAGCACAAACAACTGCCACTGAGGATAGCCCTAAAATTATTGTAATAAGAGAAAAATCCAGATTTACAATTGTCGTTGAAAACACGTAATATTGAATAATGTATGGTCTGGATACAAGCAGTCTCAGCGTGTTACATACCCACTATGAGAAAACGAAATTGCTTCGATATTTTCAAACCGGTTTACATTTCTTGCGTGACTGTAGCATCATTGTAACGAACAATATGTTTTAGAAATTGCATTGGCATAAAGTTGGCACGATTGCTCTACACAAATACATGTCGAATTATTCAGTGACAGGTTGGTAAAACCGTGCCAAATTTTCAGTTTCCTTAACCATGCCCGGGGGTTGATCCTAATGTTCTCTGTGACATGTTGTAGTGCAAATTAAACATATTTTGGACAGAATTTATTAAGAATTATAACACACATAAACAGTTAAAATACTGTGAAACTTTCTAGAACGGCCCTCTGAGTAGAAGCAATATGACACTACCTGGTGCAAACGTTTCCAACCAACTTAACGTCTCTAAATAAACAAAAGCCGAAATACGCATCTCCCAAAGAAAGAATGTGTGGAATATAAATAACAACAACAAAGCAACTTTTAGATCATCCCTCGCAATGCAATGAATAGTTGAAACAGCGAAGATATACTTATTGTTACTGACAAAGATATATCACGAACTCCTGTGTGCGAGATATATTTACGTTACACATTTATTTGTTGTCTGAATAAATACATTGGATACACATCTTAGTATTAACCAGGGATGTCAACGAATGGCAATATCGGTATTCGAATATTCGGCCAACCTTCCGAACGAGTATTCGAATATTCGAACATTCCACCTTCTTATTTACTTAAAACTACATTTGAAATTTCTATTTTAACTTTATCCTTATAAATTTTGTAGTTTAAACGGTTGTGAATATCCCCGCGATTACTTATACTTTCAGGGCCTAAGTGTCATCACCAGACTGTTATCTCGCTTGCCCTCAAATATACATGACATGTCAATTAACACATGTAGATGTTATTTTCACGCGTAAAATGCCATTAAATGCGATAATGCCCATCATTGAAATTTAATACACTTGCATTCAGCTTTGATATTGATAATGTATATTTTATCGAACATTCGAACGCCGAATCAGTATTCGAATATTCGGACGTACAAACGAATATTCGAATATCCGAATATTCGTTGACATCCCTAGTATTAACTCATGTACGCAGCCAACGAGTACTATGATAACAGGATGTACAACATAAGCAAAACAAAAGGCACACAAACGATCCCCAGACATTCAGCAAATGTTACCACTGTCAGAGAGAGGTTTTTGGAAATTCCCATCTGACACGTGATGAAAACACAACAAATACGAAACTATCCGGATTATGTTTTACTTTCAGAAGTATGATATAAGCACAAATCCCGCTTCGGTGATGATATGTCATACAGTCAAACTGTCAGCGATGTATACATCTTTTGTAGGAATGGAATTTATCAAACCCTAGAGTACTTGGATAATGTCTAAGTCTCTCTATTAACACCCACGCGACCTATAAGATTATACATTGGATACATAGTTGCGTTACAGTGTTTATTCAAAATTGCATACACACTTGTAAGCATTTTAATATGTCTTTATTGAAACCATGTAGATATACATGTACATCCCAAGTGAAATTCGTGCTCTCGGGGGTGAATGGCACGCGGGCTCGAATCCCACACGATATGGAGCATTACTTTGTGAGGGAGCTAGCCAGTTGGCTTGAGGTGGTACAACCAATATGCCCACCTACGTCCAGAATGAAGTTTGAAGGGATACATTGTGTCTATTTTCGATCTTGATAACTGGAAAGCTGACTACATTACCATGGATGTTATGTGATTTAAAGTCTCATTATACTACCTATCGAAATACAGAAACGTTTAAATGAGTACACTAGTATAACATAAACAATGCCGAGATTTTACGCTTGCTGGTCACTCCAGATCCAAAATGGATTTTGGTAAGTTACGTACCCATTATCGAAAGATTAACCAATCCGCAATGTTACAAACGTTGTTCGTTTGAAGAATAATTGCCTTGGTGGTTAACGTAAGATTTGATTGGTTTACACAACACTGATAAGCAAAAAGCAAAACCATGTTAGTACGGCTGCGCCAAAAATGATCTTCGAACCGACACTACTGAACAAATCATTTATTATTTATGCAAGACGTAAGCGCTTGGCTAGAAAGGATATTCGACAATTGTGACATCAATTTCATCGAAATCGATTTATTATTTAATGTTGATTATTTAACTCAAGCTAGGATTTGACATATACGTGCATTTGCATGTCGCCATTGGCCTTTCTGGGGCGGCCATGAATTTTGTTTGTTCCATTTATTATATAGCACAAAATCTACGTTCACTGTTGCATGTATAGCGCTCAAAATATTAAATGCTTTGAGGTTTCGTTGTCTAAAGTTTTGCTCAAAGTAATAATAATATATTACTAATTATGTCTGGGTACAGTGGGGGTAATGTTTTTACCTCTACAACCAGCACATATTTCATCTTATTTATTGTCTATTCCCATAGTATAATTACCTGCTGGAACCAGAGACAGACGTTTTTTTCATTTAAGTTTCTCATTAGTAGAAGTGGAAGTCACATATATTACGTATTAAGAATATGTAGAGTAATAAATATTGTCAGTTTAAATCAGGAATCCTATTTTCATTTCTAGTTTCCTTGATTTGTTTCCTGTAGACCCAAAACATCATGTTCTCTCCTTAATGTGTCAACAGCGCTTATCATCCCTGATTGAACATATTTCTAGCGATGAACGGAAAGCAACATCTGAAGATAAGACACCGCAAATCACATTTCATAAACAAGTCCAAGATTTTATTACGAGAGATAAAAATATAAAACACATCAAGTGGCAATAACTTCCTGTTTTAATCAGAAAACTAATTTTGCTTTGAATAAGTGCCATAAAATGTCAATAAGTCCGTACAAACATATCACTCAATACAATGATAAAACACCTCACTAATTGAAAATAAAAAAAGTAAACGGACAGATGATTTATCTTCGCCCGTAACTATAAGGATAACTGCATTTATTTTTTGCACTCTGATTCTGGTCACCTCAACGGTACGGTGAATGCAGCACAAACGACATGACGCATCCATTTTATGTAGCTTGACAAACAACGCTTTATACGTGGTTTATTTCAATAGTAAACATGGTGAATGTTGTAGGCATTTAATTCTTTCTTTTGCAACATATTGGAGATTCATTGTTTTCATTTTTTCAGAATTTGCGGTAAGAAACATATTTGGCATTCTGTGCATGTTTAATAATATTCATCAGAATTGAGCGCCGCTGTATGATTATCAACCTTTTCTTTAAGTGGCACGTCACATGTGACGTCACAATGTACTGACAATAAGCAATATTTTCCCCAAATGGCAATATGAAAACGAAGTGACCACATGGAGTACAAATTGTGTCCTACTTGCAAAAAGTGACATCATATGTTCATTCTCGACAGCTCTCGGGCATTTCCGTAGCACTTCGTTACTCGGATAACACTTGACGTAGTTGGCCGAGGATTTCCGAATGATCATATGTTGTGTTTTCTTGAAAAGACGTCACATACAGAAGAGGTTGTGAATCCCACAGCAGCACTCATATGCCCCTTTTGAGGTTCGTGACATTCATGAATCACATTTATTTCTGTATTAATCTAAACACCCATTTCGTATTTATCATCAGTGTAGAACAAAAGAGAAATATTATCAACACCTCGGCAAATTAACCATGCATTACGGGTAATTGTTTCAGGAGACAACTAAAGGAAAAAAAGTATTAATCACTGGCTATGTGTATACTTAGTTTGTTAATATCGTGATTTTCGCAAATTTGTCTCCTAGCCAACGACAATTGTGACCACGTGGTTCGTCGAAATCGTTCAGTATCGGCAAATTATTCAATTTTACGAGGGAGGACATGAGATCCGACGCAAAAATCCGGTAATTTCTATTCCTAGCTGATTTGAATTTCTAATTCAACGATCTGAGAAACTTTCGGAATGAGGCGATAGATAGAATCCGATAATTTTATGACCCTCTAGATATATTCACCTTACTTTTAATGAATTGCATAATTATGTATTTAAAAGGCACAGCAAACACGTGATGAGACCATTCAATGGGTATCAACTATAGAGACTTCTACGTATTGGATAGATAACGAGCTTGGTTTCTTTTTTATATAGACAACTCCACGAGATATATATCAGTCTTAGACCACGTGACTAGCTACATTACGAAAATCCCGTGCAATTCGCCTTAAAAAATACCATATATAGTATTACCTCATAGATGATTTTATATACAGTAAGTAACTTATGTCTATACGACGTAGACTCTCTGAATACCGCGAAGCTCTGATTGGCTGACTGATGATTACCGTCACGTGGTCTAATGAAGTTATTGACGGCGGCCTTCAGGCCGTCGTCTATTTGAATAATTTTTAATCTAGGTACATGGAGTTGCATAATCGAAATGGGAGAAGCCATTGGTATTATGCTTTTTTAAATTGTTCTTACAAAACGTGATTCTAATTATACAGATAAAAAAAGTGTACTAATTGATAATAAAAAAATGTCAAAATATTTAAAATGTATTTTTACCGTTAATAAAAAGCTTTAAAAAATGTTTTACGTATGCTTATAAGAATTTACAACAGCTAGTCACGAAAACGGTTAGGCATCGTGTATTACATAGCTTCGTTTCACAACTACGCTCAATTCATCGTCAAAGTTCAGGAAATGGTTCCTAATGCTGTGCACGCAAATTGAAATTGTACTTATAAAAAAGCAAATTGTTAAACAAAAAATGTTAATCCATATTAATAAGTTCATGAATGCAGTTTATAATGTACAAATATAAATACAGTGACCAAACTATGCAATATACATTGCCTTAACTTGACCCATATAAGTTATGTACTGATGGTAATATGTAAACAAAATTCAGCCAATGAAAATTGTCGTTGAAAACGTCATAGCATTTGTTGTTCAAATAACGCATTGGCAGTAAAACGGATTCAGTACATTCGAGATCAAATGCTGATGGTTGAACTGAACTTTTAATTACGTTGTTTTGACATTTTTAGTGGATATTTTTCCCTTTTGATATCCCAATAGTTCTTTTAGATCTGTAAAACTAGAAGTTATAATCATGTATATTTTTAGATCCGTTTCGTTCTATCTACGTTTCGTGTAATCGTTTTTTTTCTTCGTTTCGTGTAAATCGATGCACCAGCATTTTCCCGCGAAACAACTACAAATGATTGATTGGTACCAAGACTATTTAGGCAATTGTCATGAATTGTGGATGATTCTTACCAGAATTATGGCTTGGTGATGATCATACTTTCTTATTTATTGATAAACAAAATAATAAATCTTCAATATCATGCTTCCTAAAACTTGTGCCGCCGTTTTGATGCTTTGCATCAAAATTAGTCTTGTTGTTTATGTGATCATGTTATATGAAATATGTCCTGTGGCTTCGTAGTGACTGTTCAGTATTTCTCATTCATGTACAGGGCACATAGCTTGCAGACATGCTATCTAGAATTTCAGATGAACATTGATTTAAATTATATTTATATTTTAATAGGACATGTTATAGTTTTACTTTCAGAAAAAAGAAACATATTTTCTGTGCAGCAAAATATGCAAAAGTAATTGAATGACTTAATTTCTACTTTAAACAAACATTTACTCATATATATTCATACTAGATAACGCTACTATATATCATTCCAGAATGAAAGACGGTAATTTCGAAATGTTAATGCTTCTTTCTAGTTGATTACAATTCCAGATACTGATTTACACATATTTACAACATTATTTGAATTTTAACTTACCTCACAAACATCTTTAAGATAAAATAAAGGTGGTATGATTTTTTTCACAATCAGAAATGAGTGTTGAGCTTTACTTCAGTCTGAAGGGCTCATGTATCAGATTAGATATGAGATACTTACGGAAGTATAATGCCTTAAGTGTCAGAATGCTTGAAGTAGGTGATCTAAAGACATTCGGTAATGTTTGATAAGACGACAGCGTGTGAGTTAAATGTGAATCAGTAGTTTCCTCGTGTACTGTATTTCAATGGTAACAGAGGTGAATCGATTGTTTTATATTGTCTAAGTGAAAAAACACTTTCTATGTACAGTAAGACTTTAACAACAAGACCATCCTTGGGACTCTAAAAAACTGGTATTCTTAGAGGTGGTCATTATAATGAGGTTGAATAAAGAGCAAAACAGAGAAAAAAGGTTAATAATTTCGAGGTAGTCTTATTACTGAGGTGGGATAACGAGGTTGAGGTGAAAAGCTAAACAGAGAAAATGTACTTACTTTTGAGGTGGTTTTATTATTGAGGTGGTCTTTAAGTGAAGTTTTACTGTACAAATATTCCTCATCAGGACGATTATGTCAGCTTTGTTACGGCTATAACTTAAAGAACTCTTCATTAGCCGTATGATTGGTATATTAACGTACACTGAAGCTTGCGTGGAAAGGAACAATCACACAGAAATACCGCATTATTCAACAATAATTATATTACTGTCAGACAGAACTGATCACATATTTTGTAAACCATAATGTAACGTACTTATGTCTTGTCTGTCTTGAAAAATCTTGTTATATAGCGTGGGTTTTTGTTTGTAATAATATCAGCAGACTATGTCATAAAAGTTGTATTTACTGCCAAACAAACCTGGCATTCTGGCCAGGGGTGTACGTTTATTAATGAAAAGAGACTTAACCTTTATTAACGCATAGTTTACTTTGATGTATATTTCTAAGACTCTAATGTATTTCAAAGTGTGATATTTCTCTGCAAACAAAACGTAAACAGCAGGAGTAGAGTCAGCTATAAGTGTTTAATCGATTTTTTTTGCAATTACTAAAGTTAAGGGCTTACAAATGTTTTTCATTGCTTATCTGCAATGTTTATGTAATGTCTGTTCCTGAATCGAGTGATGTTTTTTAAAATGCTGAAAGGATTACGCTCATGCTTGATGGTAAGCATTTTATTGCACCAAACCGAAAGTTTATTCAATTCTTTGATAGACACGGACAATTTCCAGACAGGAGGAAACGAATGCAATTTAAGATGTATTATTTTGGCCAAATTATCACGAACGATACATGTCCACAATGGTGACCAGACCCTAATATATTGATCAATACTATCGCGCATACCTTACTGAGTTAAATGATGTCATTTCAAGAAATGTGTAAAAATACAGATGTGATGTCAATATGTGTGAACAGGAAACAATATTTACTCCATATGGTCATTTCGTTTTCATATTGCCATACACGGCAGATATTGCTTGCTGACAGTACATGGTGACGTCACATGTGACGTTTTCTGGAAATGACGTCACTTATAGAAGAGGTTGGAAATCGTATAGCGGCGCTCATTTACAGTATAACCTCAATAATAAGACCATCATCGGGACCCTTGACAACTGGTCTGAATATTGAGGTGGTCTTAATATCGAGGTTGACTAAAGAGTAAAACAGTGAAAATGAACTTGAATATTGTGTTCTTATTTTTCTAGGTGGTCTTATTATTGAGGTGGTATCTAGGTGAGGTTTTACTGTATTATTAATCCCACATACTAGTATTCTGGTGTACGTAAGGAACTTGTCAGGCCAAAGGTTAAAAACAATGTTTGTGTGCTGACCTCTGACCTTTAATCTACCGCACCAAAACATTCGGATCTCCCAAAATGTTTATTGAAGAAACATAAAGTTGTTACAGGGAATCCCCAACAGGAATTCTGTTTTGAAGTATTGATCAAGAGAAGGGTAGATGAAACAATTGTTTACAAGAACATTATTACGTGTCTATCTACACATCAATCTTCACAAAACAGGGTCTGGAGACAGGAAGCAAAGGCTTTTGTAAATTTGGCCTTCGCAGAAAAGTGTAATTCAATTATCGTGGAAACAAGAATATAAAATAATACAATTTTATTTATAATAACATTATGCGTATATACACCGTCTGTCTAGGGTGGGAGGTACCATTTATTCAACCATCGCACCCATGACTTCTAGAATACACGAGGAGGCGCAGTGGTCAAGGGGTAGGGCGCCCGACTCCTGATCCGAAGGTCGTGAGTTCGAGCCCCGCGATGAGCGAGGTTTGATCAACAACTTCACAATCCCTAAATTTGGCGCGAGTACTAGTTGGTAGCCAGGAAGCAGTCATCGAGAGTGATTAGTTTAAGTTGTAAAAACTTGTTTTCACAATCGATGTAAAATAAATAAGTTTGAACTGAACTAAAAAGACTACGTGAAACGGTGTATATATACTTTACGCACTGAGCTGACTGAGCGGTGGGACTGAGCGGTGGGAGTGAGCATATAGAATACATTAAAATTGTACTCGTGTAACAGATTGGGAAGTTGCAAAACCTCTTGGCAGGTGAAACGAAAGTAGAAACAATTAATTACAAGAAATTAAACAAGATACGTATTTAAAACACGTGGAGTTGCGCCAACAAACAGTTCTTTAACCACTCAAAAATCTACGATTGGCAAGGCGTGATGGGAATTATAATAAAACGTTCATCAACATGTCAAAATGTAGAAATTTGGCTATTTGTTTCCATATTTAAAATACTTAAAATCCGCACTTTAGTGTTCGTCTGGAAAATGCGTTTTTAGATATTTCGTGCTGTGAAGATCGCGTTTCTAGACCTTGATTTATATCCAGTAGAAAAATATTAATACTGGCAGATTTCATAGATTAAGAATTCATACGAAACGGAATTTTTCGCGAAATGCTTTTGCGATAAAGAAATCATGGGGAATTGTTCAAACAATGTACAAATATTAGGTCTCATCATGAAATGTCTATCAACGTAGAACGGACTGTGTTCTCATCATGGAATGTCTATCAATGTAGAACGGACTGTGTTCACTTGTACTGAATTTACGAACGATTTGTATTCAGAAAGAACATCTCACGCACATGATTACCAACATTGGTTCTAATTAATAGTTATTACATGTAAAATATTAATTAGCTACAATAATTTAGTTGATTTCCAAAGTATGCCCCTTGAACATGAATTAATTACATCATAAAACAGCATGGCTATAAACAAATACAATACAAAAATTTACAACCTTGCAAGGCGGGGGGAGAAATGGAAGCGTCCTTGTGGAGAAAATATTTTTGGCGTAGCTGTATAATATTGATTTTGACCTACATTTTAAACCTATCAAATGTTGTAGTTGTTGTATTTGCATTTATTTATCGTCGCCACCGGTTTCCCATATGGGCGACGCCTCCAGAAGAATGTTAGTCATATTAGATTTTTGGAGGATAGTGCATGATACAGAAGATGCCCCAGTTCCAGAAGCACCCCTGGTTCTTTTACGTGCTCAATGTAAAGCATCATACACGGGACATCAGTTTTTAAAGTCTCGTCCGAAAGACTGTTAGTACGGTCAGTGATGGAGCGGGGAATCGAACCTGCGATCCCAGGATTACAAGTCCAAGCGCGTTACCACTGGACTACTGATCCGCTACAAAATGTTGTATATGAAGCGCGTTGTTTAAATATGCAACAAAAGGGACGATTTGATTGGTTAACATTTTAAGTGGAGAGGCTAAAACGGGGTGTCTCGATTAAAACTGTATGCAATAAGAAACGTTTTTATAAGTAGTTGATATGTGTTATTTTTTCTAACAATCAACTATATTTCTTTTAATTTCATAGTTTTCAGTAATTTAACGGTGAAAGATACTTCTTTTCCCGTAGCAGTATCCCACTGCAAAATCAGAGTTCCGAAATAGGGTCATTTTTGTTACGAATGTTTCAATTAATCTTAATAGATTCTTGCGCAAAATGTAATGTTTCAATTTATAGTAAACTGTGTGTCTTCTGACTATATGTATAACAACATAAAGCAATAAATTACATTGTGTGTGTCAAATTTCTGAAGACAATCCATGTTAAAGAAAACTGAACAAATTACGTGAGAACTACTTGTATAGCGTAATAATTTATGCATCGTTTTCAATGGAGAACGTCTACTGTTGTGGTTTAATTTTCTAACTAACATACTGCAAGGCATCATTCTATCTACGTCATTTATCTTGTTTAAAGATATTTCTTGTTAACTTGAAGTCATCTTAATTACGCTAATTAACAATGAATGCGTCCCAGGCATGGTGCCATGTGTTTGCATAAGGTATGACTTTACCAAGATCATTGTTCTGCGAATAATCTGCAGGTGCTTGGCGTGAAATGCAAACAGTTCGTAGTAATGCCAAAAAATGCATTTTTCAACTTGTTCAAGTGAAACTCAAGTAATACGTATAGACTGATGTTGGCAAGAGAGTTACGCCCCATATCGACTACCCCCAATAATGTTGATCAATACACTAATTAAATGAAGGCACGGTTTTGCACTTAAAATGCTGAATCATGTAAAATAAAACTAGTGAATAGGTATATAATATGCCCCAATAGGACTTAGAAAATACAGTAAAACTTCAATAATAAGAACACTTTTGGTTTTGAAGAAAGTATTTTAGTTGTGAAGTTGTTTATTGTCATGTTCATATAGAGAAGGAAAATTAAATATGGTCCATGAAAAACAATTTTATTAACATAGTGGTGGTCTAAATTCCGAGCTGGTCCTTAAGCGATTTTTTGTATTCATAACATTATAACGTCACGTAGTGCAATCACTTGTATTATACCTAACCATTTCATAAGTCTGACTCTCATTTAAATATGAGTTCAAGCTTTGTGGAATTCTTTCAGAGATTATTATGGCATAAAAATCTCATAAACGTAACTTGTGTATAACTGCGATTTAACAAGGATACTTTAAATACGAAACCGATCAGGCCATCCTTAAAAACATGTTTGTTGCCGTTACGCGACCGGAATGTTAACAGTGGGTATGTATAGGTAGCTTTTTAAGTTTAGTATTGTAATGGCTAAAATACCGAAATAATCATTTCCATCGATTTACCTGAAAAAATCATTTTAGTCGCGGCATTTGAGGTGCATGAAGGGAACGCTTCATTTCCCAATTTGGTGCTGAAACGTATTTCTGTATTTATTCGGGATTGTCAGTCGCGTAATTGCAAACAAGCAATTGTTTAATAATGGCATCAAGATAAAAATATGACAGAATGAGAAAGGATAATAGAGGTGTTTAAACATATATTGCTATAGAGGCAAACTTCTCTCATACATTGTAAGTGTTTAAAACGAACACCGTACGTGAATAATACTGTAGCGGATCCGTGGTCAAGTGGTAAAACGCTGGACTTGTAATCCAGGGATCGCTGGTTCGATTCCCCGCTCCATCACTGACCGTACTAACAGTCTTTCGGACGAGACTTTAAAAACCGAGGTCCCGTGTATGATGCTTTACATCGAGCACGTAAAAGAACCAGGGGTGCTTCTGGAACTGGGGCATCTTCTGTATCATGCACTATCCTCAAAAAAATCTAATATGACTAACATTCTTCTGGAGGCGTCGCCCATATGGGAAACCGGTGGCGACGATAAATAAACGCAAATACAAACAAAAATGATAGTATTAGGAAAATGTTAGAAGAAAGTGCATCGAGAAAAGCTCCAGTGACCAAGTATTTGAAACAATACAACTATGGTGAAATATTTCGTGGATCCATTTATTATTAAGTTAAAATGTCTCAAAATATTTAAGCACAACCAGGCAACATCCTTTTATTTGGTTAGTTAGAGACCACAAGCTTGTCAACACTTTGTACATCGCTGACATAAAACAAACCGACTTTAGGGTTATCACTTTCCTGAAATATTTGCTGCAGCAATCTACCGATTCTATACCACCGTTTGTTATAGTGTTTCCCTCTTATTATTTAAATACCATGATGGACATATCGTGATATTGCCAATCATGTCTGAAACGACATTTCTTTCAACAAATACAGATAATTACGAAGAAAACAGAAAACATCTGACAGGTTATACAAACAAAACAACATACAACTTTGTGATGTTTAGAGCGCGGTAGGTCGGGGTATGTTGCGGCGGTCTATGAACATACACTTGCCTTCATTGTGTATTTTTATTTTATCATATTTAGCATCATCTAATTAGTCAATCAGCGTGAAACTTAATCACACCGTATGAATAATAATTTATTATGATATTCCTGATATGTTAACGTACGCGCGAGCCAAAACTGTATGCACCAGTGATATTATTGTTTTATTTATTTCAGGAATGTATGAAGGAAATTTCATTTCTCGATCTGGTGCTGAACCGTATTCCTGTATTTATGATGATGATCCTTCATGGATCTCTTGTAGACAGGCCAGGTCTATGATTAACCAGAATGTTTGACAGTTAGGAAACGGAATATAATATTTTATCTCAAACAGTGCTAAAGTGGTTAATACAATGTTGAATCTAATTTTATCAGAAAGAAGCATTGCTTATTGGTGATATCATAATTGCAGCACATAATCAAGTTTGAAAGTAAAACAATATGGTTTTTGGAATGAGAGCCGGATTCCTCATCCGAACGTCGTGGGTCCGAATTGGACGAGATTGTTATCCAAAGGTCCATACGATCTCCGAATCAGAGCATTACTTGTAAGAAACACTGGATTAGCAGCCATTGGGAATTATCAATATAAGATGTTAGCATTTACTACACAACAGATGTACAATAAATATTTTTTAACCAAATTGTTACCGCAAGGTCTTTGAATATAATTACCTCACTACCATCAGTTTCCAATGAGATAAACTCTTAGACAAAGTTTCGTTCCTATTACATAACCAGATAAGCGGTGCTTTATGTAGATGCACTTGCTTCTTATGCCAGACGATTAATAAATAATCAGTAAATAATATTCGCTTGAAATAAACTCTGCCCACTGAAGTGCACTAAAAAATGAAACAAATTGTTCATTATTCATACAAGCGATGTTTGTGACTTTCTCAGAAGCACATTTATATCTTCAAACGTTCTTCGGGCGTTTTATTTTCACGAGTGGATAAGAATGCAAAACATATGTGTTCAAGCATTTAACTTGTTTTCCTTTGTTATTTAATACTATTAAGTTGTAAGGGTAATAAAAGAAATATGACTGTTTAATGTTATGGTCTGTGTGGATAAGCAATGCGTTGTCTTTCTCCTTAAAACATGAACGATGTATTATTGTATATGCCAAAAACCGAAGACGTTGCTAATGGATGCATATTGAACTGCCAAACTGTCCATGTTTTAGTATCATCATTAGTTTACCTAAGGGAGGAAGCCTCAAGGTCAATACTTTTGTTAAACAATTCCTGTTTTGTTTTCAGACTGTTTTTATATACTCGTGCGACCGATGTTTGATGGACACATTTAAAGTCAAATATGTCTGTGAGTATTGCGTAGACGATTACATAAAAGCCTTATTATAGGTCCACAATAAAAAACACGCCCACTTCGAAATAAATGCATAGATATAATTTAGTATAACTAGATTAAAGTCTTTTTAAACTACCAGTTCTTGCTATTATCGGAAGGGACGTAGCTTAGATGAAATTGGTGTGTATGCCTAGTGTTTTTTTTAGGGGGGGGGGGGGTCCGGACATTTTTTAGTAGCTAAATCGTCAGAGATGCGTTTTGGTGGATATTTCATTCCGGTAAATATGTTTACATTTACATCAAAAACATACATTAAATATCTTACATTAAATAACACGGCCTATAAGAATCTACGGCGCTGACTGGAAAAGTGGAGTAGAGATTGCTGTATTTGATTTGAAGACACGTCTTTGAAACGCAGCGGTATTTAGTTGACAGTGATGCGGATGATTCGCAGACTTTTTGCAGAGCATTTTACAAATATACTGATTCATGATATCATTCAAGAAAGTAACAAGTATCAGTATAAGATAATAAGATAATGACATGAAATAAAATAGCATTAAACTAATTGCCATCCGTTAAGTAGTCTGCCTCATATTAAACCGCATTTCTTAAGTATATGATTTTAAATTGACGGAATTTATATTTCTACACTGAATGATATACGACTATCATTAATAATTGAAGCGCTAGCAACAATTGAGCTGATAAAAATACGGAATTTGAAGCGTTTTGGACACTGTTCAAGAGATCTTAGAAATCCCCATATGCTTGAAAACACTAAAATGTTCTTCATATTATTTATGTAATGTAAGAAAAGGCTGATATAAAGGCTGATATAAAGGGTACATTAACCCTATAAAATGATATATAATTTAGATAGAGTAATAACCGTTTTATTGAAAGGTAAAAGCGTACATATCGTTCATAGTATAAACAGTTATAGTATCAATATCGCCTATAAAGTGGATTACATTATCCTCCACTAAGGGTTCTAACAGAGCCTCTTTGCGCACCACGTGACCGGGGGGGGGGGCTTTTGTGGCTGTTCTACGATAGGTTTACATCTAAATTTGTCTTAAGTCTTTTTTTGTGTGTGCTATTCCCGACGATTTCATTTGACATTCTATTCCTTTTCTTTGTTTTATTTCGTATGCTAATACAGTACAACATCAAGTTAAGACACCCTCAATAATAAGACCACCTCGAAATTAAGAACACACTTTTCAAGTCCATTTTATCTGCTTTGCTCTTTATTCAACCTTAATATTAAGACCACCTCAATAAAAATACCAGTTTTCAAGGGTCCCAATGTTGGTCTTATGATTGAAGGTTTACTGTATGTGCGGGAATGTCGTGTTTTGTGAAGGTGCTCCTCATAGCGCCATCAATCTATTTCGTATGTCCAATTCGTACGAATTCAACCAATTCGCATCATTAATGAAGATGTTATCTTCATTTAGCCAACATTCCATACCTAGAAAAAATCTTTAAAATGTTTTTTTGAGAAATGCTTTAGTAAAGTGTCTTCAGGTGCCCGAATCATGGTGCTTAGAAATCATATAAAGTATACAGCTGTGAAACAGATTAGATATGTCAAATAGAAAATGCGACCTGGGTGTTAATATAATTAGGTATAGTTATGTCAAATGTGCTTCATTGAAACGTTGCAGGTGTATTTACTTGTATTCGAATTGAAAAACAAACTGACACATGAATAATATAGACTGTTGTGCACAAGGTTTTTGCAAATTGAAATCTGTAATATAATTCAGAAATAACTGATATGTAAGCATGAAAGAGTTAAGCAATGAATGATAGAATTCATATGCGTTTTTTTAATGATTGACGTTGCCGCAAAAAAAGAGACTGTTGTCAAACAAAACTTGCAAAAATGCTTCCAGAACCACAGCACTGAAGTAATACATTCAAATGACAGACACTTGAACCGACTCTGATCGTAGATGGGGAGGGGGGTCGATCATTATCGCATAAAAGAGGTCTAGCCGTCCCGCCTTGCTCTGCTGGGATTTATTTTGATTAGATGTGAATGGGTTATATACTAAATTGCAACCGAATATAATATAAACTCATTCTTGGTAGCATTTATCTATGGAACGCCAGACGTGTCCTAGGACATCCGTGATGTCGACACTAGTCTATGTACAACTCTTCTAATATCATGTGATATTCAAATGTATAGTTAACTATTTAGGTCCATGTGATATTGAAATATATAGTTAACTCTTTAGGTCCATGTGATATTGAAATGTATAGTTAACTCTTTAGGTCCATGTGATATTGAAATATATAGTTAACTCTTTAGGTCCATGTGATATTCAAATATAAAGTTAACTCTTTAGGTCCATGTGATATTCAAATATATAGTTAACTCTTTAAGTACATGTGATATTCAAATATATAGTTAACTCTTTAAGTCCATGTGATATTCAAATATATATTTAACTCTTTAAGTCCATGTGATATTCAAATACAAATGTATATAGTTAACTCTTTAGGTCCATGTGATATTCAAATATATAGTTAACTCTTTAGGTCCATGTGATATTGAAATATATAGTTAAATCTTTAGGTCCATGTGATATTGAAATATATAGTTAAATCTTTAGGTCCATGTGATATTGAAATATATAGTTAAATCTTTAGGTCCATGTGATATTGAAATATATAGTTAACTCTTTGATTCCATGTGATATTGAAATATATAGTTAACTCTTTAATTCCAAGTGATATTGAAATATATAGTTAACTCTTTAATTCCAAGTGATATTGAAATATATAGTTAACTCTTTAAGTCCATGTGATATTCAAATATATAGTTAACTCTTTAGGCTCATGTGACATTGAAATATATAGTTAACTCTTTAATTCCAAGTGATATTCAAATATATAGGTAACTCTTTAAGTCCATGTGATATTCAAATATATAGGTAACTCTTTAAGTCCATGTGATATTCAAATATATAGTTAACTCTTTAGGTACATGTGATATTCAAATATATAGTTAACTCTTTAAGTCCATGTGATATTGAACTATATAGTTAACTCTTTAAGTCCATGTGATATTGAAATATATAGTTAACTCTTTAATTCCAAGTGATATTGAAATATACAGTTAACTCTTTAAGTCCATGTATTATATTCCACTTCTTGATACATGTATAAACAATTTATTTCTCCAAATAGATAGACGAGTCCATGATACGTATATTGCGAAACTAACTCTGCATCATATGCTGACTCCACTGCATGCATAATAAACTAGCAAAATAATGTAATTGGACTTATTACATAAAATAATGAACGCATATGGTAAAATCAATCAACATATAATATTCATACAGTGGCCACCATAATTATGGCAGTTTTGGCTTCCATATTTATTGCCAGATAATATTATTGCTTATGCATCTTGTTCCTCTGCCAATTTCCGCATGCAATGAATTCCGTATTACCTTAACAACCGGATAGTACAATTAGGCGAACAGGTATAATAAATTGGTCTGTAATATTATCATCTATTTCCTTATTTTTTATAACTACACTAATTTTGGTTTCATTTTACTACAGGAAATTGAAAACTGGTCGTTATGTTTTCAGTGAATAACTATATTAGTGTTAAAGGTCGAGTTTGAACCATAGGCTATATATCAAAATTAAGGGTACTATTGAAACAATAATTACATCTAGCCGTAAATCATTATTTAATATTCATTCAGTTTGTTTCTGTATTTAGAACCGTTTAACTTACTACAGTAGAACTTCGAAACCTCGAACAGTTTTGGCTCGAACACAGTAGATACCTCGAACAGGTACTTAAGTCCCGACGAAATCCCTTCATATTTAATATTATCTAACAGTAGATCACTTGAACAGAGATAGGTCGAACACTCAAACATGATTTGCTGTTCTTGCCACCATTTCATAAAATGTTTAAACAAAAGTGTAAACTTTATTGAGTAAATTCCGACGAAGTGTCAAAATTTGGATAAATTCTACCCGAAATTTATTATCTTAATCATTTTGATAATGCAGCGTACACTCGTACCGGGAACAGTCAGTTCGTACAAACACATGTATACCATAGATGCCTCGAACAATAGATAGCTCGAACTTATTGCTGGATCCGACGACAATTCGAGGTTTCGAAGTTTTACTGTATTTTCAGTACTGAGCGGTTATGGAAAGTTCTGGTCAGAATTATCAGTATTGCCGGCTATTGTCTAAAATACGTTTTTACATGTTATATATGTCACAAAGCATGTTACCGATATAAGAAACAACTTGTTTAGTGGAAGCCACATTGAGTTTAGAGTCTAGATATTTTTTCAGGAATTGTCATGTGCGAAGGACCTAGCGCAGACTGTTACTAAGCTATGACAATTCGTCATTTCGACATCTCCATTTCGACACAATCAGTTGTTGGCTCATTTCGGTCAATACTTGAACCTTTATTTCCTTTACGTGGAAATATCACAGACGAAATTTCACAGATTGACACCAACTGATAAACCACGACATATTGATTTTACCAATCAGCAAGAATGTAAAACCTTTAATTGTATACAGTGGATGAGCAATTCTTAAATATTAATAGGAAATTCTGCTAACCTTTAATTCTGTTCTAGAATGTTAAGCGATATACTAAGCATGAGAACATGTCAGATTTTAATCTTTAATTAAGAATGCCGCCATGAAAAGATACTGTCATGTTTAAATATGGGTCGCCTCACAAACAATGATTTACCTATTCATGTAAATTTTCCATAGCCCAGCAGGTATTTGATTTCAGATGTCCCTTAAAACCCTCACATCATCCACACGTACCCGGACAGTGCCAGCATGTACACATACCGAAATCCGTAGGGTACACGTACGAGGTCTTACGATTCCGTGACCAAAACATCGCCGGTGATTTCGTACGGACTTCACATCGGCCACATGCACGTACGGCTCACTCAGACCTACCTACCTACGGGCACGGGACCACCCGTAGGGTTTCATCTTAGGGGGTAAAATACTTTTCTGTTTCATTTGTAGGTTCATACTCAACATTCTAACACCCTGTTCGTATACTCACAGCAACATGTATATATTTTTGTTAATTCTGAATAATATAAAGATTAAAAACGATGATATGTATTCTCTAAAGTCGTTGTATCAATAGTAATACGTATACAATTTAAACACAATACACGGATAAATAATACCGTAAATGTCCCATTCATACGAGTGTTAGTCACATCGCGTTTCGCAAGACTTAGTCATAACATTTCTAATAAATTGAATGATATAGACTTATACAATCTACTTTGGTAAAGATGTAGCGTGTTCCGATACATCTATGTTTCAAGCCATACCTTATTGTGACGTGGAAATGATCGGCCGCTATTTGATCTATGAGGCCGAGACAAATTAATATAAATTTATCAGAGACCAATCAGAATGTTATTCACAACATAGCCAATACTACGAACGACCGATTGTGGCTGCTTCATTCAGTTTTTTATCGTAAACGACGTGAAATCAAGGATCGTGAATAATGAACTGCACGTTTGTATATCGTTTTTACAACAACATAGAATGCATAATATAATCTTTAGGCGAAGTTTGGATAGCAACGACACTGTAAATGTATGCGCTAGATGAAGTGTAGACGTCGGATCTTAGACGTTGTCGTTTTACATCGATATTCAACAGTATTTCAGTTATGTATGACTTAGATAAAGGTTTGAGAATATCTAGTAGGTACCATACTTGTTCTAATAGATGCATAAAAGTCTTAAACATATGTGATATCTAGCAATTGCTTTGGCTTTATTAAACGCAACCTTCTCAAAATGTAACGCCACGAGTGCGTTTATTAGGGAATATTCGGTATATAATCTTCGTTACAAACTAGTATTACGTTGTTTCCTCAACAACTTCCAACATGTTTCAGCGGAGCAGGAGAGGGGAGGGGAACAATGACTTTGAATGTTTGTTCTTCAACTTAATTTTCATGGAGAACATAGTTCGTCCAGCCTGGTTATCGATACTAGGGCTTCCAGTTTGGCAGTCGGGCGCTCCATCGGCTCAGCTCCCCGGGCGTACTTAAACTATGATAACCCTACAGGCGTTCCTAATTGACTTATTGTAGCACAGATAAGCGTCATGTAAGGTCAATTCAGAGACTTATTGTAGCCCAGATAAGCGTCATGTAAGGTCAATTAAGAGACTTATTGTAGCCCAGATAAGCGTCATGTAAGGTCAATTAAGAGACTTATTGTAGCCCAGATAAGCGTCATGTAAGGTCAACTAAGAGACTTATTGTAGCCCAGATAAGCGTCATGTAAGCTCAATTCAGAAATATTTGGTTTCAATCAGAGTATCTACCGGCAACAGTAATTACGGCAATTTACCATTGAGATTCTTAGCAAGCCATACATACCAAGTATACTAATTACATGTATATTAGATAAACCAGATCAGATGAAACACAAGTTGTTTCCCTGGAGTTAGACTATCTAAGCAGGATAATCCATAATGCCTAGCTTTTCCCCAGACATCCTGAAAGTCTGAGAGTACCAATAGCTCTCGTTATGTACAATTTGTGTCCAGATCTTCTTGTAATCTCAGTCTGGGAAATGTACGATGCTTGGCGATAACAATTAGAGAAATTGCCTCCTATATCATAAAATAAGACATGCTAATAACAATACAACAGTGATTAGAGGAAAGTTCATTGGATATACTCCTACATAGGCATCATGCCTCTAAAAGTTAATGGGTAAGAATTGTACTTAAATAAACGAAAACATTGCTTCGGAAATAAACTCGCTGTTATCGAGTTCGTTAATATCTTAAAGATGTATCTAGCTCATCTGAAACTAAAAAATTGTTAATGCGCTTTATCCAGTATTGTTGTTAAATAGTCTAAAACATCATTAATAAGAACCATGGCAATGTATAACCGTTTAAAAAAGTATTGTTTAACCATATTAAAAGATACAACTAGTAAAAAACACCAGCTTGTTAAATTTTTTAATTTCATGATAATACAAATGTCTTTTATCGACAAATAAAAAGACATACATCATAAATGTAATCTGTGATAATGCATATTTTTTGAAGTTTTAACTAGATAAAATGTATTGTTTATTGTGTGTTTATGTTAACAAATGAACAAACAATTAGCATAGTATATCTTTAAGCGTTAGGTTTAACAAATATCCTTTTGCACAAATAAATAAGCGATGCGACTGTCGAAAATTGCTATAGTACTAGTTGATCTACAGAACAACTAAAAAACGAACATGTGATTGATTTTTTTGGTTTTGAAATTTGAAATTTTCTCAATGCTATAATCTTTCAGTGGATGGAAACTGTTTTAAGTGTTAAAGACCACCTGCGAACAAAGACCACTATTGCAAAACTTGTCTGCAAAGACCACCAATTTTATCTCCCATCAGACAATTTTCAATGATATTTAATCTGTTAATAGAGACCACCTGTAAACAAAGACCACATTTTGCTGTTCCCATGGGTGGTCTTTACAGACAGGTTTGACTGTATTGCGATATACAACATTGTTTTTGTAAACTGTATGATACATGGACTAGGCTATATGTTATACCTTACATGTAGTAAACTTTAATTCAAATCAAGTTACGATATCAAATGTATTTTTTAAATAAATTAAGACAAGTACATTAGATGCTACATCATAATGAATATAACAATAAACACATTTTGATCTCCTTTCGAAGAGCACGTGGTTCCTAAAATTAGCTTCGATAATTAGTGTAGTTCGGTTTTGACACTAGAAATTTTAGCATAACTACAGACGGAAGATGCACATCGCAGTGATTCTTACCAACATGCGTAGGTTTGAGCAGAAGATACTGGTGCATTTCATCAAAAGTCCAAGGTGCACTTTTCACTCCCAAGTACACTTTTTCGAGCCTAAGCCAATTTAAGGATGTTTTGTTACATGAATTAAAAAAACAAGTTTCAACCAAAATTTAGTTTAATCTTAAAGAATATGAAATATTAAAGATATTTACACTTCAAACTGTCTAAAACATATTGAGCAAACAAGAGTTATTCCTACCAGAAAGCTTCAGGTCTATCTTTTCATACTTTTGATGTAACGCAGCCTAGTGGTAATCAGTTATTGCGAAAATACGTGTAGATTGTTTTGGGTTGGATTTAAAAGTACAAAAATATCTCCGACCTTGATCTCAAAACTGTATTGTTAACGCACAAATATGTCGTCTGCGTATTTGACAACGTGCCATTGTACCAAGTAGCGAGAGACACCGTCGTTGTACATTGACTGTGAGATGTTATTTAATATAATATGATATAATTATGTTCACAATAAATATATTTACACACCAGATTAACAGCGAAATTTGTATTTTTATTAATTAAATGCATGATCGCAAATACATCCGAATGTATTTAACGTACATTCAAGCGCCTAACGAGACAATGATTTTTTCTAAACGTCTGTCGTAAAAATACATTTGTGTATATCGTCTGCGACCTGATCAAACTGGTTCAATGTGAACAAACTGTAGATAATCTGATTAAGTTTGATTGAATGATATCTAATATATTATTGATACTGGTATAATGTGTGCATCGACGGTCAAAGGTGAAACCATTAAACTAACAATAGTAAACAAAGCATGCGTTCATGAAGATTTATCCGTTTCATAACAAAACGTATACAAAACAATACGCACATATATACATGTACAATACATGTCTATCTCAATGTCGTATAAATGATTCACAAATATGGTTGATCACGTATCGCAAATCATTCTATGGGTATGAATACTCGCGTCTTTCGACAATATCGTCTTAAAAATAGAGGCTAATCTCATTTAAAATGGTTATATGCAGTAATATAATTAGTTGAGCTGTATTCAGTCTATGCATGTATGAACGCTCAGGAATTAATGAGGGTATTTAAAGAGCATGTATTTAACTTTTGAGGTATCTATCTTAAATAATATATCATGCTTGCTATATCATCTAAATAGCATATTGATTAAATATACAGTCGAACCTCGTTCATTCTAATTCATCGGGTCCAACCGTATGATCTTATTTCGAGTAATACATGGTTTTAAATAGCCTATTATTTTAATTCGACATGCCTTAGATACACCGGGACCTGAAAATAAGAACGGATTATACCAAGTATTCGTATAAAAGGTTCTCGAATAAACGAGGTCCGACTGTATTCCATTTATACAGTGTACATTGACTTTTAGCTCAGTTTTATCTGGTTTATTAAAATAAATACATGCAGTTCTTACAACTTATATCAATAACTCTTGATGACTGGTTCTCGGGTGGCTAACCAGCACTGGCGCATAATTAAGAGAATACAAAGACCGCGGAAGATTCTAGTATAAGGCGGAGTTCGAACCCTCGACATTCAGATCAGGAGTACGGCGCTTTACCCTTAGATCACCATGCCTCCTACTTGTATCTGTTTCACTAAAATCAGACCACTTCAGTTTTCGATACCGTTACTACGAACTAGAGAATCCTTAACAGCGGATAGAGGGATATATTGTTTAAAGAACTGGTTATTACATCAAATACTTGCCTACTTGTATGTACTAGACAATATTCTTTCTAATTATTGGTATATAACCATCATAGGCCACTTATTAACGATCTGACATTTTTTTCTTAATGAATAGAGAGATGAAAATATGTAAACTCAAGTAAACAAACATTTAAACCTCACATAAAGACCACCTCAAAATCAAAGACTACCTTATTAATAATTTTTCAATTATTAATTCTTAATTTTTCTTCATTTTTGTAACTTGATAATCAAACCATCTCACAACTAATACCCTATTTCTTCAAAACCAATAGTGGTCTCATTATTGAGGTTGAAATGTACAGTAAAACCTCACTTAAAGACCACCTCAATAATAAGACCGCCTCAAAATTAAGAACACAAGTCCATTTTCCCTTTTTGCTCGTTATTCAACCTCAATATTAAGATCACCTCAATAATGAGACCAGTTTTCAAGAGTCCCAAGGTTGGTCGTATTATGGAGGTGTTTCTGTATACGTTTTTCATGTCTTGTTTCATACCTATTTTATGTAGACATTTAATCTTGTTATGATTTGTTCTCTACAAGCTATAGTCATACCATTTACACCTGATGCATGAATTAACGCTGATAATAGTTGCACCACACTGTGATAGCAATTATTACAATGAGCATTATTTATATAAGTATTGTTTGTTTTACTGTCAGTTTGGGTTGGTTCATACCTGCGTAAATAACTGAGATGCTTAGACCAAAGAAATGGTTATTTTATCTGTATCGTTATTCGACTAAGTAAATCATTATTCGATTATACTTATTCAAATATTCGAACATACTTTTTCGAATAATAAAATCCTTATTCGAATACGCGTAGAAATATTCTGCCTTCACTACTGTTGAGGAAAACACTTGAACATTATTAATATGTTACCTGAATTATAATGGGAATACCGGTAAAACTCACAGCTTACATGAAAATCGATGCTACATCATAGAAGATATTTATCTAAATATCAAACGATCAAATTCAATACTGGTTTATCAACCGATCGCTAAAATACATTAAAGTACTTGTAACAATTAGTAAATATTTAACGAAATCGATAATATTGATAATGGAACATCCACAACACATTGCAAATGGCAACCACTTCAAGAAATCATCTTTGGATGAGTTCATTAACTTTACATTTCCAATGTTTTACACTAAGCAACGCCGCATAAAACATACTTATGCTATAAACATGTACTAACATTTTATGCAGTTTACTGTGGAATATTACATAAAAGTTGAAGATTCGCAACTGTTATCTATCATTTTAACATTGTACTTACGTTAAAGACGTTTCCTTATAGAGCCTCCACTCAGGCAAATCTTCGGAATGTTTCGGTATTCATCGGTAGAATCCAAAGTAAACGGGGACACACTATCACGGTCGAAGTTTCGAACAGTAAAACCAACAAAAAGTATTTCCAATAATTTCAATCTGTAACGACAAAAACAATATAGTTTCCCAACAATTGGCTTATTTAGAATGTAATCTTCCGAATGATTCAGACAATATTTTGATATATATCCAAGCGATCATGAAGATTTTTGCCGAAGCAAGAAAACTGCAGAAGATTGAGATACGTACAAATCGAAAACCAAAATAGCATTTATATAAGCGTACACACACACCTAACGTTCACTTGACTAAGATTAATCTGTTGTGACTATATTACATCATATCCGTGAAAATAAGTTAATGTGGCTGTCATGTACAGCACGTGATTATATTTGACCTTGAATCTTTCCTCTGAGTAGGGCACGTGAACCGACATATACAATTAATTGATAATTTCCGAAGTTGTGATGAACACCAAAATTAAAACGTATTTTACACCACTTCATTTGATATTTGATGTCTGTGCCAAAAATGTAATATACAAAAAACAAAGCACTTAAAACTTTACTAATGGTCAACATATTAATGTTAAAATATAAAAAAAATCACCAAAAAAAAAGTGAGATATAGAGGATCTTACATGAATGCTTATTTGATATTGTTTTTATGAAACGAGTCGACTGAATATGACGCGAGGCTCTGCCGACTCAGTCGACTCGTTTCATAAAAACAATATCAAATAAGCACGAATTCAAGATTCCTTTATCACATAACACCATAAATAGATTGTTTTCAATCTTTAAATAGACTTTAAATAGTGCTGTGATTCGGCTATTTATGTAACAAGTTACATATGATATTTATGTCACTGCTTTATGCCACTCCTGGCGTGCAAGTTATGTGATAAAAATTGATATTAAAATATTTAATTAATTAATGCAAAGCCTAGATATTCCGTTGCATGTGATAGATAAATGTAACATCCAAAACAATATCTCAAATAAACAGTAACGTACTCTTTTCTTGCATGAAATTCAATTTTTCCAAATGCATATACTTGGTATACGAAAATATATCCTTTAAAATAATTCGTCAAAATTTAATCCATATTTGACACCACTAGTTACATTGAATTAGCTTTATAATAAGCTGGTCAATGATCCCGACTGATTATCATTAATTCCAGTCTGCTAGACGCTTTCAAAAGGAATCATTTAATGCTTACATGAGCACTGTCAAGCAAATCAATGCGATATACATCATCATGTAAACGATAACCAGTCTATTATTATTTATCATGGTCTATAGTATATAAAACAAACAAAGATACAAATCCATATTGTTAAAACATATATACCTATTTAATCCAATAAGTTAACCACTGTAAATCTAATTAGTAAGTATGTGTTCCTTTTAGCACAAAGACAGAGGTGTATACAAATAATCATATATCAAGTTCACGTTACCAGGTATTGCTAACAAAAACATTATGTATAGTACCTGTACAATAGACTAGGAAGCTAGGAAGAGCAGGAAGGAACTATCAAATATTTACCCCGTGGAAAATCTACATACACTACACAAGTATTTGGCACCAATCACAGAAAAAAACTGATAAGGTCGTGAAACATCTACAGACGTTACTTAGATATGATTATCATTGATGTTCCTTGTACTTTGTTACTTTATTCACCTGAACTACAATAAAAAAAATTATGGTTAATGCCTGGGACAGTTTTCATCAAAACCCTTCATTCGCTGTTTTATTTATAGTTTAAATTTCACGAATACCGCAAAATATATAAAAACAGGATAAAAATATATGATATAATGACAGGTCAGGAACATAAAATAGATTTAAAAACAATCTGGGATCAAAATTTAAGTACATTAGCTTGTATAGGTTGTTCTTATCAATATGATTCGAAAACACAAAAAGTGATAAAAAACTGTTTTCTTTTTACCTACACCAATCACATAAAATTGCTATGGCGCTTTGAATTCAAAGCAGAATTATAATGAAAATACATATAATGACACGCTTCTTAATGCTACTTATTTTTTATGAGTTTACGTCGTTTTACAGAAATCTCGTTGTAAACGACTAGTCTATTTAACTATTGGGTTTTCAATAGCACACTGTTCAACAAATCACTCTCATTACTCGTAGTTGAATAGGTAAAAAAAGGTACCTGGATTATATTAAATTATTATTACTTAAATTAAAGTATTTTTGCTGACAGTTGCAAGGCTGTAAATCGCTGAATGTATATTATTTTTATATGTGTTGTAGATTTATGTTAAATTCTCCTTTCCCTATGAGCAATTCTTCCACTTGATATAATGTTCATGTCATGCTCTCCACCTTTCGGCCCATTGTTTGTAGCTTTCTTGCCTTGTTCCGTGATGTATTCCATCCATTAAATCTCCACCACCTGGTTGCCCCGCTTAATTCTCCTGAGATTTTCTTTATGGTCGAACAGGCGATTCCTTGCGTCCCTGTTCCCATGCGTATTGACCCTTGTACCTCCTTAAATGCCTGGTGTTTTGTGGACTGTTGTTTTCCTGGGGGTCTGTGTGAGGAGGCATTGTCTTGTGTATGTGGCGTTCCCTGGGGTCTGTGTGAGGAGTCATTGTCTTGTGTATGTGGCGTTCCCTGTAGTAACTTAATCTCTCACATTATTCGAACATTATCAATGTTGACAATAATATTTGAAAGTTGATGTAGCAATGTTATGGTATGTATAGGTAGCAATGTTATGGTATGTATAGGTAGCAATGTTCTGGTATGTGTAGGTGGCAATGTTATGGTATGTGTATGTAGCAATGTTATGGTATGTATAGGTAGCAATGTTATGGTATGTGTAGGTAGCAATGTAATGGTATGTGTAGGTAGCAATGTTCTGGTATGTGTATGTAGCAATGTTATGGTATGTATAGGTAGCAATGTTATGGTATGTGTAGGTAGCAATGTAATGGTATGTGTAGTTAGCAATGTAATGGTATGTGTATGTAGCAATCTAATGGTATGTGTAGTTAGCAATGTTCTGGTATGTGTATGTAGCAATGTTATGGTATGTGTAGTTAGCAATGTTCTGGTATGTGTATGTAGCAATGTTATGGTATGTGTAGGTAGCAATGTTCTGGTATGTGTATGTAGCAATCTAATGGTATGTGTAGTTAGCAATGTTCTGGTATGTGTATGTAGCAATGTTATGGTATGTGTAGGTAGCAATGTTATGGTTTGTGTAGGTGGGAATGTTATGGTTTGTGTAGGTAGCAATGTAATGGTATGTGTAGGTAGCAATGTTCTGGTATGTGTAGGTGGCAATGTTCTGGTATGTGTAGGTAGCAATGTTCTGGTATTTATAGGTAGCAATGTTATGGTATGTGTAGGTAGCAATGTTATGGTATGTGTAGGTAGCAATGTTCTGGTATGTGTAGGTAGCAATGTTCTGGTATGTGTAGGTAGCAATGTTCTGGTATTTATAGGTAGCAATGTTATGGTATGTGTAGGTAGCAATGTTCTGGTATGTGTAGGTAACAATGTTCTGGTATTAATAGGTAGCAATGTTCTGGTATGTGTAGGTGGCAATTTTATGGTATGGGTAAGTGGTAATGTTCAGATATGGATAGGTGGCAATGATTTGGTATGGTTAGATGGAAATGTTCTGATATGCCGGATTTGAATTCTTTTCTTCCCTTTCTCTCGGAACTACCACATATGTTTTCATTAAAAGCATTATAAGGAATTAAACTTATATATTTTTGATAGTTGCAAATCATTTTTAGATGCTTGCATTGAAGTATTTATTCCACTACTCATCATTTAAATGATAATTAGTGGAAACTATTTACAAATTACTTTAGGCACTAACGTTGTCACAACGTTGTGACGACGTTATATACTAACGTAACCATGGCACAACGTTATGCTAACGTTATGTGTTTGTTTTTGAGTTTCTTAACGTATAGAACAATTCTTTCTCCCGTTGTCTATAACCTGCTGACACGATCGATTTGAAACAATCAATACATCTTGTCCAGAAGACAAGAACAAGCCACGGGACTAAAAAACAACCACGTCTGCCAGATTAGCATCAACGCTTATAAAGACATGGACTATATGCAATATTCTTGCCTAGCTAACTTTTTGACAAGAACTAATCCATGCAGTCCACCTTTGGGATCATTTACCATCTCGCTCTGATCACTTACAATACATTAGAGATATGAACTGGTAGTGGTCTATATCAAACATTTCCATATTAGAAATACAAAACATTTTGAATTGGTCGGAACATTTACACGACTACGCTACGCTATGTAGAGTAACCACTGCCATTGCAACTTTCACGTGACCATAGAAAGATCACGTGAGATAACAAAATGGCGGATACGCAACATAAGAAAGTACAAGAAATATTTAGGCTTTATCCGTACCCCACTTTACCGGGGGAGATTGGCAATTACATCTTCTCAGATAGGACATGTAGTAAACACTTTATTTGCTTTGTCTACGGAATCAGCAGAGGATTGACATCTGTTTTTCACATGGACAATAGCTCTATCGCTCTCAAAGTCAGTCATATTTTGTTTACAAACAAAGTGCGTTATCAAAGTCATATGGACAATATGTCTAGCGCCCACCTTTTTATATTGAAACATTAAGACTAATTTTCTCTCAAAACCCTGGGGTTGTGTTAATGTATGTCTATAAAGTGAAATTTACGAGTAACAGTCACCTACTGGTTAAACGAAGACCAATTTGCAATATAGTTCAAATGAAGTACTATAGTGATTAGGGCTCCAATGTTATCGCTTGCTGATTGAATAATTCCTTCGTGTATTCGGTACATCAACTACGGTCACAGAGCAGAAAAGATACCAATTTAGATAACTCAAAATAATCTGTTTCAAATACGGCAAGTGAAGAGTATCTACAAATAATGTGCCAATTCGTAGACAATTCGCAATTCTATTGAGCTTGGTTCTATATACTTTGATAATAGACAGATTTAATTAGTGATTGAGTATAACATTATCTTAGGCAGTTAATAGTTATTGAAATGTTACGGAGTTCAAGTGTAACGCAGAGCAGAATATTATGATTGTATTAAGAGAGTATCATATATTGCAGTATTATAAATTTTCTGTATTTATAGTTCCCTGTGTATTTGCTTCTTTGAAAGCAACGGACAACTTCCCAGTACGTATCATAAGAACAAATGAACACCGCTGTACGATTTCCAACCTCTTATTTAAGTGACGTCATTTCAAGAAAACGTTACACGTGACGTCACCATGTACTTACAGTATGTAATATTTGCCCCATATGGCAATATGCAAACGAAATTACCACATGTTTCCTGCTTGCAAATAGTGACATCATATGTTGCGTTTTCTTGATATGACGTCACTTTCAGAAGATGTTGTAAAGCCCATAGCAGCCATCAAATGACTTTTGTCGGTATTTTTTTTTGTCAATTTGTCAAGAAGAACATACGCCTCGCTCGAATTTCGAACTTTCGGAAGTACATTGCTCTACCGAGAAAACACGTTAATACGTAAAGGAAAAAGAACAAATATGGGTACACTCTTGAGACATAATGGAAACGAATGTACATCATTTTCAGGCATGCACAGATACGTGTGGACTTTCACCGACTTAAAATATACCCATGATGTTAAATGGTACATATTCTTAATATTGTTGATGTTTTATTTTATAATATTTTTACACAACGTAATGGCGATATATCGTTATCAAAGCCTCTACAGCCAAGATATGGACTCTTATTGTAAGACGAAATTGGTGTATGCCGGAAGTTCTCCAGTTATAGCGAAGTTTCTTAGAAGAAAGTAAGCAGTTAAATGTCCCATTTATTGCAAAGTCTGTCAAATTCAGAGAAATAAAACATAGTTTGTCAGTTAGAATCTGATTCCTTATCAAATATGTAATATCATATTGCACATACATTACATATAATATGTATTGCTGCTTTAAAGATATGTCTACGAGGCAAACAGAAAATATATTTTACTCATTATCAAAGAGAAGGAGACAGCTTAAGAGGAAAGCGTCGAGTCTTTTAAAAAGACAGGACAAGTCTACATGAGCGCTGCTATGGGATTTAAAACATGTTCTGTATATGACGTCATTTCAATAAAACGCAACATGTGATGTCACTATTTGCGAGCAGAAAACAATATTTTCTCCATATGGTCATATGATTTTCATATTGCCATATGGGGCAAATATTGCTTACTGTCAGTACGTGTTGACGTCATATGTGACGTTTTCTGGAAATGACGTCACTTAAAGAAGCGGTTGGAAATCGTACAGCGGCGCTCATATATTTTACCATTTTCATATACATTTACCACGTGGTACATGTGTTTAACATCCTGTAGTGGGTAGCTGACGATACTGTCATCATCAATGCAAACTATTGTCCGCTGTTTTACATTTTTCTCAGTGAATTTGAATTCCTAATGTTTCGAAGGCTGATGTGTATAAAGAATATGTACTATGTATGAAAGATCTGCTCATATATATTGCTACAGAATATTTGAAAAATACTTATTATGATTGATTGTAAGCGTTATAATAATGCTTATTCTTTGTAAGTTTTGTTATAATGTAATCTATGCATATATGAAAACCTCTTGCGAGATAAGTTGTCGTATGTTTCTATGTGCATATCTTAATGAATGACCTTAAATTAAAGTTTATTATTATTATTATGTTTCTTGGATATGTGTGGGGAGGCATTGTCTTGTTTATATGGCCTTCCCTGTAACAACTTAATATTTCCATACATATAGGCACAAACAATTGTATACGCACGTAATATTGAGAATATAGAAAACTGAAGTACCACAAATTACGCCCAGACAAAACAATAAGGAAATATACCAGTAGCATAGCAGCATCAATCAATGCATGTCATATCTGAGATAATATAAAAGCTGTTGTGGATATTTCCGATCATCCCATACTTTCAATACGTTACGCATCAGAACAATATATTGATGGAGAGAAAATAATTTATCTGTAAAGTGAACTTGATAATGTCTGATGTACGGATTGCGAAGCATCTGCAGTGGTTATATATTTTGGCCGATTGAAAACAATTGTGTCTGTCATGCTTCTAGAATATTCGTATAACATGGAAAACAAGGGCGTTAGTTTTACTACGATTTTAAAATGCTTAAGATGACTGAAGCCAGTGAAATCTAAAGTTACAAACAAACAAAGAGCCAAAGGGAACAATCATATGTTAGCTTTAACAAAAGAAAAATAACAATCAGATAATTGGTTGTTTAGAAGATTAGCTCTTCTTTGTAACTATTATTACATTTTTCTTGTTTCAACGCCTACAAGACAAAGTGCGTTATCAAAGTCATATGGACAATATGTCTAGCGCCCACCTTTCTATATTGAAACATAAATACTAATTTTCTCTCAAAACCCTGGGGGTTGTGTTGATGTATGTCTATAAAGTGAAATTTACGAGTAACAGTCACCTACTGGTTAAACGAAGACCAATTTGCAATATAGTTCAAATGAAGTACTATAGTGATTAGGGCTCCAATGTTATCGCTTGCTGATTGAATAATTCCTTCGTGTATTCGGTACATCAACAACGGTCACAGAGCAGAAAAGATACCAATTTAGATAACTCCAAATAATCTGCTTCATATACGGCAAGTGAAGAGTACCTACAAATAATGTGCCAATTTGTAGACAATTCGCAATTCTATTGAGCTTGGTTCTATATACTTTGATAATAGACAGATTTAATTAGTGATTGAGTATAACATTATCTTAGGCAGTTAATAGTTATTGAAATTGTACGGAGTTCAAGTGTAACGCAGAGCAGAATATTATGACTGTATTATGAGAGTATCATATATATCAGTATAATAAATTTACTGTATAGTTCCCTGTGTATTTGCTTCTTTGAAAGCAACGGACAACTTCCCAGCACGTATCTGAGGCGAAGAACAAATGAGCACCGCTGTACGATTTCCAACCTCTTACTTATGTGACGTCATTTAAAGAAAACGTTACATGTGACGTCACCATGTACTGTAAGTATGTAATATTTGCCCCATATGGCAATATGAAAACGAAGTTACCACATGGAATAATAAATAGTGTTTCCTGCTTGCAAATAGTGACATCATATGTTGCGTTTTCTTGATATGACGTCACTTTCAGAAGAAGTTGTAAATCCCATAGCAGCCATCAAATGACTTTTGTCGGTATTTTCTTTTGTCAATTTGTCAAGAAGAACATACGCCTCGATCGAATTTCGAACTTTCGGAAGTATATTGCTCTACCGAGAAAACACGTTAATATGTAAAGGAAAAAGAACAAATATGGGTACGCTCTTGAGACATAATGGAAACGAATGTACATCATTTTCAGGCATGCACAGATACGTGTGGACTTTCACCGACTTAAAATATACCCATGATGTTAAATGGTACATATTCTTAATATTGTTGATGTTTTATTTTATAATATTTTTACACAACGTAATGGCGATATATCGTTATCAAAGCCTCTACAGCCAAGATATGGACTCTTATTGTAAGACGAAATTGGTGTATGCCGGAAGTTTTCCAGTTACAGCGAAGTTTCTTAGAAGAAAGTAAGCAGTTAAATGTCCCATTTATTGCAAAGTCTGTCAGATTCGGAGAAATAAAACATAGTTTGTCAGTTAGAATTTGATTCATTATCAAATATGTAATATCATATTGCACATACATTACATATAATATGTCTTGCTGCTTTAAAGATATGTCTACGAGGCAAACAGAAAAAAATATTTTCCTCATTATCAAAGAGAAGTAGACAGCTTAAGAGGAAAGCGTCGAGTCTTTTAAAAAGACAGGACAAGTCTTCATGAGCGCTGCTATGGGATTTAAAAATTTTCTGTATATGACGTCACATGTGATGTCACTATTTGCGAGCAGAAAACAATATTTTCTCCATATGGTCATATGATTTTCATATTGCCATATGGGGCAAATATTGCTTACTGTCAGTACGTGTTGACGTCATATGTGACGTTTTCTGGAAATGACGTCACTTAAAGAATAGGTTGGAAATCGTACAGCGGCGCTCATATAGTTTACCATTTCCATATACATTTACCACGTAGTACATGTGTTTAACATCCTGTAATGGGTAGCTGACGATACTGTCATCATCAATGCAAACTCTTGTCAGCTTTTTTACATTTTTCTCAGTGAATTTGAATTTGAATTCCTAATGTTTCGAAGGTTGATGTGTATAAAGAATGTGTACTATGTATATAAGTTCTGCTCATATATATTGCTACAGAATATTTGAAAAATACTTATTATGATTGATTGTAAGCGTTATAATAATGCTTATTCTTTGTAAGTTTTGTTATAATGTATGCATATATGAAAACCTCTTGCGAGATAAGTTGTCGTATGTTTCTATGTGCATATCTTAATGAATGACCTTAAATTAAAGTTTATTATTATGTTTCCCTTGGATCTGTGTGGGGAGGCATTGTCTTGTTTCTATGGCGTTCCCTGTAACAACTTAATATTTCCATACATATAGGCACAAACAATTGTATACGCACGTAATATTGAGAATATAGAAAACTGAAGTACCACAAATTACGCCCAGACAAAACAATAAGGAAATATACCAGTAGCATAGCAGCATCAATCAATGCATGTCATATCTGAGATAATATAAAAGCTGTTGTGGATATTTCCGATCACCCCATACTTTCAATACGTTACGCATCAGAACAGTATATTGATGGAGAGGAAACAATTTATCTGTAAAGTGAACTTGATAATGTCTGATGTACGGATTGCGAAACATCTGCAGTGGGTATATATTTTGGCCGATTGAAAACAATTGTGTCTGTCATGTTTCTAGAATATTCGTATAACATGGAAAACAAGGGCGTTAGTTTTACTTCGACTTTAAAATGCTTGAGATGACTGAAGCCAGTGTAATCTAAAGTTACAAACAAACAAAGATCCAAAGGGAACAATCATATGTTAGCTTTAACAAAAGAAAAATAACAATCAGATAATTGGTTGGTTAGAAGATTAGCTCTTCTTTGTAACTATTATTACATTTTTCTTGTTTCAACGCCTACAAGATAAACTATAGTTTCCGCGTAACAAGTTTTCTACATCAGTTGAAAGATTGTTATCATAGTATATCTTGAATTTAGATGTACGACTGGAAAATATCCAGATGCAAACACAGTACATTGCTGATAAGCCAACCGACGCTAAAGTGATTCCTTACCTTTGTACTAGAGTTATAAATCCTATTGTTTCTTCCTGCACTTATGTTCACGAATATCAAAGCATTTTTATATATAAAAAAACACATTTACAAACACAACATCCGGGTAATGAGAAACCTAATCACCTATCGTTTAATTGGATAATTAGAGAAAAACCTGATATTCTGTGTAGTAGGAATCACAGACATGTAGACCAGACAACGGAGACAGAAAGTGTAACGGTCGTTACCTTGACTGAAGTTGAATGTCAAGTGCAATTTGTGATATTCTTTGAAGAAAGCTAAGCAACTGATGGTATGTCATACCGCGTTGTTATACATGCCATTTGCTGGTATATTATGATTTTAACAGACACAGGTATTTGAACATAAAGTACTACCGGGCCTCGTTTATTCGACAACCTTCTATCCGAACACTTGGTATCATCCGAAATAAATAACAGGCCCCGATGTATCTTCCTCGGACCTCGTTTATTCGACATGTTACATGTTGACAAATTCAATAAACACTCATGAACTGCATTGACATTCAACGGTAAGGAGGTGAACATTGATACTTAGAATACATAGTATCAGTTCCCCTTATATTTGTGTACGGCGAGTTGGGAGATATAATTATGTTTTATTATGTTTTAAACTTACTTAATTTACATCGCGGATTGTGAAACAAGTTCTTACAACTTATACTAATAATCACTCTCGATGACTGATTCCTGGCTACCTACCAGCACTCTCGCCAAATTTAGGGATTGTGAAGTTCGTGATCAAACCCCGCTCATCGCGGGGCTCGAACTCACGACATTGGGATCAGGAGCCTGGCGCTCACATATGTGATGTTCGTCAAGTCAAGTAAACTTTATTTAGAAGTCGGTTTATACAACATGATAAACACAATCTCTACAGAGCTTTTGTCCCGACTATTACAAAGAAAACATTAAAACAGATTACAATACATTTAACACAACAGGATACATTTACATAAAACAAGGTAGCATGCATAAATACACGTGAGACAAGCAAGCAAGCAAGGCAACAACATAAAAATAAAGTTACTTCTAAATTATCAATATCACAGGCAGATATTAAAAGAGACAATCAATTTAGACATACATATATGTCAAATTTTAGTAATAAATCTACTTACAATAGTTAAGAGTAAGTTCAGTTACATGTTAAGAGTCCTATTAAAACAGGAGAGGTATTGTTGAATAAGGGTTATTATATAAACATTATGATATATACATGTTTACTAATGGATGCTAAATAGATATACACAAACAAGTGAGTGTTGTAAAAACCTATGTTATTATAAAACTATTTTAGATTGGAGAATTCTCAGTACTTAAAAGTTTAAGCTACATTTAATCATGTAAAATATTTAAAAGCGAGTGGTTCAGTACAACTTAAAAGCAGAAATTCACATATATAATAGTTGTATACAGATAATAATAATATGAAACATAAGAACAGTTCTGACATGGTATACATGACAAAGCATAGTAAGAACATAAAAGCTAAAGGGGCATGGTAAACAAGCACATTTCACATAAACAGAAAACAAAAGCAGAACAAACAATTTCATGAAAGCAAACACATGGAAAAGCCACAAATTGCAACATAACCCACAAACAAATAAACATATAAAGCTCTTCCAAAAACTCAGAATGCACATTTAAGTAACTGCACATGGCGGACAGGAACAGACTGTTCCATTCCAATAATTTAGAAGGGATTTAAAAGTATTAAAGGATGAAATTTGTCGAAAATGGTTTGGTAAGTTATTCCAAAGTTTTGCAGCTGAGAATTTGTTGTTTAAGCTCAACCAAATCACATAAATAAGTAGGTCCACTTTTATTGAAGATTTAAAAAAAAATGAACATGACATGAATATCATATAAAATTATTGTACTTTACAGAACCACCTTGTACAAACAAATATATTGTAAGAGTGATACAGTGCGGAGCTGGGAAAGCCACATTCACAAATACTTCCCCAGACAGATCTAGACCAGAGAATAAGGAGAAGCAACACACACTGAATTTGACATAATTTGCAAGAATTAGGACTTTTAACTCCGAAATATCTTCCGCGATAATATTCTGTTCTTTATTGTCCTCGTGGTGATGATGGTGACTGGTGAAGCTAGTATGGTATAATTAAAATCGACAGGGCTTTATTTTTTAAAGCCGCACACATTGTTTGACATTATATACCAATATAAGTTTTAATTAGAACATATATGGGCAAGAAATAGCGCCCCAGCCGCCGGGTGTGGAAGGAGGAGTGGAGGTGTAGGTAATTTAATGAAATTTAACAGCCAGTCGAAAACAAATGTGCAGAATGCGCATCAATCTCCTTTGCAGAGTAACCGTTCCTTTCACTATCATGTAAATATAATTATAGCCGATAGTGTAAGAGAGTGAATGCGCATGTGCCGGGACCGCAAATGTACGTACCACGGTGTCATTGTGTGACACAGAGCGGATAGTCGCTTATGTATGAGAAGGATCACGGCGGCTAGTCGATCAATATAAACATAACATAAAACACGGCGAATAGTCAACTAAGAATACTTGAAAGCCGTGATAAAAAATATCACCCCTTTCTGCAATGAAACATTTTATGCTTGTATAAATTATATTTATACATATGGTATTGAATGTGTCAATCTCTGAAATGATGTATGCTTAATGACACCTAGTATCATTCCCTGTCCGATTCGTTAGAAGTTTTGACAGGGGTCACAGAAAAGACTTACTTTCGTTTTGATGTCTAAAATAATCTACTTTCGGTTTACTAATGCGTCGATGTCAGACTAATAGAAAGTCGTTAAGTAAAATGAAATGAAATATAATTATTTGGGCGACTTGAAACTACAATATAACCATCAGTGAAGGGAAGAAAAAATGTAATGCCCTTTAATACACATCGTATTTGGTACAAAATTGTGGAAATATAAAGGCCCTCGGATTTGATAAAAGTGACATATTGTTTTTTTTGAAGCGGAAAGAGCATTGTAGTAACACATATAGGCCGTGCCGCATTAAGGCTGCGTACGATCTAAATGCGGCGCACTTCGCCGCATAAAGGACACGCACGCCTAAATGCGGCAAAGTGCGCCGCATTTAGTTCACGTAAGCTTAATGCGGCGGGCATGTGCCTTGGCGCCGCATTTAGGTCACTTCTCTTTAAAATATTTTACTAAAACGAATATTTGAATTATATAACAATATAAAAAAAAGAAAAGGACATCAACTGACTTATGCATCATAACCAATGTTCATTAACCACTGTCGTTCGAATGACTTTTCCCCCCATTTATGTACACATTTGTTCGTACCCGCCCTAATGCGGCACGGCCTATATGGGGCACTATAATATTCTCATATGGTAGGTTTTGTAAATTTACAGTTGGCATTATAGTTATGCCGTGATCAAATTAATCCTACCAATAGCAAGCTAGCAAGATATATTTTGCTAACACATCCGTTGTCATGGAAAGGAAAAGGGGATGGGGGCAGTGTGTTTTAGTTCGTTAATCAAGAAAATGATATTTCCTTGAATTCTTAGCATTGTTGTTTATTTAGTAACATTTATTTTCGAACGAATACAACTTAATTAACTAAATTTTCAATAGCATATTCTTGTTCATAAATCACTTGTAGAGATATAACATATTGAAAAGACATATTGAATAATTACATTTCTTCAGCAATGCATTCACAGAACTTCACAAGTTTCAGTGGAAGGTAAACAAAAATTTAGATAAAGTCAATAAAATAATGATAATGCCAAATGAATCGGTAGAATTGTTGATTTACTAACACAAACTAAATCTAAAATACTTTCAACGGGAAATGAAATTAGATAAATATAAAGATGTATTTCAAGATTCAAAGTGTTTACCAAGACTTATGATGGGTATCATATTTTATAATCAAGTATGTGCTTTGCTATGAGACTTCGTTTGTATCTATTCTACTTTTATATCAATAATACCCAAAGTGTCTAGTTCGCTTAGCTTATAAAGTTCTGGAATACACTATTATCAATACTATCTACCCACTCTTGAAGGGACTTGAAGTAATGTGTGTGCGTGACTGTGTTGAAATTATTAAAGAGAAATGTGCGTTCAATCTAATCGTATTTATTTTTAAAATCTTACGTATCGTATGGAATAAGTAGTAAAAACACCATTGTCGATCAATTACAAAGTGCCATCAATCAGATGGTAACTGTATATATACTTGTCTGCCTTTTTAAAATGCCGGTCATATTCAGCTTAAAATGTCTATCTTTACTACACTGACGAAAGTACTTTTGGGAGTTTTCAAGTATAACATACTTCTTTTAAAGTATACATTTAATACTGACTGCAAGTAAATGAAATCAAAATTGCGTTGCTTTTATTGGTGATATTAACAGCCTTAAGTAAAGAAGGTGCAAGAACGGTATAAAGATCGGCTTTTTTTAGCTGAAGTTCAGCTTATGTCGATGTTTAGTAACCATGAACACACCGAACATGTTGCGAATTCAATTATCTTACCCCAGGTAGCGTGGTAAATGGTACAAAGGCGCTGCTGACACCTGGACGACTCAACGCAAAACCCCTCTCATAGCAATACAAGAACATTATGCATAGTTTTTTGTATCGGTTGCTACGAAGATGTTCGTACCACGTGACACACATGCACTTTTCAGAATGTTCAGTTTTGGAACTGTCTTAGAATGCGCAATCATGCATCTGTATTTAAGTATTTGTCTACGAGATTAATTATAAATTATAAACACCGGATTAAGTTTGTTCTTTTCATCAGAATGGTTCAGTGGTTTGTCTGCTCTAGTAATCCTCAAGAAAGTTATAAGAGAAGAGTGAAGTAATGACAGAAAATGATTATATAAAATCACTCTGGTACATTTAACAGTTCTAGACAGAATTAAATCAGTGATAAATTACAGTATATTTTGTGAGATCCTTCCCAATTTAATTCCGTTCTCGTCTTAACGGTCTCTAGTTGTATTTTAGCAATTTAACGTGTGATTTTCCATATGGTGTCTGAATCTTATATTCAAATTAAGTGTTAGAAACATATACACTTCACTGTTATCTGCCGACTTTCGGTCCTTGGCTGCTTGCTTTCTTGGCTTGTCACATGGTGTGTTTCGTCCCTTCCCCCTTGCCGTCCACTTAAATTCTCCATGGATCATTTGGTGGTCGGACTGACAATTCATTGCTTCCCGATTCCCATAGATGTTTGTCCTTACACCTCCTCAACTCCAAAAGTTTCGTGAGCTGATGTTTCCCTGGGATCTTTGTGGGGAGGCATTGTCTTGTAAATGTGGCGTTCCCTGGGATCTTTGTGGGGAGGCATTGTCTTGTGTATGTGGCGTTCCCTGGGATCTTTGTGGGGAGGCATTGTCTTGTGTATGTGGCGTTCCCTGGGATCTTTGTGGGGAGGCATTGTCTTGTGTATGTGGCGTTCCCTGGGATCTTTGTGGGGAGGCATTGTCTTGTGAGTGTGGCGTTCCCTGTGATCTTTGTGGGGAGGTATTGTCTTGTGAGTGTGGCGTTCCCTGTGATCTTTGTGGGGAGGTATTGTCTTGTGTATGTGGCGTTCCCTGTAGCAACTTATTATTCCATTTGCGTCTTTGATCCACTGGCATTTTTTAACGCTCCAAACATTTGATCCAATGAAATCAAACAGTTTTGATGAGAGAATAAAATAAACCTTGATTATGTCAATCTTTTTACGACAGCCACAAAAGTGAAACATTTGATGCGTATTTAATTAATGGTTGATTCACAACACTGTAATGTGAGGATTCAACGTTCAATGATATGATATCTTTAAACACAGTTGAAAGCGAGAAGATATTGAGTTGGAAAAACTATTTCTAAACATTGTCAAAATAAAAGAGATTGTTGAATACTGTCAAATGGATTCAACCATCAAAGACGTAGAAACCTGTTAAATATAATTATATACTAGCGGAAAAAAGAAACTGTGCATGTGTAAAATGTTCATATATCCTGCAAGTTTATAAATTAAAGCTTGAAACTTTACACAGGTAAGTTGTGTATCCCTCTCGGTCATTTACACTGGCCAGTGCATGAGTTGCACGGGTAGTTTGCCTGTCAGGCTAACGTCTTCTTTTTCACGTTTTTTTCGTGCAGCAGTCAATTGCGAACACGTTTGTCGCCTAAACCTGTGTTAAAACATAGTGTTGTAAGACACAAAACCAGGATAATTTTGAAAAGCGTCGTTGATACGCCATGCCAAGGTTGAATGAAACTGACAGATGCCGCGCCGTAGGCATGATTGAAGCTGGTGTACGTCATACTGACGTTGCCAGACAATTTGGCGTTCACCGAAATACTGTAGACGCCTTGTGGAGACGGTACCAACAGTTTGGGGCAACCAGAGACCGGCCTCGATCAGGACGTCCACGCGTAACGTCTATTCGCCAGGATACGTACATCCGGGTGGTTCATCTCCGTGACCGACTCAGAACTGCTTCTTTGACGGCTAGAAGTATTCCTGGCCTTAGAAGAATCAGTCCCCGAACGGTACGTAATCGATTGCGTGAACGAGGCATACGTCCACGACGTCCTGCCATACGTCCTGTTCTGCAGCAACGTCATCGTGTAGCACGTTTTGCCTGGTGTAGAAGACACATACACTTCACGCAACAGGACTGGGCACGTATTCTTTTCACGGATGAGTCCAGGTTCCATCTCGACAGCAGCGACGGCCGTTCTAGAGTGTACCGTCGTGTTGGTGAACGTTTCCATGACAGTTGTGTGATTGAACGACGTCCATTCGGCGGAGGTAGTGTCATGGTGTGGGGTGGCATCTCATCCCGTGGTAGAACAGCACTTGTGGTTGTAGACAGGCATCAGATATCGTGACGAAATCATACGGCCTCACGTCCTTCCATTTGTGCAGCAACGTAACGCCACGCTGCAACAGGATAACGCTCGCCCGCACGTCGCGCGGGTCGTCACCGACTTTTTGACCCAGAGCAATGTGAACGTGCTGCCCTGGCCTGCAATATCACCGGATATGTCGCCTATAGAACACGTGTGGGATGAGATGCAGCGACGGTTACGTGGCCTCCAAAATCAGCCGTTGACGTTACCACGTGCGCTTGTCAGAATCTGGAATGGTATTCCCCAGGCATTTTTCAGAACACTTGTCACATCAATGCGGCGTCGTTGTCAAGCATGCACCGATTCCAATGGTGGACATACACGGTATTGATGAGCTGAACTTTGTTTAGAGATCGTCTCTGAAAACTGATCTCTATCTAAGACGCAGCTGATTCAATAACCATATCAATTGAGCTGGTGTTAAATAAAGGTAAGATAAAACCCTGTTGAAATTTTTATTGCGATTCCTTACATACCTCCTAAGTTACAGCTTATTATACACATGCACAGTTTCTTTTTTCCGCTAGTATATATTAACGTATAAGTTTTTATAAATATCATATTCTTATTTCTTGGACCAACCACTTATTACGCCTTATTCAGGAATTTTGATGTTCGCGAATCTAACTCGCTGCAGGTCGGATTCAAACTGGGGACTTCCGGAAAAGGGGTTAGGGCGCTCGTAACGTTCTTGACGTTTAACACCTCGTTTGGAATGGGACTCCCATCGAATATTTTGCTAAATCTGATTCAGCTGGACATGTGATATTGGTTTTTGGGTAATTTGCAATGGGGCATTCCGCGGCAAAAATACTGCTAAGAACACCGGTAACTGAGTGTACTATACTTAACGCCATTAAAACGCAACTTTTTCACTAAGCCTACGTTTTGTTCTCACTGTTAAAGACGTTTTTTTGTTACAAATTCGTAAATAATTCTTCAAAAAGAAATTAGTCTATGACCCTAGTATGCACATCTAAGTATTGATTAAGTTTAGGAAATTATGTATGATAATTAACATTTAAGTATTTCTTTATAATGTCACCGTGCTGACGCGGACAATATGTAGTTGCGTTATTAATGGCGTGGAGTATATGCACACAATTGCAACATCCCAATGTATTTGTGCATGCAAAATACGCATCGGTAGTCGTTCAATTCTCGCTTTGTCATCAGTTTTTCTTCCATCAGGTCGATATTTACAATACAGGAGACAAGATAAGTTTGGATCTATGAGGATGTGTTCCAAATTGGCACTAGAATATTTTATTTTCATTTGTTTCTTAGAAATCGTACATAGTTTGGATTGTATACTACATGACACATACGACTTTATACAACTCTCCACGGCCCAAGTTAACACCGCTCGTACCATACAGCGTGTTGTTATCTTTCAGCTACCTTTCAGTAGTATCTACAATTTTGACATATAAATTGATGTTCATGAAAGTAGTTTTAACCCTTCATTCCGCAATGGTGCGCTTTATAACTGCTCTGATACAGTAGGTGCCATGCGATCTATTCATTGATTTTAATCGTGAGCGTACCTCAATAAAGACGTCGCTACACATAAAATACATCTGCTGCACCAACATCTAAGATTTTAACAAAATGCATTTAAAAAAATAATTTTAATTTAATGTATTAGTTCACTCTTGGTCTTGCATGACATATGTACATTTGGCGACAGTTTAAAAGACATTGCTTGAATTCACACCACTGAGTATTGTTTACCAGACATGTTCTGTTGCAAACGCCGAGATAACAATTACAGAAACACCTCATTTAAAGACCACCTCATTAACAAGACCACCTAAAAATTAAGAACACAATTTTCAAGTCCATTTTCACTGTTTTGCTCTTTATTCAACCTCAATATTAGACCTTCTAAAAAAATACCAGTTTTCAAGGGTCCCAAGGGTGGTCTTATTATTGAGGTTATACTGCATGTAAGATATAGTAACACTGAAAAATACATATTCACGAAGCAGGAACATTTCATTTTCACCCATCAAATAGATAATTAAACTACAAGTATGAATATTTGGGGGAGGGGGGGCAGGGCTTAACATTGTACAAGATTATTACTAATGACATGTGTTAGATGTTTACAACTTTACATCTGGCCGGTATCCATTGCAAGAAAGAATATGTTTCAGCGTTAAAGACAACCTATGAGGTAGAACAAATGCTTCACTCGATAATTACTCTTTCTCACTTTTTTTTTAAAGAAAGACGTCAATTAGTCGGTAATTGCCCTTTCATACGGAAAGCGCAAAAAGCAAATAGTACTGAAGATTCGCTAATTGATCTGAAGTAAGTAACGAAAAGTAAGATATTGAATAAGTCGTTCCTACCCAACCTAGGTAACTTTCAAACTAGTTGCCTCAAGTTGTCTAAGGGATTTTGTGGATTTGAAGTAAATGCCCTTCAACTTTATTTTCTAGATTGTTGCTCGGAAATTAACATTTTCTAGTTACCATTGTCTTTGTTAGTCCTTGGCATTTTTAAAGTATTCGGTTGTTAAATTCATGATCATATGGGACCAATATAAACTCAAACACTTGTAATATACGAAGCGTTCTCTTATAGTATTTAATCTGTTAGTGTCAGATTTCACAATAGTTACTGTATAAGTGGACACTATCGCGTGCGGAAATGTTTGCGAATCGCCGAAACTACATGGATCATAATATATACACGTCGTAACAATCGCTATTATATAACTAATAGATAAAAATATACTTCGGTGAATGTGGAAATATACAATGTGGAAATTGTTTGCGAAATTTAGGCTTCCGCGAAATTCGCAAATATTTTTCACCTCGCAAACTTTACTACTTATACAGTTTTCATGTAGTCAAAATCAATGTCCAAATATCAAAACCCGCATTGCGTGCGTATTGCATTGAATATTAGATAATAAATATATTTGAAGAAACAAATGGATTCCACTAGGAGATGACTGTATATGTAAATGACAATAATTCTGTCTTTTCGAAATACCGGACATTTTACACTTGAAATATCTTAACTGATTTAGAATAGAGGAATAGTGGAAATATATCTTTACCTCCTCTCGTTCCTTTAGTCTCGATCTTTATAAGGGAGTTCTTTAAAACTTAAGCAGGTTTTTCGTAAATTTGCAACTATTTGATTTTGTAGAAAGCTTGTACCATAATATAACTTAAGGGAACAATGCATGCAGTGTTTTGTGAACTTTTGCATTTCGCATCACGTAGAATATAACTACATGTATACTATTCCAATACAGTAAAACTGCTCTTTAATATCCCTTAAAAATAAGACCACCTTATTAACACTAAGAACACAATTTTCAAGTTCATTTCCCTACTTTGCTCTTTATTCAACATCATTATTAAGACCATCTAAAAAATAAGTCCATTTTCCAAGGGTGGTCGTATTATTGAAGTGTTACCGTACACAGCAGGGGTGCGTTTCATCAAAAATCCTAGGAGCGTTTTTCGCACCTAGGTGCGTTTCATCATTTTTTCGCTCCTAGCACTTAGGATTACTTTAATGAGTAAATAGTAATTTTTATTTGTAAATATTATTAAAAAATATATGCTCATCTTGTCTATATATGTTTTCATTTTTATTCATTGTCTTGTGATTAATTTATTAATTTATAGCTAAGAATTATATTTTATTTATTATTATGCAACCCATTTATTTTAACCTTATGTTAATGTATGTGTTATAAGCTGTGTGTTATGATGAATTTTATAGTCTCTTATAACTCCAATATGGAGTGGCAATATGTATTGTTTTACGACTTAATTGAATGTTTTATATGCATGTATGTACATATTGATGAGACTCAAATAAAGATTATACTACTAGGAACGATATCGCACCTAACTCTAGGAGCGGTCTTGAGCACTCATAAGTGCGAAACGCATTGCATTTCGGGAAGATGGCCGCGTTTGTTTGTGCGCTACAAGAACGCTCCTAGGATTTTTGATGAAACGCAGCCCAGAACTATAACCTATTGAAAAAATTGCATCGCATTACAGTTAATGGTAAATTATCGTGCAGCCATGATCTTAAATTAGAAATACACTACTGGCACATAAAATAAAGGAAGTGAGATTAAAGCATTAATATTTTATCCACCTTATGTGGAATAATCACTGACACATGCAATGCGATATTTAGCGAGATTTGTGTTTTAGGAGCATACCTAACATTATGTTCAACGCAAAACAAACTTTTCAACAAATACCAGACCGTTGATATTCTTTATAGAGTCTTGACATGATACTGTTTTACCATGAAGCGTATACCAGCCGATGCCATTTATTTCTCAGCTTTGTGTAATTACAGTCGGACCAAGTTTGTTCGACAACCTTCTATCCGAATACTTGGTACCATCCGAAATAAATATCAGGTCCCGATGTAACTTCTTACGGACGTCGAATTAAAATGGGCTATTCAAAACCGTGTACAGTAAAACCTCAATAATGCGATCACCATTGGGACCCTTGAAAACTTGTCCCATTATTGAGGTGGTCTTACTTTTGAGGTTGAAAGTACAAAATAGTGAAAATGGACTTGGAAATTGTGTTCGTAATTTTGAGGTGATCTTATTATCGAGGTGGTCTTTAAGTGAGGTTTTACTGTACTAGTATTATTCGAAATAAAATTTCAGACCCGATGAATTGGTTTGAACGAGGACCGACTGTGTGTACGTGTTATGTTGCATAGTCCTGTATGTACGTGTTATGTTGCATAGTCCTGTATGTACGTGTTATGTTGCATAGTCCTGTATGTACGTGTTATGTTGCATAGTCCTGTATGTACGTGTTATGTTGCATAGTCCTGTATGTACGTGTTATGTTGCATAGTCCTGTATGTACGTGTTATGTTGCATAGTCCTGTATGTACGTGTTATATTGCATAGTCTTCCTTTGTGGGTGTTTTCCGTACATGTTAATCTCTATCATTTCAGAAACTTTGGTTAAGTGCAGGGTTGGCATGTCATCAAAATGGTTAAAACCCAGTATTTATTCTGATTATTCCATTGCTTTGAAGTCGTTATGTTACTAATTATCTGTTCATGCTTAAAGTCTCCCACTTTAATCGCCTAGTGAGAAAACACATCTAGCCTTTGATAGCAAGTATGAAACTTTTGTCTATGTAATAATTATGTTCATGACAACAAAATATTATCCAATAACGTCATTGCTTCATGGCATGGAATTAAATTACACTTAAAATTGTAGAAAATCATGTTTTGACGTGAAATCTTTGAAAGACTAAGACCATTCTTTGGCGATGCACAATCGGAATCCAATGTGTTTTTGAAAACTGATTCCTACGTAGATGTGCAACAAGCATCAGTAAGTTCAACCCAGTGATGTTATAAATGCAACAGGTTTAGAGCAATATCTAATATATGTTACATGCAATATAATTATTGTGCTATTTAAGGAAAGAAATATCAAGTTGAAGTAATGAATAGCTTGATCAGCAATTAGTATTTATAGGATTACTAATCAAAGTCTTAAAATGTATGTGTAGCCTGAAGCCTACTTTAAACAAGCACTGCATCTATCGCTGTACTCACTTTAACCTCCTCGGTTAATGTCTGCTATCATCGGTTTTCCTCGCAGTAATGTGTCTCACCTCCAATTTAGATGTCATTCCAAGAACAATATTATTCCTGCTCGTGGATGATTGCCTCAAAGAAAACTAGTAATATGTACCACACATATTGATATACTAGTTACCTAGAGGAACATGCACTATTTTATTATGTAAAACTGGGATTAAATTTGTAAAGTGATGCTTCTCGAGGACTTCAGGGAGTTCAGAATATTTAAGGTCCAACGTATTTTGAGATTGGGCGATTACAAGGAAATCCTACAATGCCTGTAGGGTCCGTGTTATTCAAATAAGATATTTTTACTCGACAAAAGCAGCAAAGATCCAAATTGTGTGGCAGGTAATGTTCCCAGGGACAGCAAGTTCATTCGTATTACCAAAAACAATTTTAAGGTGCATCGCAATAACAGCCTCCTACGGAATCTGGTAAGTGCCACAATAAATGTCACGTGTCGCGCTTGAACAGCGACATACGACATTTGAAACGACACACGTCACGACATATGACAAGCGACACACGATGTTACTCAAGACATGCGATGCAACACACGATAATTGAACAATTGGTAGCACGAACTGTCGCGGTAAATATCGTGCGTCGCTTAGCATGTCGTGTTACGAATCGTGCGTCGCTTCGAATGTCGTGTGTCGAATCGTGCGTCGCTTCGTGTGTTGCGGTCCAAGCGCGACACACGACATATAATGTAGCACTAACCGGATTCCGTAGCCTCCGCCTAATAGACATGATACGAATCTAGATAACGCGATACAAGCTAAAACATTGTATCTTCTAGCATGATATTAACGATTGTCATAACAATTTGTTTGTTTTAATGTCTGGTAATGGACGTAATTGATCATAACAACCGAGATTAATTTAGTCGTAGACTTTTAGAAATAACTGATTATTAATTATATAGTTATAATATATTAAGTTAAGAATTGAATCTCCGTTGCTGTGTATTCTTGATTAATACCTTTGTTCCTTATGCAGCATTCATGCTGATTACTAGACTGAAACATTTGCCAATGTCCAATTAACTTTATTGCGGTCGTTATACATGGTATTGATATGTAAATGCCAACCGAAATCATGATTTTTGTTAAAGCCTTACAAAACATCTAAGAACGACATTAGCGTATTCAATGTTCTGTTCAGAGTTAACAATAGCGATGACGTGTACAGTAAAACCTCACTTAACGACCACCTCAATAATAAGACCACCGCGAAATTAAGACCACACCTTTCACGTCCATTTATGCAACCTCAATGTTAAGATCACCTCAATATTAAGACCAGCTTTCCAGGGTCCCAAATGTGGCATTATTAATAAGGTTTTACTGTATTTCATGGTTTTTGCTGTACTCGAACTGCTAATGAAACATGTTTCGACTCGCCAATACGTACAAAAAGCGTCACGGATCAAGTAACAACACCAAAACCAGTGTTAGAGAAATGTCACCAACAATTATTACTTATCCGGACGAAATTGCACACTTACACGATATTTACCTTGAATAATATCATGTAAATGCTTTCTTCACGCGTGTGTGCAGGCAAAACAGTATTCACAACATTCCTATGAGTATTCTAGTCCGGATACCAACTTTAGAATACACTGAACAAAAAACGTCCACTTGGTTTTTTGTCGACATATAAGAACAGAAACAAATGTACATATTAGCGCCTATTGAACAGACGGGCAACTATTAATAAAAAGTGGTCAATAATACAAAAAATATATATTTTTATAATTTCTTTCAAAATTCTATTTGAATTATAAAGTTAGTCATACCTGTCGAATCGGAATACCTGCAACAATCATACCGACGGCCCTGGCGCATTCTTAGATGTCATGCTCGCAATCTTTTCTTTTTTTCGTGTTGGACATACAACGTTGATTGCATGGATATGAAAGTTACCGTTTATTACACAGTACACGTGATCCTCGTACCAAAAGTTGAAAATCGTCCTCACCTTCACGCGTGGTCAACCATGACGAAAATTAGGTATTTTTTTTGTGCAAGTCGATTTGAAGTCGGCATGTAAAACCGTTTTCTTAAATTTGTATTTTATTACATGGACGTACAGAAAATTAGTTCAGTGTAGCATCCAAACTTGAACACCGCTGGTCTTTCATAGAAAATGTCATTTTTTGGCAAAACTATTACATCAGTCTGTTGTTGCAATTTCTGATTTCACGCATTCTTAAGAAATAATTTGAGTTTACATATCACCAGTTGGTTTTGCTTTAAGTAACATAGCATTCCGCAACAAAGTAACGGTGTGTTAAATTTCATTTCAGATCGTTGTATATTGTTTCCTCATTACTACAACCATCGACAAACAAAAAAGGACGTTATATGTTTGTTTTCGCTTAAAGTTTGTAATTCTTGCTCAAGGAGAGACAAAGTGGTTGTCACTGAAGAACGTGTCAATGGCAAATGTTTCTTCTACACACAAAAACACGGAGATATAAGGCAGTTACATAGCCGCATCAATCAATGCATGTCCTGTCTGAGATGATATAAAACATAATGTGCATACCACTGATTATCTAACACTTGTGATACTTAGTGCGTCTGAAATAAATATTGATGGAGTGAAAACTATTTGTCTGTAAATTGTAAGCACTCTACATAATGTCTGATCTCAGAAGTGATGCATTATGAAGAATAATTGATCTGACTTCACGTCATAACATAAATTGCAATGTTTTGATATCTCCGATTGAAGACAATAGTTTTACCATGCGTCTGTATATGTTTCACATTTCCATCAGAAAATACAGTCGGACCTCGTTTATTCGACAACCGTTTATCCGAATACTCGGTACCATCCGAAATAAATATCAGGTACCGATTTATCTTCTTACGCAAGTCGAATTGAAATGGGCTATTCGAAATAAAAGTTCGGCCCCTTTGAATTCGAATGAGCGAGGTCCGACTGTATATTCGTTTGTGCGATTATCTGCATTGTAATTATCATGCAACATATGTCTTACGTTGTCTATATCATTGCCTGATTTCCAGAACACCATATCTCAATTTTGATCAATTTGTAGGTTTTGGGTGTCATGTTTGTGTCTCGTCAAGATGTATATCATGTAGGCGTTACTGTTTCCTTGTGGAACGTATGTAACTATAGAATATCGCAAGGCTTCAAAATGAATAAAATAGTCGAGCAAAAAATGCCACGAACAAAGTAGAGAGTCACGCCGGAAGCACAAGGAGATATGAAACTGTGTACATACAAGTCAACACAAAGGAGCAAAAGGAACAAGACACAAACATACAACCGTCTCACGTGGCCGAGTGGTTGAGGCATCCACCTTCGAAGCGGGGGGTCGAAGGTTCGAGTCCCGGTAGGGGTCCGTTATGATATGGCCAGGTGGTGAGCCGCCAGCTTGTTAAATGATGGTTACCATGTGCCTACCTGCCCGGTGCCTGGCATTTAAGGAAATGAATCGGGAAGTAAATGTGCTCAGAAAGTAAGTGTCTTATAAGTCAGAAATGCCTGGTCCTTTAGATAGGGGTGACACTATAATAAATAAACACTTTTACTTTTTTATAAATGAGAAGTGAAAATTGGAGTATCGCCTTGCAAAGGTCAGTAGCAAAATATCACGTAGCGTTCTATAAGACATGAATTGCTCGAAAGTGACTGATTTTAGAATTTTCATAAAATGGGTATATCCTTTATAAATTTTAATTTGTGCAAAAATGTTGTTCATAATTAATCCAGTTTAAATTCTACAAAACTAAATAGTTTAAAGTGTAAAATGGCTTGTGTCAGTATAGCGTCAAGTGTCTGAAAATATAATCTAGAAACCAGTTTCTTATTTTATTAATGTTTTCCCATGGTATGCACTGTTATCATGGCGATAAAAATATTCGCGATATGATAAAATATTTCCAGGTACATGCAAAATCTATTAGGTGGGTACAATGCAGAACAATTATATGCACAACATAAAACCAACGTGCAATATAATCACGTATTGTTTCATTCGGAACATTGCAGGTGCATCTCCGTGTAAAGACAATCACCGATGTTACAGGCATCAGGTACTTTTTTATGTCACGGTCGTTACCACCACGTGTCTACCACTTCAGTAACATGCATTTGCCAGTATTTTGGAGACTGTCTGATTAATGCACATCTAAGCACAATTATTTAAGACTATAATATTATGTATGGGCTTAATAAAATACGATATTATTTTATATTAGGATCGTTCCTTTCATCGCTTATAGCCGTTCATGGATTCACAAATAAATATGAGAGAATTGTGTAACACGACTAGGTAGAACTAAGTCATTAGCGTTGAAAGATCAGTACACAGATATCACAGAAAATGTTAAAAAAACTTTATTCATACAAAAGCTGATTTTTGTTATCAAGATTTATGATCTGTATTGCTTATTGAGGCTTTATTTTTTCTGTTCGATATCTAATGGTCTGTATATTGTAATTAATTGTGAGTTGAGAGAAGTTGGTGCAGCAATTTGAATACATAAAATCCTACCAAGTGCTAACATTCGAAACGGGTCCGCGCCGAATACATACATAGAGTCGAATTATGAGCTAGACTCGTACATCGTAATTTAAGTTTCTTTAACTTTTCAATATCGACTTAATAACGAACCCAGAGCTAGCACTGACATCAACATTAGTACAAGACTGGGGCGAATACATAGTTGGAGGCGAAAATCGAGGCAGTTACATCGTTATTCGAGTTTGCTTAATATTTGAATTCATACCTAGAAGCGAATCCAGAGCTAGCACTGGCATCAACATTCGAACGGGTCCGGTGTGTGTGGGTGCATATCTGGAGGCGAGTAACGCGCCAGCTCGTACATTGTTATTCGAGTTTTCTAAATAGTTCAATACCAGAACTAGCACTGACATCAACATTCATCAAGTTTTGGTCCGGTGAAACGTTCGATCCGATTTTGGGGCCGTACCAATTCCGATACTAGGACAGAGTTGGTTTTAGGCATGTATTCAAATATATAAGTCGAATAACGATGTCATTGCTGGCTCTGTATACAACCTAGGTCGTTATTGAATGTTGATGTACGATGTTCGATTGCTGCGCCAACTTCACTCAACTTAAATGGTGTACTATCTCTGCTTATTATTACACATGCCTGCGTTATTACTCATATTTGAACCCAATACCCAAGGATTGAAAGCCGACTTCGACTCTACTAATTTACGCTAAAATGATTAAAGAAATGAGCAGAAAATGACAGATACAAAGATGACAACAAAAACCCCGAAAACACAAGTAACATACGTATACATACACGTAAACGATGTCAAAAGCAAACGGAACACAAGACAAATATACGTGATGGACGAAGACAGGAGTTCTACCTTGGAGCGGTCAGTGGTAAATACGTCACTAGAGGTTTAAATCCGATGTACCCAATCTCCCAGTTATCATACCATTACCTAAATAAAACCACTTATATCATTTTGAGAAAGTTAACATTGAAACATGTGTAATGTTATTCATTGGTGTTAACTTACAGTCATACGTCCAGTGGAGTAATGTCTGTCAGTTTTTTGGCGCAGCCTTACTAACATGGTTTTGCTATTTGCATATCAGTGCTGTGTAAACCAATTGAATCTTACGTTAACCATAAAGGCAATTTCTTTTCAACCGAACAACGTTTGTAACCTTGACGCGGATTGGTTAACCTTTCGATAAAGGGTTAATCCACTGAATTTCGGTGAATTTACCGAAATCCAATATGGATCTGGAGTGACCATCAATCGTACCATCTCGGCATTCTTTATGTTGCACAACAAATCTTACCCTTCAAATTGCGCCAACCATCTTTTTTCAAGATATTTCTTCTTTTCTATGTGTTCAAAAGTATGTAGGAGGATCAGTATACTTAATCAGAGATCAACCTGCCTTAACCTATTTTTACACATGCAACATCACTAACAACTTCTCTATTTGAATCAATATGGAGGGTAAATGACTTTTAATGTATGCCACCCGTCTAATAAAGTTATACAGGACCCCATTGGAAAAAAGCCGCGGCCGTGGTGCAGTGGTTAGTGCGCTGGACTTGTAACCCGGCGATCCGGGTTCGATTCCCGAGCGCGGCAGGTCATACCCTTCCATAAAAATTTGACAAAAATGTCGATTTTCCTCCACATGTGGAGAAGTTGCCGGTGGAAGGGTAAGTTAGTACTGGTAAGAATTCAGTCCAGGAAAAACTGGTGAGGTGGTTTTTGAACCGGCCGCCGTATATAACTGAAATATCGTTGAGATACGGCGTTAAACCCGATCAAACAAACATTGGAAAAAAGTGGGTTCTCAAAATAATGTATTCTTAAAATAGCTATGTTGTTGCAAACTATCTTAATGTTACCCTGTTAAATCAATTGCTTAAACTTGTGTTGTATTTTGATTAGCTTTAACTATTGTCCTTTTATTTTTACTTTATTTCGAATAAAACATGGTTTCGAATAGCCCATTTCAATTTGACTACGGAAGATATATCGGGATGAGCCCTGGCCTAGGTGTCTCTGTACTCCGACTTTTACAGTTGTACGGCGACAGTAAAGAAATGTGACATCCGTGGCTTGACTACATCGGGACCTGATATTTATTTCGGATAATGACAAGTATTCGGATAAAAGGTTGTCGAATAAACGAGGTCCGACTGTACCTTTTCAATTCTAAACGCTAATATCAGAGTTGAGTGAAGTTTGAGCAGCATCTAAAACGTAGAACGTGAATAAGATCATTATATTGTCCTCTTACGATGTCGCCGTACTCCACGCAATGAACTGCTACTCTTTTACTTGTTAGCATTATTTTCTAGTTTCATAAAACAATGTGGGAATTAATAATTCGTTGATGGCGTATTTATTTTCGTTTAGGTATAAATCAATCCTTATAAATACATTAAGGTTTATGGGATCGTAAAATGTATCAATTCTCCATTCAGAAGCTACTATATTATACTCGGATACATTTATATCAATCCTCCTTTACAACACGTCAGTTAGTATGGAAATAGATCAAACATCAAGAACACATTTAATTTGGTGCCGAAAAACAATAAACGTCTGCTTCAATTCTGTGAAATCGTTGTGTGTGACATATGGATTTAAGTTCTGATAGGCAGCTTAATATATCTCTTCTTGATTGAACACATTAAATCCGTAATGATAACCATGACACATTAGATAAATTGATCGTCTGGGAGAATGTGGTGACAGCAAATCTCGCAGTTTCACGTATCTTGGGAGATGTTGGTGCGATTTGTATGTTGAGGCGAGACATTGAATTTCTTACAAAATATCAGACACAAAAAATGCAATTGTTGGATGCATTTTAGAACTTTGCACCGAGGCCCATCACTATATTGATAAGCATCCTATTATAGATGATTACCTAAGTACCCGATTCTATGGTATGGCTATTAGGGGTAATATATTAATTATCTAAGCATCGGTTGGCGTCGCACTCTTTCATATCGGTTAATAAAATCACAGAATGAAACCAACACTCACCTGAAACCAACAGAAAACATCGAGACAGAAAAAGATTGGCTGTCACGTGGTAGAAAGTGGCTGTCACGTGGTAGAAAGTTATTAAAAACAAGAACTATTAAAAAAAATATAAACGTAGAAGATGGTATACTTTTTTGCGGTATGTTAAATACAAACTTATTTAAAACAAAACAGTAGAAGTTTTCCATTGAATACAATGAATAAATTACTACGCTAGCCAAATAGTTCTCGTGTTATGCGTCCAGTTTTTCTTGATCATCGACATTTTCGAAGATTAAGTGAAAATTAGACGATTTGATTGGTTCATATATTTAGCGGAGAGGCACCAAACGGAATGTCTCGAAGAGATAATTCATTTTTTCACAAGACATTCCGTTTGATGCCTCTCCGCTAAAAATATGAACCAATCAAATCGTCTAATCTGTGTACATTTAAACATCGCGCTTCATATACAACATTTGATTGGTCATAAATGTAGGTCAAAATCAATATTATGCAGCTACGCCGAAAAATCAAACTGGTCTCTAAAAGGGACGCCAGAAATATAAGCAAACAGTCATAGAAATTGGAGACAATTTGAGCAATTTCGCAACAGGTCGTAATAATAACAGTAATTACATTGAGAGCGTACTGTATTGCAACAACCAACTGGTGTCCTATCATTCTGAAGAAGGTTTCACGGGGGTCATTCTTCTCAAAAGTTCAATTTAAGAATCCTTGGTTCAATTCGACAGCTCTTCCAGTGAGCCATACAATGGCATTACTACGCCGAACACTGTAGGTCAATGGTCACCCGCCATCTTATATTCACTCGCTTACTTGAAATGTTGCTAGATCTGATTGTAAAATTCAAAATCATCAATGTAAATACATGTAGCTATCAAATCCCAAACATGACATTTAGCCTACAACTCATCAACACTTCATATTCCGAAGGGGCATTTCCTTAAACTCCCTGCTTTAAGTGTGCTGCTACATTAAACAGTATTTAATAAATATAATATAGTTCATCAGGGAAACAATTCAAATATTTCGCATTGATGAATTATTAAATGTGAATGACGTTTTAATGTAGGCCGAAAAGCTTACGTGTTAACCAAGGGCAACAACTGTAACACAATACTACACGATGGTTAGTCGGAATGGATTTTATTGCAATATTTTTGAGCGTTTATCTAAACATCAAATTTGATCACTTTGAACACAAATGCTCAGCATTTCAGAATGTTCACATTGTACATATCAGTCTACAAGAATATTATTCTGTGGTATTCCAGCTCTTCAGTTCGGGGTACTGCCATAAGCTCACCGATGTTCATTACTTAGACTTGCTGGGCGGCTACGGCTCTCTAAAGCATATGTAACACATGTTCAATCAGCTTTTAGCCTGCAGAGCGCCCTGACGGATCTATTCTGGTAATTCCTGTCTATTGTCGTACTCGTTGGAGTCCCAGACTCGATGTCGGTCAGCGGAATAAACCAGAACCAATGGTACTGGTCTTTGGTCTGACAGGACCATACCTTGCAGCTGTAAATGACCCTTTTTTATAGATGCACAGGGATGGACATTTCGCGTCCACTTGTTGCAGATATAGTGCTGCCACACAGGAGATTATCACGAGTTCTCTCCCTTTATTCGTCTTGAATTCTCTCCCTTTACCCCTTCTATACTATATGTATATGTTAACGAATTAAAGGGAGAGAACTCGTGATAATCAACTGTGGCTACAGAACCGTACACACGTGACATGACACCACGTACAATCATATCTGCCCGACGGAGACACAGGGAAAGCCAATTCGAATGAAAATGATTGTACAACGAACACTATAGAACAATATTAGCGACACTTTATTACAAAAAATATACACAACAAGTTATCAGAATGTTAATTGGTAGATTCAACAGCATGAGGACCAGCCTCCTGACGCATTACTTATATACAGTAGAATAATACAAAGCAAATAAATGATTTAAAAAATAGTACATTTTATACAAATAAGTACAGTCGGACCCCGTTCATTCGAATTCATTGGGTCCGAAAATTTATTTCGAATAATACATGGTTTCGAATAACCCAGTTCAATTCGACGTACATTAGAAGATCATCCGGACCTTATATTTATTTCGGATGATTCCGAGTATTCGGATAAACGGTTGTCAAATAAACGAGGTCCGACTGTACTTGAAACTGATTGGTTTCAATAAAACAGTTAAGTTAATTAATGTCATGACAAGATAGCATTGTACAAAGATCATTTAACATTGTGATATAACATGTCAAGATAGCTAAACCTCTATTTTATATTGAGATAACAGTGATCTGAAACAATTACTTTGACTGGTTTATATCGACTATCTGTCATAGTTCGATTTATTCGAATTACTAGTATTATTGTTTACTGCAAACAAACCCAGTCGAAGTTGTTTCCATTGACTTCTTATAAACGTTGTGAAATGATACTGCTGTGTTAGCACTATGACCCGTTATTTCAATACAATCTTGACTTTAGTTGTTGATAACTCATATTCATGTTGTTACTGTTTTGTAGATACAATAAAAACCTCAATAATACGACCACCCTTGATGAAAACTGGTCTATATTTTGAGGTTATCTTCTTCATAATAAAGAGCAAAACAGTACAAATGGACTTGACAATTGTGGTCTTGATATTGAGGTGGTCTTTAAGTGAGGTTTCACTGTATTCCATGCAATGTTCAACCTTGATTGTAACCGTTCTAGTGATTTGTAACATGTTAAAAATTTAACTATCGGTGTGACAATAATTAATAGTAAACACTAACTACTATACGTAACAAAAATATCTGACAAGCGTATATAATATACAATAACAATAGTATTTAACACAAATAACATGTTAGTACCAGGCATTGTTGTAAAATGTATAATAATGCAAAAAAATGCCATGATTGTATTAGACGTTCAACAGTATGTCACAGACATTAGGCAGTTGGTTGATCTGTCCAGTATGTCACGTACATTAGGCAGTTGGTTGATCTGTCCAGTATGTCACGTACATTAGGCAGTTGGTTGATCTGTCCAGTATGTCACGTACATTAGGCAGTTGGTTGATCTGACCAGGGGCCTTAATCATAAATATTTAAGACTGAAACTCAGACATAGACTTTAAATTTGCAGAAGTTTTATTTACCAGCATTTCGTTTCAGTTAAATGTAAACAAATGAAATTTTGTCTGTATAATTGCTGTTACCAACTCTACGCTTGTACCCATTTTTATAAAAATCTATATCGTAATAACGACGTAGGAGCAAAGGGAACATTTGGTATTTTTAAGCCTAAGTCTGTGAGTTTCAGTCTTAAAATGTTTATGAGTAAGGCCCAAGTTTTCTTTCTACTAAAAACTTCCAAGAGTGGAGTAGTGTTTAAGAACGTAAGGTCATCGGTGTATTTTACACACATACGGTTATTTGGTACATATTCTTACAGCACACATATCGTAGATCTATCAATTATTCGTTTATCTAAGAAAAACAAATCTTAACCTTCAAATAACGCCGACCATCTTTTTTCAAGAAAATATTTGTTTACATATATATGGATAGATACTTTTGTTGATATTAATGCTATGTGCACATCGTCAACAAATATAACTTTAGAGCATAAATGTCACATGGCATAAACAAACAAAAAACAAAACATGTATAAAAAAACAAAAGAAATAAAATATCTATAGTTCTTTCATTATCGTGTTTACCTAAATATCGAGTATAGGGGTGTTGTATACATCCTATTTACAGTGAGTTAAAATGATATCACATTATTTAAACAACCTTCCCACCCTTTACCCAATATAATGGATAAATCGATAATGAAGGCCTTATCGAACTGAATTATATCTATCACGTGACCCAAAATATTGTGGCAGAGCGATTGTCGTAAACAACACAGTCGTTTTCTGGCGTGTACTATACAGCTTACAGCATTGAAAAAAAACTAATATAATATTAACAATGAAAATTGAGTATTAGATATCCCAAGATGAATCATTTATATGCACACACACACACACACACACATATATATAAATACATAAATATTAAAAAAAACAATAATTTATAATCCATAAAAAAAGAAATTACATTAAAACAATTATAGACCAGATTCTAATTAGTGTTAAATGCTTAATATAATATAACAACAATATTGTGATAGGTTTCAATCGATACTTGTAACGAACCAATTTATAGCCTCAAACTTTCATTTACAAGAAACATGATTTGGTTTTAACTTATCTATTTTACATCGATTGTGAAACAAGTTCTTACAACTCATATTAATCACTCTCGATGACTAATTCCTGGCTACCAACCAGTACTCGCGCCAAATTTAGGGATTGTGAAGTTAGTGATCGCGGGGCTCGATCTCACGACCTTTGGATCAGGAGTCAGACGCTTTACCCCCAGACCACTGCGCATTCTTAAGAAAGAAACATTTCACATCAAAATGATGTTTTTATTTTTGGTAAGTGTACTTTTAATCATTGACATAAGCGACTGAAAAATAATCACATAAGGCTATTGGCCACACTGGCTGGTGAAGTTTATTCCACCATAACCGGAAAGTAAAGTGGAAATAAGAAAAGCCCACATTCTTTAAAAACGTACAATATAAAAAACAATAACTAAAAACAATGATAGGGAATAGTGTACAACATTAAACATGTATTATTGCCGGCGGGCGGGTTTTACTCTGAGTCCCACGTTCGAGATATCGTGCAGTTCATTTCAAATCAATGCCCGCTTTGCAATTGACAATTAACAAATATCACAGAAAAGAAATACTCCGGTTATTTCACACAAACACTGCTGTTGCTTTACCAGTCGTTATTGTCTCGGCTAGCCACCTTGTTATGCCTGAAAAAAAATAGTGTTCATGCATGATAATAGGTTTTTAGTTGAGTTAAAAAATGTTTTTGAACTCTGATTTCGAAACTGTTAATAAGTGTTTCCTAGGTTACTGGCCAGTACCCCTGCATAAATTAGGGATTGTGAAGGGCTTGGTCAAACTACGTCCAGCGCGGGATTCGTTTCCTACTAAGTCGTAAGAATGACTTTAATAATGCTTCAAATCAGCTTGAAGAAAAAAGGCCATATTCGACCGCATAGTTAGGAAGTGTCCATTGAAGAACTATAGTGATGCGTGTACGCATGCGCGAGAAAATATAATACTTCCGGCACTTTTTGCTCAATTTATTAAACGCTAATGAATCGAATGATATGCGACGAAGCCGCAGAAATCGTGTTTACATATTTAATAAATGCAAATGACGTTAATGACTCTTACTTCATCCAGAATTTTGCTCTCGAAGGTGTCTGAGTATTAGCTGAATGGATACTGAAACAGAAATTATAAATGAAATGAATTCGAAAAACCGTAGTACATATTGTCAAGTCTTCAAATAACTATACATATTGAAATCGTGAATTCAAAAATTATAGATGAGACATAAACGTTCGTTCTCTCCAGTCTCAGTGGGGCCACCCCACATCTACACTTGGCTAAGGCTGATCTATGCTTCACATAGGTATTTGATATTTAACATATTTCTCAATTACATACGTTTGTTTAAACAATTTATATGTCCTAAGCTTATTACGCCCATTTCCTGACCGCCAAATATCTTTATTAATATTGTCTTTCCATATTGGAATACATTGTTGATTTGAACATGCTAACACTTTGTCACAAACATATTTAGAAGATGAATTACTACAACATTGAAATTCCAATTTTGATCATATGGTTCCTTAAAGCAAATTGCCAGTTCTTGCTTTGTAGTTGACTCATGACTCTTTCTACTAATTCAACCTGTATTGAAACATGTATGTTCGTCTGTTTGAGGACGTAATACTTCCTGTAAGACATTATTTTTATTGCACAATCGACGTTCGTACAATTGTGTATCTTATACTATTTCTATATACGTAGTTCGTCATACAATGAAATTAAAGTCAGTGCATGTACTTACTTTCTAAATTCTGATGGATTTTTGCCATTAGCCTCGTAATACGGAGGCGGTAGTTCATCGTCCACTGGATCCATGGTCCGGAAGTATTTGGCGGTTTTCACAGAGAATATCACGGCTGGCATGAAGAAAAATATGACCCACCCCAGTGAGAACCAGAACCCGTTCTGGAAAAAAATATCGGTAAACTTGCGTCATAAACAAATAGGTACGACCTTCTTGCATGAACAAATAGGTACGGCCATCTGGCATGAACATATTGGTACGACCTTCTTGCATGAACAAATAGGTACGGCCATTTGGCATGAACATATTGGTACGACCTTCTGGCATGAACAAATAGGTACGACCTTCTGGCATGAGTATATAGGTACGACCGTTTGGCATGAACAAATAGGTACGACCTTCTGGCATGAGTATATAGGTACGACCGTTTGGCATGAACAAATAGGTACGACCTTCTGGCATGAACATATAGGTACGACCGTTTGGCATGAACAAATAGGTACGACCTTCTGGCATGAACAAATAGGTACGACCGTTTGGCATGAACAAATAGGTCGACCTTCTGGCATGACCATATAGGTACGACCTTCTGGCATAAACAAATAGGTACGACCTTCTGGCATAAACAAATCGGTACGACCTTCTTGCATAAACATATAGGTACGACCTTCTGGCATGAACAAATAGGTACGACCTTCTGGCATAAACAAATAGGTACGACATTCTGGCATAAACAAATAGGTACGACCTTCTGGCATGAACAAATAGGTACGACCTTCTGGCATGATCATATTGTCGCAAATGTTCGCTGTGCCAGCATCAAGGGAATTCAAATACATTTAAAGGCTTTAAACGCATGAATACAAGGAAAAATAAATTCTTCCACGTCACCATATAAAGCAAATATTTATGGGGGCAAGGTATATTAGACTAGGCTCTAACTGTTACATGACGTAGTGAATGACGTTACATTTTTGCTCTTGAATTGAGTTAGACGATTCCGAATTAGCATAACAATTATACGCAAATAATGGGAAAGGCTTAATTGACACCGATTTATAACTGAAGTATATTATAATAATTGTTTCAAATGTTTGCATAGGGATATATTGACTTCGATATGAGCGCCGCAGTACGATTCCCAAGCTCTTCTTTTAGTGACGTCATTTCCATAAGACGTCACATGTGACGTCACCATCTACTGACAGTAAGCAATAGTTGCCCCATATGGAAATATAAAACGAAGTGACCATATGGAGTAAGTATTGTTTCCTGATTGCAAATAGTGACATCACATGTTGCATTTTCTTGAAATGACGTTACTTACAGAAGAGGTTGTAAATACCATAGCAGTGCTATATTCTATACTTTTATTAGGAATTTAATAAGTAAATAATTATGCTAGACTTACAAAACCATCCATGGCATTGTGACAGAGGGTATACACCATCACAGAGTTGTAGAAATTCCAAATAGGCTCACACGAACCTAACTTCGTAAGGAGCTGTAAGAGATAAAATATAGATAGGTATGTACAATACGCAACCTCTCCGGAGTGGCCCTCTCCTGAACATTCACTATCAAGTTAACCTCTCTTAAAAAACAACCTCTCGACAACAACGTTATCAATCGATCTGCCTTAAGGGTTCACTATCAAGTTAACCTCTTTTGAACAACAACCTCTCGACAGCAACTTTATCAGTCGATCTGCCACAAGGGTTCACTATCAAGTTATCCTCTCTTGAACAACAACCTCTCGACAGCAACTTTATCAATCGATCTGCCACAAGGGTTCACTATCAAGTTATCCTCTCTTGAACAACAACCTCTCGACAGCAACTTTATCAATCGATCTGCCTTAAGGGTTCACTATCAAGTTAACCTCTTTTGAACAACAACCTCTCGACAACAACTTTATCAATCGATCTGCCTTAAGGATTCACTATCAAGTTATCCTCTCTTGAACAACAACCTCTCGACAACAACATGTATTTGATCTCACAAACGTGGTCGCTCTAGAGAGGTCACAATGTCCTGTACAGTAATAAAAACGGTATCATATTTTATTACTGCATTTTATGCATTCTAGTCCATGTTCAGTTATCATTTGTCTGCAGTACGTAATCTACAATTGTTACGGTCGGGCGGTGGTATGATTTTTAAAATACTTTTCAGTATACATGTAGACGAAATATATTCGACTTGGAGAGCAAATATCTGTGTGAAAATTCGACAAAGGTGCTACACGCCAGTTTAACTTTAGAATAACCTTATGTTGACGATTTTAATGCAGTGTAGATAATCTCAATTTATTATACGCAACAATATGTTTGCTCCAATCTAATTTCTTCATTTAATGAAAAGATAGCAGGCAATATTAAAGCGGCAGATTTTTTCTATCAAAATATCCTACGTAGTAAATTTGAAAATTGGCATGTTAATGCCTTTACACAGACAAAGGCCTTCACTAAAACATTGCATTGTGACTTTTTTTAAAGATTTTCCTGGAACTGCAACACGAGTCCAATACAGGGTAGGTCAGGATAGAAAATGCATCGGACGCTTGAATTTGTGGTTTTGGTAAACATGTAACTTAAAGAAAAGTGACAATGCAGTGTTGTAGAGTACATCTGTATGATGTAAATTACCACCAATTTTCTGATATTTATCACTAAGAATATTTTGTTAAAAAAATAAGACAACATTTTAAGAATTGTACAAGTTGAAAGGCAACATATTTGTTCAAAGCTAGCATGTTAAAATCACAACAACTACTGGTGATTACATATTGACATACCGCGTCTTTCGTGAAATTTACAAATGAATCGACTATCCCCAATATCCTGTCAGCGTAACCATTCAGTATCTGCAACAAAGAAACATTACATGTTTGTATTTGTGAAAGTACGTTTAATGTATCTACATTATCGAAAGCACAATGTCAGAATATTTCAAAATATAATGCAACACGTTATATCGTATGAAAAGCCTTACTCACACGTTTTACTACATGTCGGTAAATAGAAAAGTTATGGAAAATGAATACGTTAAAGTAGACATACAAAGTTTATGAGAATCAGAATCAGAGAGTCAGTCTTGCCTCGACGTCACTAAACGTCTCAATTGTTACCTCGGAAACAGCGAGAGTGAGCTTGTATAAGTTGTAATAACTGGATCCATAATCGATATAAAACGAATAATCGATATAAAACGAATAATCGATATAAAACGAATAATCGATATAAAACGAATAATCGATATAAAACGAACAATCGATTATAAACGAATAATCGATATAAAACGAATAATCGATGTAAAACGAATAATCGATATAAAACGAATACTCGATGTAAAACGAATCCTCGATACAAAACGAATAATTGATAAAAAACGATGATAATCGATGTTAAACGAATAAGTTGAAACTAAGCTAAATAAACTTCCGATAGGGTTTGATATCAATATCCCATGCCTGCTAATACTTACAACCTTCACTGCGTCACTCGCGTTTGTCTTCACATAGTCGTCTGCTATCTGAAGTCCAGTGTCTAGTGCATCCACCAACGCCTGAAGTATAATGTGAGCAATTGTGAGAAGGTCACCAATCAAACGTATTCAGTTTAAAGGTAGAGTTTCTATCAAAATATGCTACGTAATAAGTTTTAGAAAATGGCATGTTAATGCCTTCACACAGACATACTCTAAAACACTGCATCGAAACTTTTCTTAAAAATATTCCTGGAACTGCAAAACACAAGACCGATACAGGTTTGTCCTATGCTGGCGCCAACTCGGCGCGTATGTAAGGATAGAAAGTACCCGTATCAGACGCTTGTATTTTTGGTTTTGGTAAACATGCATACGCAGCTTTCCGTGCCTTTTAGCTAGCTTATCGCAGTGGATTGTCTCCCTTGAAAATGACCCGAAAATCGATATCGAGTTCCCAGCTCTACCAGTTTTGATCAATAGATTATAGTAGGAAATTAACATTTTGTCTTAATACTAGAATATTTAAGCAGTTGTGACAATATTCTTCAATTTATTCTCTTTCATTTAGTGTAAAAATATTTATTCTAACAAAACATCTTCTTGCTTCAAATTGATTTTAAAAGTATCACCTATCATTACAGAGAACATAGAGTAAAAATCAGTAACAATTTCCATTTCCAAAAGTTTATGACTAATAAATTATAATTTCCAGTAAGAAAGTGACAATGAAGTATTGTAGAGCACATCTGTATGAAGTAAATTAGCGTCAATTACCTCATGTTTATCACTCAGGAGATTTTTGTCAAAAATAAGACTATGAACTTTTAATCGTAACAATTTGTTTAGTATTTATGGTTATCATGGCAAACAGCAACGGGGACTTATCAGTTGGAGCTGCAATCTGATTGTCAATGTCACGTGTCAATTGTGCAATCGGATGGTGAAAGAAATTGATAAACTATTCTTTGTAACTACTGTTGTTCACACTCATACCGATACATTCATAGTCATACAAAACAACCTCCATACTAAGAAAAATCTTCGGGACCCTTGACAACTGGTCTTCTTATAGAGCTTGTCTCAATATTGCGGTTGAATAAAGAACAAAACAATGAAAATGAACTTAAAAATTGTGTTTTTAAATTTGAGGTGGTCTTATTATTGAGGTGGTATTTACGTGTGGTTTTACTGTGTACTGTTTAATTTCAGATTTTCACGTTAGCTTACTTCCCATAAAATCTCCTTTTTGTCATTTTATCCATTTTGCTAAGTATGTGCATATTCAAATATTGACAACTTTAAAAGTTTCAGATTCAGAATTAAGTGGTTGTTCTTACAAATGGTTTGATAATTATAATTTTGCTATTCAATGCATCGGATTAGTTTTTAAATATTTGAACACAGAGTAGACTAAGTAAATAAGCCCTATTCATTTTATTTTTTTCTTTAAAACCATCATCCGATTTCAATCAACAGTGGTGAAATGTGTAAATGATCATCTTCGCAGTAAGCCTCATTTTTCAAAATACAGTAAGGGAGACAACCGAAGTCTGCTTAAATTCCTTATACACATTGAAATTGTTTCCCTTTCATTAAACAAATATTTAAACAGCATTAGCGGTAAAATCTTCGCAATAAGCGTCGTTTTTCAAAACACAGTAAGGGAGACAACCGACGTTTGTGTAAATTCCTTATATAAATTTAAGTTGTTTCCCTTGCATTAAACAAACGCTTTAAAAGCATTCGTTGCCGTAACTTACCGGGACTGCAGATACAGTGGCATCCATACTGGCAACTGATGTATTTAAAGCCGTCTGAAATTTAAACAAAATGCTATCAGCATATTCTGAGTTCAAATATTCGTACATATAAACTTAAGATATCTTTATTTCTGCAACATATAAATTAACTAATGAGAAAATGGACTAAGTAAGCATAAACCACTGCGCTACTCTCCTATGTAATCACAATGTGCATACTATGGACCTAGTGCGAATGTAAACAAAAACATGAAAAAATAGGTCAAACTAACCGGTCGACAGGATGAAATATTGCTGCCTTTAGCATAATGGGCCAAAATAAGTAGTGAATAGCTAAGCTGTTTAGTTCAAGGTAATGCAGATATTATTAAACAAATTTGTATTTTCGACCCTTGGTATTTAAATGAAATGCTACAGAAAAAATATATTGTCAAGTTTACATCAAATAAATAAATAGACATAAAGCAGCATACAATGAAACCTGTCTAAACCGAATCGTTTATTAACCGAACTACTGTCTAAACCGAACCGTCTATTAACCGAACTACTTTCTAAAACGAACCCTTTATAAATCGAACTAGTGTCTAAACTGAACCCTTTATAAATCGAACTACTGTCTAAACCGAACCCTTAATAAATCGAAATACTGAAACCGAACCCTTTATAAACCGAACTACTGTCTAAACCGAACCCTTTATAAACCGAACTACTGTCTAAACCGAACCCTTTATAAATCGAACTACTGTCTTAACCGAACCTTTTATAAATCGAACTACTGTCTAAACCGAACCCTTTATAAACCGAACTACTGTCTAAACCGAACCCATTATAAACCGAACTACTGTCTAAACCGAACCCTTTATAAACCGAACTAGTGTCTAAACTGAACCCTTTATAAACCGAACTACTGTCTAAACCGAACCCTTGATAAACCGAACTACTGTCTTAACCGAACCCTTTATAAATCGAACTACTGTCTAAACCGAACCCTTTATAAATCGAACTACTGTCTAAACCGAACCCTTTATTAAATCGAACTACTGTCTAAACCAAACCCTTAATAAATCGAAATACTGAAACCGAACCCTTTATAAACCGAACTACTGTCTAAACCGAACCCTTTATAAACCGAACTACTGTCTAAGCCGAACACGTTTGTCGGTCCCGATATTTTCGTTCTTTGTATTTTGTTAAAAAAATACCCCGAGAATACCGCACTCTGTGAAAACTGAACACCTAACGGTTGTCGGGATGTATTTTGCAATATTAATGTAGAAACATGATGTTGGAGACAAAAACAAACTTACCAAGTTGCCTTGGACATAAGCATATTCCTCACTCTCTATACGTCTTAGTTCTGTCGCTTCTGTTTTAAGCCCAGTCTAAATTTTAAGATACGGTTGAAGTTAGTATATTTTCATCAAGTCAACGATTTGGCAAACATTGAACTATCTTTAAGTTAAGCTGGCAAATAAATTTAAACGCGATTGTATCGTTTTTCGACAGAGTACTGTTATCACTTAGAATGGCAGTTGATAAAAACTTGGTCAAACTGTATAATTATGTCAAAATATTACGACTCAAACCCTCTGGGTTTATAAAAATGCGAGGGAATGTTTAAGACTGACATAACATTATGATACATTTATCTATTTATGAGAAATTAAAGTCTCATAAACAGTAACATTTCAATAATAATACCACCCGTGGGACACTAACAAAGTAGTATTCTTATCGAGGTGGTCTTAATATTGACGTTGCCGAATAAAGAGCGGAACAGTCCAAAAGGACTTGAAATTTGCGGTCTGAATTTTGAGGTGGTGTTATTATTGAGGTGGTCTTTAAGTGAGATTTTACTGTACTTTATTTACTAGTATCCTGATATTGATCAAACTAACCTTGATGGTTGGATCTGGTAGAGGATCAGCATATGCGTCAATGTCATCTGCTAAAGCACTAAGGTTTGTGGTGGATACGTTGTTACCAAGCTGAAATAATAGATGAAATATAAGATAGAAGAACACTTGCAGTTGCTTATTAGTGTTGCGTTAGAGTACGCCTTTTCAAAAGTATTTCGGTTATGTACGGATGTCATCTCCCGTGGTTGCCAACCAGTACTAACCTGTTCTTCCAGCTTCCCTACGTGAATCAGAGGTGGAAGATAGATGACTTGAGGTGTATATATCTTCAGTCATATTCACGGAGAGCATACGTCACACAGGGGTTCCAGTCTACGACCGGCAGATTGGAGGTCCAGTGTTCTACCGACTGAAAAAACTAGTGGGCTATCAGACTACAGTCGGACCTCGTTTATTCGAATTCATCGGGTCCGAAATTTTACTTCAAATAATACATGGTTTCGAATAGCCCATTGCGTAGCGAGGTGCATAAGAAGAAACATCAGGACCTGATATTTATTTCGGATGATACCAAGTATTCGGATAAAAGGTTGTCGAACAAACGAGGTACGACAGTACATGAACATAATAAGGGAGATGACTTAGTGGTTAAGTATACCTCGGCGTAAAACTCTGCAAAACTAATATTCACAGCATCATTGATGTCGCTTAGTTGTGTTTTCAGACTGGTCGGATAGATTGATACAGTAGAAAGATCTATGTTCACCGCATCAATCTCTGCTTGTACGTCCAGTGTCTGAAAAAAATCAAACTAGTTATGTTATACATGTATATTCATTCACATTGAACAGTTTTATGCATGTTTGATACAAATCACATCAGTACTAAACAAAATATAGATCCAACTGTACCCGCTTGAAAACAAATGTTCTTAATCTTGTCCGGTTCTCAAAACCCATTTAGTCCGGAAACCCCTTTAAACCGGAAATTAAAAGGGGTTTCGGTGTAAATATCTAGGCTCCTTGAAGACATAGAACATAACCTAAAAATACATTCGTGGTGTTCGAATTGAATAGAAATTATAGTCGAAATTCCGAAAATGAAGACTCTTTGTTTGTATGCAGATGCATTGCCAACCTTCAGCATGACGACTATTCCTGTAATTGAAACAGAACACAAAGTCGACTAAAACTAGCAAATGCCCTTTTGAATATATTTACATTTGTTTCTTTATTTCGATGTATTTTTTATCATTTCATCAATGTCAAATGACAAGCCACGGACACGCAGTACTAAATTACTCACGTCAGTATAATTCATTTCACTGTCAAGGTCATATTTCTCGTCAAACTTAAAGGCGATGAACGCTGATTTGCCATCTTTGCAATCACTAAAATAAAAGAAGACTGACATGATTGGTAATAACTCGAAGCGTAGAAACCAAAGAGTAGAGAGCCTGCCTGACTCCTCCAGAATTCATGAGTTTGAATCCCGCAAAATTGAACAATGAACTTAACAATTCCTGACTTGGGTGCGAGAACTGATTAATAGTCAAGGAACAAAACATCGAGTGATAAGTCTAAATTGTATAAACAGAGAGTATTGTTTTAATATCGTTTGTATCATAAGGAGACACTGTGTACTTAAAGCAAATGCATAGCTGCCAAACCAAACGACATGACTACACCGTAAACACGTGACATGATGCCTCACCCAGCCACATAAACCTGACGTCCTGCCAACCAGTACTTCCACTATCAGGGCTCTAGAAATCTTTAACAAAGGCACTAAGTATTGTCCCAGATTATTGTAAATGTAAAATTTTACTAGTCCAACACAGGAATGGTCTTAATATTGAGGTGGTCTTAATATTGAGGTGGTCTTAATATTGAGGTGATCTTAATATTGAGGTGGTCTTAATATTGAGGTGATCTTAATAATGAGGTGGTTTTAATACTGAGGTGGTCTTAATGCTGAGGTGGTATTAATGCTGAGGTGGTCTTAATGCTGAGGTGGTCTTAATGCTGAGGTGGTCTTAATGCTGAGGTTGTCTTAATGATGAGGTGGTCTTAATATTGAGGTGGTCTTAATATTGAGGTGGTCTTAATATTGAGGTGGTCTTAATATTGAGGATGAATACAGAGCAAAACAGTGAAAATGGACTTGAAAAGTGTGGTCTGATTATTGAGGTGGTCTTTAAATGAGGTTTTACTAGGTATATATAACTCACTTCAGAATTCCGGTCACTGTAAGAGGTATGGTATCATTCTGATGTACCAAATCTCCAAGGAAATATTTCCCAGCGCCAACTTGCATATCGTTGTAGATGGAGATATACTGAAATAATGTAAGCAAACTATTACTATATGAGATCAAAGTTTATGTACACACAGTATGCGTATGGTTTCATTGTATTATTACTGGATATGTCGTCTTCAATGTATCCGTTGTGGACAAATAAACACGAATGACAAATATCAGATATGGCTAACAATTGCGAACGTTACGAATCAGTCCTGCGTTCAGTTACGGCTAACAGTCACGAACATTTTGTATAGTATTCCTTGCCCACCGTTTTACGTTCACTGCACACGGAACCAAATTGCAAACGTTGCAAAACGTAAGCCGCACACACCTGCTCTTTACTGAACGCAGAACAGGTCATCAATAAAAACTGTTTGTTAACGGTACGCCGATCGATCTACTAACATTTCATTGATTCAAGTTTGTTTTTTATCTATCGTGCAGGATATTTCGCGTGTCATTTTCATGTCAAATCTAAATGGTAATCAACCTTACGCAATAAGGTGTATAATGTTGGCATAAACAACCGATTTTTAAGGACAACCTTATTTCTACGTTGTATGATATCCACAGAACATGGGTTTGTCTCCTTTTTTAATTGTTTTCAGTGTATTAGTCACAGGTGTTTGACTTGTCTTTTACGTGATAGAGTGATACATTCATATACTATTTGTTATATCACTCGCAGTATACGAGACAAACACCTGTGGGCCTATTAGTAGAATTTTTTGACGTCAAAATAATTATTAATATTTTAATTATTTATTTTTAACTATCAAAATAAAATTGCAAAATAGTTTCCCAACCATAATTTGTCCATCGGATAAAGAAGATGTCATATGTAAACATACAGTCGGACCTCGTTCATTCGAATTCATCGTTTCCGAAATTTTATTTCAAATAATACATGGTTTCGAATAGCCCTTCCAATTTGACATGCCTAAGAAGATATATGGGGACTTGACATTTATTTCGGATGATAACATGTATTCGAATTAAAGGTAGTCGAATAAACGAGGTCCGACTTTAGTTATTTGTATAATGTCAAACTACCTCTTCGAGTTTTTCCAGGTCGGTAACTGGCTCACAGATCGCTTTGTATAAGGGCGCCCCAGGTAAGAATGTCAGCACCGTTAGTAACATCAGTAGTGTAGAGAAGATGAAAATGACAGCCGCAGCTCTGAAAACAAAATCACAAAACATTTTTTTAAAACTTATTTATTTTACATCGATTGTGAAACAAGTTCTTAAAATTTGTGTTGCTAGATCGTCATAGATGCGTTTTGGTGTATATTTCGTACCGGTAAATATGCCTACGATAACATCAAAAACAGACATTAAATATCTTATTGCAGTTTTGACCATTTTATTTTTCGATTTTTCGAAAAATGTGTAGGCCGTGTAGACCGCGGCCTACACTTTTTTCGAAAAAAAGAAAAATTTACATTTATCAGCCATATACGTCAATATACTTACACCATAAGGAAGATCCCTCCACAATTTGAAACACATCCTCTCTCTGAAGGCGCTGTTTTTAAGCTTGAACCAAAGAAACCAAATATCACGCCAAACACTGCGAACACCACAACGCACAGACATAAAGATGACAATCCAACTCCACCGTACCATCTAAAATCGAAGAAAATTATCAGATTAATGCACAAAGGCAGAGAAAGTTATTTTTTTACAGAGCCGTCGAACTATTTGAACCCTGTTGTGTAAAATTCATTAGTACATGAATTTAATCTCTCTCCGGGCCGCCGCTCAGGGAAGTGTATGGCAGTAAGAAAGTGTACTCATAACAGCGCTGCGGTTCAAACCCAAGACTTTCTGTTTGAGCGTTCGATACAATTCAACTACACTACCACCACTTGTATTCGTTTTTGTTTGTACAAGCGTATTCTCGTGTTTTTGCGTTTATTTATCGTCGCAACCGATTTCCCATATTGGCGACACCTCCGGAAGAATGTTAGTCATTTTAGATTTTTGAAGGATAGTGCATGATACAGAAGATGCCCCAGTTCCAGAAGCACCCCTGGTTCTTTTACGTGCCCGATGAAAATCATCGCACACGGGACCTCGGTTTTTCAAAGTCTCGTCCGAAAGACTGTTAGTACATGTACTGACAGTGGTGGAGCGGGGGATCGACCCTGTGGGCCCTTGATTACTATTCCAGCACGTTACCACGGGACCATGGATCCGCTACTATTTCTTGCATACCTGTATTGGTCATACGTCCTTGCCACATCCGTATTGTCTTTGATCAAATCTATCCAGTCATTTAAGCCATATGCATCCGAGGGGCCATTGACCTGCAATGCGTTTGTTTTGTCTCATTGTGAACATAATACAGATATGCAATGTCAAAGCGAATCAAAAATATTTAGAATATTCTTATCCATCTAATCAGAATTGGAATTATGTCAAAACATTGAAATCAGAGACGGCTTATCTTTTAATTGTTCTAAATGTTAATTCATCATTAAATGGTTTGAACAAGATATATTAAATACCATTCAAAATAATTAAACGATGAATCAAAATATTGGCACCGTATTCAGGTAATTAAGTATAGCAAGTCATTTATTAAATTCACGAGTTGAACATAATATTGTTATATTGTAATATTGTTATAATGATAATTAATATGACGACGATGACACTATGATAATGATAATTAATATGACGACGATGACACTATGATAATGATAATTAATATGACGACGATGACACTATGATAATGATAATTAATATGACGACGATGACACTATGATAATGATAATTAATATGACGACGATGACACTATGATAATGATAATTAATATGACGACGATGACACTATGATAATGATAATTAATATGACGACGATGACACTATGATAATGATAATTAATATGACGACGATGACACTATGATAATGATAATTAATATGACGACGATGACACTATGATAATGATAATTAATATGACGACGATGAGACTATGATAATGATAATTAATATGACGACGATGACACTATGATAATGATAATTAATATGACGACGATGACACTATGATAATGATAATTAATATGACGACGATGACACTATGATAATGATAATTAATATGACGACGATGACACTATGATAATGATAATTAATATGACGACGATGACACTATGATAATGATAATTTAGATAATAATAATATCATTGTACTCACATCGTTATTTACATCCGTGATTTGGTCAGAGAGGTCCGTTACCGTATCATTTAAATCGCTAATCGATTCCTTTATATCTGAAGAGGAGAAACTGAACATGTACATTACGTTCATAATTAAATAACAATAATAATCATAATACTCTATAAGACAAATCAATTTTAATAACTATACTCAGTATATTTAGTATCAGGAACGAACGGTGATTTCGTTAGGTCAACTATCAAAATATATTTGGTAATACAGCTGCGTGTGAATGTAACGGTAGTGGAATCAAAGCGCTGTGTGGGAGCGTACTACGCAGTGATCTCGGGGTTTATGTAGTATAGCGTAATTGAATGACCGGCAGTCGTAACATTAAGCGTTTTTTATGTTGTACAACAAATTTTAACCTTCAGATTGCAACAAATTTGCAAACTTCAAGCTGCGCCGACCATCTTTTTTAAAGATATTTCTTGTTTCTCATACCTTGGTCCATTAAATACACAGTCGTTTTTACATCTTCTTTGCTAATGATAAGTTCTGTGTCAGTATCAATCAAGGTATCGAAAATAATAGTATGTACAAAATATGAGTATACAGCTTAAAATACAGGGACAAAAAGTAACTCAGGCACAAACGGATAATATATAGTCGGTATATGAATAAATTAGATATAAATCAGAGGTGAAATAAAACATGTGACAATTTATCATACATACAAAATCTGACTTCAAAGTCTTACCAACTACTGTTGAATTTGCATCACTTTCAACTTGACTAGGTATGTCATCAAATTCCTTCTGAGCCTTCAATTGAAATAAATCATATTTCTGTGAATTACATTGTTTTAATCGAGAGTAGGCCCTAAGATTAATATGTTAATGATTATAACCATTAATTACAGCTTAGGGAGCATGAAAAAATCTAATTAAAATTACATAAGTCATAAAAACCTTCCACGAATTATACTTAAATAATTTCATCAATTTGAATTTTAAATTGTTCTTTAAAAAAAGTATATAGCGCCGCTGTATGGTTTCCAACCTCCTTTATGTGACGTCATTTCCAGAAAACGTCACATGTGACGTCACCATGTACTGGCAGTAAGCAATATATGGCAATAAGCCCCATATGGCAGTATGAAAACGAACTGACCATATGGAGTAAATATTGTTTCCTGCTTGCAAATACATGATAGTGACTTCACATGTTGCGTTTTCTTGAAATGACGTCACTTACAGAAGAGGTTGTAAATCCAACAGCAGCGCTCAGTTATGAACTAGTTATACTTTGCAGTGGTTTATAACAAAATTGTGTGATTTACGTACGTCCTCTATTTGCTGAGTGAGGTTCTGGGACTTGGCGCTGTCCATACTTGTCCTTGCACTTGTAAGATCCGGGAACTGTTCGAAAATAATCAAAACATATCTTGATTATACATGTATAAAAGCTTTAATGAGTTGGTCTTGACTAACTCATGTACAAATAACAAACACTCGTTTGCTGCTGGCAATATTTCACTAGAACTGGTATTTTCCCGCGAAACATCTCTATATATAGACATATATACCACGTGATACATTTACCCATCACGTGACCTGCGTGGTTAAAACCGAACACGTACTCTTTGTACGTTAACCGCGTAAAGACATAAGTTCTGTACTATACTCCGTAACGTCCAGAACTAATAATTCTAGTCTTTTAGAACAAAAATCAATGTCGATGCGACGTTTTCAGCTGCTATCAAATGTTTTAGCCATGCGAGATTTTCTTACCCGTGAAGTGTTTAGACCCTCTGGAATTCAGTTTAAAGATATAAGTGCCGAACACAAAGCTTGGCGCTTCTGTGTTTTAGCAGTATGTAAATACTTAATAAACATTCGATGTATAACATATGATATTTATAGTGAGCTAAATATGGTTATAATGCAACAAATTATGAATTACAAACCAGAGAAATGTTTATTACACTGTCTTGATACCTTGTTTTAGTGCACAAGTACTTATAATTTTATGATGGGCTTACATAAAATATAATAATGAAATCCGAGCGGTACTCATAAGTAAGTAGGCTTGTTAACTTCATGCAACTACACACGTGTGTACACTACTTATGTGACCTTGGTCTTAAAAGCTTGAGTCGGGTTTCTAAAGTAATATCAACCCAGAACATACTTGCAGTTTTAATTCGCAATAAATAAATCAAAGGACTGACGGCTCTTGGAGGCGCTTCCAAGGCAAGACTGTTTGTTTTCCAGACTATCGTATTAGAAATTAATACGCGAAAATTCGGGTAAAAATGACACAAATAATCCATAAAGCCGTTTTTATCAAGACTCCCGCCAATTCACAATTGATATATCCCTAACAAATCAGCCATTATACTCATCAAATCTATAATAAATTCAGAGGACTTTGCATGTACTATTTTCTTGAGACGATGAATAAGGCGGTACTTGGAGAAGACCATCCGGTTAACAATGATAGCAATGAGACGCTAAAGCGCCTCAAAGATCATGATGTACATACTTGTGATGTGTCAATGTCAGCAGAAGCTCCGTTGTAATCTGGTCTATTAGCAGCTGGACATGCTCCTCCGCATGTGGTAAATATAGTGTCCATATTAGTTTTGACAGCGTCAATAGATGTGGTGAATTCGTTTATAGAATTTTCGAAGTCTGTGAGCTTGGTTTCTACATCAGTTAGAGCGTTGTCCATGGAATCAACACCTAAAGAAATACAATACTAAAGTTATAAGCAACAGAGCAAGTAACATCCGATACTTAAGGGGAATACTAGAAATATCTAAATCTCTTTTTTATCCTGATATTGTAAATGTCTTACGCATTTCTTATTTAAAGCGACATTGTACACGTTTAATGTTATTAATGTAAGTAAAATACTGTTTTTACATTTTTAGTAAGGAATGACATTCTTGCCAGCTAAAATTGGTGGTCACGGGCCATTAGCCGGTATGTCGATAACCACGCCCGTGTCTGCTGAATTCAAACAAAATATATATTTCTGTGCATGTATTTTGTTTGGGTAAACGAAAAACCAATCCGCATTTCTACGATTTATGTAAAATGTAAATGAAGCGTAAAAGACGGCATTTTGCATGGACTCACCAGACACTGCCCTAAACGCCATCTCTCATACAATTAAGGACAACAAGTAAAATGACTTTATAGACGAAGAAAGATGAATTAGTAATGTTGCTAAAATATGGCTGAAATTTCTATACAAAAGTTTGCCATGTATCAAGGAAACATATATTTTGATATTTTATAATCTAAGTATAAGAAAAACAGATATATTACTATTAGCAAGAGTGTATGCATTGGTCAATGTATCGCTGATGTTCGTGTTGGCATCTATATCTTGCTTCAATGGAACACCGATGAGCGGTCCCATGTCTGAAAGAATTATCATGAAAATAATAGTAGTTAGTGTGTTCCGAATTAATCTTGTCTGTGTCTTGAACAAAAACAAAATACAGTGAAACGTCTTCATAGAGGCCCTCTACTGAGCACCACCCTCTCTTCTACAACATTATCAATTTTCCAGTAGTAAAAATTTACTACGAATTAAAACTCTGAAGAGTAGCAAAAACATTCGAAAGTTTAACCCTAGTACAACAGCAACCTCTCAACAACAGCCAGTATTGACATCTCCCCAGGATGTTTCTCTGGGGAGGTTTTACTGCAGTATGAGACAGACAGTAAAATGTCCATGCAGAAGATGTTGAGGAAAATATTGATTACATACGACAATGGATTTGGCGTTGCCATTAAGCAAACAGAAACAATTTGATGAAGACAATATACAGTAAAACCTCAAGAATAAGACCACCCATGGGACCCTTGAAAAATGGTCTTATTATTGAGGTTGAATAAAGAGCAAAACAGTGAAAATGGACTTGAAAAGCGTGTTCTTAATTTTAATGTGGTCTTATTATTGAGGTGTCTTTAAACGAGGTTTTACTGTACATCATTTATATCACTTGTGCCCCTCACCGCTACCGATTCGAACCCCATCCGGGACGTAGAATGTGTGTTTGAAGAGGCTATCCAAATGGCTTACCGACCCTGTCTATAATAATGCAAGAATAGGCATCTGTGATCTACCTATACATCCTAATAGCTGGAAAGTTCACTGCATTACACTGTGAGTGTTTACGTGGCTTAACGCCCAATGCGACAAATTACAATATATGTTGAATTTAATTGAAACTAGATATTCTTTAAATTCATCAACTCATACAGACAATTTTAATGACAACGGAACATTACTTTAATATTTTGAATGATGTCTAGTTGTTCGTTAAAATACTTACTGTCTAGATCCCGATGTAAGGCAGACATCAGAAAATTGAAGTTGTCTAGCAGTGCGTGAGTAGCCTCCTTCAAAAAAGTAACAAAACATTTGTGTCAGTAATGTCAGGAGATATTGAAGATGCGTATCATTTTATTATAATCTGTCCATGTTTATTGATTTGACAAAATTGTATATTAAACAATAGTATTACCTTAAACCAAAATATGTTTAAATGCTTGAAATTATTACAATTGAGAAAAATATATGTTACGCAAATTGGCAATATAGTACAAGAAATCTTTAATTATAAGAAATAATGTATTGAATAATACAAAAAAATGTATATATATATAGTGGTTCATCATCGAGTGTTAACTGTATTTTGTATGCAGTCACGTGAAAACTTTGTGTATACAGAACAGAACATAAGTTTATTTGAAAGACGTGTACATAGTACATAGTCATGTTCATCACAAATTATACAATACAATAAATCACGTGACATAGTATTAACAATTTGAGTTGGAGAAGGAAGAAAAATACAAAATAAAGAAAATAAAAAAAATAAAAATATTAAAAAATAAATAAATAATGTAATAGTTGTTACTCATGTATATTCACATAGATTGTGTACATGTATATATATTGAATGTATGGTCTATATAGATGATGTAATCTGTACAAGTCTCAATAAACTATCTGTTCTGTTCTGATGATAATCTGATTGAGCGATTTATGAATGATTACCCTTCGATTTACATCATCAAATCAAGGGACTTGGTGGCATGCTGTTGTTACTCTGTTTTATTGAAGAATAGGTTTAATAATCTTCGCGAAAGCCCTCAACAGTTTGGAGCCTTTTGACCAAGACGAATAATAAAATGACTTCACGAAGAGTGTTATACTATGCCATGCAGTCGGGTCTCATTTATCCGACAACCTTCTGAATGTTAACCGTTAGAAAGTCCGATTATCGCTTAGTAAATCATTAACCGGTTAATCGAAATAAACTCAAATCAAGTACATTGTATAGTATATAAAAATGACTAAAATATTGCTGATGTTGACTAAAATATTGCTGATGTTGACTAAAATATTGCTGATGTTGACTAAAATATTGCTGATGTTGACTAAACTATTGCTGATGTTGACTAAACTATTGCTGATGTTCATATTATTGATCACATTCCAGATAAAAATTATCATTGAAAAAACATGGTTATACTTGTTGCCAGAGGTGTGAAAAGTCAACACCGACTAAGTGTGAAAGAAAAATGCTGATAGGGCGAATAAACTAATTTTGACATGTGGAAATATTGCCTTTGACTATTACAAAACACGTTGACATACGGCATGTACATATATTATAAATGTATGCTCAATTAAAATTAATTTACATGAACAACTCATTAAGAAGGAATAATCGATTATGTGTTCGTTACACCTGGCATATTTGCATTGGATGATGTCAGTTATTTGCATAATTGTGTTCTGTTCTTTTCAGTAATTTGCATTATTGTCAACCATATTTACATAAACGACTCATTGAAATGCATATTCGATTACGCGCGAGAAACAGATGGCATATGTATATATAATTATATTTACATTTGTATCTAGGTACGTGTATACGTATCATTTGTGTATAAAATTTAAACGATCAATGTTTTTGTTCTCGCTTGATTAACCGGTTTAGCGTTCGATAGAATTTACGGTTAACTGATTAGCAAAACAATCGAATGTTCCCATCCATAGTAAAAATCCAAATACTTGGTATCATTCGAAATAAAAATCATGTCCCGATGTATCTTCTTACGCATGTCGAATAGAAATGGGCTACTCGAAGCCATGAATTATTCGAACTAAAATTTCGGGCCCGATGACTTCGAATGAACGAGGTCCGACTGTGCTTCGGACATAACAAATATGTTGTTATTTGACTGTGCTAGTGGATTTCATTCATTAAGTTATTTACAGCTGCTAAATACAAAAGCTGTTTTCATAGAAATCTTCACGATTCCAAACCATCGACAATAGTCGATGCGAAGTAACGTAAATTCATAGACTATGTCTCATAACTCATGTACGGGAAATACTATACATAGTTCCCACATCTACAATATTAACCTCCCTTGTTCTTAACTGCCGGCCTTTTTGATAGGCAAAACTGATAGGCCTTTAGAAGGGTAATTTCCAAATATGTGATTATTGAGAAAATACCAAGAGAATGTTCATGTGACAAACACTTTTTCTTCAACTTACTGAGCCAAATGCCCACATGAGCATAATGCATAAGTTATTTTTTATATATCGGATTAGTTTATTATCGTTTACTTTTTATTCCCCATAAACTTTAAGGATATTTGCCTCTCAAACTAGCCGACAATTCAGAACAAGGGAGGTAAATATTGTAGATGTGAGAACTATGTCAAAATTGGCGTTAGTCGAATTTGAAAGAGCATTTTAAAGCATAGTGAAGGTCAAAGAACGTTTGTACCGGAAACACTACTTGGTCAGAAATTCTTTTAGTCAATAAAACACATGTTCGTTCTAAATGGGTTTATCACTAAACATGAATTATTGATGGTCAACACTTTCCTTGGTCGATTTTTTCCCTTGGTAAATATAAAATATTCATGGCACACTCACGTAAGCAATATACTATATAGGTGTGTAATATGGGTATACCGACTGAATGAACGTATTCCAATATTTTGTAATCAGGGGAGGTTCAAATCGTTCTGAAATGTTTATGCGTGACTTTGACAGCTAAACATTAGGCTTTGTTTCAATGCTATCAGTAATTGGCATCAATAAACATGTTATTCATGGCAATAACATTTGACAGAAGTTTTTGTAGAGGTTGACAAAACAGCTGGTGAGCCCATGTGACCAATATTTAGTCCAAACTTCTTTAATTGACACTGATTGCGAAACAATTTACTAAGACTTATATCAATCACTTTCGAGTACTGATATGTTGGTTTCTAACTAGTACTCGCTTATAATTCATGAAGACCTCGGAAGGATCTCACATAAGGCTGGATCTAATCGGATCACCTCGGCGATTTACTTTAATAATATACATCTGAAAGTAGTTCCGAAATGGCTGCAGAACGTGAACGTAATACTGTGTTGTATTTGTGAAAAGAATAACAGAGAGATTTTTAAATTTAGGAATACGATGCACACAAAACATTTATATAACGTTGACATGTGTTTCCCTGGTCATATATCTTATAATTAACAGTGTAAAAAAACCGCATCACGAACCGAGATTTCAGGTATATTCATACTCGTACCTTCGAGTTCTCTTTCCGAACTGTTACGAAAATTGCCGAGACTTTGCTATCGGGCTGGATCAGCACCTACGACTTAATTAGACAAAGATGTCTACTTGTGACTAGATGAGTACAGATTCTAACAATTCTAACAAATTTAAAGATTCTTACATTAACAGTGTTGTTGACGAATACTTTCATATCATTGATGTTGTCAGTAGCTGTATCCGGTATAGTGTCAATCATTGTTGATATATTGTTGTTGTTTATGAAGATGCAAATCGAACCAACACTGTAAAAAATACATATGCTACATTAACGCTTCATAAACGACTGATTCAATTTACGATCTGAGAGAATTTTGAAGCGTCAAGAACGATCAAATACTATCCACAAAATATCAGGATTAAGGGTGGAAAATTGTCATAAATGACGTACGAAATAGCACCCAAATATTACTTCCGGTAATTCGTGAGTCAAATTACAAATGATTTCACGTCACTTTTGTCATAAGTGATGGTCGCTTGTTTATTTTTCACCAATTCAATTAGTATCTTTTTCATGGTAAAAGTCGTTAAATTTGTTTTAATAGTATATCTTCATTAGCATATCACTACAAAACTAATAAAATAATTAACTAATACCCTACAGAAGTGCATTTTCGAAGTTTTCGATTTTATTACATTTCAAATAAAGCCGCACATCAAGGGAGATCATTCTTGATATTTATCCAAGAAAGCTGCACATGAAACACGGCAAGTATCACACCACACACTATAGTGTAGTTTCTCCATAATTTAGTTCGGTTGAAACTCGACAAGCCTGTTAAGTTCATGCATTTATGTAGGTTCAGACGTTTTAAAAAATATGTTAATATGACAAGTGAGGAAAATGGAACTAAAAATGACTTGTTTCGCTTTCATTCTTCAATGTAGAGCTATATACATTCTGACCTCCTTTATTCGACAACCGTTTATCCGAAGACTTGGTATAGTCCGAAATTAATATCAGGTTCCGATGAATCGTAGGCAGGTCGAATTGAAATGGGTTATTCGAAATAATGTATTATTCGAAATACATTTTCGGACCCGATGAATTCGAATGAACGAGGTCCAGCTGTTTTTCTTTACCGGACCGTAGTTGATAGTTTCATTCAAACAATCTTAAAAAATGCAACTAAAAGAAATACGTACAATATAAATATTGAAGCGACCATTACAATCATCATGAACGTGATCTTCTTGCATTTGCTGTTCGCGTCTTCCGGTGACTGTTGTTTTTTCCCGCCACAATTTCCACAACAACGACAGCAACAGAAACAACAAGCGATGACGGGAAATATCAACATGAATAGAACACCAATTCCTATACAAATAACGAAGCCGAGAAACGGAGATATGTACTGAAAATAAACATGTTCAAACATTCAAAAGTTATTTAATACGTTGTGTGACGCCACTAAATTCTTCAAATTTAGCGAAATACCGTTTATGTATTAGAATTAATACAACCATTAGTTTACATTATATTCAGTTGCGTTGTATTTGAGTCGTACTCCGTTTTTCAATCGTTACGACGGTCAGTTGACCTAAACCAGTGTTCCCGGGTTACTAACCAGCACTTTTGAAGACGTTTGTATCGCAAGCAAAACAGACAACTTCACCACAAGATTCAGAGATTGAGAACAAATGACTTTGGATGTAATAACATCACTATAAATGTCACGACAGCATACATCTCAGCCTGGTTGTAACCTTAGACTTCTAGATCGGAGGTCGAGTGATCTACCTTCCGAGCTAACTGGGGAGACTGACAACCGTATAAGCCAGTCAAGGCAACCAATCTACTATTTAGTTGAGGAGGTACAATGTATGTAGATATGGAATGAATGGGCGAGACAATAATGTGTTTGTGTCATAACTGAGCTGGGTGTGGTTAAAGTGTGTTATATAGATGACGTTAATATATGTGAATTCAAGTCAGGCGCACACTGCTAGGGGATCACAGCAGGGTCCTCATTACATACCAGGCATCATTGTTCTAATATCACCTTGAGGTGGAAACTGGGCTTATTAATAACATCTCGAATGTGTACGTAAATCAGAACGTATTTTGAATACAGAAAAAAGCAAACTGTATCTTGTATTACATGCTCAAACAATAATTGTGTGTGTCATCTTCGTCTGGCCCCACGTGTCCGCTAATGTTTATTTTGATGTCACTAAGGTAAACAACTTGGTATGCTTTTGTATACTTTATATCAATAACCCATAAATAATTTCGATCCTGTTTATGTTCACAGATAACAATGGTAAACATAATTAAATCAACCAGGTACACAATGTTTATCTACACCGATATGCACCGTGTATGGATATACCTTCTTAATTCATTTGAATGTATGCTTTATATCCGACTATCCTGTTCTATTTGTGTTCTACAAAGGCCATCGCAATGAATACGTGTTGCTAAGATATTATAACTTTTCTATGCGTCGCAGGCTAATAACTTAAGAAGCACTTGAATGCGAAAGGGGGGGGGGGAATAAAAGTGTTATTTACTAAGCTATTGAAACAAAAATGCTTGCTGTAAACCAATGTTTGAAGTATCACACTACAGTAAAACCTCAATAATAAGACCAGAACTGGGACCCTTGAAAACTTGTCTTCTTATTGAGGTGGTCTTAATATTGAGGGTAAATAAAGAGAAAAAGCAGTTAGAACGGACTTCAAAATTGTGGTCTTAATTTTGTGATGGTCTTATAATTGAAGTGGTCTTTATGTGAGGTTTTACTTATAATACAGTGCAACCTCTTCAGGACGATCCTCTCTTGAGCAACAACTTGTCTACAACAACATTAACAATATTCCCTTCCTAAATATACCAGCTATTAAATCAATTAAACCTTTCTAGAGCCTTAAACGCTGAGTAACAGTCGAAGTTGTATCTCCAAAAGGCTTTGCTCTGGAGAGGTAACTCTGTATGTTGTATGGTCCTATTGTAGAATTGCCTTCGTTTGATATATTGTAAATTGTAGACATCTTAGCCCAAGAGCTGGTAGCAATCACACATAAATAAACGATAATCCAATGTAATTACATTTGTAATAAATATTTAGTATGCGTTTTGAAGAATGAGACAGAATGAGCGCCGCTTTACGATTTCCAACCTCTTCTTTAAGTGACGTCATTTCCAGACAACGTCACTTGCGACGTCACCATTAATTGACAGTGAAAACGAAGTAACCATATCGATATAATGTTTTTTCCTGCTAGCAAATAGTGACACCACAAGTTGCGTTTTCTTGAAATGACGTCACTTACAGAAGAGGTTGTGAATCCCTCAGCAGCACCATACAGTCTTTAGATACAACAGATCACATTATATATATAGTTTAACCACAGATACGTACGTTGCTATAGTTTGCGATGATGTCATCCATCTCCCCGTTGATTCCTTTTTCTATCAATTCTGAAATAACACAGAAATATTAATTTGGTGCAGGGAACGCAATATTCACAAGACAATGCCTCCCCACACATATACCAGGGAAACATCATCTCATAAAACATTAGGAGTTGATAAGGTGTAAGGGAACTAATCTATCGGGATGAGGTCATAAGCAATTTGGCTGATCATCAAAACCATTTAAACAGGAAACGAGGAGACAAAGGGGGTGATTTATGACAGTACAGTAAAACCTCACTTAAAGACCACCTCAATAATAAGACCACCTCAATATTCAGAACACAATTTTCAAGTCCATTTCCACTGTTTTACTCTTTTTTCAACCTCAATATTAAGACCACCTCAACATTGAGACCAGTTTTCAAGGGTTCCAATGGTGGTCTTAATATCGAGCTTTTATTTTACAGGATTAACCAAGAAAACAAATTTACCACGGATCGAAAGGTTGGAGGGGGAATTAACACGAACATTCGTTATATCGGGCCAAAGTATCTTATAAAGGAAAACTTAATATTTCTCTAAAACAGAAATTGAAATAATAACCACATAACGGTCAGTCTTTGAATTATTTCCAATTCTCGGGGCGTAAGCGAGACAGGTGTGATGATGTCCTGGTAATTTTGGTTACATCTTGACACCCTTGGTGTCCAAGTTCCTTAAATGTCTCTGTCAAACTTTGGTAGTTATATATTATCATAAACTGTATTTGTCTCATTGAAGGAAAGATAAAAAATCACAAAAATAACCAGTTCTGGTATGAATGAAGAGTTTTTAAAACAAATGAAGATGTAACAAGAGCACGAATGATGACTTTTAAGTGTTTAAACTTTAAAGCCAAATGTTATTATTGTCAGAAGAAAACTGTTTGTTTTTGTTTGACTAGCTTAATTCTGTTTCAGGTTTAAAGAGAATTTTGTTGCTAAAACCTGTTCAGTTATTTGAATTATAAACATGACAGCCCCTGACACCAGAATAACGCACTACAAGTAAGGGGCCAGTGTTTGTTTAGAGATGTAACACACGAACAGCATAGTTTAGATCACATGTATATTGGCACCTTTTGCTTTCAACACACGAAATAGCTGCGTCTATACAAGAACACCTGATCGTTTTTACTAACCTTTGGGTATTCCCTGGCTGAACACAGAATTAATGAAACTGTGAACCAGATCATAGTATGGTTTGAGACCTTCACTGATACGGCTTGGATTGGCTGCAGCGTACGGTTGACCACTGGGTAAATCACCCCACGTAATTGTTGAAGTGTTGTCCGCAGAGTTTCCGACGGAATCTGACAATGTCTGTGGAGTATATACCGGATCTGCCCCGCCAGTCACGTGACTCACTGTTGCTATGGTTACCAGCCATAGTATAACACTATAAACACAAGTCTCTGTCATTGTTCTTGTTTGAATGTGAATCTAAACTTTCAGCACTTTAAGTAGCAGGTTTTTATCTGAAAGCAATAATAGATACAACGTTATAACATAGTAAATATAAATACAAAAAGTGGGGCCTCCTTGGTCAAGTTATGATGGTCTCTGACTTCCAAGCACTTGCTCGCTACGGGTTCGAATCCTACCCGGGATATTGAGGTCGAAAGTGAGGAAGCCATCCAGCTGGCTTACGTAAAGTCGGAGGTCATACTCAGGTATTCTGCCATCCTAATATTCACTCAATAAACATAGCTGCTTATGTGACTTGAATCATCATTACAAAAAAAACACAAAAAAACGAATGATGAAATAGTAAAAGTTAGTTTTTGCGTTAAATATAGGTTTATTGTACATATCTCTTGACTAGACTTCATTTAATTGCTATTCACGACAGTATACACATAGAGATGAAATCACACTTTTCAGAAGCGTTTAACACAAGTCGTTTGTCAAGACACTGTTTAATCATAAGTTTTATTAAGAAAGCGAAATGCCTTCGATGCCTAAAGCTGATATTGATTCTTTTACGAAAGGGCTGTTCGCTATCTTGCTTTACACAAGTATTATAAATATTACACATACAATAAAACCTCACTTAAAGACCACCTCTAAAATAAGACCACCTTAATATTAAGGACACACTTTTCAAGTCCATTTTCACTGTTTTGCTCTTTATTCAACCGCAATTTTAAGACCACCTAGATTAGAAGAACAGTTTTACAAGGATACCAAGGGTAATATTATTACTGACGTTTTACTGTATTTGTAAAAAACCATAAAGTTTTATTAAACATATTTACAAAAGTACCTTCAAAGTATATTAAAAGTATATTAAGAAAAAAAACAAGCTGTTATGCTGAGATAATTAATTTTCTTCTTATCAACTATGGCTAAAACACAATCTATTTTACTCCAAATGCTTTGAATAAGAAATCTTTTAGGGTAAATTATAAAAAGCTCAATTAATCCACAAACTACCTCATATTCTTAATCTTATACGTACATGTATATCCAATAAATGGTCCAACGGCGCCGGACAAGAGTAACCGACTATGATAATTTAATTGCGTTTAAATAATTAATCAAGACAATGTTAAAATATAGCCATAATAAGTAGCCGTGATCAACGTCTATTTATAAGATGCTTTATACAAATGGTCATACCTAAGACAATTGTGAAATACAAAGCTTAAAACTAAAACATGTCTGTAATGATTACCAACCCGAAATAGTTCGGCACGCACTGTGACATATTATACACAATCGATGTACTTTATTGTTATACCGTAACAATAAAAGATAGCATTTGAACGATACGACATTTATATCAGATTCAGCTTATTGTCATTCAAAACAATGACGTTAACATTGTAGACGAGTATTATAGAATAGTTGGACGTGTTTAAGGATATAATATAAATTCTTCATTCATTGTTTATTTTCTTGGATTGTCAGATGAAGTGACTACGTGTGCCAACTATAGCAACATTGAATAGTATAGGACTTTAGTCCGATTTAATGTCCAAGTTTTAATAAAGTCGGTCATTAATCAAGATGTATTGTGTACACGATTTTAAGTAAGTGTACGTTACCCATCAGGTATTGAACATATCAGAATTAAAAAGAAATGTCAAAGGGCAAATGAACTATGATGCTCATTTCTTGTACGGACAATAATTCCATAAGGCATCGATACAACTGGCCCCGATCTCCCGAAACATCTCAATCTGAGCTAAATCTCACCCCACATCTTGTCTTAAATTGTTGAGATTTTTCTCATCTTAAAACCAGACTCAAACTCGATATTACAAAACAAAAAAAGATGAGATGTTTTTTTTCTTAGAACATTTTCAGGAGATCCCATACTGAGATTTCTATCTGATATGTTTTGAGAGAGCGGACCGAAGCCCCGATCACCCGAAGCATCTCAATTTGAGCTAAATCTCAGCTCAAATATTGTCTCAAATCATTTCGATTTTCCTCATCTGAGACCGGACTCAAAAACAGTATTACAAAACGAAAAAGATGAGATGAGACTTTTAACAAATTTTTTTCAAGAGATTCAAATGAGATTTGTCTCAATTTCGGTCCTGATCTTTGCGGTTAATTGCGGTTAATTGAGTAAATCAAACATTATACGAAATATTGGCCGAGGTATTCCGATTCTACTGATAATGTAACGTTTGTGACGCAGACCGTCTGTGACGGAGAATACAAAATCAACCACACGAAGGTAAATTAACCTAAATAGGTTGTCTCACAAATTAACATTGTGAAACATAAAACGATGCAATCTTAATATTTCATATGAATAACGATACGATTAATTAGTCTGTATATAAAAGCAGATTATACATTGAAATTTATATGTACATGTATATATCTGCATGACACGTATCATTGCATGACATGATTTATGCTTAAATTTTGCATTTTTTTATAAATTGATATGCGAAATATGTTTGAGGCAAAGTATTAAAATTATCGCCATATTTTAATGAATATCAATCTAGTATATATCACGATGTTGAAAATATGCGTGTAAATCGAATTTATCTAAAAAAGTGGTGAATTTACGCGAATATTCGAAAATGGATTTATTTACTTATTTAGCTAATTCTTAATTCAATCGAACTCTTGCATAACACATCTATTAGAACATACAAACGACTGTCTAACTACTCGAGACATTGCTAATAATTGCAAGAGTGATTCGTCAAATATTTTCACGAACAATTCAGGTGTTTAAACAATACTATGAAAAAAGTCCATAACTGCCTTGATGTGAATATTTATAATGCAATAATAATACCTCCGTATCCATTTTATTTAGCAGCAACTAATTGGTTTTATGATTAAATACAAACAATCCATCATATATTCGTGTGCGTATCCATATGTATAATGCATTAATCACAATAGCTCTAGTTTGAATGCTATCAGACTATTTTGTATTCCAAAAATTGTAACAAACCGACCTTGTACATCCATTATTATGTGGTGACTATTGTTATTAACAGATATCGAGCTAAACACATTGACACCGGTTATTTATAACACTATAGACTTTATTTCCGTCATAACAACAACGTTATGAAAATCACTTCTTGTTGTACGTACTTGTAGTCTGAGCATGAAGGTTACCTACTGGATCGATAGTGTTCAACAGATGCTAAGGTAACATAATGATCAATAATGAAATATTCATCCTCCATGCAAGCACATGGACAAATTGCAAACATAAACATGTTTATTTGTTGATGAAGTAGATATCATATCGATTATTCTCATGTATAAACAATATTATTCCCAAAATCCGATTACTTTTTTCAGTACATATCGTGTGTAAGCCAACCCGGTCTGCTTATACCGCCAATGTGGTGGGGGCGTGTAGGTTCGAACCTGAGGTGTGGCGAATGTTCGCCGAAATATTTGACTGAAGACAATTCCTCAAAACTAATGTGTTCTCCCTCTCAGATTCGTTTTGGGTACGTTGTCACTAATGTTCTTTGTGGGAGAACAGATCAGTGTTGTTGGTTACCAAACACACTTGTTAGGTCAGCTGACTTGTTCTGTTTTCCACCCCAGACTCATAGTTGTACTCAAACCTGATTTGCTATTCCCCAAAGTCGTCAATATTTTACTGTGTAAATATTTTTTTTAAATTGTAGATAATGTGTTTCTATATATATTGATAAATACGTTTGATATAACCTGAACTAACCCTAAACTATTTCAATGTTTTATTATTGTTTCTTAGTACAACAGAAACTGATTAGCAGTGTTCTTTCAGTTTTATATTATATATACAGTAATAATCACAGCACTTTGTGATATGATTGTTTTTTGTCATCGCTTATAACTCTACTATAGAGTGGCCTTGTACTTTTAGAGATTGCTATTGTGTTCTATGCTTATTGTAGATAAGGTATGTAGAATGATGATATTAGTACTACTGACTAAAACTGAAATACGGTTCTGTTGTGTTATATATGTTCTGTTCTATATGTTCTGTTCTATATGTTCTGTTCTATATGTTCTGTTCTATATGTTCTGTTCTATATGTTCTGTTCTATATGTTCTGTTCTATATGTTCTGTTCTATATGTTCTGTTCTATATGTTCTGTTCTATATGTTCTGTTCTATATGTTCTGTTCTATATGTTCTGTTCTATATGTTCTGTTCTATATGTTCTGTTCTATATGTTCTGTTCTATATGTTCTGTTCTATATGTTCTGTTCTATATGTTCTGTTCTATATGTTCTGTTCTGTATGTTCTGTTCTATATGTTCTGTTCCATATGTTCTGTTCTATATGTTATATATGTTCTGTTCTATATGTACTGTTCTATATGTTATGTTCTATATGTTATATATGTTCTGTTCCATATGTTCTGTTCTATATGTTATATATGTTCTGTTCTATATGTATTGTTCTATATGTTCTGTTCTATATGTTCTGTTCTATATGTTCTGTTCTATATGTTCTGTTCTATATGTTCTGTTCTATATGTTCTGTTCTATATGTTCTGTTCTGTATGTTCTGTTCTATATGTTCTGTTCTATATGTTATATATGTTCTGTTCTATATGTACTGTTCTATATGTTATGTTCTATATGTTATATATGTTCTGTTCCATATGTTCTGTTCTATATGTTATATATGTTCTGTTCTATATGTATTGTTATATATGTTCTGTTCTATATGTTCTGTTCTATATGTTCTGTTCCATATGTTCTGTTCTATATGTTATATATGTTCTGTTCTATATGTACTGTTCTATATGTTATGTTCTATATGTTATATATGTTCTGTTCCATATGTTCTGTTCTATATGTTATATATGTATTGTTCTATATGTATTGTTCTATATGTTCTGTTCTATATGTTCTGTTCTATATGTTCTGTTCTATATGTTCTGTTCTATATGTGCTGTTCTATGTGTGCTGTTCTATATGTTCTGTTCTATATGTGATGTTCTATGTGTGATGTTCTATGTGTGCTGTTCTATGTGTGCTGTTCTATATGTTCTGTTCTATATGTTCTGTTCTATATGTACTGTTCTATATGTTATGTTCTATATGTTCTGTTCTATATGTGCTGTTCTATGTGTGCTGTTCTATGTGTGTTGTTCTATGTGTGCTGTTCTATATGTGCTGTTCTATGTGTGTTGTTCTATATGTTCTGTTCTATATGTGCTGTTCTATATGTGCTGTTCTATATGTTCTGTTCTATATGTACTGTTCTATATGTTCTGTTCTATATGTTATGTTCTATATGTGCTGTTCTATGTGTGTTGTTCTATATGTGCTGTTCTATATGTGCTGTTCTATATGTGCTGTTCTATGTGTGCTGTTCTATGTGTGTTGTTCTATGTGTGCTGTTCTATATGTGCTGTTCTATGTGTGGTGTTCTATATGTTCTGTTCTATATGTGCTGTTCTATATGTGCTGTTCTATATGTTCTGTTCTATATGTACTGTTCTATATGTTCTGTTCTATATGTTCTGTTCTATATGTGCTGTTATATATGTTCTGTTCTATATGTGCTGTTCTATGTGTGCTGTTCTATATGTGCTGTTCTATGTGTGTTGTTCTATGTGTGCTGTTCTATATGTGCTGTTCTATGTGTGTTGTTCTATATGTGCTGTTCTATATGTGCTGTTCTATGTGTGCTGTTCTATGTGTGTTGTTCTATGTGTGCTGTTCTATGTGTGCTGTTCTATGTGTGTTGTTCTATATGTTCTGTTCTATATGTGCTGTTCTATATGTGCTGTTCTATATGTTCTGTTCTATATGTACTGTTCTATATGTTCTGTTCTATATGTTCTGTTCTATATGTGCTGTTCTATGTGTGCTGTTCTATGTGTGTTGTTCTATGTGTGCTGTTCTATATGTGCTGTTCTATGTGTGCTGTTCTATGTGTGTTGTTCTATGTGTGCTGTTCTATATGTGCTGTTCTATGTGTGTTGTTCTATATGTGCTGTTCTATATGTGCTGTTCTATATGTGCTGTTCTATGTGTGCTGTTCTATATGTGCTGTTCTATATGTGCTGTTCTATATGTGCTGTTCTATGTGTGCTGTTCTATATGTGCTGTTCTATGTGTGCTGTTCTATGTGTGCTGTTCTATATGAGCTGTTCTATATGTGCTGTTCTATGTGTGCTGTTCTATATGTGCTGTTCTATATGTGCTGTTCTATGTGTGCTGTTCTATATGTGCTGTTCTATATGTGCTGTTCTATATGTGCTGTTATATATGTTCTGTTCTATGTGTGCTGTTCTATATGTTATGTTCTATATGTGCTGTTCTATATGTGCTGTTCAGTTTTGTTCTATATGTTCGGTTCGGTTCTCTTCAATATGTTCTGTTCAGTTGTATTAAAAACTGTGTAAAAATGCAGCACAACATGATAATTCATCATGGACACATGTAATTAATTGATGGTTCTATATTGCGTGTTTTATAAATCAAATTATGAAGAATATTTACGGGACAAAGGATATCGCGGTTGGAAACCAATGTATATTTGTCTTCATTAATACAAAGTTAACGATAACGTGATTAAATCATTAACATAATTGACAATTACCTTCATAATAAAGGGACAAAACATGCTACCAAGTAATTCTTCGTCAAATAATGAATGAAATATGAAACTTACGATTGAATGATTTATACGTCAAAAATCAGTATTTGAATAGATAAACCGAAACATTAAACGTAGCTTTATGAAATATCGACTGCAATTTGGTTTGTTTATTTACAACATGGATGAATGTTCGTACTTTTCCGGATCTTTGTCTAGTAAGTCCGTTTATATTCACAGAATACATCGTGCTGTATATCCGTTATATTCGGCGCTTTAATTTAAAGAGACTTTGGATGGAACACGATAATACTTAATGCAACTAATTAACAAGAAATATTTTTAAAACAAGATTGTCGGCGCAGCTTAAAGGTGATACACTGTTGCGCAACATAACATTCAGTGTATTTCGGTAAGGTAACGTACTCTTTATCGAAAAGTTAACCAATCCGCATCAAGTTTACAAACGTTGTTCGGTTGAAAAGGAATTGGCTAAGTGGTTAACGTAAGATTTGATTGGTTTATACAACACTGATACGCAAAAAGCAAAACCATATTAGTACGGCTGCGCCGAAAAAGGTGTATTGAAATGTAAGCTTGACAGAGCAAAGGATGTGGCATTCTCGACAGCTCTCGGGCATTTCCGTACCACTTCGTTACTCGGATAACACCCTCTAGTGTATGTAAGGCGGAGCACTATGTAGCAAAACTCAACATATTGTGCGGTCAAGAAATAGTTCACGTAAAACGGATTTATAATTTCAATTACTTCGATAAATTCACGTAAGAGATGTATTATCGTTGTCATTTCTAGTTAAAACCTCACATATTTCAGTCTTCATATAGCTTAAATATTAGATTCATCAGCACTCCAGCGTTCACGCCGCCATCTTGTTTTCGTGACGTTCGAATGGTATTTCCGAAAGTAGTGCCTAACGTACATCCGAGGCACTTGACGTAGTTGGCCGAGGATTTCCGAATGAGGATGTGGTTGTGTTTTTGATAGAAAAGTAAACCAAACAGCTAACTTTTATCTGCATGGCTCGGCCCAGAAAGGTTATGCACTTGTTCGCGCTCACTCTAACTGCACTATACATTATACAGATAAGCAAAGTTTACGATTAATAAAGTCATATATCATACAATCGTCACCTATGTATTATAAATTCCACAAAATACAATGGTGAGAATGCGTAAGTGAAGCCGTAGCAAACATACGTAGTACAGAATAGTACTAGTAAAATAGTTTATTGAATAAGTAATATTATCTTAGAATAAAGCCTTATATTATGACACCAGAAATATACAGAATGAATTGTTGCGAAACGAGTGACGTTCAATATGTGGAAATAGTAATGGTACAAAGTATTAATAATAACGTAATCGTGTTACTTGCAATACTATTATGTTTACACTACCTGTTTAGACATTAAATGTATGTAAAGCTTTTAAACTTAAGCCCGAACATATTGTTGTAGTTGTATTATGGTTTATCACTATCATGTAATATTCTGTAATTGTATGTGAAACTACTTTAAAGTTTACAATTGACCGAGCAGAAATATGTCTTTCAATGGCGCCTTCTATTGCGATTTAATAACTTTTGTGTAATAAAACTTCCGCAGTTTGGCCAAACTTACAATATCGTGCGACCCCTCCAGCTGCCTACTAACATGATAATACGAAAGCAGTATTATAGATAGTTCCAACATCTACAATATTTACCTCCATTGTTCTTAATCATCAGATATTTTGATAGGCAAAACTGATAAGCACCCAACTATGTGATAAGTGAGAAAATACCAAGATAATTTGCTTGTAACAACCACCATTTCTTCAACTTTCCAAGCCAACTGCCCACATTAGCATACACTATATTCCGTATAAATGTTAAGGACATTTGCCTATCAATATGGCTGCCTATTCAGAACAAGGGAGGTAAATAGTGTAAATGTGGGAACTATCCATTGTTTGTTTCTAATTCTAAATGAATTACGCCACTGCAATCTAGTCACTTTTAAATCAAACTGATGATCCGTATAACAGAATTTAAACATAACTATTTATGACTGAAACATTCCTGCGGGAAGCACAGACTGATCTCTATCATACATTGCAATACAAATGTACAGTAAAACCCTCACCTAAAGACCACCTCAATAATAAGACCAACTCGGAATTCGGAACACAATTTTCAATTCCATTTTCACTGTTTTGCTGTTTATTCAACCTCAAAATTAAGACAACCTCAATATTAAGACCACCTTAATAATAAGACCAACTCGGAATTCGGAACACAATTTTCAATTCCATTTTCAATGTTTTGCTGTTTATTCAACCTCAAAATTAAGACCACTTCAATAAGTAGACTAGTTTTAAAGGGTCCCAATGGTGGTCTAATTATTGAGAGGTTACTGTACGTAAATTTTGATTTTATGATCGAAACAAAAAAGACGTGTGTGGTAATTCACTGCCTAACGACCCATCCTTTAATGACAGTATCATCGGAAGGGAAACACTCATATGTTTAGGGTTGGCCTAATCGTGTCTATAAGTCTGCTGCCAACTTGTTCAGATATCAATGTTGCATGCGTGTATTTCAATAGAACACTGCACGTATATTGCGACACAGTCTGAAAGTAAACATAGTCAGTCCTAACGTTTTCCCGATGAAAACATTTCAAGCATGTCGGTTACAAGCATGTTCTTTATTAGATGTCGATATTGCAAATATTTTATTTCAAACCAAATTGGAAACGCAGCATTCTGATCAGAAGCCTTGAACATCTAGGTTAAAATTATTGATTTATTGCAAAAATCCTTGAACACTGTTTTTAAGTAAATGCTTTGAATAAATAGGTAAAACCATGGGTATCATCGCGATACAAGAAATAATTGAACCTCCTGTGAGTTATGTGCGTGTTACAGGAAAGCTATGTAGTAAGTCGTATTAAAAACCCGACGCACTGTCCAGCTTTATGAATCTGCGTATTGTAGAAATGATCTCTTCATTTTTGCTTGAGGTATGCATTTACAAATGTACGAGGTATTTACTTCATAAAGGTACTGCATCTTCATAGAGTGGCGACAATAATGTTTTGATAAATCTGTTAACTCTGAGACATACTGTTATAGTATGTAAAATGTGGTGAATGCATGTAATTTCATCACGATGCCCTGACAACAAGCGAACTATCAGCTTATTTTAGTAGGAATTTAGGTCACAGAAACAGCCAGGGTAATGTGTAGTGACTTTTCTAACTATTACGGTAAAGGGAGACCCAAGATGTGCCTTCGAGCATTATTTTGGACTTAATCAGGCACCCTGGTAGAACCACCGAGCTTCCGCGAGCCACCTGGGTAGCTTTCTCGCATACAAAGTCAACAATGCGAATTGGATTCGAATAAGCCTGGGTAAGCGACGACATATAAGCGCTGCTATGGGATTTACAACCTCTTTTGTAAGTGACGTTTTTTACTTCAAGAAAACGCAACATTTGTTGTCACTTTTTGCAAGCAGGAAACAATATTTACTCCATATGGTCACTTCGTTTTCATCATGCTATTTGGATTGAACTATTCCCGGTAAACAGTATGAACTGTTTCCCTCTGGTGCTATGAAGTCATTGGAATTTCCAAATTTCATTTTTAGACGGCATATCATTGACGTTCGGTCGTTTCCGTATTCGATTCGCGAATTTGATCAGGTAATAAAACATTTATTTCATGGTTATTTGGGTAACAGTCAAAACTGTTGTCCCGAGGTGGAGGGGATGACATCAGAACTGTTGCCCGAGGCCTATCTGTTACCCAAAAAACGATGAAATAACTGTAAACTGTCAGTACACGGTGACGTCACATGTGACGTTTTCTGGAAATGACGTCATTTAATTAAAGAAGCGGTTGGAATTCGTACAGCGGCGCTCATATCAACTATTTACCAGACACGATGATACCATGAAAGAATCAACTGCATTGAAAATGACACGTTTCTTTACTATCAGTCAACAGTTAATTGCTATCAATAAAATAGCCGGTATCAGACGTTTATGTAGGTACAGCAATGCTACATTTCAGCACGAAGTTTACACTGAATTTGACAATATGGCGGCCATTTCGGATGCCTTCTTCGGTTGCCAATCCGCTGGTCAATTCAAGCTGGTGGATTTTTGACGAATAGTGAAGTAGTCTATTTTTTGGCAACCTGGTCTCTGAATAAGCCACAGTTGGATCGACAGTCACTTAAATATATAGCCGTTACGTTTGTTGCAGCCGTGACAATATAAATAGTTCATAATTGTATGTACATTGCTGAACTAAAGAAATAAGAGTTTATGTGCACTTCATTCGAAATAATTAGAAAGCGTGTATTATCACGGTGTTGAAATTCCAAAGTACCCCTATAGCAATTTTGCATGCGTGATGCTCATTTTCCGGAAGTATCGCCCAGCAGGAATTACATTCACGCTAACGACATGGAATCGATAGAAATAACATAAACAATCGACAGAAACAGAGCAATGTTGTTGGATATCTAGATCGATTGTTTAACGAAGCAACACTGGAAGAAATGCTGTCACTGATCGATCTAAACGGAGAAGCATGTACGTTGCTAAAGGTGTTCTGTGTGTGTTCAACACTTTTAACGACACATGTACATGTATATAAATAATGAAAACGTTAAACATTAGCTAATAGCATTTGGTGAATTATTTATTGAAGAATTATACGGTTGAGCCTACATTACAAATTTCCTATTACTGAAGCCGTTAATCATCATACGGAGGTTTATGGAAGACGTGAAGGTCTAGGGTTAAGCTCTTGGTCCCAGTGTCGGTCAAACTATATGTGAGCGAGGTTGGTTCCTTCGCAGACTTCACAATCGCTGAAATAGGTACAAGCACTGGTGAGACACCCAGGAACCAGTCGCCGAGAATGATAAATACAGTCTTATATACTTTCATCGGCAATTTCCGCCAAATGTCGACAAATATCGGCAGTCTCCGTAACCGTTCTCGCTAGATATCGTTAAAAGTCGTGTCGGGCAAAAAGATATATACTTTTTGTTAAATTATTTTACTTGAAACAAAAACAACTATTTAAGAACATTAAAACGCAATTATTTTACTTAGGCTTTTTTTGTTCCAAGTGTTAAACGCGGTTTATTGTTACAAATATGTAACTCATTCATCAAAACGAAATCAAACCACGGCCCTAGTATTCATATTTCATAATCATTGATTTAGTTTCAGATATTATGTTTGAGAATTACAATATAATTGTTTCTCTATAATGTCACCGTGATGACGCGAACAAATTTAAGTTGCGTTTTAATGGTTGTGAGTATAATTTGCCTCAGAATTTATGTCAAATGGATAAGGTTAGAATGATTATAGGGCTTTTTCGAAATATGATGCATCCACGTACAAATTGCCAATAGAATGACAATCTCAATATGTCAGTCATAATTTATGTTTAATTTAGTCTCAATCGTTGCATTGACATTTTATATTTAATGTTTATTTTACAAGTCTGCGCATACACGAATACTGTGTATAATGGTGTTGCACAGAATTAATGTAATCAGAAAATCTATGCCTTTTGTCAGAAATATTTTTGTATAATTGCTATAAAACATGTTAATATGTTTTGAATGCAATAAACTATTGAATTGAATTGAATTGAATTGAATAAAATTAAGAAACAATGAATGCGCTCGAGTGACTTCTACTAAAGATGTGCCTATTGTTCATCACTATGATTAGGCACCCGATTGAATGAAATACGTGGCTTAGGTAACATATACATACATACATGTACAGCAAAACCTCACATAAGTTACACCTCAATAATAAGACCACCTCAATAAGAAGACCACCTCAATATTAAGACCACCTCAATAATAAGACCACCTCAATATTAAGACCACCTCAATATTAAGACCACCTCAATAATAAGACCACCTCAATATTAAGACCACCTCAATATTAAGACCACCTCAATAATAAGACCAACTCAATATTAAGAACACCTCAATATTAAGACCACCTCAATATTAAGACCACCTCAATAATAAGACCACCTCAATAATAAGACCACCTCAATATTAAGACCACCTCAATATTAAGACCACCTCAATATTAAGACCACCTCAATAATAAGACCACCTCAATAATAAGACCACCTCAATATTAAGACCAACTCAATATTAAGACCAACTCAATATTAAGAACACAATTTTCACTGTGTTTGCTCTTTATTCCACCTCAATGTCAAGACCACCTCAAGACGACGACCAGTTTTCTAGAGTCTTAAGGGTGGTCTTATTACTGAGGTTTAACTGTATATGAAGAGTCGATGGCATGAATCTGTTTAGGTAGTCGATGTTTGATAAGACTTTATGGTTGTCTTTTTGAAATGTTTCATTTTATCTCAAGTGTTTTTGTAACGGTGATCCCTAGCGGTGTACCTAAAACACGCCACTTTCACCACAAGTACACTTTAAAGATAAAGAGCAATAAAATAGCGTCGAGTGTCTCGTTTTTGAAATACGACTCGAAATTAATCCGCTGTAAATTCTATAAAATTTGTTTAGACACTGTAAAGTACGTCATATAATATCATGCAATGTAATTTTGGGCGCACCTTGCTATTGATTCCAATTGGGAACCAATTACACCGATTGTGTTCGGTATTATCTTTAATCAATTTTAAAGAGTTTCAAAAAGTCGATAAGTGTATCCATAAATTACCACATTGGTGGCGAAATATTCTACTTAAAATCCCGGAAAATATCAATGATACAATGCACAGCCCCATTTCTTGATGATTGGTTTCTGAATAAACCTGTTTCTTATAGTTTTCCATCAGAAAATGAGTCAGAAAAAAGGAGTTAAGTTTGATACTAAGAATGTTAACAATGTACTATTATTTACGAACGCTACCCATTGTGATTCATACGCATTTCGCATTGTTGTTAGTGTAGTTATTCATTTCCTCACAATGGATATACAATGACTGATCACGTTTTTAGGGAAGTTAAACATTTGTGATAATTGTTTTATGGCTTCATTTTGTACTGTTTATTTTTCCTGGTATCATTTAGTATGACCCGGATATACTTTGAAATATATTTCAGTCAATGATGTTTCTATTAATGATCACTGTACATGATATGTATGAGCCAAACTTTTCTTTAAGGGTCAATTCGAGGAAATATTTGTATAGAAACTACAATAGTAGCTTATACAATTTGTTTTTCATAAAACGCAGTAATTTAATTCACTACAATCAAACATTTATACACACAGTCTAATTTGCGCTTATGACGATCTGTAAATAGCAGACACCCCCTGATAACGGTCAGTCCATATTGTCACATGGGAATTTACCTTCCAAATGTCAGTGAATAGCGGTCAACTGTTTATTTATGCAAACTGATACTTTTGTCACGAAGGCGAAGTCATTCAAAATCTTAAGTAAAGTTCACCTTTTTTGGCACTTTAAGTTAAGTTCAAGTTTTGGGCGCTCTAAGTTAAGTTCAAGTTTTGGGCGCTCTAAGTTAAGTTCAAGTTTTGGGCGCGATAAATTAAGTTCATGTTTTGGGAGCTCTTAATCAAGTTCAAGTTTTGGGTGCTCAAAGTTAAGTTCAAGTTTTAGGGATCTCTAAGTTAAGTTCAAATTTTGGGCGCTTTAAGTTAAGTTCAGGTTTTGGGCGCTCTAAGTTAAGTTCAAGTTTTGGGCGCTTTAAGTTAAGTTCAAATTTAAGGCGCTCTAAGTTAAGTTCAAGTTTTTGTGAGCTCTAAGTTAAGTTCAAATTTTGGGCGCTTTAAGTTAAGTTCAAGTTTTTGGGAGCTCTAAGTTAAGTTCAAGTTTTGGGCGCTCAAAGTTAAGTTCAAATTTAAGGCGCTCTAAGTTAAGTTCAAGTTTTTGTGAGCTCTAAGTTAAGTTCAAGCTTTGGACGCTTAGGGTTAATTTCAAGTTTCGGGCCCACAAAAAAAGACCAAAATTGTTTACCCGTATAACTAAATGCAGGTAATCAACTTGCTATCAACGAGTCTATTATATAACATGCGATATCCCGATAAATCTTATGAATGCAGCCTGACATTCTGAATTGCCTTTTTAATCGACCGGTTTGTCAAACAGATTGTTGTGTGTCTTATCAAAAAGAACAAGACATTGAGAATGCAAATCTGATTAATTTCTTTATTTAGGTATCAAATTGATTTGATAATCAATTATATGACGACCAATATAAACAGACATATCGATATTTTGTATTGCGCCCAAGGACGATTTGCTCAACAACTGCGTGTTAGATTTTATAATTGCCCGACATCCAGTTTCATCAGCGGACAGGAACGCTCTTTCTAACACGATCGGTTATTCCCGGTCGTTTCCGGTAAAGCTGGAAACCCCGGATTATACATTTTGTACAATATGTCAATTTAAACAAGGAAAATATATTGCCATGATTCATTTTATTAATGTCGATATTCGAAGCATTTTATTTATGAAATAGTATAAAAAAAATCATCAAAACAATTTGAAAAAACAAAATTGAAATGCGATTACAATAAGGAAGGTCAATGATTTATTTTGATAAAGATGCACAATTAAATTAAGTACTTGCCTAAGGTTACGTTCCACCTCGAAAATAAAATACTTGCGTACATTGTGCATAGTATTACGTAATTTCAATTAGTCATCTAATTTCCTTAATAAATGATAAATGATCATTAACTTGATAGAGTTCATCTGATGCAATAAAACTGCTGTGGATAAAACAATAACAGAAGCTGTGTGCATGTGCGCAATATTTCATTTACACTGCACGTGAACTTATGGTGTCATTTTTGACGAGTTAAACGCAGAAGGTTGGCTGATGATGTCCGCATAGCTTACATAAATTAACATAGATAGATATATTTATTTGCATATTGAACACTGAAAAGTATTTTTTACAAAGCAGCAATAATCATTTTTACAGTAATAAGCATCGTGACAAATGGCGAGAAAGCATGTAATTTTGGTTTGTGAATTTTAGAAATTTCATTTTTTCGAGATATAAATCATGTTTTTGTTTATTTGTTTTCTAAATAGACATAAAAGATTACAGAAATTTTACTACATGTGTTCTTTTACATGCGATCTCGGGAGAGACAGTGTATGCAATATACCGCAACATTAAGGCATATATTACATATAACAATTATAGAACAACATATTTAAGCCAAAATAGTATGACATAGAATTATTATAATGCAATACAACATATTGTTGAGCCATACAATTCATGAGCATATATATTTACTCATACATACACATACATACTCACACATACATATATAGATATACAAGTATATACATAATATGCATATACCCCTACACACACACACACACACACACACACACACACACGCATATACATATAACATATACTCAGTACATTTAGAAACGCACTTTTTTAAATTACATTTAATTACTTTTGAAACTATTTTTTTTATGAAAATACCTTTTGGTTAATATGAAATTTAGCATATACACTCAACAAAATTTCTTATTGGTCACTTCCTATGTATTGAAGAGACCATACCATATACATGTATATCCGTTTTATGACTTTTAATTTTAGGGTTATTGGTGTTGATCTGTCGTAAAATTCACGTGAGAATCAATATGGATTAATGTATTCCGAACAGTTGTACGACGAAAGTAATTATGTGATGGTGTTTGCATTGTTGAATTTTCATTCACTGTTAAATAATATCAATAAAATCCAAGAGACCAATTAGAACTTTTGCTGAGTGTATGTTGCGTACACATGCAATAATATCGTGTCAAGTTGTTTTCTTGTATCCTAAAAGTCATTTTAATGGAAATTTAGAAATCCCGTACAGTGCGTTATTAAATATGCTGAGTAAAGTTGGATTATAACGCATACATATTGCACTCAGCACTCAAATCACAAAATTCACTCATGTGAGGAAAGTAGTGACTCATATTTAGCGTGAAGAAATATAATAATGTTAACTCAGTGTTGCATATTCGTCGTGGCCCATTTTCTTAGACATTGGTGAGTGATATAAGATGTGTGAGTAATTATTAAGTTTGAGTGTGAAGTGTGGCACTAACATCCAATTATTGCTCCCATATCTCATAATTACACTAAAACCTTGAAGGAAATGGACCAAAAATAAATATTCAGCACTCATTTAGCATGCTTCGTATACAAAGGCTACGACTTGAAAGCATGATTTTAAAATAAGCTGCTTTCGTATACATGTATGTGTTTTCAATTATATTTAAAAATAAACTTATAACATGTAAAACTTAAAATACCGCCAATATTATCGTTCTATATTTTCTTTTCGATAGAACGGAAATACAATGTGGTACCAATCAATGATATGTACTTACCAACAGTCTCCTGTATTTCGTTTCGACAGGAAACTGTGCGGTTTTTGTTTTTGTGTTTTGTTTTTAATCTTTCGATTTATTGAACTTTGATAATACGTGATGTATTGAATGAATACTCATTTTCAAAGTGTGCTAAGGACGTGTTTTTCATCGTACATTTATATATACATAATATGATTGTTTGAATTGTAATTATATTTATGTTACATTGTTATAAGTAATAACATAATCTTCTCCGCATATGTTTACATAGGTTTTAGGTTTTATATGATTGTATATATTTGTAAATATGTTGTCCTCATGGGCTGCAAGGCTTATTGGATTTTGAAAAAAAAATAAAGCATTATTTGATATTTTCATGCATTTTCCGTACTCTAAAATTCACTATCAGATTAATATGAGTAAAGTTGTGAGTTAAGATTTGAGTGCTGGGTGTCGCCCGAGATTTATAGCCGATACTTAAACTCAGCACTCAAATATCAATTCATAAAATTTACTATTGAACAAAAAAGTGAAAATAAATGTTGAAAAACGGCGTAAAACTCGATGAAAACAAACGAAAATATCAAATCTCTAATAAATGGGACATAGAGAACAATCAGCATTCATTTAACATTACCATACATGTGTCACACTCAGTATAAGTCACACTGTATGACTAAGAATAGTAAGTTTTGAGATTTGAGTGCTGAGAGTAAATATCAATTATAATCTCGGGTCCAGATTTCAATCACCTGAGTCCTGATTATTTTATTTACGCTGTGAAGAAATATATTTGCAACACTCGAAACATTTAATCGTACAATGATTTAATATTCAACAACTGTCTTGTGGTGTTTTTTGATATTATAAATCACGATATTCAGTGCAGAAATATCAATTAAGATATTTCTATCTTGACTTTTTCTCTCGCCGAGATACATATATTATACATTACATACCGCAAACATAACACATGCATCGAATGAATATTAGCTGGTTTTCAAATATTTTGTTTATTTGTTTATTTGTTTATTTGTTTATTTGTTTATTTGTTTATTTGTTTATTTGTTTATTTGTTTATTTGTTTATTTGTTTATTTGTTTATTTGTTTATTTGTTTATTTGTTTATTTGTTTATTTGTTTATTTGTTTATTTGTTTATTTGTTAGATTTCAAACTAATGCTTAATCATAATCCTCTTAATCCCTAAGTCTAGGGAATTTCAAGTACACGAGTACTTACCATGAGTACGTTTGTACTTTTATAAGTACACAAGCGGTTGTCATTTTTATGTTAAATGAAGCAGAATCGTCAGAGTCCGTTCGAAATCGATGGAACGGCCTTTAATCTATCCACATGTGCTATGCCTGTGAAGTGTGATGGCGTTTTAACCTATTATTGATAGCATCACAGTCATGGTATCGAACAGTACAAATCTGTTCTTCTACAAGCAATTAGCATATTCCCATATACAGTAAAACCTCACTTAAAGGCCACTCTTTAAATTCCCTGATTAAGCCACAATCTCACACCATTCGCTAGCATTGCTACCAATGGGCCGCTTTGTCTGTAAGTTTGTCACAACGTACCTTACAGGATGGCAGCACGACACTACGATGACTCTTACGGTATTCCGAACATAATATGAAACTTATAAACAATATTTGCTTAAAATTGCTATTTTCTTAAGAGAAGCTTTTCTATTAGAAAGGATTATTTGAAAAATCACGCAGTTCCTTAGTTTCTTTTCATTTTCGTTTTTTCTTAGACTGAATAGTAATATATAAGTAAATGATATTTATCTACGTAACGTGTTTAATAACTTTGTTTGTATGAATGTATGTTTTGTGTGTATGATTGTATGTATGCATTGACTGTCTTTGTGCTGTTTTGTGTTATATAACCAAAGGCACGTACGTGCCGAGTTTGTTAATAAAGAATTGAAATTGATAAATGTTCCTGGCCATTGTTTCAATGACCTTATATTGTAAGTTTTTATTGTTTGTCTATCAACACATATATCGGCTTTCGCACTAAAACAATGTTTACATCGATGACATGTCATCGTATCCTCAGTACAAACATGTTGTGTGTACATGTATATGTAAAAACTATTTATTTATTATAATGTCACGGCTAGTTTCTGACTTATGCCAAATTAACTGCCAAAACCTGTTTTAATATACTCCAAATACGTTTTAATAGTTTGTATCATTAATACGGATTACTTTTAGATTATTAATCAGGGTTTCACCAATGAAAAGTGCATCCTTTTCTAACATTTAAATGTGTTTTTTTAATAAACATTTGATGATGCCTTATTCACATTTTAAGATATTTTAACTATGTTTTATGTATATAGTTATTATTAACTGAGAAGCTGGTATTAATCAGTTTAAAATAAATCTGATCTGATGTCGTATTTGATTTTGTTTTAAATTGTCTCAAATAATACTCATTAGTGTTGTTATGATTTTCATATCTTATATAACTCTTGTAGTTCGTTTTTAGGATATTAATACTTAGTTAGGTGAAGATTAATGCCAGCCTCTCAACTTTTAATTTATCTATTTGTATAATAATGTAATTCTATTCAGATTGTAAATAGAATGTCTATAATTACTGTGCCATAGTCTTTTATAATTCTTATAGAATGGTCTTGCATGAATATGTATGTATTGTTTTAATGAAATGTTGTTTTATATGCAAGAATGAAACTTTAATAAAAGATACAAAATATGAGACACCTTCTTTCTGAGCACATTTACTTTCCGATTACTATCCTTTTATGCCAGGCATCAGGCAGGTAGGTACACGGTTACCCATTATTTAACTAGCTGGCGGCTCACCAACCGGCCGCATCAGAACGGACTCCTTCGACCTCCCGCTCAGAAGGCGGATGCCTTAACCTACAACTACAAGGATGTAGGATGCCTTAATCACTCGGCCACAGAGACGGTATAAGTACGTTCATTGTATTAAATACGTGTACATGAATTAGATTGGATCAACAAAGCACATTTTCAACGGGTTTTGACAGTTGTAGCTTGGTCTAAAAGGATCATTCCTGATTAAAAAAAGACAGCATACATCTAACCTGTATTAAAAGGACACTGACTTCACTGTTTTGTTTCAATTAAACAATTAATTCACCACTAACTAGCACCTGAACCTATGAGTTTGCCAAAAGAGTCCACGTTCTCTTATAGGCCAAAAATGAACAGTAATGACATACATTTGTTTAGCGTGTATGTTTTGAAGCATGAAATCGAAACAAGTCTATATGTGTACTTTTTATTCATATGCAGACACATTAGTTTAATTTTTAACACTCGATATATCATTCCAAATGATCGAAGATTAAGGAAGTCGCGCACATACATTCCTTAATTCGCTTGATCTTGATAAACTGCGGATTCTCTGCACTTTAAGGTCAGAACATGACCCTTTCTATATTTTGATTATTGCTACGTTATCGACAGGAGATGACCGTACAATAACAAGCACAATTCATCAGTTGCCATGGCATTATTATAAATTATTAGTGCCAGTTATATATTTTTTATAAGTTGTATTGATATTCAACTTTGTTCACTGTCATGAATATTAAAACTGCCTGAGTACAGTCAAGCCTATCTGTAAAGACCACCCATGGGAACAGCAAAATGTGGTCTTTGTTTACAGGTGGTCTCTATTAACAGATTAAATATCATTGAAAATGGTAAGATGGGAGATGAAATTGGTGGTCTTTGCAGACAGGTTTTGTAATAGTGGTCTTTGTTCGCAGTAGGTCTTTAACACAGGTTTGACTGTATTGTACTTTATAAAAGAATGAAGACATTATTTTCAAACCATTTCCAGAATTAAATCAGTGCGTCCATGACGAGATTTTGTATTGCCACGTGAAAAATGCAAATTGATTTCCTTTTACAATACCCGGTAATTTACGCATTCAATGTCTAGGTTTATTTGGTTATGTGAAAAGAATATATTTTCATTTCATAGTTGCGGGAGTACATTTAAAAAGCATTCACTTGACATTCATGAAACTACTTCGTTAAAATGCAAATATGACATTTTTTATTTCTGAGTAATTTTATGATTTTAAAGCAAATATACGAAATTAATCAATATGCGTCAAATAAAATTTATACGTGACACGTCGCAGGTGTATACAAGTGTGCAGTTCTTTGTGTCGCAACATGTTTTATTGACATAATTAATTACAATAAAGCAAAATAATCAGCACATTAAACAAATTAACGAGGCGTGATAAACATTAATAAATAAACAATACCTCGCAGATCTTATAACTTATAGTGTGATATACCAAATATAAGGTTATTGATCTTAGAGATGTTGCAATAAAACTGTGTTTATACGTGTTTATATACTTAAAATATATGGAGATCTCAAATCATGAGTATTATGTGTCAATAACCGTAAAGTTAGAAATTACGACAGTAGTCATATAGTCTGAAAATATTTTTTATTAACCATTGTTGAAAATGATAAATATAAATGTAATTATTTAAGCCGCCACACTCAAAGTTCCTCTAGATATGCGCCATTTCTTGTATGTAACAATTTATTTATTCTTATGCATACTAACAGCTGTTTTGTAAAGTATGGAGTGGGATGTCCTCGACCCACACATACTTATTAACGATGAAATGAAAAATATATCCCCTTCAAAAAAAAACATTCATATATATATTCTTTGTTTCCGTCTCATCTACGTATGTACAGTACAACATACTACAAAAACAATATACTAACTACAAAAAAAGTGCATAGCCATTCTGTATAGAATTATAAGAGACTATTATCAACAATAAATATCACATTCGATTCAACAATATGTACAGGTAAAACTGAGGATCAGTCGCTAATTGTATATTAAAATTGTTATAAATATATGTTATGATAAAGAGTGAAACTCCGACTTTAAAATGTTTTATGTTCTATTTGCTCCCAAGTTGTTTTTACAATATAAATTGGGGAGAGTGTATCGTGGGTAACTGCAATTATTCAGACAAAATTTTATTCTTTTTGATTCAATGAAATGCTGATAAATTTTAACTTTGCAATCGCGAAGTATTAAGTCTGAGATACAGTCTTAAATTTTTTGTGAATAAGGCCCCTATTCACTGATGTTGTAATAACTCACAGTTCAATCTATAAGTGAATGATATTATAATTTTCCTTGTACTATATAGCGGTAATATCTTATTCATTGCATTAGCAATGAAGTAACATTTATACTATACTATTTACCGGTTACAAATGTTTTTTATGTCTGCTCCGATTAAAAAAGAAATAATGCGACACAATCTCATAATTGAAAAGATTTGTCATCTGCAGATTACAATACAATATTTTTGCAATGTCGAAATTGTATTAAATTCCTATAAATATTTATATTTGAAATTGCAGTATTAAATAAATAGTACATGTATAAGGAAAAAACCATACCTGATTATCATGTCACAATAAACTCCAGTATAATAACTGATCTCTGCGATGTGTAGTATAGTTTTAACCGCAAGATACACCATTGAAAATCCAACGTTTTGTAAAAATAAAGTTGCAAGAAATGTCAAAATATTCCAATCCCTCAAACGCTTGATAAGGAAGGAAAAAACGTACTGCAGAAAAAACCCGGTAAAACGCACGAAATTAAACAAATATTTAAATAGTTATATGCGCCTTCTTAAACGTTTATAGGCATATCCAGCCCATACCAACGCGCATTGTAAAATATTAAAATTGTTTGTTCGCGCGCTATAAAATCCACCCCGGATGGATCAACACACAGGAGACATTATGTAACACAAACTATTTAATTATGGCCAATTGTATAACAAATCGTTCTTGATTATCTCAGGTTGGGGCATGTCCTTACAAAGTGATTCATTCGCTAAATCGAATTCAATTTCATCAAAGGTTTTATTGTATAGTTTATCGCATTTTTAAAACCAACGATTTTCAGCTCAAAAATCAATAATGCATTTTCTTAGTTTAAATGGTGGTGAAGACGTTTAACATGTTAGTGTTTAAACATGTTTTAATTTTATTTAAAGGGACAGTTGTCAATCAGTTGATCTACGATCTGACCGGGGTACTAATTGATATTTTTACTATTTTTTAATTGGCGCATGTACAGAACAGAACATCTCTTTTATTCTCTCAATACATGTACACAACATACAAATATGAGGCATTTACAATTGACAATATAATATATTTTTCGAGGCTACAATATACATTCAAGGTACAGTATTAGTTATAAACACTCAAGATTGTTTTCACATTTCAAAAAAATAGACACAAAGTACATTAGTAAAAAAATAATAGTTAAATATGAGAAAGATATTACTTTCTAACATGTCGAGTGCCATGTTTACATAATTGATATTCGTAAATTATTCAAATTGTTTAACAAAGTTTTACAACCACGTTTTATACAACTTCCTCTTAGTTTTATTTGTGTGAAAATTGTTTATTTAACTCTTCTCATGTAAATGCAATTATTTACTTAAGGTTTTTTATGATTATATCTATTGACTCTTATTATATTTGAATGGTTGTGTGCAATTTTTTAAATGTTTCGATGTATGTGCAATGTTTTATGCATGAACCTAAATAAGATGAAAATCAAGATTTATGTTACGTGTTAATGTAGAAACCTAAACACTATATGTAACCTTGGTTTTTAAGGCCGGTGTAAATATGATGTGTTGCATATACCTTTGTTCAACATAAAAACATACTGATTAGTCTGGTTGTCTAAATATGCACCGCAATTGTATTTGTTTTTAAGTTAATTGTTAACACACCGCTATATTTGTGTACGATTAGACACATTCTAAATAAATCGGCAAATTCCGTCAATCTATGTCCGTGTTTGTACATCTTTAGGTGGCGTGAACAGTTTTTATGCTGATATCGTTGTATTTCATAATCTGGTGAAAATTAGTTTTTTCTATGGACAAGGCAATTGTCTACATGTAAGGGCTATGTTTTTTTCTGCTGATAAACTTAACAATACAGTGTTCGCCTCGAGTGCGGAAGATCGTTGGTTCAATCCACGGTCGCAACATCCAATGTTATTCAATTGATACACGTGCCTCAAGTGCCAACGCTCGGCATTATATGAGTAGAACTAGAACTATTTTCCCCGGTTCAATGCTAACGTGTTTGGGTGGGGTATTATGTCACCAGGTCACTATTGTATTTATAACATTAAATACAGTAAAACCCAATAATAAGACCACCAATGCGACCATTGAAAACTGGTATTCATGCTTATTAAGGTGGTCTTAATATTGATGTTGAATAGAGTGCAAAGCAGTGAAAATGTACTTGAAAAATGTGTTCTCAATTTTGATGTGGTCTGTAGTGCCACATATTGTCCGTGACACGTGACGCATTTAGTTCGTGCGCGAACTGTATGCGGCGAAAATGCATGATCATGCAGCATATAGCTTTTTTATGTCTTGTCTTATTTAAGATACTCCTCCTCCCCTTATCACCATCATCAGTTCATTTACATATTATTTTATCACATCGCCACAGCCGTAGACGGTCGGACCATGGATCAAACCCGCGACGTTTTGACTGATAATTTAGTGCGATACCGACCACGCTAGACGAGGATTCATGATACATTACTATTATTATCATTTTAACAGATAACACCAATGTGCGTGAGCAGTTTACATGCTTTTGACGCAATAAATGCAAAACAAATGTGTTTAAACTTTCTGGAGGATTTCGTTAAACTCCACAAAATGGTCATACATGCTAAGCGCTGACAAACATCTATATATGCCCACTTTAATGTATTTGTACACAAAAGTCATTCGTCCCACAGTGGTTAAGGAACATTGGTTATGATACATAAGTCAGTCTATCTCCTTTTCAAATTTGATTTTTTTGAGATTGTTAGTTTATTCAAATATTCGTTTCAGTAAAATATCTTAAAAAGAAGCGAGCTTTATGCGGGGTCGAGGCACATATGTCTGCCGCATAAAGCTAACTTGAACTATATGCGGCACGGACTATATGTGGCACGGACTATATGCGGCACGGACTATATGTGGCACGGACTATATGCGGCACGGACTATATGTAGCCCTACAGTGGTCTTCAAACGAGGTTTTACTGTACACGAAATGATAACTATTTATACACAACACATAAATGTTTGAGACACATTGAACCATGTACAGGTTATCTATGGACGATAATTATGTTGAAGGACTAATTGTTACATTTTATTACATTACTAACAACTTTTAAAAAAAACTGATAGATAGCCATTCTTAAGATTTTATGTAAATGTTTCCTTTTAAGTCACACGATTATAGTTTAAAATTAAATATGTATGTTAATAGTTTGGCTACGCGATAGTCTTTTAATATATCGTATACATTTTGTATAATTTTATGTATGTGGTGTATGCTTGTATAGTTTCGTATAATTCTTATCTGAATGGCTTTGTGCAATGTTTTATGTTTTTTATAGTCTTTACTATATGTATATCTATGTTTTGTACAAAGATGAGACTTTAATTAATAAATAAATATGAAAAATATATAATCTGACAGTCGAATTATATCATGGATAAAGTACCTTTGTGTTTAGTACATAATCTTATGTTAAAGACATACTTATCGTATAAACTGTATTCTATAAATATAATTACCAAGACACACGTAAATGAAATGTTTAACATAAAAATCTTCATATTTTATTGATGTAATAAGCTGGATAATGATTATTCGCTATTTGAGAAAGAAATATCATAATAATTAGGATATATTACCGAATGTTTTTTTTTTGTATAAAAAACAAACAAAAAAATCCATCCATTATAATGCGTCATTATTCTATTCAATTATGTGAAAAAACAGTATTTGATTCACAGGCTTAGAGGTAACAAAACAAAGGGACATAAACCCATTTCCTATCCAATGACATCAACAAAAGGTTAAGACGTGTACTGCGGTTTGAGTGTTTCTAGTTTTCTGCTGTTTTTTTTCGATTAAATGAATCTTTTTTGAATAAACTATTGATTTGCACGTAAGAGAACAGAACGTTTTTAAACAGAGTGCCTGGACGGATGACCCCAATCTTCAAGGTTAATGGACGCTCATTGGGAGGTAAATTACGTGGGACACAGAGTACAACTGAAACATTTTCTGTTTCTTCAACGGTTGTTGCGTGTTACGTCCGACAATGAACGTAAACACAGCTTAATTGTTTAATACAGTAAAACTTTAATTAAGCATCACCTCAATAATAAGACCACCTCAAAATAAAGAATAAAATTTTCAAGTCCATGTTCACTGTTTTGCTCTTTCTTCAACCATAATATTAAGACCAACTCATGATTAAGACCAGTTTTCAAGGGCCCATAGGTTGGTCTTATTATTGAAGTTTAACAGTATTTATTATAATCTTCTATTGTTTTATTGCTACCACTGTGTACGTTATTTTAATGCGACATTTTATTGTCTGTCAGAGCGCTGGTATTATCATTAAGTATACTTGCAGTCGGTGCAAAAATGCATTTGAATTTTGCAGGGGCACATGGATTAGAGGAAGTCCACGTATTGCGCTATGTAAAAGTTGATTGAACACGAACGTTACTGGCTTAACAACGCTAGTATACAGTAAAACCTCACTTAGAGACGGCCTCAATAATAACACAACCTCGAAATTAAGAACACCATTTTTAAGTCCATTTTCAATGTTTTGCTCGTTATTTAACCTCAATATTAAGACCAACCCAATAAGAAGACCAGTCTTGAAGTGTCTAAAGGGTGGTTTTATTATCGAGGTTTACTGTACATCTGACGGTAGGTAATATAATACGTGGGGTTCATCTGCGGTATTAGAAATGTCACATACACGTTAATGAAACTATATACTGTCAGCTTCTGGTAGTTTCAGTTTGAATCAGATTTTGAAACACCTGCCCACACCAAACACATAACACCTTCATCAGCCATCGATCAACCAGACGAGTGCTTGATCACGTGACATGTAAACTTTAAGATGGCCTCCTAGTTTGATTATTGAAAAATAAAAAGGACATCGTATTCTACCGCCAAATTGGATATGAAAGTATTTCACTATAAAGATTTTTTAAGTGATAAAAAAGTATTTCTACTGACAGTTCCAAGGCTGTATATCGCTGTATGGTTATTATTTATTTTTGTGTTTTAAATGTATGTTTAATTTCCCTCCCCCTGTGCAATTCTTTCACTTGATATAGTGTTCATGTTATTTTCTCCCCAGTTTTGGACTATTGTTGCCAACTGTCTTGACTTGTCCTGTGATCTATTCCATCCATTGACCCCCCCTGTTTGTCCTCTTTGATTCATCTAGTTATTCCTTATGGTCGACCAGGCCATTCCTTGCACCCTGTTCCCTTACGTAGGAACCATTGAGCCTCCGCAAATGCCTTATGTTTTATGGATTGGTCTGTGTAGGGAGGCACTGTCTAATATGTGTGGCGTTGCCTGTAGCAACTTATTTGCTCTCTTTTGTCAATAATCGGATGGAATTCATTACCTTATACAGATATTTATGAAAGAAAATAAATCTCAAAATTAAGAGCTGAAAATTGGCATTAATTTTGAGGTGGTCTTATTATTGAGGTGGTCTTCAAGTCTGGTTTAACTGTACTTTTTATTTTTTGTGCTTGAACTGGAAAAAAGACAGTAATAGTAATAAATGCCGTTATACTGTAGAGGCCATTAAAACATATTGTGTCAGTAGACCATAGTAATAATATGTCGTTATCATTTCCCTAATGTTACAAACTTTGCGTTTAAACATCAGAAAGTTTTATATATTAATAAACAAAATGCCTTGCACACAAATGTTAACAAAACCACATATCAATTTGATGGAGCGGTATTTATATCATGCAATCCGTCATTACGTTTTTGCAGCAAAGATGTGGTAATAAAGGAATATTAAGATTAAAATTAAATATGCATGGTATCCCAATTGCACAAAAACACATTACAGAATCCTACTGAAATGATATATTCGTGCTAATTGTACAATTTTTTTCTATATCCATAAATTCACATGATTGAGCGATATTGTATGTGACTGTTCATAAATACACCCACGTGTTTTTAGACTTTGATTTATATGATTTTATGAAATATTATATCAAACATGATTGTGGAACCTGTGTGACTTGTCAAGCATCTTGCATGAACATGTATACTGATGACATACTGAATACCGGTGCGCACTGAGCACCGGTGGAAACCGAAAATGTCCGATAACTATGCTAGTTCTCGTCGCAAATTTTGTTTACATCGTAGTGTTAAGCATTTTGGAGGTATTCAAGTCGAAACTGTCGTTCAGATTCCTCTATTTCTATGATATGTGTTTTTAAGAACCTTCTCTTATATTGCAATTTTGAATCTAACAGTTTCGCACTGTCACAAAGTAACTTGATCATCATTGTACATACTGCTTGTGCTAGCGAAACATCCCAAAGATGTTCAACCAAGTATACAGTAGAAATTACAATATATGAATTTTGACCTTTACACCGGTGTTTGGTACAAACGTGAATAACAATTGCGGCGAGTGGTTGGCTTGATTGAAAGGAAATTCCATCTAAAATACTCATTTAATTACAAGTTATTTGTTAAGTCCATTTACAGAAATGATTTAGTGTTTAAGATATATTGTTTGCATGTACATTTTCGAAGTTTTTACACGAAGTGCATTGGTTGAAATCTTAATGCATTGGTAATCAGGACAACCAGTATACGCTGAATTAATTTGGACTTCATCATGACCGTAAGGACGCTTCAAAACGAACAATTTATTCCATACAAGCGCTCTTTAAATTAGTTAGAAATAAGAAATCATATCTAATGAACATATTTATTGCGACAATCTCTATCAAGAGTTATCGTCCTGCTACTACCTCCCTAGTATTTGTAGGTCGGCATACCTCGAGTCCTTTTTATTTCGCGACAGTAAATTACAGAAAGAACCGAGGTTTGCCAAGTGTTGTATGTGTATGAAGAAGAGTAGCAGGAACGACAACTCTTGTTATATATTGATATTGCAAGCACAGTTTGTTTGCAGATTACACATGAAAACGGTGAAATATTTATTCACTAGCCTGTCTTTAAAGTTGAAATTTGAAATTATAGTTTAACTACAGTCGGACCTCGTTTATTCGACAACATTCTATCCGAATATTTGATATCATTCGAAATAAAAATCAGGTCCCGACGTATCTTTTTCTGAAATGGACTGTTCGAAACCACGTATTATTCGAAATAATATTTCGGACCCTATGAATTCGAATGAACGAGGTTCGACTGTATATTATTTTTACGTTTACCTATATGGAATATTTATTCTTCTCTTAAACTTGTAGGCCTATATCTAAAGCTATAAATTTGACTTTGAAGAAGATCGTAAATTTGCAACTTCAACATTTTTAAAAGTACCAACCATATACAAATTAAACGTAATTCGTGCCAAAAAGTAAAAATACGGAAATGTATATTGAGCACCACAACATGTTACAAAATAATAACAAAAATAACACATTTACTAACAAACAAAAATAAGACATTTGTTTATTTTACGCTATACATGTACTTATATTGTATGAATGCTCGGAAGGTTCCCCACATCCCACGGGCCATAGGATTGGAAGGTTCCCCACATCCCACGGGCCATAAGATTGGAAGGTTCCCACATCCCACGGGCCATAAGATTGGAAGGTTCCCCACATCCCACGGGCCATAAGATCGGAAGGTTCCCCACATCCCACGGGCCATAGACTCGGAATGTTCCCCACATCCCACGGGCCATAAGATTGGAAGGTTCCCACATCCCACGGGCCATAGGATTGGAAGGTTCCCCACATCCCACGGGCCATAGGATTGGAAGGTTCCCCACATCCCACGGGCCATAAGCTACCTAGGTTCCCACATCCCACGGGCCATAAGCTACCTAGGTTCCCACATCCCACGGGCCATAGGCTAACTAGGTTCCCCAAATACGATGGGCCTTGACCACCTGTAGGTCTCATCTGCCGAGGCGTGTAAGTTGTACATGCTCAACATTTAGCCATGGGCTATACGGCGTCCAAAAAGCGGACCCTGCACTGCATGCCGTGCGATTTCCCATGAGCACTCAAATTTTGACCCATACGGGGCCCGTAAACTGCTCGGGAGCTGCATGCGACTTGTGCATTATAAATACATCTTGTTTTTCACTAAAAGAATTGGTTTAAGTCTGATGCAAGAAAAAAATAGTTTTTTTTTTAGACAGACTATAGACATGATAATTAGTGAGCTAATATCTCGAGTAATTGACCTTAAACACAATGAGATATAACTAAAATTCGCTATTTCTTTCATTATCGTGTATAAATATCGATAATAGGGGTGTTGACTACATCCTATTTACAGCGAGTTAAAATGATATCACATGCTTTAAACAACCTTCCCACCCTATACCCAATATAATGGATACATCGATAATGAAAGCCTTAACGAATTGGGTTTATGCATACATTCGGAATAAACACAATAATAAACAATGTACAGTAGAGAACCTCAATAATAAGACCACAATTGGGACCCTTGAAAATGGGTTTTCTTATTGAGATGGTCTTAATATTGAGGTTAGGAAAAAATCAAAACAGTGAACATGGACTTGTACATTTGTTCTTAATTTTGAGGTGGTCTTATTATTGAGGTGGTCTTTAAGTGAGTTTTTTACTGTCCGATTTCATAGACATTTTTGTATACGTATCATGAATTTAATTTATTCATACGTTGTAAAACTATTTGAATTCCTTCACACGTATTTTGATTTTAATTAAAATGTTAATTGGGCAAATATATTACATGTACATCCCATACAATTATCGGAACGCATAAATAGTGCTGATATGTTACATATGAATATCTAATTATTTATTTCCCCCGTCATTTAGATTGATCGTGTAGTTTAGATTAAGAAGGTCAGCAAAATTGTTGACATTTCAAAATAAGTTAGGAGTATATTTTATTGAATTAAAATTGTATTTACATGTGAAATTGACGTGAACTCAAGTTAAGAGACCGGCTATTTAAATTCAAGTATATCATGTTTTGAATGAAGTTAATTTTATGCGAATAATTACATAAACTAGTTTCGGTTACTATCAATCAATTTCAACAATACGATATCGTAATATATGCGCCGTTTAATAATATAAAACGATTCGTTATGTTTTACATGTATAAGCTAGTTTACATTTGAATTTATCAAGTGCTTAAGAAAACTTCCCACCCTGCTCTAAAAAAAGACGTTTTTTTATATTTCTTATTAGATCAAACGCCATTTCTTTCCATCGATTACAGATTACATGAGTTAACAATGTAATAGGAACATAAAAGTATATGTGCAATCGACTGGCTATCACAGAAATTTATAATAATTACGGTACAACATTTACGAAGCGACCCTCTTTAGATGAACAACCTCTCTTGAACAACAGTGTATGGACCATTTTAAGTAGAAACAGAATACCTCTATCGAACACCAACCTCTCAATCACAGTCAATATGTCCGTCTCCCAAAGGATATTGCAAATAAAGTACTAACCGGACACGGCCGTCAGAACTTAGTAATTTCACACGGTTTTTTATTAAGCTACTGGAAGAGAAAGATTTCTACAGGGAACGTCACATACATAAGACCATGCTGTTCTATATTTTTGTTAAGCGTCCGCGTGCGCCAAGGTTTTAATCTCTTTGAGCATAAAAAAAACAAATTCAATAAAGCTTTCATTATCGATTTATCCATTATATTGGGTATAGGGTGGGAAGTTTGTTTAAATCATGAGTTATCATTTTAACTCGCAGTATTAGGTTGTATACAACACCCCTATACGAGTAATCGATGTTAAGGTAAACATGATCATGAAAGAAATATCGAATATGAGTTATATGTACATAAATTTACGTATGCTTTGGTAAATAGTTTGATAACTTGCATGTTTGAAAATAGTGAGTGAAAACTAATCAGTTTTTCTGTTGGACTTCTAATGTTTTATAAAGAAACAAGTTGTTTTAATTTATTTGTATCATAAATATTATTTACCTCATTAAAACATGCAAATTGATACATCGTCTATTCGTTTTTCGAAACGACTTTGTTTGTTTTTTCGAGGTTTCGCGAACCGAAGTTGACTCTTGACAAAATAACAGGGAATATCTTTTTTAAAAAGATGGTCGGGGCAAATCGGAAGGCTATGACTGGTTGTGCAACATAAATGAAGGCACAAGTTGAGTGAAGTTGGCGCTGCAATCGTACATCGTACATCAACATTGAATACCAACACAGATTGAATACAGAGCCAGCACTGCCATCGTTATTCGACTTATATTTTTGTATACACATCTTAAATCGAACCCAGAGCTAGCACTGACAACAACATTCGAAACGGGTCCGCGGTGAAAACATATCTGGAGTCGAATAACGAGCCAGCTCGTACATCGTTATTCGAGTTTTTTTTAAATATTTGAATACAGACCTAGTAGCGAATCCAGAGCTAGAACTGACGTCAATGGGGGGGGGACATGACGTCCTCAGCGTAAATTTAACCATATAGGGCTTGTCTTTCGGTCGATATTCCTCAGGTTTATTGCGAAAAAAGAGAACATCACTAAAATTCTAGAATTGTGTAAGACTAATTATAAAACTACTCTCTAAATAAATCTAGAACTATACTGAGCATTTACTTTCAGACGCAGTAATTTAGGCAAACAGCATTATGTTGATCTGGGTTTTATACAGCTATGGCATGTTTACAGTCAATATATAAGATTTAGACATCATAATTATAATTGATTTGCTTATACTTTGTGGTGAAATTATACATGTAATTTATTGATACTTTCTGTAAAACCGATTAATTATTTGCTTGATTGTTTAAATCATTGATTACGTGACCGATAGGTTGTCGCTTCCCTTCCCAAATGAAGTGTTTTTTTACCAAAACTCGTTAAAAAGCGAATATTTTCTGGGTTTTTACTAAAAAGTGATTTTTCTGTTGTTTTTTTACAACAATGTGGGTTTAAAGCGAGTCTTTTTGGAAATAAATGAGTTTAAAGTTAGTTCAAGTGGATTTAAACCAACTTACCAAGAAATGGGTTTTAAGCGGTTTTTTTTTTTACTCGCTTCCCTGGAATAAGTAGGTTTGTATGCCTAAAGACTTGATTTTGCTCACTATTATCCTTTAAAGAAACAACTGGATAAGTGTGTTAAAAAACCCACATTTACTCAGAAAATAATCCACTAAGTTGGTTAAAACTGTGTTTTTTGCATGTTTTTCTCTCTTGAAAACCCATATTTTGCTTAGAAAAAAACCTGTTCGGTAAGCTTAAAGACCCAATTTTAACCTGGTGCCAATACCTTCGTGTCTAACTCGGATTAAAGCCAGTTTAAAAACGGGGTTTGCTCACTTATTTGGAAAGGGTTAATGTGACTATATAATACAACTGTACACATCAGTTCATACTAAAGTTTATTTCGAGACCTGTTGCCTTCATATAAAACTGCGTTAAATTTCGCGCGCGCACGCACGCATGTACACACGCACGAACGCTTTATAAGCTATTAAAAATCATAATACAAATGTACGCGTTATATTGTGTATACAATTCGTATATCATAGTAACATAATATTGTACAGTTTGTTAAATAACCGGTATAATATAAATAGTTGGTTATATTTGTATAAATTATTACTTTTTGAAAGTAATTATATTATTAATTTATGTAGGATTCTAAATAAACACACTGTGCAACATCTCTTGAGCAACACGCTTTGTAGTTGATGGACTGTGTTACCCTGTATATTGTTAGAACAGTATTCAAAATAAAGACAATTTTCACTGTTTTGCTCTTCATATAACCTCAAAATTAAGACCACCTCAATAATAAGACAAGTTTTCGAGAGTCCCAATGGTGGTCTTATTGCTGAGACTTACTGTAATTGTTACTACGAGTGCATTGATAGTCATTTTGAAAAGAGGTTGTCGCTTTGTGAGTTTGTAACCAAAGTGAGAATAAGTTGCTACAGGGAAAGCCACATATATAAGACAATGCCTCTCCACACAGACCTCCGGGAAAACAACACTCCATAAAACATGAGGCATTTGAGGAGTTGCAAGGGTAAATACGCAAGGGGATAGGGGCGCAAGGAATGACCTGGCCGACCATTAAGGACCACTAAGAAGACACTGAAAGTGCATACACTGAACACTATATACAGCAACATCCCTTTGGTAAATGGAATCTTCGGCTGTTGTTACACTAGAATTGTTAAACTGGTTATATGTTTCAGTGCGTGACAATCGACAATGTTGTTGACGAGAAAATGCTGCTTAAGAGAGTGAGATGGTACTGCAATAGGTGACGTATTCCAGTGTTTTCATAAATTAATAGCCGGAGAAAGAGTCCAGTTCTTTGTATTTATGTAAATTCACTAGAAGAACATCAAACTTGCAAAGGAAACATATATACATTAAGCATGCGTTCACCACACAACGGCACACATGCTTGAAATTAATAATCATACATAACTTGAAACTGCCCTTCACCATCTTCGATCGTTTATTAAGTTGATAAATCCATCATTGTAGTTCATATAACTTCCAGAATTTGAATTGTTATCAATAACTGTTACACGAGTGTTTCCATTGTTATTAGTAGGCTGCGATAATGTAGTACCTTTAGCAGGATCAGCGGAAGCTTTCTCCGGAGGTTTTGTGATATACTTTGTCACAACACGCACTGTATTTTCAGCTGCCGGTTTATCCTTTGTTATGACGGTTGTTTTAATATCTGCTTCTTTATTGCTCTTGTCCGTGCTTTGGTCTGGTGAATTTCTAACCACAACTTTAGGCCGCTTCATCTGGCCTTTCTCAACACTGAATAAGTTTTCATCTATCGCTGATGGTGGTAGTGCGCCAATAAACGACCCTGATGATGTTGCGTCCGCTTTTAATTCGGAAAATGTGTTTGAATCACTTATGATAATCATTTGTACAGGCATGTCATATTTGTACTTGGATATACTCTGGACATAGTTCGAGTCCAAATCCTTATACATGCTAAGTTTGTCTGCCATTGCTAGTTGGTCGAGTGTATGCCCGATATCTGACAGTAGTCCGGCCTTAGCCTCGAGATTGTTGTCTCTAGTGACTACATTCACCCCGGGGACATTAAAAGCGGCGTCTGTCAAGGGATAATGGGATTTCTGAGCTGATTGCATCGATCGAAGAAACACAGACGGTTTTCTAGCTATGTCAGTAATTGACGTTGTTGATATTCCAAGAATGCTTCCTAAAGCGTTTGCCGTCATACCTGGAATGAGTTGACTTTGCTGATTCCAATGTTGGTCCGTATTTCCAAAACTATCCAATGAATTTTGTCTCTTAGACTCATAAGATCGACCAGCAAATACTAAACCTCGTGGTAAAGACGTTGCTTCGGGAATATTGTAGGTTCTCTCGTAACTATTTCTATATCTTGTATCATACGGGTTTTTATATGATGTTCCATATCTTTCTATTGGGACTGCTAGCGAATCATAAGATCGGCGTGATTGGTCCGTAACTTTGAATGGGTCTTTGATGGCATCGGCCAGAAAATTGGTAGGTCTGTATTGAAATTCATTTCGCTCACCGTTAAATCGTGATCGAGGAGCAGCCAATATAGCATTGCTATCTCTGGTGACTTGGCTCATGTAAGGCATACCTCTCGATTCAGACATGAGGCTTTGTCCTTCATTTGAGGCTTGCATGACGTTGTTTGTCATTTGGTACCTTTGCGGTTGAGGATTTTGGTCAACTTCATACATTGTATTCATGTCACCTCGGATGCCGTTGTTGTATAAATTGTTTTCGCTTCCGCTTGATTGATGCGCTTGTCTTGGTATCTGAGGAACTTGAAAACCAGAATTATGAATAGGCCGTTGATAATTGTTTACAAGCATATTTCGTTCATCTCTGTAGGTAGGCGCTCTGTTTGGAAATGGACGTACATTTGCATATGCGTTTGATTCACCTTGGGCATAATTCATTTGTGGTTGTTGTTGCTGAAGTTGTTGTTGTTGTTGCCGATAGCTTTCGTCTCTATGTTGACTATTCATTTGGTTGTTTCTATCATAGATTTCATTTTGGCGATAATTCACCCTACTGTTAGCATTTAATATGTTATCTCTTGTTCCACGATCATTGTTTGTAAATGAGTTTTGATTATCGTAGCTACCGTGTTGCTGTGTTCTTCTGTCTTGGCTCGATTGCCATTGCCTGTTGCCATACCCTTGACTGTATGGTACCCTAACGTCTGAGCGATGGGAACCAGAACGAGAATAGAAGTCTTGTCCTATGCAATGGTCAACGACTGTCAACAACATAAGTGTTACCGCATAAAGTGCATGTAATGTTTCCATACTGGTCTTCAACATCTTGGTCTGAAATAGAAAAGAAATTGTATTCGAATGAAGTACGTGTAGGGTTTTTTAGGGATGTCAACGAATATTCGAATATTCGTTTTATCTTCGAATATTCGAATCCTGTTTCAATATTCGAATATTCGAAAAAATATACTTAATAAAATAAAAATTGTTGTTTGTTTATTTGTTTGCCGACCCCGATTTGTGTAAGATAGTATGAGAGTAATAAAGGATGTTGTTGTTGTTGTTGTTGAAATATACGCGCTTGTAAAAGTGTCATAATGTATATTGGGGGTGCTAATATAATTGTATATCGTCGGGTGATGACATTTTGTCTCTTTCGATAATCCGTTAATTACTGTCCGTTTGATAGTCCATAGTTTCAAATAGAAGAAAATAGGTGTCTAATTGTCGGTAATTTTGTTGGTGACTTTTTTGCAGGTTTTATTGAGGAAGTCTATACTCACAAGGTTAAGGAATCGGATGCTTAGAAAGAAAGCTGAAAATGGAGCTACGGAATGTTAGGATGTCCTCGTAGAAGTAAAACACGTAGCTAAAGATGCAACCACATATAAAGATTCATTCATCATTTTATGATTGTGTCTCGTGTCCCTTTTACGTTTGTAATTACAGTCGAACTTCGTTAATTCGAATTCTTCATATCACGTATAAGGAGATACATACGGGCCTGATATTTATTTCGGATGATAACGAGTATTCGGATAAAGGGTTGCCGAATTAACGAGGTCCAACTGTATGTAGGTAATGTGCATGTCGTTCATGTCGCCTTACTCGTTTGGGGTGGCTGCGCCCTTTGTGTGTATTATACCTGCTTGACTTTTTGTTTTATTTGTTGCTACATTACCACAATGAGGATGAAATGTACATATAATAAATCATCCCTTATGCATTACTTGACACAGTAGCAGCAATACTCCGTATGTTAATTTACATTACTTGCCTAACACAAATGTGTGCGTAATACTTTAAAGTAATCCATAATAATACTACACCGTAAAGCGAACAATGACCTATGTCACGATACTACAGCAAAACTTCAATAATAAGACCACCCTTGGGACCATTTCGAACTGGTCCTCATATTGAGGTGGTCTTAATATTGAGGTTGAATTAAGAGCAATGTAGTGAAAATGGACTTGAAATTTGTGTTTTTAATTATGAGGTAGTCTTATTATAATAATTGTGGTGGTCTTCAAATGAGGTTAAACTGTACTTTTCACGTATCGAATAAAACATTTGACATTAAAAGGTTAATCATTTATCAAGAAAATGCATGTACCGCTTGATTAGTAACCACGACACGCGTTATTCGGCTCGTGATTCAAAATAACACAACATTCGGCAGGTAAATATAAACATTGAAATAAACACAAAGTTCTGAGAGTGAAATGTACCAAATGAATCATGATTAAATCTGTACCAATCATTGAAATTAAAATTTGTATCAAGTTGCATTTCAAGAACGTCTTTTTTTTATAACACGTTTGGTGAAAAGAGTATAACGAAATCGCTTTCACAAAGTTGTTGAGAAACTCACCTTCGTTGACACCAAATACTCGTATCACAAGCACATGTAAATTGTAGTTGAGCATGAACTGTTACGAAAAAGTCCTCCAGATTATGAACTTTACGGTCATAATATGCACTTTCTATCTAAATTCCGAAATGACCACTTTGAGCGAAATAAACGGAGCTAAATGAGTGAAAATTCCTCATATACGCTCGACTCCCCGATGACATAGAGAATGAACAGTTTGCTATTTAAAATAGCACGAATGAGTGATCAGCATTTTATGCTCTACTTCTTTGCCACATCCATCAAGTGTATTTTCGTGTCATAAATCCGATTTGTCTTAATTGAGCAATATTATGTATTGTCTAGTTTGTTTATTTCAAATGATTCATATGACTTATGTTTTTAGTGCATAGCTTAATACTTGTTTATAATTTATTAAAGTTTTGTTAATAATGATTATTGATAGAAACAAATGTAAAATAAAACAATGGGGCTGCTTGGGAAAAAGAATGTTTTCGAAAAGAGTTTACATAATATTATATGATAGAAAGGCGATTCTAAAATCAACTTTTCTATTTCTTTCTAGTCTCATCCAATTTTTTGGTACATATAATGCAGAAATAATGTATTTTCAAATTCTAAACTGGAAATATACATCATAAGCTACTTCGTTATTCATAAACGAATTATAAGATACTTATATACATTTATATTAAAACGGCAAGTAAAAGAGCATTTCCATTTTTCATGATGTTATGCGTGCGCATGTACTGGCATCCGTACGTAGAAATACGTTTGTGTTTATCGCTTTGTTCTATATTTTCACAGTTTAAATTAAATTGAACTATTGAACTATTCAATTTTATTGTATATGCTTTTGCTCTGATATTTAATTTCCTTCAAGCACTACTACTCTAAATTTCAATTTCCTTCAAGCACTACTACTCTAAATTTCAATTTCCTTCAAGCACTACTACTCTAAATTTCAATTTCCTTCAAGCACTATTACTCTAAACTTCAATTTCCTTCAAGCATTACTACTCCAAATTTCAATTTCCTTCAAGCACTTCTACACTTATTTCTATTTCATTCAAGCACTACTACTCTAAAATCAATTTCCTTCAAGCACTACTATTTAAATTTCTATTTCCTTCAAACACTACTCTTTAAATTTCTATTTCCTTCAAACACTACTACTCTAGTTTCTATTTCCTTCAAGCATTACTACTCCAAATTTCAATTTCCTTCAAGCGCTTCTACACTTATTTCTATTTCCTTCAAACACTACTACTCTAATTTCTATTTCCTTCAAGCACTACTACTCTAATTTCTATTTCCTTCAAGCACTACTACTCTAATTTCCATTTCCTTCAAACACTACTACTCTAATTTCTATTTCCTTCAAGCACTACAACTCTAAATTTCAATTTACTTCAAGCACCACTACTCTAATTTCTATTTCCTTCAAGCACTTCTACTCTAATTTCTATTTCATTCAAGCATTACTACTCTACATTTCAATTTCCTTCAAACACTACTACTCTAATTTCTATTTCCTTCAAGCACTACTACTCTAATTTCTATTTCCTTCAAGCACTACTACTCTAATTTCTATTTCCTTCAAGCACTACTACTCTAATTTCTATTTCCTTCAAGCACTACTACTCTAAATTTCTATTTCCTTCAAGCACTACTACTCTACATTTCAATTTCCTTCAAACACTACTACTCTAAATTTCTATTTCCTTCAAGCACTACAACTCTAAATTTCTATTTCCTTCAAGCACTACTACTCTAAATTTCTATTTCCTTCAAGCACTACAACTCTAAATTTCTATTTCCTTCAAGCACTACTACTCTAAATTTCAATTTCCTTCAAGCAATATTACTCTAAACTTCAATTTCCTTCAAGCATTACTACTCCAAATTTCAATTTCCTTCAAGCGCTTCTACACTTATTTTTATTTCCTTCAAGCACTTCTACACTTATTTCTATTTCCTTCAAACACTACTACTCTAATTTCTATTTCCTTCAAGCACTACTACTCTAATTTCTATTTCCTTCAAGCACTACAACTCTAATTTCTATTTCCTTCAAGCACTACTACTCTAATTTCTATTTCCTTCAAGCATTACTACTCTAATATCTATTTCCTTCAAGCATTACTACTCTAATTTCTATTTCCTTCAAGCACTACAACTCTAAATATCAATTTCCTTCAAGCACTACTACTATAATTTCTATTTCCTTCAAGCACTACTACTCTAATTTCTATTTCCTTCAAGCACTACTATTTAAATTTCTATTTCCTTCAAACACTACTACTCTACATTTCAATTTCCTTCAAGCACTTCTACTCTAATTTCTATTTCCTTCAAGCACTACAACTCTAAATTTCTATTTCCTTCAAGCACTACTACTCTACATTTCAATTTCCTTCAAGCACTTCTGCACTAATTTCAATTTCCTTCAAGCACTACTACTCTACATTTCAATGTCCTTCAAACACTTCTACTCTAATTTCTATTTCATTCAAGCACTACTACTCTAATTTCTATTTCATTCAAGCACTACTACTCTAAATTTCTATTTCCTTCAAGCACTACTACTCTAAATTTCTATTTCCTTCAAGCACTACAACTCTAAATTTCTATTTCCTTCAGGCACTACTACTCTAAATTTCTATTTCATTCAAGCACTACTACTCTAATTTATATTTCATTCAAGCACTACTACTCTAATTTCTATTTCATTCAAGCACTACAACTCTAAATTTCTATTTCCTTCAAGCACTACTACTCTAAATTTCTATTTCCTTCAAGCACTACAACTCTAAATTTCTATTTCCTTCAAGCACTACAACTCTAAATTTCTATTTCCTTCCAGCACTACAACTCTAAATTTTTATTTCCTTCAAGCACTACTACTCTAAATTACAATTTCATTCAAATAGCTATTACTTCACATTTCAAGTTAATAGAACTCATCAATACACTTAATTTGACGTAATACTAAATCATATTACTCTAAATTACAATCGAAATGCTAGTGTTAATAATCTAAACTAAAATGTAATTTGATTGAACGCAATCTTGAAAAATGCATCGATTTTAATTCAAATAAGTCTAACAAAGGTTTTTGAAATAAGGACCTTCCACTAAGAAAACGATTAAACATTTCTTTTAATAAAAAATTCATTACTTGTCTTCAATTATCGGTTAGTCCTTCGACCTATTTTACTAACCAGAATATCTTATTACGGGTTAAACGGGTTTTATTGCCCTCAATCTGAAATACTTATTCCGGGTGAATACTAATTCTGTTGCATCTATGTTCCGTTTTCTTTTCTTGTTACAATCGATAATCCACTTATGTACGAACATTTATCGATACTTCACGCACTAATAAATACTAAAGTAAGTAGCGTTGTGTGTTGTTTTACATGTTTTTTTACATGCAAAGGGAGACAATCCTATTTCATTTGAAAACTAATTTTAAATTTTGCATCGAATCAATGTCGTGCTTGGTATTAACATATGAGCGCCGCTTTACGATTTCCAACCTCTTCTTTAAGTGATGAGATTAACAGAAAACGTAACATTTGACGTCACCATGTAGTGACAGTAAGCAATATTTGCCCCATGTGGCAATATGAAAACAAAATGACCATATGGAGTAAATATTGTTTCCTGCTTGCTAATAGCGACATCACATGTTGCGTTTTCTTGAAATGACGTCACTTACGGAAGAGGTTGTAAATCCGATAGCAGCACTCATATTTGTGTTTATTATTTGTCACGTTCATGTTGTGTAGGAGTTTCAAGCGGTGTTTGGAAGCATTTAAGTTACGTGCAGTGGGCAATTGACACAACAAGTGCTCCGGTGTTACCAACAAATACTAACCTGTTCTTGCATGAATCAAAGGTAGAGAACACCTTATTGTGAATTTATTATCGTCCCATTGTCACCGAAAACATACACTTCATTCAGATTTTGAACCTAGGACTTCGAGATAGACAGTCCAGTGCTCTTCCGAAGGTGGTAACCGAACCATCTTTGTCATTTTCAACATCGATAGGTGAAATGCCACGCTCAAAGTAGTTTTTAGCACGTATTTCATGTACAACGGTTTCGCACTGTATTCTTACTTTCTCCCGATTTTAGTCGATAAACTTTATTATAATAATCTGCATGATAAGGACTTAGCAATATTCATTGTCTCTGCTGTTAAGGCACCTAGCAGTGACCCGGGCGGTCCGTGTTCGATTCCCGGACGAGTCAGGTCATGTCCTTCTGTGACAATTCTGGCTACGCTAACCCACCATTTATGATTCATGTACGTTAACAGTAAAATTATTAAGTTAGCACTGGTTGAATTCTAGGGAAATTGGTACGGTTAACTTCCGCCATATAACTGGTAAAATGTTCAAAAAATGCTTTTAACCTTATACGAGGACATATACGAGTACATATAACTAGAAATGTGTCCATATGACACAGATGCTCCCACTTGCAGCCTTTGTCACAAAAGCAAATGCTGTTATTCTGCTCATAGTTTGTGAATGGGTATCCAAAATTATCAAGTGAACAACTGTACTGATTATGGTGATAAGTCAAGGACCATAACTTTGCACTTACTGGGCGTAACCATACATGACATCCCAGGTGCACAACTATACAGGTTGGTGAACATTCCTGTAAATTCTTATGACTCTTTGCACTTACTGGACACAGCCAAACATATAACCCCAGGTACACAACTACACATGCTGGTGAACATTCCTGTACAGTTTAGTGAGTGTAGCTGATATACTCTTGGAGATATGCGCGACACAAAATTGCACGCTCTGTATGCTATATTTTCAATAAGTCAAGGGCCATAACTTTGCACTTACTGGATACAGCCAAACATATAACCCCAGGTACACAACTACACATGCTGGTGAACATTCCTGTACAGTTTGGTGAGTGTAGCTGATATACTCTTGGAGATATGCGCGACACAAAATTGCACTCTCTGTATGCTATATATTCAATAAGTCAAGGGCCATAACTTTGCACTTACTAGACACAGCCAAACATATAACCCCAGGTACACAACTACACATGCTGGTGAACATTCCTGTACAGTTTGGTGAGTGTAGCTGATATACTCTTGGAGATATGCGCGACACAAAATTGCACGCTCTGTATGCTATATATTCAATAAGTCAAGGGCCATAACTTTGCACTTACAGGTCACAGCCAAAATGAAACACCAGGTGCATTACTTCACATGCTGGTTAACATTCCTGTAAAGTTTAATTACTCTGGCTCATATACTTTTGGAGATATGAGTGACACAAGATTGCATACTCTGTAGACTATATTTTAACTAAGTCAAGGGCCATAACTTTGCACTTACTGAGCACACCTGCAGGAGAACATAGTATCGTCAAAGAAATCTGGTACAATCAGGTTCGAAAACATGGTGCACTAAACTTGATTTTGTGGATATTGTGCAATTATTTGCAGAACTTCAATTATATCACGTCCGTCGTGTATTTCGAAATGTCTGCAAATATACGATTTCTTACACTGTGCTTCGTTGCGTTGCGTCGTGTTACATTTGTATTACAGAAAACTGTATTATATAGTGACATATAAATACAGTCGCCAGCAGGATATGATTCGACTTCGTGTTAAACTATAGATTAAAGGTGCAAACTTGTTAAGCGGGACGTCGAAAAAACTTCGACATAATGAAAAACTTCGAGGCAATAATTCGTCTTAACCGACAGAAATTCTTATAGACAAAGAAGGATGAAATCGGGACTTTTGACAAACTTCGAGGTAACGGAAAATTCGTCTTAATCGAGTTCGTCATAACGAGAGTCGACTGTAGTCTAGTATATTTACACGTAAATAATCATGTTTTGTATATTCCTTAATGACCTGTCATTAATTTTATATTATTTCCGTATTTATTAAAAATAATTACAAATCACCTACGCTAAAAGTCAAGAAATCGGTAGCTGGCCTATTTACTTTTAGTGTATCAGTAATGTTATTGACATCAATGTATGATACATGCGTATCATGGTGATGTATTGTCTCACGCAAGTCATTGTTCATTCGGTACATATTACACTTTTCATGCCAATTCATCATATGTACCGATTCTTCATATTCCGTTCGTTTACATGGTATATTGTGTTCCCGTGATAGCTCAGTTGGTAGAGCGGAGGACTGTAGTTGTTGCACGTCTGTCATCCTTAGGTCGCTGGTTCAAATCCGGCTCGCGGGAGTAATATTTTTATTTATTTTATTTTGATATATCTATAATAAATCATAATTATAATCACAGTAATTACGCTCTGTTTTGGGGATAGTTGATACATTTTGAACAGAATATACCGGCATGTCGTAAAAAATCGCTAAGATGATTTTAACAATTATTGTCGTGTTTTTTGGATTTTCTGAAAATTTTCTTTGTCTGAGATAAAACGAGGGGTCCTTTTTGTAAGAAAAATTGAAATAGACTGTCGGTGCGGAAATAACAGATCTGTGATGCTAATTAATCTAATAATTTTCTTTTTTGTTATTATCTAATATTTCAAACTTCAAACAGTTCGGCATATACTATTTATGACTGATTATGACAAAAACTATACTTTACTGGCTCACGTAGTATGTGGCATTAACAGTGGTACGACATATGTTTCCATTTAGTCAATCGTGTTTCATTTAATTCAAATGTCTGAGTGTAATCAAAAGATTTGTTGTTTATCTATCTTCCATTAGACACATACGAATTACATGTATAGCAATTGCAATGCAATGTTCTCTGCCTAAATGAATCGCCACAAATCTGTACGACATTTGTTACTGGCCCATACGATCCACGTTCATAAAGTGTTTATTTATTATAGTGTCACCCCTACTTACAGGGCCAGTCATATCTGACTTATGAGACACCTACTTTCTGAGCACGTTTACTGACGGCTCACCAACCGGCCACATCAGAACGGATCCCTAGCGGACTTCGAACCTTCGACCCCTGCTCTTAGGGCGGATCCCTTAACTCCTCTGTCAAGAAAACATCTATAGTACTCGCATCGATTTGACAAAATTTATAAATTGAATTCTGTCATAACCTCAAATTTTGAAAGACTTACGTTCATGCCATTTGGAGTCTGAATGAATAGCCAGTCAAACTAGCTGATATGTAACCTAGAGTTAGGTTTATTATTAGACACCATAATCAATGGCAGGAAAGTGTGTTGGGTATAATGTATATGCCCAATTGAAAATATCAGACAGTATGGTCAAACTTTTCTCCGATTTATTTAGCACTTATCAGGGTTCTAGAAATCCACTAGCCCGACGTCCCGGACCAGTCTAATGCTGAATCGGGCTACCAACCGTTGAGCTGAAGTTAGTCTGTTTTTAAAGCTAACCCACACCAGCAATTGTTCAGTTGTAAGTCAAACCTTAGAATACATGTGATTATTAATATTAGACTGTGGAGCTATCATTGTGTATGTTTATTTGTTACTAAATTGACCGATATTCTCGGACAACTAGCTTTCTATGTCGGAAATGTCAAGTCCGGGACAGGTGTCTTTGAAAAACAATTCTAGAGCCCTTGCCTGCATTTTTCACATCTTCAAGAAATCATGCCTTGATGAACCAGTTTGTGTAGATTACATGGTAACAAAATTTGCGTCATAGGAAATGTTGTATGTAAAACTGATTCATATATGATCTGCATTATGTTATAAAGTTGCTAGGACTACTTCATTAATATATGAGCGCCGCTGTACGATTTCCGAACTCTTCTTTAATTAAGTGACTTCATTTCCAGAAAACGTCACATGTGACGTCACCACGTACTGTCAGTAACCAATAGTTGCCCCTTATTGTAATATGAAAACGAAGTGACCATATGGAGTAAATATTGTTTCCTGTCTGCAAATAGTGACATCACATGTTGCGTTTTCTTGAAAAGACGTCACTTACAGAAGAGGTTGTAAATCCCACAGTAGCGCTCATATTGAGTCAACTTGAGCTGACAACTTGTACTCCGAGTTCAACTCTCAATCCATTCACAAACAATATCCTAAAACGTATGTTTGTGGCACTCGATCCGCTTATTCTTATACTTATGTCCAACCTTTTAGATTTAAGTTACGAGACAAATTCTACACGGACGAGCACATAACTTTCGTTACGACGTATCTCAGCTGGTCGGTCGAGGTGCCAACAATACATTTGTGTAGCAATTTCAGACTTCCCCCACATTAGTCTACTCTGCCTCCCTCCGGTTACTTAACATCGCGTCCAGACTACCGGGAGGTAGGATGAAAACAATATCAATTGTTCGATTTCAAATACCCCTGATGTAGCCTGAATATGAATTCAAGTTACTTCTTATACCCTCACTTCCTATTTTTTTTTAATTATATTTTCCAGACACAAGAACAACAGCAAATGATATAAATACAAATGATAAGCACCAAAACAACAACAGCAGTAGGAAAGGCAACGATAGCAGCAACACGAACAACGATAACAGCTGTAGCAGCATGTAATTAATATTGTGTGGAATTTATTTTGCAATTTGAGACTATCTTTCAATTCCACATGTTTCATGATGTTTAATCAATTACTTTACCAGTATTTCAAATTTTTCGAATTATTTATATGCCTAATCAGCGAGGGGCAATCTTAACTGTACAAAGGTAGTACATGAAATGGGGTTCAGGTTGCCCCGGGGTAATATGAAATCGATTTCAGATTATTGTGGGGTCACTTGAACAGGGGGAAGCTTGTACCCTTTACCACAATATATGAATTCTCACTCTATATAATGGTAGGTATCACGTGACTAAAATACTTAGAGTTGCAAAGGGTTTAATCTTTGAAACTGGAACATTAAGATTAATCACTGAATTGTGAAAGCCAAATGTTAGATTTTGGTAAGAAAGTAATACTTTGTGGCACACTAGAGTTTTCCCAGTGCAAATAAACAATACAACCACACGATATCTTGAATGATAAATAACTTTCACCAAATTTATACAAAACTTAATTCTATCTCACACAAAACAATATACAAAACAATACACAATTTGGAAACAAAGTCATCATTTTGTCCATCTGTAAATATCCATATTCAAAATTTATCGTCCATCACGGCTGAATCAATTTCACAAAACTTATATAAAAATCCATTATCAGACAGCATTATAGAACATAGTTTTCGAAAAGGGGCAACAGTTCTGAATCAAACGTTTGTAAATATCCAATTCCTATAAATATCTTAGATTGTGGCTGAAATATTGTCACCAATTTTATGCCAAAAAATCAACAAAACTTTGTAAACAGGCACCATTTTGGAATCAAGTTTGTCCATTTGTAAATATCCATTTTCTACAATAATCTTCCGTCTGGTCTGAGAATTACTGTTCGTATATAACGACGTGCCACAACAACAAGGACGTTTCGATCACTGCCTATTCATATTTAAGTTGAAAGCCTGAAATCAAAATTCATAGAACGTGAATTTAAAAAAGTCTAAAAATATAACAAAACACAGAATGGAAGTGTACAAAGTATTTTATTATTAAAAGAAAATAGTATTTACATTGAACATACTAGTAGAAAGAGCATTATCAAATGTTGACATACGATGTTATAAAAATGATAAGTAAATCCTTAATTTCCAAAATATTAAAATCACTTAAATATGCATATTTAAAGAACGTTGCGTCAAACGTATTTCTAAACCATTTTATTAACATATAAATATTTATCGTCATTGTACCATGTTGTAGGTGACGTTGTTACTGCTGTTAACCAATACTTTGTTAGAACATAAACTAAACCAAAATATGTCGACATAAACCGTTAAATATTTCTACTTATATGAAGCAGCTATTGGAAATAACTCCAAACCAACGACAAACTCTGAAATAAGACCATAACTGTTCTTACAAATCTCGTAATTCAGTTGTGGACTTTTTTCAAATGATGACATTATCGAGGAACACCAAAGACATAACACAGAAGACACAAGTCATTTATCTCCATCTACTTCGATCGGTCGGTTTCTTATCTAAATACGGGTTGACTGGAATGTATTTAAACCTAATTTCGATAATGCGCTCTATGTTTATATGACAAGACAATTAGGTTAATTAACACAAAAATAACACAGATGTGCCAGGTTAGACTACTCTAGAGCAACGACTCTTTTCAAAAACATTTAATTTGTTAGTTTAATGTTATTTTAACCTCTCTCCAGCAACAACAGCATTTTCCAAAAGTGTTGCTCTGGAGAGAGGTCGTACCGTACAAACATCAGACGTATTACAACCAACACGTTATCTACATGTAATTACTCATTTGATAGAAGCAATGGACCATGTACTTCACACTATCGAATATGGTTTAACGACTCACTTCAAAATCTGGCAAATCGAGACAAAAACTTCAAAAGTAGACCAACATAATGTGCATACTTCTGTTTAACACATTCGCTACTTTTCTTAAAGGTTTGAGTTTGCTTCAGAAAAGATTGTTTTTCGTTGTTGATTACAACACGCTTAACGATTCAACTTGAAGTCTTAGAACTCAAATTCGAAAATGTTTAACAAAAGCATTGTAAGAGTCTGGTTTATGCCACATGTAATATGGCACAATGTTACAAAAACGCAACAAACCAAGAGCATTCACACTTCATTGAATTAGCATCAGCAATTAAATAGCAAGTTCACTGGACATCAAAAAAGCAAAAAGCCATCAGCATTCAAACAATTTGTGTACAGATACGGAAAATGTTAACAACTGTGACCATTTCATTTAAAATAATAATCAAGTATGTCTGGTCAAACAATGTTATCAAGTATCAACAGGGCGTTTCTGCCAAGAATTGGATCATCAAAGTTATTCGATGTTACAAAGACAAGAGTCACATATATTTGTTAAAAAAAAGCAAAATTGTTTGTTAAAAGAAAGCACAGGTTAGTTCCTCAATTTACACCGTCTCTACTTGGACTGTGTTATGCAACATGAACACGAAAAGCATTGCTAATTTCTGAGGCTCCATTCCTAGTTCTAAATGTTCATTCAAGCTTACTTGCTAAGTATGGTCTCACATGGTCATCCGATCTTTCTTGCCAAAACGTTCATTTGACATCACTTGCTTATAATGATATCAAAAGTTCATTCCTCCTCAGTTGCCCATTATGATCCTTAATGTCCATTCGATGAGATATGCCACTTATGTTGCTTTTTCTTAGCGGAAAATAGCGCCGCTAAATTATGTCTGGACTTTTTGTCTTGTTAGACGTATAACCAACTTGTTTGGTTTCGTTTCAACTAATTTTACTCTGCGATTGGCACAATTCAGGTATATCCAATTATTTACAAGTACACAATATACAAAACGATATAACCCATTCGTATCATGTAAGCACAATATTTACAAGACTTGTGTCATTTGTTAATATCTGCATAAAATAGTTACTTTCAACTGTATACATTTATTGAAGTTCTGAATAACATACGCTATTTTCAACATGCTCAAACCATTTCAATACTTTTGAACAAGACAGTCAACACAAACTTATTTTAACTTTATAAAGGGGCTCAGCGCAGGGAACAAGTATACTGCGTGCTTTTGCTTCTATTGTGGGTCTATAAATTGATATACGACCAAGGGCGTATTGCTGAATACATAGTAATTGTGAACCATTTACGCTAACAAATGTTCGGATAGTATGGTCATTTACATAACAACATTAACCATTAACAAGAAAGGTCACACAAAGCCTACGGCCGCTCACGGTCATTATTAGAAGTATACGTCCACTCAGTCATTATCACACGCATTCTATTGTGGTCATATAACAACAGTTAATCGATGGAAATAATTTATTAGTATGGCAGGTACCATATGATACTAGTATTTATATATTTTAGTATGTACACGTTTGCGCTTAGCTCAATGCATAGACTTTTGGCGAATTTACTGAAATACATACCATCTTCATTCAGTTATCTTGCATCCAAGTAATGTTTGTAAAATAAGACACTCCTTTGTCAAAAACAATTATTTCATGATCATGGGGTTTAAAATTAGTCCACAATATAACATTCCTTTCACTTCTAACGAGAAAATCCGTCTTATGCTAGCCTAAAAAACCGGACGTTCGTCGACATATATAATGATCCATTAACTCTATATTAACCACAAATTAAAATCATAGTAGAAACATTCACGCATTCACCGTTTTACATAAACACAACATTTTTAGGCAGGTGGTACTGTCGTTGGGGCTGTCGGTAGGGGTGTTGGTGGGGGTGTTGCTGCTGTTACTGGGGGTGTTGCTGCTGTTCCTGGTAATGTTGCTGCTGTTCCTGGTAATACTGTTGTTTGTTGTTGCTGCTGTAGCTGCTGTTGTTTTTGTTCTGCCTTACGTTCCTGAATTAATTGCTGTAGCTGATCTTTTGGTATGGAGCTAGCTTTCACCCATTGGAATACATCAAAACCATCAACATCAGCATAAACATATTTGACATTCCCTTGCAAACGAATGTCACCAAGATGTGACGGTCCAGTGGGGCCAGCAGTAGTAGCAATTGCTGGAGCTCTGGTAATAATTTGAGGTGCACCAACTCCCTGTGGTCCCTGTTGCTTGCGGCTGGCACCCATTCTTCTGTTAGCTCTTCTTCCACCGTTGCCCCTACCGCCATGGCCCCGTTTAGGCACACCGGGTACCTTTGGTCCAATTCCTGGTCCTGGCGCGGGTCTATAGGCGGTACCCTGTTGGGGGCCCTGTTGTACAGGAGCGGGACCGTTATTATTCATATTTTGACCTGCTCCGATACCTTGTATAGTTTGATAGGGCGGATGATTCGGTACATTTGGTTTCTGTTTATAAGCAAGGGCGGCATTTGGCGCAGGTTGCATTGGTAAACGCGACTTTTGTGGTCTTACCTGTGCTTGGTTGCCCAGAGTGTGCGGTGATGGCCTCCACTGGCCGGGTTGTGCTTGCATATTTTGTGGTGGTTGAGGTGGTCCCATGTTATTATTTTGTGGAGCTCTTTTAAATGTAGCTTGCGCTCCTGCCCCATAAGACGGTCGTTTGGCACCTTGTACGGTGAGCATTTGGCTTTTACCATTTGATCCACCCGATAGTACTGTTCGTACATTATTTAAACCGTTTAGTTTTGCTTGTAACTCTGTTATTTGATTCACATCATTGAATTTCTGTGCTAGTTTCAATTGTTCTGTCATATACAATATGCGGTCTTGCACACCTTTAAGTCTATTAACAGTTATTTGTCCTCTTTTGCCTCCAGTTTTAGTGGTTCCAGAGACTTGCTGCTGGGGTGAAACTTGATTGGAATTTGTTCCGGTCTGTTGACCTCCTGGTGGCATACCATTAAGGTTTTGTTGCGGACCAATTTGTTGGTTATATGTTCCGGTGTTTTGTTGGCCCCTTTGTGGATTGTTTTGTTGAGGACCTGCTTGTTGATTTGATGTTCGGTAGGTCTGTTGACCCTTTTGTGGATTGTTAATTTTTTTTTGTGGGTTTGTCGTGACGACATTCCATTGACCCCCTTGTGGTATGTTGACATTGTTTTGTTGCTGACGTCCTTGTTGGTTTAATGGTCTAGTGTTCTGTTGACCCCTTTGTTGATTGTTAAAATTGTTTTGTTGTGGACCTCCTTGTGGGTATGAAGTTCCGAAATTCGATTGACCCATTGGTTTAAAGTTAACATTGTTTTTTTGTGGACCAGCTTGTTGGTTTGACGTTCTAGCGGCACCCTGTTGGCCTGTTGGGGGTGTATTGGCGTATTTTTGTTGCTGAGCATGTACTTGATTATTCTTCATTGTATTTTGTTGTCCTCTTAGTGGTGTATTGATGTTGTTTTGCTGTTGTGAATATGGTTGTTGTGGTGGTGAATATGGTTGTTGTGGTGGTCGATATGGTTGTTGTGGTGGTACATATGGTTGTTGCGGTGGTAAATACTGTGGCTGCTGCTTTGGCGGAGGTTTTGGTTTATGAACTGTTGGTGCCATCTGTCCTGGGTTTGTCATTTGCCATCCATTATTACTTTTATCGATGACAGGTTGAGCTGGTCCAAATTGTGAATTTGTCTGTGTCGGTGTATATTGTGACTGTGCAACACCAGGAGCTTGACCAAATTGTAACTGTGGTGCAGGGGCACCCATGTACTGGTTTCCATTGGCGTTAGGAGGAAACTGGTTTCCATTGGCGTTAGTAGGAAACAGGTTTCCATTGGCGTTAGTAGAAAACTGGTTTCCATTGGCGATTGGAGGAAACTGGTTTCCATTGGCGTTAGGAGGAAACTGGTTTCCATTGGCGATAGGAGGAAACTGGTTTCCATTGGCGATAGGAGAAAACAGGTTTCCATTGGCGTTAGTAGAAAACTGGTTTCCATTGGCGATTGGAGGAAACTGGTTTCCATTGGCGTTAGGAGGAAACTGGTTTCCATTGGCGATAGGAGGAAACTGGTTTCCATTGGCGATAGGAGAAAACTGGTTTCCATTGGCGATAGGAGGAAACTGGTTTCCATTGGCCATAGGAGGAAACTGGTTTCCATTGGCGATAGGAGGAAACTGGTTTCCATTGGCAATAGGAGGAAACTGGTTTCCTGGCGCTGACTTTGCAAATTGATTTCCGGCTGCCACTTGTGGTGCAAACTGATTGTTAAGGTTAGCATACGGCAAGGGTTGAGTTGCAGCTGGTCCGACTGCTCCCGGAGCTCCAGGTTGGTTTTGTCCTAATATACCAGCGGCCTTGTTTTGACGATTCCTTCTACGATTTTTTCTTCCCCTAGCTACTTGTTTTTTCGGAGCGGCACCTTCGTTTCCACTATTTTCTGGTGGCGGTGCCTCGCCGGGTGTTTGAGGTGACGTCACCAGATATTCGCTGACCAAATAATTCAATCGCGATGCATCGCCAGTAAACTTTCCACCAGTAGATTTAATTAGTCGGTCTATACGTTGTCTCTCTGGACTGCTTTGGGCACTCTCGCCCATAACTTCAGCCATTTGTTCTTCAGCCATATTAAAACGAGCATCAAGCAAGGCTGCAGGATCTGGAGCCGTTGTCACTGGTGGCGCCGCTGGTACGTATGCCGAATTAGGTCCACCAAATCCACCTCCTAGTAAGTTGGCAGCACTTCCCATTCCTCCGCTGAACCCGAACATATCAAACATGCCTTGACCTGTCACGGAGTTAATCAGGAGTAAGAGCGGGAACAGCTGTACTAACGAAGCCATTGTGGTCTGAAATGTGAAAAATGTATTCAATATTAACGGAGTAACATATAAAGGCATATACTAAAATGAATGAAATCAAGAAAAGCCAAATGTGATGTCACTATTTGCAAGCAGGAAACACTCTTTACTCCATATGGTCACTTCGTTTCCATATTGCCATATGGGATAAATATTGCTAACTGTCAGTACATGGTGACGTCGCATGTGACGTTTTCGGGAAATGACGTCACTTAAAGAATAGGTTGGAAATCGTATAGCGGCGCTCAAATGCTTGTATTTAAATGCAACTATTGCTTGCATAATGTTATGCCAAATCCAATGACAGAAGAAATATTTAAGTGAATACGCCTGTATGTTTGATAAAAGCTGAATGAATAAAAATAGCATATTTAAAAGACTATTCATTAAAAAGTACCAATGGATGCCGTAGATTGACTTTTTCATGTTCACCAACACTCGTTAACAAATAAGACGACAGTGATAAAAATAATAGTCGTCTTTCCACGTACCATATAGTCTATGAACGGTGACTGATTCGTGAAATATAAACTCACAACGTTAGATGTAAACAAACTGAATAAATTGTGCCATAACAAATATACAGGACTTTTGTAGTCAAGCAATCAATATATGATGTGTGTAATTCGGTGAACAAAAGCTGACGCATCAAAAAGTAGTTCCGACATTATTTTAATTTTAAATCCACAGGATACGAGTTCAATGATTACATCAAATATCATATTCAAATTAACAAGACATTAATGTTCAATGTATCAATTGAGCTTGTTTTTGTGACGTCGCTAGCACGTGACTTGTTATTTCACTAGTGAATTATCGAAACAAAATACATGGGTGTTATTACCAGTCTACATGCACCTTATGTTATGTTATAAATATAATTACATGTAACAATTACAATGAGACACACACATTAAAATTAGAGTATTGCCGGGGAACAGTGCCAGACGTAAATTTTATTGAGTGTGATATGGGTAAAACCTGGTTTAATGGTTTCCTATTTTTTATATCTTCTATAAAGCCTGCATTGATGAAGACTGTATGTATTTTAGAGTGTTACACGCAGTAAACGTCGGATGCATCTGACAGATGCTATTCGTACAAATCGTATTTAGTTTTATCTCTTGTGTATTCAGTACCAGAAACTGACAGAAACGTGCACACTATGTGCATTTAACGACATTAGAGCCTTAATATCTGCGTAAGAAGGTGGTATGCATTATTTGAATAGACAATTCAGCGGACTTTCTTCAATTGAAATACTGTGTAATATTTGTAGAGCGGTCCTCTCTTGAGCAACAAAGTCTCTTCAAATACGTTACAATTTCGCACTAACTAATGAATCTTACTACCAATTAACCTCTCTAGAGCAACAACCTTTGAACAACAGTCAAGCTTTGAACCTTTCAATGAGTGTTGCTCTGGAAAGATTGTGCTGCATGTTTCGATCTTCAATAATATAGCATAAAGTGAGCTTCAGTACCTTGAAATACTTTATACTTGGTTTCTGAGGGTACATGTACTTTTATCAAGATTTTACACTAGTGTCAACTTGGTTGCGCGGGGGAAATGCATACTCAACTCATTTAACAGCGCACACATTTTCTCAAGTTTTGTGCACTTACAGAGGGATACTAGAAAAGAACTGTACATTGCATTATTTCACGTTTATTCGCAATATGTACGATATATTTCATTGCAATTTTTGGGTACTTTCATATACAGTAAGTTTAAAAATGCCCTAAAATGACGCATTACAAACAGTTCGCACGTCTCAAACTGTGCGTTTTTAGATGTACTGAATATATATGGTAGTTACCTGAAAAAATAACTTCATGCACATTTCAGCAAATAAGTCAGCACAGATAGATATTGCAATTTTGTCACAAAGTTGGCGCATAGATAGCTAATTTATGCTGAATATGTATATACATTTATAATTCTATAATTCAATTCGGTTGAATAAGGTATTTGTATGTTTGGGTGACTAGTAATTACTTAAATTATAAGGCACACTGATCGCTTCTGTCTGTCTGTTTCAAACGACCAATGAGTGTTACATTATAGTCAGTTGCTTCGAGTAAGGTGCACATCTTTACAGCAAACTTATCTATGTTCTAACACGGTTAAGTTCTATATATGTATGTTACAGTATAATATTACTCTGACAAATTAACCTGATCCTACTGACCTATATTAGCATAATTTCACAGTAGACTGATTATCTAAATTATTTTCGTCTCTAATTTCGGCTTTCGTCGTATTGATTTACACGTTTGGTCATTTAATTATATATTATGAAAGAAATCCGCAAATACAATGATTTCCGTAACTGCAACTCTGGTTGATGATACAATTCAGTCTGGTCTGGTTACCTCTTCGAAATTGGAGGTTTGGGTATTATACGAGTATAGAAGTTTATCACGTGATCAAGATACCGGATAAAGAAAATGCGCGCGCATAAGGAAATCTTGTCCAATCAGATAATCGAAGTGATTGTATTCCGCCTGGCTATACTGACAGCGTTAGCAATCAGTGAGCCAGGACCCCAGGCTATGGACCAAACACCAATTTAGTACGGTTGAACTATTGTCGATATTCGGAACACCTCTATAGTTTTATCATCCAACCATAGTCACCATATTCACTGTAGTTGGTGCTCGAAGTGCCTCATATTATGAAGGAAATTCACAAATGCAATGATTTCAGTAATTGCAACGAACAATACCGATGATTCACGATTCTCTCACGGAAATTTAAAAGGCCAGCGTAATCGCTGTATAAAATATTCATGCATTCAGGTCAGGGATAGGTTAATATGTTAGGACTATATATCAAACAATTAAAATGTATGACAGAAATATGTTCTAAATATTTAAAATGTGTTAGATAAATTGTTTTAATATCTTGGTTATTACATTGGACATAATCATAATTGCTTTATAATTGGTGGTGTTTAATTATTCTTAAGTAGTCTCATTAATTAATATGATAATTATACAAAACGGTTCTGGTGTATGGATTCATAACTGCAATTTGCAAGCAATTATCTTTTAAACTTATTTGTAAGAATATTTGTCAGGAAATGTCAACATATAAAAGAGTAACTCTGAAATGTTTTTTGTGAAATATACACGGATACTAATAAAACAATGAGAACAGAGCATTAAAGGCTTTGAAATGTTTAATCATTTGTAATGTCAGAAGTACCACAAAGATTTACCGCACATAACTTAAACAGTTTGTTTGTTTCATCGGGTTTAACGCCGTTTCCCAACAATTTTTCAGTTATATACGGCGGCCGGTTCACCTAACCAGTTTTTCCTGGACTGAAATCTAACCAGTACTAACTTACCCTTCCACAAAGAGCCGGCAACTTCTCCACATGTGGAGGAAAATCGACATTTTTTTGTCAAATTTTCATGGAAGGGTATGACCTGCGGACTAACCACTGGACCACGGCCGCGGCTAACTTAAACAGTATACTGGATATATTTTATATAGTATCGATACGTATTTCTTCAGGATAATGACTGACACTTGAAGTTGGGTTCTAAAGGTTTCATCAGTAAATTCAATCAAGAAAGGAAGAGTTATAGCCCTTGATTTTGTAAAAAATGCCTGTAGGAACACTGCAAAACATGTAGTAGCATATCCTTTCAGTATATGACCTAGAGAAAAAAGATTTGTATATTACTCGGCACATATAGTTATAGAAATCGAGTTTCTACCTTGGAAAACGAGAAATCAGTGAAACAGAAAGAGCGATGTCATGACCCTCCTTTTCGCCAAATGGCCTATAGGTGCACTGGAAAGGTTGCCAGGCACATGGATTACGTTGTTTCATGCAACGTTACATTCACAAGACAATGCTTCCTCGTGCAGATCCCAGGGAAACATCGGCATACGAAACGTAAGGAGTTGAGTATGGGAATGAGGAAGTCAGGAATTGTTTGACTAATTATCAAAAACAACCATGGTGGATTGCAGGGAAACCATGCAATATGAAGAGACCAATTCTTATTAGTAGATTAGGCCATACTGTTTTTATAATTTTTGTAAAGCGTCAACTTCGGTTCGAGAAACCTAGCTACCTATTCGAACAAACACACGCAGTCGTTTCGAAAAAACGCTAATCCAGATAAAAGACGATGTATCATTTCACATTTTTTTAATGAGGTAACCGTGATAAACATCAAACTAAATAACTTATTTCTTTATCAAACTTTAGAACTCTAACAGAAAGACTGACTAGTTTTCGCTAACTCTTTCCAAACATGCATGATATCAAACTATTTACCATAATATAAGTAAATACGACACAGTGGTTATTACCCTTGGCAATTTTATTTAACTTACGAAAAAAATGTTTTATTTTTGGCTCAAAGAGCTAAACTTGTGACACTAGGCGCACGCAGACGCATGGCTTTAATTGGCTAAGTGCTTATGATATTGTGCACTGGAAATTAGGTCTTTGGTGCAATCAGTTAGGACATACAACATCATGGGTTTGTATATGTATCAATCACGCACCACTAACTATCTGCCAAAATACTTCCCTTATATATTGATTGTCTATCTGCCATTTTATACACCCCCTACCCCCCTCCCCCCAACTAAATGCTCCATTATAGTGTCTGTGGATGGTCGGCCAGACCATTCCTTGAGCCCCTTTTCCCAAACATGTTTTCCCTTACACCATCTCAGTCCCTTATGTTTTGTACGCTGCTGTTTCCCCGGGGTCTGAGTGGGGAGACATTGTCTTATGTATGTGGCGTTTCCTGTAAAAACTTAATCTCTCTTTTAAAAAGACATGAACAATGATCTCACATTTTCGCACACTTTTCTAATGTATATTTATCTAGATCATCGTTCCAGGTGCCCACTGATAATGAATTTGATTTTAATATCTGATGCAGGTTTGTACCGAACTATTTATTAAAGACTCTTTCAGTAGTGTTTTTTGCGCATCCGTTTGCGCATATTTATCGTTTCATGGAGGAGGTACTAAAATAGTTTACAATATTTTGTGGTAGACCACGCATGACGGTGAGTACGACTTTCAACTTTTGGCACGAGGACCACGTGTACTATGAAATTACTTGCGTATATGATTTGACATCCATTACATTATAAAATTATGTATGGTGTATTTATAAAGTTGAACACTCTTCACATTTATGTTATTTACACAACGGCAACATCTACTTATAAGTGATACAGTCGCCTCTTGTGCAGTAATTTACGTTTCTTATTTACGAAACCTGCGTACATTTGGGAAAGACATGATAAATCTGGCACAGAAAACCAAAAACAAACAACAGAATGTATATCAACTGGAGCACCATTTTTCTCTTTTTGACTGTTTTCGCTATTTAATGTCAAATTAGTTGCTTCTGTTTTGTTGTTGCGTAATACGTGCGCGACCTTGTACTTGACGTATGCACAACAAGACGAAAACATATTAAGGAAAATATATTAATCAAAATAACCTAGAATTAGAGTTGGCCATGTTGGAGTGTTACGGTCTGACATATCCGGTACAAGAATGGAAAATTTACAATTTACGCTATAGTATGGCCTGATCGTATTTCAGGAGTTGTGAAGCATAACATTTTGATTTCTCCATGCATCCATTGGTACGGTATCTTACGCAATAATTTAATATTTCCTTCTTAGACTCCCATACATTATGTGTATATTACATTTAAACTTGTTTATATTGGGCTACCAGTCATTTTACAACTCCAAACATAAAGACAATTTGTTTGGCAGCCCAGAGAATCACCCCTTTACTGAACTTGACTTCTGCAGCTATGTCTTGACGGCTCGTTCTTGTACAAGACAATGCGCACGAGTATACGTGCCGAGTGCCGTATATTTATTTCATGGCTAGTTAAAACTGAACATAATTTATATCACGTATCCACAAACCAAGGAATGTACTACGCATGCGCAATGTTGCATTAATAACATGTACTTCCTGTTGTTAAGTGTACCCATAATCTACTTAAATAAATGGATAAAAAATGCTGGTATCTGATTGGTACAATCGTATTAGCGAAAACTAATGACTATGCATCGCTGTTAGGTGGAACTGCCTGTCATGATGGTAAGACGTTGCCTCGTGCACTTAACCTGTCTTCCTGTCATTCTGATTTCAGTAAACGAAAACATAAACTGATTAATTACGTTAAATGTGTACTAACATTACTGTCAGGCAATCACAACTGTCCTCTATTAAATGAACATGTGGGATGTGTTCCTTATTTAGAACATAGTATCATACTACGGTTATATATTATATGCGGTCGCTGAATTCTCACTAATTTATGTGTTAGTTATGCTTACTTGCTTATGTAGGGCCTTAAGGAAATTATTAGTAGCTGTCGCGCTTAACAATGTATCATTATTATTTTCAGACATTATGTATTATACATTTAGCAAACTCTATTTACAGATGATATTTGTATGTTTCGGTATAAGCTATTTGATATAAGTTATTTCACCGAGTGAGCAAAGGACGTTGAACATATATTCATAATGGCATGGCCTAATATATTTAAACAAGTTTCCATTTATCAGTGGAACATCATGTATTTTATACCAAGTTTTGAAGAGACTAAAACGAAGTTTAATTAGATTTGTTGGTTTAAACATATTTGCGTTTACCATCAGACTAGGATATTATGATACTATACTCACTTATTCACTATATACAAAAGCTCCTAATCAATTCAAACTTATCCCATTCCTATGACAAAAACTAGTGGTAAACTTAAGTGACATGTTCAACATATTTACAGTGAAATATCTCCGGCTATTGTAGGGAGGATTTTGCTCTAAATATGTTAAATTAATGGTAAATTATCACAAAGCGAAAGCTGATGATGTTGTTGAATGGAGGTTATTGCTAAGAGAAGGCTGAGGCGAAGAGGAATGCACTGTACACGTAGGATAACAAGAATGCAATTTAACCAATCACTGTCATGTAAACGTGATAATATTCATAGACCATATATCAAGTGATGCTTGCAGGAATGACAATACTGATATATTAATGTAAAGATACGTCCCAATCTATGGACAGACAGTTATATGAGCTAAACACTTAACGTTGTCACGATTAAGTATGACGCATTCACACCAAGTAACTCATCAATGCCAATTCGGGTAGTATACCAGGTGTGAATAACGCAACCAATCACTTAGTACTATGAAGGTAATCTAGGTAACAGCTGCATCAATGACCAGAAAACACTTGAACACAAATTAAACTATTTGTTCTACATTACGTAAAAAACAAACAGTTAAGCAGAAAAGCTTCGCGCAGTTCAAAAATGTAATTTGGTCGCCATACACTGAACAAATTTTCTAAACGTCCATGTTATAAAATACATATTTAAGAAAACTTTTTTTATGCCGACTTAACAGTTTGGCCTTCTAGTTTTATACATAATACTCTATCGACTTCCATAAAGAAAATACCTATTTATCGTCATGGTTGACCACGCGTGACGGTGTGTACGGTTTTCAACTTTTGGCACGAGGACCACGTGTACTATGAAGTAAGTGGTGAATTTCATTGCAATGCAATCCACGTTGTTACAATAATGTCCAACACGATAAACAGAAAAGATGCCGAAAAAGACCACTGAAGAAAGCGCCGGGGCCGTCGGTATGATTGATGCTGGTACTCCGATTCGACAGACATGACTAACTTTATAAATTAATTCATTAGCTCAAATAGAATTTGGAAAATAATTATAAAAATATGTAATTTTTGTATTATTAACCACTTTTTATAAATATTTCAGGTTGCCCGTCTGTTAAATAGGCGCAAATGTGTACATTTGTTCTGTACTTATATTCAACGAAGTACCAAGTGGACGTTTATAAAAACAATTCAGTGTATATGTTTATATATGAAATACAGTTATCTCGTTATTCTTGAAAATGTCGAACAAGATACAACAAATGAAAGTGATACAATATGAAGTTTTAAAGATGTATCTGGCTCATCTGAACATAAAATGTTTGAATTGGCTTCATCCAGTATTGTTGTGACATTGGCTAAAATCTCTAATAAGAACCATTGCAATACATAACCGATTGAAAATATATTTTTTACCATATTACTTACAGACAAAACTTGTAAAATAGCCTGATTAATAAAACAAACTGGAGGTTTTTTTTTAAATTTATGATGCTCAAACATCCTTCTTCCACAAATACGGATCAATACATTATGAGTTTATTCGTTGTTAATGCATGTTTATTGATGTTTTAGCTATAGGAAATTAATTGTTTTACTTGTTTAGGTAAACAAATGAACACAAAACTAGCTCAATATTACTTTTACAATTTGAAAGAATTTGTGAACGCTAATATATCTTTACATAATTATGCTTTAGGCTATACAATTTAAACACAATTCAAGTATAATTATAAGTAATGTAAATATTAATCAATTTTGAAATGAAGATTAAAATCATATTAATTAAATTATATCTTGATCATGACGAAAGATGTATTATAAAATCAGCCGTCATTTAAGCCATGTCATAGCCTCTAGGACATTTCCATTAATATCATAATGCCACTATAATTCGCGACTGCTATAACACAAGAGTAAAATTTTAATACTCATTGAATATTTAAAAAAATACAGCACAAATGTAAAAGAAAAGTCAGTACTTACGTCGCTTACGAAAAGATATTTTACACGATAAGTTTTCCGTGTTTATTACCGAAAGTCCTCAGTTGTAAAATTATTTGAGCGGCCGGCTTGACAGTTACATGTCTAACGTATAACTATGTGCTCTCCGTTAAACCATCTATGTTTCATATACAACAATGATGAGGTTACTCAGATGGACTAGCCTTATTTGCATACACCTGTCATTCTAAGACAGCATATGATTAACAACAAAATGCTATATCGTTGGCAACAGTGGACCGATGTAATAAAAATGAAAGCTATATCAGTTAACTGTCTGATTAATTAGATGTTTTGAGTATTTTTTTAATTATTTCCGTATTTCAAAAATGAAGAAAGGTGACATACTTTAAACTAATAAAACATAGCATTAAAGGTGCACTGTCGAAACACTTATTTCGGGGTTGAAATAATAATAAAGCATACCGTACTACCATTACAATTTTAGGTTTGAATGTAGACGAAACAATGGAATAAATACCCTTCATTTTATGTTAGACTAGCCAATAAATCTCGCTGTAAGACATTTTAAATGTGTTAATGAACATCTTAGCCGAGATCCATCCTATAGAATACATTAGCCCACATAGTAATGATTCTCAGTCACTCTGCGCAACCTTTAAAGTGGCAATAAAATTAACACTTCTCATGATCCCTTAAAGTTTGGAATGAACATGTTCAAAAGAGAGAACAGGTTGCTACAGGAACGCCACATACATAAGACAATGCCTCCCCACACAGACCTCCGGGAAAACAACAATCCATAAAACATCAGGGATTTGAAGAAATGCAAGGACAAATACGCATAGGAACAGGGGTTCATGAATGGCTTGGCCGACCACAAAGGACAACTAAGGAGAAATTAATGAGGACAAACGGCGAATACATTACAGGACAAGTCAAGATGGCAACAAAAAGTTGAAAGAGGGAAGAAAATAACATGAACACTACATCAAGTGAAATAATTGCACATGGGGAAAGGGTAAATTAACATACATCTAAAACACAAATAGAAATAATAACCATACAGCGATTTACAGCCTTGGAACTGTCAGTAAAGATATTAGTTCGATATTGATTCGATTCAATTGTTTCTAAACCTAAACCTACTTTAGAAATCAAAACGAAAGTAGGGATTTTGATAAATCGTGAGAATGTTCTAATTTATCGTTTTGATTAAGGCAAGGATTTACATCATGTTTTATTACTTCAAAATAGCTTTTTATATACGTGTTTTTAGCAAGGGGCTCGTCTGAGCCAAAATGTTTTAGAATTCTGGCCCTTTAAACTGAAGTCTCCTTTTAGAACACACGTAGCAAATACTTTAGTTTTCAACGGATTGCATTGCAACTTGGTACATAATCAACATTGAGGTACCATTTACGTCTTCTCCATCAATCCTTCCGACTGTCTTTACCAATTCTTTGTATACATTCTTGTGTGCTTAATTATATTATTATATATACATAACAAAGAGTTCTTGTGATCGGTATAATATTTGTCAAAGTGACGTCTGTGATCTGCAGTTAGCCCCTTGCTGTCAGCACTTTCAGTGCTTTGATTATGTAAGAAATCGTCACATTCAACAGTTATTCACAGGTACAGTGAAGTATCTTAGAAGAAGTTAAGAGTTAAATGTCATATTTATTGCAAATTCTGTCAAATTTAGGGAAATAAAAAGTATTTTCATCGGTAAGAAATAGCGTTCTTTAAATGTATGTAAACCACGTTTTTTCACATACATTAATTACAAATAACATGGAATGCCGCTTTAGAATATGACATTTTATTATCTTTTCAATTAAGTGTTGTGGGTGGCCAGGTCCTTCGTGGCGCCCCTGTTCGCTTACGTATTTTTACCCTTGCACCTCCTTGAATACCTGATGTTTTATGGACTGTTGTTTCCCCGCAGGTCTATATGGAGAGGCATTGTCTTATGTATGTGGCGTTCCCAGTAGCAACGTATTCTCTCTTTTATATTCAGACATGTTTCTTCAATGCTTTTATCCTATCGCTAACATTTTAATTGGGATAATGTTACAACAGGACAAGTCGATAAATCAGTTGCCACTAAGACCAACCTCTCCAGTACGACCGTCTGTTTAGCAACTCCTCTTATACAACGTTATCAAGTTTCCCGTGAAAATAATTACCAATTCAGGGCTCTAGAATTGTTTTTCAAAGACACTTGTCCGGACTAATGGAAAAGTAAAATTTTACTCGATGACATAGGAAGCTAGTTGTCAATTTAGTAACACATACATATACACAATGACAGCATCACTATATAAAATTAATACTCACATGTATGCGTTTGTGTGATTCTAAGGTTTGACTTACAACTGAACAATTGCTGATGTTGGTTGGCTTTAAAAACAGAATTGGCCGGTACTAACTTCAACTCAACTGCTGGTAGCCCGATTTAGCATTACGCTAGTCCGGGTCGTCGGGCTAGTGGATTTCTAGAGCCCAGTAATTGAAACTATGTAGATTTAAATCAGCAGCAGCCGAAATTTGCATACAACAAAGTGTGTTGCTGTATGGAGAGGCTACGCTGTATTGCTGTATCATTGTATATGTTTTCTATTCTTAATCAACCGACCTTGTGTTTTTTGTACAAGCACATATTGAAATCAGTTTATTGCGATTTTTCTACAGTCGAAATAAAATGTTGGAGTGAACGTATGCATAAAGATGATGATTTTAAAAGATTCAGATTGTTACATACTAATGTAGAACATGCTTTAGTATGGGAATGTGCGATAGATCGCTCAAGCCTATCTAATGCTAACAGCGTTAGCAAATTATGGATTAACCGTAAACGTGACAACTCCACTAAATATCTGTGTCATTTTTGTGGAATAATATACGAGAACTCTTTAAATCATATTCTCTTTGAATGTTACAGAACTAAATCACACCGTGATCTGTTCATTAGCCAAATATACACTAATTTTGGTCAGAACGTTATACATGAACTTTTAAATCGTGATTATGAAACACAATTGCAACTAATGATCGGAAGAAATCTCCAATCAATAACTTCCAAAAGAATACATAAACACTTTTTACGAATAGCTATAAGTTACGTTTCAAAATGTATACACATCGCTCATCAATTGTAGAAATCTACATAAAGTGAAAGATGATGCATGATGTTGTAATGAAACCTGACTATATATTAGCGCACATAAAAGTTACTGTCCTTGTTTTGTTTCTGTATAGTACATGTAGAAGTCAAACTGGAGATTGTACATCAATCTCGAATTTGTACTTGTGCAAATGTTATATTAACCTCGCATATGTGTGCGTTTTTGCCGTATTCTACATATATATGCATGTTCAGTGTAAAACGTTATGCTTTGCTGTAATGTTTATGTTCAATACGCACTTGTGTGTACTTTTTTCTGTGTTCGTGCTTTTTCTATGTTCATGCCTTTCATAGGTCTATGTCCTTCATCGTTCTTATAATGTTTATTGCAAATATGTATTTGTTTGTACTATTTCTGAGTTTGTGCTTTCTCTATGTTTGTGCTTTCCCTATGTTTATGCATTTCCTATGTTTGTGCATTTCCTATGTTTGTGCTTTCCCTATGTTTATGCATTTCCTATGTTTGTGCTTTCCCTATGTTTATGCATTTCCTATGTTTGCGCTTTCTCTATGTTTATGCATTTCCTATGTTTATGCATTTCCTATGTTTATGCATTTCCTATGTTTGTGCTTTCTCTATGTTTATGCATTTCCTATGTTTGCGCTTTCTCTATGTTTATGCATTTCCTATGTTTGCGCTTTCTCTATGTTTATGCATTTCCTATGTTTGCGCTTTCTCTATGTTTATGCATTTCCTATGTTTGCGCTTTCCCTATGTTTATGCATTTCCTATGTTTGTGCTTTCTCTATGTTTATGCATTTCCTATGTTTGTGCTTTCTCTATGTTTATGCATTTCCTATGTTTGCGCTTTCTCTATGTTTATGCATTTCCTATGTTTGCGCTTTCTCTATGTTTATGCATTTCCTATGTTTGCGCTTTCTCTATGTTTATGCATTTCCTATGTTTGCGCTTTCTCTATGTTTATGCATTTCCTATGTTTGCGCTTTCTCTATGTTTATGCATTTCCTATGTTTGCGCTTTCTCTATGTTTATGCATTTCCTATGTTTGTTCTTTCCTTATGTTTATGGTTTTCTTATGTCGATGTGCTTCACAGCTCTTGTAATCTATATTGTCAATGTCTATGCATGTTTATATATATTGTCATGTTTGTTTATAATATTGTGGTATTAATCCTTGAATTAACAAGGGAAAATAAAGAGAATAGACCTTGTGTTTTTTGTACAAGCACATATTGAAATCAGTTTATTGCGATTTTTCTTTTATTTCACAAATGTTGGTGAACACTGAATAACATATGAAATAATTGTCAATTAATCAAATGATTTGTTATTGTCATTTATTTTGACAACTTTCCTATCATTTATCAACCGCTGTGTTCTGTCTGTTCGTCCAGTGTATACAATAATTACAAACCGTAATAATTACAAACATTTTATATTATTTTCATTGATATAACTATCATGGTTAATAAGTTCATACTGTTAGTAGCTAACTGCACCGCAAATACATTTTCTTAAGTATGACATTTATTATTGATTATTGCATAGGGACACGAGTCACAAATTACTATGTACTTGTCCACTATAATTATCTAAAGCAATTACATTAACAAACAAATAAATCAAAGTACTCCATTTCCGATACCTAAGGATGGGAGGCGCTTCCAATGCAATACTACATGTGTGCCATACTATCGTAATAGAAATTAATACGCGACTAATCGGGTAAACTCACACAGATAATCTAGAAAAGCCGTTTATATCGAGACTACCGCCATGCAACAATTGTTATATCCCAGACAAATCAGCCATTATACTCATCAGATCTATAATAAATCAGAGGACTATAAATGTACTATTTTCTTGAGTCCATGAATATGGCGGTACTTCGAATTGACTATCCGGTTGACGATGATAGCAATGAAACGCTATTAAAGCGCCTTAATAATTACACGGCAGTTATATCTAATTTCCTTGTTTTGCTATACTATGTTGTCCTCTAAACCCAACATTGCATGTAACATATCCCTGATGGTCTGTGTTAGGGCTTGCTTTGAGAGTGTGGCCTTTCTTGTGCTATTCTCGTTTAAAATTTTAATATATCGTACCCGAAGGATTTCGTACCCAAAGGATTTCGTACCCAAAGGATTTCGTACCCAAAGGATTTCGTATACAAGAGGTCCTGGTTGGGGATTGTGGGATTTTTTACTTTTACTTATTTAATTTACTTTTTCAAGTTTCTGAAAATGTGAACGAGACGAGTCCGAAAGTGTCTGATAAAGGTTATTAAATGCATGATTATTATCATCCTCGGCACCCAGGCTATTTACTAGTAGGACTAAAACATATATGATACCCTGGGCAAATTAGCTAGCGAAACTTCGCAATACATGAATATTCATTAGCTATTCTCGACCAATGAAATGGACGATAACAAAAAAAGAACGAATCTTCTTCGTGAAGAGCTACGTTCAGTATAACCGCGGTTTCATTGGTAACTCATCAGCAATTTCCGTATCGCATGAGGTGTGTGTCATGCGGCAAATCAAGCGGCTGCATTTCACCTCATTAATTATTCATGCGTACGATATTTAACAGTCAGTTTGCCCAGTGTATTATATATGTTATGAATAGCCTGGGTACCGATGTTGGGTTATTATACACTTTCTGCTTTCTGCAAGTATAAGTTAAATTTTTATCCAGTATTACGTTAGAATCATAGTACCGTCTAGATTTAAAACAAAACGTTCTGGTGGGAAATTAACGAATATAAAACATGTATCAACTGCGTACATACTTGTGTGTCTGCGTGCATACTTGTATATGTGTCTGCGTGCATACTTGTATATGTGTCTGCGTGCATACTTGTATATGTGTCTGCGTACATACTTGTATATGTGTCTGCGTACATACTTGTATATGTGTCTGCGTACATACTTGTATATGTGTCTGCGTACATACTTGTATATGTGTCTGCGTACACACTTGTATATGTGTCTGCGTACACACTTGTATATGTGTCTGCGTACACACTTGTATATGTGTCTGCGTACATACTTGTATATGTGTCTGCGTACATACTTGTATATGTGTCTGCGTACATACTTGTATATGTGTCTGCGTACATACTTGTATATGTGTCTGCGTACATACTTGTATATGTGTCTGCGTACATACTTGTATATGTGTCTGCGTACATACTTGTATATGTGTCTGCGTACATACTTGTATATGTGTCTGCGTACATACTTGTATATGTGTCTGCGTACATACTCGTATATGTGTCTGCGTACATACTTGTATATGTGTCTCGCGCGTATTTAAGAACAACAGACTGGTCACTAGCATAAAATCATTTTCTGATACATGTATCACGTAATGCATGTACTCCATTTTTATCATGCGTCAAAAATGATGTTTTTTTTATTTATTGAATAACTCGGGTTAGTTTTCTATAATGTGTACAGTGACCTAGAACACTAACATATCATTTAAAAACTTAAAAAACTCCATGCGCGTACGACTTTTTGTGTTTTATATATATTACATTCAATGCAATTAGTCTTTGTGTAAAGTACATCACTCTAGTCAGGCCCGTAGCCAGGGGCAGTTAAACCGAGACAATAAAGGCGGGGTTCCTCCCCCGGGGGGGATGCTTATATAACTTTATTAGACTTCCAATATGCATATAGACGTACTGTATATCAATGTGATATTTAACATTTTATACAGTTTCATGCAATTCTTCCTGCATTCTATTTATCTATATATTCATATTATTTTTTGGCTGCTTTGGAAATTGTGTGTGCCTCAGCATAGCTACGGGTCTTTTATTTCGAAATGGTCGAACAACTACAACTTATAGCGAGAACTTATGTTGAAATAGAGGCAGAGTACCATTAAGGTAGCTACAGTCTGAAAAGGGGCCACTGCACACAGAGCCCGATGTTACGAACTTAATTAAAACACCCACTAAATGTGCCCTTAGGACACGGATGGCCCCGCCGTGTGATTTTAAGTCGAAAGAGGGTCTCAACTCCTACAAAAAAATGGACATGCATTTTAATATCCTATGCTTGTGTGCATTATGTGAATTGAATCCTTTTTTTCAAAAGTTATCAATCGGAGATTAATTTTCGCATGGACGGACGCATGGGCGGACACGTGTAACACTTAATGCCCCTCCGCCATTGCGACAAACGGCGGGGGCATAAAAAAATCGAAAGTTTTATGCGACAAAACTCAGCGAAACAACGGAACAGTCATTATAAAACTAGAATTTAAACTAGTTTAAAAGAATCGCTTTTTATTACGATAAACGAAAACGGTCAAACTTGTACACGACTCAGAAGCAATCTCTTATAACGTAAACCCGCACAAGGCTAAAGTATGTCTGAATAATGTAAAGTTATTCATAGTTTATACAGTTTTGTCTGATTATATGACCTGTTACGTCTGTCAAAACTTCGTCATCATGGTGATCTTGTTTGTCATCTGTCAGTTCGTCATACTCTGCTTCATGAAAACAAGTTGTACATGAAACGATGCGTTTATGTATTTGGTAAATATAAAATCATGAAAAAAACGTACGCACGCATCTACATATTGCGCAAACTTGTGCTGGCACTTACGTTTTGTATCAATTCAAGTAGTGTGGTCAAGTGACAGAATGGGTCAAAATGTTCTAATGTGATTTAATGAATTGTGCTTAAATTTATATACTAGTCTCAAGTGCAAATTCGCCTGTATTATTTCACATAGTTTCTAAAAAATATACTGGATACATACTATGTTGAATTTTATGTTTGTTTGTTTCATCGGGTTTAACGCCGTTTCTCAACGATATTTCAGTTATATACGGTGGCCGGTTCACCTAACCAGTTTTTCCTGGACTGAATTCTTACCAGTACTAACTTACCCTTTCACAAGGAGCCGGCAACTTCTCCACATGTGGAGGAAAATCGACATTTTTGTCAAATTTTCATGGAAGGGTGTGACCTGCCGCGACCGGGAATCGAACGTTGAATTTTATTGTAGTAAGCTATGCTTCAGTGGTTCAAATTGAACTACAGCAAATAGCCGAGGTAAACCGGTCGAAATCATGTTCATTGTTTCAGATTACTATAACGAAGGAATATTCTAAAAATACAAAAAGGTATTTTGACCAGTACAGTAAAACCTCAATAATAAGACAACCCTTAGGACCCTTGGAAACTGGCCTTAATATTGACGTTGTCTTAATATTGACGTTGTCTTAATATTGACGTTGCCTTAATATTGACGTTGTCTTAATATTGACGTTGTCTTAATATTGACGTTGTCTTAATATTGACGTTGTCTTAATATTGACGTTGTCTTAATATTGACGTTGTCTTAATATTGACGTTGTCTTAATATTGACGTTGTCTTAATATTGACGTTGAAATTGGCTGATCAGTCAAAATGAACTTAAAATAGGTTCTTTATATTGAGGTGGTCTTATTATTGAGGTGGTCTTTGCGTGATATTTAATGTATATATAAAAGTGCTTACAAAACTTACAAAATACACCGATGTTAAGCTTATACTGTTGAAACATATCTGATGGTGAAAAAAGGAGATTTTCTAATGCGAATTATGAAATAAAACTAGATGTCTTGGCGCGTGGGCAATCAGTCGTAGCATATAATTATAACGTCGAGCGTCTGCAAGTGAGCTTCTAGTAAAATTTTAACGGCATAAGTATGTCGTGGCCTAGGATCAAACGCGCCGCCTTCCTAATCCGAAACATACGCTCAACGAAAATTAAACTGAAAATATGTTCAGAGATGTCCAAATAAATCTGACCGCCTGCTCCTTAGTTATCCCTTATGGTCGGCCAGGCCATTCCTTGCGCACCTGTTTCCCTTACGTATATACCTTTGCGCCTTCTAAAATGTCTATGTTTTATGGACGGTTGTTTTCCCGGTTCTATGTGGAGAGGCATTGTCTTATGTATGTGGCTTTCCTGTAGCAACTTACTCTCTCTCTCTCTGATATATCCGGAAAAAATTTCAATCGATAGGAAAATAATAAAGATATATTAAAAAGGAGAATATGTTTATTTCGGTCGGTAAAGGCTGGCTCTGTTTGATAAACTCTGAAGGAGCATCAATGGAGTGAACAATATGTTTCATCGGGTTTAACGCCGTTTCTCAACGATATTTCAGTTGTATACGGCGGCCGGTTCACATAAACAGTTTTTTCTGGACTGAAATCTAACCAGTACTAACTTACCCTTCCACAAGGAACCGTAAACTTGAGGAGGAAAATCGACATTTTTGTCAAATTTTCATGGAAGGGTATGACCTGCCGCGACCGGGAATCGAACCCGGATCGCCGGGTTACAAGTCCAGCACACTAACCACTGGACCACGACCGCGGCTCCTGGAGTGAACAATAGCAAATGGTGAACCAAGAATAACTGAAATCTTAGAATGTACGAGTAATTGCACTTTTTAAGCCTAAGTCAATAAGCGTATAATCGATACACGTACACAACTTACATCGCAATAAGTGTGCTTATCGTTCATTATACAGTAGAACTTCACTTAAAAACCACTTCAATAATAAGACCACCTCAAAATTAAGAACACAACTTTCATTTCCATTTTCACTGTTCAACTCTTGTTCAACCTCAATATTAAGACCACCTCAATATTAAGACCACCTCAATATTAAGACCACCTCAATATTAAGACCAGTTTTCAAGGGTCCCAATGGTGGCCTTATTATCGAGGTTTTACTGTATTCCAATGTGACAACATTCATGTTTACTTTATTTGAATCAAGTAAAGTGATACATCAAAAAATGGTTCGAAAGGGAATTGGTCACGGTTATGAGGTGGTTTGATTATTGAGACTAGAGTTATGATGTGGAGGAAAATTAAATATTGTCCAGGAAATTATGGTCATAATAATCAGGTGGTGTTAAAGACATATCCTGGAGTATTTTGCTATTTTCTTTTAGGATGCAAAGATTCTTACTGAACTTTATATAGTCACTGAGACCAATACACATAATGATATTATTATGTTTAATTAAAGGATTTCATTATATTTTTGCAGTTTTACTTCTACTTTCTTTTTCAATATACTTTATCATTAAAATAAAGAAAAGACATTGATATTTAAAAATCTTCACTTAAAATTATAAAATTATCGTCAATAAATATTTAAAACTAACACGTTTTATGAAAATGAAAAACGATAATGGGTTACCAAGTGTATTATTGGTAAATGTTTCTACTTTCACTTTCCATTTATATTACATTTGAAACAAAATAAATCAATATTTATCTAAAAATCTAGCAAGGCTACCTATTATTTTTATTTCATATTTTCATTCAGACTGTGACTCTCATATAATATACAAAGTTTTCAGAAAATCTCACCTCTATAAAATATAGTAAAATTGTATCGATTTTTCAATATTCATATGAAACATTTACTTTTTAATTTTCATTATTATAAAATTGAGCAAGGTGACCAGTCATTTTTATTTCATATTTTGGTTAGATACATTACACTGATAAAATATACCAAGTCCGTTAGAATAATGGCCTTATTGTTGGATACGCCTTTAATTTCAAGGCGGTCCTTCATTTGTGCTGAATCAAGATCTCTAGTAAATTTGTGGTTTTACGCAAATAATTGTTTCTTGCTTCAAATTAACAACACGGTGCACTTTAAAATGAGTACACAAGCACCATTGTGGTTTCCATAAAAACAGCACATTACGCACCAGTTCTTTGCAATCATTTTAGCGGTTTCTCATTGACATGGAAACACGGTTTTGTTCGTATGTTGGCTTACACAAAAGTGTCACAAGTGTCAAAAAGTGATGAGTTTGCAAAATAGAACTGAGACCTGATGTCAAAAAGTGATGAGTTTGCAAAATAGAACTGAGACCTGGTCGTGTGCGCCGAGGTAAAGGAACAAATGTTGGCGTCATTGTACAATAACACTGAAGACGATAATTCTCCCAGATACCGCATTGATACTTAAACTATTACCGTGTCAATGATAGTCTTGAAATATTTGAAGCATAGAAAAACGTCAGTTATACTACTACATTCATGTTAGCTATGTCACAGGAAAGCTTTAGTACTTCAAGTGGTAAGTAGATTGTTTGTTTGTTTCATCGGGTTTAACGCCGTTTCTCAACGATATTTCAGTTATATACGGCGGTCGGTTCACCTAACCAGTTTTTCCTGGACTGAATTCTTACCAGTACCGGCAACTTCTCCACATGTGGAGGAAAATCGACATTTTTGTCAAATTTTCATGGAAGGGTATGACCTGCCGCGACCGGGAATCGAACCCAGATCGCCGGGTTACAAGTCCAGCGCACTAACCACTGGACCACGGCCGCGGCTAGTGGTAAGTAGAAGTAAGACACAAAGGTAGAAGAAGAAACACTCTATTGTAGAAGCATACCAATGAGACCAGACCTGCGTTCAGTTACGGCTATCAGTCCTATCGTTTCGTAACGTTTTGTAATTTGGTTCCCGTGTGTAGGCAATGTGATACGGTGGACCAGGGCTACAAAACAAAACGTTTGCTAGTGATAGCCGTAACTGAACGCAGGGCAGACCGATGATTTGCACATCTCCGCTCGGTTATCACCCAAGTTGTGACAAAAATGCACGAACAATAGCTCAGGGCAATAAGTGAAAATTCATCCGTGATGTGTCCACGCTGTACACGAGTAGGCTTGATACTTATAAGTCTGGTGAATTTTCACTGAAATATGACTAAGGACAGCCGAGAAATAGCGCGGACAAGCATACTCATTAAAAAAAAACGCCGGTTGTTAATATTCAACTTTGTGAATCAAATGCGGTGCACATGCGAATGTTTTCGCAAAGGAATCAAGAAAAATGATCTTCTGAAATTATTATTTTACAAGAGTATCTTTAAACTTTTCACCGTCGACAACAAAATAAACAAACTGTAAGCATTGTAATAAGCGCTGAGCCCCGGTCGTGGTCCAGTGGTTAGTTCGCTGGACTTGTTACCCGGCGATCCGGGTTCGATTCTCGGTCACGGTAGGTCATACCCTCCCATGAAAATTTGATAAAAATGTCGATTTTCCTCCTCATGTGGAGAAGTTGCCGGCTCCTTGTGGAAGGGTAAGTTGGTACTGGTTAGATTTCAGTCCAGGAAAAACCGGCCGCCGTATATAACTGTAATATCGTTGAGAAACGGCGTTAAACCCGATGAAACAAACAAACAAACAAACAATAAGCGCTTACTTTATCTTGAATTCCAGGTTACAATGAATACTATAGAACTCACTCACGTACGCGTGTCGTTTCCGGTAAATATGACAGTAATGTTAATCAGCTGCTTATAATATAAACCGTTTATATTTATGAATTTTTAAATGGCTGACATCTAGTCACGATGTAATGATAAAGTCGTGTCAACAAATGTAATGGCTATTTATAAAATTCGGTTTTATATTTAAATAATTTCACAAACAAAGCTCAGTTTCATATGTACGGAAATACTGCAATGGATGCCTTCCCATTTGCATATAGACAAGGCGGTCATGATTTTATTACAGGCTTCGCGAAATTAGTAGGTACACTTAACATGTCAGACAAATATAAAATAGGTCATGTAGCCTTTTGACATTTAGTCACGTGTATTGTGTACTATAAAAGAGATAAAAAAAAGTTACTACAGGGAGCGCCACATACTTAAGACAGTGCCACCCCACACAGACCTCCGGGAAAGCAACACTCCATAACACAAGGCATTTGAGGAGGTTAAAGGGTACGTACATAATGGAACAGAGGCGCAAGGAATGGCCTGGCCGACTATAAGGAATAACTAGGAGAATCAAAGAGGACAAACAGTAAGGGGGAATGTAAAGATCACAAGACAAGTCAAGAAAGTTGGCAACAATAGTCCATAACTGGGCAGAAAATAACATGAACACTATATAAAGTGAAATAATTGCACAGGGGAAGTATTTACAGTCAACATAAAAATACATTTTCGAAAATCTGCCTTAGCCAGAATATTTCCATATTTAAGTACTTCATAAACTTTAAATATTCATGTAATAATACAGTCCTATCAAATTCTACACAAGTAAACAGCAGTAATTTCTTATCTTGTCGACCGGTAATTTTAACCTAATTTCTCCTGTTCTTTTGTTTACATTCGCTATCTGCAGATGTTTCTAATTCAAAGGGGGTAGCGTACACCATAAACATATGCATGCACAAAATGACTTTAAAAACTGCACACTTAACAAAACTAAAAAGTATTTTAAAGAAATTATAATTCTGCTTAAAACTCACGCCATCACCAACAATAAGCACTAATTTTCAATCCGGTGCCTTCCTGTGTTCGTTGGTAACTATATGCGACTGGTACGTTATGCCAGAAACATGATACGTCGTAAAACGTATGCAATTCAATGATTTTTATTAAATGTGCGATACGGGTTTGTAAAATCATATTCCTGATTTCAAGGAATGTATGGCCTTGCATTCTTCGTTAATTCATCATTTGCGACACGATGTATAAACTTCATGCAAAAGACGAACGGTCCGGGTACCAACGTAACTTTTTCATAAACCAAATATTTACGGCAATAATATTCACCTGAAGCAAAGCATTAAAAATCTGAGTTTCGCTGACGGCATATTTTAAGCGAAAAGTGTCGCTCCGAACAAAGCGGACATTCTTGTGTAAATACGAATCTGGTATTGACGTAAACATATCATTTTCGCTATCTTATTTATGACGTATTCAATAGTAACAAGAAATATCTTGAAACAAGCTTGAAGTTTGCAAATTTGTTGCAATCTGAAGGTTAAAATTTGTTGTAAAACATAAAAAATGCTTAAATGCATTCAATTACGCTATACTACAGAAACCCCGAGACCTGTAAGGGGAGATCACTGCGTAGGAGACTGGATCAATCGTAACTACTCGGCGGTATCAGGCAGAGCTCGGAATACAAACCTCGTAAGTCAATGTTCCGAATGAGACTGGATACAAATAACTCCATTATGTGATTAGTCATAGACAAGTATAGTATGTTTCAATATAGTTCATCCTTACGTATTGCATAAGTCGTGAACTCACACATTTATGTTAATAAATCCACTGAATTTCGGTGAATTTACTCGAAATTCCATTTTGGATCTGGAATGACCAGCAAGCGTAACAATTCGGCATTTGTTTTATGTTGTACAACAAATATTAGCCTTCAAATTGCGCCGACCATCTTTTTTCTAGATATTTCTTGTTTCCTATAAATTCCCACAGCGTTATCAAGAGGGAGGACACTCTTTGACGAATGTAGGACATTAGCCCCTAAGACATTTGCCCAAATGCTAAAATTTGCACATGCGGACATTTGCCCCATTCTGTTATTGCACATGCGGACATTTGCCCCTTTCTGATATTGCATAGGCGGACATTTGCCCCAGTCTGATATTGCACATGCGGACATTTGCCCCATTCTGATATTGCACAGGCGGACATTTGCCCCTTTCAACATATATCATAGGACATTATACCCATAACAATATTTAATTTGTTTTGCTCAACTAATATTTTTAACACATTCCTATTAAAATAAGAATAAATAAAAAGATGAAATGATGAACCCTTTTAATAATTTTTTTATTGAAAACATATATATAAATACTGAATATTACACTTACTATTTCAGATGAATGTAGGACATTAGCCCCTATGACATTTGAAGGGTCTAATATAGGGGCAAAAATATCAGAAAGGGGCAAATGTCCGCCTGTGCGATATCAGAATGGGGCAAATGTCCGCATGTGCAATATCAGAATGGGGCAAATGTCCGCATGTGCAATATCAGAATGGGGCAAATGTCCGCATGTGCAATATCAGAATGGGGCAAATGTCCGCATGTGCAATATCAGAATGGGGCAAATGTCCGCATGTGCAATATCAGAATGGGGCAAATGTCCGCATGTGCAATATCAGAATGGGGCAAATGTCCGCATGTGCAATATCAGAATGGGGCAAATGTCCGCATGTGCAATATCAGAATGGGGCAAATGTCCGCATGTGCAATATTACAATGGGACAAATGTCCACATGTGCAAATTTTAGCATTGGGGCAAATGTCCTAGGGGCTAATGTCCGTCTACCCTCTTTGACAATTTCAAATAAGAGGAGCAATCCATGCCGTAAATAATAGAAATTTCAGTTATGTATTACCTCCCCTGTGCAATATGGAAAACTACCTACACAAACTACATCGGCCACCTACAGTCAACACATTTGTTTGTTAGTTTGTCTGTTTGTTTGTTTGTTTCATCGGGTTTAACGCCGTTTCTCAACGATATTTCAGTTATATACGGCGGCCGGTTCACCTAACCAGTTTTTCCTGGACTGAATTCTTACCAGTACTAACTTATCCTTCCACAAGGAGCCGGCAACTTCTCAACATGTGGAGGAAAATCGACATTTTTGTCAAATGTTCATGGAAGGGTATGACCTGCCGCCACCGGGAATCAAACCCAGATCGCCGGGTTACAAGTCCAGCGCACTAACCACTGGACAACGGCCGCGGCACAATACATTTCGGTGCTTAAGTTAATGATAATAATAATAAATTGTTTATTTTCAGAAGGTTACATATTTAAGGTTAACAATAAATTGTACATCTGTTTTTCAATATGGCTTTCTATTAACAAACACGCACAAACAAACAAGAATTCACACACGCACACGCACGCACACGCACACGCAGACACAATGAATTGTACAAGTACATCATGTTTTAACATCAGGATGTAAATGAGACTATTAAAAACTACAAAAGTTAAGATGATCTGAAAATGAAATTGAAATAAAACAACAACAACAACAACAGACACCTCACATAAGACATGTATACATACAACAATGAAATATTATTGATATCATTGTTTTTAAAAGTAGTTCCTATAATTATTTTTAAATGTTTCTGTATCAGACAAACAACGTATATTTACAGGAATTGAATTCCATACCTCACGAGCATAAAAAGAGAATGTTTGTTTACCATAATTTGATTTAAAGGAAAAGGGTGTTATGTCATTGTGGGTGGTAGATCTTAATGAGTATGTAGAATTGTGTGTGAAAGAAATTATATCATGAAAGTAGTTGGGCATTTTATTATGCGATAATATATGCACTATAGTTGCTGAGAGAAATTTACATATATTTTCAAATGATAGCCACCCTAATTCAATGAATAAGGGTCGTGATGGTGTTATTTGTGGTCTATGTAGAATAATATTTGCTGCTTTTTTCTGTATTATGGATATTCTCTTGTTGTTTGCTACAAGCCCTCGACACCATATAGGGCAACAATAGTCCATTGAAGATAATATGTAAGAATTGTAGAATAATTTCCTTGTGTTGGTGTTTAAGATAAAGTTTATTCTTTTTAATAAATTTAACTTTGAGTTGAGTTTGTGACATACGTGATCTATATGTGCATTCCAGCGAAGATTTTTATCAATGATTACTCCAAGCATATTTTGGTTACTTACCTGTTCTAGAGTGATATTATTTACATAAAGTGATAGCGAAGAATTTAGTACAGGTCTTTTAGCATTTGAAATTATCATACATTTAGTTTTATTAGGAATGGACATGTTGTTCAGGAAACACCAATCGGAAACTATGTCCAAATCGCCCTGTTGGGACTGCTGTATTTCGACAATGTTATAACCAGATAAGTGTAATTTTGAGTCATCTGCGTAGAGATCGATGGTCGATTTTTTAAGATAAAATGGAATGTCATTGATATATATTAGGAAAAGGAGGGGACCAAGAATAGATCCCTGTGGAACACCGGATTTGACCTCTTGAAAGGTTGCCTTGTTGGATCCGATTTTTACACATTGCCTTCCATTTAACAAATAAGACCGCATCAAAGCTAACGAGTTTTCCGAGAAGTGGTACATTCGGAGCTTTTCAAGTAAAATTTTATGATCCACTAAATCAAAAGATTTCCTTAGATGAAGAAATACAGATCCGTCCAGAAGACTGGCAAGAATGATTTTGGCGAAATCCAGACTGATAGTTATGAAGTAATTGGTGTTTGTCAATAAAAGAGGCTTTTGGCAATGTGTCTTTCAAATATAGTAGATATATTAGACGATTGTTCATGTCTGATTTGTTCTAATCACTCCCGAAAAAGGGGTAAATTTTTATTGTATTTTTCGCATTTATTTCATTTTTTTTAACTGTCAAAAATGGTTTAAGCCTAGCTACGTGCCTGCAGACGGCAAACTATTATTGGATTTATGTGTTTTATTAAGACTTGTACTTCAAAAGTAAACACATGTACAACAATTTCGCTTTTCCGATAAGCGCGAAAGCGCTCAAAATGGCTTCAGTCGACACTATAGAATATAGAGGGAGCAGTTGACATTTTTGGCTATAACTTTTTTATTTTTCAAATTATCTTAAATGCACTGGTAGAATAACAAACTGTCATTTGTTACCTTTAGAGTTATTAAAAAATAATATTGTTTTAAATATTTTGGCGGGGGAATTTGCATTTATATGTAACCACTCATATTCACATTGAATATAGTGTAATTCGGCAGAAAAAATGCGAACTCTCTGGTTTAACTTGTAATCTGACGAAATATGATTGAAAAACAAACAATGCACTGGCGGAATTAAAAAGAAAAAATTATTCTTATTTTAAAGATATCATTCAATAAATTTTAAATTGAAATTTAGGCGGGGGAATTTTGAGTTAAATAAAGTCCCCATCAATTTTTTTGCCAGTTCGGCACTCTATACGGAGTTTCACGGAGATTACCGATCTTTCGAATGTTCGTTAGCGTCCGGACTAGTGTTATCTACATCTACATCTTACGTCATCTCAGTCACATATGTTCGGGTGTGTTATCGTTTTATTGCCCTTTACGATACTATGCAAATTATGGTGCAGTTGGCGACTTAAGTGTGTAATAAAGAATATTCGAAATTCGGTATGAAATATTTGCCAAACAGAAGTGATAATCAAAAAATTAAATGTCCCCAGAGATTAAAGCACTTTAAATGCTAACTTCACAATTTTTAAAGCTTAAATATTTTATCAATTATGACGGTTAACATAAGCTTCTTATGACTTTTATATTTATAGAAAAAGAGGTATTAGAATGATATGTGATTCTGAATTATTATTAATAATAAGTAGAAGCTAACTTTGTAGGCAATTGTAAGAGTAACGGTTTATTATTTTTTTGACAGTATAACACCATATCATACACAACCTGTCAAAGAAATATATCATGTCATCGAAATTGCATATAGATGAAAAAAGTTGTGAGTTATCACACCTTTAAAGTTACTACCGAGTTTAATCGCTCAAGGTTAAACTATTTATTCCATCCAGAAACGAGGTAAATCAATACTACGCGACGATTGGTTATTATCCAGCGAGCTATATTTAGCACGCTATATAAGAGGCTCCACAGCTTGGAATCTTTCTTTCTTCGAACAGCAAGCCCCAAGGTAACACGTCATCTTAATCGTATAATTTAACGGAAAAACTAAAAAGCCCACCCACCTTCCCAGAAATATTGTTTGCTGCCGAAAGTTTCTTTTGAATTTTGCAGAATAGCAACGTTTTGATGTCATCCGTCCATGTTATAGTCACGTAGAGACACTTAGAAGACTCTCGTCATGGCTGGGAAGCAAATAGACGATGCATTTCCATGTTTTTGGTGTTGATAATTCATGGAGGATCGTGTTTATAGACCACAATACCATGTGGTTATCTGAAAAGTCCAAGACATTTTTCAGCGGCTGTTGTCAGAGCTGATTTTTCTTAGTTGTTTTCATGTCGTTTGTTATTTTTATTGATGCTACACTTTGCCGTTTGTTTAGGCGTATTCTATCATAACAGTATGTGGCCGATACCGGGACATACATGTAACTTACACCTAAACAATTTAATGCTATTATTTTTATATCTATTTCACCAGCCATTGACAAAATATCGCCATACGTTAATGAATAAATAGTTAAAACATATTTCAAATACTTTGTCGTTTTTGTGATGGAATAAATGGTGTTGTAAAGATACATGATTTGGTCAGAAGGGGTCGTTGGTGGCATCAAATCGAATATATTCCCTTAAACTTTTATCCTACAAATCCGATCCCTAGCGTATAGTTTCCTATTGGGATTGATCACATTATTCATTGAACTTTTAATAAAAATAAACATTATTTTTTAAAACAAATGTTAAGGAAAATATCAGAATATTAATGATTTTATCAGGAAAAAAATGCCAAACTATTGGCCTAAGTATTATATTCCCTTCCATAAATTATTGAATTGGTAAAAATTATGAATTCGATAGTACGGGGTGTCAGACCCCCCCCCCCCCCCCCCCCCATTGTGTTTATAACCAAAACAACACCAAGACAGATCTCTGTGTTTTACAGACGCTTTCAAAATACATATATATATATATACATGATAAGGATTTTGAAATCGTCTGGCTGATGTAGAGTGACAAGCATACGACTTTATTAGACGGTCACAAAAGGCCAAGGTGTACAACAGGGGGCCAAATTTTATTGCACTTGCTTCCGCTATACTGGTAGTAAAAGGGATATTGATAATAAATTGATGTTAGTTTGTACTTAAATTGCTTAAAGAATAGCAACTTTGAGAAATAATCTGGTCACTTCACAGCCGACTTGGGGGGCCAGTCCCCCCCCCCCCTTGCCCCCATGGGACCGGGCCTGAGAAGGGATAGTATGGGACGCCATGACCAGTACATATGTTCTCATAAAATTTTGTCCCACAGACCCGATCCATATCGTAAAAACTTCTTAAACAAAAAATGTGGAAAAGAACATATGAAAATATGATTTACGCGGTATAACTATTAGCGTGCACTACAGTATAGGCCCTATTTTGCGTAATAAAATTACCTAAAAATAGTTTGTAATTTTAATTGGAAATTGAAAGTGTTTATTGCAGATGCTAAGTGAAACGAATTACTTGTTTTTTCTATTTTATTTCATAAGAAAACATTTACCTAACACCACGGACATATATGTCCGAGCTAACACATAATTTTCAACTACAATAGTTTTCTCTTTCTGTTTATAGAACATACTGCTTTAAGCGTTTATCGGATACATAGATCTAAGATAGCCCGAGGCTACATGTTGATGTGTTATACCAGTTATCAATCGGTGGTCATCGGAACATTTACGACCACTTACGGAAACTACCGACAGACGAATTGACTGCTGGCCAGTAGCATCGACTCGATTTATCTGATGAGCGATATTGTTGTGTATGGTGGCAGAGATCGCCGAAAAGGGCATCGCCGTTTTGGCTTTGAATAAAGGCGGAAAGATATTAAAACACAGGAAAGTTACACTTTGTCTCCTATCCCAGACATAAATCTTGATGTTACACTACGCTATATTTTCGCGAGAGGGCCTTTGTTGGCAGCGACAGAAAGCATGATTTGTTCACTCTTTTAACGCAGTAATGAAGTATAATCGATTTTTCGCACTTGTTTACAGTTTTCAGTATTGTTTGTGTATTGAAGAGGGGAACCATTGATGTGTGCCTCTCAAATTGCCACATTACAGTAGACAGTACAATAAAAATCATCTTGCACAGATCCATGCTTATCAAAGGTCCATGCGCACAATTTAGCTAGTAGAGCGTCTGGCCCGAGAGGCCCTTTTTTACACTATTGAGGCCACGTGTTCAACCCGATCTTCAGAAACCGTTTTCAAAATGATTTCGGAGAAACGTTCCTTGGGTGATACCCTACAGAATTTCATCAAGTCATCATCAACGGTTGGTTCAAATGACGTGTACCGCTTGGGGAGATGAGCGCTGTAAAGCAGTTTGAATTTGATTGGTCTCTTCCAAAATATAGGAAAGTAAATTATTGCTATGTGCATTGTACCAGAGAGTATCTTGAAGAAACAATAAAGGCATCTTGACCTACATCGGCAATTATGAAGTGATATGTATGCACATTAAACTAATTGTACACGTTATGCTGAACTGCAAGTCCGATAAGTCGTCAAAACCTCTTTCATTTGCCATTCGTCAAACCTCGGATTCTCCCGATATCACGTCCCGATCTATCAAAGCATGTCAAATAGAAATCTCGGCTGAATGTGAAATTTGGCTCAAACTAGAGACTGAGATTGAGACTGATCTCATTTGAATCTCTTGAAAACATTGTTAGATTTTTTTTTCAAGTTTCCCTTTTCGTTTTGTAATACATTTTTTGAGTCCGGTCTCATATGAAGAAAACCTCAACGATTCCAGACAATATTAATGTGCTGAGATTTAGCTCAAATTGAGATGTTTCGGGTGATCGGCTTAAAGTAAAACGTAAAAGAAATGTCGTTTGCCGATTGGTCCGATTGTGTGTGCTACGAAATTAATGAATTTATCGAAAACAAGTAAAAATTATTACAAATTTGTTGATTACATTTATAGATAGTGCAAAGCAATTAAAAATTGCCTAAGGCACCATGGTCGTTTTTACTTGATAAACAAGTATTTGTGCAAGAAAGGTGAACTATTGCGGATATCAATATAATAAGAATACCGTTATATTTAAACAATGAAAGGTATGGTTTTATGAAAATTCATAAATAAAATATATTTAATCAATAATTACATATTAAATCTGTAAAATAAATTAGATTTTTTTTTTATTCAATATATTTAAAATTATGGTAGTTTTTAAATCACGTATGTATACCCGATGTTAAACACTAAACTCGAGCGCTTTTAGTACGTGTGTACATATTTTTCATAATTCATATATAACAAAGAAAAAACAACATTATAACTATAAAAATCATAATATGATTAATTATGTTCAAATGTTGAGTGATTAAGTTGAAATATAAAAAAAAATGTTTTAAATGATAGTTCGTGAACTTAAATAATTGAAAGATACTTCGATCATCACGGGTATCATTGATTTCCGTGCGCTTTTTTACCCAATTATTTATAATACTCCCACATACGTAGTATTACCAGTTGTATTCGATAATCGCATGGACACTATTTTTGGTTTGGAACGTCATACATGTACATATAGTATTATATTTAGTATAACTAATTTTCATAACTCCAACATTGTTTTTGTATTATAGGGATTCTGATACTTACGACACTGTTATGTTGTCTGTATACAACATGGGCTGCTGTAACTGCTCCATCGTACTCGACAGCGTGGCCTGAAATTTGTAGAGTAATGTCCCTGTATCGAACCTGTGATGACCAAAATTTCCGTACTGTATGTGGGTACATCGCTAATTGCTCGACAGGTTTGTTGTTGTTATATCTTACTCATCACTTAGTAATTACTATTTGAGCGTCGCTGTACGATTTCCAACCTCTTCTTAGCGTGACGTTATTTCTAGTAAACGTCACGTGTGACGTCACCATGTACTGGCAGTAAGCAAACTCCATTGTATTTCGGTGAATTTACCGAAATCCATTTTGGATCTGGAGTGATCAGCAATCGTAACATCTCGGCATTGTTTTATGTTGCACAATAAATCTTAACCTTCACAAGTTGCGCCGACTATCTTTTTTCAAGATATTTCTTGTTATATTACAAGTCAGAACAGCACCTTGTACGATCTGTATGTGCTTTGTATACACAGGCGATGTACACACAATAAATGAGAAACTCACAAAATATTAATAATGATGCCTATAATGTAGTGTTGGTTTATTTTGTGTGCCTCAAATGTAGATCATTTCACATGAATCTTTACGTTTTTTTGGATAATTTTCGTTGCTAAGAGTTTTGGTATTATAGTTAAATATGTTCATAAAATTCTCACAGACGATTGTTGGAATCAAACATGTACTTAATATTGTACTGTTCATTGTATAAATTACACATTTTTACAAGTGTGTGTGTTTGGCAATTTAGTATTTCTCTTAGAATAATTCTCTCAAAATAATGTAACGCAATTGTATAAGCCACTCGTAATATAGCTATTATTTCACTTCGAACGGTAGACATATTTAACTATAGTTATCTTTTGTTAGCTTAAGGTATGCCGTTCATCATTGGTATAATGTCTGCGATAATTGTTTCAATCTATATAATAATGCAGATAAAATTTTATAATTTGTTTCCTTTCCACAAAAAATAATGGCCCATTTTCTTCTCTGAAAAAAATTGGCCTTTAAAAATAAACCGATAAATGGAAAATCACATTTATTTTCTTATTTCTTCCTATTTTCATATATTGAAACCACATTTGTACTAAACAGACTTGCAAATTTAAGAAAAGTCAAAAATATTTTAAAAACAAACAAACAATAAAGTCATAAAGTATTTAAAATAAGGAATTTCATGCGAACAAACAAATATTGACTATGTTAGAAAACCCAAATATCAGTTGTCTTCAATGAACATTATTTGTAACTTATAACATCAACCATGTCCAAATTCAAAATACATTTACCGTCAAGTTTTTGCAAATTTTCATTTGGAATAAAACACTGCCTAAATTTTACATACGCATGATAAAATTTGAATTTGCAATTTTACTTATTTCTTTCAAAAGTATGATTTATTTATGGCAAATAAAGGTCATTGTACATCTGTAGTTGTAAAACATAATAAAATTTACATTGTTGCCAAATTATGTCATTTCCAGGACGTAAACTAACATTTCTTTTAATTTTTTTGAAGTATTTATGTAAATCACTTCCCTTAATCAATAATAACTTACTTTTTTATTTTTTTTCGGATTTTTTAGGATTACTGTAATGTGTTATGTATTGTTTCTTAAATAGTGTTTACGCATTTCATCATGTAAAGAATAGTCAAGCACAACATGGACTTCATCGTCGATAACATCACATAGTTGACATTTTCTGTATTAATATAATAATTTAAATTATATGATTTTTCTTTTTTAAGTTTTAGTTAGTTTTAAAACTAATTTGAACATTCACATACCCAGCTTAACAGCAATATATGCTGGCATATCGCGATGGATAACCCCCGTTGACAAAATGACCCGACAATGACAGCCCGGCTGTATCAATTCAGAGCAGATATTTGTTGAGGGAAATTGTTTTCTTTTATTAGACTGTGTTGGAACCGGTATGCTATATATAGACGCCCTTGCTGGCTGCATTGGAGGTACAAGCGACGGAGAACACCAGTGGCCGTATGCTATGGTAGGTATACCATTAACATACGTTATGTCTTCTTACACCATTACTTGCTCGCATTCTAACCTGCTCTCGTCATTCCCCGCTGAAATAATACGCCTTGTTCATAATATGTCTTGCTCACAATATGACTTGCTCACTCTAGTTACTGCTCTCACAATGCCCGACGTACATAATATTCATGCTCACAAAACGACATGCTCACACTAGCTACTTCTCACATTCTTCCTTGCTCCGATTATGTACGGCTAACATAATATGCCCTGCTCACAATAGGACTTGCTCACATTATTAACCGTTCAAATTATGTTATGTTCTTAACATGTACACCTGACAGAATGTTTACAACTTGCTCGGAGGTAGGGACAGATAAATTTGCCATATTCATCTAGAAAAGATAGTGATGTAGCAGGTTGTTAATATTGTTGTAAGATTAACAAAATACGTCGAGTGTTTTTAGAGTAGATTGAGATGTCATTGAATGTTAAACCATATTTGCACAGTAAAACCTCACTTTAAGACCACCTCAATATTAAGATCACCTTAAAATTAACATACTTTTCAGGTCCCTTTTCACTGTTTTGCTTATTATTCAATCTCGATATTAAGACCACATCAATTAGAAGACCAGTTTTCAAGGGTCACAAGGCTGGTCTCATTATTTAGGTTTTACTGTATATATTTATCTTGCAGAGTATACACCACTGGTCTTGCTATTACCCAAACATGTTTGTACCAATAATTCCATGCAGTATTCACGTTCGGTTTAAATAATTGTACCGGTTGCCCGGTCTTCACAAACAACTGCAGCAAAACCTCAATATTATTTGAGAATGTAACCTGAAAAGTTGATCCGTTGTGAACAGGGGGTCAGAGTACACAAACGTAAAATGAACATAATGATTGCATTCCAGGAAGCTTGCAGTTGGTATAATGGAAAGTTGTATGTAACAAAGGACGCTTCTGATGCTGCGCTCATAGAATTTTACTTCACTCAATCAGGTATATTTTTTTAATTTTTTTTCCACCACGCTTTCTAAGTCACGCAAAAAGGCCATTACAGTCAATGCAGCATTTCTAACAATCCTGATTTTGTTGTATTAGACTAAATAAGATTTGTTGAAAATATGGTTTGTTCATGAATTGTTGTTTATATATCGGTACGTGTCTTTTTCATTTAAACCGAAGCTCGCCTGGTTGGCCTATTCAGTAGGGAATTTGGCTCTAATGTGAAAATAGGAGGGCATAGGTTCAAACCCACGAGAGGCACCAGTTCAATTCTCTGCAACAATTTAACATCTAACGTCACAAGCATTATTAGTAACACCAGACAGTTAAATCTCAAACTCAGTAGTGTAAATTTAAGTCTAGTGGTGAGTGGTAAGTGACTGTAATAATCATGTCGAACCCCGGACTTCTTTCCTTTCGTATAATACGTTAAAAGAACTTTGATACATAAGTCAGTTTATCTACTTTTCAAATTTAACTTTTTTGATATTGTTTTCTTATTCAAATACACATTTAAAAAAAAATATTTAAGAGAAGTGAGCTTAATGCGGCGTCGAGGCGCTTGTCCGCCGCATTAAGCTAACGTGAACTAAATGCGGCGCTCTTCGCCGCATATAGTCCACGCATTAACTTTATGCGGCGCTCTTCGCCGCATTTAGTTCGTACGCGAACTATATGCGACACAGAATATATGTGGCACTACAGGGCCCCATTCCTCATTGATTTCTATCTCCTGTTTGCGGGCAGGTGAATGGACACAGGTAATTGTCACCTCATGGATGGTATTCACGAAACATCATATGGTTAAGATTTTCCTTACAGTAATAGTTTCTTTGATATCCACAAGATTTTCCTTAAATGTTTAGAAAGTACTTAAGTGGTATTCACTGAATGTCTTATCTTAAGATTTTCATAATATATTATATGGCATTTTCCTTGAATGAAATTAATACATTTCTTAAAGTTTAGACTTTCCTTTGCTAAGGAAATCCTTGAATAACACCGATGAACATTTTAAGGTTAAGGATTTACTTATCCTTAACTAAGGACAAAATAGGATAAGAACAATCTTAGGCTAAACCTAAAGATGTTTCGTGAATACCACCCCTGCAGTACTTCACGTTTTTAAATGTATTACCTTATACCTTTTTTGTTTGTATAGATTGACTACATTATTTAACCTTGAAATATGCCAATGGTCAAACGGTAACTGACGTGGATTCATAGTTAATTGATATATCCGTTACTCTGTTCAACATCATCACCATGTCTGTTGTTCAAATTTTCTAAAACATATTTTCATTGGCTGATCACTTCACAACCCGTTTACACCTGCTCTCACGTATATAAAACATGTTTTCATTGGCTGATCACTTCACAATCCGTTTACACCTGCTCTCACGTATATAAAACATGTTTTCATTGGCTGATTACTTCACAATCCGTTTACGCCTGCTCTCACGTATATAAAACATGTTTTCATTGGCTGATCACTTCACAATCCGTTTACACCTGTTCTCCGAATAAAACATGTTTTCATTGGATGATCACTGTACAATCCGTTTACACCTGCTCTCACGTATATAAAACATGTTTTCATTGGCTGATTACTTCACAATCCGTTTACACCTGCTATCACGTATATAAAACATGTTTTCATTGGCTGATTACTTCACAATCCGTTTACACCTGTTCTCCGAATAAAACATGTTTTCATTGGCTGATCACTTCACAACCCGTTTACACCTGTTCTCCGAATAAAACATGTTTTCATTGGATGATCACTGTACAATCCGTTTACACCTGCTCTCACGTATATAAAACATGTTTTCATTGGCTGATCACTTCACAATCCGTTTACACCTGCTCTCACGTATATAAAACATGTTTTCATTGGCTGATTACTTCACAATCCGTTTACACCTGCTCTCACGTATATAAAACATGTTTTCATTGGCTGATCACTTCACAATCCGTTTACACCTGTTCTCCGAATAAAACATGTTTTCATTGGATGATCACTGTACAATCCGTTTACACCTGCTCTCACGTATATAAAACATGTTTTCATTGGCTGATTACTTCACAATCCGTTTACACCTGCTATCACGTATATAAAACATGTTTTCATTGGCTGATTACTTCACAATCCGTTTACACCTGTTCTCCGAATAAAACATGTTTTCATTGGCTGATCACTTCACAACCCGTTTACACCTGTTCTCCGAATAAAACATGTTTTCATTGGATGATCACTGTACAATCCGTTTACACCTGTTCTCACGTATATAAAACATGTTTTGATTGGCTGATCACTTCACAATCCGTTTACACCTGCTCTCACGTATATAAAACATGTTTTCATTGGCTGATCACTTCACAATCCGTTTACACCTGCTCTCACGTATATAAAATATGTTTTCATTGGATGATCACTGTACAATCCGTTTACACCTGCTCTCACGTATATAAAACATGTTTTCATTGGCTGATCACTTCACAATCCGTTTACACCTGTTCTCACGTATATAAAACATTTTTCATTGGCTGATATCTTCACAATCCGTTTACACCTGCTCTCACGTATATAAAACATGTTTTCATTGGCTGATATCTTCACAATCCGTTTACACCTGCTATCACGTATATAAAACATGTTTTCATTGGCTGATCACTTCACAATCCGTTTACACCTGCTATCACGTATATAAAACATGTTTTCATTGACTGATTACTTCACAATTTACAACTGTTATCATGTAAATAAATTTTGTTTTCACATCGCAGGTACATCACACGTGAACTTTCTTGTTGGTGGGGTTAACATTGCTACATCTAATAGTTGGATACATGTTGACGGAACAGCTGTTGATAATTCGTTTTGGGTGGGCGGTGGTAACGCACCTACAAATTCTAATAATCAGTGTATGTACAGCAACAGTAATTCAGACTTTAAGCAAGGTTCTGAGGCGTGTTCCAACAATTATCCATTCCTCTGCTACAGCGCTCCGTAAGTATTGTGTTTTATGTCAATTTGTACAAACAAGAAAGCGAATATTTTATTCTAGTTTTCGTCATTTAACACAAATGTAAGATTCTACTTATTACATAACAGCAGAACTGGGCTATTTTCGCCAAAACATCACCTTAACCCCCTATATGCAAATGTAAGATTCTACTTATTACATAACAGCAGAACTGGGCTATTTTCGCCAAAACATCACCTTAACCCCCTATATGCAAATGTAAGATTCTACTTATTACATAACAGCAGAACTGGGCTATTTTCGTCAAAACATCACCTTAACCCCCTATATGCAAATGTAAGATTCTACTTATTACATAACAGCAGAACTGGGCTATTTTCGTCAAAACATCACCTTAACCCCCTATATGCAAATGTAAGATTCTACTTATTACATAACAGCAGAACTGGGCTATTTTCGCCAAAACATCACCTTAACCCCCTATATGCAAATGTAAGATTCTACTTATTACATAACAGCAGAACTGGGCTATTTTCGCCAAAACATCACCTTAACCCCCTATATGCAAGCAAAATATGATGTGTGTAATTCAGGCTTTGGTACGCTGACGCATCAAAAAGTAATTCCAACATTGTTTTATTTTTTTTCAACCACAAGATACGAGTTCAAATGTTTAACATCATCTATCTTAAAATTAACAAATCATCATTTTTTGATGAAATAAAATGTTTTTACTTCGTACAAAATAAATAAATAACAATGTCAACATCATTAGAGCGCGCCTACGTCACGCTTGTATTGTTGTGACGTCGCACGCACCCAAGTTGTTATTTTATAAGGGAATAATAGAAATAATACATCGGTGTTATTACCACTCTACACCGTATGTTATCTAGAGGTTATCATACGGGGCTGGTGTTCGACTCCAATGAAGAGTTACGTGATGCTATCAGAGAGAACACTTATTTATACATGAAATTTAGTATATTGTATGCAGTATACATGTATAATTGATGACATTCTGTAATTTGTTTATGTTTAATTGTCAGTGACTTGTAGGCCCATCGGGCCGGGTGCTGTAATCATGTTATTTAATATTATGTATGTTCTTTGTAATATAGCACATGTCACTTAAATAAATACTTTACTTACTTACTTACTTACTTAGTATACAATTACAAATTGGAAAGAAAGTCTATCACACAGATTTTGACAAATTTTAAATACAAACATCTACGTTTAAATCCCATCAGGCGGATCAAACATTTGAATGTCGGCCGTCTGTTTAAATGTAAGTTTCATTTCCGAACGTCGTCGCTCTTAACAATGACGCGTCACACCGGAAGTATGCCGGCACACCAGGTCACATGATCATTGATATTGGCCTCTCATTCTCCATATACGTTTATATACAGTGCAAATTTGTTACTATAATAAGTTTAAATAGCATTTTCCATTCCATGTTCAATTCAACGGTGCATACTAAATGACTCACTATTGCGCATGAGACAATACGTTACTTCGCATTGGGATCAAAGTCAATATGAATTGGTTAATCATTTTATGTCTTTAAAAAAGTCACTCACAAATTTCGAGTGACATTGTTGTCTCATTGATTTGATATTTTCGTTTCCAGAGTGTAAAATAGCATGCGGATACAGGAAGATACGACACGGGCGAAGTGATACGCGTGGACGATGACCGAAAAAACAGGCAGAAAACAGTTCTTATTTCTGAATAAATTGTAAATAAAGACCAAGAAGCTAGAAATATGACTTTTTTCTTTAAAACTTGCTTCCTGTCTTGAATAGGTCAACTGCAAGGTGGTTATCAAGACAAACTTAGTTATTTGCATAGATATATTAATTCAAACATACATGTACTTTAGTTAACATAAACAGAGGAACTTCTTCAGAGCGGCACTCTTTATTGAGAACTATTGTCTCTTCAACAACAGTATCGATATGCCGTCGTAAAAAGATTAATCCCAACTTGCAATGACCTCTCATGAGCAGCTGATGTTTGCATCTCAAAAATAATAATGCTCCGAGATAACACTGAACCAAATTACTTCCAGTAAAAAAGAGATTAAGATGCTAAATTGATAGAATTATGCTATAAACAACAAGTTAAACACGCTACACTCGATTAGATATGACTTTTGTGTACATCTTTGTCGTTGTCACATGCCGAGGCAATGTCGCTTAGCTGAGTTGGTAAAGCGCTAATCTATAGGTCGTTGATTCGAAACCCGAGCGTGGCATATAGTCTTCCAAGATCTTTGGACTGAAAATACTGCCTCCACCTCTGAACTCTGCCAGCCATTTCTAGCTTATGATATACCTACTTTCTGAGCACACTTACCACCCGATTCCTACACTTAAAAGGTGCTGAACTCCAGATTGAAAACAAATCGTCGTATTTTGCAATTCCGCAAAATATGTGTAGTCGTATCATCATACACGTAAATAAAAGCTGTAGATGGTGAATATTTGAATAATTTAAAGCAATTAGGCTAATCAAATCGCCGTCGTAATATCGAGCAATCGGAGTTTTCCAGTTTAAAAATACCGCGGAGTTCCCATCCAGCATGCACCTCACGAGTCACATGATCAATAGCAAAATAAACATACACAATGGCGTGATCCACTACTGACATCGAGGAGATAATTGTTCAGTGATTATTTATTTTGGTTGCGTGCAAATAAATAGTAAGTGACTTATAGCTACCTTGTTTACTGCATTTATTCTTTTCTTTGCGCTGATGAATTGTTTGAATGACAGAGACGTTCCGAATGTGCATGAGCTCAATGTTTACGGTTCTATTTTTAGATTTACTGGGTAGACTAACCCTAGTAAAATTTTCGATGGAAAAATACGAAAAACTACGCTATGACAATGTTTCGCAAGTAATGATGAGTGAAAGTAATAATGTTTTAGAGCTTTACGTGCAACAATATCAAGATTTTGTAAATATTTGACAATTTTCTCTTTTTTTTGCTCGCTCGTCAATCTGGAGTTCAGCACCTTTAATGCCAGTCACCAGGCAGGTAGGCGCACGGGTTTAGTTGGCCATCCTACTCATAAATAATTATTTTCACCGCGGATAAAATATTTTCACTCCGGTAAAAATACATTTTCACTCCGGATGACAAACAACACTGGCCAAGGTTCTCAAATGTATTTTTTTACACCGCGATAAAAAATAATTGCATTTTACCGGAATGAAAATATTTTATCCGCGGTGAAAATTATTATTTATGAGTAGGATGGCCAACCATACACGGTAACCATTATTTAACTAGCTGACGGCTCACCAACCGGTCATATCAGAGCGGATCCCTACCGGGATTCAAACCTTCGACCTCCCGCTCCCAAGGCGGATGCCTTGACCACTCGGCAACGGATGACGGTGTATATTAATGAAATTATGTTGAGAAACGGCATAACGCCAGAAACATCCGTCCATCCTTTGCCGCTCTATACATATCATATTAACGTCTAGTTAAATGTCTGCAAGAACTTTCATGAACATTTGGTCACATGTACAACTCATGAAGACGATTTGAATTGAACCAATCATGCCAGCTTAAGTCTTTTACAACATCGTAAAGCCTCGGATTTTGCGTCCAGTTGATTTTACCGTAATGTCGCTTTTCAACATTACAGTAAAACCTCACTTAAAGACCACCTCAAAAACAAGACCACCTCAAAATTACGTACGCAATTACCAGGTCCATTTTCACTGTTTTGCTCTATATTCAATCTTAATATTAAGACCAGTTCATTATTAAGACAAGTTTTCAAGGGTTCCAAGGGTGGTCGTCATTCGGAAATCCTCGGCCAACTACGTCAAGTGCCTCGGATGTACGTTAGGCACTACTTTCGAAGTGGTACGGAAATACACGAGAGCTGTCGAGAATGGGGTGGTCGTATTAATGAGGTTGTACTGTACTCCTATTATTAGCCAGTGTTAACGAACTGACAACTTTCTCACATCAATGAGAGATGAAGGATAAATGAATTTGGATCGATCGTCTCAACTCAAAATTTATGAAAAACATGTACAACGACCGCTATTCAAACCAACGATATCCATTATAGCAGAGTGCTCTAACGACCTAACTAATCCGAGAGGTTGAGTTTAGTTCAAATCTCTTTAAAAACCTTTGATTTTTGTTTATTCGACAACTTTCTAACCGAATACTCGGTATCATACGAAATAAGTATCAGGTCCCGGTGTATATTACGCACGTCAAATTGAAAATGGGCTATTCGAAAACATGTATTATTCGAAATAAATTTCGGACCCGAGGAATTCGAATGAACGAGGTCCGACTATTTATATGTTATGGTTTTCATGAAATTTGGATGAGAGGATTTCCAAGACTATGGGTAGAACTCAGGTTCTAGGTAGAAGAAATCTGTCGTCATTACTGAATCTATAAGTAAATCAATATTTATCAAACTGAGTGCGAAGCAATTTGGTTAACATTGACATATGCTTGTACTCTTGTTTTACATAGTTCAGACATTTAGTTGTGCTGACATATTTTAAACAAATGCGAACTCTCTGGTTTAACTTGTAATCTGACGAAATATGCTTGAAAAAACAAAAAGGCACAGGCGGAATTAAAAAGGAAAAATTATTATTATTTTAAAGATATCTGTCAATAAATTTTCAATTGAAATTTAGGCAGGGCAATTTTGAGTTAAATAAAGTCCCTATCAATTTTTTTGCCATTTCGGCATTCTATACGGAGTTTCACGGAGATTACCGATCTTTCGAATGTTCGTTAGCGTCCGGACTAATGTTATATGTTCGGGTGTTTTATCATTTTATTGCCCTTTACTAAGCAAATATATCATGCAATACATGCGTTGTAGTTGTTTAATGCTGAAAATTCGGAATCAGTGTAAAATATAAGCAAAACTAAAAAAATGATAATTGAAAATTAAATGTCCCAATTAGTATTTTAATGCCTTATTTTACAAGTTTATGATTAGATATTGAATCAGTTATGGTGGTATACATAAGTTTCATATGAATTTCATATAAATAGACAGCGGTTGTTTCTAATTGGGATGGACACATTTTTTTGTTGTACTTTTAATATAAACATTATGTTTTAAACACATTAAGGGAAATTTTGAAAATATGGTAGGCTGTATTTTTTGCAAAACTATAGGCCTAAATATTAAAATCCCTTCTATAAACTATTGATTGAATACAATTATTTTAATGAATTCAGTAATAAAAGGTTTAAAATTTTCACAACTCCGCCTTCCATTGTTTATCACTAAAACAACACCACGACAGATTTCTGTGTTTTACAGATGCTTTCAATATACATATATATATACAGTAAAAACTCATGATACGACCATCTCGATTTTAAGACCAACTCTTTATTAAGACCGCTTTTTTCCGAACCCGAATATAATTCAATGGTCGCGCAGCTCGATATTGCGTAGTGCGACCGCTTATTCATGTCCCGATCAATAATAAAAGAACATTTTCAACTCGAAAATACGACCACGTACGGTCCCGATGTGTAAAAGACTTACGAAAATTGATGACACTTTAATCCCTCCGGGCGGTATAAACACATCATCAGGTAGATATTTTACCATTTGGCATTTTGTGATACCCTGGGGTCAGAATAGTTAATTATATTTGAATGAGATTTCTAGATCTACCTAGTTGATTACAAATTGCTACAAAATCTGACATGAGCAGAAAGAGTACTGACCTATGAAAATTAATTAAATCAATGGCAGTCAGAGAAATTTTGACGTCTGCTTTAATAACTGTTAGGATACAATCTTAAAATATAATTAATAGTTGTTGGCAATGAAAGTTTTAAATTAACATATTAAAATTACATTATTGAAGGAAAGAGCAATTAATTTATAGATCCGTGGTAATGATAATTATAATAGGTAATGCCACATGCTAGATAGTTCTATTAGAGAAATTAATTGCTCTTTCCTTCAATAATGCAGTGGTCAAAATAATTCATTTTCCCGTAGCCTACCCCTCTGGCGAAATCAGAGTTCCGATATATTCTGCCGCTCATCTATAGATATGTGTTGTTTATAATGTCACACATGGGACACAGCATTATTTACATGATCACAAATATGTTGTGAAAAAAACCTACCGTCTTTAGCGTTTATCGGGTACATAGATCTAAGATAGCCAGAGGCTACATGTTATTGTGTCATTCCAGTTTTCAGTCGGTGATCATCGGAAGATTTACGATCACTTACGGAAACTACCGACAGACAAATCGTCTGCTGACCAGTAGCCCCATCGATATCGACTTGCATCGGCTGCATTTATCTGATGAGCGATATTGTTGTGTATGGTTACACTTTTTTTGACACAACTTGCTAAGAGGAAAAATATTTGTAAAATTACAAAATTTTGTCCATTATCTTGGCATGCATATTACATCATCCTTTTATTTCACTCATTTTCCTTATAAATTGGTAAAGTTTGTGAATTTCTTTTATTTATATTGTCCTTTTAATTAAAAAAGCAGAATAAAGGTAAATACAAAAATGGAGACCATTACATCGGTACCTATTTTGGTTTTTCAAACATAATTTGGAAGAATGTATGCTACAACATTATGCCTTATACCAAACTAACAAGCATGTAATTCTTTAAAGGACAAGCAAATGTCTTATGAAAAAGTCCCACTAAAAAGTGCCACGAAGTGCGACGAAGTGCGACGAAGCGCCACGAAACGAAAAAATACCTTTTATGTATGATTTATGATTATAAATGAATGAAAACATACTTATATATGTTGATATATACTATTTCTACCGATATATTGCATTTTTTTTTAGTTTTGAATAGTTTAAAAAAAACATTATGACAGCGTAAAAAGCCAACTTCGCAAAAACATGGCGGCATGTTGTGATTGTGATTATCACAACGATGTTATCTGTACAGAGCGCCGCCATTTTTTTTGCGAAAGTTGGATTTTTTAAACTATTCAAATCTGAAAAAAAATGCAATATATCGGTAGAAATAGTATATATGAACATATATAAGTATGTTTTCATACATTTATAATCATAAATCATGCATAAAAGGTATGTTTTCGTTTCGTGGCACTTCGTCGCGCTTCGTGGCGGTTCGTCGGACTTCGTGGCACTTTTTAGTGGGACCGGAAAAAGTGGGACAGAAATGATGCTAACAATGCTAACACATTACACGTAAAAATGGACCATTTTTGGGTCTTCAAAGTTGAACGCATTTAAAATCATACGGGTTTCTTCTTAAATGTTCAACACGACTAAAACTTAGTGTATCTTTAGATATGTATGTATTTTTGTCTAAATTAAATGTGTAGTTTTTCAGAATTGAGCAGATGTGCCACCTGGGATATTCAGACCTACAAAATGTGAAACCAGATAGCTAATTTATTGCCCACCTGAGAGCTGACCACCAGTTCACAAGCAATTGATATGATCAGCATTATGCAATACCTAACTGTAACTGCCTGCTCACTAGTGCGCTATATTTTGGGTTGAAGTGTAAAACGATTGCTTGCAGAGGTGCTAATAGCCTGTACCGTTAGATGGTCCAGCAGAATTTACAGAAATCCGGGTTAAAGTGTAAGACTGCATATACGATACCGCGCATTGCGCTATTTTCTGGGAGTACATAGATTTGCACCTACAATAGCTCTACATGGAGACACAGGATGGTTACCTAGTAATTATCGACGTTGGATTTGTGCAATTAGGTATTGGAATAAACTAGTCTACTTAGACGATAATCGTTTACCGAAACGAGTATTTAACATGGATTATGAAAGCTGTACAAACAACTGGTGCAGTGATTTAAAATCAATACTGACTACGATAAGGCTAACAAATTATTTTGAAAACAAAACCGCTATAAATATTAGCATGGCGAAAGAAAGTCTAAGACAACACTACTCAGACACGTGGTATATCAGTGTTAGAAATATGTCAAAATTGAGAACTTATGTTATTTTTAAAAACACGTCCAATGCAGAACAATATGAGCGCTGCTGTGGGATTTACAACCTCTTCTGTAAGTGACGTCATTTTAAGAAAACACAACATGTGATGTCACTATGTGCAAGCAGGAAACACAATTTACTGCATATGGTCACTTCGTTTTCATATTGCCATATGGGCAAATATTGCTTACTGTCAATCAGGTGACGTCACATGAGACGTTTTCTGGAAATGACGTCACTTAAAGAAGAGGTTGGAAATTGTACAGCGACGCTCATATATTAATTTGAATTTACTCAAGTATGAAAGATCTTTACTTGCACAATTTAGGTGCGGCATTCTACCACTAAGATTAGAAACTGGACGCTATGTAGGAGAAGCCCCAAATCAAAGACTATGTAAACATTGTAATATGCAAATGATCGAAGATGAAATCCATTTTTTAATTGTTTGCCCATTCTATAATTATATAAGAAATGAAATATTTATTGACATCTTTTCAGAAAGCTACTACGAATTGTCTACAGAAATTAAACTCAGAATTTTGATCAACGATTACCCGAGAAAAGTTGCAAAATATTTGGTTAAAGCGTATCTTAAACGTAAAAAATCGTCTTATATTTTAAAATTAATATATACCGTCAGAAACAATACTTCTTTTCATAAGAAACGTTGTGTATTACCTCCCAATTACAAAACTATGAAATACGAGTGCAAATGTTTGTCAAATTATTATGCTTGTAACATTTCGTATATAGAATTATCGTTTTTGTCAGAGGAATGTTAATTTTACTGTATTTAATATGTTATTCATTTATTTAATTTCATGTCATATCAAACTGTATACTCTATGTTAAAAAGTGACTTATAGGTCCATTGGGCCGGGTGTATTTGTTGCATGTTATACATGTACTGTCTTGTAACTTCATACACATGTCACTTTAATAAACAATTTACTACTATACGATAAAACCTCTTTTAAGTAACACCCCATATTTTCATGGACCAGTTTGCAGGTTTTCCCCCAAATTTTCACTCAATAATAAGACCACCTCACATGGAAGATTGACTTTCTTCATCCATTATGTTTATTTTTTCGTACATCATGTGTGTACACTTGGTATGGATGGCTTACAACACGTCATTGTCGGTTTATTTGAAGCCTCGGGCTGGGCAAGAACTCGACTATTCGTTCGTATTTGCAAATGGCATGTATAGATACATGTATATATTTATAATTTACAAAATATCTCTTGTTGAGTGAAAATTCAAAGATCAAAATGATTTTATCGAAAAAATCTAATTAAGTTATAATTGCCATCAGACATTTGACTTACAAATAAGTAAACAATTATTAATTATCTAATATTTTATCACCAATTGTAGTTTATTAGTCAACAGCCCGGGGCCATAATTCGTAATTGCTCTGAACTTAAGCCATGAAAAAACTTTTGTTTTGAATTTCAAATACTATCATTAATTGGTATAGTTTTACTTCGATTGAAAAACAAACTTACATCTTGTACTGATCACTCGGATGGCCGCTTTCTGGTTAACACATGCAGGTATTGTGATGTTCGAGGTTCAAACTGACCCTGCTCGGGATTCGAACCGACCACCTTCGGCTCGACCAGTCGACCTTTCTAGGAAATAGGGATGTCTACGAATGGCCATTTTGGTAATCGAATATTCGGTCAACCTTCCGAACGAATATTCGAATATTCTACTTTTTTATTTAATAATACTACATTTGAAATTCGAAGTTTAACTTAATGCTTATCAATTTTGTGTTTTAAACTGATCACACCAGTTGTAAAAATCCCTGCGATTACTTATAAATTCAGGGCCTAAGTGTCATCACTAGAGTGTTATATCTCTCTTGTCCCCAAATATACAACATGACCAGTCATAACACCTGTAGATATTATTGCCAGGCGTAAAATGTCATTCAATGCGATAATGCCAGTCAGTGATATTTAATACACATTCATTCAGCTTTTATATAGAAAAAAGTATAGTTTGTGGACGAAAATTTAGGTTGACCGAAAGATGCAAATTCCAGTTAATACAAGCACGATTGACTTCAAGTATACATTAACAGGTCAAAATAGTAAACACGCCATTTCGTATCTAGAGATTGTTCACTGTATGATGACCAAGTGATCTGAAACAACGGATTTGAAGTTGACAGGCTTGGATCGCCTGTCCGACAGTTCAATTCAATGAATCATAAACGTTATAGTTAAGTGTAATTAAAATAAAACTGAAGATGTTTGCAGTGGCGTTTTTAGAAAGTATGTGAAATAGTACTGACAGGTAAGCGCTGTTGACTAGTTTAGCTGTGTTCTGTCACCGACAGACTGGACCCGGTTAACACTGGGTGCGGGAACCAGTAAACATCAACATCAGGAACTCTATTCGTACACTGTTTATTCAAGTCAAACAGATTCACAATACACGCACACGCACGTGTACAGTTTTAAACAAATGAAGCGAAGCGATGTGAAGCCGTTATTTGAAAATAAAACCAATTTCACATTATCAATAATCAAATTGTACTCTATAGCAATGATATTCCTCAAAGTCAACACAGTGAATAGTATACGGCTTATTCAACAATCTCCCTGGCTTATAAGTAAATTTCGGTATTCTTTATGTATGGCAAGATCAAGTCGAATACCAAACGATTCTTCCTAATAGTGTCCCTATTACTTTGATTCTATACAATCTATGTTAGCACTCGAAGTACTTTGATTCTACACGATCTTTGGTGTTAAGATTTTTTGTGCAACATAAACATTGCCGAGATGTTACGGCTACAGGCCACTCGATAATGCTACAATATAGTAACACCGATACCTGTAAGGGGAGATGACTTCGTAGGATATTGGATAAAATTAACTCCGTAGTGAGATTAGTCATAGACAGTATAGTCTGTTTCATTTTAGGTCATCAGAAGTTATTGTATCAGACGTGAAATCACACGTTCATGTTATTAAACTTGCTGCATATGGATTTATATCTGATTAAAACAATACGAATGTTCGTGACTTGTACATAAAACCTAAAATTTTCTTACTTTCAACGCCCGACAATTTCCCGAGGGGTTGACTAACAAAACTGCCCACTTGGTAAGTTTTGAAGTAAACTATAGATCTACCTTCAGACGCAGCTGTTTAGGCAAACATAATTATGTTCATCTGGATATCATACATCATTGTCATGTTTACAATAATATGAATAACGCCTCTATCGTTATCAAAATATTTCTTTGCGAACATAACACCATTGCAATAATAGTGTTCAAAATACTTTGCTTCGGAAAACAAAATGCATAACATTAAGCAAGTTAACGTTTTTTATGTATTATAAATTCATATACTTGTACTATATTACCTTACCGAAATCCACTGGAGTCGTAATTGTATATACATGTATTTACATAATATGTAATATTTTCCTGTATCTCTTTGTATGCTCATTTAGTTCAACCTAATATTAATATATTATAACAAAAAATAGCAATTTATAGTGCAGATATTGTATTAGAAGTGGATTTCGGTAATGGAAAATGGATTTTGATACATTTATCGACATTCAGTTGATTTCCGGTAAGTTAACGTACCCCTTATCGTGCGGTTACTTAGCCAATCCGCGTCAAGGTAACAAACGTTGTCTGGTTGAAGATAAGTTAGTTTAGTGGTTAAGATAAGATTTGATTGGTTTGCACAACACTAATGTGCAAATAGCAAAACCATGTAGTACGGCTGCAAGGAGCATCACATCACCTTTATGCATCGCTTCATTTTAAAAAATATGCACATTGAATGTGGTTCGACAATATATTAAAAGACAGTATTACGTCAGACCGTCAGTATTCAAATTTTTGAATTTGTTAAAAATTGTAAACAAAACTGAACTTATCAAGATATCCTTTTTTGTAAAAGAAGCATTGGGTAAACGTTCTACAATTTTGAACATTGATTTTTAAATTATTTGTTCATCTCCACATACTGTTACTTTTTATAATTATTCTACTATAATAATTCAGATTTTTGATTAATTAACACTTTGATGTGTGTTTCTTCACAATGTATATAGCTCACTTGTTTAAAAAATATTGTATGTAAATTCACGTTGACACGTTATGTAAATTATATGTATTTATTGACTATGTACTATGTATAAGTCTAAATAAAACTTCTGTCTGTCTGTCAATAATCAATTGTTTGCGCCTCACAAACATATTTTATTCGGTCAGTATCTATATATTTAAACATTTGATAAAAGGAACGTAACAGTTACCCGTCTATATTTGCAGTTGGAAAATACGACAATATTTACACATAGACACATTCAGTTGATCCTGATATGTTGTACCAAACAGTCTATACAATGTTTTTTTCAAAATATTTTTACAATATAACCTGTATATTGTTTATTTAAACATGATTTTGTTATGGAAAAATATCTTAATATTAATATTGATCAGAAATATCTAATTGTCCTTTCAAAATTTCGACTATACTCAAATAACCTAACAATAGAGACTGGCAGGTATAATAATTTAGAAAGACAACATCGTATCTGCCCACAATGTAATATGCAAGTTATAGAAAATCAGTATCATTTGTTGTTAGTATGTCCTAAATATAGACAATTAAGATTAAAATTCTTCCAACCATATTTTCGTAATTGGCCAACTATCAAAAAATTTGAAATTCTTATGTCCACAAAATCAATCAAATTAACTTAGCAAAATTTTTATTTTTCGCGTTTAAAGAAAGAAATTAGAACTATAAATACGTTGAAAATGCTGTTAATACATGTACTTACTTCCAAATATGAAATCTTGTTATTGAACAAAAACTTTTTCACCACTTATACATGTACATTTGTTTATTTGTTTGTTTGGCTATATTTATGTAATATTTTATGCCAATAAACTATATGTTATGTTATGTTATGTTTTAAAATTAACTTAAACACATTACTTTTAAAATAAATACTTAATGCCATTAAAAACGCAACCAAACGTTGTACATAAAGACAAAGGGACATTACAAAGGCTAAAGTATTATTTATTTATCAAACATAATTTCATAAAATTAATCAATAATGAAATAAAAAATAATTGGTCAAGAGTTTAATAAAAATTTTAACAAGAATAAACGTAAAGATATCTGTAACCGTTGGCACTACACAATGACGCATAGGTTTGGTTTGGTATTACTGTTTATGAGGTCGCCCGTCGCCGCGCACATTTTATAACGCACTTTATGGTATTTTGGTCGACCCGGTATGTCCCCCGCACACCATAAATAGACTTTTTGAAACCGAAGGTGGAAATTTACCTGCCAGTATAGCAGTATAGATCAAACAGACAATTTTTGAAGCCAAAGACGGTTACTGCACAGTGCCAATGAGACCTATCGTACAGTTACCATTTTCCTGGCACCTAACCAGTACTTTCCTGGAATCTACCCAGTACTTTTCCTGGTTACATGCCAGTACTATGTTAGGTGGGAAACACTGAAAAGTATTTCTGTTTTATCCGGCGAGACGAGGGATCGAACCCACGACCTACGGATTCGTAGTCAGCAGCGTTAACCACTGAGCCACAGGGCCAAAATGACGCATAGTTCAAATAGTTGTGTCACGTATGCATTAAATCTTTTTAATTGGTTGTTAACGGTTCGGCAAAGATCACAATCTTACAGACAATTAGTTGTTTTTAATTACATAGTAAAACAAATTACCAATATTGCATAACAAAATGACAAATAATGATGATTGTTAAAAATTTTACGTGGACAATTTTCAACACCGCCCGTGGTTAAAATGCACGCATCGATCGATCTTATCTGAACAAATGAAATACACAATTACAAAAACAACAACTTTTATAATTTAATGCCCATGTTTTAGAAACTGCGGGGACATTCACTAAAGGACAAAAAATGTGAGTGGATACTTTTTTCTATTTTTCGTTTCTCTTGTTATGTGGTACTGATAAAACGTAGAATGATAGTACCTTGTGTTTTGATATAAGTTTAGTAATACATTTGTAATTTCATTTCGGTAATGTAGCGTTTCGGTAACGATATATTAGTGTATTTGTCTTATGCTAATTTTTGTCCATTTGTATACCTAAACAAACATGAACAAAATATATTTCCTATCGTTAAACCAAACAATTAACATGCATTAACAAAGAATGAACTCATAATGTACTGATCCGTATTTGTTGAAAAAATATGTTATTTTTTTTTTTTTTCAATTTAATAGTTTATTGCATTCAAAACATATTAACATGTTTTATAGCAATTATACAAAAATATTTCTATTTACAGCATAACATTTAAAAATCTTCCAGTGTTTTAACAATTAGTCTATTTTACAAGTTTTGCCTGTTATCTAGTAGTATGGTAAAAAAATGTTTTTTTTTCAATCGGTTATACTTCGCAATTGTTCTTATTAGAGATGTGTTAGCCAATGTAACAACAAAACGTTGTAAGTTCAGATTAGCCAGATACATTTTTAAGTGTTACGTGGTGTTAATTAGAAAATAGCTTCTGTTTTAAATCCTTTAACTATGTTTACTTGTAAGATTTATTCCTTCTATTTGGAATGTTTAATAATTATAAATGCGATCTGCACAATTCAAAAAAGCTATTGATAAAAGGATACCCAACCCACTACTTATTGAAGATGCTATACTTGATGTACATTAATGCTTATTCATATACGCAAACGCATGTCGGAAAATGAAATTGTCATGACGTTTTATAATACAATATTTTGTTTTTCAGACATTCCACAAAATGCTGCAACCAGTTTTATTTCTTGTTCTCTGTTTGACTGGATTCATCCTTTTTCAAGGTATGTCAGTTTCAGTTTTTGGTAAATAATATGGATTCAATGACATCATACTTGCATCCGTAATATGTGTATGGGCCGGCCCTGTTATATTGATGAAGTATTCACCATGCTTACTCTTCCCATTGCCATAACCGCCACACAGCTGATGTTTATCTTACCTTGGTAACGTTAATATTGTCTCGTACGTTACGTATATTGCATAAAGAAAATGTATTAATGTATTGCATGTCCGTATACTTACAGGTGCAAACGGGCTTACAGAATGTGCCACGCCTGGCTTTTATCTCTCCAGTGATTCGAATTGGTGCTTCGCTTACTCCATTACTTACAAGCCGGCGCCGTTTCAATCTGTGAGTCGACTTAATCATTCTTATACATATATAATGAAGTAAAAGCGAAGACAAGTCAGAACCTTTTATCATATATTGCACGGTATTATCTTTTGCATTTGACATGGCCCGTCCGATTGACTTAATCGATACAATACCTAGCTGCCAATATACAGCTCGTATGTACAGGTTCAAAGTCTGAATTAAGTTTATATTCTTCTTCGTGACAATTCGACTGAGAATAATGCAGCCCAAGATATTGTTCTTCCATCTCTAATTACCCCTGGCTCACGGACGAACACGTCAATTCTGGTAGTAAACACAGAAACACTGACCGGTCAGCTGTCCGCCGTACATAACTACGCTACTGTTGAAAAACTGCGTAAATCCCAAACACAACTAAACCTTCAACAGTTTTCAAGCTGATCAAATGTAAAGCGATAAATTACCATCTTCCATTCTTGTTTGGTGATCATTTATACCTTCGAAGCATTTGTTGTTTTTTATGTCAATAAGTCCTCGAATTCAGAAAAAAATCCAATGATTTGTGCGTGTTTATTATTCTGAACTGGATATTGTTTTTCGGCGCAGCCGTACTAACATAGTTTTGCTAATTACATATTCAGTGTTCTGTAAACCAATCAAATCTTACGTTAACCACCAAGGCAAGTTCGCGCATTTTCTCTTCAATTTAAAAATAGCTGTAACATTGAAGCAGATTGGTTAATATTTTCTATAGTGTATTTCAAGATTTATCCAGTGAGTAGCAGTAGCCTTGTTAATCATTTCCACGGGGAATTCTCTGGTGTTGGATTTGACCTACTTAATATTGATATAGCCGACTTGTCTAGACAATTACACGACAGGCACATTTTTAAGATAATTAAACCAAGTTTGCTTTTCACGGAATTCTTTTGAAATATACAGTTTACAAGGAAGTGTATTAGTACAATTAAACTAAATGAAAATATCCAAAATGAAGTGGTCATTTTCGGAAAATGACCGACATTTTTAGAAATAGTTATGATGCAATCGTGGTCTGAAAATGGATTGTTTGATCGCCGTTTATGGATTAACTTTTATTATTAACCATATATTTTTGGTGGAATTATAATCTAACACGATTGCTCTTTGCATTAGGGTAAGTTAAAATTACGGTACTTATTATAAAAATCCGAAAATTTATTGGAAACTTGCCATGTGAAGAAATTACACTTCCGCGAGTGCAGCAAAAATCCCTACCTGTGATGTTTTAAATGCAGTTTATGCAAAAACTTTATGTAGTAACCCAATATTTTTTTTAATGCTTTACCTTAAGGAAAGAGCGATCTTTTCATAAGAATAAATTAGAATGTCTGATTTTTCGAAAAAATCAATAAATTTTACTATACTGTGTCTATGAGCACACTACGGAGTTATTTATAATACTGTCTCATTCGGAACACCTCGGCATTATTGCCTCCGCCAAGAAGTTACGATTGATTACAGTACTCAGAGTATTTGTAGTATATCGTAATTGAATGACATTTAGGCATTTTTTATGTTGTACAACAAAATTTAACCTAGAGAGTGCAACCACTTTGCAAACTTCAAGTTGCGCCGACCATCTTTTTTAAAGATATTTCTTGTTCTTTATTGTCACTATACCATATTTCTCGATATCAGACTTTGTTCCATACTGTTTTATTCTGTTTCTAGGAGTATACTGTTGTCAATTACTGACTTCTAAACTTTGATTAATATTAAATTCAATTTAAGTTTACGTTTTTGTTTAATGTTACTTTAAAAGCTGTTTGCAGATGATCTATGGACCATATGTTTGAAAAATAATTACCGTGCAAACTCAGCACAGCATTGTTTGATCCGGTAGTTACAAGTCAAAATCGGCTTCTCCCATAGGATATTGCTGTGGAGAGGGTGTTATACATGGATAATACCGCATGTCGAAAAGTTCGCGAATTGCCAAAATTACTTTGATATCTACACGTGTCGTAACAATCGCTATAATATAATCGATTGTAGGACAGGGAGTCATTTGGATATGACTACATGGGGCGAGGACTCCAATTATCGACTAAAGAGTGTGTAGATAAAAAATAAACTTCGGTGAATCTGGAAATTTACGCTGTGGAAACGGTTTGCGAAAATTGCTAATCTAATTAAGTCTTTTTTTTCTCGCAAGCTTTACCACTTATACATTATATAGCAATGTCTTTACATATCACCTCAGTTAATCTCTATTGCGAACCGTACCATACTCCTGATGACGAGCTGAGTGTGGAACCTCATGAACATCACTTAGTTCGCCATAGGTCAGGGTGATCAAATCTTCTATTGAAGCCAAAGAACCATCAAAAAGACTACATCTCCTGGACAGAAAGGACAAAGTCACAGTATTTAGGCTTCGTCCGGGACATAACAGACTTCGCTCACACATGCACAGGCTGCGCATGTCCCAGACCCCGCACTGCTCCTGTGGTGTCTCTGAACAAACAGTTTAGAATGTCTTGCAGATATATCACCTACTGGAACCACAATGGAGAAGAGTGTGACCCGACTACAAGACCTTAGACAAAAAACTATACGGACATATTGACAATCTGAAGAAGATTGCGACATGCATCGCTGTCGCTGGCTTGATGGTGTAGACAGTGTACGGGAAGAAGAAGACTGCGACATGCATCGCTGTCGCTGGCTTGATGGTGTAGTCAGTGTACGGGAAGAAGAAGACTGCGACATGCATCGCTGTCGCTGGCTTGATGGTGTAGTCAGTGTACGGGAAGAAGAAGACTGCGACATGCATCGCTGTCGCTGGCTTGATGGTGTAGTCAGTGTACGGGAAGAAGAAGACTGCGACATGCATCGCTGTCTCTGGGTTGATGGTGTAGTCAGTGTACGGGAAGAAGAAGACTGCGACATGCATCGCTGTCGCTGGCTTGATGGTGTAGTCAGTGTACGGGAAGAAGAAGACTGCGACATGCATCGCTGTCGCTGGCTTGATGGTGTAGTCAGTGTACGGGAAGAAGAAGACTGCGACATGCATCGCTGTCTCTGGGTTGATGGTGTAGTCAGTGTACGGGAAGAAGAAGACTGCGACATGCATCGCTGTCGCTGGCTTGATGGTGTAGTCAGTGTACGGGAAGAAGAAGACTGCGACATGCATCGCTGTCGCTGGCTTGATGGTGTAGACAGTGTACGGGAAGAAGAAGACTGCGACATTTATCGCTGTCGCTGGCTTGATGGTGTAGTCAGTGTACGGGAAGAAGAAGACTGCGACATGCATCGCTGTCGCTGGCTTGATGGTGTAGTCAGTGTACGGGAAGAAGAAGACTGCGACATGCATCGCTGTCGCTGGCTTGATGGTGTAGACATTGTACGAGAAGAAGAAGACTGCGACATGCATCGCTGTCTCTGGGTTGATGGTGTAGACAATGTACGAGAAGAAGAAGACTGCGACATTCATTGTTGTCTCTGGGTTGATGGTGTAGACAGTGTACGGGAAGAAGAAGACTGCGACATTCATTGCTGTCTCTGGGTTGATGGTGTAGACAGTGTACGGGAAGAAGAAGACTGCGACATTCATTGTTGTCTCTGGGTTGATGGTGTAGACAGTGTACGGGAAGAAGAAGACTGCGACATTCATTGTTGTCTCTGGGTTGATGGTGTAGACAGTGTACGGGAAGAAGAAGACTGCGACATTCATTGCTGTCTCTGGGTTGATGGTGTAGACAATGTACGAGAAGAAGAAGACTGCGACATTCATTGTTGTCTCTGGGTTGATGGTGTAGACAGTGTACGAGAAGAAGAAGACTGCGACATTCATTGTTGTCTCTGGGTTGATGGTGTAGACAGTGTACGAGAAGAAGAAGACTGCGACATTCATTGTTGTCTCTGGGTTGATGGTGTAGACTGTGTACGAGAAGAAGAAGACTGCGACATTCATTGTTGTCTCTGGGTTGATGGTGTAGACTGTGTACGAGAAGAAGAAGACTGCGACATTCATTGTTGTCTCTGGGTTGATGGTGTAGACAGTGTACGGGAAGAAGAAGACTGCGACATTCATTGCTGTCTCTGGGTTGATGGTGTAGACAGTGTTCGGGAAGAAGACTTCGTTCGCCCATGCGTAGACCACCCCGTTTGCTCAGTCAGTTGAGCGCTGGACTGTCACCGAGAAGTCAGGTTCGATTTTGGACGTGGCAGCCCTGTCCTCCTGTGACGCTTGGTTATGGTCATTTGTCCCCCACCTCTGATGAATGTGGGATATTTGTCAGCTGCTTGCGAAAGGGCAAGTTGAGAATTGGACATCGAACATTTATTCCAGGAAAACTGGTTAGGTAAACATAATGTCAAATATGACTGTACAATACTGAATAATATTCAGTCATATTATGTTGTTTTATTCAACAACAACAAAATGAAAGCATTTTTTTGTAATTTAATATTACAGGTGGTATGTAAGTCCTATGGTGCAGAGCTGTTGACCATTGAATCGTCAGCCAAAAACGAACTTGTGAAGACCTTTCTCTCTGATGCTGGCCGTAAGACTTCCACATGCTTTTATTTAATTATATTAATTACTGTAAAAGCTTAAAGACCACCTCAATATTAAGACCACCTCAATATTAAGACCAGTTTTCAATGGTCCATGCATTATTGAGCATCTATCTCTCAATACCAGTCACATTTTGTTTCTCCCAAAGGTTAATGCTCTAGTGAGGTTATACAGTATGATGACACGTGTAAACTACCATTGAAGCTACACACAATTTAATGCATTTAAGCATATTAACATGTGTATAGTAAATACAAAGAATATATGTGACAAAAGGCATATATTTTCTGAAGAGCACATGATATTACATTGCATGTATATTATTAGTTATACAGGTTGTTGACGGGTATGTACTGCCACATATAGTCCATGTCGCATATAGTCCATGCCGCATATAGTCCATGCCGCATATAGTCCATGCCGCATATAGTCCTTGCCGCATATAGTCCATGCCGCATATATTTCACGTTAGTTTTGTGCGGTGGATATGTGCCTCGACGCCGCATTTAGGTCACTTCTCTTTAAGATATTTTACTGAAACGAATATTTGAATAAGATACCAATATCAAAAAAGTTAAAATTGAAAAGGAGATAAACTGACTTAAGTATCATAGCCAATGTTTCTTAACCACTGTCGATCAAATGATTTTCTCATTAGTTATAAACCTTTTAAGTACAACTACATTATAGTTGACATATAGATGTTTGTCCGCGCTTCGCCTTTTATTTGTACATGTATAGCGAGGATTTTAACGAAACCTCACAGAAAGAATAAGTTTAAACACGTTTGTTTTGCATTAACTGCGGCAAAACCTTGTAAAGTGCTAACGCACATTGCTGTTATCTGTTAAATTGATGATAACAATAAGAACATTTATCATTTATCTAGCGCAGTCGGTATTGCACTAAATTACCAGTCCAAAGGATGCGGGTTTGATCCCGGGTCCGACCGTCTACGGCTGTAGCGATGTGATCAAATAATGTTAATGTTTATTCACTTTTAATTGCGCGAAGCCGTTGAAAGGGTTTTAATCAAGCAACATTAAACAAACTATTATTTTGGTTTTAGCATATTTTTCTGTTATTTTATTAAACATATTCCGAACTGGCCCAGGAGATTATTTTTTCAACTGTCTGATGTAGGGATTATATGTCAGGTGACACAAAGTTATATTCTTTTTTAATGTGTATATATGAAAGTTTGAGAAAACACAATTTTTCTTTAAATTAGGACAGATGATGATGACTTTCAATAAGACGAGACATAAAATAGCATTATGCGGCATGACTATGCCTTTTCGCCGCGTATAGTTCGCCTCGACACGAACTAAATGCGAGACGCGGACTATATGCGGCACGGACTAGATATGGCACTACAAGGGTATATTCGGAAATATAATCTGTTTGTGTGCCAATGTAGTTGACAAACACTTTTTAGTAGTCATGAATTCAACAGGGCTATTACAAAGTATACCATTTTGGTTTAGTATGTTAAATATCAGTAGGCTTTGTAGTGCCACATATAGGCCGTGCCGCATTTAGGCCGCGTACGATCTTAATGCGTGGCGCATTTAGGTCGTAACGAGGCGAACTATATGCGGCGAAAAGGCATGGTCATGCCGCAAATAGATATGTTATGTATTGTCCTATTTAAAGTCATCATCATCATCAACATTATCATTGATCACATTTGATCATCATCACCGATAATCCATTACACATTATCGATTATTGATCAATATTAATTTATCAACAATAATCGAACAAGTCAACAAGTCAAGTCAAAAACCTTTTATTCTCTCATATCACATACATGATAAAATGAGGTGACAAACATGAATATGAGTAAGAATGAGGCTCATAAAAATAAACATAGGTACACAATACATCATTATACATATTCAATTTTTAATAATACCTTTGAATTGTAAAACAAGTATGTGGAGAGTCTAATATTTTTATATAAGAATACTGGTATTCTTGAACAATAATATACCAGTACATCCTGGTAATATCATTATTCAAGAGATACAGAATCATAAACTTTTAGTAAGCAAAATATATTTATGCATTTAATATGAATTGTAATATAACAGAGACTAGTGTTTTGTTAATTAAAATTATGTACCTCTCTTATGTTCAATGTCCTAATTATTTCTTAGCAGGTGCATTGGTACACTAGGATACACTGTTTTATTACTTGACTTGTCCAGTTTAGCGATTGACCTTAAAGAAAGGCCAGGGATAACTGGACCAGTAATTGAAAATAATCATGACATGTGTATGTACGTCGAGCTCTTATCGAAACGAAATTAAAGAGCTCAACAACACATTGTTATTCAACTATACAATTGTTCAAATATGTATTTATGTAATAAAGTCACATTCTATTTACTATACATTTGACAAATTTGGATAACTTAAGAAACTCTTGCTTATTCTTAGTGTTCATAAGTTCATTTATCTTCAAAACATTTGGTCTTCTGAAATAATATGGTTTTAAAAATCTTCTTCTTTCATTATCAAAAAATGTGCATTCAAAAAGATAGTGATATTCGTCGCCAAGCTTATTACATGTATTACAATTTCTATCATTTATGGGAATTCTTGCCCAGTTGCCAATTTCTACAGGTAAACGATGGTTACGAGTACGAAAACGAATCATGGAGTAACTTAGTGATGACATATTTGAGGATAAAATTGGTTCCATTCCAAAGTTGGTTTTAATTATTCTATAGAAATATGCTTTACTGGAGTTTTCCAAAGATGTATACCATTCATTAAGGAAGAGATCTTTTAGCTTTTGTCGAATTGTTAATTTTAGCCATTTACTATTGGGGAATATGTGATCGGTCCATATATTTATCATTCCGCATTTAATAAAAATTTCTTTTATATTATAAAACCATGGAAACTTTGTTTTCATTGTTTCATTGTCGTTAGTATTGACAATTGATAACATACTTTTATAGACAGTTGCAGAAAGTTTTTTGGGTAATGTATCAGGGTTAATATGGCATATTCTAGACCAAAATGCGATGGATTTTTCATCTATATCTAATGAAAGTGGTGCACAACCTGTTTCACCATAGACCATGTAATTTGGGGTGGATTTTTTAAACTTTAATATATATTTCAAAATTTTTAACTGTACGCGTTCGATCATTTCTATATTTCCAAATCCCCATATTTCGGAACCATAAAGTAGAATAGGCTTAATTGTTTTATTGAACATGTCAATCTGAATGTCTATTGGAAGGCTTAAACGATTTGAATTTCTAATTAAGCTATACATAGCTCTAGTTGCTTGAGAGGCTAGATGTTGTCACACAAGTCATCAAAAAGTCATCACTAATTAGCGATCACCTAACACCGATAATCGATCACCGCCATTGTTCACAAATAATCGATTACTGACCACTGATTATCGATCTGCGATTTATATATCAATTACAGATTATCAACTATTGATCACCTATCATTGATCAACGATCATCGATTATCGATCAATGATCACCGATAATCAATACCTGATCGTCCTGTAAAGTGTTAAGACTCTGGCTCATATTCTTTTGGAGATATGCGCGACACAATATTTTGTGACGGACGGATGGGTGGACAGACGGACGGACAAGGGCAAATATATATGCCCTCCCCAGTGAATAACCATTTACATATTATTTGATCACATGGCCACAGCCGCAGAAGGAAGTATACCGGATCAAACCGCGACCTTCGGACTGGTAATGTAGTGCGATAGACTGTGCTAGACGGGGATTCGTGATAAATTGAGTACTTACTAAATGTGCTCTGTAGAACGCACTTTGGTTTCAACCCAACTATGGCATTGAACACCAATCATCATTATCAGTATCATTATTATCGTAATAATTATTATTATTATCATCATTTCAACAGATAACACCAATGTGCGTTAGCAATTAATCAAACAAATGTGTGTAAAAATGTGTTTAAACTTATTATTTCTGTGAGGGTTTCGTCAAAATCCACAAAATATACAATGTAAAGACGAAGCGCTGACAAACATCTATAATGTAGCGGATCCGTGGTCCAGTGGTAAAATGCTGGACTTGTAATCCAGGGATCGCTGGTTCGATTCCCCGCTCCATCACTGACCGTACTAACACTCTTTCGGACGAGACTTTAAAAACCGAGGTCCCGTGTATGATGCTTACATCGAGCACGTAAAAGAACCAGGGGTGCATCTGGAACTGGGGCATCTTCTGTATCATGCACTATCCTCCAAAAATCTAATATGACTAACATTCTTCTGGAGGCGTCGCCCATATGGGAAACCGGTGGCGACGATAAATAAACGCAAATACAAACATCTATAAGCCTACTATAACGAATTTGTACATAAATGGGGGATAAATCATGGAAAAATCATTCAACTGACAGTGGTTAATGAACATTGGTTATGATGCATAAGTCAGTTTATGTCCTTTTCTATTTTTTGATATTGTTATCTTATTCAAATCATGATTCGTGTCAGTAAAACATTTGAAAGAGAAGTGAGCTTAATGCGGCGCCGAGGCATATGTCCGCCGCATTAAGCGTGCGTGTACTATGTGCGGCTAAGTGCGCGCCGCATTAAGGTCGTACGCGGCCTAAATGCGACACGGCCTATATGTGGCACTACAAAGTGTCAATGATAACTTTAACAGTGATTTTAACATTGCCACAGTTCGACCTCTTTTATTCGACAACTTTCGATCCGAATACTTGGTATCATCCGAAATAAATACCAGGTTCCCATGTATTCTTATCCACGTAATATTGAAATGGGCTATTCGAAACCATGTATTATTCGAAATAAAATTTCGGATCCGATGAACTCGAATGAACGAGGTCCGACTGTATATCATTTCACAAACTTGTGCTGTCTATTAATAATCCCATACATATCTTTAACATTAGGTGTTTCCACGACAAAAGTATATATGGGACTCACTAATATTCTGGGTGGTACTAGCTCGGATTGGACATGGTATAAGACCCCCGGGGCAATAGAATATGTAAACTGGGCAACAAGCAACCCAGTATCAACAAACAGGTATAGTCAAATACAAGAATATCCGAACTCTGCCCAACACTCTGTATTTCTGTAATTTTACTAATATGTTCTTTGATCTTAATTAGGTCTTACAAGTCGAAGAGGACTTTCTACGAACTTGGAATGACACTATGTGTATTCATGTACATAATAAATGTATTTCACATTCAGTAGCATATGTCTAGATCACAGCGTATTCTGGCAGATGTTTGAAAGTTTAGTGTTTTATTTCTTGCAAAAAAAATCAAATTCAGTGCAATAAATAATAATTTCCTCGGCAAGGATATAATTCCTTATCAACCATTCAAAGTGTTTTAATCAGTATCATATATCAATCAGTATCATATATCAATCAGTATCATATATCAATCAGTATCATATATCAATCAGTATCATATATCAATCAGTATCATATATCAATCAGTATCATATATTAATCAGTATCATATATTAATCAGTATCATATATTAATCAGTATCATATATTAATCAGTATCATATATTAATCAGTATCATATATCAATCAGTATCATATATTAATCAGTATCATATATCAATCAGTATCATATATTAATCAGTATCATATATCAATCAGTATCATATATCAATCAGTATCATATATCAATCAGTATCATATATCAATCAGTATCATATATTAATCAGTATCATATATCAATCAGTATCATATATCAATCAGTATCATATATCAATCAGTATCATATATCAATCAGTATCATATATCAATCAGTATCATATATCAATCAGTATCATATATCAATCAGTATCATATATTAATCAGTATCATATATCAATCAGTATCATATATCAATCAGTATCATATATCAATCAGTATCATATATCAATCAGTATCATATATTAATCAGTATCATATATCAATCAGTATCATATATCAATCAGTATCATATATCAATCAGTATCATATATTAATCAGTATCATATATCAACCTCATTATAAAAATGTAATGCCGGTTTAATTTTTTGTTACTTCATCCGAGTATGGTTGGTTACAAAATTATCAATGTTTTGTCAAAAATCCGAAGGTAATTCCATCATTACCATGCAATATAAGTACCGTATGTATGTAACAATTCCTCTTATTACACAGATACAACTGCGCTGCGTTTTCGGCTCAACTTACGCAAACTTGGGAGAATGATTATTGCTTGAGAGACAAACAGGCAATATGCCAGAGACCGGTATGATATATAGTACCAATTTATTTATTTTTTCTTTAAATCTTCACTTTTATTATCCGGAATCGAATTATTTATTTCACACTGATTATGACACTAGTGATTATTGCTAATATTTACCACTCTCTGTGACTGCTTCTATTCCTAACCAATACTAGCGCCTAATCCTGGCATTGTGTAGAATGCGAATGTTTTTTTCAAAATTTGGATTCGAACTTATGACTGAAGATTAGGGATCCGGCGCTCTACTTGTAAGCGGCAATGCTTTGATATTCGTTCAGTTAGAATGCAACTTCATGAACTATTGTGCTGAAGCTTAGCCTGTCTCGTTGCCTGCAGTAGCACGGGGCTGCCGCGAGGTAATCATATTCAATGTATTACCAAGACAAGAGTAAAAGGGAAACTAGCGTGTCTGCATATAACTAATAAAAAGGCATATATGTTGATTAACTTCAAACCCTCGAGGTATTGCATGGGTTTGTCTGAGTTCAATGGAATAGTATCATATTTACATTTACAATTATATGTTTTCATATATCGCCATTTCGCGTCTATTTACTCATCTCCACCCATGGCCCGGTTCGCTCAGTCTGTAGAAGAGCCTGGAGACTACAGTATCGAATCCCTGATAAGGAGAATGTTCTCTGCGAACATATGATTGAAGATAAAATATCCAAAAGCATGAGTCCACTATGTGGAGAAAATGTCCGTTGATTGTGGAAGAACTTGGTAATTCTGGCTGGTATCCATGGAAAACGAGTAAAGCCAACTGACTGTCGTGCTTAACTCTTCAGAATTGTCCTCAATGGCAGCATGAACTTTTCTGACTTTAAATAATACATTGAAAACTCACGGTCATTATTTATAGTTTTCATTATTTAAAACATTCTGATTTCATGCATGTGTTATTGTATGGTTCATAGTTAACACAAACTGCCCCAATGTCAACTATAAATCCATAATCAATAATTGTGTCATATCTAAGATTTTTGGCCAAAAGACATTTCTGGGTGAAATTGAGTTACAATTCTGAATGCAGGGATATTTGTCACTACAAACACTATTGTTTTGCAAAACAACCCTTTTTCAGGGAATTACAACACTTTTAATATGGCCATCGAGACTAGAACTACAAACATTTCTGAGTTTCACAAATTTAATACAGCAAATATGTTTTCAGATACAATTATATTTCACAAATAAATGTATATTATTATTATTTTCCTTAAGAAAAGGGGCTGTCTCAATGTTTAGTACCGTTAAATGTTTTGCTTCTGCTCGCCGCTGAATCATAAATCTTTTTACTGAAATATTTCAACTAGCTGTTGCAATTAATGTGAAAACATGACGTCATAATGTGAAAACATGACGTAACCTTTATTGCGTTTTTCTCAGATCGAGGGAAAGTGCATTTGTGCCAAAAATCTCGGAGACTGCCACAATTGTCAACTAGTGAAAAAGACAATCATTTTTAAAAAGTGAATTGATCACTTATACATGTATAGCTTTAAGTGTATATATATATATATCCATGTTTATATTATATCTGACAGGCAACAGCTGCAGACACTTCTTAATTATGATTCTACAAACCGACTGTCGATGAAGGTGTCAACCAACCATACACTGTGGCAACACATTGATCTTCTTTCTAATATATGTGCGCCTGCTTTGTGATTTAACGCACGATTAATGGGAATAAAGTTTAAACTTTAATAGCAGACTTCCTTTCATTCGTTCGTTCTGAGTTACACACATGGATTCCTGTAGCAAATTTAATAGTCATTGTAATAGAAAAGCTCGGCCATTACCCCCCCCCCCCCCAAAGTTACATAAATAATTTTTTAAATGCAAAACAAGCACATTGGCTTAGATGAACATATTGAAGGCAAAACAAGCACATACTTATTATTTCTTTTCGTGTTTTAAATCGTATGTTATATTTCCCTTTCTCCTGTGCAATTATTTCACTTTATATAGTGTTCATGTTATTCTCTGCCCAGTTTCGGCCTATTGTTACCAGCTGTCTTGACTTGTCCTGTGATCTCTTCCATCATTAATCCCCCCCGTTTGTCCTCTCCGAGTTACTCCTTATGGTCGGCCAAGCCATTCATTGCGCATCTGTTCCCTTACGTATGTACCCTTGAGCCTCCTCAAGTGTCTTATGTTTTATGGATTGTTGTTTTCCCGGATGTCTGTGTGGGCAAGCACTGTCTTATGTATGTGGCGTTCCCTGTAACAACTTATTCTCTCTCTTAGATTAAAATATCTAAGTTGCCCCTCCCGCTACATAGCCAAATACCCACATTCGGAAAACCTCGACCAACTACGTCCAGTGCCTCGGATGTTCGTAAGGCACTACTTTCGGAAATACCATTCGAATATCATGTAAACAATATGGCGGCGTGAACGCTGGAGTGCTGATGAAACGGGATTAGAATAACATACTTAAGCTATATGAAGTGTGAAATATGTGTGTTTTAACTAGAAATGACAATAATAATGATAATCCATTTTTTATGTGAATTTATCGAAGTTATTGAAGTTCAATCCGTTTTACGAGAACTATTTTTTAACCGCACAAAATGTTGAATTTTGCCACATAATGCTCCGCCTGACATACACTAGAGGATGTTCGTAGAGTAACGAAGTGGTACGGAAATATCCGAGAGCTGTCGAGAATGCATATACCCACACAGCTCGCCCTATCCAATATAATATCACAAGTACGCCAGCAATATCATGTTCTTTAATTAAATGCGATTCTTATTTGCGAGATGCTGACTTGGTTTTATGAACATTTTATATAATTATAAATGTATGCTAATTGGAATTGTTTTAAAAATGAAATTTTTACATAAAATTATTTTACTGACCTATTTACCCAACGTATATTGGCACAGGTCGTTGGAGGGGTAACACATATTTTCGTAATGTTGGTCACATAATAAAAAACGAACAGAATATAGACGTATTATCATATGACAACAAAAACCTTAAAACCCGAATTCTCTGAAAACCGGAATCGTAGGAAAACCGGACGATTTAATAAGTCCCGTTTTTTTCTTATTGATTCAAACTGAATGAAAGTTCTCTGAAAACTGCAATTCTCAGAAAAATGGACTTTTACCAGATCTAGACAGGATCCAGTTTTCAAGGGGTTTACCGCATATATAATATATCTGTGACATAAGCAAAGCACGAGCACATGAACGTAGATCTATAGATATAAATTCTAAATACACGGAAATCGTTACAATAAGACAACATTGAACTGGTGCTCATTGTAGTTCGCCATTCTCTTCTTGCGCATGCGCCATTCACTTCTTGCGCATGCGCCGTCTCGTCAAGCTAGGATATCTTAATTCTTCTTTCATCAGAGTCCCTCATCGTATGCGATGAGTTCCAAATATTCATTGTCCGACCAAAGAAACGGAAAGAAGACAAAAATAGGAGGCGCAGTGGTCGAGGGGTAGAGCGCCTGACTCCTGATCCGAAGGTCGTGAGTTCGAGCCCTGCGATGAGCGGAGATTGATCACGAACACTTCACAATCCTTAAATTTGGCGCGAATACTGGTTGGTAGCCAGGAAGCAGTCATCGAGAGTGATTAGTATAAGTTGTAAGAACTTGTTTCACAATCGATGTAAAATAAATAAGTCCAGAAAGAAGACAATCAAAGCAGCTAAAATGTGCGTACAATCATTTAAAGTACTAAACAAATGACATATTACGACAATGTAAGGTACAGCTGGCAGTTTTGCACCAAAACACCCAACATGCTGTTAGAATTCATAAAGATATATATATACACAGTGCATTCAAATACGCTCAGTTTTTTATCCACGGCAGTTCTTTTTTGAAAATGCCTGTCGATCGTTAAGAACTTGTGTTAATGTTGCCTTACCATTAATAATAAAAGAACACAGGTCAATGTTTGTATCTTTACGTAAGCCCATGCATTTAAGGAAAACATTGCTTTGAGCGTATTTAAATGTACTAGGTTTAAATATATATATATAAAACTTGCATTAAAAAAAAAACATTCAGTGTAGTTTTGGTGAAGATCAATATGTTATCTACACATACGAATATTCGTTAAGAATGTTTGAGTGTTCAGAATTACAGAAAAATGTGGATTGGAATCTCAACAATGCAGCATATCCAGTAAAAACCTTTGAATATACATGCATGGCTACAAGTTGACAAGAAAATATCTCTTTTCCAGTTAATCATAAATACATTTTGTATTTTAATTCTTTTTACGAGTTATGGGTGCCAATATTAAAACAAAATGGTGAAAGACTGGTCATTCATTATTTTGTCATTTCGAAAACATTTATCTCATTCACCGTCTACAGTAAAACCTCAATTAAAGACCACCTCAATTATAAGACCACCTCAATTATAAGACCATCTCATAAAGACCACCTCAATTATAAGACCACCTCAATTATAAGACCATCTCATAAAGACCACCTCAATTAAAGACCACCTCAATTATAAGACCACCTCAATTATAAGACCATCTCATAAAGACCACCTCAATTATAAAACCACCTCAAATATAAGACCACCTCAATAATAAGACCACCTCAATGATAAAACCACCTCAATTATAAGACCATCTCAATTATAAGACCACCCCAATTAAAGACCACCTCAATTATAAGACCACCTCAATTATAAGACCACCTCAATTATAATACCACCTCAATTAAACACCACCTCAATTATAAGACCACCTCAATTATAAGACCACATCAATTAAAGCCACATCAATTATAAGACCACCTCAATTATAAGACCACCTCCAAATTAAGAACACAAATTTCAAGTCCATTTTCCTTTATTAAGACCACCTCAATATGAATATCGGTTTTCAAGGGTCACAAGGGTGGTCTTATTATTGAGGTTTGACTGTATACGACAACTACGCATGTAACACTGTGTACTGGACGCTCCATTACCAGCATCTAAGCAGACTTTATAAACAAAGCATGGGGTATGCAGTAAAAATCTGTTCAAATTTATATTTACGTATTCAAAGTATTTATTTGAAGCAAACCTCAGTTAAAAACAGACGGAAACAGGACTAGACCGACAAAAACGCTGACTAGCTCTTTAATAGTAAACACTGTACATGTTTGTATTCCGCATATTATATATAATTATATCCTAAGCTTAAATTGTGCGTAAAACATGAAACGGTAAGCACATTGACATTAATTAATTTCTAGCTTATTAACAATAACATATATTAGACACTGTATTCTTTAAAAAGTCTCAAACGGAGTCCGTTTTCATGTTTGATATTTAAAATCTCCATTGTAAGTGATGTCATTTAAAATGTGACGTTTTCTGGAAATGACGTCACTTAAAGAAGAGTTTGGAAATCGTATAGCGGCGCTCATATATTCTTCTTCACTAACACTGCATAAGGTACGAATTAATGCATCATTTCATTATTCTAAAAACGTGAATTAATGAAAGGAAATGTGATCACATGCACTATTTTACAAACCAGGCATTAAACCGAATTGTGAAATCATTATTGATGAAATTTTCCATTTTAGAATAAAAAATGATAGGTAAAAAAGTCATCGCTGGTCTACCGTATAAAACATGAAATTCTCCATTTTAGAATAAAAAATGATAGGTAAACAAGTCATCGCTGGTCTACCGTATAAAACATGGAATTCGTAATGTCCAAACTTTTTCACATAATATGGTATGCATTTCATTAGTTACGACTATGAAGTATTTGACATGAGATAAGACATTTTACCTTTCTTTCACGACATTCCAGCTAGTTAAAAGCCATTGATTACCCTATTTGAAAAATGCACCCGATAATCCATATCCGTTTTCCAAATGACAGAAAAGTTGTCCTTCTATATATTCAGTCGCGTATTTCAGTAATCAAAGTCCCATGTTTTTTACTTAACGTTTTATCTACTATGAAAGTAACGCCAAATCCTGTTGAAGCAATTTTAAGCATCTATAGCCTAGTGTATATCGTATGATATTTACCATGGCGCTATGCGCGAGATTAATACATACTATATACAAAATTAAAAGCCTACACATCTGTAGCATGAAACACTCAACACAAATATTTTTTATATAAAACGCATAATTACAGTAAATGAGAAAATATGACCAATGCTCGGAATTATAACCCTATCTCTCCACTCACCACTCGCCTAGTATTATTTACTCAGCAGAGTCTATATTTGAGTGTTCGATGTGAATATTACCTTAGGCCTATCTCAGTACTCACCTGTCATCATTTAACTTGCTCAGCATGTAGGTTTGAGTTTTCGATGTTAATATAAACCATATCTCAGCACTCATCACTCACCTGTCATTTACTTTGCTCAGTATGTAGATTTAAGTGTTCGATGTTAATATTAACCATATCTCAGCACTCATCACCCACCTGTCATTTACTTTGCTCAGTATGTATATTTAAGTGTTCGATGTTAATATTAACCATATCTCAGCACTCATCACTCACCTGTCATTTACTTTGCTCAGTATGTAGATTTAAGTGTTCGATGTTAATATTAACCATATCTCAGCACTCATCACTCACCTGTCATTTACTTTGCTCAGTATTAGTCCAGTCCCTGAGGACGTCCCGTGTGCAAAAAAGGTCCATGGATAAATTGTATATCAATGTAAAGCTAAATGTTTGAAGTTTCAAAAAAATTTGGGTAGACACTTGACATCATGGTACGTTTTTAGAAATCCAAGATGGCCGCCAAGATGGCCGCCAAATATTTGAAAAAACACCGATTTCTTGAGTTGTGCGTAAAATTAGTAGGTAAATTGATATCTTTTTTCATAAATTGTATTAAACAATCACTGGGATGTAAGACATTGTTAAAATATGCAAATTGATGAGCATATCCTATCTTTTCTGGATTTTTTAAAAAAAAGGCTTTAAAAAATGCGGGAAAAATAGCGAAATTACAACATCGACTTACAGTCTTTACCTGTCACTACGTGTACACTGAATAAATTGGTATTTTTATAACTTGAGGTATAAGTGTAATCCATTTCCTACAAAAATCACGATGTTTTTTTGCTTTATTGCGTATTGCATATGAATGCGCATATGTTCAAAGTGGGTGGGGTAATTGTGCAATATATCAACTTTTCTATCGCATGGTGATTTTGTCACAACAAGGCGATAGTATTACCCATAGACATTTATTTATTTAGATATTTGTAAGATATTAGACTTTGAAGGTATGTTTGTACACTTTTTTTGTATTGTTTCATGCTTCCGGTATTGAATTTGTTGCCATGGAAACATATCTAAAATTAACAAAAAATACCCAAATTAAGCAGAAGTTTAGTTTTTTTCTCAAATATTATTGTTAGATATTTAGTAAGAAACAATATTGTCACGATATTTACACGTGTCTCAAATTATTGGCATATAAGAGCGAATACTGTCAACAATAACCATACCTATATTGATTATGGGTGGGGTAAGTATCTTTCTCGTGTCATTCTGACTGGTTGTTTGGTTTTTATGCAAAAGGACACTATTTAATAAATTATGTTTGTATCTTTATTTCAACTGTTTCCATATTGTACAAGATTAAACCCATCAGTGTTATTTGCCCTTCACTTTAGTAGAGGTTAACAGAGCAACCATTATATTAGACAAAATAAAACAGATTGCAATATATTAATGTGAAACACTTTATTTTGTAAATATTAATATTGTTTTTGAAAGTTTTACTATCAAAGTTTTGCCTTGTCCTGAAGTTATAGAGACAGGGTATAAACTTACCAATAATGAACCTAATACCTTGGTAAAATTTGATGAAATCATCACAAAATGGTTAGAACTAATATATACAAACAAATTAAGTTGGCAATCGGCAACCAGGAAGATTCATATGAAGGGTCACAAACTACCCGTTAAAAAATTATTGAAATGTAATAATTTATTTTTCTCCAATGACAATTTATATAGGCCTGTCATGTTTGACTTTCAAAACTTCTACAAATATATGTTTTCTTTTTCAAGCATGCGGTACGTGAATGTTATGGAAACATATTGCGTGTATTAGAGAAATAACATTTTTATGCAAAATCAAAACATTTACAAGACATTACATAGTAAGGTTCCTTTTTAATGTACATTCAGGTTCTTATTTACAACAATATCAGTGGTGCAAAGAATGACACTAACCTAAGTATTACATGTATTACCTAATGAAAACATTTGTAAAAGTTCTGTGGTTGGAAGTCACAACAAGACTTTTTGATTGTTGCTACTTAGATAGTTCAAAATGATGTAAATAATTTTTTAAAGTAAATTCCAGGTAGTAGTTCGGCCAGAGAATGTTTGCATGCCTCATTGAACTGTGTGATCACTGACGTAGCAACGTATATAACTATACCTCCAATATCGTGTAGACACAGACTCTATCGACAACAATATTTGACCAATGTTTACATTGTAGACCCTTTACAAAATTAGGCCAACAAGGAATGTTTTTACTTGTAAATAATATAAATGAAATGGGTGTAGGAAAAATGTGTGACCTTGGGTAAATGTAAAATGGCGTGGAACAATCCATGATGTAACATTTCTAACACCACATCATCCTTACATGAACAAATTATTACGGAACTTGATGTTATTACAAGTGTGTCGTATACTGTAACCAAATTTATTCGCATTTGAACTTATGTTTTAGATTTTCCTTATTTATTAGGGTTATCTCATCTAAATAATCAATGTCGTTTGTGTCTACAATATTACAGAAAGAAAACAAGTCATGTTGTGTCAGCAACCATCTCATTTTTTTCTTCTCTAAATAGCTATCCACTCATGTGTATTGGCATAATACTTCCAACTAACGCATCTATGAAATACTACTTTTAATTAACGAAAATTGAGATACTCAATAAATTTATTCATCTTTTTTATTTGGCCGAAAATCTTATAATTTCTAAGAAAACCAGGTTATTAAAATGGTGTGTGTCGTTGGGCGAGCGGGCGTCAACCTGGTAAATAACTTGAGTTCCGTTGATCATATTGTAACCAAACTTGGTGTATAGTAAGAAAAACTGGAGAGCTCGCTTGGGATTGCTTTTGGGTTCGTTACACCAAAGGTCAAGGTCACCGTTACTAAAAATAGAAATTTGGTTTCTGGCAAATAACTTCAGTTTGTCTTTGCTTATTAGATAAATTATAATTCAGTGTCAGGATGCAACTCAATGCTGAATCATCCGCAATGAATCCCAAGTAATATAAAATATGTGATCCATTCAAGAAGAGGTATCTGGACTGTTGATAAGTTGACCCTTTCATTTTGATGGAATGCAGACTCTTTTTAATAAAGTTCCAATGGAAGGAGGGAATATAAAGGCTTATCAGTTGGAAACATTTTCACTTTGATCTGAATTATAAACATAGAGCATCCAACTTGTATTGTATTGTATGTAACCAAATAAATACAGTTGTTTTAATCAGTAGAATCATGTATTAAAGTGGCATTATATTTTGTCGCTCAAACCATCAAAATGTTACTTCCTTTTACAAAGCAATATTTTGTTGTTGTATATGAACATGTCTTTAAACCTAAAGTAGCCAATTTTAGTCGTCAAAACGAAAGTATAGATTTTGACAGATCTAAGCGGATTGTTTGAGTGTATTGTTTTGATAATGAACATGGAATGACATTTAGATATCATTACATCTAAAACATTTTTCCTATGTGTTTGCATACCTAAGTTTGTCTATGACAACAACGTTTCTTATAAAAGTCAAGACTTAAATATCTTATTTGGTGCAAATGAGGTAAAATTCAAGGACATACAATAATATTCCTTCCCAAATCGCATTTCTATTACCACCTTTATCGCGATGTGGCTCTGATGGCGATTGACAGCATGGACACTGATTCTTGTTTATACCCAGTTGGAGCCCATTTCAGAGAGATTCCATATTACTACAATATTATTGCACATGAGCGAGCTATTTTCATAAGTGAAATCTCATAAGTAACAACATTCCATCAGCGCTTTAATTTTTTGTTTCGGAATGGAAATCATTACATATTTAGCTATAAAGACTGAAACATTGAATCAAAAGGTTTTTCTAATATTTGATTCTGCTTTGTTAGATGCAGTTGAAGTGGCCAGTGATGAACTGTTTTCTGCGTAATAAAATACACTTTATGGAAATTATCTCTACCATGGACTTGGGCTACTTAAATGGGTGTGTGAGTAAATGCCATTGACTGTTGAATGACCACTAAGTATGAAACGGAACACATGAATACTTGAAAAGGATAGTAGTGTACACTCACCCAAAGTTCTAACGCACCATGTTTAAATTTGATATAATTTTCTTAAGTCTGTACTAAATGTTATGAAAATTCAAATTCCTGATCGTATAGCATTTTTGTTTTTTAAACTTTCGCATTTTTTCATTCGACGTTAAGTGCAGCCATGCGGAACGAATGATCGAATTTCGGTATTTTTATATTGCTGCTTTTACTTGGCTGTCTTTCACATAATTTATTTTTTTAATTGTGTTGTTGTGTATTACAGTCGTTTAAAAACATGTTTTGATTGAAAATTATCCAAAAGAAATATGTGAGGGCTATTTGTCCACTAAAATTATGAAAAATAGTATGCCCTTTCACAAATGTGGCTAAAATTGCATTTCCTGTAGGCTTAAAAGTAAAATGTGCTGTACTCCTAAAGATAATTAATTGAATCTAACAACGGCGTTATTTATGTAAGCTTGTAACACGAGATTTTTATGTGGATCCAAGTTATAATTGTAAATTTCAAAAGACCGGTAGTGTTAGCGTATGAAATTGAACTTTCATTACAATTATTACTTATTTTGTCTGTATTTTTAAACACGTTTATTTGAAGGAACTTATTCAAGCACTTCTTTTTTGTTATCTGCGTGATTTCATTGTGTGCTTTTCTTCTACAATGACCATAAATTTCCAACCCCTGCGTCGTCTTATCGATATCAAGTAAACCAAAACTGGTGCGTTAGAATATTGGGTGAGTGTATGTAACATCGCTATTTTTATGCCGATTATACATTCATTTAACTCATTTGTTTATAATAGTATAAAGGTAGAGGTTTCCATAAAATGTTTGACAATGCCTATTAGCTAATTTCACAATAAACCTATTTGTGACTTCCCCTCCGCAAGGAAATGATAAAGTCTACAGTAAATTAGAGGTGGAAGGCAAATGACAATGGCCAAGTGTCAAGGAAGGACAACACCTGCTCAGGCCAGGAATCAAACCTGGATTTCCCGGATGACAGCCTAACGGTCTACCGGAACATACTGAATTATTCGAACAAACTTTATCGTTTCATGTCAGTGCTGCAGCAATGTTGTAATGTGATTTTATTGTACCAACATAAAATAGATTGAATTCTAGTGATACATATAGCATACTTCTCTTTAAAATAATACAATGCTAAAATTTAAACTTTTTTATCACCACCAAAACTACTATGGAAATAATATTAAACTGTTTAAAAATGCTCTGAATGAAATAAAAATATTTAATAAACCGTAAAGAAAGTTTTAATTCAATAGCTATTGCAATCTGTTTTACATTTTTATTGGAATAGTTGCTATGGAAACCATAACTTAAGTCAATGGCAAATATACCTGTAACATTTAATCCAGCATGATGTGAAACAATTGAAATAAAGATACAAACGTAATTTATAAGATAGTGTACTTTTGCATAAAAACCAAACAACCAGTCAGAATGACATGAGAAAGATACTTACCCCACCCATAATCAATATAGGTATGGTTATTGTTGACAGTATTCGCTCTTATATGCCAATACTTTGAGACACGTGTAAAATATATCGTGACAATATTGTTTCTTACTAAATATCTAACAAAAATATTTGAGAAAAAAACTAAACTTCTGCTTAATTTTGGTATTTTTTGTTAATTTTAAATATGTTTCCATGGCAACAAATTCAATACCGGAAGCATGAAACAATACAAAAAATGTGTACAAACATACCTTCAAAGTCTTATATCTTACAAATATCTAAATAAATAAATGTCTATGGGTAATACTATCGCCTTGTTGTGACAAAACCACCATTCGATAGAAAAGTTGATATATTGCACAATTACCCCACCCACTTTGAACATATGCGCATTCATATGCAATACGCAATAAAGCAAAAAAACATCGTGATTTTTGTAGGAAATGGATTACACTTATACCTCAAGTTATAAAAATACCAATTTATTCAGTGTACACGTAGTGACAGGTAAAGACTGTAAGTCGATGTTGTAATTTCGCTATTTTTCCCGCATTTTTTAAAGCCTTTTTTTCAAAAAATCCAGAAAAGATAGGATATGCTCATCAATTTGCATATTTTAACAATGTCTTACACCCCAGTGATTGTTTAATACAATTTATGAAAAAAGATATCAATTTACCTACTAATTTTACGCACAACTCAAGAAATCGGTGTTTTTTCAAATATTTGGCGGCCATCTTGGCGGCCATCTTGGATTTCTAAAAACGTACCATGATGTCACGTGTCTACCCAAATTTTTTTGAAACTTCAAACATTTAGCTTTACATTGATATAAAATTTATCCATGGACCTTTTTTGCACACGGGACGTCCTCAGGGACTGGACTATATGTAGATTTAAGTGTTCGATGTTAATATTAACCATATCTCAGCACTCATCACTCACCTGTCATTTACTTTGCTCAGTATGTAGATTGAAGTGTTCGATGTTAATATTAACCATATTTCAGCACTCATCACTCGCCTGTCATAGTCTTTGCTCAGTATGTATATTTGAGTGTTCGATGTTAATACAATGTATTAACCATATCTCAGCACCCACCACTCACCTGTTATTTACCCTGCTCAGTCTGTAGATATGTGTGTTCGATGTTAATATTAACCATATTTCAGCACCCATCACTCACCTGTCATTTACCCTGCTCAGTCTGTAGATATGAGTGTTCGATGTGAATATTAACCGTATCTTAGCACCCATCACTCACCTGTCATTTACCCTGCTCAGTATGTAGATTTGAGTGTTCGATGTTAATATTAACCATATTTCAGCACCCATCACTCACCTGTCATGTACCCTGCTCAGTATGTAGATTTGAGTGTTCGATGTTAATATTAACAATATTTCAGCACCCATCACTCACCTGTCATTTACCCTGCTCAGTATGTATATTTAAGTGTTCGATGTGAATATTAACCGTATCTTAGCACCCATCACTCACCTGTCATTTACCCTGCTCAGTATGTAGATTTGAGTGTTCGATGTTAATATTAACCGTATCTTAGCACCCATCACTCACGCGTCATTTACCCTGCTCAGTCTGTAGATATGAGTGTTCGATGTGAATATTAACCGTATCTTAGCACCCATCACTCACCTGTCATGTACCCTGCTCAGTCTGTAGGTTTGAGTGTTCGATGTGAATATTAACCGTATCTTAGCACCCATCACTCACCTGTCATTTACCCTGCTCAGTCTGTAGGTTTAAGTGTTCGATGTGAATATTAACCGTATCTTAGCACCCATCACTCACCTGTCATGTACCCTGCTCAGTATGTAGGTTTGAGTGTTCGATGTGAATATTAACCGTATCTTAGCACCCATCACTCACCTGTCATGTACCCTGCTCAGTATGTAGGTTTGAGTGTTCGATGTTAATATTAACCGTATCTTAGCACCCATCACTCACCTGTCATGTACCCTGCTCAGTATGTAGGTTTGAGTGTTCGATGTGAATATTAACCGTATCTTAGCACCCACCACTCACCTGTCATGTACCCTGCTCAGTATGTAGGTTTGAGTGTTCGATGTTAATATTACTGCTTATTGAGTGCTGAGAACTCTTGGTTACCGATTGTCCTCGTGATTTGAATATGAATCTGATATTTTGGGTGAGATTTATTATGAACATCACACTGAGCACCAATAACTTACACTCAATGTAACCTTCACACTCGAATTCTCTGAGAAAGTGAGTAAAATACTTACCTCTCAGAAAGCATTGTAATCCGATTCGCTCTCTCTGATCTTCAAATGAGCGCCGCTTTACGATTTCAAACCTCTTCTATTAGTGACGTCATTTCCAGAAAACTTCAAATGTGACGTCACCATGTACTGACAGTAAGCAATATTTGCCCCATGTGGCATTATGAAAACGAAGTGACCATATTGAGTAAATATTGGTTCCTGTTAGCAAAAAGTGTCACCACATGTTGTGTTTTCTTGAAATGACGTCACTTACAGAAGAGGTTGTAAATCCCATAGCTCAAATTCGGGGTCATTTTTGAAATCTGAGTGCAGAATGGTGCATATCGGTTATAATTCCCGGCCCAGACATACCGTCAAACTCGGTTGATATAATTTGGATTCTATAACTTAATGTAGGTAAATCATAAATAAGTTGTTGCCATCTCCAAACTGCAAGTGCATTAACAAAATCTGAGTGTTGACTGGTGAATACGGATATAATATTATGTCGGGACCTGGTCATATTTTCTTTCGCATTTAATGGTCATTTATAAAGGTAAACATCTATAATGTAGCGGATCCATGGTCCAGTGGTAAAACGCTGGACTTGTAATCCAGGGATCGCTGGTTCGATTCCCCGCTCCATCACTGACCGTACTAACAGTCTTTCGGACGAGACTTTAAAAACCGAGGTCCCGTGTATGATGCTTTACATCGAGCACGTAAAAGAACCAGGGATGCTTCTGGAACTGGGGCATCTTCTGTATCATGCACTATCCTCCAAAAATCTAATATGACTAACATTCTTCTGGAGGCGTCGCCCATATGGGAAACCGGTGGCGACGATAAATAAACGCAAATACAAACAAAAAAGTAAAACTAGCAACGGCAGTTACAAAAATAGCGTGTTTATTGAAAGTATCACAGAAAAAACAAACTAACAACACAAAATGTAAATAAAACTCCAGTATTAAACATGATTTCCGTGAAGTATACATTGAACAGACCAGCAGAGGAATAAGTCTCACTTCTGTCCCAGCACTGGTTATAAATTGTCTTAATTAAATCCTAATTAATACTGACTCATGGGAACTTCATCCGTAGGTGCAACTTGGTTGCTGAAAGAAAACATATTTTACATTTAAAAGACATAAGCAAGAAAACACTTACATCCGTTCCAATGCTTGCATGCCGATACAAAGACGTATAGAAAATAAACGAGCGCTGCTTTGGGATTTCATGATCAGCCTCTTCTGTCAGTGACGTCATTTCAAGTAAACGCAACATGTGATGTCACTATGTGCAAGCAGGAAACAATATTTACTCCATATGGTCACTTCGTTTTCATATTGCCATATGGGGCAAATATTGCTTACTGTCAGTACATGGTGACGTTGCATGTGACTTTTTCTGAAAATGACGTCACTTAAAGAATAGACTGGAAATTGAACAGCGGCGCTCAAATGATGATAACAATAAATATGCTAAAGGCAATGAATGACGGACGGACGGACAGACATACAAACATACAAAATAATGGATTGACAAACTAATGGAAGATGTACAGATGATAAGAAATATATGTACAAGCAAACATGAGAGAATGTTAACATGTTGAACTGATGAGCAGAAAGCAACACGAGAAAATACGAACCGAGAGTTTGAAAAACGTACCTTCGAAACATATGATTGCTGGTCTCGTATGGAAACTCACTTGTATCGCTGATACACAGAGAAATATACAAGAAACAAATACATACAGTGAAACACAAGAGTTTTCAGATGATGCTAACCTTAAACATATCTTTGTTTTCCCTCTTGTTACTCATTGAAAGTTGGGTAGGTAGGCGGGGATAGATTTAATAAATATTTTTTGTGATACTGTGTCAAAGAAAATGCAATAATACAATGTGTGATATAAAACTAATGGCTGCCCCTCATACTTCAACAACATCTCTCGAAAAAATAATGTAATAAATCGAAATAATCTGTTTGATTTCGCAGTAACAAATCTGAAGTGATAAAGTTCTTTCTGAATTAAGAACGACATGTAGAGTAAAACCTCACTTAAAAACCATCTCAATAATAAGACCACATCGAAATAAGAACACAGTTTTGAAGTCCATTCTATTTTTCATTTTATTAAACCTCAATATTTAGACCACCTCAATAAGAAGACCAGTTTTCAAGGGTCTAGAGGATGGTCTTATTATTAAAGTATTACTGTACTCAAAATTACATTGCTCACAAATTTCCAAGAAACTTTTGTTGAAGGCATAGTTCGTAAGTGTAGTTAGGAAGGTAGGGGAAACAAAGATTATTTCATTTTAGGTCTAACAGATAAAGCAAAGTGAGTAATGAATGACAAGATAAGTGTATCATATTACTGACATAATGAAATAATGAGTGTGAAGCGGTCGGCAATGTTACAAGTTACAACAACGTTCTTTTCGAAACAACCAAGCAGCTACCGCTATATCACGGCAATCGTTACAATGTAGAATGCTATAGCAGATACACTTACACCAGCATGTGAACTATTATTTAATCAAAGGACTGAAGGTCCTGCAATGCGGTTCCACGGAAAGACTGCACGTTTTCCTTATTATCTTATAAGAAATTAATACGCGACTATTCGGGCAAACTCATTCGCCAAAAAATGACACAAATAATCCAGAAAAACGTTTATATCAAGGCTCCCGACATTCTACAACCGATATATCTCTGACAAATCAGCCATTATTCTCATCAAATCTATAAAACCCGGTCACATCAGCAAAACATCCTTACGGATTGAGTGGTGTCAGTATACATGAGCTACATTGTTCGATATTTACCCGAATGGTTGATCATTGTCATTCATAGTCCTGTAATGTTTGGCAAGTTTTACAGAGAAGACGATACTGGGAACAAAGAAGAACAGGCACCATCCAATTGAGAACCAGAAACCGTTCTGAAACAATAAATAAACTGGACACTATTATCATGCAAACACTTCATAGGCCAAATATACTGAAAAAATGAAACTTGTCCACATTATTTCAACAATTCCAAGTTTACTAATTTATTAACGCAACACATAACAACTCGAGTACATGTAATATACAAAATAATAAAACAATGATTACAAGGTAATTGCAATAAGAAAATAAATGCATTATACTTAGGAAGAAAATTGTACAATACGTTATAAATACATATTGCGGGAGAAGGTATTTTTTATTCTAACTTATGTTTAAAATATTAATCAAGAACACAATGTTTTTTTCGGACGTTTCAAGTCTAGTACGAGTATTTATTTAAATTTAAAAATACGGGGCCGTTGTGATGCTACGTTTCTCCGTGTTGCTGTCATGTTGTCCCCTCAAATTCATCTTTCGGGACGACATTACCTCCCCTTTGCTTCCCGTTTTCACATGAACAAAGCGTAAAAAATGATAAAAAACGGCTTTACTTAATTATGAAATGTTCGTTTCAAGTAACAGAATTAATTTCAAAAACGTGAACTGTCTCGCCGTTTGAGTTAGATATAATTTTAGAAGACAAAATTTCAGCTGTTAATATTTATCACACATAATTGAATTAAGCCAATACATGGAGTTTCATATCCCATCATATTGTGCACCTGTGATACGATATAAAACGTTCTACAGTGCAAATCTCCCAAATAGCCCTCGCTTAATCAACCACTTCTCTTCAACAACGCTATAATTGTTTCGTGTAATAAGAATTGCAAATTCTTTGAATTTCTTTGGAGCAACAATCTCTCAAAGACAATCAATTTTAGCCACTCCTAAAAGGCGTTCGTCTGGAGCAACACTCTCTCAAAGACAACCAATATTAGCCACTCCCAAAGGGCGTTCATCTGGTGCAACAATCTCTCAACGACAACCAATATTAGCCACTCCCAAAGGGCGTTGCAACAATCTCTCAAAGACAACCAATATTAGCCACTCCTAAAGGGCGTTGCTCTGAAGCAACAATCTCTCAAAGACAACCAATATTAGCCACTCCTAAAGGGCGTTGTCCTGGAGCAACAAACCAAGATACGGTTATATTTATACCTGCACACTTATAAGTTTCGTTAAGGGTATAAATGACTTATTTTTACTCACGAATGCGTCCACTATGTAACTGCAGAACGATACAATGACTACGGAATCGTAAAGATTCCACAATGGTGTACATTTCCCAAGCTCTTGTCGCACCTAAATAGTATAAAAAATAACACACTTCTATATAGCAATTCATGTCACAGACAACCATAAATTAAGGTCATGCCGTTTTTTTTGGTTAGCGTCCGCGTGCGCCTTGGTTTTGATTTTCGTTTATTTAAAATGTCGCCAAGGGAAATAACCGGCAGTTAGTCGTGTTTACGTATATGTTTGTAAATATTTTGTTAACTTGCATGTTTGAAACTGGTGAGTGGAAACTAATCATTTTTCCGTTAGATTTCTAATGTTTTTTAAAGAAACAAGCTATTTAGTTTTTTATCTTGTTTACCTCATTAAAACATTGAAATGATTCATTGTCTATTAGTGGGTCGTTAATAATGTTTTTTTCACTAATCTGAAGTAATATTTCAAGTTATATTTTCATAATTTCAACGTTAATACATCTCTAAGATATATCTAGGTAAGATGGCAGCTTGTTCCAGAGACTTGTGTCATCCTATGTAGGAGAAGGATTTCAGTCCAAAACCTTTAACTTTTGGGACAGATTCATGATTCATTTTCTCTAAACCTAGTTTCATGAGAATGAATAGAATCTGTGAGGACAAGATTTTCTCCCATATAATCAGGGGCTAAACAATATTTTTTTTAAAACATGACACAAGGTTATTTGTTCAATTCTCTTATTCACTGGTAACCAGTTTAGGGATTTAAAATGTTCAGTTTCAATATGTGACCTTTGTTCCCAGTTCAGGACAAACCGTATCAACTTGTTCTGTGTTATTTGGAGTTTATATTTCCATATTTTGGCTATGTAATCAAAATGACGCTGAATTAGGGTCATAACCAAAAGCTTTTTAGTATGTTGTGTAACCACGTTTCCTATAAAGAAATGACGAGTTAGGAAATGACGACTTACCTGGCGTTTTGTGGTGTTCAGAAAATCCCATCCAATAGAAATGATTTCCTTTTGGAACTTATCAATAATCTAAAACATATATAATATAAAGAATACATAATAATATACTCAACAAAAAAGAAAACATACCACCTTATTTTCAATCAATAATTCCAATTCCAAATGAGACGCTAATAAATGGTAATACAAGAAGAAATTTTCCAAGCGATGAAATCAGAGAGTGTCAATATGCACATGTAGATATGTTTGAATGGATGTCAATTCAGACATTATTCTATCCTCAGGTTAAGACGTGCAAAAAACGAACTTCAGAACGGTCCGTTTTTATTTTTGTTAAGTATGATATTAAACAACAATTTTCAGTCAGTAGGACTGTTTCAAAGTGTCTGTGATTAGAAGACAAATGTTCAAACTTGCAAAACTTTCATCCAAGCATTAGAATACTGTATAGGTGATAAAGTTCGAGGCGCAACAAATCAAGAAAGTCGCCAATAATCGTTCAGTGTAAATTTCCCTGTTCTAAGGAGAACAATAACTCCTCACTTTAAAGACCACCTCAAAATTAAGAACGCATTTTTTTTGGACTGTTTTGTTCTTTATTCAACCGCAATATGAAGACCACCTCATACGAAGACCAGTTTCGAAGGGTCCCAAGGTTGGTCACATTATCTCATACTACTGTTATGATACTCATAACAAAACGTCTGAAATCGCTGATTGGCGATTTTGTTTGACTTGCGAAAATAGGTATTTAATACTATTTATACAATAGTTCTTTTTACAGGCTAAAAACATGTTAAATGTATTTTCCCAAAACGTGGTAGTAGGCATACAAGCTGAATGTTGTTACTCTTATTAAAATACCACAATGCAAGAAGACTGCATACATTACAAGTATTTAGTCGCAGAATCAATTAACATACAATGAAATTCAACACCTTAAAATGGAATCTTTCCCACAACAATAATAGTGTAACTGACAGCATTAATCAGAAATAGATCATAACAATCAAACATGGGCATTGGACACTGTTCAATGAATGGACTTAAAAGCATCGCATGTTTGTTTTTTAATATCCCTCAGTATTATAATCATAAGAAGTATATGCAAATTAGTAAATATGATATTTGTTGTTATGCTATTTAGTATGTTGAATATGATAAATTCATTTTTGTCAACATTATCAAACGCACGATCGGATAAACTTACTTTTTGAGACTGGGCTGTAATGTTAGCTTGAACGTTAGCTAAACTAGCTACAAAGGCAGCTTTCCATTTCTGAAAATGCAGACAGCCAAATATGTTATTCCAGTAAAGTATAAACTATTTGTCAGCTGGTCAATATAACGTGTCTCTTCATACTTCAACCAAACTCATGTTTATGTCTTTCATTGGTGCTTCTGTCTATCATGTAGTATGTAAGAAATATTAAATTTATCGAAACTTTTTTCGGCGTGGCTGTATAACAATGATTTTGACCTACATTTTTGACCAACCCAATGTTGTCCTCGAAGCAGGCTTTTTAAAATCTAACCAATCATATTTTCACCCAAGAGGCACCAAACGGGGCTTTCGTTCACCCAAGAGGCATCAAACGGGGGTTTCGTAAGATGTGCGAACATTATCAAATTGTTTACAAACCAGAATGAGGCAGATTTCACAGGGGCACGAATCTAATAAGATTCACTATTTCACTGACCTTCTGTTTTTAACCACATGTTTCATTTCAAAACATAAACAAATGTTGCTTCAGACTTTGTAATGGTAATTTGTTTTACTTTAAAATGAAAAATATGTAAGTAAACTGTGTGCTAAATGAACTTGCAATTATATTTTTGCTTATGCCCCCATCACACTAGGCCACGTTCCCACTACGTCCTCAAAAATCTGGCAGGACGCAGTCAGAACTTGGTCAACGTAGAAGGAACGCAGTAGACACCGATAAGGACGTGGTATGGTCTTCATGGACGTGAAGGACGTGAGCGGACTTTGATCATGTTCAAAAAAAACGTAGTGAGGACGTGGTCGAATCAGGACGTAGTAAGAACTTAATACGAACGTATTAACGACGGCATGGACGTAGTGACGGCGTAACTAAAACCTAGTAGGAACTTGATTGACGTAGTGCAAGCGTGGTATGGACGGGAAATATTGAATGGCGTTCTCATCGTGTTTTCTATATGTTGTCATTGCGTTCTTGCTACGTTCTTGCTACGTCAATGGAGTTCTCACCACAACCTCTCCACGCTTTTACTACGACTATGGTACGTTCGTGCCACGTTGTAGAAGACCTCATTCGGTTGTTAATACGTTCTTTCGGTGCTTAACACGTCTTAGACACGTTTGTATCAGGTTCTTACCACGTCCTGTCAGGTTCTGAACAGTTATAAATAGAACACGGTAATTCCATCTCGATCACATTCGCAAATAAATTCAAGTCATAAGAACGTAATGAGGACGTGATAAGCACTTGGTAAGCGCGTGGTGAAATATTCCTGGTCGTAGTAAGAACGTACAAAGAACGCATTGGACGTGGTGCGCGCGTATTAAGAACGCATTGGACGTGGTGCGCGCGTGAAGATGCGCGCAGTTAGAACGTATTTGGAACGTGTGAGACGCAGTGAATGCCTGGCAGGGACGCAGTAAGTACGTAGTATGAACTTGAGTAAAGCATTTTTTAAGAATTTGACCGCGTCCTCGCTGCATTCGTCGAAATTGCCAGGACGTAGTGCGGTCTTCATGGTCTTCGTCTAGTGTGATGGGGGTATTAGGGACACGAATCTGCGAGAAAGCAGCATATATACAATGAATCCAATAAGACAGGTTTATGATCATAGTATATATAGATCTGAATTAATTTTTTTATAAGTATTTATTTTTCAACATTTTGCAAAAGAATTTATTTCATTTAACATACATCATTCTATCTATGCCGGTGCTAACGCATATGAGTCTCTTGAAATTGATTGCAAGAAGTATTATTAAACTAACACAGTTATGCATTATTTCTTTTCAATTCTTAACAAAAGAGCGCGTTTTGCGGAATATGCGCCTAATTTGAAGTTATTGATTCGAACCCCAGATTTATGTGAGGAAGATGTCAGACGCTTGATGAAGAACAGGTAAGTACTGGTAGATAACGCAGGAACTTAGGTGTCGTCAACTACCCGCCATATACAACTAAAATATAAACTCAAACAAAGAATGAAATTAACAATGATGTACGTATTGGATATTGTTTATTGATAACGCCGATGTACGATTTCCAACTTCTTCTTTAAGTGACGTCATTTCCAGAAAAGTCACATGTGACGTCACCCTGTACATACAGTAAGCAATATGAAACGAAGTGACCATGGAGTAAATATTGTTTCCTGCTTGCAAAGAGTGACATCAAATGTTGTGTTTTCTTGGAATGACGTCACTTACAGAAGAGGTTGTTAATCCCAAAGCAGCGCTCAAATTACATCATAAACTTTGATATAAAAACACTTACTGGGATTTCTGTCTTGAACTTCTTCAACTTGTCAAGTGATCGCTTCAGGTCCCACTACAACAGATGTGAACCAGTTTTGACCAAGATGTTTTTAAGCACTAGTTCATGCGATTATTCAGAAAACAAATAAAATAGTGTTGCCATCTACGCAAATAAGCATTTTAACGTTTGAATAAAAGTGAGCAATTGCTGTCGAATTGCAATGAAAGCTTGGAATGGCACGTGTTCCCAACCTGAGATAAGTAACAGCGAAGTTGTGTTGTATAACACGTGATATGTACGCCTCTTATAAACTGTAATCATTTATTTAGGTTATTATTCCAAAACTACTGAAGTTCGGGGATGTATCGCGGGTGAAATGGTAAAAATAACCTTTTTATTTTACTTGAAAAGTAATAAAACACAGTTCTTACCATTGCTGTTGAGTATAGAGAGCCCTGCAATTGAAATATATTAAATAAAACTTTGTTTTATACGTACATATACAAACACAGAAGACAATGTCCGACACTACAACCATGACTCAAACTAACTACATTCCATGATTGCATGTCGCGTACTTATATAAGTGACACGTGGAAGCTCAGGGACGCTTTGTTAGGTCGCATTAGGGTTATGTAACTAGGTCGATCTAGGCTTATCAGGTTTGTGGCGCTGGATCCTGTGATTGTGGGAAATGGGAAAATGTCACTCCCAAAAATTTAAATAATAAAAAGGGGCAAACATAAATAGTTTCACAACATTAATCAAAGGACTGAAGGTCCTTCGAAGCGCTTCCAAGGCAAGACTGTACGCTTCAATATTATCGTATAAGTAATTATTACGCGACTATTTGGGTAAACTCATTCGCCAAAAATGACACAAATAATCCAGAAAAACGTTTATATCAAGACTCCGGCCATTCCTCAATTGATATATCTCTGAAAAAATAGCCATTATACATCAAATCTATAATAAAATCAGAGGACTTTACATGTACTATTTTCTTGAGAAGATGAATATGGTGTTACTTGGAGTAGACCAGCCGGTTGACGCTGATAGCAATGAGACTCATAGTAAACGGTTGAAGGTGAAAAGGTGGTCGTTGAAGAGGGTATATGTGTGGTTTGCGGTTGTACGATTATAACGTTTTTTGATAATAATACTTATACCAGTATATGTATGTATCATCTAATTAGCATAAACTATCATTGTTCATGAGTATCCACAATTCTGAAGTCTGCACAATCATGTACGTTGTATTTTCCAAAGAAATGGTATCCTCCTATTACTGGTGATATAATGATTTTCCCGAATATTTTCAACTTAAGTATTAATATATGAGTGAAAATAATAATAATAGGTACGGATATTTCAACGAAGGATGGTGAAGCCACGTGATACATTATCACGGCTACATAACGCCAGCTCCACCACTTATCGGTGGGTGCAAAGAAAATGAGCTGTCGACACTTCCGTGGTGCAGCTGTGCCTTGTGTTTACTTCTACACACGTGAGTATGATTTATATTTTATTTGATAATTTTATTAAACGGACATATTTCGAAAATCGGAGAATGTGGTACCGTGTAAGAACACTTTTGGTTGGCTTCGATTTCGTTTCAATATTGTGCGAACTGTGGTGCCAGGAGCTTTTCTCCCGAATCGGACTTGTGCATATTTTGAGATCTGCAAGCATTTCAAGTACACTTCGTTGCTTACACACACCGTAAGAACATTCTGGCGCATGCAGATATAACTGTTATTTATAGTAGTTACGCCGGAACACAACATAACTTATAAGCACTTCTTAAAAAGGAAATATGCACATATTTATAAAAGTGGTGGCGCTGTTGCTCTAGTGATGGCGCTGTCGAGTAGTGGTGGCGCTGTCGAGTATGTTTTGCGCCAACTTTTTCAATTTATAGACCGTAAAAAACTTACGTCCTGTGGAATCGCTGTTAACTGAAACAAAACAATTGCATAATGTGTTATACTTAACTGATAATAAGTATTATTGTTAATGTATTCAACCGTACTTAATAAATAAAATACTATTAACATTAATTGGACATTGTATTTGGAACATAATGTCAAAGAAAATAAAAACTCAGGTGTGGTACATAATTGATAAAGTGAATATCAAAGATACATTATGTTTTAATCAGACAGCTATAATTTCTTGTTATTGTATGCTAAACTTCAATTTGGTGTTTCATTTTATTCGATAGACTAAACCAATTTTTCTACCCCTTCGGCTATTAAATGCTTTTACGTTTACTCACAAAGAGCCAATAGCCCATACACTTGGTCATTTTTGCTTTACATAACGAGTTATATGAAAATTCGTGATTTTACTTTTCAATAATTCATTATTTTTAACAGAAATTTAGAAATTTACCAAATAAATTATTCATGAACAAGGTAGATCAGTATTTCACTCAAATTACACCTTTAAGGTAATGCTTGGACCTTTTGCATTAACGGAAATGTATTAGATGTTGCGTCCGAAATTTGCTCAGTAAATATAAACATTGTCTACATATTTGTATAAGGTGCAAGGTTTCTTTAAAGAAACAATGGAAAATAGTCAGTTTACTTACCTGACCGGATATATCAAACTTAATTTTGTTGAGAACACTGGACAACTGATCTAAACTCGATGTAGCCTTTCCTGCAGAACCCCCGGTGCTCAGTGGTGTTGAGGTTAATGAGGCCATTGCTTTTGTCATTTGCGTTGCAATTTTCTTAAACGAATGTATGATTATACAGATACACGTGATGAAATATGCAGTATCAATATGAGAGAAATAACTTAGTACTTTATCATCTCGTTTCAAACGTCCAGTGTTGGTGTATTAGTTCATCACTTGAATTCGTGAGTTCATGAACTTCACACTTTTGCGTTTTGAAGTCATCAACTATGAAATCACGATCTTCATGAATATATAGTTCCTGACTGCATCCAAAAAATGTGAAATCACGATCAAAATTCGTAGAACCAAATTAATAATTTCACAATTTGGTTAGAAAACTAGAAACAGGACCTGTAATCTCGTCGCCATGACTGTCATAATTTGAGTTTTTTTTAGGATATGCAATACTGGATGTCTTGGAACCCCTTTTGCTTTCCTTTCATTTATACGTTTCGTTAAATTTCATTTCGGTATTTTTAAACCATTTCGTTTCACCCTTTCGTTAATATGTCGTCACTTAACCACGCTCGACAGACTTCGTTAAAATCATCGTAATTTGAGTCGTTTAAAGCCCCCACAGTGTAAGTTTTCGTATTTTATCATTATTATAAACATTTTTCTATCGATTTAAACAAGTGTTTGTACATGTCATTTCATATTAGCCGTATAATTGTTTGATTAAATTATTGGTTCGTACCCCACCCAGTTTGATCTTTACGGCTCTCGATTCGTCCTCGTTACTTTTCGTACTTAGTTGGATTCGCACCAGACTTTCGTTTTATTTACTTGTATTTACTTTTCTGGCATTCTTGATATCCTTTGTACTTTAAAGTGTAGAATTGTACTTTCATTTTAGATACATTCCGTTGTAATATCATGCTAGTTAATAAGGACAACTCCATGAAACTCTGTTAAAACGTTTATTTGAATATTTGCTTTTTGTGTATTTTCAGCCTTTTACCACACTCACATTCATATCAGAAATAAAGCAGGTTATCTAAATGGCAAATGTCGTTGGTTTATTCGTGCCATTACAGTAAAAGGACTAGGCTTCACTTCGTTTCTTCGTCGGAAGAGGCCAATGAGAAGAAGAACAATTCGGAACCTTACGCCTAAAGCGATGGAAGAATTCACCCAGCACCTGGCTAACTTCAACAAACGAATCAACCGTGAATATGAAATCATTTATGAAATCGTTCGAAGCCCAACAGACAATGAGAACTTTGAAGAAAAAGAATTGTTACTTCACCGGAAATGTGCTACATTGGACTCGGTATATCTTGAATTTAGAGATTTTCTGACTAGACAACAAACGCTTGAAGCGAATAACGCTCTAGAAATTCTATCAAATGATTATGAGAAGATCATTTATGATGTGACACTGTTCAAGGACAAACTGAAACAATTAGGACAGACAAAACACTCCACCTATTCAAAAGCTAGATCAAACAGCTCAACATCATCGAAGGCTAGAGCAGCTGCAGCAAAAGAGAAATTGAAATTGCTGGAAGTGGAGTTTGAATTAAGGAGGAAAAAAGCAGAGATTGAAGAAAAACAAGCTATTGAAGCTGCTATTGTGGCAAGAAGAAAGGAGAACTTAGAATTAGAAATAGAATTAGTGAAACAACGCCGCCTCACAGGTGAGGCTGAAGCTGACGTTGAAAGTGATAATTTATCAGACTTTTCAGAAAAACATTCGGTAAAAACAAAATATCTCAAACCCACATCTGAATCCAATGAACATCAAGACTTTGATAAATTCACCAAATTTCTGTTACGAAAGGATTTGACACTATCACGTCTCTCATGCTTCGATGACAAACCAGAAAATTATGATGTTTGGAAAAACAGTTTCAAAAGTGTGTGCCAGGAAATAGGTGTGTGCCCCTCAGAGGAAATTGACCTCCTTATCAAGTGGCTCGGTCCTGAATCTAAAAAGTATGGGGTAACAATTCGGGCATCAAATTCACATGATCTCAACGGTGCTCTTAAAAAACTGTGGAATCGTCTTGAAGAACGGTTTGGGTCTGTAGAGGGAATACATAGACACATTCTGCAAAAACTGGAAAGTGTATCGAAAATATGGCCTAAAGACTGTCATAAATTATACGACCTCTATGATGTACTTAGTGAAGTTGAATCTCTCAAGTCTAATCCAAAGTTCAACATTGCCTTGTCGTACTTTGACTCAAGTGTGGGTATCTCTCCAATTGTCGCAAAACTCCCGTACTATCTCCAAGAACGCTGGATCACCGTCGCAAGCAACTACAAGGAGAAAAACTCTGAAACCTTCCCACCTCTCTCTGAATTCGTGAACTTTGTGAGAAAGCAAGCCAAAGTAAGAAACGATCCAAGTTTAATGCTTCAACCTGATAATACAAAAAACTATAGTCAAGATTCGAGAACAAAATCTACCAGACACACTAACCAAGTGTCCAGTAACAAAATTGCTGTGAACTATGGAGTCAGTGACAACATCCCACCAAAATCAAATGAAACGCCATGTCCCATACACAATTCAAATACGCATACTCTTGAATCATGCAGAACATTCAAATTGAAAGACTATGATAACAGGCGCCAATTCGTGAAAGAACAAAAACTTTGCTTCAAGTGTTTCAATACAAACCATCTCTCCAAAGACTGCTTAAATCAAGTTACATGCCAGACATGTGGAAGACGACACAACACATTAATGCACATTGAATCTTTCCAAAACTATGGCGGGGAGAAAGCCAGACAACCATGGCCTAATGTAGATGCGAAGCCTTACCCTGGCCCAAAAGTATCTTCGTCTTGTATTGATGTTTGTGGTACAACTGAGTTCCCGGGTAAATCATGTTCGAAGATTTGCCTAGTCAAGGTAAAAGATGAGAGTTCAACAAGGTCAATGTTGTGTTATGCCATTGTGGACGAACAGAGTAACCGTTCTCTAGCCAAGCCAGTCGTATTTGAAACTCTTCGTTTACCAGCACAAGAAACAGAATATACTATAATTAGTTGTGGTGGACAAAGGCAGTCATTGGGACGAGTCGCCAATTGCAGTATTGAATCGATCGATGGACAACATGCATTCGATTTGAAGTCTGTGTTGGAATGCAAGGATATTCCCAACTCAAGAAATGAAATACCAACACCTGAGATAGCAATGGCTCACCAACATCTAGCCGACATCGCTAATGAGATACCAAGATTGAATGCAGCAGAAATTTGCCTCCTCATTGGACGTGACGCTATAGACGTGCATCATGTCCTCGATCAGAAATTCGGGCCACGCGGCAGTCCCTATGCCCAGAAGCTCCCTTTAGGATGGGTTGTCGTCGGGGAGGTGTGCATCGGAACCCATACTGAACATGTGACGGTCACCAAAACATACTTATTGAATAATGGAAGACCAACGCTTTTTCAACCTTGCCCAAGCCAGAGAACCATTTTAGATATTGAGCCTGATCCTCTCTTTAAAAGAACTAAAGATGATGAATCCCCATCTCTTTCCATCCATGAAAAAGAGTTCTTAGAAATAATGGAGAAGAACATTCGAAAAGAAGATGAGAAGTGGTCGGCACCACTGCCCTTCAACAAGGCAAGACAAAATCTTGAAAATAACTACGACTACGCTATGACAAGAGCAAGGTCATTCAAAGCAAATCTCGACAAAAACCCAATAAAGAAAAGTCAAGTGTTTGAGTTCATGGGGAAGTTGATCGAAAAGGGCCACGCCGAAGAAGCTCCTGAAGCACCCAAGGGCAGAGAACTCTGGTACTTACCTGTCTTTGCAGTGTATCATCCAAGGAAGCCGGACAATGTAAGATGCGTGTTTGACTCCTCAGCAGTATATAAGGGCACTTCACTCAATCAGACATTGTTACCAGGGCCTGACCTCATTAATAGTCTCCTCGGGATACTCATGCGCTTTAGAAGAATGCCTATAGCTGTAGTCGCAGACATACAGCAGATGTTTTACAGTTTTCGGGTCCACAAAGAACATAGAGACTATCTTCGCTTTCTTTGGCACAAAGACAACGACGCAGACAAACCTCTCATCCAATATCGTATGACTGTGCATGTGTTCGGCAACAGTCCATCGCCCTCCATAGCAACGTACTGCCTCCATAAAACTGTAGAAACAGCAGACGAGGATGTGAAGACATTTGTTCAGGAAAACTTCTATGTAGATGACGCTCTTACCTCCCTTTCCAACCATGAAGAAGCTGTAAGCCTAATGAAAAGGACCCAGGAGTCATTAGCAAAAAGTGGCATTGTGCTGCACAAGGTCGCCTCTAACAGCCCAGAAGTAGTTTTGGCCTTTTCATCTGAACAGCTGGCCAAAGAGCTGGTAGACATTAACATTGGTCATGACGAAATGCCTACACAGAGAAGTCTAGGCCTCTTATGGGATCTCAACAACGACACATTTAGGTTTGAAGTGGCTCCAAACACAAAACCATTCACTCGGCGTGGAGTTTTATCTGTTGTGAACAGTCTCTTCGACCCTCTTGGATTCTTGGCACCAATTAGCATCCAAGGAAAGATAATACTTAGAAAATTGACCATCCACACAATCTCCTGGGACGACCCCCTGCCACAAGAGCGATTAGCTGAATGGACTGCATGGAAAGAATCTCTATCTCACCTCAAAAAAGTTTCCTTACCAAGGTGTTACTTCCATGACGTACCGATCAATGAGACCACACAAGTAGCTTTGCTTGTATTCTGTGACGCATCAGAGCTCGCCATAGCTGCAGTGGCTTACATAAGAAGTTTACCTTCAGATCAACTCAGTTTTGTGTTCGGCAAAGCAAAGGTCGCGCCAACCAGTGGTCACACTATCCCAAGGCTCGAACTCTGTGCCGCAGTGTTGGCAACCCAGATAGCAAGCACAGTACAAACTGAACTGAAAGCTCGAATTGAAACCATCAACTACTACACAGACAGTAAAATCGTTTTAGGCTATATCCACAACTCATCTCGCCGCTTCGCAAAATATGTCAGCAACAGGGTAGAAATGATAAGAAGAGAAAGCTTGCCAGAACAGTGGCAATATGTATCAACACAGTCAAACCCAGCAGACATCGGTACCAGAGGCATACAAGTAGAAAAGCTCCGTCAAAGTATGTGGATCACTGGACCTCCAACGTCCGTCACTACTAAAGCTGATGCAAAACAACCACCGAACTACCCTTTGATTAACCCTGAAGAAGATAAAGAGGTGAAGAAAGAAGTCAAAACCCTGAAAAACACTGCAGAAGTAAGAAATACGCATCTCCGATCTGAGAGATTTTCCAGATTTTCATCGTGGAAGCGACTTGTGTCTGCAATTGCATTATTAACCATGAAAGCAAGTCAATTAAAGGGCAACAAAGTCTGTACAGCAAAAGTAGACAGACTTGAGCAAGCAGAAAGACTTATTTTGTATGAATCACAGCTTGACTCGTACCAAGAAGAATATACACGTCTGACGAAAGGGAAGCCCCTCCCAAAAGACAGCAAGATTGCAAACCTGAACCCCTATATTGATAACCAAGGTCTCATGAGAGTAGGAGGAAGAATAAATGCTACTACCAGTGTAACTTCCAAACAGAAGAACCCAGTCATAGTGTCAGGCAAGCATCACATAGCCTTGCTTATCTGTAGACATTACCATGGAGAAGTCAGCCACCAAGGTCGTCATTTCACGGAAGGAGCCGTGAGAGCAGAAGGATTCTGGGTCACAGGTTCGAAACGTCTAGTGTCAACCCTCATACATAAGTGTATTCAGTGTCGAAAACTTCGGGGCAAGTTCGAAGGTCAAAAAATGGCTGACCTACCTTCTGACCGCATTGAAGAAGCTCCACCCTTCACGTATGTAGGAGTCGACATGTTCGGTCCATGGGACATTGTAACAAGAAGAACAAGAGGTGGCCAAGCCAACTCTAAGCGATGGGCCATACTCTTCACATGTTTGTGTGTTAGGGCAATACACATCGAAATCGTAGAAGACATGTCATCATCATCATTTCTGAACGCTCTTCGAAGATTTGTCTCCATCAGAGGCAAGGTGAAACAATACCGATCAGACAGGGGTACCAATTTCGTCGGTGCTACTGAAGACGCAAACATTCAGGCCATCAACATAGAAGATAGAAGTGTTCAGATGTTCCTACAAGACTCCAGGACAACATGGTTATTCAACGCCCCCCATAGTTCGCACATGGGTGGTGCCTGGGAGCGAATGATAGGAATCACTCGCCGTATTCTCGAAAACATGCTCCTGAAAGTGAACAATCTCACACATGAAGTTCTGGTGACCTTAATGGCAGAAGTAGCAGCAATCGTTAACTCACGCCCACTACTTCCGATCTCCTATGACAGTGAGTATCCAGAAATTCTCACTCCAGCTACCCTTCTGACACAGAAGATTGGATCAGATGTCCAACCACTCAACCCCATTGTTAAGAAGGACCTGTACAAGAGTCAATGGCAACGCGTGCAGCATCTGGCGGATGTTTTCTGGAAGCGATGGAAAAACGAATACCTACCTATGCTACAACCACGTCAAAAGTGGCATCGTGAATCCAAAAACCTAAAAATTGGTGACATTGTGTTGGTTCGCGATTATGAAACTGGACGAATGAACTGGCCAATGGCTTGTATAACTAAGACATTCGAAAGTGATGATGGACTTGTTCGTAAAGTAGAAGTTTGTTTAGTGAAAGATGGCAAGCGCGTTTTCTACACAAGGCCAGTCGTAGAAGTTATCATGTTAATCAGTGAAGACTGTTAAAAGTTAAAGTGAAATGTGTTCATAGACAATGTAAATAAGAACCCATCAAGTTGTGAGACATTGACTTGCAAATGTTTGTTTTAATTCATATTATATAAGTGTTTGCCAAATTAAGATGATTGTATTTTGAAGAATCAGTGACATATTCAATAGTCTTATTTTGCTTTAAGACATAACATACTATATGTAGTTTGAAATCCATGTGTGAAGTTATTTTGGATATTCATTATTGTCAATCTATGGCAATTTATTGTCAATTTAAGTAAATTTGAAATGTACTCTTATATAGATTAGAGAAACGGTGTCAATTTTTGTTTTTACATATTTTCTAGTCAAGCTTTCAAATTTAATTGGTTTATTTCTAAACATTTTAAATCATTAAAATATCTGTATTATATTTCTGCTAGTCAAAGCTATTTAATTGTTTTCGTCACCTTTTCCAGCAAACTGTTTGTTATTGTTGATATTATTTTGTGATTAATTATTTTGATGAAACTTCAAAAATGAAGCTTTCACATATTTTATGTGCCATGACTATTCTTGAATCGAGGTTATGTATGTATTTCTAGTTGAAAGTAGTTGATGATTTTTTGTGTACTGTTATTCACTTGAAATTGTCATCTTAAGGTAGTGCGAGTAAAGTTCATGTTTAAGGTAGTTCAACCATGTTAATATTTTTTATTATTTTTGTAAAGTAAATTTTTGGTGATATTTTAAATCAAAATATCAGACGGGGAGTGTCTTGGAACCCCTTTTGCTTTCCTTTCATTTATACGTTTCGTTAAATTTCATTTCGGTATTTTTAAACCATTTCGTTTCACCCTTTCGTTAATATGTCGTCACTTAACCACGCTCGACAGACTTCGTTAAAATCATCGTAATTTGAGTCGTTTAAAGCCCCCACAGTGTAAGTTTTCGTATTTTATCATTATTATAAACATTTTTCTATCGATTTAAACAAGTGTTTGTACATGTCATTTCATATTAGCCGTATAATTGTTTGATTAAATTATTGGTTCGTACCCCACCCAGTTTGATCTTTACGGCTCTCGATTCGTCCTCGTTACTTTTCGTACTTAGTTGGATTCGCACCAGACTTTCGTTTTATTTACTTGTATTTACTTTTCTGGCATTCTTGATATCCTTTGTACTTTAAAGTGTAGAATTGTACTTTCATTTTAGATACATTCCGTTGTAATATCATGCTAGTTAATAAGGACAACTCCATGAAACTCTGTTAAAACGTTTATTTGAATATTTGCTTTTTGTGTATTTTCAGCCTTTTACCACACTCACATTCATATCAGAAATAAAGCAGGTTATCTAAATGGCAAATGTCGTTGGTTTATTCGTGCCATTACACTGGAATAAGAAGTTCGCCCCCCCCCCGGTTTGTCGTAAAACAATTTCATTAATAAACCTGGCTACTACTTGAATGACTTTCAGTTGGTTTGAATAGTAACATTTGTAAAAAATCATCGAACGAATATTGATTTCCAGTAAATACATGCTAATACTTAGGTGCATGTTGTCGAGACAAATGAATTATCCAAAATGGTACAATGCCTGTTGTGACGAGAATGTTTGTATGGCATTAATAAAATACTTTTATAAAGCTAAAAGTGTTGTTGCTTATTTGATAAATTTGAAACATAATTCGTATTCGATCGATCTAAACTTTTATCAAGCATTACCAAAAACTTAGTAAAAAGTATAGTTTTGTGATAAATTTTGTCTTTTGACAAACATACTTTCTGTTGAGCATCCATTTGAACCTCAATGCTTGTGAAGTTGAAAGCCCCACTCTCTAAGTGGAATGCCTCATAAGCCGCCTTGCCAGCCTTGCAATCACTAAAAAACAAAAATAGCCACAAAGCGATGATGATGTTGATAAATTCGATGATGAAGACAATGATGATGGCGATGATAATGATGACGAGGAGAAGGAGTAGTAGATGGAGGAGGACAAGAATGAGGAAAATGAGGATGGAGAGGATAACGTGACGGTGGTTGTGACATTAATGATGGTAAAGATGTAGAAGTACTTATCATGGAGGAGATTTAGGTAATAAAGCTGATTTTGGTTATTGTAATGATGGTAAGAGTGATGATTTTGATGGTGGTGATTATGGTGTTGAAGTTGGTGATAATGGTGTTGATGATTGGGACGGTGTTGTTGATGTGTGATTGAGATGAGAATGTTGATGTTGATAAAACTATTTTTACGACAATTATTGGTAATCATATTATTATTTTATTTTTCATGACTATTATATGTTTTGACTGGTCAGTACAACAAAATGTACACAATATTAAATGTTATTCTCATTATAAAAATCAATATGTGAGCACCGCTGTACGATTTCCAACCTCTTCTTTGGTGACGTCATTTCCAAAAAACGTCACATGTGACGTCACATTGTACTGACAGTATACAGTTATTTCATGGTTATTTTGGTAACAGTCAAAACTGTTGTCCCGAGGTGGAGGGGATGACAGTTTTCACTGTTATCCAAATAACCATGAAATAAATGTTTTATTACCTGATCAAAAGTTTATCTAAACAAAAAAGGAAATTACTGTTTTATTACGTTAATGATATGCCGTCTAAAAATAAAAAGGAAAAAGATGTTTTATTACGTTAATGATATGCCGTCTAAAAACAAAAATTTGGAAATTTCAATGACTTCATAGCGCCAGAGGGAAACAGTTCATACTGTTGACCGGGGAATAGTTCAATCCAAGACAAATTGATAGCTTTCATGTCAAACAGCAAAAAATAACAGATATGTATATAAATAAGGAATCAGGTAATAATTAGCAATATTTGCCCAATGTGGCAGTATGAAAACGAAGTGACCATATGGAGTAAATATTATTTCCTACTTGCAAATAGTGACATCACATGTTGCGTTACTGACGTCACTTACAGAAGAGGTTGGAAATCCCATAGCAACGCTTATATGTGTATTTCTATCACGTCTGTGTCTATGTTTGAAATAAGGATTGTATACCTGAGAACTGTTCCAATTGGCGCACCAAGTGTTCCAGTGACATCAAATTTACTTTCAGCAACCTTGATAAAGAAATATAGGCACAAATGAAACAGTTTCTACCCGATATAAAGGGTCACATATTGGTGATTCAAGAAACAATTTTGACGATCCTTCCTACAGTATTGTAGCTGCTACATGGTAATTTGAAGTCAGGTCAGGAAGTTAATTTAGTCATTTATGAAGTAAGTAAGTAACACGCATCTATGATTAATGGTAAAAGCCCAAAAAGCGCATCACAATTAATATTCAGGACACAATCAGACCTAGCTCGTAATGGTAATTAATTGGTGAGTAACGGTTCAATTCCTGGGTCAACTAAGATCAGAGTGGGGAAATAATTACATTCAATAATCAACATTGTAAGCACCATGTGCTTCAATTTGGTTTAAACATATTCATTTTACATCGGTTTTAAAACAAGTTTTACAGCTTATACTAGAAGAGAGAGAATAAGTTGCTACAGGGAACGCCACATACATAAGACAGTGCCTCTACACACAGACCTCCGGGAAAACAACACTTCATAACACATAAGGCATTTGAGGAGGTTTAAGGGTACATACGTAAGGGAACAGAGGCACAAGGAATGGCCTGGCCGACCATAATGGAGACTCGCGATGACTGCTTCCTGTGTTGTGATCAAACCCTGCTCAAAGCGGGGTTCGAACTCACGACCTCAGACGGACCAGGGTTCAGACACTCTGTCCCTTGACCACTCTGCATCCTTTAATGTGGTTGTGAAATTACAATTACCCGGACAGTGATTAGAACATGAGCCACTATGACACGGTGTTAGTTTGAAATTAAACATGCGCATACCTTTAATAACTGGAAATCTGGTGGAGACAATGGCTGACAGACAAATCGTTCCATTAAAGCACCGGCAGCAAACGATAGTGTAGTCAGCAACATCAGAAGCCAAGAGAAGATGAAAATGAAGGCAACTGATCTGCAAATGTTAGAATAACGGTGATATTTGGAGAAAATCTGTCTAGTGTCCGATAAGAACGATGTATATTGTTTTTACGGCACAGCCGTACTACCATGGCTTTGCTATTTGCATATCAGCGTTGTGTAAACCAATCAAATATTACGTTAACCACTAAACCCAATTCTCTTCAACCGAACAACGTCTGTAACCTTGATGCGGATTGTTTAACTTTTCGTTAAGGCCTAGTATATGTTTGATTACATTTGCTTGCATTCGGAGTGTGCCGACCATCTTTTTTAATGATATTTCTTGTTACCCAATATCTTATATATTAATTTACTACCGAGTGTATTTTACGATGTACTACCCGTGACACAACAAGTGTGTTCATTGGCAAGTCAAATAGTCCCAAATTCATTTGCGGTTTTAATTCAGTATTTTTCAAGAAAAGGTTAGTTTAGAGTTTAAATGTACTAAAGAATGCTATATAAAAGTAAAAGTAAAGTGTTTATTTATTATATCGTCACCCCTATTTAAAGGGCCATCCATTTCAAGAAAAGGTTAGTTTAGAGTTTAAATGTACTAAAGAATGCTATATAAAAGTAAAAGTAAAGTGTTTATTTATTATAGCGTCACCCCTATTTAAAGGGCCATCCATTTCAAGAAAAGGTTAGTTTAGAGTTTAAATGTACTAAAGAATGCTATATAAAAGTAAAAGTAAAGTGTTTATTTATTATAGCGTCACCCCTATTTAAAGGGCCATCCATTTCAAGAAAAGGTTAGTTTAGAGTTTAAATGTACTAAAGAATGCTATATAAAAGTAAAAGTAAAGTGTTTATTTATTATAGCGTCACCCCTATTTAAAGGGCCATCCATTTCAAGAAAAGGTTAGTTTAGAGTTTAAATGTACTAAAGAATGCTATATAAAAGTAAAAGTAAAGTGTTTATTTATTATAGCGTCACCCCTATTTAAAGGGCCATCCATTTCAAGAAAAGGTTAGTTTAGAGTTTAAATGTACTAAAGAATGCTATATAAAAGTAAAAGTAAAGTGTTTATTTATTATAGCGTCACCCCTATTTAAAGGGCCATCCATTTCAAGAAAAGGTTAGTTTAGAGTTTAAATGTACTAAAGAATGCTATATAAAAGTAAAAGTAAAGTGTTTATTTATTATAGCGTCACCCCTATTTGAAGGGCCATCCATTTCCGACTTATGAGACACCTACTTTCTGTGCACATTTACTTCCCGATTCCTATACTTTAATGCCAGGCACCAGGCAGGCAGGCGCACGGAAACCATTATTTTACTAGCTGGCGGCTCACCAACAGGCCATATCAGAATGGACCCCTACCGGAATTCGAATCTTCGACCTCCCGCTCCAAAGACGGATGCCTTAACCACTCGACCTCGGGAGCCGGTATTATGCCTAGTCCTGCTTTGATGTGCGCATTTGTTTGTTTACAGTACCGTGACTGATTCTACGAAAACCATCCATTCTGTTCTCCGTCTTGGAATTCAAAAATCACAGTGCAATTCTCATAGCGGTCCTCTCTTAAGCAATAACCTCTCTTCAACATCGTTATCAATTTTCTTGTTGTAAACATTCACAATCAGTTAGAAACCACCTCTCGATAGCAGCCGGTTTATGTATCTCCCAAAAGAAGCAGTGCACTGCATATTATATTTAAAAAAATCAACCATTCGACTCATTGGGAAATCGTTCTAGGGTTGTATAGCCATTTGACAGACATATTTTAAGTAGGACAGTAAATATACTTACGCAATCAGCATATTTCCACCAGAGTTAGACACACACCCTCTCTTGTCTGGGTCTGTTTTAAGTCCTTGTCCGAATGATCCGAATACCAAACCAAGAAATTGTAATGTTACAATCAGGGTAATCATGCCTGCTAATACTGACCCAGCTATGTGCCTGAATTAGATAGTATTATGTATTATTATCATTTTTGTACAGGGTGTTAAAAAAGTTTGGTCACAAAGTTTGAATTTAGATAAAATGAAACTAATGCTATGTACACTGGTTTTATTTCGCATAATAAAATACACTGCTTTGTTCATGAATATCGGTTTTATTTAGAACTCTCATATAGAAGTAAACGATTGGTCCATAGCGATATAGATGAAAAGAGTGTTTAAAAATACTAAAATTCAAACTTTGTGAACGATATTTTTAACACCCTGTATAAGGGGTGTCCCAGAATTACATATACTTTTATTTATGTGAGTTACTAATGGAAATGTAAAAAAAAAAAGTTCACGCTACGGTACAGTACGGTCTCATTGCTATAATTTGCAATAGTGCAAACGTTTAAATAGTGTTCGAGAAAGAAATTGCATCACGATCTATAGATGAATAAAAATATTATAGCAAAACTCTACGTAATGCTGGGACGCCCTTCGTATATTCATTATAATTTTAAATTTATCTAAAGTTACTCACCTCGAACTTGACACATTTAACACGAAACCCATTAAAAGTAAGGTAATATTGACAGATCCGTAGAGACATTTGTATTCGTCGTTTCCTATTATAAATACATGTACGTGAAATTGTGAATCTCGGAATCATGAAGTCCATGATTCCAACATGATTCGATTTTCTCGATATCAACCCAAAACGTAAATTCCATGCCTTACCTGTATTTATCAAACTGTTTTGCTGTATCTATGTAAGATTTAGCCTGATCTTTGAACGATTCTATGTCAATCCCACCATCTGCCTGATACAATATCAACGACAAAGATATTATAATAGTGTCTTATGAAATCTCAATTCAGAAATAATTAATCATACACTGCACCGAAACAAATGCGTCTGAGGAGACGCCAGGCCTTCTCTGAAACCTATCGTCGGTATTTAAACTTTAGGACAGATATTATCATTGTTGAACCTATTCAAAGTTGGCGTCAGTCAAAACAAAACTACATTTCATTTTCGATAGAACGGTAATGTCATGTGGTACTTGAAAGATGCATACCTTTTACCAACAGTTTCCAGTATATCGTTTCGACAGGAGTTGAGTGAAGTTGGCGCGGCAATCGTACATCAACATTGAATACCAACCCAGATTGAATGCAGAGACAGCACTGTCATCGTTATTCGGCTTATATTTTTGAATACATATCTTAAATCGAACCCAGCGCTAGCACTGACATCAAAATTCGAACATTACCGTGGCGAATACATATATGAAGTCGAATAACGAGCCAGCTCGTACATAGTTATTCGAGTTTTCTAAACATGTGAATACATACCTAGTAGCGAACCCAGAGCTAGCACTAACACCAACATTCGAACATTACCGTGGCGAATACATATCTGAAGCCAGCTCGTACATATGTATTCGCCATGATAATGCTCGAATTTTAATGTCAGTGCTGGCTCTGTATTCAATCTGGGTCGAGATTCAATGTTGATGTACGATGAGCGATGTCTGATTGCCGCGTCAACTTCACTCAACTAAACAAGCTAGCGTTTTTTGTTTTGTTTTATTTCTGTATTAGTGTAACTTTTGTAGACAGTTGATGTTTCGTATAAGCTGCACATTTGTTGGAATCAACCTATGTCTGTGTAGTATGATATATGATCATGAACATATCCAGTGTATATTTACATCATGTTATCTTTAATATCTAATTATTGTTAACATAATAACCTTTGGCATAATTATTATAATATATGCATAGTTATGCAGATTTATGTGTTTAATTTAACCTATATTAATTGTGTCTTCTCCGTAACTGTATATGTTTGAATATTCCTGTACATACAGTATTTGTAATATATGATGTAATCATGGGCCGCGAGGCTTATTGCATTATGCAATTAAGTATCATATCATATTAACATTGTTTGCAATATATAAATAACTACAAAAATGATTAACGCATTAAAATCACATCTAAGTTTTTTTAATAGACTTACGTTTGATTTGAAGTCTATGATCTGTTTGTGTACGTCTCCAACTTGTTTTCTAATGCCGTCAAATGCTGTATTTGCTTCGGCTTGTAAATCTTAAAAATATTGTGTTGTACTACATCATACTTTTTACATATATGTTCATGAAAGAGAGTAAAAGAGAGAGAATAAGTTGCTACAGGTTATGCCACATACATAAGACAGTGCCTCTCCACATAGACCTCCGGGAAAACCACAGTCCATAAAACAGAAGGTATTTGAGGAGGCTCAATGGTACATACATAAGGGAACAGGGGCGCAAGAAATGACCTGGCCACCCACAAGGGATAACTAGGAGAATCAAAGAAGACAATCAACTATAATAAAATAATTAAATAAGTATAATATTTTCTTTATTGAAATTCAATAAAATGGCATTAAATCTCAAACTTGAATAAGGCTCGAATAAATTAAAAAGAAAACTTTCTTATACATACGGGTCATATTCTTTGGAAGTTTCACGCTTTTACCAATTTCAGCTTTAACCTGAAAAATATATGCATATTTTAGTGCCAGTGATAATTAAACGTTTTAATTACAATTTCACGTGATTCCACGAATTGTAAAGATGACTAAATATGCAAAAATAGACATGGCATGCTTAGAACCTTTTATATTAATTAATGCATTTACATTAAGAATATTTATATAATCATATGATTATCAATATTAACAATATTCTCTCTAGAACAATCTTTATTTTCTTCAGTACGGTCGTAAACAAAGTGTGAAACGTTCAACCAATGAAAATGTGTTTTGGAAAATGTTGACCAATATAATTGAGGTCACTATTAAAGTATTCTCTCGAGAGCGGATCCATGGTCCAGTGGCAACGCGCTGGACTAGTATTCCAGGGGTCGCAGGTTCGATCCACCGCTTCATCGCTAACAGTACTAACAGTCTTTCAGTGAGACAAAAACCGAGGTCCCGTGCACGATGCTTTACACTGGGCACGTAAAAGAATCAGGGGTATCTCCTGTATCATGCACTATACTCCAAAATCTAAAATGACTAACATTCTTCCGGTGGCGTCGCCCATATGGGAAACCGGTGGCGACGATAAATAAATGCAAATTCACCAGTATTCAGATTTTGAATCAACAGTAGGCGGTCGACTTATGCGTCCCTGGCTGACAAAGCAGTGATTAACAATTCCAACAAATCGTACGGAAAATAAAACCAGACGAAGAGGGCGATGGACTTTATTTGATTGAGCTTGATACAATGGCAAATTATGCAAAGTGCTATACGTCCATACATCGGTTTACTAAATGTTTTACCTTTGCTATGGTGTCGTCAGCCCTAAATGATTGTAGTGCGGATTTATTAAAGCCAAGCTGAAATCAGATAAGACATATTTCGTAACAAATTTGGAAAAATACGACCAAGCGATCAGTTTTGTTTCATTAATCTTTTTTTTCTAAGTATTCTTTCTAATATTTGAAATTTGAATGACTAGGAAGTTATACATGTATTATAATTCATATTAAATACTTGAAACATTTTGCATGCAGTATGAGTTAACCGTGTAATAAAGTAGTAAAAAAATCACCAGTGACCTACTATACTTCTTATAGCATACCTCATGTTTCCGTCCAAAAAGTCTAATAATTTATTTATTAATGAGGAAAAGAGATTGGTGTTTGACTTAATGAGTTGCAGTGAAGGGTATTTACTGGACATAAAGTCTCTACTAAAACATTTTTTATTGTGGACCGTAATAAGTCCGTTCATAAAATTTGAAAATGAAACAAAACATAACATCATAAAGTATAGTAAGATAAGGGAACACGGTTCTGAAATATAAGAAACACAATAATATCAAACACGGACATATAATTAGAAAAAGGCAAATAAAAACCCACTTACAAAAACCGGGGTTTTCCCACACTGATCCCATTATGAAAATGAGGAGGGATATAAAATAAAACTATAAATATATTTGATAATTTGAACTGCATATATGACTCCATTTGACAATGTCTGTCTGCGAGACATATGATACTCTTAAAATGCCGTGTACTGAAGTAACGACGTCCATATCAGCGCCATTTAAACATCTTGTTGGTGGGTCAGTGTAAGGTGCTGCCGTCGTAGGGATCGGGGATTCGAACCCCATCCAGTTTATCAATATACAATGTATGTCTTAAACTATCAAGGAATGTATACGTAAACAAATAGAGTTGTTCAAAGAAATTGTTTTCTCACCGCAGGGACGGGACATAGGCCTATCGGGCTACATGATGCAGACGCCGCATTGACTGCTTGTATATCTGTTTCTACATCATCAAAAGCGGCTAAGATTGACTTTATATCTACAAATACGAAATGTAAATATCATTAATGGTAGAAAGAAAATATATAACAAAAATATTTTGTTTATCTTATGTTTAGCGCGGCTTAAGGAAACATTTTTTGTCAGAATCAGAAGTGTATTTATTGTTGGTATACGTTTCATGTAGTTTGTTTGGTTTCATCGGGTTAAACGCCGTTTCTCAACAATATTTCAGTTATTTACGGCGGCCGGTTCACCTAACCAGTTTTTCCTGGACTGAAATCTAACCAGTACTAACTTACCCTTCCACAAGGAGCCGGCAACTTCTCCACATGTGGAGGAAAATCGACATTTTTGTCAAATTTTCATGGAAGGGTATGACCTGCCGCGACCGGGAATCGAACCCAGATCGGCGGGTTACAAGTCCAGCGCACTAACCACTGGACCATGGCCGCGGCTCCTTCATGTAGTATGGTGTGGGTTTTATAGGGCTTGTCACCGTTATTTTTTGTTATGCAAACCGTGTTGAAACGTTACAAAAGGTTTCCAATTGTCAATGCTTAAAAACCTTAATTTTAAACAGTTGGCTTTGTTAGTATTACAGTTTCATATAACTGCTTCGATGCTTCTGTCAAGGCGGTGTCATTATTACAACGTAATTATTTAAACCACCGATGTCAATATTTCATTTATGATTTACACAATGAGAACGGATTGATGCCATATATCATAATAATGCAAGATGAGAGCGTATATAACTTTCAACCAATATAATATCATAACATTGGTACAATAAATGTATGTATTACTATGTTCAAGCGTATCTAGAGCTCCTTCTCCCAATTCATTCACAATGAATGCGCTTATGTCAGCTTTAAGTTCTGAAAATAAGTAAAAAAAGTTAGAGCACACACATATAATATGAATAATCTCACATCATATGCCCTTTTGAGATCATTTAAGCTCTGCTATGGGATTTAATAATAATAATAAACTTTATTTATTGAAGGTAACTCCTTAAGCTATTTACATAAAACATACATACATAAACTTATCTAACAAGAGGCCTTCATACATGTATAAATTATAACAATATAAAGAGAACTCATAAAGAATAACCATTATTATAATGCTAAACCAATAAATCATAACTCATTTTCAAAATCTGCATTAACAATATGTATGAAAGAGAGATTAAATAATTAATTACAGGGAAGGCCGCATGCACAATACATTGTTTCCCCACACAGACTCCCGGGCTCCGAGGAGGTGCTAGGGTACACATTGGAAATAGTGGTGCAAGGAATGGTCTGTAAGACCATAAAGAACTACTAAGGAGAATTTAGTGGGACAAAAAGGGGGAAATCATTATTGGATTGAATACATCATTGAACAAGTCAAGATAATCAGTAATAATAGGACGAACTGGGGGGGGGGGGGGGCATGGTGCATATGATACATGTATAATCATGAGGGATGAAATAAGTGCTAATGCGGAAAGGGGAACTTAACATACATACAAAAACTGGAATTGAAATAGAAATTTAGAAATAAAAACCATACAGCGATTTACAGCCTTGGAACTGTCAGGAAAAATAGCGGTGGTTTAACGGCTAGTTTACATCGCCATTAATCGCTATAAATTATGATCATTAATTTCTATCAAATGAAATTTAATAACTAGATAAAAAAATTGACATCATGTAATATAATACGTGGAGAAGTAAATAACGTCTATACTATAGACACATACATATTGCGTGAAACAGTCATCAAGATAGAAATTGAGCAGAACTTTCATTATGTAATAATTGTATCAGTTGTAATTTACAACCTCTTATGTATGTGACGCCAGTTCAAGAAAACGCAACATGTGATGTCACTATTTGCAAGCAGGTAACAATATTCACTCCATACGGTCACTTCGTTTTCATATTGCGTATGGGGCAAATTTATATTGCTTACTGTCAGTACGTGGTGACGTCACATGTAAGTTTTTTTTCTGAAAATGACGTCACTTAAAGAAGAGGTTGGAAATCGTACAGCGGGGAACATTTGATCTCCAACAATAATCCAATGCATTTATTTATCTACAATTAAATAATTGCCGTTCACTAGAACAGTTCAGAAATTAGAAGTAAACGAGTCCATTCTACAAGTATAACTGAACCAATCGAAAGTTAGTAGAAATTTGAATGATATACGACGAGGCATACTGATATTCATGATAAGCCCCCGAAATTAGTATTTGAAGTTTGAATGTCGAATTTCTCATACGTTCATCTGGTGTTACATTCTTTCAGCATTTAATTTAGCACCAAGTTAAATGTCGGAAGCCGTGTGCCAAATTCATCTATATCAATTGTGAAAATGTCAAATAACAAAAAATGCGATTGGACTCCGTGGCCGACTGGTTATGGTTACCCGAATTGCCCCCTCACTACTTCTTGTTCGAATCCCACCATGGATGTAGAATTTGTATTTGAGGAGACTTAATAGATGTCAGTGGTGCAGGTGCCCTTCTGTGCCCAGAATAATGCTACAAGGGTCACTTGGGGTCTACCTCCACTTCTATAGCTGGAAGAGTTACTACATGACCCTGACTGTTTGTGATTTAAGCCCCAATACAACACAATGTGAAATATAATGCACTGTTTGTCTTTAGTGCTTACTTGTTGCATCTAGCTTGTCATTGATTGCAGTCTGAGTTTTATTAAGATTAGTAACACCTATGACGTCCACTTGCTGAAAAGATATAAAACATCTTATTTACTGTAAAACAAGAAAAGATTTCGCGCAATTTAAGTTAGCGGCTTTCGCGGTTGGCACGAGCCCGCGAACTTAAATTGTCGCGAAAATGCACCAACTTTGGAAAACGCGAACATTTGTCGTTTCTCCTGATCGGTATGCTATTTGAAAAGCGATAGTTTTGCATATACTAGGGTAATATCATTTGTATATGTACATGTGTTTTGTTCATAATATTAATTGTGGTGTTTGTTTAATGTAATGCATACTTAATGTAATTTGTGACCTATTTCAGACAATAAAGAAATATTTGACTTTACATTTCATCCCGTTTTATCTGTGACAAACAACTGTAATAGAAATTGCAATCTGATTGAAATCACCTCCTTAAATTTGCTATGCTTCAAACAGTCATTTTTAACGGTCGAGTACTTTAATCAGATTGCTAATACTATTACTGATATATGTTAATGTTTAACTATCTAATTTATACAATACAGTGCGATCTTTCCAAACAAACATAATTGAGCGCCGCTGTACGATATCTAACCTCTACTATATGTTACGTCATTTCCAGAAAACGTCGCATGTGATGTCACCGTACACTGACAGTAAGCAATATTTGCCCCATATAGCAATATGAAAACGAAGTGATCATATGGAATAAATTTTATTTCCTGCTTGCTAATAGTGACATCACATGTGACGTTTCCTGGAAATGACGTCACTTACAGACGAGGCTGGAAATCATACAGCAGGGCTCAATTATGTCGTTTATTTTGCTTGTCGTTGAGAGATTGTTTGTTTTGAAATATTAAAATTGATTGTGATTTCTTACTTTTGTAGGAAATGGATAATGTTGTTGAAGAGAGGTTGTTGCTCAAGAGCATAGTTACCTCTTTGGAAAGGTGTCACCTTAATCTCATCTTAAATGTTTTTTTCTAAATATACATATCATTTAACTCACGGAACACGGAGTATGAGTACACGAGGATGTCGAATTTAGTCGAGTGGGCGTAGTTCGAGTCTAAATTAGATCTCCAAGTGTTATCTATCTCTTTCGTATCATAAAAGACAGAGAATACGTAACTACAGGGAAAGCCACATACATAAGACAGTGCCTCATAGTCCAATCATAAAAACAGGCGTTTCCCTTTATCATGTGACATTGGCCAATAAACAGACATGGCATACACCGTGAATGTAAACTTGAAAACCCTCAGAAATTTAACAAATCAAATACACGTAACATGAACCGTGATTGTGAACCTCAGGATGTTGAACCAATCCGGGTAAAGTGTTGATATGAAAAGTAAAGTGTCGCCTTTTTCAACAATGCGATAACTAACAGCGTGGGTATTTAATGTTTTATGTCCATTGTTAATGAGTCCATCTCATTCTCTTAATATGTAGCACTGCAAATGTAATAGAAAGCTTCTAATAAATACATTTCTTATTACAAAAAGTTTATCAATTAGAGTATTAACCATTTTGTTCTAGCTAAGTTCAACGTTCGTCTTCAAAAATAATATTATATTCATTATATAACACCATGCAGTACATGTGTCCTCGTTCAATAATTTCTATACATCGCAACAACTTCGGACAAAGCTCTTAGTTTGTGACGTCACAACTTTGATTGGGAAATACTTGACGTCATGACCAACGTCACCAATGCTGTTTTTGTCATGGCCGCGCTCATATATGTATATAACAGAATATGAATAATGGTTGAAACAATACACTACACAGTTGGGATTAAAATTAACCATCGAAAATAACTCAAAACTTAGGGTATTCTTAAATTAAAAAAATACTATTGACATATACACTTACGGCTATGGTATGATTTAGGAACAAATCAATATCATTAAGGTTGTTGTCGACTATGTCCTGCACTTTATCCAATGATGTTGACATTCGATCGTTAGAAACAAATGTGCAGATGGTTCCAACCCTGAAGATAACATAATATGCATCCACAATGCTTCCATGATAATTTAAACATTAATATAATTGAAAAAGCAGTCGAGCAGGAAATACCGAAGACAAAGTGCACAGCCATTAAAACAAATATATCTACACGAGTATAAACGACGTCTGAGAAAAGGAGAACCATTACGATTTATTATCTAATGAAGCTCACTGAGAAGTGATGTTAATATTGATACAGGAATCACATGGTCACACCCCATTCATGTGAGTCAATGAGAAATGGTTACGTCCACTTTGTTCTACGCTTGGCTTAAATTTGCGATATTATAGAGAGTCATTCTGTTACGTTATATACATGTCCTAATAGAAAATAAGAAATCATTTGACAAATAAGTTATTTCAATTTGATGTAAAGAGGTTGACCGTTGCTGGCTGCAAGAGGAGCATGTTTGTGATGACTGGTAACCCAGAAACACTGGTTATGTCAATTAGCAAACATAGAACTGAAATCACTGCGAACAAAGATGTTAAACACGCAATAATTACTGGAACGTTATGTATGGTAAGCCACTCACAGTGTGAATATGGTCAGCACAAAGACAGTCGTAGCTAATACTCTTCGGATACAATGCATGTTATCAGTAACTTGTTGTTTGCCATTTCCTCCACACTTTCCACACAATCGACAACAACAGAAGCACAAACCAACCAAAGGTACAATCAGTATAAACAGAAATCCCACCGCAATAGCGGCAACATATCCCTTGAACATTTGCAATAACTACAAGATAAAAAGACACGTTTAAAAATGTATACAACAGTTCCATTACATATGTAAGGGTTGAGCGTGATTATATTTTATCAAGCACATAATAAATTTCGACGGTTGTCGTTTAAAATAGACGCACTCTGTAGAGGAAACATTACATATAGGAGTTGATGGTAACACTACCCTATGCAATTTCATTTACTTTGACGACGAACTAAAACGACACAAGGTTAATGTTAAATCATACGACAAAAATCACGAGATTATTACGTTTAAGTCATTAACCCGCGATTGTTTGTCGCGTCTTTTGTGATGAAGCTATAAGCCATTTTTTTAGCAGTACTTCATATATGTACGGTTGTAGGTTGACCTAACCCGGTGTTTCTGGGTTAGCTCCAAATAAACATCCCGTTCTTCGGCAAGCAACTGATAACGACCTCGCATGATTCAGAGGTGAATGTAAAAACTAAAGCAATGTATTAGTCAAATTGGCATGGAGTACATACATCTAATCTTCTGTGGACGTACGACTTCTTGATTGACAGTCGAGTACTCTACCAACTATTCAACAAAACATAGTAAGTTTTGAAATAAATAAACATGTATTTAATGTTCTGAATTTGTCACATCAACATTTCAATGCATCAGATCTGGATTGATACGTGGACAACTTATTCATACATACTGTTGTACATACCTTTTGTGCGAGTGACACAATTTCAAATCCGTCGCCATTGATAGTTTCTGAAATGAAGACATTATGATGGTACTCATGATTGTGCAAAGCATTCGGAAAATATCTGCCAACTACGTCCAATGCCTCGGGTGTTCGTAAGGCATTCGAATATCATGTAAACAATATGGCGGCGTGAACGCTGGAGTGCTGATGAAAAGGGATTAGAATCACATATTTAAGCTATATGAAGATTGAAATATGTGAGTTTTTAACCAGAAATGACAACGATAATCCATTTCTTATGCGAATTTATCGAAGTTATTGAAGTTAAATCCGTTTTACTAGAACTATTTTTGCCCTCACAAAATATTGAATTTTGCCACATAGTGCTCCGCCTGACATACACTAGAGGATGTTCGTAGCCGAGTAACGAAGTGGTACGGAAATATCCGAGAGCTGTCGAGAATGTGTGCAAAGTGTGATTGATACATTCTTTAATATATCATTTTGTCTCACATTTAAAAGTTTTCACTGAAACACATTGCACGTATGTAATATATTTGGCTTTAGAAATCTAATCAAATTTGTTTTTCGATGTGTGTACAATAAAACAATTGTTTGCAGTCAATTATCAAAGTTGTGCTTTAATGACAGATAAATTAATATTCTAAGTCATAGTATAAAGTGTCACAAACTGATCTTAGTATTACATTGAATGAATTGGCATTCGCAAGAATCGCTGATATTAAGTGACAAATCTTCCTGTTTGCCATACCCGACGTTTTCCACTTCAAATAGATACGCATTGGTTATGTGGGGAAACAAATCTGTTTGTCTTTTGATAACATGTTTTAAAAATATTTTCTTATCATTATTGTAGGTAATTTTAGATTTACAAGTGTTGCATTTTAAAACGTGTGACTTGTACAATGACTTGAACATATACATTGTTCAACTTTATAGTAATTTAGGCAAGTCTAAATATTTTATTAATCAACGCATGAATACATGGATGCATTACACATGCCGACCTAACTGTAACCGTCTTATTGGTGATTTAGTACAGTTTAGTATCTATCATATTCAGATATGCTTGACAATATACGGTTCCTAATTTACAATATTTACTTCCCTTGTTCTGAATAGTCCGCCAAATTGATAGGACCTTGACGTTTATAGGGAATATAATGTAAACGATGATAAAATAAAATCAGATTTATAAAAATAACTTATTCCTTATGCTCATGTGGGCAGATGGCTCAGAAAGTTGAAGAAAGAGTCACATACAAATTATCTTGGTATTTTCTCAATTATCACATATTTGGGAATTACTCCTATGAGTGCTAATCAGTTTTGCCTAGCAAGATGGCTGATGATTTAGAACAAGGTAGGTAATTATTGTAGACGTGGGAACTATCTTTAGATTACTAAATTAAGGAATAGAAAAACAAGGAAAGACGAATGCAACACATTGTGTTAAAGATGATAAAAGAATATGTGGTGAGAGAACAAAACTGTTCATAAATGTTTGTTACATCCTTCTAACACGATTCCATCCATGTAATGAGTATACAAACGATATTCTGGTATGCGAGCATGAACACGTTTTTATAAAATTTAATATCTTATATATTTGCATAGTTGATTTTAATATCAAATAAAAAATTAGCCTACCAGGGAATTTTTATTTTATTTTGTAATCAGCGATTTGATTCGATTTTTAATACTGTGTTGTGGCTTTGTTGCTAGCGAATGAGTTACCATTACCGGGTGTTTGACGTAGCTCTTTTACATCTAATCACTATGAAATGCGACATTGATTGTTGCATAATTTGCAAGGTCATATAATCTAGCATGATCTTAACGTCAATAATATTTGTTTAAGTAAGCTTTATCGAGACTGACATTGCAGGAATGATATCGGTTTGAATTTGTCTATCACGGAATAATAGCGCATTATGCATGTTATATCGTTAACGTAAAACAATTTCGAAGCTAATACCCGGATTAATGTGAAAAACGTCAAATGTCAAGGAATGACTGACGTAGTTAATCTCAAATGATCCGAGACAATCCCCGAACAATTAATGTTTGTTACATGTTCCTAAAACAACCTTCCCAGGACAACAACCTGCAAAATTCGGCTGATTTTGAGAGGTGTATCAAGGAGATACTTGTTGTATAGAGGCGTTTGCTCAAGACACGGCCAGAGATAGTATTGATGTTCAAAAAGTATTTTCAGAGTTTTCAAGACTCCCCCGAATAGTGCGTTGAATGCATAATTAAGAAACATGCGTTATAACCATTTAAACAACAAGACCTATTTCCTATTCATTGGTAGTGGTAAACGTACTGGACTTTGGAGCAACATTACCGTTGATTTACATCTGTAGTATATCTGTTAAATGTGAACAGTTATAGATCTGTAAAATATGTAACCCTTGTAAGTATTTTAGAATGCTTTTTAATGTGGCTGTCAGTGAGGAAGAGCAAGAAGAAGGAGGATGATGACAAGTGCACACTTTAGTATGTTTGGGTATATGCTGACACAAGGGTAGAACCCCCGACTATCCGTACGCCAGATGACTAGCTGCCTCATCTACAAATTTTACAACCCTGTTGGGGTTCGAACCCGCAGTGCTCTAGGGCAAGTGAATGGAAGTCAGCGATCATAACCAATAGACCACGAAGACCTTGTTCTAAAACGCTAAAATACCCAGCCATACCAAACTTTTTAAATAATATACCACATCATAGGTTTAAGGTTTTAACTTATTATGTTACAACAATTGTGAAACAAGTTCTTACAACTTATATTAATCACTCTCGATGACTGCTTCCTGGCTACCAACCAGTATTCAAATTCCGCTCATCGCAGGGCACGAACTCACGACCTTTGGATCAGGAGTCAGGCGCTCTACCCCTAGGCCACTGCGCCTCCCAGTTTATATTCACATATGGATAACACTGAATTTTGGTATTGCTACAAAGAACTGAACATCCATCTGTATTATACGCACTTGTATGATACGTATTGAATACGTAATGATTCTATTAGCGATGCGTTTGTGAATCGAACACCATTTTAATTGTCTCCCTTTTTTCTGTTCGGAGTAGTCGATTTGACAAAACGGAACAAAATATCAAATCGAGGACACGATTAACTCTAATATGTTTAGTTCGAGTGTTTCCGTATGTACTAGTATATGTTTTGTCAGCTTATATCAATTCATTTGTAGTTGATTGTCTGAATGGTCCTTGATATGATACTTTGGCGTGATGAAATTATTGTGTTTTAACCGTTCTAGTGTACTTAAAAAGATAAAACAATGCAGATAGCTTCTGTTATCACTATGGGATTTAGCTAGGTTTTGCAACATTGTAATTTAATAGCTTCATACTGCACAGCATGCGTTGTATCGCTAAACATATAAACATGATTTTTTATCTGCACAGTCGATACTCTGAGTCTACCACAAACATTTCAATATTTTCTCAAGGCAAATATTTCATTTTTGCTAAGCAGTAATGTAATGTTACGATAATACCTGTTATACTCATCTGTTACTCACAGGTCAATGCTTGGCTAGCTATGTTACAATCGGTAATCAAAGAACTGAAGGTCCGGGGAGGCGCTTCCATGGCAAGACTGCAGGGCCCGTATTAATAAAGTAAGGAAATTCCTTATCTTTATTAAATCTTCTTAAAATAACACTTAAGAATTTTCCCAATATCTAAGGAAATTGTATAAAATCTAAGGAAAATTTACAAAACTAAGGAAAATTTTCTTCTGAGAAGCTTTATGAATACGGGACCTGGTTTGCCATATAATCGTATTAGAAATTTATACGCAAACTATTCGGGTCAACTCATTCGCCAAAAATGATACAAATGATCCAGAAAAGCCGTTTATATCAAGACTCCCACCATTCAACAATTGCAACACCCCTGACAAATCAGTCATTATACTTTATATCCGGTTGACGATGATAGCAATGAGACGCTAAAGCGCCTCAAAAATGATATTTTAGTATGTTATAAGGCTTTGCGTCAAACTATATGATGATAACATATTCTACATCCCCAACAAAATATCGTTTCAAATACCATTTCCAACCGATAACTTATGATTTACGAACATGATCAGAAATAGATTCTGAGTGATTAAATACAAATTTTAAGGTATACATGGTTTTTAAATATATATATTCATCATTATACATCATATACCTTATATTTTAAACTTATGTACAATAAAACCTCACTTTAAGTTCACCTCAATATTCAGACCACCTCAAAAACAGAGCATACTTTTCAGGTACATTTTCACTGTTTGGCTCTTTATTCTACCTCGATATTAAGACAACCTCAATAAGAAGACCATTTGTTCAAGGGTCCCAAGGGTGGTCTTATAAAGAAGGTTTTACTGTATCATACATCGGTTGTGAACAAGTTATAACAACTTATATTAATCACTCTACATGACTTTTCCTGGGTAACTAATTAAGGAATTGTGGAGTTCGCGGTTCAACGGCCCCAAGGCGGGATTTGGACCCATGACCTTTTGATCAGGCGTCAGGCGTCTGGCGCTCTACCGCTCGACTACCGAGTATCCCTGTTGTTTTCGTCAGTACCAAGTACCGAGTGCTATGGTAAACTATGCCGCTTTACAATCGATCTTAATGTACAATGTAAACAGATCAAATGAATCACGTTCATAATACTTCTTTATCAGTTTACAGGAAATGGGCGTGGCCTACTGTTTGTGCGGGAGTCACGTGATATCACGTGATCGATGAGGGAAATATAACCACTTATCCCCGGGACACTATTGGAACGTGGCGGATCAGTGGTCCAGTGGTAAAACGCTGGACTTGTAATCCAGGGATCGCTGGTTCGATTCCCCGCTCCATCACTGACCGTACTAACAGTCTTTCGGACGAGACTTTAAAAACCGAGGTCCCGTGTATGATGCTTCACATCGAGCACGTAAAAGAACCAGGGATGCTTCTGGAACTGGGGCATCTTCTGTATCATGCACTATCCTCCAAATCTAATATGACTAACATTCTTCCGGAGGCGTCGCCCATATGGGAAACCGGTGGCGACGATAAATAAAAGCATATACAACTACAACTATTGGAACATAGCGAGAAGTAAAGCTACCATTTATTCTCTGTCCTTCCCCGTAGGTAAAACAAACAAATGTCAATGCTTTATCATAAATTTGAAATATAATGTCAATTAAATCCGTCTGACAATTCAGAAGGTGTTAATAATGAGTTTGTGATTACGACAGGCATAACAACGGATAGATGTGACATGTGTTTTAGCGTGTTTACGTTTTATTAATGATTTTTTATCGATTGAATCTTTATGCTTTAAACAAAATAGCATTTTCATTGCTGCATTCCTTTTTATGCAGTGTCATAACAAATCACACCCCTAATAGCTAATGGCTAATATTGTGTATTTATTATCTATTATTTAATTATCATTACAAATGCATTTATTATTGAAGATTGATAATTTTATCTTTATCCGAACCGTTATCTCTCACTGTGTAAAAATAGTTGCGTCATGAAAATATCTAATATAAAATGTATAAAGGTTTCGGGTACAAAATTCCCCATAGAAAATGAAAAGTCATCCAGAAACATGTGGAAACTTGAAAACACCAATATTCTAGAATAATAATATTCATAAAATATATTCACGTGTATTTATAGTTATATATGTTTGCTATTGTGTAAAATTAAGACATTAATATTATACCATTACTGATCATATTTAATATATATTCTTATACACAAATGTCTTTGTTCTGTTGCGTGTTTGCTTCTATGACATGTTTGATATTGTATTTGTAACATGTATATTTATTGTATTGGACATCTCATATTTATGTTTATTTTGTAAATGGTCAAAGGTACTGTTATGTGCAGATTGTACCAATAAACGTAGAGATGAATGTATTACATGTGTGTATTTCATTTCAGGATTAAAAGAACAAATATAATTAGGTTGTAATGTGAATGAAAGCGTAGATGTACCAACAAGTCCAACAGTGACACGTGGTTGCAAATCAAACACTCTCGGTTACTATGCATATGTTTGTTATGTACGACAGAGTAACTATGCGACTCTCTGAAAAGCTTTCCACTTATGACCTATCCTAACACTCGGCAAATATGTTTTATCATTCCTGCTAGAAACCGTCATTCCATGAACTACAAGATAAGATGTCAAGGATTTGGGGTCAGATCGGAACTAGCAAACAAAATCAAGCAATGGGACTAGACTTGTTCCTGGCTAAGTTATCTTCCTGGTGCAATTGATAAATAAAGCCGGTAACCATTCACTACGCAGGCAATTTGCTAAATACAAAACTTTACCATAGTTTAGTGTTGTTTGAATTTTAACTTCAGTGCTATGTATTGCCTCCTTCTCTAGTCGTCGATCTAATCTGTTTCATTTAATAAGGATTGTTTATATGAACATTTCTAGAGAATACCATCTCCATGTCAACATGTATACAACATTGTCTAAGTGACGACCTCTCTTTATCCGATGTTACGGCCCTCAAATCCAAATGATACAGCTTTAAAAGTAATAGACTTTTAAAACAGCACCTTGTTGTTGAAATTAGAGGTTGATTGCCGTTTCAGTGACTTTGATGATATTATACATTTGCAAGAAATGCGATATAAACTTACAACTTTCTTCAGCAGTACATTTTCCTCTAGGCTTTTGCAAATATTGAATGCATCAATCTTTGAAATGAAACACGGAGGAATAATTTATAGTCTGTATATTTTCCCTTCGATAAGATATACAAAAATATCAAACATTGTGTAAATGTGTTTTGAGCGTAGATTTCGGTAAAATCACCGAATTTGAGTGTTTTTCGGTTACGTTACACAAGCTCAAAGTAATACGCACACACGGACGTGTACGTTTAAGGCAGTGTTCACGGAAGGTAGTGTGCTTACAAGGTAGTACACGCAATGTGCATACAAAGTAAAGCACGCACAAGGTAGTGTACGTAAAAGGCAGTGTGCACTACTAGGTAGTGTACTCACAAGGTAGTACACACAAAGGCAGTGTACATGCAAAGTAGTGTACGCACAAGGTAGTACACACAAAGGCAGTGTACATGCAAAGTAGTGCACGCACAAGGTAGTACACACAAAGGCAGTGTACATGCAAAGTAGTGCACGCACAAGGTAGTACACACAAAGGCAGTGTACATGCAAAGTAGTGCACGCACAAGGTAGTACACACAAAGGCAGTGTACATGCAAAGTAGTGTACGCATATGGTAGTGAACGTAAATGACAGTGTGCATTACTAGATAGTGTACGCACAAGGTAGTACACACAAAGGCAGTGTGCATGCAAAGTAGTGCACGCATAAGGTAGTGAACGTAAATGACAGTGTACATTACTAGATAGTGTACTCACAAGGTAGTACACACAAAGGCAGTGTGCATGCAAAGTAGTGCACGCATAAGGTAGTGAACGTAAATGACAGTGTACATTACTAGATAGTGTACTCACAAGGTAGTACACACAAAGGCAGTGTGCATGCAAAGTAGTGCACGCATAAGGTAGTGAACGTAAATGACAGTGTACATTACTAGATAGTGTACGCGCAAGGTAGTACACACAAAGGCATTGTGCATGCAAAGTAGTGCACGCATAAGGTAGTGAACGTAAATGACAGTGTACATTACTAGGTAGTGTACTCACAAGGTAGTACACACACAGGCAGTGTACATGCAAAGTAGTGCACGCACAATGTAGTGAACGTAAATGGCAGTGTGCATTACTAGGTAGTGTACTCACAAGGTAGCACACAAAGGCAGTGTACATGCAAAGTAGTGCACGCACAAGGTAGTGAACGTAAATGGCAGTGTGCATTACTAGGTAGTGTACTCACAAGGTAGTACACGCAAAGGCAGTGTGCAAACAAAGTAGTGTACGGACAGGATAGTGTAATACACACGCAAATGTACAAGTATGGCGCCTACTCACTTAAAGTGCACACCAAATTGTATTGCGTTAAATGTCTTCGCCTCAATTCTATGATAAATTGTCCTTTTTTTGTATCAAAATTTCTATCAATGTAACTGGCGTGCTATTGACTCTATTGTTTATACAGAGCTTTATGAGTAATCACAGGCTTATACTTTGGGTTTAATACCAACTCTTAAAAGATGGTCGTTATCTCTAGACAGTAGTAACATCCATAAAGACAATCCTTCAAAATGTGTGTATCGTTCAGCAAAAACAAGATAACATTTGTCGATTACAACTCTTCGTTGTAAAAGAAGATTTATTATACATGATAACGCAAATATCCACAAGTTTTGAGAGTCATTGTGATCGCATACCTCAGTGAAAGACACGTTTCGGTTCAGATCTGTAAATTTAATCCATACACTGAAGTTTCAATAACTACTGTGAATGTATGTACTTACCACTTGAAGTATTAAGTCAAGAACCCTTAGGCTAAGTTTAACATTAGTAAAACCAAGCAACGTCGCATTATGATGTATAAATTGAAATGACGTTGTTTCATGTTATTGGAGGTATGGGGTGCTTTGTAATTAATCAACTTAATTTGTAAGGGTATAGCTCAAAGGACGATGCAATGTAAATGAATGAACTTGCAGATATGCCAACAAGGCCCCTTAACCCGGCTTCATTATTTTGATACAGTATTAAATTGCAAAGTGTGAATTTTCCTTTTTTTCATACAAAAACTAAGATCGCAGCATGATGATGTCAACATATACAGGGCAATCTCCCTACAGCAACACCCCTTGGGAAACACAAATATTGACTGCTGTTAAACGAGTGTTGCTCTACAGATGTTGACATTGATAGTAATTTCTTACTTGCTACAACCATATTATGTTTGTTGAAAAACGATTGTTTCCCAAGAGAGGATCGCTTTGGGGAGGTTGTGCTGTATATTTTCTGGACAGCACTTTTTGAAATCGACATTGTTGGCAGTAAATACCGAACTTTAAAACAAATTGTACTTTTTTAAACTTAAAATGCTGTTTAAAATTTGCGAAAATGAAACTGGACATGTTGCAAGCGTACAACATAGTTACGTACTAACTTTCTTTTTTAACTGTTTTAGATTTATTGTAATACACTCCTGGGTATGAAGACTGGCAAGATTTCAAAATATTGAAAATAGCTTTGGTCTTTAAACATTATAACATTTGATCAGAAATCGTTTGTGGTGTATATTGTGCTAATGGTAGTATACAAACAATGTTTTACCAGGATTTAATTTATTTGGGCTCATAAATAAAATAACTTAAAAGGAACAAATATGTCCCCCAGTGCACAGCAGACATACATATATAGACTTTGAGCACGACCTTAGATAAAAAAGATAAGTTATACATTTTTGCAAAATGTGCAGATGTAATGACATGCATTGCACCAAAAATATGCAAACTTTGCGGTTTTAATATCATCGCCTTGTCTTTTATTAGCAAAGAGATTGATTTTTAATTTATCATGTTCAGACCACGTAATATAAAGTACGGGCTTTAAATACGTTGCCCAATGCGGGCTTTATATAACGGTAGCACAGAATGAACATGCAAGAACATAACATCCATGAACATATTTTTCGTGTAGGCACGCAGTATTTACTTGCGCACGTAGATGTCGTTTCTCGCGCACCAGGCTTTACGGATTCACGTAGTCGTCCATAACCGCACGCAGCAGGCTTTAAGAGCGCACGTAGACGTTTTCATGCGCACATGGTAGGCATTACGGGCGCACATAGACATTGTTTATCTCTTAGTAGACTTTGTGTGCGTAAACGTCATTAAGCGCACACTGGAGGCTTTACGTGCGCACGTTGACGTCGTTAAGCGCGCAGTAGACTACCCATGCTGTAGGTGTTAACGCGCCCGTCTATTTGTCTCCAAATGCCCAAGCAGTAGACGATACACGCGCAGGAATTAGGCTTTCTTTCTACGTTCGCACATGGCGCTCGTGAAAAGTGTTACCGGTGCACATAATATAATTACTTGTTGCATGTCCCCTTATGTGTCACCGTTACGCGCAATCATTTATAAAGTAATATTAAGAAATACAAGTTCTACAGTCTTCATTAACAATAAAATGATTGCCTTCATTGCTATGCAAAGACGTTTTATCCATTTTACGTTATCAGTTATTGCCACTTATAAGCTAGCAAGTTGCGTGATTGAAATTCCAAATAGAAGAAAACGGCGTTTTTACGCGTCATATGCCGATGATGAATTAATTTATTGTATTTGTTTTATTTAATAATCGCGTTTTTTATCAAGCACATGCCTCTGGTGATAAATATGTGCGCACTTTTCAGGTTTACTAAAATGTCTTTGATAACTTGCAAAAAATGAACTTTATTTAAAACCCCAAGCACAAACCATTGCATGATTTGGTGCATTCTTGTTTGTTTTCCGTTGTCAGGGCAACGGTGGCACAGTGAGAGGCTATCGAGCTCAGACAATCTAATATCAACGAGGCCGTTTTTATTTTTTGTGTATTGCACACACGTATTTTTAAATGTGTGTCAATTTTTATTCGATTGTCGTTGACTTTATATTTAAGAATTCTTTTGAACAAAAGGCGCATTCATAACTGCTTTAGTTTTATCTTCTTTAAGCATTAAAGTAGGACAAGTTGTAAAATTTACAATAAAGATTAGTACGGTGCAATAAGTAATTATCTGGTAACCCATGAAAAGGAACTGAACTCAGATCGCTAGATTCAACGTCCACATCGCTCGTCAATAACCACCAAACTGGTAAAATATATATCCTATGATGTGATTCTATCAAATTTCAATAGAACCTTTTTTAAATCATGTACTCGAATAACAAAACTATGACTTATTGTGATTGCGCTTTGTGTGATTGGTTTTTAATATAGGCAACACATTCCCGATAAGCATCCAGCCTTAAACCTCAAATGTGTTGCTTCATCTCGCACTGGCTAAGCTCAGTTTGTAAAGTACTCAAATGGAATTCGTTTTATTTTATTGGGTTGAACGACTAATTCGAGATTTCTCCTGTTACACGTCTAACCAGTGTTCATAGAACTGACCAGCAACCAAGGCTAACTTACCTTTCCTTCCGCAAGCAGCTGACAACCTCTCCACATGAGTCAGAGATGGAGGGCATATGACCGTGGTAAAATATCACAGAAGAACATGACCTGCCCCGCCCTGGCCTTCTGGGTGACAGGTCCGATATTCTACTGAGTTAATCAGTCGGGCACTCATCAGTAGGTCGCACGTTCTAGTCCCGTGTATGGCATATGTTCTTCGTGACCATTTAACCAAATATAATACAGTCTACAGCCAGCTGCCCTCTGTCTCTGTTTCATTTGGAAATGTTTTCAGACGCATGCGGAAAGACACAAGGTTAGTTCTGGGCCCATAATCACAAACGTTTTAAGACTAAATCTTAGTCTTAGACTTTAAAATGATAAATTTTCATTTTGTTCCTGCGTTATTGTAACACAATATATTTTGATAAAACATGGCAGAAGTGTGGAGTGAGTAACAAGAGCTATTCAGGCAAAAATTATCCGCATAAATATAATGAAAATGAAATGCTTGTAAAAATGTTTTTTGCAATTTTAAAGTCTAAGTCTGAGATTCAGTCTTAAAACGTTTGTGAATACGGGCCCTGGTTGGTAACCCAAGTTCGCGGGCTAGCACAAAATCTAACATACTAAACCCGCGATTCTCTTCCGTGCCTTTTCTATTGGCGTGGTTTAAAATAAGGAAGTTTATCCGATCTGTGAATAAATTTCCAAATTTATCTTGTGAGTTTCTTGATCCCCTTTTGCACATGTTAATCCATCTTTTATAGGCATAGAAATGTGTCAGGCACAGTTAAATCTTTTTCGCATTACCAAAAAAAATGATGACATTTTACACACAAAGCAATTGGGCTTTTTTCTAACAATAAACCTATGCAAGTAGCTTAATAATGTACATTTTTACGAAACGCTGGTGATGTCTTACACACTTCATTATTTCTCTCGTGAAGTTAAAAAAGTGAATTCTTGAAGTCGAATTCACGATTTAAATTTCCCGAATTCAATATTTCGTAGAACAGAAATGATAAAGTGTGAATGACACCACTTGCCCCACGTGCATTCATCTTGAATGTCACCACTTGCCCCACGTGCATTCATCTTGAATGACACCACTTGCCCTACGTGCATTAATCTTGAATGACACCACTTGCCCCACGTGTATTCATCTTGAATGACACCACTTGCCCTACGTGCATTCATCTTGAATGACACCACTTGCCCCACGTGCATTCATCTTGAATGACACCACTTGCCCTACGTACATTCATCTTGAATGTCACCACTTGCATTACGTGCATTCATCTTGAATGACCCCACTTGCATTACGTGCATTCATCTTGAATGACACCACTTGCATTACGTGCATTCATCTTGAATGACACCACTTGCCCTACGTGCATTCATCTTGAATGTCACCACTTGCATTACGTGCATTCATCTTGAATGACACCACTTGCATTACGTGCATTCATCTTGAATGACACCACTTGCATTACGTGCATTCATCTTGAATGACACCACTTGCCCTACGTGCATTCATCTTGAATGTCACCACTTGCCCCACGTGCATTCATCTTCAATGACACAACTTGCCCCACGTGCATTCATCTTGAATGTCACCACTTGCCCTACGTGCATTAATCTTGAATGACACCACTTGCCCCACGTGCATTCATCCTGAATGTCACCACTTGCCCCACGTGTATTCATCTTAAATGACACCACTTGCCCCACGTGCATTCATCTTGAATGACACCACTTGACCCACGTGCATTCATCTTGAATGACACCACTTGCCCAGCGTGCATTCATCTTGAATGTCACCACTTGCCCTACGTGCATTCATCTTGAATGACACCACTTGCCCTACGTGCATTCATCTTGAATGACACCACTTGCCCAACGTGCATTCATCTTGAATGACACCACTTGCCCAACGTGCATTCATCTTGAATGACACCACTTGCCCAACGTGCATTCATCTTGAATGACACCACTTGCCCAACGTGCATACATCTTGAATGCCACCACTGGCCCAACGTGCATTCATCTTGAATGACACCACTTGCCCAACGTGCATTCATCTTGAATGACACCACTTGCCCAACGTGCATACATCTTGAATGCCACCACTGGCCCAACGTGCATACATCTTGAATGCCACCACTGGCCCAACGTGCATTCATCTTGAATGACACCACTTGCCCAACGTGCATTCATCTTGAATGACACCACTTGCCCAACGTGCATACATCTTGAATGCCACCACTGGCCCAACGTGCATACATCTTGAATGCCACCACTGGCCCAACGTGCATTCATCTTGAATGACACCACTTGCCCAACGTGCATACATCTTGAATGCCACCACTGGCCCAACGTGCATTCATCTTGAATGACACCACTTGCCCAACGTGCATTCATCTTGAATGACACCACTTGCCCAACGTGCATGTATCCTGAATGACACCACTTGCCCAACGTGCATTCATCTTGAATGACACCACTTGCCCAACGTGCATTCATCTTGAATGTAACCACTTGCCCAACGTGCATTCATCTTGAATGATACCACTTGCCCAACGTGCATACATCTTGAATGCCACCACTGGCCCAACGTGCATTCATCTTGAATGACACCACTTGCCCCACGTGCATTCATCTTGAATGACACCACTTGCCCTACGTGCATTCATCTTGAATGACACCACTTGCCCCACGTGCATTCATCTTGAATGACACCACTTGCCCCACGTGCATTCATCTTGAATGTCACCACTTGCCCTACGTGCATTCATCTTGAATGTCACCACTTACCCCACGTGCATTCATCTTGAATGTCACCACTTACCCCACATCTTCTCATAAGCGCTAACATGTACATGGTGTACGTAAGATCTGTGATTTACAATGCATCTTACGATAAATTATCAATGTTGATATTTCTCTTAAAGCAAACATACATGTATATATAATGGAGACATTTAAACTTGATCAGGTTAAGTTTAAAGAGTTGATTAAATCGGAAAACTGAGATACCGTAAAAACATCTTGTCAAGTATACTTATAAATCCTTTAAAAAAATAAAACACCGCTTTTAACGTAAATTAATTAATGTTCTCTCACAAAACGATTATATATTCGCAGTCGATTATTGTGATGTCTACTTGTTTTAGGTATAACTACCTCATTTTTTACTATTTTATGTAATGGTTACATTTTCGTATGTCATATTAGTAAACTTGTTAGTGCTGAATGATAAATCAAATAGTAATCATGTTTTGAGATGGTAAAACATGCGCTAGTATTGTATCAATACATATACAGATGTTTGGCATAGTTTGTCTTTTTCTTGAATAAAATATCTGTCTATATAATTATAATATGGTCATTTTTTATGATTTACTAAAACTGCCATGCACCGTATTGATTTTAACAAGTAGTAAATTCACTCTTATGAATTCAATTAATTCGCGTGTTCTTCAACCAAAGTCACATATTCGCTGAATTTCTTAATAAATGCTGAAAATTGATTCGAGAGATTATCATAGCATAATATCATACTCATTTTTGTTCATTGTTTGTGAGAATTTTCTTTCGGTAAAATTTACATCGTTCACAAATTCTTATCAATTATCATTGTACAATTAGAACTTTTCAAAGATCGTGATCTGTTTTACGTTTGGCTCTTCATTCGTAAATATCTTATTAAATCAGTTTGATTTAAAAATACCATGTTCTAGAAATGATCGAATAAATACCTGTTTGATAATTTAATATTATTCAAAAGGGATTGTGAATGTAAATCAAGACGTTTAGAATTTTGAAAAAAATAATGCCATAGTTGCTTAGGATCTATAAAAAAGCCCTTACATTTTCGATACAATTTTGTCAAAAGTATATCTGAGATCATAGCGTCGGACATTTTAAAAAGACATTTGAGTCACTAAATACCTCCACATTTCCAAACACAATTGTCTCGTATCGAATATAAAGTTTTTCTTGAAATATTTTCATTCCGCGGGGTTCGATTATTTAACTGTGATTTTGAACCATGATAGAAATACATATACATGTATAATCATTTGTTCTCTCCATACATTTGTTATTATTTATCATCATGTTTGATGTTTGTCACTGTTTAGAAATTATTTTTAATGCGCGCAAGTACGACTGTCTTTGATCTATTTTCATGTTTATAATTGGGTTTTCTGTTTTTTTTGTTTTTTTTTCAAAAATAGACACGTTTATATTAGTACTGATATGTATATCACTTTAAGCTAGTTTTGTAAAATACACGTGTGTATTTATAAATGGCAACATTTCAATGTGTATTTTTTATATAACTGAGGGATTTCAAAATGTGTTTGTATCGTCAAATTGTTCCTTTTAGCCACTAATTATCTCTCTTTTAAATATTTAGTTTCAATTTCAAACATACTTGTATTTCAAAAAGATTAAGAAATAATCGAATGAAAAAATTAAAAAAATATTTTTTCATTTTAATATTTTCATTAATTGGTATGTCTTGTCTAAATCATACCTTCAATAAACTCCGTCGGAAATCCATCCGGTAAAGCTGTGTTGATGAAACTTCTTGCAAAATCAAACAACGGTCCCATTCCACCATCGTCATACTTCACGTCGGCTGCCTTGTAGGCCGGTGTCGGTGGCAGAGGATCTAACTCGCAAACGGACCTTCCGACGAGGGTCAGTATCACCAACGTGCATACTATACACACCACACATGGACGATACATTTGTGTCCTTTTTAGTTTTCTTTATAGTCAGAGTAATAGTTAAAGTATTTCAGTGGATAAAATTCGTAACCTTCGCTGAATCCAAATTCAGTCAAGATTGTCAACCGAATCGTTAGCTAGCCAAGTCTTGACTCACAGAGTATTTCAAAAGTGGTACAAATGTTCCGTATTTGTCATTTCAAAATTAGAATTTCGCGGAATGACAGTCCCAGTTTAAGATTCCCCTAATCCTTATCAGATATATTAAAAAAACTGTAATTTAATAGTATCGAAGCGGGTATCAATTACTCAAACACTACATCGACTCCCTTATCAATATCAGTTAGAGCACACCGCCACGGTTAAAAGGTTGCCATAAAACATGTTAGATTGATAACGCTAGAGTACAGAAAACTCATTCAGTATGTGTCAATAATCATAAATTGAATAATTTTCGATCGTGTTAAATAGTTTTCTAATGACGCGATAAATAATTAAGACATATATCAATACAAATCACGTTGAGGTTCATATCAAAATCCTGTAGCCTTAGGGAAAATTAATTCTCATTCATTAGTGGACCAAACGATTACCCAGTCAAACATGTGATTTATTATCTAACGCATGCGTAAAGTGTAAGCAAACCGGAAGTGATTTTCAGCCAATCATAATCGCACGTCTTATTTGAATTCGCCGATAAGACTGCCAGACTAAATCCTAAGGATAAAGTAATGTTTTCTACACAAAACCGACTATTAAATCGATTTTTATCAAAATCATGACGGTGTATGTACTTTACACAGTTTCATTGTTGCACGGGCCTTTTCATTCAAACACGCCTAAATTCCAATTATTATTATCCTACATTCTTATCTTTCTCAACAGAGGACCAAAATCTATTCTATCTTGAACATTGTAAAATCCACAGAAATTTGCGTTCTGGTCAATACAACAATATTTTTATGAGATCATAAAAATGCTCAATGTCGCTAAAGTATGGTGAGTGAAACAGCAGCTAACCAATGAGTTTACGTGAAGAAGACTAAACGGGATTCAAAACAGTAGAATCTATTTTTTTAATAAAAATGCATGTCCTATGGTTTTCATATGTAATATAAGACCTGCACAAATCAAATTTACTGACAATATGCCAGTATCACTAAAACTAAGCATATCCAACAATCTGTCTTCTCACATAATACCCGATAAATTTAATCGATAATGGAAACGGTTTCCAAATAAGAGATTGAGGCACTGGCTATGGTATATTCAACAATTCTTTACTACTAAATGAATTTTACAAAGAAATAATAACACAAGTTTGTAGACACTATCTCCAACAATTGCAATAAACGCAATTTTTATCCCCAAAAAGAGTGGAATACAATTAGATATGAAATAAAACAGTGAGCTTTTGGTTAATCAAACAATGCCGCTAAACAAACTTGATAAAAATAAACAAACACAATTTTGAGAAAGAACCCACACACCTAGAAAGTGAGCAAACGCATCACGAAGTCACAAACATGCGAATCAACACTATACTACCACGACAGACTGTCACAATATTTACGATCAAAAAGCGACAGGAGCAAAAATAAGAGCAATAATTCAAACTTTATAAAATAAACAAAACAGCAAATTCTTTTCAAGATCAGAAAAGGTCAGACAATCCAGAAAGGTCATGTCCACAATAACAGTTAACAATAAACAAATAACAAACGTGCATGATGTTTTACACGGAAGAATAAGTAAAGTTCTGTAAAACATTGTACACGACTAACCACATCGATAATGATAAACCATATAGATACCTTTCAAATACAAACGTAGAAAACATGTTAGATAAAGATAATTTTTCCCAATGTGACGGTCTCTTAACCAATGAAGAATGTTAGAACGCAATTTTTTAAATGAAAAACAATAAAACCCCTGGTAATGATGGTCTTTACTGTCGAATTCTATCAGACATTCTGGCGGATTCTAGAAAATCAATTCGTTGCATCTTTTATCTTGCTTACAAAAACATATCTATTATATAAGAAAGGTGATCCCGAAAACTTGGAGATCAATTTTATTGCTGGATGTCAGTTGATTATAAAATCACTGCCCGTGCTTTAGCTAATCGGCTTCAAAAACCTCACCTTTCATAATCAGTCATGACCAGCAAGTTTACATTAAAAATCGGTTCTTATGTTTCAATATTATAAGACTACTTCAAGATATAATTAGTTACACTGAAATCTTCAACTTCTATCATGGCGCTATCTTGAATTATACTTTAAAAAAGCCTTTGACACACTATAATGAAACTCCAATGCTACGATGCTAGGTGTTCCGACATCAGCAATTGATTTATTGGATGGATACATTTTATAGAAATATAACTTCCTGCATTTACAACAACGGTTGGCGTTCTGATAACTTCACGTTTGTAAGATCTCTTCGACGTTGTAGTTATTACCGTAGCGGAAATACTTACAACTAGAATTAGAACCGCAGAAAATATATCAGGTATCAAAATGAAGAACGGTACAACCTCCTTAAAGTTAGTCAACTAGCAGACGACGATGCATTATTCGTAAATGATATCACTCATGCATTACAACAAAACCGAATATATTAAGATTTGGATCCCTGTAGAATAATCACTATACCATCACTAAAATTGACAAACGAAATCAAAGCACTTGATGTATATTTTGGTGACGATTAAGAACAACGTGAAACTCTAACTAGGAAAAATACTATAGAAACCTGCATGGGAAAATCACCACTTTTAAAAGCTTGTTGCTACCAATATGTACTTATCTCCTACAATCATGCCACGTTCATAATGATGTAGCAGAAATATTAACAAAACATTTTATGATTTTTGAGACAAAAAAAACAAGAACATGATTAGCTAATACCGTCCCAAGGTACGATCAAGTTATGTTCGTATATAAAGGCATTAAGAATAAATTGGGTAAAACAGTTTTTAACGAACGATGAAACAGCAAATTGGAAATTAACACCTAAATTTTACATCAACCAATGTGGTAAAAATCTGCTCTTATTCTCAACTACACCTGGCTGTTTAAAAACCTTACCGACAATTACACACACACTCCACTTTTTATTTTTATCTGTATCTATTAACTTATCTTATTTCACAACGTGCTAATGAAACGACAACACCGTACTAAATTAAGTATGTAAATATAGTCATATTTCCTTTCACCAATTATACACCGGTATCTAAGTATATAATACTCAATAAGTATGGAATGATGCGTATATATGACAATTGACTCGACAGGGTACTTTTCACCACTCCATTTCCACTCGACATATCACTTGTGTTATTAAGCTCTACGTATCAATGTATATTGCTGTTGTGATGGAATGTCCTCTCTGAAGATTATAGAATACATAATTATCCGAAATCACGTCCGAATATACTTTATTTTGCAATTGTGTTTGCTCAAATACTTACCATCCTTTATCAAATGATCGGCCAAGAAGTGTCAACAAGTGTTCATGATTAATTAACATGCAATAGATAAATTTTATTCTATACATAACAACGAAGATAAAGACTTTATATTTGTATATTGAATTAATAAAATTGCAACATTGTGATAATTTATATTGATTCACGTCTTAACTAACCGCTCTTCTTCGTCATGTAAACATATAAGAGGTGGTGTGCAAACGTAGCACAGAGGTAAATATTGAATTGCTCTCTCCACAAACAAGCCATAAGAGTGTTCTCCCCGCATACAAGTCACAAGAGCGATCTCCCCGCATACAAGTCACAAATGTGATCTCCCCGCGTATAATTTGACAGAGTGTTATTCCCGCATACAATTTGACAGAGTGTTATCCCCGCATATACGTCCAAAGAGTGATCTCCTCGCATATAATTTGACAGAGTGTTCTTTTCGCATACAATTTGACACAAAATAATACCTCCCCTTACAGCTCCCAACCATGATAAGAATACTAAATGGGTGGAGGTGGGGTTGTACAAAATGGAACTAACCGAAAGAGGGAATGAAAAACAACACAGTACAGAAAAAGAATTTAACATTCTGAGAAACAGAAAGTGAAAATTTGCGACACATAAGCTTCAAGGTCGTGCAACTGTCTGTATCAACACATTCTGAAGGATGAGATTTTTCCTTAAAATTGAATATCAATATTTTCCTTACTTGTTTAGACAGTTCTTAACTGGTTTTCAAAAAATGTCTTAAGATCTTCCTTACATCAGTCATGTTTTTCCTTCAAAGATAAGGAAGTTTCCTTAAATGTCTAAAGGAGATCTTAAAAAGGCAGACGCTTGAAGAATAGCGCCATAACCTACAAGAAACAACCTAATTATCACCATACATAAAATGTATTTTGCAGAGATAATAACATTCCTCCGTTAAAAAGAAATGTTTATTATCGTCGCAAGGCCGTTGAGAAGGGGAATAACTGCTATCGAAATATCGAAGCGTGACGTGTCTAAAAATAGAAGCTGTGATGACGTCACGTTATTGGATTTTTAGAGGAGAAAGTCGTGAAAGGTGTTCGAACGTCATGAAAACGGACATTTAGTATCATTTAATGCAGAAATAAATGCCTCTTGGAATCTATACGCTTTTAGAATGGATATTTCGACAGTGTAAGAATTGTCATGTGTTTTGCAGATTTGCTATAGTGTGGCGACCCTTGATACATGAAGTAATTAATCGAGCTCGTAACAATTTATCTTTAAGTTAAGCCGTCTGGCTAGTGGTCTTGATTGTTATACGACATTACACTGAAATACATTTAAGAACTGCGCCATGTTAAAGTCAGTTTGGTGGTATGCTTTCAATACGATTAAACACACTTTAAAAAGCAACTATTACTTGGTTTAGTCACATGTTAACCAGAATGTTTAACCACTAGGTAAACGCGTATAACTTAAGTGTGATATTGACCAATATGACAATGATAAGAAATTAAAAATGGGAGATAACTGAATGTGACATATACCGTTTTTATGATCGTCGATCAGCAGTTGTGTCCCTTAGGAATAACAATTTTAGTCAACGAATGGTGTTGGACAGGGGTACAAAGAAACCTAAATCTTGATTATATGTCTTTGACTACTAAGGTATTTTTGAAAATCAATATTAAGTACACAGTTCCCTAATAATTCTAAATACTACGGTTTGCATTCGGTGAATGATACACGTATTTTGAACGTATATAAATAGTTTATTTTGCTAATATCTTGTACAAACGTATGTATCGCCATATATCGCTCTTTGTACATATGATAAGTGTTGGTGAATCGTAACTCCTTATCTAGAATGATTGTCATAGGGAACGCCCCATTCCAAAGGACAATGTCATGTTCGACTGTTTCGATAAACGCATAACTCCAAGGAATTGATAGCTTCTTTTTGTTGAGCACATATTACTTTTGCATGAAATATATACGTGTTCATTTCCACCTTCTGTTCGTGACCAACTTGTTTTTCTTAATATGTCCTGTAATGAATTACCTTCTCCCTATTTGTGTTCCCTCCTTCCACTCTGCGACATTGGATTTGAAATTCCGTATTGCCCCATTTCCTTAGGTGTAAGTGTGCAGATGATTCACTGGCATATGTGTGTGGAGATATTGTCTTGTGAATGTGACGTTCTTTGTATCCCTTAATCCTTTCTTACGAAAGCTTTTTGAAGGCCAAAATATGTTACGGAGTACCAAAATGTGTATATGTAAAGCAAAGACGATCAAGTTCCGAAATGTGTTTGCTGTTCAAAATATCGGCGGTACATTTATTCAAACATTCTACAACCATTTTGCACAGCATACACGTAATCGTGAAGCATCATGTTTAAACTAATGAAACTTTTAATGTTCACTGTTAGATTTCCCAGCGTGTCGTTTTACCCTTTTAAATACGTGTAGTCTTTCTTTGTTTTTATACAAACTCAGAGATCATAAATATAGGAATGCAAACGTTTAGTATATCATGTCATCACATAGTTTCTGTAATGCATTCTGGCATATCCAATGATATGATTATCTGTATAGTGAGAGAAATCTGTAACAGATGAACATCATTTAACTCCTTTGTATATTGCTAGTTACATCAAACATTTAGGAGCAAGTAACAAAGACCACTAGTAGGGACGCTATGTGTCCGTTACACCTTGGCTTTCATACAGATGTTCAAGTGGAAGGACGAAGAATTCTTGAATTGACTCATCACGACTGATGAGACATGCTTTGGTTAACAACACTCAGACGACGTCACTGTTGGTCGTGTGGAAACGCAGCGCCTCCCCACACCAAAACCACCGCTAAAGAAGACCCGGATGTACAAGCATGGCTAGAAGTATCTGTTCATAATGTTTGCGGACATTTACAGGATGATTCAGCATCAACCCGTCCCAAGCAACAAGGTCGAACACACGGATTACTATAGTACGACCATTTTTATTTCTACGAGCATTGAAACAATCGCTTAGATTAGGATTAATAATTCAATTTTGTTATTAATGATTCCAGCAATGACAAATAACATAATAAAACTAAAACACACAATTTGAACAAAACTCTGATTATTTAAAATAGGTCCCGTGCTTATATTTTAACACTCTCCATTTTTTACGTATAATCAATTATGCTCTGCTTTTGTACCTTGTCTATCTGTATGAGGAACTTACTTGGTTGGTTTGTTTCTTTCATCGGGTTTAACGCCGTTTCTCAACGATATTTCAGTTATATACGGCGGCCGGTTCACCTAACCAGTTTTTCCTGGACTGAATTCTTACCAGTACTAACTTACCCTTCCACAAGGAGCCGGCAACTTCTCCACAATCATGTGGAGGAAAATCGACATTTTTGTCAAATTTTCATGGAAGGGTATGACCTGCCGCGACCGGGAATCGAACCCAGATCGCCGGGTTACAAGTCCAGCGCACTAACCACTTGGTGCATCATATCTGTATTTATTCCACAATTGCTCCGCCGGGACCAAGTACAAACACGCATCCCCCGAGAAGTTCACCCTTCACATGGACAATACCTTGTCCCACATCGTCCTGGACATCGGGGTCGTGTGATTTGGACGGACTTTAGCATACGCCATATTCAAAAGATTTGGCGCCATTCGGCTATACCATGGTCCTGGCCATGAAGGCTAAACTGAAAGGCCAACACTTCCAATCGCACTCCGACGTCCATGCTCAACGAGTACGATTCTCAGTGATATAGGAACGTATTCAACCAGTCGCCATCGCCGGTGTATACCGCATGATTGTGAATAATTCAAATATTGTGACGTCATTGACATCGTCCAACGTATACGCCGTGCTTCCGGTCGGCGTAAGTATGCCTGTTCAAACCAATGTAACTTTTGCATCATGCGCACATGAATCCGTAAAGGAAACATTCCTATTTTCGTTGGTGTATAAATATGTGTACATGTATTATCAAACCGTATTGATTCCATTAGAATGATCCTGTTAATTTTGAATAATCCTTCGTATTTTCTTCATAGTTTGTACCATTTTAGCATGCATTTTAGAGCATTCACGTTAAGCTCAGTTGGGAAAGTTGGCGCAATGAACCTCGCAGGATGAACGGTTTCCCCTACTAACTTTAATTCGCTGAGTATGAAGAATAACTTCAGCCATTTAGGTAACACAAACTGCACACATTCCTTGATTTTTCATGTTTTAGCACAAGTTGTATTTGGGTAACGACCCAACAGCCAGAGGGCATACCATACGATTCGAAAACTCTCTTGATTTACTTTCAGACAAATATATAATTGAGAATTTTCCGTCGATGGGAGGGAGGTATTATCAAACCAAGCTCAATCAAATCTGACCGCGTATCGCATGGCTAACCAGTTCACTGTTTCTAGCATTTTAGATCTTTTAGGGGCAGTCGTGTAGCACATAAAATGGTTATTGATAATTATACAATTTAATAGGGATGTCAACGTATATTCGTTTTATCTTCGAATATTCGAATCCTGTTTCAATATTCGGAAAAATATACTTAATAAAAATTTGATGAACAAAAAATAGTTTGTTTATTTATTTGCCGACCCCGATTTGTGTAAGATAGTATGAGAGTAATAAAGGATGTTATTGTTGTTAGAATCGATGGGAAACTATTGCGACTATTCGATCAATGTACTCCAATACTGTTTTTAACGACATAGAAAACTCACTCCAAGAAAATACATTTGAGGGAATAACAGTTGACCAATTAAACATATACCTTCTGATGTTTGCAGACGATGCAGCTATTTTAAGTGAATCACGTGACGGATTACAAAGATCACTGGATCAACTCATGAATTATTGTGAGAAGTGGGATTTAACAGTAAATATTGACAAAACGAAAATAGTTGTGTTTCATCAAGGAGGAAATCTGCGCGATGATGAACATTGGACATACAATGGTCAAGCCATCGAAGTTGTAAAAAATGTTCAATTACCTTGGATTTACGCTTTCAAGCGGTAATTCGTATACACATGGGATAAAAATACTCGCCGATAGAGCAATTAGATCCATGGGAGCGTTAATGTCTCTAACAAAAAACATCGAAACTCCAATTTATATTGCTTTTAATCTTTTTGATTCATACGTATGTTCAATCTTGAACTATTCATGTGAAGTCTGGGGATCGAGTAGTGTTGAAATATTAGAACGCATCCAAAGGAAATATTGTAAACGACTGTTACGAGTATAACAAACGACAAATAATTATGCATTGTATAGCGAGTGTGGACGCTTACCGTTATTATTAACAAGAAAAATATGTATAATCAAATATTGGCTGCGAATTAACTCGGCTGAGTGTGACAATGTGATATTAAAATCTGTCTATAACACGCTCTTAGAAAAAGCAGACACTTCAAAAAATTGGGCAAACAGAGTCAAACATATTCTCCAAGACGCCGGATTTAATAATGTGTGGACTCTTACACAGAATCTGTGATCCATAAGCATTTTATTAAAACACTCACAGTAAGATTCAAAGACATATATATATCTCAATGGAACGAAGGTGTAAGACTTAGTAATTCACTGTTTCTGTATAGACACATAAAAGATGATATAGAATTACCAGAATATTTAAACATAATTAAATACGATGTGCTTTATCAAAAATACGACTTTCGTCACATCCATTAGCCATTGAAACTGGGAGACATACAAATGTTCCCAGAGAGAATCGAACATGTGTTTTATGCAATTGTAATGACATTGAAGATGAGTTTCATTTTGTTTTAAAATGTACATTATATTCTGATTTTAGAAATACATTCATAAAGTCTTACTATTTGCGAAATTCTAGCATGTTTATATTTGTTCAATTGCTGTGTTCAAACAACAAAAAGGAGCTTAGAAATCTTGGGTCTTTCATCATCAAAGCACTTGAAAGAAGACGTTCCATTTTGTATTGAACAACATGTACATTCAATATAATAATGAATTATACGTTTGGATATAGTGGGATACATGTAATATTTTGTTGTTGTAGGGAGTATAATGTTTTTGTAATGTTGCCTCTGAACAAACACTTATTGACGTTACATTGTAAATATGTTTGCTTAGCTGTTTGAATGCATGCATGTGATTGTATTTATAATTGTATGTATACATTATGTTCATGGTGATAAGATGTATATGCTAAAGCCAAATAAACAATTCTGTATTCTGTTGTTGTTGGTGGTGTTGAAATATACGCGCTTGTAAAAGTGTCATTTGTATATTTTTGTTATGGGTATAAATGTTGTAACATTTAATGCTGAATAAAACTTATGTTATGTTATATTGGGGGGGGGGGGGGGTGTGCTAATATAATTGTATATCGTCGGGTGATGACGGTTTGCCTCTTTCGATAATCTGTTAATTACTGACCATTTGTAACAGTTTGATAGTCCATAGTCTCAAATAGAAGAAAGTAGGTGTCTAATTGTCGGTAAGTTCGTTGTTGACGAAAGGTGTAAAAAGTAGGCAGTTTAAACCACCGACAGGGACCTGAGTTAATGACTCGCTTTTTAATTAAGGAAGATCAAAGATGTAATTGAGAAAAGAAACATGCCGAAAAAATGGGGTGACGGGAAACAACATAATTTCATACTAATTTTTCACGTAGGTCATATCAATCAATCAATCAATCAATCAATCAATCAATCAATCAATCAATCAATCAATCAATCAATCAATCAATCAATCAATCAATCAATCAATCAATCAATCAATCAATCAATCAATCAATCAATCAATCAATCAATCAATCAATCAATCAATCAATCAATCAATCAATCAATCAATCAATCAATCAATCAATCAATCAATCAATCAATCAATCAATCAATCAATCAATCAATCAATCAAAATGACTGTTTAAAAACATTTTACTCAAACTACAACGAGTAAATGCAATTTGTTAATAAACTGAGAAACATACTGGCCAGTGACCTTGATGATAACATAATATTTCTTAACAAGAACAAAGTCCAGGTACCAAGTGGAACAGACTTGTGAATATGAAATTAAGACAGAGTGAATTAAGTGACTAAGTGTCTAAGTGTATTTTACCAAGTGTTCATGTTTATTTCATATATTTTGATAACATAAGCTTTCTGCATAATAACGATTACCATAACCGAGTGAAACCGAGTTGTGAATTTGACATTTAGATGTAGATCTTCTATTTCATGTATGTTGCCAATTTGTCATGTTCTTAATTTTCGTATATTTATGAATGCATAAATGTTAAACGTAGAATACTTGTATTAAAACTTGAAAACACGTTGGGTTGTTACATCTTAAAATAACAGAACTGATTCTTATTTTCATGCTTTATTTGCAAAAAAATGAACAACTGACGAAAACAGAACATATAAACGCTTCACAAAGATATTCATAAACACGAATATTGGCATTCAGAAGACGATATGTTAACTTCATTCGTCAGAGTCTTAACTTCCGATGAAAACGAAAGTAGAATACACACAGCACGTAATAAACTCTGGTATGTGAAATATGATTTTTTAATAATTTTGTCTAAGTTGTGTCGATCGAATATTCGAATATTCGTTCGAAATGAAAAACGAATATTCGAATACCTGATTTGCTATTCGTTGACATTCCTACAATTTAAACGAAACATTTTTGTAATGCATGCAACATGTAAAGATGAACATACTTCAGCCAGTGATGTTGCTACAATAGCTGAACATCTTTATTGAGAACTTTACAAATATATACCTGATTAAAATAATCAGGCTTTATGATATTAACCACAGACGATGTATTGGAATGCAGTGAGTACTTACTTTATCCGTCACTATCGTCTATGATAAAGTTTTGTGTTTAAACTCAAAGATGAACGGGGTGCTGACCTTATGTGAACATTAACGAAGTACAGGCTCGTACGGCATTAAAATACTCGTTTTGATGAAAGAGAGAGAATACGTAGCTAAACGAAACGCCACATACATAAGACAGTGCCTCCCCACGCAGACCTCCGGGAAAACAACAATCCACAAAACACAAGGCACTTAAGGAGGTTATAGGGTGCATCTGTTAAGGAACAGAGGCACAAGGAATGGCCTGGCAGACCATAAGGAATAACTAGGAGAATCAAAGCGGACAGTGAAGGAGGGGGGGGGGGGGGCGTTAATTAATGGATGGAAAATATCACAGGACAAGTCAAGACTGCTGGCAGCAGGGAAATAAAAAACACAAACATAAACAGAAATAATAACAATACAGCGAATTACAGCCTTGTAACTGTCAGTAAACATACTGTCAGTAAACGCTGATCATTTATAAGTATTCTAAACATTGCATTCTTAACTGTGTATAAAAAAACGACTGAAACAGCAAACGTCAGTTTAAGAGCAGACTTGCAACTTGCCAGAAGTTTTCATAGATGTAATTTCTTTTGATCTGTGAAGTAAAATTAATTATTTCGCAAATTGGTTAATATCAAGCACTTAAAGGCGACTTTTTACTTTTTTGCCTTATGTCAAAGATAAACAGACGATACCAGCTTTATTCCGCCATATATCTCTTTGTATCGTGTGTTTTTTTTGTTCAAGTAATTATAGACATCCGCTGTCGTTCACGCGATGATAGATCTTGCAGGAGAATCGAAACTACGAATTATTGATCCGAAGATTAACAACACTACTCACCTGTCTAGAATGCTTTAATCTGTTGCAAACGCATTCCTCGGGGGAGTACACATCGGGTTATACACCGCGATGAAAGTTTTTTAATCCACTTAATACGTTCACATGTTCTCAGTTACTAAAAACTTAATCGTGTTTGTTTAAAAGTGGGCTATTTAGCATTATACAGCGGCTAATTGCGAGGTTGGCATGTCGTCAAACTGATGATTTAAACCTCCAGTATTCATACTGACGTTTCCGGGTCAACAAAGCAGTTAACCTCTTGTTCCTGCTTCAGCTTCAAGAGGTTTGGCTTTGTCTGAGTGTTTAACCTGACTGAACCTCAGTATATCAGATGCCAGCAAGTTTCGTTGCATTTTAACAAGAAATATCTTTAAACAAGAAATATCTTGAAGACAGATGGTCGGCGCACTTTGAAGGTTAAGATTTGTTGTGCAACATAAAAAATGCCGAGATGTTACGATTGCTGGTCACTCTAGATCCAAAATGGATTTCGGTAAAGTAACGTACCCTTTATCAAAAGGTTAACCAATCCGCGTCGAGGTTACAAACTTTGTTCGGTTGAAGAGAAATTGCCTTGGTGGTTAACGTAATATTTCATTGGTTTACACAACACTGATATGCAAATAGCAAAACCATGTTAGTACGGCTGCGCCGAAAAAGATGAACGGAGTAGATAGAATGATGTCTAAAGAATCGCCCTATTTCGGAACTCTGATTTCGCCAGAGGGGTTCGCTACGGGAAAGGGAATTATCTAATCGAGACACCCCGTTTGTTGCCCCTTTGCTTAAAATATGAACTAATCAAATCGTCTAATTTGTTGCGTTTTAAATAACGCGCTTCATATACAATATTTGATTGGTCATTAATGTAGATCAAAATAAATATTTTACAGCTACGCCGAAAAACAATAATTAAATAACAGTCGGACAACCTTCTATCCGAATACTTGGTATCATCCAAAATAAACATTAGGCTCCGATGTATCTTCTTACGCACGTCAAATTGAAATGGGTTATTCGAAACAATGTATTATTCGAAATAAAATTTCGATGATTTCTGGCCCGATGAATTCGAAGGAACGAGATCCGACTGTACTTTAAATGTGTAACAATAAAATACGCAATTCTTACGCTGTTAAATGCGCCTGCATTTTCCATGCCTCGCGAGAAAAAATATTTTCTTCATGTCTTCCTTATTTGTCTGTGTCAGGAAATGATTGGATTAAAAACGTCTTACAGAGTAAGGCATGGAATCAGATTGCAGCCATAGACAATAAGATCGATTTTTATGGAACGCCGTAAATGTATTGATATATAGTATGTGGTGATATATATGCGTGTATGTATATTATAGAACCAACTATTTCAAATTGTTGAGACTATTAAATACATATATTTACATATAATATTTATCGAAGTCATACACTCATGCGGTATCATATCTGAAAACGTTAGTTAAGGATGGATACAAAAACATCAGAAAATATGTTTCGTTATATTTAACTGGGTCAAATGTTCTTCAAGAAGTATTTTCATAACTACATATCTAGTTTTTATACTCGTCATGGAAACGAATGAGTGCCTTATGTGCATACCTAGGTAAAGATCAACTGTTTTATATGTGAATGACGCATTCTATGTATAGTCCCTGCTCATGTCTTAATGGTTTTAAATGAACATTATTTAGTCATGAGATTTTTTTCATCTGATCCACCACGTTTAAGGCATCTTTTTTGTGACACACCACTATATGGTACCAACGAGGTAAGGTCCAGTTTTTTGAGTCTATATTTAATCGGAAGACAAAGTTTCTGGAAGTCCACACTTATGCAGATGCCGAATTTTCTTAATTTGTATGAATCCGTGTGCCAAGCAAATTATTTTTCAAACGTGTATTGTTTAAAATCAGCGTCCTCGTCTTAAAGCAGCACTTCTTTGAGTAAGTATTAACGATAATACTGGTAACCTTCAAATAATTGCAACAGAAATGTTTTAAAAAGAACATTCGTTAGAATAATACTGTATAAAGAACACATCAACAGTTTTACCAAATCTTTGAAGCAGAAAGTGACAAAAAATTAAATTAAAAATGCAAGAATACGCTTATTGTGCACCATACTTTTTATATTTTTTGAAAGCGCCAATTGATCAAAATAATTCCATCTGCAAACAGACGAAACAAGCATAATAACCAATGCTGGCAACGAGGTAAATATTTGTTTTGAATAATTTATGACGACGAAGTTTTTGTCCAGAGTGCATTTTGATGCATTTCTGGTGAAAACTTCGCCAATACCCGAGGGAGTAGGTGTCACGTGAAAGACAAATTATTCATGAGCCTTCTGAATGCTGATAACTGCAGTTTATCGTACTTCACGTTGTGACACATTTCGATAAATGTTGCCATTACACCTCCTCAACGTCTAATGTTTTGTATGCTGATGTTAATACTATTAAATACAACTACGAAATAGAATTTCGTTATAGACATAAATAAAAGAATTGGAATGTTGTATCAAGAACTCGTCACAATTCTGAAAGTAGCGACCTTAAAAAAGTGTATATACCAGAAGAAACAGTTTTGAATATTTAACGGAGAAATTGACAGGAGTATATGAACAAGAAGTACACCATTGGCAAACCGTATTGAAATCGGCTGAAATACATTCTCACGATATTTTATTTTTGGCAGAATTTGTTGATCGTATTATTGATCAAACGTTGTAAACATACAGACAATTAAAGAGAAACATAGGCCCATAAAACTTGATTACAACAGGCAAGAATTGCGTGTTTGGCAGAGGATATCGAATGAATTAATTCAGCAATCACATGCCCCAATCTTATAATCTCTTTATCTCGTGAGCTGGCTCGTCAATGTTGTAATCAACAGCAGTGTGTCTGAATGCAATACTCACCACACTGAGTGGTGCAGCGATGAATTAAAGCGTTCGGTAAATGAGCGAAATAAAACGAAATGAACTCGGCACTGTTGCTATGGTTAGAGCTTGTGGTAGTCGTCACATGATGAATATTGTATCATCAATGGCTTCAAAGAAGATAACAAGTTGCTACAGGGAACGCCACATTCATATGACAATGCCTCCCCACAATGACCTCCCGGAAAACAGCAGTCCACAAAACATCAGGCATTTGAGGAGGTGCAAGGGCAAATACGCAAGGGAGCAGGGGCGCATGGAATGGCTTATCAGACCATAAAGGACAACTTAGGAGAATGTACTCGTATGAGGACATACAGGGGGATTTAATGGATGGAATAAAACAGCTTAATAGCTTCGTGTCTCAATATGTACATATTGCATACCCAATTTTATTAATCAAACTAGGTATTGTCAAATGGTTGTTATGATAAAAAGTATACGCTCAAATGATGCGTAAGTTATTATCAAGTGAGAACTTGTACTATACGAAATTTGGAATTCGTAAAAACTTTAGAAGTGCAGTCAGACATTCGATTATGCATTTTTATTGCAATGTTGCTACAATTTTCAAGGTATATTGTTGTTTGTACAGCAGGATTATAGGGAAAGACTTACTAGTAGTACATATATAATTATACATGGAGATGATTAGGAATCAGATATTATGTGTACCGTTTCAATGCAACGTAGTGTAAACTTCCATGTCAATTAATGTACAATTAAGGTTAAAAGCCTTGCATCACGAATATCTTACATGTTGTACTTACAGTAATAACTAAATGCTTTTATGGTGATTATGAATATACACTTTGAACTGTTAAGAAGGTGAAAAGCTTCCGAACAGATCAATCTAAGGAATGCTGTGTTGATGAACATTGCATTGCAAGCATCGCCCGACCAGACATAGAGGTCGAGAAGGAAGATACACAATCAACGCGAACAGAACTCCCAGAACTACGAGGAGACATGAAAAGACAAACATATACAATGTCAGCGCAAACGAGGCGAAATGGACACACGATATACAAGTCATATACTTTATGAGACAGTTGACAAATCATGTCCGCGCGAAGAGCTGTTTAAACAGGGCACAACATGGAATGTTTGTAAAAATGAAATGATTGCAGGAAATGCCATAAACAACAATTTAGCTACAGTCACTGTTAAACACAAGGAGGCATACATGTAAACACAAAGCCAAAATGTAGAAATAGGAGACCCGCTTTCGACCGGTCAGTTGCAAATCTTCATCAGAGATTTAAACCTTGTAGAATATTGTATCTAATCTCACACGTCAAAAAGCCGAGCACATTCCTGAACTACCACTGCGGCAGAACATGAAAACCAGCCAATTTCTGTTGGAACTTATTAGGCATAAACCATAAAAATAGCGCGTGCCTATTGTCAAAATAGAACAGAAACCAGAAACAGATGCATCGCTGCAGTATCGATGGAAACAATTACTAATTAACATCTCAGTGAAAGGAAATTTAACTCGAATAGAGTGTTGTGTTAATTATTGCGTGAGTGGGAAAGAACAAAACAGGGTTTATAGACTTTTAATAAAATTGCAATTTAGTCGTTTGACATTTCGCAGTTTCATTTATTGTGCTTCTGGAATACGATTTTTGTCTATGATACCGACAGAACGAGAAGATACAGGAGGGAAAGAACACACTATCTTAAATACTGTACTCGGAAAGTATTCAAACCGAAATTCTCAAAGAAAAATTACTTAAAATAATCGAAATCGTCAGCAATTATTGCCGATGAAGTGATAAAATCGACAAAACATATTTTGGATGTAATAAATGGTATTACTTAAACTCAAACGTTATTGCTGAACAAAATGAATTCGAAAAAGTCAACATTGTTATTAAACCCACTGAAAACAATGCAGGTACGTAGCAAATGATTTTTATATGTATTACGTTTGCGGGATAGGATTTTATGGCAAACTGTCTTATTTTTTGCACCTTGCATTTCAAATGTTTCAATTGGTGCATGGATTCAATGGTCTCATGCATTTAATGAATTAGGAACTAGAAATTCTAACTTTGAATTTAGATCTAATTTTGTTAAAGAAATTGCTACCTATTGTTTTATACGAGAAAGCAATTTTCCTTACAATATAATTTAAAATACGGGAATTTGGCAACATCTTAAAACATATTCTGAGCGAAACAATACATTATTTTCGTATGTTGGCATAAAATACAGGCACTTTAAATCTCTGCTCGGTCGGTATCCCGGATCAAAGCTTGTTTTATTACATACGTTATTGGATAAACATTTGCTATCGTTGTTATTTTGAAATGTTTTCATTTACATGTATTCTGTGTGTAGATATAAAACATGCTGCTATTCTCAGTATCATACACAATATTTCTTGTTTATAATATGTGATAATGTTTTCAAATAAAATGAAGGCATTTTTTCTAATCATCAATATGAAACACATGCCGCATGCCGATGTATGCATTCACATACCGATAGGCGATAAAGAATCAGATTTTTGCGTGAACTAATTAATTTATTACTGGGATAACCAAATCGTTCTTTTGCCAACTGCATACTGAGCATACTGACAGCGAGTTTCATTGTGGGAACAAATAGCAATGTTGTTAAAATTCAGTTTATTTTACCTTTGAAATTAACTGTTGTGTTAATGGAGTGTAGAGTAGTTGATACCTTTGAGTTTTGTTGTTGAGTCATTGAGAATTTCTTGAATTTGTGGTTTACGTTACTTCCATCACATATCTCTATATCATTATCGACAGCTCTCGGGTATTTCCGTACCACTTCGTTACTCGGATAACACCCTCTAGTGTATGTAAGGCGGAGCACTATGTAGCAAAACTCAACATTTTGTGCGGTCAAGAAATAGTTCTCGTAAAACGGATTTATAATTTCAATAACTTCGATAAATTCACGTAAGAGATGGATTATCGTTGTCATTTCTAGTTAAAAACTCACATATTTCAGTCTTCATATAGCTTAAATATTAGCGTTCATGCCGCCATCTTGTTTTCATGTCATTCGAATGGTATTTCCGAAAGTAGTGCCTAACGTACATCCGAGGCACTTGCCGTAGTAGGCCGAGGATTTCCGAATGATCTCTATATATGAGAAATTACAAATAGGTTGCGTAACAATAACACAAGACTTTAGCACAAACCCTATTTCGACAAGTGACCAATGTCTTGTTTGTGTAATTTGTACGGCTGATAGGTTGCACATTTGTATTCTACTCATATAATTAATGTCATCACTTGTTCACATTAATTTCGGAGCACACTTTGTTATTGAATAGATGTTCAGTTACACAACACGGTCTGTATTGAGTGATCCGCGCCTGCATCTTTTTGTACATAATTATTGTTTTAGAACTATATTTCGTTTGCGTTGAATTTATTAGAATTTTATATTAGTAGCACTCGAATACAGAAAACTAGCTAACAGTAAATATTAGTACCACTTTACTTAATAAATTTAACTACCGAAAAAGACTTTGCGATAAATCTTTCTTTGCAAAATTGAAGATTGGATGTATATTAAAACATCATCAAGATCCAATATCAGGAAACAAATAAAATCCACAAAAAGATAAAAGAATAAGAACATGTTGTAGAAGTGTTAATCCGTACTATTTCCAAATAATGCAGTAGGTCTGAGTCGCATGAAGCCCCCGGGACCCGTAAGGAACAAATGCCTGGAACTTGTGGGTAATCGCCCGACATGCCGAGCGGGCGCGCACGATTTTTAGAAGAATGTTTACTGGCAGGGGACTCATAGAGCATGCACAACGTTCAGACAAGGGATTAAAACAGTTTTGGGCCCGTAGACAGTATGCGGGCATGTACGGATATGTGTGAGGATCCTCACTAGCTAGCAAGCTTTCAAAAATCGTGTACGTCATTTGTGTACCACATATGGGCTGTGTACGGAATTTGGAAACCATAACGTGCCATGTGCGGGTACCGCAGGCGAACTTACGATTTACGGCCTGTTTGGAATAGGATAAACAATCAGAAGGCAGTTTACATATTTTCACAGCTTCATTTCACATCTTATTTGGTTTATAGTCAGTTGTATACCATGTGTCAACATTACCAAAACACGTCAGCTAACGTAAGAAGTGATCATGACTTGCTGATGATGACATTAAAATTCCGTCTGAAGAAGGTCAAGAAGCCAAACAATTATTAAGTTTGATCTGGAAAAGCTGAACAGCCCAGTTGTAGCACAGTCAACAATAGGAGGACCATTTGAACTGATGGCTGCACTTGAAACAGAGGAGATAAATATTTATTTCCTGAATTCTACCTTCAAGAAGATGTAGACACACACAGCTAGTGAACTCTTTGGAAGAAACGCCAGTGTAAGAAACCGTGTTGAACGGCAGATATCCGTTATATTTATGAAGTGAGAAGAGACCACAAGAGGAAAAAGGGGGAACATGGAGAAGCAGCTCAGTATTGAGAGGTTCATAACAGCTGGAGGAATAGCAAGGAAGCGGTGAGAGAGAAATGGATAGGAGATGAGTGTGGTGAAATCGAAGACAGTCTAAACAGGAGAAACAGTAAAATGGCCTACAAACTTGTGAAGGATCTGACAACAGAGAAACAAGTAAAAGCCATATCAGTACAGGACAAGGATCGAAAAAGCATAACAGAAAAGCAGGAAATCCTTAATAAACGGACCAACTGTATTCTGTATGACCATATTGCCACATCTTAAGTTGCATGTCAATTAAAACTGACTGAAGATCGTTGTTTGGTGCCTTTTTTTAAATGGCACTGAACAGTATTTAAACCAATGTATCCGTTTCCATGCGAAAAGGTTGGTACTCTCGATTAACGCTATGGCGATCCCACTCGAAATATAATCCCCAACGTTTTGCTCGTTACTATTTGGGATAGTAAAAGTTGTTGGTCTGCATCAATATTATTTATTTTAGTCGTGTTTTATTTATGTGTCTGGTATTCAATTCTTAATTCAAGTACTAGTAAAAAGAAAATACGAGACAGAAATGCTTACACAAGGGATTTTGTCAATGTCGAGTGGATGTGGGAACACTGGGTAATATTTTCCGTAATTCTGAAATACGTCTACTTTTACTTAATGCCAGATTATTATCACATAACACATACGAGAGGAGTTTGTTTATTTCATACATTACTAAATTAGGATGAAGCATATGTGGCACAAAGTAGTTTCATTTGGTGGTGTAACAAAAGAAATGCAAGCGCTTCTCGTCAGTTCTACACGAAATTTCATTTCGGCAATACGGTTCCTGTATAAAACAACCTTAACATTTCATCATCATATCATAGACCGCGTCATCTGAACTACCAAAATGTGCACAACTACGGCTTCAAGATCTGACTGTAAGCAGATGTCTTGTCGATGTGATCAAGTCAGCTAGAAGTGTCAACAAATCGATGCAAGGTCGAAAACAGATGAGCACTGTCGCTTGCGGTCGTATAATGAAGAAAACAAATGCATAAACAACTTAAATAAAATCACAGACATGGGCAGAAAACAGATGAGAACGTTATCTGATACAGTCAATGTCATCTTGCAGACTACACGGTGGATCATAAATCAGTATTTTATCGTTAAATGCACAATTCTGGGCCGACGAATTTATATGGTTATGATTCGGGTGTCTCTGTTTAGATCATATTAATTAATTTGAGAGAATTGCCCATTTAAATTCCCTCGGGTAAGGTAGTGTACTGGTTTTAGTCTGTTTTATGAAAACAATAGACGGACGGATTATAGTAGTTAGTGTGTACTGGGTATATTTCTTTCATTGCAAGGTGTCTTGAATAATTTCAATCTCCAAAATTATAATTTAAAGATTAATATGTATTCAAGATGAATGAACAATATGAAAATACTGAATCGCGATGACAAAAAAAATTATCGCATGTTTCATCTCTTTACGAAAATGTTATTTTGTAAATGAGTATTATTTAAGTGTCTAGTATTAAAATCACGTCATTTGGCATAACCAAGAAAACCTTTCTCGCTTTAATGCTGTTTTATAACACATCTTAATACTCATTTGGTACAGTCGTAATTTTTTTGTCTTCTCTTAATATATTTAATTTTTATTTTAAATTCAATTTCCCCGTAACTATTAGTTGAGATTTTGTTTAATTATTAACTACATTTTTCTGGTTGACTTTACATTAGGTAATTGATTTGATATTGTGTGGTTGTTTCGCTATCTGATGTTAATAATGTTATAACCGGGAACAAGGTCAGTATAAGGCTGCTTGTTCCTCATTGCTGAATTATGCACAGTGTGTCTGTTGTTCTGTACGTAATGGTTAAATGCTTTATATGATTATTTACTGCCTACTTAGTCAATGTATGTGTACATGTTGGAAATAAATGACCGTATAGCGAATAAGTGAGAGGTTAGCTAGCTGTCAAATCGATTTAAAGCCCTGTATGTTTACTGACAGTTCCAAGGCTGTAAATCGCTGTATGGTTATTAATTATATTTGCGTTTTAAATGTATGTTAACTTTCCCTTTCCCACAATTGTTCATGTTATTTTCTCCCCACTTTCGGCCTATTGTTGCCAGCTGTCTTGACTTGTCCTGTGATCTTTTCCATCCATTAAATTCCCCACCCCCTGTTTGTCCTCTTTGATTCTTCTAGTTATCTCTTATTGTCGGCCAGGCCATTCATTGCTCCCCTGTTCCATTACTACGTACCATTGAGCCTCTTCAAATGCCTAGGTAGTAAATTAGTGGTGTAGCTTCTGGAATTAGGTAGTAACTGTTGTAAAACACAAAATGTCAGACGTTCTGGTCGTAATGAGTCAATTTATAACCTTGTATCAGTATACAACTAATGTATCACTTATAAGCGGTCAACAATTCGTCGTAAACATTTTCGTAATGGATTCATAATCCTTCAAACGGAATTTAATGAGAATGTATGAGAATACACTGGCGTAGTTGACATTAAGAAATGATTGTGCTAGCGTCTTTGTAAAGAAAACAGCACTGTTATTTATGATACGTCCTTCCATATATTGTATATGTGTCATTATTAATACCAGGCTTTGTCTCAGCATCTGTCATTGACGGCGGCCTTCAGGCCGTCGTCTATTTGAATAATTTTTAATCTAGGTACATGGAGTTGCATAATCGAAATGGGAGAAGCCATTGGTATTATGCTTTTTTAAATTGTTCTTACAAAACGTGATTCTAATTATACAGATAAAAAAAGTGTACTAATTGATAATAAAAAAATGTCAAAATATTTAAAATGTATTTTTACCGTTAATAAAAAGCTTTAAAAAATGTTTTACGTATGCTTATAAGAATTTACAACAGCTAGTCACGAAAACGGTTAGGCATCGTGTATTACATAGCTTCGTTTCACAACTACGCTCAATTCATCATCAAAGTTCAGGAAATGGTTCCTAATGCTGTGCACGCAAATTGAAATTGTACTTATAAAAAAGCAAATTGTTAAACAAAAAATGTTAATCCATATTAATAAGTTCATGAATGCAGTTTATAATGTACAAATATAAATACAGTGACCAAACTATGCAATATACATTGCCTTAACTTGACCCATATAAGTTATGTACTGATGGTAATATGTAAACAAAATTCAGCCAATGAAAATTGTCGTTGAAAACGTCATAGCATTTGTTGTTCAAATAACGCATTGGCAGTAAAACGGATTCAGTACATTCGAGATCAAATGCTGATGGTTGAACTGAACTTTTAATTACGTTGTTTTGACATTTTTAGTGGATATTTTTCCCTTTTGATATCCCAATAGTTCTTTTAGATCTGTAAAACTAGAAGTTATAATCATGTATATTTTTAGATCCGTTTCGTTCTATCTACGTTTCGTGTAATCGTTTTTTTTCTTCGTTTCGTGTAAATCGATGCACCAGCATTTTCCCGCGAAACATTATCACCGACCAATGGAAAAAGTCTATTTAATCACGTGGTTTATAGAAGCGTCATTTTCCGCCATATTGGTTGAGTGACCACACAAGAAAACAAAAACAAACATGGTAAGAAGTATTTTAGGTAGTTTCCATCAAGGTTGTCCAAATTTTGCACCATATAATGGAATGCAGTGTACTGCAATGGCATTAGTGGCGCTGTTGGCATTTTTTCAGTACGAGCCTTGCAGTATTTTCAATTTCAAATTGTGGATGATTCTTACCAGAATTATGGCTTGGTGATGATCATACTTTCTTATTTATTGATAAACAAAATAATAAATCTTCAATATCATGCTTCCTAAAACTTGTGCCGCCGTTTTGATGCTTTGCATCAAAATTAGTCTTGTCGTATCATTGAATACTTGAAAACAATCTTCCAACACAGGTAATTGATCAATGTTTAACGGAGAAAATGTACTTTGTTCGTGGCTTGAGCCCTTTTCAGTCATTGTGTCACTATACAGTTCTAACCTGCTCTGCCACTAAGAAGTACATGTACATGACACATTAATCTCAATGTATTACATTTGTATCTATCTTCAATCATATTACGCGAAGAACATACGTCACATCCGTTGTTTTGAACCTACATACTGGTAGTCGAATGCTCTAGCTACTGATCTAACTGGGCTAAGTAACTTCTAATTCAAACCGTTATTTAAAAAAATGTCCTTTACATAGTGAACCATCAACAAATGACTTATCAGAGTCATATAAAACGAATTTAAAAATAATGTTCATCATTTCACAATGCTTTTCATGAACTTAAGATTTTTTAGATAAGGGGAGTCATTAAAGTATACACTTATTCAATTTTACATGTAGCGTTTATCTCTAAGCGGGCTTTATAGCTCGATTTAGATCCGTGTCGTGTCAAACGAACAAAATAGCAGTTCATATCTTAAGGCCCGGTCACACAGCCCTCCACGGGCGTATCGCGGCCGAATCACGGCCAAAAATTTCTGCCCGTGAAGCAGACGCTGTTGGACGCTTTGAGGTCGCGATAAAGACGCGATACAGCCGTACTTTACCCGTCGTTACACGCGGTAAGAAATTCACACGCGGTTGGCCGCGCGAAAAAGTTTTGGGCTGCCCAAAAATTTAGACCGCGGGTAATCGCGGGCGGTACACGTGGTACACACGCGGTAAAGACGCGGTACAGACGCGGAACGAACGTGCTAGGACGTGCTACGGCCGCGGTTAAGACGTGGTTACACGCGGTAGGACGCGAAATTTTAGCGGGTAATCGCGGGTGGAGCACGGTCATAGCACGTTTGTTCCGCGTCTGTACCGCGTTGTTATCACGTGCATTAGCGTGTGTACCGCGTGTAAGCACGGACAAACGCCTTTCTCCGCGTAAACAGCGCGCCCCAATACCGGCCTAATCACGTTCAATTGCGTCTTGTACACGTCCCAAATACGATTGTCCACGGCCTAATCGCGTCCGTACAACGTCTGATTTTAGGTATATAAAAAGCGCGATTTGCCGAGCATTCGTCAGTTGTGCTCCAGACGTCAAGGGGTGAACATGGATCCCCGTCACCGTAATGACCTCGTCTTGCTGCTCCAGCAGCATCAGAACCAAGTGGTACAGGTCCATCAGCTCCTCATTGACAGAAGAAGACGAAGGAGGAGGAGGAGGGTGGTCCGGAACATCTGGGTGCGCGACTGGATTGGCAGGAGACCTGAGCTGGGGCTGTACGATCGTCTCATGGTGGAGCTCCGTAATGAAGATCCAAGGGCCTTCCAGAACTTCATGAGAATGCCACCTGCCATGTTCGATGAAATTGTGCAGAGACTGACACCAGCCCTTACCAAGGAGACCACCAACTGGCGAGCACCCCTTGATCCAGGCCTGAAGGTTGCCCTCACCCTGAGGCACCTTGCTTCTGGCGCCAAGTACCGTGAGATGCAGTATGGCTGGAGGGTCCCTCACAACACCATCAGTCTGGTGTTGCGCGAAGTGTGTGCGGCCATCGTCGAGGAGTTCCGTGATGAGCTGCTCGCGCCACCACAGACTGCTGCAGAGTGGCGTCAGATTAGTGACAATTGGATGAACAGTTGGAACTTTCCGCATGTCATTGGTGCAATAGACGGCAAGCACATTGCCTGTAAATCTCCTGCCAACACTGGGTCCGACTACTTCAACTACAAGGGCTTCTTCAGTGTCATCCTCCTGGCAGTCGTCACATCTGACTACAAGTTCCTCTGAGCGGTTATGATTTCTACAGCCCGGTTCGGCTGCTTTATTATACCCGTGGTAGGCCGCGGTACCGCCGCGCTTCGCCCGCGATAAGGACGCGGAACAGTCGCCGGCGTCTGTTCCGCGGGCATACCACGGGTAAACCGCGGGTAAGCCAATTTTGCACATTTTCCACCACGGGCAACCGCGGGCAAAAAAAAATCGCGAAATTTTACCCGCGATACAGACGCGAAAGGCTGTGTGACCGGGCCTTTAGGTACGGGTACCACCAGCATAGTAGAAATAGGAAACCCTTCGTTTCCATCGAAATATATTTATATATAAACGCGCGATACATTCTAAAATTATCTATAGATAAGTGGTCTAATCGGTAAATCGTCCGAACGGTTATTAATGTATTTATAGGCTTCATGATCGAATCCCAACGCAAACACGATGTTTTAGCTTTATACACAAAATAGCTTGGTTGCAAGATGTTTTTATATTTTGGTAAATTTGTTTGGAATATATTTAGTATCATTTTAAAAGTCTGTCAAAATCAGATAATTTCATCAGCATTGTCGGTAGTCCCCCGAAACTCGGATGTTGTATCTGTTTCCCCAGTCTCGGATGCTGTATCTGTTTCTCCAGTCTCTGATGCTGTATCTGTTTCCCAAGTCTCGGATGCTGTATCTGTTTCCCCAGTCTCGGATGCTGTATCTGTTTCCCCAGTCTCGGATGCAGTATCTGTTTTCCCAGTCTCGGATGCTGTATCTGTTTCCCCAGTCTCGGATGCTGTATCTGTTTCCCCAGTCTCGGATGCTGTATCTGTTTTCCCAGTCTCGGATGCTGTATATGTTTCCCCAGTCTCGGATGCTGTATCTGTTTCCCCAGTCTCGGATGCTGTATCTGTTTCCCCAGTCTCGGATGCTGTATCTGTTTCCCCAGTCTCGGATGCTGTATCTGTTTCCCCAGTCTCGAATGATGTATCTGTTTCCCCAGACTCGGATGCTGTATATGTTTCCCCAGACTCGGATGCTGAATCTGTTTCCCCAGTCTCGGATGCTGTTTCTGTTCCCCCAGTCTCGGATGCTGTTTCTGTTCCCCCAGTCTCGGATGCTGTATCTGAGCCTCACCTTTGCCTCTCTTTGGTGATTTATGTCTGTATAGTTCTGGTGGTTTCCTGCTGCAACTGATGCTGTCTTTAACGACATATTAAGGAATATACTGAGACTACTTTCCTCCCCTGGTTTACAGAAAAATGTACTCTGGTCTGACAATGGCCTCTGTATCTGCACTAAGTTGTTTATTATCAGACGACGATTAATGCTCAAGTAAATCATATTTATATGACGTAAACAGTTCACGAAAGGTACATTACTTTTGCGCTTAAATACTAGTATTATGTCAAAACATTTCATTTATATTTTTGCATGATTAATGATGTTCTTGGTTATATCTGATGATAAATGTTCACTAATGTTTCAGGTATTAAAGGAAAAAACAATCAAGGTCAGTGCGTATTGCACTTAAACATATTGATAAAAGTAGGTTTGATAAGAATACATCCTGTACTCGCAATATCACGGACAAAGATATTACCCACAATCAGTAGAGGATATGTTTATAACATGTTTTAGTACCTGTGGTTACTGTTCATCTTTTCGATCTGTGTGGGTGTTGGCCGTATTGACCGACTTAAACATTTGTTGTTCAAACGCGGAGACAGTGAGTTTGGCATCACTTCAAACTGGTTTAAGCCACCATACCAGTATTTATACAGACAGTTTCAAGGCTGTGAAGCCGGTGTGTCCTCTTTATGTTTCTACAGTTGTTTTTATATTTGAATTACGGAACTGGATATAATTACATTTTGTTAAAAGTACCTTAAAGTCAAGATAGTCATTCATTGATCTACTTATGGATGCCTGTGTCGGTGAAGTGTTAGACGTATTACCGAAAAAAGAATGTTCGGGCGTTAACTATTAAACAGCTGTTGTTTTACATGACTGCTCAGGTGTTCTGCCGGCGGTATGGTTTAAATATCGTTTAATTGCTCAGTGCAAAAACAAAGTAGTGCACTTTCCTGTAATTATTGAGTTGATTAATGTATTTCAATGTACATAATAACGTATATGAATTTGTGTTTCGGCGCAGCCGTACTAACATGACTTTGCTATTTGCATATCAGTGTTGTGTAAACCAATCAAATTTTGCGATAACCACCAAGGCAATTTCTCTTCAACCGAACAACATTTGTATTCTTGACCATGGATTGGTTAACGTTTCGATAAAGGGTACGTTACCTTACCAACGTCAAATGAATTTCGGTGAATTTACCGAAATTAATTTTAGATCTTGAGAGACCAGTTATCGTAACATCCCGGCATATTTTTATGTTGCACAACAAATCTTAGCCTTGCGCCAACCATCTTTCAATAAATCTCAACCTTCAGATTGCAACAACTCTGCTAGCTTCAGGTTAGCGCGGCAATCGTGCATCGCACATCAACATTGAATACCGACCAAGACTGAAAACAGAGACAGCACTGACATCGTTATTCGACTTATATTTTTGAATATATATCTCAAATCGAACCCAGAGCTAGCACTGACATCAACATTCGAACATTACCGTGGCGAATACATATCTGAAGTAGAAATGCGAGCCAGCTCGTACATCGATAATCGAGTTTTCTAAACAATTATTTGAATACAGACCTAGTAGCGAACCCAGAGCTAGCACCGACATCAACATTCGAACTTGATCGCGGCGAATACATATTTGGAGATGAATAACGAGCTTGCTCGTACATCGTTATTCGATTTTAGTGAATTATTGAATACAGACCTAGTACACGCTCTCCAAACACGCGCTTTACTTCCAAATTGAGAACATTTTTGTTGGGGGTTGGGGAGGGTTGAAAACAAAAGTCTTCTGGAGGTGGGTCGAACCGCCCCCCCCCCCCAAAAAAATTATTTATACTTTTTCATTTCTTTGCATTTCTAATTCACAGCAACAACAAAAGTCTTTTGAGGGCACCCTTTAACAATTTAATTTAAGTCGATGAGAGTGACTTCCCTTTATAATCAGGGGATGTCACTCTAAAAACTTACAATTATAAAGTCGGTAACAGTGCCTTTATAATCAGGGGAGATCACTCTTAAACACTTAACATTGTAAGTCGATAGCAGTGATTTCCCTTGATAATCAGGGGAGGTCACTCTAAAAAACGTTTATATATGTCGGTAAGAGTGAATTTCTTTTTGTAAGGAGGGGAGGTTACTCTCAAAACTTTAAATTTAAGTCGGTAAGATTGACTTCCCTTTATAATCAGGGGAGATCACCATAAACACGGATATAACGGAAAATTGCCGTAATGTAACGGAAATAACCAAAAAATGCAGGAAATTAACGGAAATATCTGATAAATGCCGGTAGTTAAAGGAGATTTCAGACACAGGCGTATCATGACCGTGCCACCACATACACGTATCGTGCGGTATTTATCTCTAAAAAAAACGAACAGAAATAGTTCTACAAAGCACTGATTAGCTCGACGGCTTTTCCTTATACAATTAATATAAGGAAACAAACGCAGCAAGATCCGCGCGAAGCAGAAATGAGCAATACGCTTTGTTGATACTTGAACAAATACCAAAAACACAAATATACGATTGCTTGATAACTTTATAACGGCTTTCACATAAATAGATCTGACGGTATTTAGGTGTATTTCTATCTCCAATAAATTTAAATAAGCATTAAATGCAATATCGTTTCTGAGAAAATCTGTCGTATGAATTAAACAACTTGGTTTTTTATATTGTTTTAAAATCGATAGCTTAATAAAATAGATATTAGCAAAAGTATAATATCTAAGTTCAGGATTTTATGTCTCTACATTTAATGTTTGTGCCCCGGGGGCATACGCAAACTACACAGAACCTTACTCTCACCTATAACAATACATGTAACATAAACGTAATGGAAATATACTACTTACTGGATAAATCTTGAAATACACTATACGATCCACTTTCAGACGCAGTTGTTTAGGCAAACAATATTATGTTCATTTGGTTTTCATACAACACTGTCATGTTTACAATAATAAGAATAACGCCTCTATGGCGATCAAGATTTATTTTGGCATACATCACACCATTAACGAAAAAGTTGTAAAACTAATAACATTGACTAAGTAACAAAATAATTTCCGAAACTTAATAACATATAATATTACATTGATTTTAAAACATTTCGGTGCATTACCTCCCTTTACATAAATTATGAAAGGTAATATGACATTGTAAAAAATTATAAGTTAACTTATACATAAGTTATATTAGGTTCATTTTTGTTCATTTGTTTACCTAAAAAAACATAAACTTTCTTTAGTTAAAATATCAATGAATATGCATTATCGAAGAATACTCTAATAATGTATTTAGGTTTTTTTTGTCAATTTCTCTTAGAACGTTCCAAGTTTTTTAGTCATTTTCTCTTAGAACGTTCTAAGGTTTTTAGTCAATTTCTATTAGAACGTTCTAAGGTTTTTTGGACATTTTCTCTTAAACGTTCTAAGAGTTTTGGTCAATTTCTCTTAGAACGTTCTAAGGTTTTTAATCATTTTCTCTTAGAACGTTATAAGTTGTTTGGTGAAATTCTCTTAGAACGTTCTAAGATATTGCATGTTTGTGCGTTTTGCTAATGAAATTAGGTGTAATTTTACTGAAAACATTTTGAAAATAAAGAGGGTTTGACAACCATTTGTACTTTTTTGTCTTCATTTTTATGTGCATAATACACGGTGAAAAAGCCTTAAAACGGGGGATAACACTGGGAGTAGAGTACGATTCCCTTTTTATAATATAACGAGTTTTATCTGTATTTGTCGAAAACACGTTTTTAACATGCGTTTTTTACAAGTATTGAGTTAGTAATATGATAAAATAAGATTTTTTAATCGCCTATACATTGTAATGGTTCATATTAAGAATGTTTAGCTTATGTCACAACAATACTGGTATATATATTGAATATTTATTTGCATGCTGCTAAAAAGATACACAAATAAGATACGGTACTTTTAATGAAGTAAACAATATATGTCACTTAAAAATGTCAATCAACATATTTACTTCTTAAATGCAGTACCTTTAAATCTTGGAATTTTGCTTACAAGTTTTTGCTACCAGAAAGTCGAGAAAGTGTGAACATGCTTGTAGCTTAATCAAGATGTCTTTCAAGAAATCTTAAGCAAGAAAATCAAACTTCAAAGATTGCAAGGTCGCTTACAGTATAGCAGTCGATCCTTTGACACTTACTACTTAATTAGATTTACAATACACATTTTGTCAAGTGAATCAGTTTCAACGTCTGATAGCATACGAAAGGTGATACGAGATTCAGACAAGAACGTTGGCGTTCATTTGTGAGTGGGCTTTGTCATGTCGTTTATCTTTTTCCTGTTATTTATATATAATACATCTTCATGTAACACATTAATAACAATTTGATATTGAATTATAGTCACATTCGTATCCTTTATTTTAGTCGATATATATATATCTAATTATGACCAAATTATATCCAAAAAAGGTTTCGTAGCAGTAGCGATCAATGACATTAAATATAAGTCGTATTACTACCACTCTTCAGAAAGTTTCTATTATTTTCAGACGTATGACACAATGTTCGAATACCCGGTATTCCAGTAATGACGATCTGTGAAAAATATTGTTTAATTACATGTTAACTTCATTAACGCTATCAGCGTTTGATATATTTAAAAAAACTAACGTTACAACATTTAAGGCCGTGAGGCCGTTGAACATTTTGTAGTTTGTCTTCATTTCTTTGCAACGGTTGCTAATTTAAGAACAGTTGCAATGATGTCAAGTAAATAGCTCTAGGCAAATATATACACGAACAAGTCAAAAGAAAAGTCTTCTCAGATAGTTATAAAAACACACTAGTAACTACTAAACAGGCAGTTCATCATTTTCAAAAAAACTGTTTTGCAGCGGATGCAATTCATTTCTTGAATTCAGTCGACGCAACGAATAATCTAAAAGGTTTCTGCTAATGTTTGATATTGATTTTTGAACACTAGTTTATCTCTTAATTATACATCATTCGGACTTTTTACCTTTATGGTGTTGGTGGTTTTAACAATTTTGACAAACAAACAGTTTTGACAGTATAATGGTCAATAAGAGATCCCAGGGAAACATCAGCAATCATATAATAGGGAGTAGATGAGCATACATCTATGGATAAGGGACAATAAGGAATTGACTGAAGAAAGGACACAAATTCCAAAGGTACGAAATAAATGTAGAATTGAACAAGACGTGGAATAAATATATTCAACAGAATATCAAGCTTATACAGCAACGTTATCACTGCCTCTGAACTCTCAACTCCTAGTGATTCGTGTAGTGGTGTTTCTCTTGGATCTCTATGTCTTGTGAATGTGGCGTTTTCTGTACCAATTTATTTATTCCTTCTCGGTATTAATGCGGTACTAAGACCTGTTTAATGGCGTGTCAACCTTGAAATTAACTTACATATTACATGAACATTATTATGATGCGGAGGTTAACACAGAGGGAATGTTGCATTCACAAAGCAGCTTGTCACCATACCGATCTCTTGGGTTTGAAGAAGAACATGATAGATGTTATCGCCAAACACCATATGTATAAAATAGGGGAAAACATAGAACTGCCCTTGGGGAACAACAAAGATTTTCGGGTAAATACACACAATTAACAACACAGAAACCATTATATTGATGCAATGAAAAGAATGACGTCAAAGAGAAACAAAAGAGTATAATCGATTAAACAGCTGATGTATACAAAACAACTGCAAAGTTGTTCCAATGATCTGTAACAAAAATCGTTTAATTGCTTATTGCAAATTCGAAACGATCAAATGTACTTTTGATTGATAACATCTTCACAAATGTGTTAGTTTCCTCTTGATGCACTCAGCGAGCATCATCATAAGTGCATTCCTGTTTAGATTTTACAAAGTTAACTAACATTCTGAAGCTACACATGGGAAATAAAAGCAAAGGGAACTTTGTTCACGTTACATGTTCAAATGTGCTGCTCTACAGTTAGATAAACAACATCGTTTCCTTGAATTTGACTCTCCGGTACATGTTTAATGTAATTTACGACACAAACAACCGCTGGCTACATTCATTCAAAATCACTGTTAATGTTATTACAACTGACAACAGTATAACAATGAACATATAGCAAGAGCACTATCGATCCATTGCAACAAACAAATCGCTTCCAGTATGTGATAAACATTATGAACATGACAGTATATTAAACTTTTAATGACTTGTCTGGTTAAATGCATGAAGCTTTTTCATTTGTAAATTTGGAAACGGTATTTTCCTTTTGTCTTGTAGAGATATAAACATTTAAATCTATTTACTTGACATTGATGCAGTTTTTAAACATATTTGCTACTGCATTTTGATTAAAAACAGGAACTCAGAGTCAAATGTCGCACATCCGAAGAAGAGGCTATCATGTAACATTTTTTCGGTTACAATATGTGTTCATTAAACAGAAAAAGCCTCCGCTTTATTTCTATAAAGTACACGTATTTATGTGTTTCCTCTTCGTAAACGAATAGCATATTGACCTTTGGTGAACCGAACATTTCATTATCTTAAAAAAGTACCAATACATGAAATGCGAAAGTGTGATGTTTCCAAGTTTTGCAATCGAAGCACTTGAAGAGTCTTCGCTGTTTTTCCCAGTAGTACAAGATTTCCCATGGAGGTTTTTGTCGATTGATTTAATTCTAAAGACGCAGAGACTTCTTCTTCCAAGTTTAAGACTAGGTTGTCGATGTTTTGTAGTCACGTTTTATCGTTGCTACATTCTTTACCATTCACATTTCCTTGTTACAATAAATCACCACGTATGGCATAGAGACGGTATATATTATTCGTTATTACATGTATCATGATCTAGTCGTTTTTTGTCCAGTGTATATTGAATACTATTTTCATGTAATTTATCAATTTAAGATAACAAGCGGGAAATGCCACATACAAAGTACACAGTCACTTCAAAAGTTCAAGGTGATATAAAACACTACTTACATGACTTTTGTAAACATTTACAAAATCAAAGCAGCACTCAACAGAAACACAAATTGTGCTTCTAGAAAGGAGTACCGCCATGGTTTAATGGTGCATAACTTTATCCTACCATCACCCAAATTAAAGGACCAGTGTAAGTAAGAAGACCTTCCCTGGATAGTTCCCCATTCATAGACAGCATTCGCGAAGCATGTCTAATATGCACCAAATGACTGCATTTTATAGGTAGCTAGTATCAGACGGCAACATAACTGTATTTTCTACCTTTCAAATGTTACCATTCTTACATAGTAAGTGCCCGTAAAAAGTATTGATGATTATATTAAGTAATACATGTGCGCTCATGGATAGTATAGTATTATACTCCTGCTGACCATAAACTTTATAATATCAGAGAGATACTAAGTTGCTACAGGGAACGCCACAAACATAAGACAGTGTCTCACCAAACAGACCTACATAAGGTATTTGAGGAGACTCAAGGGTACAAACGTAAGGGAACAGGGGCGTGAGGAATGGCCTGGCCGACTGTAAGGGATAACTAGGAGCATCAAAGAGGACAAACAGGGGGTAATTAATGGAAGGAAAAGTTCACAGGACAAGTCAAGACAGCCTGCAACAATAGGCCAATATTGGAGAGACAGTCTAAGTATACAGACAAACGCGACTGCATCAGTGTAGAAACTTCACATATACGCGCTACGTAAAAATATCAACATCATTTGCTAACACAGCAAAGTAACTTACAACAAGCTTAACTACTCGGAAGAAATATATAGTTGATGGTTAATAAATATCTCTCAACTCGTTGTATGTTCGTCAAATGCATGGATATAGTGATTTTGACCGTAACTTTAAATATGAATATGAAAAGTACGAGTTATCCATATTTGTAAACAGTGGCATGACATGAAAAAAGTCATAGCTTTGTCTAAGCGCAGATCAGTTTAAATTTGACTAACGTTTATTTTCAAAACAGTGTACAGGAAGTCATATGTCGACGTAAGATGGATGAAACAAAATAGTGAGTAAAACTATATCGAATGGGAAATTGAAACATGTATCGTATTACGCGTAGGAGATAGCTTAAATGCCTTTTTTCTCAGTAAACAAACTTTTAAACGCGATTTAAATTTCAATTATCGTTTCTTCTGAATTAAATATCTGTTTTTCTATGGCAAAACTTTCTGGAGAATAAAGATAGCATGGAATCCTTGACACTATAAATGCAAACAAACACGCAATGTTATTATCGTACAAAGAATGCATTGGAAAGAAACAACATCCTCATTAAGCTGTCAAAAATATTATAGACATATAAACAATCAATAGTTTCAAGTCGAAAGATATGATTATTTCAGGGAAACCATCGAAAATCATTTTAAAGGAGAGGTTAGGAACGACATGTTTTGGTTTTTATTTTTTTATTTTGTGCACTTGTTAAAACAATTGAAACGATGCGGGAGAGAAAGGCAATTTTCACAAATAAAACCTCCCCAAGAGGATATATAGACAAAACAAAAAGACGGAGTCACAATCGAAGGGATATATCAATAATTCAAGACGGACCAATGGGTGTTTGCCTATATAAAAACTAATGAAGAATTCAAGCAAGAAATACCACAAACAAAGTACACAGCCACCACAAGGTACGAGGAGAAGAGGATATATTTACATGCCAGTAAACAAGTGCAAAGACAAACGGGTCAAATCACAACCATACACGATGAGTGAATATATGAATACCGCATTGGAAGAGTCAGTTTGAGGGTGCATCTAACCTCGCATGTATCCCACTATCACCCAAAATAAAACGAAAGGTGAAAAAAGAGGAAAATTGTGCTGGACAACGCCCCAACATGACCGACGGACAACACAATAGCGTGTACAGTGTATGTAATTTGAATTGTTGTTTCTATGCTTGCGATTTCTTCCTTTATGAATGAATGTTATTATGTCAAGTCATTGCGTTTTGTTCTGAGACAAACGTAGCTGGCGAACATGATTGAACAAGATATAATACTAGAAGTATTGAACGTTGGGTAGCGGACACTGTTTTATATCTTTTGTCGCCAAGTGTAATTACATGTATACAACTCCACTTTGGGGTCCACGCCGCACTAAGTCGTTGAAGAGGTACATACGGTACACATGTTCCATACATATTTAATTTCTAAACAATGGAGCAAATGCGGCTAATATATGAAAAGAATTTACATATGAACGTGTTTTCGAATATATTTCCCCGCAAACCTATATTCGAAGGGCTCACTGGAACTGCACTGCAGTCATCGTTTTTAGCAAGCAAATTCGAAATCGACCAGAGCGAAATCCGCGTACACAACAAAACAAAGCGGTAAGCATTTGCGATATCAGCTGGAAAACGGATTTGACCTGATATCAGTTATGCTTAGAAGAAACCCAAAGAAAATTGTTGTTGAAATATTGCAAATTACAGAAAAAAAATGTCTTCCTACGCCGCAGCCGTATCACGCGTGAAGTACAAGGGAAATGCAATTTTCCGTCATCGTTCCGTTGAATATCGACGATTTACGGAAACTGTTCTAAAATGAATTTATTCACATACTTTTTGTTTCATTGTCAAATATTAAATAATAACGATCAAAATATTTATAACGAGAACAGATCAACAAAAACAAAATGATAAAATAATATTTTCCATGAGGTATGACGTAATCATGGAATTCCCGTGTACATTTAGTTAACAAAATGGCAGCATCCATGAAAACGCACGACAACGGATAAAATACGTGAACTACTGTGCGCAGATAAGATGTGTTTGAACAGTCGCATAGAAACAGAACACTGTTTCATCGGTACTTCACTTTACAATGAAAAATAATGCATTAATGTTTCGTGTAACTTGTACAGAAAGTGCAACTAGGTGACAGTTGTCAACCGCGTAATCCTGGGACAGATTATCGAGTTTGACAGGATGATAATGCCAAAACAACATATTTGCTACACTCCACCATACATGTAAATTTTACGTACGATTCTGATCCTTATAGCTCGTCCGGTAGGGCAGAGCATAATTAACGAATATATTATTCTACATAACAATTTCAGTCTGCTAACATCTTTGATATCTGAATGCAGGCAAATCACATGTACAAAGTGGTGTACCTACAATAGGCTTAATTTCTCATTTAATGTGTAGTGGTGTAGACTACGACGACCGGTCGGTTAGCGCAGTCGGTGGAGCGTTGTATACTGTAGATAGTGCTTAGGGGGTTGGGGGTTTGAACCCTACATCGGGCGCACTTTCCCTCTTGATTTACTTCAATAGTGACAGCGGTGTTCGACGGTCCATGGTGGCTGAGTCTCAAATACCGTAAGGGAGGAGTGTAGTTTTGATTGGTTAGACGGTAGTCGGAAGAGCGCTGTACACTATAGTGTTTATGAGGTTGTGGGTTCGAGCCCAACATTGGGCACACTTTTATCCCCTTGATTTACTTCTATAATGGCAGTGGTGTTTGACGGCTCATGGTGGATGAGTCTCAAATGCCGGAAGGGGAAGGAGTTTAGTGTTGTTTGGTTAGACAGGTGCCCATTTAGCTCAGTCGGTAGATCATGGTACTAGTGTTTAGGAGGTTATGGGTTCGAGCCCCACATCGGGCGAAATATTCCTTTGGATTACTTCAACTGCGACATGTTTATGATCAACCAATATGTTGATATACAAAGCTCTTGTAAAATCGACAGAATATCCAACAGATACTTATGCCTGTATTTGTGAAAAATACACATTTCCTGTTTTCTATTTATTTAGTGACACTGCTGAAGAAAGATTATTTGACGCTGAGAAGAGTTCACTGTCTTTGAATAATGTGTTGTCATGAAGACGTGGTCAGTTTGTTCAATATATTCACATTTGAGTACAGCAATGAACATTCTGGAGTGACTTATATAATCAAAGCACAAAGGTGCTGTGGGACGGTACCACTCGTCTCTGTAGCCAAGCTGGCAACTCGTTGCATACAAGTTTCCGTTTTATAAAATCCAAGTATGTGTAAATAGGTAAGATGGTTTGTATGGAATATGAAATATGGAATAAAACTAAAATATGAGACAGAAATGCGAAAAAAAAAAAAAAATGTATTGAAAAAATAGTAAATCCGACTTGTTCTAGAAATGCTAGATTTTCAAACCGAAATAAAGAAAAATGGTCAGTAATAATGGTAGAACCTTAAAATTGGAAAACAAGTGAAATGTTTGTCACGATTGTAATTAAATGAAAAACAAGATATTAGCACCTTTATGTTACGTTTGTGAATATTTAATTATAAAATGACATATTAAATTATATCAGCACGAACTTAGAGTAAAATCAGTATGCCCAAGTAATGATAACACTAGCTTGCCATATATTATGAGTTATCTTGTTGTAGTGGGGTATTTTCAAATGAATTTTCCAAGCACAGAGTGAGATGTACGTAGAAAGAGGACATCGATAATGTTCGTAGTCGTGCACAACGACACCTTATCTACGATAAATCGCAATAAAGAACAGCATCAACAGTAATCACTCGTCATCGATTTATATAAATCCTTTAAACGCAGTCTGAACCCGAGTACACTCTTCTTCGTGCGTTCGCTGAGCGAATTTATCGCGTTGGCATTTTATTATGAGCACACCTAAACTGTAAACAAACTCGTGTCTATTAATACATTGCTTTAAAACCCATCATTTTATTGAAATGTTTATGATATTATTTCGTTCGGTGAACTTTGAAACTACTTTGTTACGTAGTAATTAAATTAGGATGTGGACGTTTTTGACTTGTTACCGGTTTTCAGCATTTTTTCTGTTTTGAAAACGGGAACTAATTGTTGTATGCCTCTCAAATTGAGCGGTACCGTCCAAAAGTGCGGTTAAAATGTATTTTCCAATCTGTCAGATGGAATTTTAAAAACTGAACCAAAAGTGTGGACAAATGTGTACATTTGTAATAGAATTATAGATGTCTTGTAGTTTTTTTCCAGACATAGTATTTATGTTCAAACAGTATACTGGCAAACCCTTGAGATTGTCTATCTTTCACTATGTGTCACTGCTACTTGAGAGTTGCAAATTTTGAAATGTCTTGTAAATCATAAACATGTCTATGTTTTAATTACTGTTGAATAACTATATCAGTAGGTTCAGCATTTGCTGTTGCTTAGACACATTTTTGATACTTTTGATAGGAATATATCTTTGCAAATGTGATATATTTATGAGTTTATCAGAAAATGATAAACATGTATGTGTTAAGAGAAGAACGTACTGATATTACAATCATGTAGATCTATGCAGTTTTCTGCAAATTGCTGTTTAGTCTCGTTGACCAGGCATAACATATTTGCACATAAAATTGAATCATGAGAGCAAGATTGTAATGATTAAAGATATGGACCTTCTTAAAATGTTATAATTTTTGTAAAACAAGTATTTTGAAGTAAATGTCTTATTATTTACAGGTGTAAAAGTAGTAGTATAGACGAAGGTGTCTTTTCTAGAACTTGGTAATTATGAGCTGAAACAGCGGCAAATCATTGAATCATTTCATCGTCATTTAAATTATTATTTGTTACATACCTTTCATTGATAAGAGGGCTGTTCTAGGTACACACTTATATGAACTTTTTTGCATATGATATTAATAACTATTTCTCCAGAAACTATTAAAGTTTTAATAGAAAAGTGGATCGATGTTGTTCACTTGAAATTGCTGAGCACTTTTCTTTCTCAGGGACTGGTTAATTTTTACTTATTTTGCATTTTGCAAGTTTGAGAAACACGAAAAATCGGTCAATGGCGCTACCGGGAATCGAACCCAGGTTACGGATTGCCGGTCCGTTATGCTAACCACTACACCACAGCGACCTGACGTCATTTTCGTGTATTTATCATTTATAAAGTTATGATAGAGTCAACCTTTTAACTCTGGATGACTGCTTCCTGGACAGTATTCCCATTGACGAACAATGTTTGAGGGAGTATATATACAAGGAACACACAAATTCTAGCTATTTATTAAAACTTGAGTCTGTAGGTCGGTCGGTTGGTTGTTCTGTCCAGTATACAACATATGTAGTTTGTGTGGCTAACTACTTCTTCAGTTTTTAAGGGATTGCAATGCAATTTGATAATAAAAGTACCATGATACATGATTTGTATATGTGCAAGACATAAATTTGCTGTGCATCCATCAAAATGTTTTAGAATGTTGTCCCTTTGAATTAAAGTCTCCTTTTTACAACACATGTAAACGTATCTTATATCCTTATCTTATTTAAATAAACAGGAACAAACGAATTGAACGGAGATTGCCGACTATCACCGATCGATAAATTGGTGGAAATTTACGATACTTACCGAGTACGCGCTAAAGATTGTGGGTAAATTATTTTTCTTTATCGTTTCACCGATATCAGCCTGTTTCGAATCAATGGTTTATATGTCCGTGGTTTTGGTTAGGTATTTCAGCACTAATTAATGTCTGGTGACGTAAGGAAACCGTCAAAGTACTAGACACGATCAGTTGAGAGGTTTGTGATAGCTGTAGCTATCTATTTTATCTCCTCTACATTTTTTCTGTGACAGTAAAGTCAATATATCTCATAAAGACGATGTTTATGATGCATCATGGTAAGTTTATTGTCATTTGTTTCTGCCCTTGCATCACGGTACATGTATAACACAAATGTATTGAACAGTATACGTTTGCTTAACGGTAGAGTAACGTATTATTACATTTTTGTCCCGGTATGTATACCGGTATACTACAAAATTTGTTATTATGGTACGTTTGACGGAAGTTCGATCAAAAGTTAGTAAGCTGTAGATACTTGTAGTTTATTAGCCAGGAGAAACACTCTGCCAAAGAGAATTGAGTAGACTATATATTTGAAAGCACAATATCTGGTGAGCATTATCCGTTTACATGAAACTGCCATATGGCGACTGGTGTGTTTGTAAATTACAACATTTGTGTAGCTGTCGCCCAAACAAAATTTGAATTCAGCATTTTTCGAAAAAAACTGATTTTCCTTGATAAAATGATTGGTGTCAGTGTCCGATGGAATATTAGAAATGAATGATGAAGTTGAGTCAGAAATACCACATTCACAGCCACTCAATAAAGCACAGGGAGATATGACAATGTGGAGCATATTACAGATAGGTGAACACAATACAAAGACAAAAGGGGCAAAATACAAAGATTAATGATGGGTAAAATAGGGAAACTACATTTAAATAGTCAGTTGCAAGAACACGAATATGGATTTGAATCTACTTTAAAGGGCACCTAACATTGAAGCAAATGTTTATATAACAAGTTAACTTCAATCTAGTGTTATTTGATATTGCAAAATTGTACGTTAAAATTAAACATGCAATTAATTTGAAAGAAAATGCTATATGTACTCCTATATAATGGAAAACTTACCAAGCGACAGTAAATGTTTATATCTAACTTGGCAATGGCGACGACGAGGATGCATTTTACAATCGATAATTAAAACAAGTATATTATTTGGACACGTCAGAAATAACGTGAACCACTTTTACATATACTTGATATATTCGCACATGTTGGACATCCAATCAACGAGCATCATACAGAACTAACTGACATGTGGTTTTTATAGCCGCTTTGTTTTAGATTCGCCGTAAAAGTGAATTCATGTTCCGTGTTCATGATTTTCGACATATTCTGTATGTAATCGCTTCATTTCATCGGACATACGGATAGGCTTCTGTTAATAGCGGATGACATGGATAAAAGTTTAAGGTTGATGTACACAACCTATTCCACCTACATAACCAGAGCCGAGTCAATGCATTGTAGAGGATTTGACTAAAAGACTACAATAATATGTAATAACGTTCTTTTTCTCCCGTATGCTGTCAAACTGATCCTCCACATGGATGTACGGCTTGAGGACTCTGACTATTGTTTCGGATACTGTTGTGTATTTGTTAATTAATTAGGAGAAATCGAGTATTATATAACTGGGTAACTAAACGAGATTGAATGAAACGGGTTGGCGTGATTCGATATTTATTTCAGTAACTTAATTATTGTCGCGATTAATGCATTGGTACTTGAACTGATGGTTAAAACAATGTATTGGAAGCTCAGGTGCTTTGTTTTCTCTGTAGAATTGATATGTCAGAAACATGGACAAGAAACATATGTTACTTGACATTTAGAAATTAAAGGCTTAGTGAATGGACGTTGTTTATCATTTGACTAAATATAGAATTATATAGTCGAGCACAATGCCAAATTCATTGGGCACATTCACACCAACTGCACACATACATAAACTCATAATTACACACATTGCCTTCAATACTCAGACATTTTAGCGTTGTTTAACATTGTCATATATTTGTATGTATAGATTTCCAAGGTTATTATCATCTTCGACAAAGGATCGCTTTACGAGACATCGACTTAAGACTAAGCCGCTGTGTTTTCTTCTTTGAAGCTTTAGCTTTCTCGCGAATGTATAAACTCCTATATACCAGAAGCTTTGACACGATGAAGAAGCATAAATCTCCGTAAAAGCTTATAAATGCCATAATTACTTACCAAGTTAAGGTTTCTTTCCATTTGTCAATTATGTATTTGTGCAGTTCAAGAGGTACGTATAATCATTCCATCTAGAATTTGTAAAATAGTTCATAAACACGAACATCAGATCAATATCGAACCAATATAAAGACAAGTTGAAGCTGAAGCTGATTAAGTAAAATGGTTAAGACATTAGCAAAATAATGGTTAAGCAGAATTTCCAATGCATTTTGTTTTCAAAAGTGAGAAAAAAGTGCACGGGAAAGTCCATAATTATTAAACAGGATCTCTCCGCACAGTTTCCAGGGGGTATGAAGTAAAGGGTAGATAATGTAGGGGGACAAAATACAACTATAAAATGATAAATGTGCAAGAACAAAGGACTCCGCAACAATTGAAGATGAAGAGAAACTAATAAACACAACGAACACGTCATATTTTAAAAAGGGACTTCGTACACTACTCCCAGTTTTACCCCCTGTTTTAAGGCTTTTTTAATGCGTATAATGCACATTAAAAATGGAAATGAAGACGAAAAAGTACGAATGGTGTACAAACTCTCTTTATTTTCATAATATTTTTAATAAAATTACACATAATTTCATTAGCAAACCACGAAAACATGCAATATCTTAGAACGTTCTAAGAGAAATTGACTGAAAAACCTTAGAACGTTCTAAGAGAAAATGATCAAAAACCTTAGAACGTTCTAAGAGAATTTGACCAAAAGACATAGAACGAGGTAAGAGAAATTGACTAAAAACATTAGAACGTTCTAAGATAATTTTACCAAAAAACATAAAACGAGCTGAGAAAAATGGACTCAAAAACCTTAGAACGTTCTAAGAGAAAATGGCCAAAAACCTTAGAACGTTCTAAGAGAAATTGATCAGAAACCTTAGAACGTTCTAAGAGAAAATGACCAAAAACCTTAGAACGTTCTAAGAGAAATTGATCAGAAACCTTAGAACGTTCTAAGAGAATTGACTCAAAAACCTTAGAACGTTCTAAGAGAAATTGACCAAAAACATAGGACGAGCTGAGAGAAAATGACCAAAAACCTTAGAACGTTCTAAGAGAAATTTATCAGAAACCTTAGAACGTTCTAAGAGAATTGACTCAAAAACCTTAGAACGTTCTAAGAGAATTTGACCAAAAAACATAGGACGAGCTGAGAGAAATTGACTCAAAAACCTTAGAACGTTCTAAGAGAATTTGACCAAAAAACATAGGACGAGCTGAGAGAAATTGACTCAAAAACCTTAGAACGTTCTAAGAGAATTTGACCAAAAAACATAGGACGAACTGAGAGAAATTGACTCAAAAACCTTAGAACGTTCTAAGAGAATTTGACCAAAAAACATAGAACTAGGTGAGAAAAATTGACTCAAAAACCTTAGAACGTTCTAAGAGAATTTGACCAAAAAACATAGAACTATCTAAGAGAAATTCACTCAAAAACCTTAGAACGTTCTAAGAGAGTTTGACCAAAAACCTTAGAACGTTCTAAGAGAAATTTACCAAAATAGCATACAACTATCTAAGAGAAATTGACTCAAAAAAACATAGGACGAGCTGAGAAAATTTGACTCAAAAACCTTAGAACGTTCTAAGAGAATTTGACCAAAAACCTTAGAACGTTCTAAGAGAATTTGAAAAAAATAACATATAACTATCTAAGAGAAATTGACTCAAAAACCTTAGAACGTTCTAAGAGAATTTGACAAAAATAACATAGAACTATCTAAGAGAAATTAACTCAAAAACCTTAGAACGTTCTAAGAGAATTTGACAAAAATAACATAAACTATCCAAGAGAAATTGACTCAAAAACCTTAGAACGTTCTAAGAGAATTTGACAAAAATAACATAGAACTATCTAAGAGAAATTAACTCAAAAACCTTAGAACGTTCTAAGAGAATTTGACAAAAATAACATAAACTATCCAAGAGAAATTGACTCAAAAACCTTAGAACGTTCTAAGAGAATTTGACCAAAAAACATAGAACTATCTAAGAGAAATTCACTCAAAAACCTTAGAACGTTCTAAGAGAGTTTGACCAAAAACCTTAGAACGTTCTAAGAGAAATTTACCAAAATAGCATACAACTATCTAAGAGAAATTGACTCAAAAAAACATAGGACGAGCTGAGAAAATTTGACTCAAAAACCTTAGAACGTTCTAAGAGAATTTGACCAAAAACCTTAGAACGTTCTAAGAGAATTTGAAAAAAATAACATATAACTATCTAAGAGAAATTGACTCAAAAACCTTAGAACGTTCTAAGAGAATTTGACAAAAATAACATAGAACTATCTAAGAGAAATTAACTCAAAAACCTTAGAACGTTCTAAGAGAATTTGACAAAAATAACATAAACTATCCAAGAGAAATTGACTCAAAAACCTTAGAACGTTCTAAGAGAATTTGACAAAAATAACATAGAACTATCTAAGAGAAATTAACTCAAAAACCTTAGAACGTTCTAAGAGAATTTGACAAAAATAACATAAACTATCCAAGAGAAATTGACTCAAAAACCTTAGAACGTTCTAAGAGAATTTGACAAAAATAACATACAACTATCCAAGAGAAATTGACTCAAAAACCTTAGAACGTTCTAAGAGAATTTGACCAAAAAACATAGAACTATCTAAGAGAAATTGACTCAAAAACCTTAGAACGTTCTAAGAGAGTTTGACAAAAAACCTTAGAACGTTCTAAGAGAATTTGACCAAAACACATAGAACGAGCTGAGAGAAACTGAAAAAAAAATCTTAGAACGTTCTAAGAGAAAATGACCCAAACACCTTAGAACGTTGTAAGAGAAAATGTGACTAAAAAACCTTAGAACGTTCTAAGAGAAAATGACCCAAACACCTTAGAACGTTCTAAGAGAAAATGACAAAAAAACTTAGAACGTTCTAAGAGAAAATGGCTAAAAAGTAAAAACCTTAGAACGTTCTAAGAGAAAATGACACAAACACCTTAGAACGTTCTAAGAGAATATGACCCAAACACCTTAGAACGTTCTAAGAGAAAATGACACAAACACCTTAGAACGTTCTAAGAGAAATTGGCTAAAATCCTTAGAAGGTTCTAAGAGAAATTGACCCAACAATCTTAAAATGATCTTAGAGAAATTGACCAACATATCTTATAACGTTCTAAGAGAAATTGACCCAAAAAAATGAATACGTTTATGCAGAAGTACGCAAGCAACCACAAGTGTGCTATTATATATCACAATTTCAACAATTGGCATTAAGTTCTCACTAAATGTGCGTTAATGCATAAAATATTATATAATTTGTTAGCACCCAGTTGTGGCTGACGTGTTTCATCAGAAATGAACATATGTATGTCAAACAGCACTGTAAAGTTCTGGTATGGTCATCGTAATAAACATACAAAACAGAGACATTAAAACAAATGTCGTCAACCATGTTATTGTTCTAATGATCATTGTTTAACGAGATCATTATATTTCCTGAGGTCTGTTTCCGAATCACCTTCTCACTTTCTGCAAGAAAAAAATAAGCATAAATAGAGACAATGAAGTTAAATGTCATTAAAATTTCGGTCACTTCAAATGCAAGGGTACGAAAGCCTGGTGGTGACATTTAGCTTCAATAATTCGTGAATTCAACTTAATGAATTCACGATTTCAACTTCACGATTTCAAATTCGTGAATTCGCGAATTTAACTTCTTGAATTCATGATTTCAACTTCACGAATTCAGGATTACAACTTCACGAATTAACAATTTGAACTTCACGACTTGAATTTCACGAATTCAAGATTCCAATTTCAAGAATTCATAATTTCAACTCCGCTAATTCACGATTCCATCTTCATGAAGTTGAACTCGTGAATTTCTCGCATTTGAATTTGACAATTCTTGAAGCCGAAATGTCCCCACCGCGACGTCGATTGATAATCTAAATAATATCATATCAGACATGAAGACAGCATGCCTACATTGTTTCCGTTAGTTGTATCTGTATCAGTTCAGCCAAATTCACTAATCTGTAGTTGACCATTTGCTACGCTTGACTTTTGTGAGATTTATATCACAAACAATATCATCTTATATTTTTCGGTTACAGCACATTATTTATGCACAGTCACATTACGGTGACATACGTATATTATCATATATGGTATACAAATTACGTAGTGGCCTCCATAGTCGAGAGGATATGGACGCTAACTTCATGACGCATGCCCCTGGCAGCTGCGGGTTAGAATCCCATCTAGCCATCTAGCAGGGTGACGGAAGGTCGATGGTTCTACTCAGGAGTCCACCTGGAGTTTTCATCACCCTGATAACTGGAATAGTTTCTACGTTACCCAGGCTGTGTATTTGACTTATTTATTTAAACTAAACAATTTTTATTTTACGAGATTACGTGTAAACAGTACATGTATACCTTAGTTTTCCCAGAGGTCTGTGTGGGGGGCATTGTCTTGCGTATGTGGCGTTCTTGTTGCAAGTTAATTTCTAGTTTATACTATTCTTCTCTTTCTCTTGGTGGAACTTGCATCAATGTTGTTTTCGTCTTCTTGTTTATGACCTGAAATAAAATAAAATGATCATTCAACATCATCTCGGAAAGAGAGAGTACGTTGCTACAAGGAACGCCACATACATAAGACGTAATTATTTGATTTTCATAGAGTACCGATTCTTCAAATTAGTAGTATAGTTATTTACTCACAGTCAATTTGTAGATTAATATTAATCGAATCAAATACAACATGTACAACATTACGTCTAGTTAATGTGATGTCATCTTGCTAAGTCACAAATGTCTTCTGAACACATATAAATCTGACAAACGCGTGTAAAGTATAATTTGGCAAGAAGTATAGGCAAGTGATATATTTAATAAACGTTCCTTCAATAAGTTGCATTTTAATACACCTGCAATCAAAATTAAAATACATGCAAGATAGTTAAACAATTTGACTGTACTTAAATGCAAGTTTTGTTGTATATATACAATCAGCTGTAGAAATACACTACACGTTTTGAAAATAAAGATTCACCAGCGTATCTGTATAGTTTATGTATAAGATGTTATAATTTCTTGCAACACTGCATTATAGATTAATTATTCAATACAGTGGTGTAATATAACCACTGCATCAATGTGACCTACTACGCCCCTGCTGTGATAATTACCCCCACAATTAACAACTATTACGCAAACACTGATACGATAAGATTAATATGTGTAAAAGCATTTATATCGATTACAATTTAATTCGGATTATAGAGAGCCTGTCATAAATTCAATTATTGTATTGTTGATTTTTGAATCGTATTTAAGATGGAATCAATGCCTTTAACACATGATCATATTGATTGTTATTTTGCCTTATGTAGAATAATTAAAAATACAAAAGTTTCTAAATTATCAGGATTTATTGAATTACATTTTTATGCGTGTGGTAATCGGTGACAAATCATTTTAACAGCATTGTTTTATGTACACTGAGCCAGATATTTATCAAAGTGACATTTACACTATATATAATATATCGATACTGACCACACTTTTGATATTACATTGTTATAATCACGTGTACCTGTAAGGTGACCAAATTTACCTTATAATGTTAAGGTGTAAATACTAGTTATTTACGACATGTTGAAAAACAAAATCTAAAATAAATTCGGGACCTATAACATTAACGGTCTTGCCAAAATATTCGCAAACATATATCGACAAATTGCATGAATCATTGAGATAAATGAGCTTGAGTGCAAATTTAACAACATGAATCAGGTTATGAAAGCAATAAAAATTGCCTGATTTTTCTTTGTATTTAAACATGTCCAACTTTCTTGCTCGTCGCAAGATACTCCAGATCTGCTCGATATTGGCTATCATATATGATATAACGAATTATATATACTTTAACGTCTCCTGATCATTATCGATCGCGACTAAATAAGCTATCCCCGCTGTGTTTAGCAAGCATGCTGAAATTGCCCCGGGCTGTACTGATTTTATCAGCATGTATTTTACAGTCGTAGTACTTATTGTAACATCTATCTAAAAAATGATATCGATTTATGTAATTATGCACCATTACATTTGCCTTGTATTTCGTTTCGGCAAGGTAGGTTGTATAATGGTGGCTACATAGCTTTCTAGCAATGCAGACATACATGTGTCCCTGTTGCTTTTCAATAATGACATTGACCGACAAAAGTACTTATTTTGTCAATACTTTAAAAAACGCGAATTTGAGTTTTTGATGATGAAATGCATTATTATTTCACCAAATGTCCATTGATGATTATATCTAATCGATAGTAAATCTATATTTATTTATTTTCGATGTATTATGTACAATGTTACGCCGGGCAAATTTTCTTACACTTAGGTCTGTAATTTGAATATTTTCTGTACTGTTCTGTTCTATGTAGTTTTGCATTATTTATTTTCGGGTATTAGCATAATATATGCAAACCGTGAAACATGTATCAGCCTTCGTCAAAATACAAGATTTGATTTGATTCAATTATAAATAACATCATGTTTATGATGTTATCTGCAAATATTTGTTTGTGATTTACAAATGCCTTACACATTCACATAAAAGTGAAATTACATGTACACACATAAGCAGACATATAAGCGTACATTATTATCAATTTAAAACCTAACATACATGCACAGAAATGACGTCTTTGAATGATTAAAAAGCAGGTTTTCGCACTAATCATGATAATTCCATGACCAAGGAATACAATCTCGATGCATTCATTTTCAAATATTATCAGAGTCGTAGATACATGTAAGAAGTTTTATCAATTTTACCAAAAAACAAGCCACGCCATCTTATTTGGAAGATTTATGCATACTAAAAGTATTGCATGTTATTAGTCGCTGAATGACTTCTCCTGTGCAGAAAAACAATGTAATACTTATTATACTTATAATATGTACTTCGTATATCAACCCTCAAACTTTCACAATTATATCATACTAGCACGGACCTATATAGGTCCGTGATACTAGTTGTGTAGGTTATTTGTCCAAAAAATCGTAACATCTGTAATTAATAGCATTATCATTTTCAGGTATAAGTATACATTTAAACAAAGTGATTTCATAAATCATGTCTATTGTAAAGAAGTTTTACACCTTTAAGAACTTAAAAGTTATTGTCACACCAATACAATGTTATAGCAAAGCGTTACGTATACAATATAAGTCTATACGTTGTATTGCCCGTTCATGCAGTCACATAATATCATCAATTACATTAAGTATTTGATTCACACTTGTTTAAATATGCTAAACTGTTCAGCATATATAAGAATGTACTTATGAAAGATATGACAAGACATATGAGAAAGTATTAGTAAGATCCATACACCGATCGGGTTAACATTAGATTATTACACAGATAATTAATTATTATTTTAATGGAAACACAGTTTTAAGTATTGCGAAACAGTACACTTACGTGCAATGAAGATCTTAGCAAGCCACAGAGATTTCCAACATAATCATGTTAAGGAATCTGGTCGGCAAATAAATCTACTTAGTCATTCGCTAACACATCTGCAAACTGAATATTGAACAATGACACTCATTAAGATACTTACACTTATGTTTATCATTGAGAATTGTCTGTATCGGCGACCCTTCCTTTGATGTGTTTGGTCCTTCCGATCCTTATCTCGGTTGATGTCCGCTATCTGTCACAGTCCAGTGGATAGTTGGCGCGAAATATACGCTCGGAGTCCTTCTGTTTTCTTCCTTACAATTTGGCGCGTGTTTAATTTAATCGAATATTTTGAGGGATTAAGACACTTGGCGAATCATAAATAGACACCACTTAAGGATAGAGACAAAATATTTGTTCATGCGGAAGGCAAGAAGATAATTGTTAAAAAACGTTCACCATCATCTGCGTTCCATGTATTAGCGGTAAGTACCATAAATGTTTTTTTTGTTTTACTTCCGTATAAAACTAACAAGTTGTAGTCGAAATTTCGCACTCTGAGTTATATTACACAGACACGTGTCAACTGTTGTACTAATCTAAGATATTTTGATATCGTACTGATGTTTTTGGTTAAAATGATATGTTACATACATATATGCATCATACATTATATATGTAACTGTTGCTAATAACATTTTAAACTATTGTACTTCTTTGTCACCATTGCTTAATGGGTTGTTGTTAATTAAAACTTTTTTGTGTGTAATTGATTAATATACTTCTAATACAATGTTAATGTAATTATCAAACGGATGAATTATATTGTATTTATACGCAATGGCTATTAATACGATAACTTTTGCTTTTCTTGCTGAAAAATTGATTATCACAGACATATAAAGTTTATATGTCCATGTCACCGACACTAATTGTTTTAACATGTGTTGCCATAACCGGAACAGTTTACGGTGTAAGTGCGCATACGTATCTTAAAATGTCACGCTGCTTATCGCAAATAGACTTCTATATCTGTCACCATTTTTGTTCACAAGTGACGGAATTCGATTCATTTTATATTGTGGAATAAGATGTGAATTTCTTTAATTATGACGACAATGATATCATTTAATATATACATTGCAACATAGTTTCCAATCGGAACACCTCGATAACATTTTTTTAAAGAGTTCTATTTGCGAACTTGCGGAAATGTACTTTTGAAATAGCTAAGATGATCCGACTGTAGTTTTCTTGCTGACCCGATCCAACGCGTAAAAACGTCTTAAAACAAAACAAAATTATGTATTGCTACACAAATCAAAGACAACCATGAAGATAAATACTATTTATTGTATTGTTGTTAAAATGTCAATAATGGTTGATGTATTACATAGATAAAAACCTTATAGGCCCCTATGTTAATGTAAATATAAATTATTATTCAAATCCACGATGTGGAATAGTAATATATATATATTAAAAAAAGTACCCACAATTATTTGTATTTGCAATTTTAATTGGACATTGCACGACAAAGTGTGTATAACAAATGCTAAGTGAAACGAATTCGTTGTTTTGTTTCTCTATTTTATTTCCTGAGCAAAAAAATTGCCTATCACATAGTTCGTTTTCAATAATAGAATAATCTCGTGTTTCATCAACAAAATCGTACTCCATTTGTTTTCTCTTTAAGTACATAAAACATAATGTTTTAAGCGTTTATTGGATACATAGATCTAAGATAGCCCGTGGCTACATGTTATTGTGTTATACCAGTATCAGTCGGTGATCATCGGAAAATTTACGATCACTTACGGAAACTACCGACAGACAAATCGTCTACTGACCAGTAGCCCCATCGATATCGATTTGCATCGGCTGCATTTATCTGATGAGCGACATAGTTGTGTATGTTTATATTTTCATGTCTCCAGCTTTTCGGGTGCATGCATTGTTTACAGCACTTCCTGTTTGAGGTATATATCTACTTATATTATACTCAATGCCTTAAAAGTATTATGACAACGAATAAAACATTATTTGCTGCTGATAATCCTCTTGAAATATTTTGTTTTTTTTTAGATTCAAGTTGGTGACGGTGTGGATGCAAAGTGGTTGATTGGAGGATGCTTATTAGGCAATCGTTAAAAAATTGAAATGAGTATGTATCGTTCATGTTATAATTTCTATAATGTATTATTCACTATGTGAGTGCACATACTAGTTGAATCGTGGGCGGGGGGGGGGGAGTTGCGGTTAATTTATTCAGTGTTAACATAAATAAATGAAATTCGTTTATATGTATAATTTATTGTACTAATTGGTAATAAAATGATATGTTTTCAGTAATTTGATTACAATGAAGTCAGCTAAGGTACTGCATCATGTCTGTTTTGTTCTGTCGCCACATTTCTAATCACAGTAATGTATGTCTTGAAGTGTAGGACATATTTTGTTTTTCATGTAACTTACACAACAATTAAAAATGAACATCTGAAGAAACCAAAAAACATGATTAAAATATGCCTATGCTATTTTTCTCCGCAGACTCTCATAATACGCCTTCCTAATACGATTAAGTACATTAAAATAAAGTCATGTTTGTGGAACACGAAAAATCGGTCAATGGCGCTACCGGGAGTCGAACACGGGTCTACGGATTTCCGGTCCGTTATGCTAACCACTACACCACAACGACATGACGTCATTTCCGTGTAAATTTAACTTATATAAAGTTGATTAAGGTTAACTACAATTTGGACGAAGTACTGGGCTTACCACAATGAAGTTTTACTCTATCGTTTTACATCAATGTGACACTGGCTTCTAATTCTTTGATTGTGAAGTTCAGAGTTAAAGCTCACCACAGGCAGGATTCGTGGTTAAAATATACAACTCATGAGTATAGTGTTCTACCAATTGATCCTTATGTCTACCACAAACACTAATGTGACTATGTATTCGTAATTTGTAATCTAAGAAAATATATTTGTATAGCACTTCGATTATTTTTTTCAGTGTATCATGTGGAGTTTGATTTTGACAGAGTCAGATTAAAAACCACGGAGGAAAATTGTCAGTGTTGTTCATCAGTAAGCTGCACTGGAATTGGCTATGCTCCTCACTACAGTGGGACTTAGCTCATAATTCGACGAATGGCGTTTGTTACATAGTGCAATGACTTTGAACGAAAAGAAGTACGGCATCAGCTACAGCATTTAATATTATATACAGTAATTGTTCAAATGTAGAATAGTATCTACCAGTCCAGTGTTCCCTTTGTTTAATGATGAATATGTTGTGACATAAGAGATGTGATCAATCAGTTTCTATATAAATAACCTTATATCTTTGGTCAATTTCTCTTAGAACGATCTCAGATATTTGGTCAATTTCTCTTAGAACGTTCTAAGGTTTTTGAATATTTTCTCTTAGAACGATCTCAGATATGTGGTCAATTTCTCTTAGAACGTTCTAAGGTTTATGGGTCAATTTCTCTTAGAACGTTCTAAGGTTTTAGCCAAATTCTCTTAGAACGTTCTAAGGTTTTTGGGTCAATTTCTCTTAGAACGATCTCAGATATTTGGTCAATTTCTCTTAGAACGTTCTAAGGTTTCTGGGTCATATTCTCTTAGAACGTTCTAAGGTTTTTGGTCATTTTCTCTCAGCTCGTCCTATGTTTTTGGTCAATTTCTCTTAGAACGTTCTAAGGTTTTTGAGTCAATTCTCTTAGAACGTTCTAGGGTTTCTGATCAATTTCTCTTAGAACGTTCTAAGGTTTTTGGTCATTTTCTCTTAGAACGTTCTAAGGTTTTTGAGTCCATTTTTCTCAGCTCGTTTTATGTTTTTTTGGTAAAATTATCTTAGAACGTTCTAAGGTTTTTAGTCAATTTCTCTTACTTCGTTCTATGTTTTTTTGGCCAATTTCTCTTAGAACGTTCTAAGGTTTTTGATCATTTTCTCTCAGAACGATCTCAGATATTTGGTCAATTTCTCTTAGAACGTTCTAAGGTTTTTGGGTCTATTTCTCTTAGAACGTTCTAAGGTTTTAGCCAAATTCTCTTAGAACGTTCTAAGGTTTTTGGGTCAATTTCTCTTAGAACGATCTCAGATATTTGGTCAATTTCTCTTAGAACGTTCTAAGGTTTTTTGGTCAATTTCTCTTAGAACGTTCTAAGGTTTTTGGGTCAATTTCTCATAGAACGATCTCAGATATTTGGTCAATTTCTCTTAGAACGTTCTAAGGTTTTTGGGCCAATTTCTCTTAGAACGTTCTAAGGTTTTTGATCATTTTCTCTTAGAACGATCTCAGATATTTGGTCAATTTCTCTTAGAACGTTCTAAGGTTTTTGGGTCAATTTCTCTTAGAACGTTCTAAGGTTTTAGCCAAATTCTCTTAGAACGTTCTAAGGTTTTGGGGTCAATTTCTCTTAGAACGTTCTAAGGTTTTTGATCATTTTCTCTTAGAACGATCTCAGATATTTGGTCAATTTCTCTTAGAACGTTCTAAGGTTTATGGGTCAATTTCTCTTAGAACGTTCTAAGGTTTTAGCCAAATTCTCTTAGAACGTTCTAAGGTTTTTGGGTCAATTTCTCTTAGAACGATCTCAGATATTTGGTCAATTTCTCTTAGAACGTTCTAAGGTTTTTGGGTCAATTTCTCTTAGAACGTTCTAAGGTTTCTGGGTCATATTCTCTTAGAACGTTCTAAGGTTTTTGGTCATTTTCTCTCAGCTCGTCCTATGTTTTTGGTCAATTTCTCTTAGAACGTTCTAAGGTTTTTGAGTCAATTCTCTTAGAACGTTCTAAGGTTTCTGATCAATTTCTCTTAGAACGTTCTAAGGTTTTTGGTCATTTTCTCTTAGAACGTTCTAAGGTTTTTGAGTCCATTTTTCTCAGCTCGTTTTATGTTTTTTGGTAAAATTATCTTAGAACGTTCTAAGGTTTTTAGTCAATTTCTCTTACTTCGTTCTATGTTTTTTTGGTCAAATTCTCTTAGAACGTTCTAAGGTTTTTGGGTCAATTTCTCTTAGAACGATCTCAGATATTTGGTCAATTTCTCTTAGAACGTTCTAAGGTTTTTGGGTCAATTTCTCTTAGAACGTTCTAAGGTTTTAGCCAAATTCTCTTAGAACGTTCTAAGATATTGCCTGCTTGTGTGTTTTGATAATGCAATTATGTGTAATTTTACTGAAAATATTTTGAAAATAAAGAGAGTATGACAACCATTTGTACTTTTTCGTCTTCATTTTCATTTTTTATATGCATAATACACCGTGAAAAATGCTTAAAACAGGGGGTAAAACTGGGAGTAGTGTACGAAGTCCCTTTTTAAAATATAACGTGTATTATTTAGAAGTATAGCAAAAAGTAAGTTGTAATTTCGTTATATGGGGCAACAAAGGCTCAAATTAAAACACGCATTAGGGCGGAAAATTAGAGTTTTACTGTAGATCATTGCATATCTAGGACATCGATTCCATATTTACCCGTTTGAGAGACCATTTGCAATGAAAGCAAAATTTTTTTTTTAAATAACCATAAGTACATAGAGAAATATTTATTCCTAAACAAACAACGAAACCCCGTATATATATGAGTTGAAAAATAAAAGGCAATTGCTCCCTATCGAAACATTCAATTATGTAAATGGAATCGTACTTAATCAAGTGTAAAAACCAAAAGCAACCACATCAGACGAAAACAGATACAAATATTGACCAGGTCGTTCAAACATCAACATTTGGAAATATATACCTCCGTCGAATAAAGCAAGCGAATGGGAGACTTATCTATATATCTATACATTACTCCGAGAATAAATCAATGATATATGATATACTATGTCCGTCATGACTATGATTGGGAAATCGCAGAGAATGACTAGCTTACGAAAGACCAGTTGTAACAATCACACTTCATTATTTCTCTCCTACGAAATATTAAATTCGAAGATGAAATCGTGAATTCGCGATTTCAACTTCACGAATACACGATTTCAATTTCTCGAATTTAATATTGCCTAGGAAAACAATAATGAAATGTGAATGTCACCACGGTTCTTTCGTACATGCCGCAGACATTGTCCGTCTACCTAACTATTCTACTCAAAAATTGATAAGTCACTTGGTAAACCTTATATTTTACCTTCAGAAAATGAATAAGTCAAAATATTTTCATTGCAATAAGTGTATACAGGTAAATGGGTAATACACCTGTCGTTTGTTTTTATTAAAATGTCACGGTGACCTTGCACAGGGAGCATGGGAAGTGGCATACCCACGAAAAGCAGGTGGTTGGAGTACATGTATCGACATTTTGAAAGTTTTGCACGTTTTATGCACTGTTGTGTTGAATATTGTCAGTAAACATGGCGAATGTACAACATTGAAGGCGTCTCGATAATGAAGAAATGAACACAGGCATTGGTTTGCTTGAGACAGGTCTCTCTCAAAGACAGGTTGCATGTTTGTCGTAGAGCATTGTTTAAAGGATGTGGCAACGTTATTAGACACATGGAAATGTCATGCCTGGAGACAGGGGCGGTCGCACAAGGACTACAACCTAGGACTAGTGCCGAATTATTGTCGTCTAGGCTCGACAGACACGTTTCCAGAACGTTGAGAAACGACTTCCAGAGTATCCACACAAACGGTCAAGAATCGTCTCCTTGAGGAATGAGCTCGAATCCCACAGCAGAATATCCGAGGGCTTATTGGCAGCAAGAGGAGGCGATGCCAAGCGCTTATCAATACACCTGGTCATCATTCAATTTTACTAAGCCTTAACATGCCCCCCCCCAATGTTTTTAAATTTCCTTATTCCAGCATGCACCTATGAAATGTCTAATTTGACCCTCACCTCATTCTTGCATTCGTTACGTTTCAATGGTCCGTTTTTTCATCATTTGTGCTGATCACAAGGTAAAAATAGATTTTTAGCAATTTCAACCACAACAAGTAACAATGTCATACATAATACATAGTGACCCTTATCAAATGTTCAGTAGTATATTTAATTTAACCGAATAGTTTTTTTGAACCACGCACTTTTACTGATTTACAAAATCCTATTTATCGAGCGAAGTGTTTCTTTTTATTTTGACTTATATCAAGTACAGTAGTCAATTAATATATCATGTAGTTTCAAACTATTGTAATTATATACAAGTTTCAAATTGTACAACTAAATAATGAAGAAAATATTGCGAATGTAATACATGCTTATGTCGTACCGTGAAGATGTCCTGATTCCGTAAATCCAGACAGTTAACAAGTAATGGAATTAAAACCACTGATGTGTATTTCCAGAAGGATAGATTATGTGTACATCAAACAATTAAAACAAACAGCTGTCTTTGACACACTTCTGGAAATTTTCCCGAGCTAGTGTAATAGAAAATAAAGGACACTGACCAACAAAGGTTACTATGTCTTGATTATGTCCCAGAAACGAGACAAATTAAACTATGTACAGACGATTCTTTTGTAGCATTTGCTGAAATTGATTCTTATGAGAACGACCAGTTGTTAGTCGAGCCTAGTTGTTAGTCGAGCCTAGTTGTTAGTCGAGCCTAGTTGTTAGTCGAACCTTGTTGTAAGTCGAGCCTAGTTGCTAGTCGAGCCTAGTTGGTAGTCGAGCCTAGTTGTTAGTCGAGCCTTGCTGTAAGTCGAGCCTAGTTGCTAGTCGAGCCTAGTTGGTAGTCGAGCCTAGTTGTTAGTCGAGCCTTGTTGTAAGTCGAGCCTAGTTGCTAGTCGAGCATCGTTGTGTTGTTAGTCTCGCCTAGTTGTTAGTCGCGCATAGTTGTTAGTCTCGCCTAGTTGTTAGTCGCGCATATTTGTTAGTCGAGCCTAGTTGTTAGTCGAGCATAGTTGTTAGTCTCGCCTAGTTGTTAGTCGTGCATAGTTGTTAGTCAAGCATAGTTGTTAGTCAAGCCTAGTTGTTAGTCAAGCCTAGTTGTTAGTCAAGCCTAGTTGTTAGTCAAGCCTAGTTGTTAGTCGAGCAAAGTTGTTAGTCTCGCCTAGTTGTTAGTCGCGCATAGTTGTTAGTCGCGCATAGTTGTTAGTGTCGCCTAGTTGTTAGTCGCGCATAGTTGTTAGTCGAGCCTAGTTGTTAGTCGAGCATAGTTGTTAGTCAAGCCTAGTTGTTAGTTGCTACTTTGGAAAATTACGAACACAAAACCATGTATGAGTACATGTATGAGTTCTGTTCTGTTCTATAGATTATTTGACTTAGTTTCACTCTTCGAGTAGAACATTTTTAAATATTCATGTGAAGATATCACCTACCAGAATACAAGCAGATCCTTATTTCATCGAATGTACGTATTTGAACAAAATAACGAACAATCAACTCAAGTTTAAAACAAAACAAGTTGGCATTTAGAAAAACAAACAAACGTTCTCACATCAATCATCTAATGTTCTTAAGCCAGGTTAAAAAGAACTAATATTTTCATCGAAGAAATGTGAACAGCACTTTGAGTCTTTTTACGTTGTCTCTAAGTCTGCCGTAAAATGTAATCCTTTCTGATATTCTATGGCCTAATCAAGGAACTATCTGATTAAAATAGCGTGGTAATTAAATTCCTCGCAGCGTAGAAAATAAACCAAATGACGTAAAGTCGAGCTATTTTCTGAAATGTTTTTATCAAGGCGGTTACTTTTTTCGGTCGGATACGTTAATACCAGCTTGAAAAGGCAATAGTATCATTTATTATTTTAATGATTTTAGGGATTGCAACATTTCTGTTTATTCCATCCCAAAATGATGATTTCTAACACCAACAACAACGACTTCATCATAAAAACAACAACAACAATAATATTCATAATAATATCAACAATAAAGGTAACAACAGCAGCAAACAATTCAACAACAGAATCAAGAGCACCAAGAACTATGGTAATGATAGCAAGAGCACCAAGAACTATGGTAATGATAGCAAGAGCACCAAGAACTATGGTAATGATAGCAAGAGCACCAAGAACTATGGTAATGATAGCAAGAGCACCAAGAACTATGGTAATGATAGCAAGAGCACCAAGAACTATGGTAATGATAGCAAGAGCACCAAGAACTATGGTAATGATAGCAAGAGCACCAAGAACTATGGTAATGATAGCAAGAGCACCAAGAACTATGGTAATGATAGCAATAGCACCAAGAACTATGGTAATGATAGCAAGAGCACCAAGAACTATGGTAATGATAGCACGAGCACCAAGAACTATGGTAACGATAGCAAGAGCACCAAGAACTATGGTAATGATAGTCGTATTCAGATTAGTGTTTGTTTAATGTTGACTCTGGTCATTATTTTGTTTGTATATAACGTTATATGTTCGTATGTGTGTTATAGTGTTCATTCTCCGTCTCATAGATATATGTTTGTATATATGTATATTTTTGTTTGTCCTCATGGGCCATATGTCTTACTGGACTTAAAGGAAAATAAACTTATATAAAAAATATATACTCCACGGTCAGTATGGTTGTTTGTATATACTCCGTGGTCAGTATGGTTGTTTGTATATACTCCGTGGTCAGTATGGTTGTTTGTATATACTCCGTGGTCAGTATGGTTGTTTGTATATACTCCGTGGTCAGTATGGTTGTTTGTATATACTCCGTGGTCAGTATGGTTGTTTGTATATATATACTCCGTGGTCAGTATGGTTGTTGTATATACTCCGTGGTCAGTATGGTTGTTCGTATATACTCCGTGGTCAGTATGGTTGTTTGTATATATATACTCCGTGGTCAGTATGGTTGTTTGTATATACTCCGTGGTCAGTATGGTTGTTTGTATATACTCCGTGGTCAGTATGTTTGTTTGTAAATACTCCGTGGTCAGTATGGTTGTTGTATATACTCCGTGGTCAGTATGGTTGTTTGTATATACTCCGTGGTCAGTATGGTTGTTGTATATACTCCGTGGTCAGTATGGTTGTTTGTATATACTCCGTGGTCAGTATGGTTGTTGTATATACTCCGTGGTCAGTATGGTTGTTGTCGGTATATACTCCATGGTCAGTATGATTGTTTGTATATACTCCGTGGTCAGTATGGTTGTTGTATATACTCCGTGGTCAGTATGGTTGTTTGTATATACTCCGTGGTCAGTATGGTTGTTGTATATACACCGTGGTCAGTATGGTTGTTTGTATATACTCCGTGGTCAGTATGGTTGTTTGTATATACTCCGTGGTCAGTATGGTTGTTGTATATACTCCGTGGTCAGTATGGTTGTTGTCGGTATATACTCCATGGTCAGTATGATTGTTTGTATATACTCCGTGGTCAGTATGGTTGTTGTATATACTCCGTGGTCAGTATGGTTGTTTGTATATACTCCGTGGTCAGTATGGTTGTTGTATATACTCCGTGGTCAGTATGGTTGTTTGTATATACTCCGTGGTCAGTATGGTTGTTGTATATACTCCGTGGTCAGTATGGTTGTTGTCGGTATATACTCCATGGTCAGTATGATTGTTTGTATATACTCCGTGGTCAGTATGGTTGTTGTCGGTATATACTCCGTGGTCAGTATGGTTGTTTGTATATACTCCGTGGTGAGTATGATTGTTGTCTATATATACTCCGTGGTCAGTATGGTTGTTGTCGGTATATACTCCATGGTCAGTATGGTTGTTGTCTATATATACTCCGTGGTCAGTATGGTTGTTGTCGGTATATACTCCGTGGTCAGTATGGTTGTTGTCTACATGTACTCCGTGGTCAGTATGGTTGTTGTCTATATATACTCCGTGGTCAGTATGGTTGTTGTCTATTTATACTCCGTGGTCAGTATGGTTGTTTGTATATACTCCGTGGTCAGTATGATTGTTGTCTATATATACTCCGTGGTCAGTATGGTTGTTGTCTATATATACTCCGTGGTCAGTATGGTTGTTGTCTATATATACTCCGTGGTCAGTATGGTTGTTGTTGGTATATACTCCGTGGTCAATATGGTTGTTGTCGGTATATACTCCGTGGTCAGTATGGTTGTTTGTATATACTCCGTGGTCAGTATGATTGTTGTCTATATATACTCCGTGGTCAGTATGGTTGTTGTCGGTATATAATCCATGGCCAGTATGGTTGTTGTCTATATATACTCCGTGGTCAGTATGGTTGTTGTCGGTATATACTCCGTGGTCAGTATGGTTGTTGTCTACATGTACTCCGTGGTCAGTATGGTTGTTGTCTATATATACTCCGTGGTCAGTATGGTTGTTGTCTATATATACTCCGTGGTCAGTATGGTTGTTGTCTATATATACTCCGTGGTCAGTATGGTTGTTGTCTATATATACTCCGTGGTCAGTATGGTTGTTGTCTAATTATACTCCGTGGTCAGTATGGTTGTTGTCTATATATACTCCGTGGTCAGTATGGTTGTTGTTGGTATATACTCCGTGGTCAGTATGGTTGTTTGTATATACCGCGTGGTCAGTATGGTTGTTGTCTATATATACTCCGTGGTCAGTATGGTTGTTGTCTATATATACTCCGTGGTCAGTATGGTTGTTGTCAATATATACTCCATGGTCAGTATGGTTGTTGTCTATATATACTCCATGGTCAGTATGGTTGTTGTCAATATATACTCCATGGTCAGTATGGTTGTGGTCTATATATACTCCATGGTCAGTATGGTTGTTGTCGGTATATACTCCGTGGTCAGTATGATTGTTTGTATATACTCCGTGGTCAGTATGGTTGTTGTCTATATATACTCCGTGGTCAGTATGGTTGTTGTCGGTATATACTCCGTGGTCAGTATGGTTGTTGTCGGTATTTACTCCGTGGTCAGTATGATTGTTTGTATATACTCCATGGTCAGTATGGTTGTTGTCGGTATATACTCCGTGGTCAGTATGGTTGTTGTCTATATATACTCCATGGTCTGTATGGTTGTTGTCAATATATACTCCATGGTCAGTGTGGTTGTGGTCTGTATACACTCCATGGTCAGTATGGTTGTTGTCTATATGTACTCCGTGGTCAGTATGGTTGTTGTCTATATATACGCCGTGGTCAGTATGGCTGTGGTCTATATATACGCCATGGTCAGTATGGTTGTGGTATATATATACTCCGTGGTCAGTATGGTTGTTGTCAATATATACTCCATGGTCAGTATGGTTGTTGTCTATATATACTCCATGGTCAGTATGGTTGTTGTCAATATATACTCCATGGTCAGTATGGTTGTGGTCTATATATACTCCATGGTCAGTATGGTTGTTGTCTATATATACTCCGCAGTCAGTATGGTTGTTGTCTATATATACTCCGCGGTCAGTATGGTTGTTGTCGGTATATACTCCGCAGTCAGTATGGTTGTTATATGTATATACTCCGCAGTCAGTATGGTTGTTGTCGGTATATACTCCGCAGTCAGTATGGTTGTTGTCGGTATATACTCCGCAGTCAGGATGGTTCTTGTCGGTATATACTCCGCAGTCAGTATGGTTGTTGTCGGTATATTCTCCGCAGTCAGTATGGTTGTTGTCGGTATATACTCCGCAGTCAGGATGGTTGTAGTCGGTATATACTCCGCAGTCAGTATGGTTGTTGTCGGTATATACTCCGCAGTCAGGATGGTTGTAGTCGGTATATACTCCATGGTCAGTATGGTTGTTGTCGGCATATACTCCATGGTCAATATGGTTGTTGTCGGTACATACTCCGCGGTCAGTATGGTTGTTGTCGGTATATACTCCATGGTCAGTATGGTTGTTGTCGGTACATACTCCGCGGTCAGTATGGTTGTTGTCGGTATATACTCCGCGGTCAGTATGGTTGTTGTCTATATATACTCCGCAGTCAGTATGGTTGTTGACGATATATACTCCGCAGTCAGTATGGTTGTTTGCTATATATACTCCGTGGTGAGTATGGTTGTTGTCGGTATATACTCCGCAGTCAGTATGATTGTTGTCGGTATATACTCCGCGGTCAGTATTGTTGTTAGCTGTATATACTCCACAGTCAGTATGGTTGTTGTCGGTATATACTCCGCGGTCAGTATGGTTGTTGTCTATATATACTCCGCAGTCAGTATGGTTGTTGACGGTATATACTCCGCAGTCAGTATGGTTGTTGTCTATATATACTCCGTGGTGAGTATGGTTGTTGTCGGTATATACTCCGCAGTCAGTATGATTGTTGTCGGTATATACTCCGCGGTCAGTATTGTTGTTGGCTGTATATACTCCGCGGTCAGTATGGTTTATCTTGCCCAACATTTATCTCATACATTAATTGCTGGTAGTATCAAACACATCGCACAAATCTGTTGTGAGCGACTATCCTCTAACCGGTTCTCATTTTTCACAATTTCCCCCGCATTTACCTTTCACTATACATGAATTACGTACTAAATGTCTGAAATACTGGATATTCCGCTCGCCGGCAAAATTGCTTCTGTCACCAGGAAGTTACCGGCTGCTCATTGACCAAAGATGGATGATTGTGTTAGCTGTATTATTTGAGAAATTGACTGATGGAGAGCCGACAGTAAATAGCTACTCGAACCGTCTCATCCTTTATCAACATTGTACAATAATTAAATCGGACCACTCGAACTTGGATAAAAAATACCTATATAGACAAGTCAATAACTTTTCTCGCATTATCTGTGTTTGTTAACAGAAATGCGCCAAGCTAATGGATCAAAGACTCTTTTGTTCGCATTTGGGGCAATTGCCCTATATTTGATTTCATAGCAACAGGCAGCTGAGATCTGGTCAATGTCGTAGCTGTGTAATGAACAATGCGACATCACGTACAGTATGAGAAAAACTGTGTATCACACAGAGACAGAAATAAATGAGATAATTGCGCTTGAATGAATTGGTGTAAACTACAGTCGATGTGATGCTCAAATACTGGTCAAATCCTTCTCAAGTCGATGGAAAATGTAAATATTGGATAATTATGTAAGTATCATTTGCCGTTATTATACGATTCAAAATTACCATTTGACTCAACAACAAGAACAAGTACAAACAAGTTTAGGATTTGTTGTGCAACATAAAAAAATGCTGATATATGACGATTTGTGGTCACCGAAATTCAGTGAATTATGTAAGGTAACGTACCCATTATCGAAAGGTTAGCCAATCTGCATCGATGTTACAAATGTAAATTCCGTTGAAGAGAATGGTTTAGTGGTTAACGTAAGATTTAATTGGTTTACCGGTAGCGCCATTGACCGATTTTTCGTGTTCCTCAAAACATGATTTCATTTCAATATTACTACAGCTGGTGTTAAGTGCTGTGTGGCGGATGTAAAATTTCGCCCCGTACTTCGTCCAAAGTGTAGTTTTTGTTTTTGTATTTGCGTTAATTTATCGTCGCCACCGGTTTCCTATATGGGCGACGCCTCCAGAAGAATGATAGTCATATTAGATATTTGGAGGATAGTGCATGATACAGGAGATGGCCCAGTTCCAGAAGCACCCCTGGTTCTTTTACGTGCTCGATGTAAAGCATCATACACGGGACCTCGGTTTTTAAAGTCTCGCCCGAAAGACTGTTAGTACTGATGGAGCGGGGAATCGAACCTGCGATCCATGGATTACTAGTCGAGCGTGTTACCCCTGGACTACGGGTCCGTTACCAAATTGTAGTTATCCTCAATCAACTTTATATAAGTTAAATTTACACTTGGTACTATATTGACACTGTATATCGCCTCAATGTTACATTACTTGAAACACTATAAGAGATAACTTGATAACTAAATCGACTATAGACAGACGACAGGAGCAGTAATTCTTGGAAACATAACATTGTTCAATAGGAAGCAGTAATGCGGCTTTTTTTCAGACAAATAGTTCTATGCAATTCCTCGGATTGGCAGTCTCTACACGCTATCATAGGACCATTCAAAACAGATAAAGTTTATAATATAGCATATACTGTATACAATTTGACAAATGTAGGCATACGCAACGCTTTAATCGATTATAATATAATCGAGTGTGAACGTAACTAAAAGAAAATCGGCATTAGTTGTAATACAGCATGGCTTGGGAATTGTATATAAACAAGGGCAAACTAAACATAACCCATGTAGCAAGGCCACTGTAATTGCTTAAGCCTGTCATTAAGACGGGAGACATGTCCATTTTTCAGATTTTGATAGAATTTTAAGATTTATGCACAAACATCTAGCAAGGGAGATACAATTCGCCAGAGTAAGAGTTGTGGTAAGTCGGAATACTGTACGTTTTAAAGGACAGCCCCACAGACTACCTCGCGTATTGATTAATTGAAAAACACTTAACTCGTTCATTGAAGTTTTAATTAAAAGTGCAATATAAAAGGACAAAAAACAGAAACACTGTATATACTTTTGAATTCGTTTTAAATTCAGTATTGTGGTATTGATTGTTTCAAGAAGTAAAATATTATCTGCAAAATCAATGATGATATATATTATAGCCTGAAGAAATTAATAATTCATGTTTAAAAGAGCGTTCTAGTTGCAAAATATGGAAATTGATAACTTTGATATTTAATTGATTTTTCATCTATATTGAGCGTAAACATTGAGAAATAAATACCTACTAAACAATTGTCAATCATATGTAACGCTAAACGATTATTTATCGTGAACCCTTTCCAGACAACACGTCAAGTGAGTCAGCAACACATAACACTCGTCTCATAATCAGTCAAACATCACCAGCATTATCGAAACAACAAATATAAGTTGACAGTTGCAAATAGAAATTGAGAATACAGCCAAGTACAGACAACATTTACCTGGCACTCATGAATATTCGTACAAATCCGTAAGTTAAGATGTAAATTTCGAAACGTATATCACGTGCCAACTCAACGAGAACGGGGATTGTACCCGAAGACCGCGGCGAACTTATTCACGTCAATCATAGATGGAGAGGGCTTGAGTATAGATATAAATAAGATCGTTCCAATCATTACAAAAAAATGAAACTTTCTCTTAACAATTGCATGCAAATAAAACTAAATCAAATACATAAGATCTCAATGAATATACGCCTAACACACTTACGACAAATTATCGGAGGATAAAAACTAGCAAATAGTCATTGTTGCAGGATAAGTCAGTCTTGGAAGCTTCTGAAGAATTATGTGTCGATAACGAATTCAGATAATGACGAGGTTATATTCCCGTGCATAAAACTATGGATACATATTCCCAGATGAATATATTAATGTTATTTCACGGACAGCACAATTAACGCCGTGATGTATGCCTGTTCTATAAATAATGTAAGTGACATAATTGATCCATAGCAAGCTGTACTGGTGCGGACACAACATTGAGTAGATAATCAATAGCTTAGTATACAAGATCAGTACTGGACTTATGGAACAATCGTAGTGTTCCAGCGGTAGACTTCTCACCCGATGATTAGGAGTTCGAGCTTCATCACGAACTTCACAATCCCTAAATCAGGCTCAAGCACCGGTTAGTAATCAAAGAAGCAGTCTTCTTACAGACAAGTTTCACCTTTAAGAAGACATATTTACATTTGTTTTGTAGTTACATACTTTGAATTCGATATATTTACGATAACTTAAAATTGTACGAAGTACAAAAGTTATGAGAAATGAGCAGAAGGAGGTCACCCAAACACCCAGGCCATGCTCTAATTACCCCCACCCAAACACACAGGAACATGCTCTCATTACCCCCACCCAAACACACAGGAACATGCTCTCATTACCCCCACCCAAACACACAGGAACATGCTCTCATTACCCCCACCCAAACACCCAGGAACATGCTCTCATTACCCCCACCCAAACACCCAGGAGCATGCTCTCATTACCCCCACCCAAACACACAGGAACATGCTCTCATTACCCCCACCCAAACACCCAGAAACATGATCTAATTACCCCCACCCAAACACCCAGGAACATGCTCTCATTACCCCCACCCAAACACCCAGGAACATGCTCTCATTACCCCCACCCAAACACCCAGGAACATGATCTAATTACCCCCACCCAAACACCCAGGAACATGCTCTCATTACCCCCACCCAAACACCCAGGAACATGCTCTCATTACCCCCACCCAAACACCCAGGAACATGCTCTCATTACCCCCACCCAAACACCCAGGAACATGATCTAATTACCCCCACTCAAACATATATGGTATTGATTAAGCTAAAACAAATGCAAATATATTCGAAGATGTTTCGATCATTCGTCCATTATAGCTGTGTTAGATTACATTTCTGATGGTAGTCAGGCAAACGTTTGAGAGTTCAGTAATCGCCGAAGTTATTACATGTAAATCTGAGGTCGGTAAATGGGGAAAGGAAATGTAAATACGATCGTTAAATAATGATCAAGAGAGTTGGTTCAGAGAAGGATTTGATCTATGCGAGAAACTCACTTATACCTTATTCCAACGTTTGGCTATTTCCTGCTAACTAGATCGTTCATTTGTATACTTGAAGCTATATGCAAAGAGTGGTCCAATTTCGTTTGTTTTTATATTAACGTTTTGTTAAGACTTTGTTATGTCGTGAGTATTACAAATTATATTTTGTACCGTATAACCGGCAACTCCAAAAGTAGACTAAAGGGTGTTTATTTGACGAAAACTGTTACTTATAAGGCACGAATGAGAAGAAGAGCTTTATCTTCCGTGAAATGAAACACGATTGACAAAATAACAATGAGTCTAGATAAGTTCACTTAATAAATAAAAATCTTCGAAGTTACATCAGGAACAAAATATATAAAATAAAATAAGATCCAGACGGTGATACATTCCGCACGAGTTAAGACATATGGATATGGACAATAAGGCGAAGATATTGATGTACATCGAACAAAGGGAAGGAAAGAACACATCGAAGCGATCGAATATATAACTTCTTAATTTCCCAACGGAACGTATAATTTTATGAACATCTCTATAACTTTCTCTTAATATAATGTATCATTGTTTATTGACAGTGATATTCGCGAAAAGATTGCTTTTATAAGTTTTTCTCGCTTTTGAATATTTATCCATTTATTAGGATATTAGTTGATATATTCGTATGTAAGAACGTGTTAATGAATGTTGACTACTGTAAAACATGGAGAGAATTCTCAAATATACCAAGGAACAAAAATTACTCTTAGAACTATGTTGAGACGCATCGGCAAACACACGATTGACTTACAATTTCGTATATGTACGAACAATAGATCATTGATGCGTGCGCATGCGCGGGAATGCATGAATTCTACATGTTTAGTATTATAAATACGAAATCAAGTGTAAACAAGTTTCTAAATTGCTTACATTTTTATTTTAATATAAAAAGAACATATTTCACACTTTGTCTGAGTGAATTCCATTTAGCAGTACAATAAGAATGTCAGACTTAATCAGAACAGACATAGTCAACGATAATTGGTTTCTTTTGTCTTAGAAAATTATCCTTTTAGTCAAACACGACAAAAACGATTTGCCTATTATAATTCATCTGTCAAATCATAAGTGTGAAACATCGCTTATAATTATATCAGTTCTTTTATATCAGGGCAGATAAGATACTGTTCAATATATAGAGGATATTGAATGAATGTTGTACAAGTATTAAATTTATAGAACGAGTTGAATAAAATGATATTGAGCGAGCCTTTGGTGATCTTCATGTTCTTTTTATTCAATGAGTTTAATAGATCTAATACTATACAACATTCACTCAATATTGTATTGATCACATACCCGACATATTGTATTGATCACATACCCGACATATTGTATTGATCACATACCCGACATATTGTATTGATCACATACCCGACATATTGTATTGATCACATACCCGACATATTGTATTGATCACATACACGACATATTGTATTGATCACATACCCGACATATTGTATTGATCACATACCCGACATATTGTATTGATCACATACCCGACATATTGTATTGATCACATACCCGACGAAATAAGGTAAAACACAAATTGACCTCATTTAAATTGACAGCAGCGTCCTGAAAGTAATTAGGCTTTTTAGAATTTATAGCCGAAAAAGTAGCCCTATACACAGTTGAGTGAAGATGCCGCGGCGTTCGTTCATCGTACATCAACATTGAATACCGACACAGATTGAATACAGAGCTAGCACTGTCATCATTATTCGACTTATATTTTTGAATACATACCTTAAAGCGAACCCAGAGCTAGCACTGACATCAACATTCGAAACGGGTCAGCGGCGAATACATATCTGGAGTCGAATAACGAGCCAGCTCGTACATCGTTTTTCGAGTTTTGTAAATATTAGAATACAGACCTAGTAGCGTACCTAGTAGGAACCCACAATAATAAGGTGAAAGTGTTTCGAAGTTACTTTTACCATGCGGATATAGATGGTTGCTCTTTGCTGACTGGTAAAATGTGCGATCACTTTGCATAACACAAACTAATTGCATTAACTACATTGTATGCTTGTGGTACACCTACATATCAACCAAATTTGATCCTGGCTCAAAATGTGTATGTTATCGTGAACGTTTCTTTTTCATATCTACCAAACAGAAATATTGTGCAAGGAAAACAATAATCTACCGACACACTCCAAAAAGGGGAAACATCACAAATAAAAACAATTAAAATATTGCAATGTTCAGAGATAAAAAAACGAAGAAACATCGAAATCTTGCCTATGATAAACATATTGCAATTCGTAACCATATAGCTAGACCTGGTGTAGAAAATAACGGCACAATTCAAATTTCAAATAACATCATAGAAAAACAAGTCATCCAATTTAAATGATTTCAGGCTTTGTGCATTTTATGTCACGTTTATTCAAGAAATGGTAGATGTATAACGACAAAAATATGGAAATGTTTGTAATTTTATTGTCAATAAATATACAGAATTCGACTACGATTGATATTTTTATGATTTCTGTGTCGGTCAAAATACATATGAATATATTGCTGTATTCTAACACTGAATTTGATGCTATCTAAATATATGATTGTACGAATGTATTCCTTTCATTAGTCCCTATTTCGATTTTCTAATATTATAGCAAATAGTTTTGTGAATATTCCTTATGGAAATAATTGTAAATTATGACTTTTTCATGGATTCGGACAAATTCCTAGGTTTTTTTATCGTCTGATTTTCCAGAAGCAGCATTCAGTGAAGTAGAACCACGTTGTAATACAGACAATGTGTGTATCTATGTAACATGGCACATTTGTAATACAGACACTGTGGGTATCTATGTTACATGGCACATTTGTAATACAGACACTGTGGGTATCTATGTAACATGGCACATTTGTAATACAGACAGTGTGGAAATCTATGTTACATGGCACATTTGTAATACAGACACTGTGGGTATCTATGTTACATGGCACATTTGTAATACAGACACTGTGGGTATCTATGTTACATGGCACATTTGTAATACAGACAGTGTGGATATATATGTTACATGGCACATTTGTAATACAGACACTGTGGATATATATGTTACATGGCACATTTGTAATACAGACAGTGTGGATATATATGTTACATGGCACATTTGTAATACAGACAGTGTGGATATATATGTTACATGGCACATTTGTAATACAGACAGTGTGGATATATATGTTACATGGCACATTTGTAATACAGACAGTGTGGATATATATGTTACATGGCACATTTGTAATACAGACAGTGTGGATATATATGTTACATGGCACATTTGTAATACAGACAGTGTGGATATATATGTTACATGGCACATTTGTAATACAGACACTGTGGGTATCTATGTTACATGGCACATTTGTAATACAGACACTGTGGGTATCTATGTTACATGGCACATTTGTAATACAGACACTGTGGGTATCTATGTTACATGGCACATTTGTAATACAGACACTGTGGGTATCTATGTAACATGGCACATTTGTAATACAGACACTGTGGGTATCTATGTTACATGGCACGCTTGTAATACAGACAGTGTGGGTATCTATGTAACATGGCACATTTGTAATACAGAGAGTGTGGGTATCTATGTAACATGGCACGTTTGTAATACAGACAGTGTGGGTATATATGTTACATGGCACGCTTGTAATACAGACAGTGTGGGTATCTATGTAACATGGCACGCTTGTAATACAGACACTGTGGGTATCTATGTTACATGACACGCTTGTAATACAGACAGTGTGGGTATCTATATAACATGGCACATTTGTAATACAGACAGTGTGGGTATCTATGTAACATGGCACGTTTGTAATACAGACAGTGTGGGCATATATGTTACATGGCACATTTGTAATACAGACACTGTGGGTATCTATGTAACATGGCACATTTGTAATACAGACAGTGTGGGTATATATGTTACATGGCACGCTTGTAATACAGACAGTGTGGGTATCTATGTAACATGGTACGCTTGTACTACAGACAGTGTGGGTATCTATGTAACATGGCACATTTGTAATACAGACACTGTGGGTATCTATGTAACATGGCACGCTTGTAATACAGACAATGTGGGTATCTATGTAACATGGCACATTTGTAATACAGACAGTGTGGATATCTATGTAACATGGCACATTTGTAATACAGACACTGTGGGTATCTATGTAACATGGCACATTTGTAATACAGACAGTGTGGATATCTATGTAACATGGTACATTTGTAATACAGACAGTGTGGATATCTATGTAACATGGCACATTTGTAATACAGACAGTGTGGATATCTATGTAACAGTGTGTGTATATATGTTGCATGGCACATTTGTAATACAGACAGTGTGGATATCTATGTAACAGTGTGTGTATATATGTTACATGGCACATTTGTAATACAGACAGTGTGGATATCTATGTAACAGTGTGTGTATATATGTTGCATGGCACATTTGTAATACAGGCAGTGTGGATATATATGTAACAGTGTGGGTATATAAAATTATGTTGCATGGCACATTTGTAATACAGGCAGTGTGGATATATATGTAACAGTGTGGGTATCTATGTTACATGGCACATTTGTAATACAGGCAGTGTGGATATATATGTAACAGTGTGGGTTTCTATGTTACATGACACGTTTGTAATACAGACAGTTTGGGTATATATGTTACATGGCACATTTGTAATACAGGCAGTGTGGATATCTATGTAACATGGCACATTTGTAATACAGACAGTGTGGGTATCTATGTAACATGGCACGTTTGTAATACAGACAGTGTGGGTATATATGTTACATGGCACATTTGTAATACAGACACTGTGGGTATCTATGTAACATCGCACATTTGTAATACAGACAGTGTGGGTATATATGTTACATGGCACGTTTGTAATACAGACAGTGTGGATATATATGTTACATGGCACATTTGTAATACAGACAGTGTGGATATATATGTTACATGGCACGCTTGTAATACAGACAGTGTGGGTATCTATGTAACATGGCACGCTTGTACTACAGACAGTGTGGGTATCTATGTAACATGGCACATTTGTAATACAGACAGTGTGTGTATCTATGTGACATGGCACGCTTGTAATACAGACAATGTGGGTATCTATGTAACATGGCACATTTGTAATACAGACAGTGTGGATATCTATGTAACATGGCACATTTGTAATACAGACACTGTGGGTATCTATGTAACATGGCACATTTGTAATACAGACAGTGTGGATATCTATGTAACATGGCACATTTGTAATACAGACAGTGTGGATATCTATGTTACATGGCACGTCTGTAATACAGACAGTGTGGATATCTATGTAACAGTGTGGGTATCTATGTTACATGGCACGTTTGTAATACAGGCAGTGTGGATATCTATGTAACATGGCACATTTGTAATACAGACAGTGTGGATATATATGTAACAGTGTGGGTATATAAAATTATGTTGCATGGCACATTTGTAATACAGGCAGTGTGGATATATATGTAACAGTTTGGGTATATATGTTACATGGCACATTTGTAATACAGGCAGTGTGGATATCTACGTAACATGGCACATTTGTAATACAGACAGTGTGGATATCTATGTAACATGGCACATTTGTAATACAGACAGTGTGGATATATATGTAACAGTGTGTGTATATATGTTACATGGCACGTTTGTAATACAGACAGTGTGGGTATATCTGTTACATGGCACGTTTGTGATACAGACAGTGTGGGTATCTATGTTACATGGCACGTTTGTAATACAGACAGTGTGGGTATATATGTTACATGGCACGCTTGTAATACAGACAGTGTGGATATATATGTTACATGGCACGCTTGTAATACAGACAGTTTGGGAATCTATGTAACATGACACGTCTGTAATACAGACAGTGTGGGTATATCTGTTACATGGCACGTTTGTAATACAGACAGTGTGGGTATATATGTTACATGGCACATTTGTAATACAGGCAGTGTGGATATCTATGTAACATGGCACATTTGTAATACAGACAGTGTGGATATCTATGTAACATGGCACATTTGTAATACAGGCAGTGTGGATATCTATGTAACATGGCACATTTGTAATACAGACAGTGTGGATATATATGTAACAGTGTGTGTATATATGTTACATGGCACGTTTGTAATACAGACAGTGTGGGTATATCTGTTACATGGCACGTTTGTGATACAGACACTGTGGGTATCTATGTAACATGGCACTCTTGTAATACAGACAGTGTGGATATATATGTTACATGGCACGCTTGTAATACAGACAGTGTGGGTATCTATGTAACATGGCACGCTTGTAATACAGACACTGTGGATATATATGTTACACGGCACGCTTGTAATACAGACAGTGTGGGAATCTATGTAACATGGCACGTTTGTAATACAGACAGTGTGGGTATATCTGTTACATGGCACGTTTGTAATACAGACAGTGTGGGTATATATGTTACATGGCACGTTTGTAATACAGACAGTGTGGGTATATATGTTACATGGCACGTTTTTAATACAGACAGTGTGGATATCTATGTTACATGGCACGTTTGTAATACAGACAGTGTGGGTATATATGTTACATAGCACGCTTGTAATACAGACAGTGTGGGTATATATGGTACATGGCACTCTTGTAATACAGACAGTGTGGGTATATATGTTACATGGCACGCTTGTAATACAGACAGTGTGGGTATATATGTTACATGGCACTCTTGTTATACAGGCAGTGTGAATATCTATGTTACATGGCACGTTTGTAATACAGACAGTGTGGGTATCTATGTTACATGGCACGCTTGTAATACAGACAGTGTGGGTATATATGTTACATGGCACGCTTGTAATACAGACAGTGTGGGTATATATGTTACATGGCACGCTTGTAATACAGACAGTGTGGGTATCTATGTTACATGGCACGTTTGTAATACAGACAGTGTGGGTATCTATGTTACATGGCACGCTTGTAATACAGACAGTGTGGGTATATATGTTACATGGCACGCTTGTAATACAGACAGTGTGGGTATATATGTTACATGGCACTCTTGTAGAATATTACAAGTCAGGTCAAAGCAGTGATGTTGGGTTTTGTTTCAAGGTTATACATTTGTTAGCGTGGTGACCGATTCATATAACTTCTACAGTTAAAAAATATAAGAATGTATAAATTAATGAATATACATCAATGTCATACTAGAATTTATATTTAGTCATTGATTTATAACGCTAGTTTTCCACAATGTTAACAAGATAACACGAACAATTAAATAGTTTGTTGTAAAATAAAAGCTTATATGTTTTCACGTGTTGGCAAACTAAGGATGTAAAAATAACCGACATGAAGAGGCGAACATATATCGTATTCTCACAATACAGATGAGGCTCTCTAACTAAACTTAGCTTGGTTGTATCAGTGTATTTCATTATTTGCCTTGCTATATTAAATCATTCGCATGACGTGGCTGGCAATTTTGGAATAATGAAATCATTAAATACTCGAAAGTTCGGAAATTCCGACACCACATAAAATGATAGCCAGGATAATTCCGTCAGTGTATCTAATTATTTGTGTTTTTATCAAATCATACGCACGAGAGGAGCAGAAAATTGGTAATTCTGAGATCATTCATTATTATCGTAATACATCGGTAAATTCCGACAACAAATGAATAAACATTCGGGCGATTTCGACAGTGTCAGAATGACAAATAGGTAAGGCACTCGTACCAAGTCGGCACTTTCCGGCAACAAACGAACGCACGATGGGGGAAATTTCGACGGGTCAATATGACAAATTGGCTGAACCAAAGGGCTTGACATCTACACGAGGAAGTAACACAGCGAACATGAAATTATTCGGTCTGACGATTCTAATCAAACTATGACGGTAAAACAAATGAAACCTATGTTGTTAGATTGATACCAGATATATTAGAGACGTCTAATTGAACTTTAAAGTAATAGGGATTATCCTATTTTTCGCACAAACTCACCGACTGTATAACAGAGGCAACAATTCGCCAGTTTAACAGACGCAACAACTCGCCAATTTAACAGACGCAACAACACGTGTACAGTTTAACAGACGCAACAACACGCGTACAGCTTAACAGACGCAACAACACGCGTACATTATAACAGACACAACAATTCGCCAGTTTAACAGACGCAACAACTCGCCAGTTTAACAGACGCAACAACACGTGTACAGCTTAACAGACGCTACAACACGCGTACAGTTTAACAGACGCAACAACTCGCCAGTTTAACAGACGCAACAATACGCGTACAGTTTAACAGACGCAACAACTCGCCAGTTTAACAGACGCAACAACACGCGTACTGTTTACAGTTTAATTAACAGACGCAACAACACGCGCACAGTTTACCATGACGCAACAACACGCGTACAGTTTAACAGACGCAACAACACGCGTACAGTTTAACAGACGCAACAACTCGCCAGTTTAACAGACGCAACAATACGCGTACAGTTTAACAGACGCAACAACACGCGTACAGTTTAACAGACGCAACAACTCGCCAGTTTAACAGACGCAACAATACGCGTACAGTTTAACAGACGCAACAACTCGCCAGTTTAACAGACGCAACAACACGCGTACAGTTTACAGTTTAATTAACAGACGCAACAACACGCGCACAGTTTACCATGACGCAACAACACGCGTACAGTTTAACAGACGCAACAACACGCGTACAGTTTAACAGACGCAACAACTCGCCAGAGTTTAACAGACGCAACAACACGCGTACAGTTTAACAGACGCAACAACTCGCCAGTTTAACAGACACAACAACACGCGTACAGTTTAACAGACGCAACAACACGCGTACAGTTTACCATGACGCAACAACACGCGTACAGTTTAACAGACGCAACAACACGCGCACAGTTTAACAGATGCAACAACACGCGTACAGATTAACAGACGCAACAACACGCGTACAGTTTAACAGACGCAACAACACGCGCACAGTTTAACAGATGCAACAACACGCGTACAGATTAACAGACGCAACAACACGCGTACAGCTTAACAGACGCAACAACACGCGTACAGCTTAACAGACGCAACAACACGCGTACAGCTTAACAGACGCAACAACACGCGTACAGCTTAACAGACGCAACAACACGCGTACAGTTTAACAGACGCAACAACACGCGTACAGTTTAACAGACGCAACAACACGCGTACAGCTTAACAGACGCAACAACTCGCCGATAGTTTAACAGACGAAACAACACGCGTACAGTTTAACAGACGCAAGAACTCGCCGACAGTTTAATAGGCGCAACAACTCGCCGGCAGTTTAATAGGCGCAACAACTCGCGAACAGTTTAACAGACGCAACAACTCGCCAGTTTAACAGACGCAACAACACGCGTGCAGTTTAACAGACGCAACAACACGCGCACAGTTTACCATGACGCAACAACACGCGTACAGTTTAACAGACGCAACAACACGCGTACAGTTTAACAGATGCAACAACACGCGTACAGATTAACAGACGCAACAACACGCGTACAGCTTAACAGACGCAACAACACGCGTACAGCTTAACAGACGCAACAACACGCGTACAGCTTAACAGACGCAACAACACGCGTACAGCTTAACAGACGCAACAACACGCGTACAGCTTAACAGACGCAACAACACGCGTACAGCTTAACAGACGCAACAACACGCGTACAGTTTAACAGACGCAACAACACGCGTACAGTTTAACAGACGCAACAACACGCGTACATCTTAACAGACGCAACAACTCGCCGATAGTTTAACAGACGAAACAACACGCGTACAGTTTAACAGACGCAACAACTCGCCGACAGTTTAATAGGCGCAACAACTCGCCGGCAGTTTAATAGGCGCAACAACTCGCGAACAGTTTAACAGACGCAACAACTCGCCAGTTTAACAGACGCAACAACTCGCCAGTTTAACAGACACAACAATTCGCCAGTTTAACAGACGCAACAACTCGCCAGTTTTACAGACGCAACAACTCGCCGACAGTTTAATAGACGCAACAATTCGCCGACAGTTTAATAGACGCAACAATTCGTCGACAGCTTAACAGACGCAACAACTCGCCGACAGTTTAACAGACGCAACAACTCGCCGACAGTTTAATAGGCGCAACAACTCGCCGACAGTTTAATAGGCGCAACAACTCGCCGACAGTTTAATAGGCGCAACAACTCGCCGACAGTTTAACAGACGCTACAACTCGCCGACAGTTTAATAGGCGCAACAACACGCCGATAGTTTAACAGACGCAACAACTCGCCGATAGTTTAACAGACGCAACAACTCGCCGACAGTTTAACAGACGCTACAACTCACCGACAGTTTAACAGACGCTACAACTCACCGACAGTTTAACAGACGCAACAACTCACCGATAGTTTAACAGACGCAACAACTCGCCGACAGTTTAACAGACGCAACAACTCACCGACAGTTTAACAGACGCAACAACTCACCGACAGTTTAACAGACGCAACAACTCGCCGACAGTTTAACAGACGCTACATCTCGCCGATAGTTTAACAGACGCAACAACTAGCCGACAGTTTAACAGACGCTACATCTCGCCGATAGTTTAACAGACGCAACAACTAACCGACTGCCTTACAGACGCCACACTGAGGACAATAAGAACTCAGCATTATATTAGCTGAACAGCAGGTTTGGAAATTTTCTTGGTCAACAGACCGTTGCATTTTGGTTGAGTTGTACCGGTACAATGTTTTAAACAGTATTTAGTTTAACTGTCTGTTAAATGTGACCATTTGACCTAACCAGTGTTGATGTGTACCAACTTGTACCAGTACGTTCTTCCGCAAGCAACTGACGAATTACCAATAAAATTTTGAGAACAAATGACTTTAAATATAATATTTCCAGTCAAATTGTCCCGCATGTACTAAGTAGTAACTGTTCTACTGGCGATAAACTACATGCCCATGTCAACGAAAAGTAGGAGAACTAAATATAACCGTGTTTCACAAACAAGAGAACATTTCATAACAGTATTTTGTGGGAAAATTGAAACTTGGACACATTAAGACATGCAGCCGTGTCATTTATTTTCTTATGATGTCCCAGAGGGAATTATAATTCTGTGAACATAGGAACATTTGGACTTGTTTGGCATTTATTGGATTTTGCAGCGAGCCTGAATGATGTGAATGCTTTCAGAATGAGAGAGAAACTGTTTCGACGATTTCCTCAAAATGAAATCCCCAACTTATAATATATTTTCAATCTGAATAAATTTATTTGTTCTGCCTTATTCGGAAAGCAAACTATGGTCGTCATAATGTTTTATGTCATTGACGTTGTGCTTATACATGATGTCACAAAACGCAGGTTTATCCAAACATCATTTATAACAACATGAATAATGAAATGTTATATTGCAAACTAAATATCGCAGGCGTTGGCCCCTAAGTCAAGGACGTCATTGTGAAATTAGCTTGACGTCAAATAATAGTTTCACTCGCCATCGTACGATGGGCCGCCAGCGACAATATGGCGGTACATGGACTTCACAGGACTCCGTAATATCACACAGCGTACAGATCTTACTCACGATTGTTGCTCAATAGGGTATGTCGGTGTGAAGTGTAGCGACAGCATATAAATTGATGATAATGACAGACAACTAGATTTGATTTCCCTGAAGATGTGTTTGACAAGCTTGTCCGAGTTGGGAAGCGTCATTATTATAAAGACGCATCAATTATTAAGCACCTTAACGATTGCAAGCGCGATGCATTCAATTCAGCTGTTTTGAAATGCGCAATCGTATGAATCCAACAGCCAGGCTGGGTTTAATTGCAAATGTTAGACGAATGAAATATGTGATTTGATCAAAATATATTTGTCAGTATGAACATGTTGTAACATATCTGTAGACCGCAACAAAAATAGCAACAACAGCATCAACAATTGATACACAAAGAAACAACTCCACAACCAACGACACCATACGACACAACATAGCGCATTGTAACACAGTACACCCAGCACGTGAATACGACACAACATAGCGCATTGTAACACAGTACACCCAGCACGCGAATACGACACAACATAGCGCATTGTAACACAGTACACCCAGCACGTGAATACGACACAACACAATGCATTGTAACGCATTGTAACACAGTACACCCAGCACGTGAATACGACACAACATAGCGCATTGTAACACAGTACACCCAGCACGTGAATACGACACAACATAGCGCATTGTAACACAGTACACCCAGCACGTGAATACGACACAACACAATGCATTGTAACGCATTGTAACACAGTACACCCAGCACGTGAATACGACACAACATAGCGCATTGTAACACAGTACACCCAGCACGTGAATACGACACAACATAGCGCATTGTAACACAGTACACCACAGCACGTGAATACGACACAACATAGCGCATTGTAACACAGTACACCCAGCACGTGAATACGACACAACATAGCGCATTGTAACACAGTACACCCAGCACGCGAATACGACACAACATAGCGCATTGTAACACAGTACACCACAGCACGTGAATACGACACAACACAGTGCATTGTAACACAGTACACCACAGCACATGAATACGACACAACACAGTGCATTGTAACACAGTACACCACATCACGTGAATACGACACAACACAGTACATTATAACACAGTACACCACATCACGTGAATACGACACAACACAGCGCATTGTAACACAGTACACCACATCACGTGAATACGACACAACACAATGAATTGTAACGCATTGTAACACAGTACACCACAGCACGTGAATACGACACAACACAATGCATTGTAACGCATTGTAACACAGTACACCACAGCACGTGAATACGACACAACACAGCACATTGTAACACAGTACACCACAGCACGTGAATACGACACAACACAGCACATTGTAACACAGTTCACCACAGCATATTATAGATCTACTTATGAAAGTTAAATGACATTTTATCTGAAGGGGACATTATGGTGGTCAGATAAAAATGTAACTACTGAATGTGCTTTAGCCCTTGTCAATACAAGTTATACTTTCATGTTATCATTTGATTCAGTTAAAATCCGATAGCAATGATAGACCGTACACTTATCTTCAACTTCAAAACGACTTCGCAAGTAATTGAAATTTACATTCTGAGAATTGAAGTACATGTACATTACTTCGACAATCTTATCCTGGAAACGACACAGACGATACGAAATTAATGTGTGCAGACGTGATGGAACGAACAATGTCTCTGCTTGACTCTGTGATACAATTCAACATGACATGATAAAACCGATCAAGCAGATTTTGATGTGTTAACGTTACGAAGTAAGGAAATACCGATTGAATCTATTGTAATGCTGATGTGATTAAATTATTGAATCTTCCGCCATACATAATGGTTTTAGAAATAATTATTCTCTTCTCCACAGAGACTCCATTATTGTCATTGAAATGTTTCCAATGGAATCTTTATCCAAGCAACATCAGTAAACATGATGAACACTTCAACCATGAACAGCATAATATTAATTAATCTATGTGCTTCCATATTGTTTTTTGTTTAAGATATGGAATGCGTGCATGTTTCAGTGAAATATCAAAATTATTTTTATCGAGTGAACGTCAAATGCATTTAAATGTTTCACGAGTTGCACGACCGCGAACGAACATTAAACAGCTGGTATTCACGAGATGAAATTTATTTAAAACAGTGAGTTAAATAGGATATTATGTACCGTTATATTCTGGTAAACCACAGATAAGCATTAGGATATTATCTACCGTTATATTCTGGTAAACCACAGATAAGCATTAGGATATTATCTACCGTTATATTCGGGTAAACCACAGATAAGCATTAGGATATTATCTACCGTTATATTCTGGTAAACCACAGATAAGCATTAGGATATTATCTACCGTTATATTCGGGTAAACCACAGATAAGCATTAGGATATTATCTACCGTTATATTCTGGTAAACCACAGATAAGCATTAGGATAGTATCTACCGTTATATTCTGGTAAACCACAGATAAGCATTAGGATATTATCTACCGTTATATTCTGGTAAACCACAGATAAGCATTAGGATAGTATCTACCGTTATATTCTGGTAAACCACAGATAAGCATTAGGATATTATCTACCGTTATATTCTGGTAAACCACAGATAAGCATTAGGATATTATCTACCGTTATATTCTGGTAAACCACAGATAAGCATTAGGATAGTATCTACCGTTATATTCTGGTAAACCACAGATAAGCATTAGGATATTATCTACCGTTATATTCTGGTAAACCACAGATAAGCATTAGGATATTATCTACCGTTATATTCTGGTAAACCACAGATAAGCATTAGGATATTATCTACCGTTATATTCTGGTAAACCACAGATAAGCATTAGGATATTATCTACCGTTATATTCGGGTAAACCACAGATAAGCATTAGGGTATTATCTACCGTTATATTCGGGTAAACCACAGATAAGCATTAGGATATTATCTACCGTTATATTCGGGTAAACCACAGATAAGCATTAGGATATTATCTACCGTTATATTCTGGTAAACCACAGATAAGCATTAGGATATTATCTACCGTTATATTCTGGTAAACAACTGATAAGCATTAGGATATTATCTACCGTTATATTCTGGTAAACAACTGATAAGCATTAGGATATTATCTACCGTTATATTCTGGTAAACCACCGATAAGCATTAGGATATTATCTACCGTTATATTCTGGTAAACAACTGATAAGCATTAGAATAGTATCGTATTAAGTTATACCCACTTTGTTTTAATAATACCACAATAAAGAATTTCAGTAGCGGGTAATTTCTTACACTTGTATATCGATACCAACGTAGGATTGTCCTTGCAACTTTCGTCTTATCTCGTATAATAAAGAGAGATGTCCTTGCAACTGTCGTCTTATCTCGTATAATAAAGATAGATCTTTTCGTGATTACATTTAGTTCATCAAATATGGCTTATAAAATAGAACATTAAACAATGTGTGTGCTAACTGTACGACAAACATTTCTTTGTTCACAAAATTGATTTATTAATTTAGATGAAGTCTCATGTGTTCTCTTCCATTACATGTTTTGCGTGTATGCACAACATCACCTTGTTTTTATATCTCTTCTGTAATGTTTGCTTTCAATGTTTTTATTGAAATGTGCTTACACCATAAACACAATGGATCACGTTTGTAGGCAAAACTTAAGGTGGTTTGTTTGTTTGCTACGGAATTCCGTCAGTGACACGTTCAATATATATTCCATTCCAATATTGTGTTGTATTTTAAGCCGATATAAGAATATCATAGTAATAGCCAAGACCTTCCAGAGAGAATATCATAGTAATAGCCAAGACCTTCCAGAGAGAATATCATAGTAATAGCCAAGACCTTCCAGAGAGAATATCATAGTAATAGCCAAGACCTTCCAGAGAGAATATCATAGTAATAGCCAAGACCTTCCAGAGAGAATATCATAGTAATAGCCAAGACCTTCCAGAGAGAATATCATAGTAATAACCAAGACCTTCCAGAGAGAATATCATAGTAATAACCAAGACCTTCCAGAGAGAATATCATAGTAATAGCCAAGACCTTCCAGAGAGAATATCATAGTAATAACCAAGACCTTCCAGAGAGAATATCATAGTAATAGCCAAGACCTTCCAGAGAGAATATCATAGTAATAACCAAGACCTTCCAGAGAGAATATCATAGTAATAACCAAGACCTTCCAGAGAGAATATCATAGTAATAACCAAGACCTTCCAGAGAGAATATCATAGTAATAACCAAGACCTTCCAGAGAGAATATCATAGTAATAACCAAGACCTTCCAGAGAGAATATCATAGTAATAACCAAGACCTTCCAGAGAGAATATCATAGTAATAACCAAGACCTTCCAGAGAGAATATCATAGTAATAGCCAAGACCTTCCAGAGAGAATATCATAGTAATAACCAAGACCTTCCAGAGAGAATATCATAGTAATAACCAAGACCTTCCAGAGAGAATATCATAGTAATAGCCAAGACCTTCCAGAGAGAATATCATAGTAATAGCCAAGACCTTCCAGAGAGAATATCATAGTAATAGCCAAGACCTTCCAGAGAGAATATCATAGTAATAGCCAAGACCTTCCAGAGAGAATATCATAGTAATAGCCAAGACCTTCCAGAGAGAATATCATAGTAATAGCCAAGACCTTCCAGAGCATTGATAGACACACTTATTTCGTAATTACGAAGAATCAAAATATAAAAACACATTTGAGTATACCTTCATTATATCGTCTTAAAATTAAGTATGACACTTTATGGCTTCTGTAGTTTGATATTTGTTTTATCAAAAGAAGAATACGCGGTTAAAATAATCAATTGCAATTTTTTAATGCGCTTTGATACTGTTCTTTGTATGGCACTCAAAAACGACTGAGATGTTAAAACATGTTTTGTCAATAGATCAGTATGTGGTCTCGTGTCGCCTGTGTGCTTTCTCGTCAATACAAGATATATTGTCAATTGAATTTATTCCTATCAGCGTCAGCGATTTTAAAATATATAAATCCATACACAGTCACGGTACAAAACAGTACGGCTAATGTTAGACAAATATTGACATACAAATGCCACATGGTAGCTTCATTGTTTGATCATATCAGTAAACAGGATTGTAGGACCGAATGACAATATGAGCTGCAACGTTCTAAGCATATGTTAAGAAACGACTTGGATATTGTGTTTATTATTCGATAAAAGCAAAATGCTACAAGTACAACATATAGCAGAAGTTTCGTGTTTTACCGGCGTGTTGCAAACATTTAGAGAGGTCTGTGAGTGTATACGATCCCCTTATTCGTCTTACATTTTATGCTGACAGTTCCAAGGCTGTTATTCGCTATATGATTGTTGTTTCTGTTTATGTTATGAATGTGTTTTGTATTTCCCTTTCCCCTATGCAAATCTGTCACTTTATACAGTGTTCAGATTGTTTCCTGTCCATTTTTGGCCTTAATAGGCCAGTTGTCTTGACTTGTCCTGTGATATTTTCCATCCATTAATTCCCACCTCCCCTTCCCTAACTATCCACTTTAATTCTCCTAGTTATTCCTTGTGGTCTGCTGGGCCATTCCTTGCACCTCAGTTCCTTAATATGTGTACCGTTTGACCTCCTTTAGTACCTTATGTTTTGTGGATTGTTGTTTTTCTGGAGACGTATGGACGTATGGAGTGACCAACATGTAACACGGACGTATGGAGTGACCAACATGTAACACGGACGTATGGAGTGACCAACATGTAACACGGACGTATGGAGTGACCAACATGTAACATGGACGTATGGAGTGACGAACATGTAACACGGATGTATGGAGTGACCAACATGTAACACGGGTGTATGGAGTGACGAACATGTAACACGGATGTATGGAGTGACGAACATGTAACACGGACGTATGGAGTGACGAACATGTAACACGGATGTATGGAGTGACGATCATGTAACACGGACGTATGGAGTGACCAACATGTAACACGGACGTATGGAGTGACGAACATGTAACACGGATGTATGGAGTGACGAACATGTAACACGGACGTATGGAGTGACCAACATGTAACACGGACGTATGGAGTGACCAACAAGTAACACGGACGTATGGAGTGACGAACATGTAACATGGGTGTATGGAGGGACGAACATGTACCACGGACGTATGGAGTGACCAACATGTAACACGGATGTATGGAGTGACGAACATGTAACACGGACGTATGGAGTGACGAACATGTAACACGGGTGTATGGAGTGACGAACATGTAACACGGACGTATGGAGGGACCAACATGTAACACGGACGTATGGAGTGACCAACATGTAACACGGGTGTATGGAGTGACGAACATGTAACACGGACGTATGGAGGGACCAACATGTAACACGGACGTATGGAGTGACCAACATGTAACACGGGTGTATGGAGTGACGAACATGTAACAAGGACGTATGGAGTGACGAACATGTAACACGGACGTATGGAGGGACCAACATGTAACACGGACGTATGGAGTGACCAACATGTAACACGGACGTATGGAGTGACCAACATGTAACACGGACGTATGGAGGGACCAACATGTAACACGGACGTATGGAGTGACGAACATGTAACACGGACGTATGGAGGGACCAACATGTAACACGGACGTATGGAGTGACGAACATGTAACACGGACGTATGGAGGGACCAACATGTAACACGGACGTATGGAGGGACCAACATTTAACACGGGTGTATGGAGTGACGAACATGTAACACGGACGTATGGAGTGACGAACATGTAACACGGACGTATGGAGTGACGAACATGTAACACGGACGTATGGAGTGACCAACATGTAACACGGACGTATGGAGTGACCAACATGTAACACGGACGTATGGAGTGACCAACATGTAACACGGACGTATGGAGTGACCAACATGTAACACGGACGTATGGAGGGACCAACATGTAACACGGGTGTATGGAGTGACGAACATGTAACACGGACGTATGGAGTGACCAACATGTAACACGGACGTATGGAGGGACCAACATGTAACACGGACGTATGGAGGGACCAACATGTAACACGGACGTATGGAGGGACCAACATGTAACACGGACGTATGGAGTGACGAACATGTAACACGGATGTATGGAGTGACCAACATGTAACACGGACGTATGGAGGGACCAACATGTAACACGGACGTATGGAGGGACCAACATGTAACACGGACGTATGGAGTGACGAACATGTAACACGGACGTATGGAGGGACCAACATGTAACACGGACGTATGGAGTGACGAACATGTAACACGGACGTATGGAGGGACCAACATGTAACACGGACGTATGGAGTGACGAACATGTAACACGGACGTATGGAGGGACCAACATGTAACACGGACGTATGGAGTGACGAACATGTAACACGGACGTATGGAGTGACGAACATGTAACACGGACGTATGGAGGGACCAACATGTAACACGGACGTATGGAGTGACGAACATGTAACACGGATGTATGGAGTGACGAACATGTAACACGGACGTATGGAGTGACGAACATGTAACACGGGTGTATGGAGTGACGAACATGTAACACGGACGTATGGAGTGACGAACATGTAACACGGACGTATGGAGGGACCAACATGTAACACGGACGTATGGAGTGACCAACATGTAACACGGACGTATGGAGTGACCAACATGTAACACGGACGTATGGAGTGACCAACATGTAACACGGACGTATGGAGGGACCAACATGTAACACGGGTGTATGGAGTGACGAACATGTAACACGGACGTATGGAGTGACCAACATGTAACACGGACGTATGGAGTGACCAACATGTAACACGGACGTATGGAGTGACCAACATGTAACACGGACGTATGGAGTGACCAACATGTAACACGGACGTATGGAGGGACCAACATGTAACACGGGTGTATGGAGTGACGAACATGTAACACGGACGTATGGAGTGACGAACATGTAACACGGACGTATGGAGTGACCAACATGTAACACGGGTGTATGGGGTGACGAACATGTAACACGGACGTATGGAGTGACGAACATGTAACACGGACGTATGGAGTGACGAACATGTAACACGGGTGTATGGAGTGACGAACATGTAACACGGACGTATGGAGTGACGAACATGTAACACGGGTGTATGGAGTGACGAACATGTAACACGGACGTATGGAGTGACCAACATGTAACACGGGTGTATGGAGTGACGAACATGTAACACGGACGTATGGAGTGACGAACATGTAACACGGACGTATGGAGTGACGAACATGTAACACGGACGTATGGAGGGACGAACATGTAATTGTGAAACTGTACAGTAAAATTAATAAACTACAATCCGATTGCACTGTGTGATGTGTCTAGAAACAGATCTACATTAAGCACGTATTGTTCAATGTCCCCTCTTAAGCATACATTATACAATTCGCAATTAATTGTGTTGAAGTTTTAATCAACTATCAATATAAAGTAAGGGACACGTTCAGAAAACATGAACAGCCATTGTTGGGTTTCAATTAAGAATTTGATAGAATTGTCACATTTTTTCTAGTCGCTGACAATATTCACATAGCGAAGGGTTGAAATAAATGATGCGAAGGTTACGATTTGATTACAAGAAATGATCAGATATATTGTTTTTGCCAAGTCTAATACCGAAATCATTTATGCCCGAGGATAAAGAATGTATTTGATGTTTAATCACTTGTGATTCCGTCTCGCAAGGAGGATCAGTACTGGTGTCATATATATATGCTTTTATTTATCGTCGCCACCGGTTTCCCACATGGGCGACGCCTCCGGAAGAATGTTAGTCATATTAGATTTGGAGGATAGTGCATGATACAGAAGATGCCCCAGTTCCAGAAGCACCCCTGGTTCTCTTTTACGTGCTCGATGTAAAGCATCATACACGGGACCTCGGTTTTTAAAGTCTCGTCCGAAAGACTGTTAGTACGGTCAGTGATGGAGCGGGGAATCGAACCAGCGATCCCTGGATTACAAGTCCAGCGTTTTACCACTGGACCACTAATCCGCTACAAGTACTGGTGTCTCACGAGGAATCATTATAAGTACAGGTCCGACCAACGGTTCTCAACAAAGAATGGGTAGAGCAAAATCGTGAACCAATGTTCGAGTTATATTTCCACACGTGTTTTACGTGTTTTAGACATCTTAGTCATGGCCTTTAAACCACGAGAACCTACCTTCCAAGGTTAGCGAATACCAACAACAATGTCACAAACAAACGGTGTAGATAGAGACGGAACAAAGCTAGTACTGGAACACTTAATGAAGTCTAATCGACGTGGCAAGCGATTTATGGGATAGCTGGAATGGCTATCCTTAGAATAAACAGAAATTGTACCTAAAATTGTCGCAGGAAGTCGTATCGTGATTACAGAATTCAATTTCAATTTATTTAAGGGAAAATGGTAATTGACGTACCGTATAATTAAAGAAAATAAAGTTTTTTTCAGTTAATCAATGTTTATATTTGACATCTCTCAGTGGGTGCAATATTGTTAATCGATTACAGGGAGTGAAGTGTGCATTGTATTCGGCGTTATTTGATCCCGTCAAACAGACATAATTTTATAATACATAAAATAAAATATTGACTATTGCATACAATTCCATTTTCTATAATTATATCTGATTCTCCACTCCTGGATTTGGTTTAATTACAAAAGAACGCCTTCTTCTCACTGCTCAGTAAATTTATTATTGACAGCGAACAAAGATGGACAAAAGTCGTAGGCACTTAAAAGAATTATGAAATGGAACGTTTCGCTGACTAATTTGTTCGGACTTTTTGTTTAGGGATTCGCTTAAGCGCGTATTGTAACATTGTTTCGGGTATATGCAGCGCTTAGTAGGCCTGACCGGTGTTCAGGGGTATCCAGGCGTTACTGACCGGTGTTCCGGGGTATCCAGGCGTTACTGACCGGTGTTCCGGGGTATCCAGGCGTTACTGACCGGTGTTCCGGGGGTATCCAGGCGTTACTGACCGGTGTTCCGGGGTATCCAGGCGTTACTGACCGGTGTTCCGGGCTATCCAGGCGTTACTGACCGGTGTTCCGGGGTATCCAGGCGTTACTGACCGGTGTTCCGGGGTATCCAGGCGTTACTGACCGGTGTTCCGGGGTATCCAGGCGTTACTGACCGGTGTTCCGGGGGTATCCAGGCGTTACTGACCGGTGTTCCGGGGTATCCAGGCGTTACTGACCGGTGTTCCGGGGTATCCAGGCGTTACTGACCGGTGTTCCGGGGTATCCAGGCGTTACTGACCGGTGTTCCGGGGTATCCAGGCGTTACTGACCGGTGTTCCGGGGGTATCCAGGCGTTACTGACCGGTGTTCCGGGGTATCCAGGCATTACTGACCGGTGTTCCGGGGTTTCCAGGCGTTACTGACCGGTGTTCCGGGGTATCCAGGCGTTACTGTTCTTCCGCAAGCAACTGACAACTTCGCAGCACGAATCATAGATCGAAGATACATACATATCAGTCAAACGTCAAGGAGAGCATACGCTTTGAATTCATGCGTTTTAGTTTGATAGCCGTGTACTATTATTCCACCAAATGCAAAGGAAACATATCACGAAAACGAGCAAACTACCACAAACCCACAACACAGATAAACTATAGACATACCACTGGACAACATAACCGAACAAACAAGAAAGGCAACAAAACGTCGGACGTACCCGTTAAAATAGGGAAATCAACTAACTAGGAATGTCATGTCAGCAGTTAAATGCATGCATAGTGATGTCAGCTCATAATTTATAATATGCCAGCACACATAATTGACAATTATTTCAAATTAAGTATGCGCGCGCATGCAAAATCACTGACCTCATATTTCGTCGGGTCATCCGTCGTCCATAATGTATCATGTATATCGTTTGCATACTGTCTGTGTCACTATATCCCCACATTTTAGTGTTCTTGTCGCGAATATTTCAACACCACGAGTGTTTTTAATTTATTCCAAGAATTTGAACAGAGATAATTGCAAATAACTTGAATTTCACGAAATGTCTTAAATTTTTTATAATTTCTCTTTCAAAACATCAACGTGAAGCCATTCCAAACTTGGCTCGCGAAGCAATAGTGATGGTAAAAAATATGAATGCGTGAGAGAAACAGAAATAAACGTGGATTTTCAATCTGCGTTTTAAAGGTCTTCTGGGAACCCAATTCGAGAGCAGACGGTAATGTGGTTCCCAAATCTGCGTCATCATCTAATCACATAGAAACAAAAAATACACGTTATTTAAAAGAAAATTTCGAAATAAAAGGGTAATTTGTATTTTTACATTCCAACAATGACAGGGTAATTAGTCCTACGAGCATGGGTGTAAAATCAGGGTAGTTTGCAAAAATCGTGTTGAAATAACAACGGCAAATGAGCGGCAAATGAGCTATTACACAACATATTTACTGAACTTCGTATAATTGTAAGTATTATGATCCTGCCAGAATAATGCTATCATATAGTAAATTAAACTTTTCACGTCCTTGACATCCCAAAGATGACTACTTGACCACATCGGCAAGTCCATATTGTGGTTTCAATTCTGAATTGCCTCAAGAAAATAACATTGCTCATATTCGTTCTCAGTTGTTTGTATATACACATTTATATTTTTAGCTTGTGGGTAAGTAACTTGAATGGGCACACCTAAGGGTTTATAGAGGAAGGACAACAACACATACACGTAAGCAATATATAATATTGACATCATATTGATCAACGTACACCACACATTATTAATTAACTAAGCAATATTAGGCGCGTTAACACTATCAATTCAGGGCCGTATAAAGTTTCTTACGACATTATAGAGAGAGAACTCGGCCATTACGAAAAAAACACGGCCATTATGAAAACAACTCGGCCATTATGAAAAAACACGGCCTTTATGAGATTTGGACATTCTGATTGGTTGTTCAACTCGGCCATTATGAATCCAACGCTATCCGTAGAAAAAAAATCGACGCCATTTTGAATAGGAAAATTCGGAATGCTGATTCTTTTTAAATATACCTAGAAGCCCATTTTCAAAGGTAACACTACAAATCAATCAAGATCAAGGGGAAGTAAGGTATCCAGGGAAGTACGCGGAATAAAGAACGGGTTGGACGGCTAATATCCTGATCATTGTTTTCGCCATACGACCTACCTTGAAATCCTAAATAGGTCTACGCTACAATGAATGAAGGCGAGCGCGTACTGCAACAGCTGGCAGACGATATATTGACTTTAGACAGTATAATTGACAATCGTGAGTGTATCCAAAATGTGTTTGGTCTTGTGGATGGAGATCACAGTGTAGTGCCACTAGTGGAGGAAAACCCGGATATGGGGATACGTTCGGATACAGATAATGATTTTATCGGTGAAAGACAATTTAAAAGATTTGAATTAAGTAAAAATGTTATTATGTTTTGTTAATATTGCATAGTCAATTAATAAAATTGTCAATAATCAAGAGTTTTCATAATGGCCTTGTTATTGGGCTTCGGCCAGTCATATTAGCCTTCGGCCTAAAGGCCTCAGGCTAATATGACAGCCTTCAGCCCAATAACAAGGCCATTATGAAAACTCTTGATTATTAACATTATAGTACAGCACACAAAACACAGTGTCTGATTAACATAACAACAGCAAGATATGAAGGCCGTTCATGTTTTAAGACAGATTCGCTCAAGTAAAAAGGTAATCGAACGTCGCACGAATTTTTCTCGGAAAATACTTATGAGCCCTTGTACTACTATAAGATCTCTTTTATCACAAATACGTGCTTACTTAGATACTGTTATTGTACGCTAAAACGAAATGGCATTACTGTGGTAAAATAAAAATAACACAAACTGCTGTCGCGATACGGCACGCCATTGGATCGTTCACTCCATAATTTAAAATTCAAAATCTTTTCTCTCGGGGATATTACTACATGCAGAACGATAATAACCGAAGTAATATCCCGTGTTGGTCGTAATTGATGTAAAACGAAATAAATTTGCTAATTTCTCCGAGTTTTAAACTAACTATGACACCTAATAGACAGTAGTGTTTTCTGACAACGTGTGTTGAAGCGCAATATTTGCAACCATGAATGGCCAATTAGCTTCTACAATTCCACCGAGACTGACAAAGACGAGTTAACAAAATAAACGAAGCACTTTATGGAACAAACAATATACGATTACTCTTCATTTACGTTATCGTAAAATACCACATTCAACTAATGAAACAAGAAATAGCATGTTTTGTATTTCCTTGCTTTCAGGTGATATTGGTTTTATGATGTTTTAAATTTCATTAAAATTGTAATCGGCTAATAATGTTGGCAACAAAACGCAGAGATATTTTGTCAAACAAAACATTTATGACTTCTAAAACAAATTGGAAGGCTTTTTAAGAAATTTTAGATTTATCGGAGTGAAATGAACTTTCAGATTGGAATTAAAGCACGGGAACGGAGAAGGAAAGAAATGGATCAACTTTAAATCAGTGAAATGCAGTTACGACTAAAATATAATAAGGCGAGTAATGGCATACAAAATACATTAATTATTTCTCCAAATAAAGGCGAGTTATAAAAATAATTCGATAATCGTACAAAAATCAAAGTTGATGAATAAGGGCAAGCATACAATTTGTTTTAGTAAACAGACAGACACAAAAACATGAACAAAATATATCTTAAACAATTCCTGTTATATTATATCTCTTCAATTTATCGTTGAAAGAATTCCGGGAAACAATTTCTTAAACATTAGTACTTTGATTTCAAGTAAGCAGAATTTCAATTCATTATGTAATTAACGTGTGTGAAAAACGCATTTGTACATATTTGATGTAGGAGGACATCCTTGCTTTATTTCACTGCAGTTGACCTATTTTGCAAGAAATAATTTAACTCCCAGCTTTCGTCTACACATAGGCTATTGATTGCCACGATATCTGAAGTGAATCACGTATGAAAACGTTTTGTGATGCACATGTATGATTAATGACACCTAATGGTATTCCATACTAGGAGAAAAACTCGTCTGCGATTTGAAAGAAATTCTATTTAAGGTCACAGAAAATTTCTACGTTCGTTTTAATATATAAATAGGCTAAGAAACGCATCAATATCAAAATGTTAGAAAGTCGTTTTGAGATATGAAATGCGAGTCGGTTGGTTTAAAACTATCAGGGAAGATAATAAAAATGTCAACTCGCCTTAGTAAAAGAAATAAAAGTTAATTATTCTAGAATCAGTTTTAATTTCAATGAAGTTTTTATACCTGATTAAATGCCAGCATGTCTCCAAAAAGCACATTTTTTCATGTATAATAGTAGTATCTTAGCACAAGCTAAAATTTACTGCCTCTAATACATCTGTGAATGTGTGAACCAAAATGTCATAATAACAATACTGCCTCTAATACATCTGTGAATGTGTGAACCAAAATGTCATAATAACAATACTGCCTCTAATACATCTGTGAATGTGTGAACCAAAATGTCATAATAACAATACTGCCTCTAATACATCTGTGAATGTGTGAACCAAAATGTCATAATAACAATACTGCCTCTAATACATCTGTGAATGTGTGAACCAAAATGTCATAATAACAATACTGCCTCTATTACATCTGTGAATGTGTGAACCAAAATGTCATAATAACAATACTGCCTCTAAGACATCTGTGAATGTGTGAACCAAAATGTCATAATAACAATACTGCCTCTAAGACATCTGTGAATGTGTGAACCAAAATGTCATAATAACAATACTGCCTCTAAGACATCTGTGAATGTGTGAACCAAAATGTCATAATAGCAATACTGCCTCTATTACATCTGTGAATTTGTGAACCAAAATGTCATAATAACAATACTGCCTCTAATACATCTGTGAATTTGTGAACCAAAATGTCATAATAACAATACTGCCTCTAAGACATCTGTGAATGTGTGAACCAAAATGTCATAATAACAATACTGCCTCTAAGACATCTGTGAATGTGTGAACCAAAATGTCATAATAACAATACTGCCTCTAAGACATCTGTGAATGTGTGAACCAAAATGTCATAATAACAATACTGCCTCTATTACATCTGTGAATTTGTGAACCAAAATGTCATGATAACAAATAACGCACACAAAGTCTCTTCTGGATATATGTATCATCAGGTAATAATCATATCTAAGGCAATCTACATGTTCGTACTTATATTCAACCTTATACACATACCATTTATATCGAAACGCACAAATAAAAGCAGTCAGTATTTGATGACTTGTTGAACATTCAATAAAATATTTATCAGTAAGTGTGTGCCTGCAATCCAATCATTTTGAATGAAAGTCTGAGCTGCAAAGCACAGCATAATGTATAAGATAAAAAGATAGGGTCAAGGTTCTTAAACATAATGTTATATTAGGACAGTTTTCAAATGCAAACAATCTAGTTCCTATCTTGAAAACATCAAACGTTTGCTTTCCCAAACAGCGCAGACAAAAAAGATTGCTTAGCTAATCCGGAAAAAACATTGTTACAATCAAGAGAGTGCTCATTTTCCAAATCGGCATGTCCAATAATATTCATTAGAGATGTTTCTCTTCCAGTCTAATGCTTGATGTCATAGGGAGATATAGAACATCTAAATTATCATCAATCAACAATAGAAGAATTCATTGACAATGCTAAGCCATGTAATGCTTGAAATATGGATCTCTGGATGCATTTCTATAAAATAATGTTATTCATCCTCAACATGATTAATGCAACATGTCGAACATTTCCCGCATGAGCCTTTATAATTGCACACATCCGTCATAATCCATAATGAGAAAACGAGAAAGTGTGACAACTTAACCATCGAATAGAAACATCATTAAGCATTCAAAACTTATGTAATGATTCAATGGTGGATGATTTTTACTGAAAGTTTGTTTGATTGATCAAGATGTCTCTTAGTTTAAGTATATCATTTAAAACTTACCACTATTCTTTAGTGAACAATGAGTTTTTCACATCGAGCACTCAAAGAAATGCGGATGAACAATAAAAAAAGAGCATTAAATACACATGGTTGGGTCTTTGGCGGCTGTTTAATGTGGGATAAAATAGACATGATAAACAGTATCATCAGGTTATGTCAATAAAAGTTATGCAGTTTTTTACAGTTCTTTTTCTTTTACAAAAAACATATTTTGTACAGCAAACCCCAAATTGAAAGTGTTCGAGAGCACTTATTCAATATAAAATGTGTATGCGTGTGAGTGCAAGCGTTTGAAATTACTTAATTATGGCTTTATGCAATATTAAAATCATAAAAAGATGGAAATTATTGAACTAGCATATAACTACTTCCAATACAATATATATAAATACAACGTGATATCAGGGGCCATGAATTGATGAACGTCATATTTCCCCAGTAAATGGTTCCACATGATTCCAAACCCAGAGTTATCAGAGATTGAACTTCAAGAATTTACGATTCACGATTTCATGAATTTAGGATATATGACGAACAAGAAGTTTTTTATCGGGTTTGGATCGCTCATGTTCAAGCTGTATAGTTAAGTGTTCATTCCGTTGTATGATTCGGATATCAGTATGCCTGCACAATATTCAATGGTACAGAAATATTTCGACACAAATGACATGTAAATAATTTTAGTTCGTAGAATAACGAAACTTTTTTATGGTTTGAAGTACTTCTACAAAAAGATACATTCGTCTTGTTATGTATTTTCCTTGGTTTAACAAAACTATTTTATGGCGATACAGTTTGCTACAAAAAGATAAATTCTTACTTATTGTCTTTGTTGAACATTAGCCAGAAGGTGGTGCTATATTATTTAATAAACATAAAATTAACATTAAACAGTTCATGTTGTGTCGTAAACACATTTATTACTCGGTGACAATTGAAGAGCGACATTATTACGCAGTGACACGTGATAGCACATTCTGCGATGTCATAATATTGCAAGAACGAACGAACGAACGAACGAACGAACGAACGAACGAACGAACGAACGAACGAACGAACGAACGAACGAACGAACGAACGAACGAACGAACGAACGAACGAACGAACGAACGAACGAACGAACGAACGAACGAACGAACGAACGAACGAACGAACGAACGAACGAACGAACGAACGAACGAACGAACGAACGAACGAACGAACGAACGAACGAACGAACGAACGAACGAACGAACGAACGAACGAACGAACGAACGAACGAACGAACGAACGAACGAACGAACGAACGAACGAACGAACGAACGAACGAACGAACGAACGAACGAACGAACGAACGAACGTTACCTTGATTTTCTTTTGGTACAAACAAACGTCACTTCCGGTATATCCAGGAGGGTCTCATGCGTGCCATAGGAAGCCATGTTTTATTGTTTATATCCGAGAGTCATCCTTGCAATGAATAGTTAGTTGTCAGTATTTTTAATAATTTATCCTTTCTGGCGTTTATTAAAAACCTTTTTAGCAGATATTCAATCACTTTTGCTCCTAAAGCATTCATCAATATAAGTAAAACTTTATGTAGTCGTGAATGAGTCATATGAATAAATGAATACGCCGAATGTTAAAATAACGTTCCACGATATTTTTCAATAATCAAATTCTGGTCCTAACAGTTTCAAGCACAAGTTTATTGCTATAAGTAAACTAACGCATTATCGCGTTGCTCGATAACTTATAACCAGAATACTCAATGTTTAAAAAGTTTCAATAAAGGTTCAAAATTGATCACTTACGTAATTTGTAATGTTTGTTAGTTTTGATTAAATAAACTATACAAAGTTAGTAGCTAGAACACAACAATCTGACCAAACCACAGACGGTTTTTGAGCAAACATTACATAGAATGTTTCGCTCGTGAAAGAGTTCTATCTAATTCCCAAACTGGCCATAACTGGGAATATAAAATAACTCGCTTCATATGAAGTTGCCCAATTTATTACGATATAATAATGACATTACGTGATCGCTTAAGCCATCAATTACACAAAAAACAAAAACCAATATTCGCGCTAACTTCCATTCAGTACATCCAGTTTCTATCGTTATAGACGACACTACAAAATGCTTGCTTCATTACACAGGTTTTCCAATTTTCTGTTTATATTTTCTTCCAATTGCAACCATTTTATTATGGAGTTCTTGTAGTCAATTAGCAACGCCTCTTCTAATCTAATTAAGACTAATTATCGACATCCTAATTAGCAGCACTAAATCTCACAAACGCGTCAGAAACTATTCAATGAAACTAGATCCGCAATTTATTTCGCATGAATATAGCCGTACATTGCTTTATGAGAACACATTTTCTGATAACGTCTCTTAATGCAATGTGAATTTGTAACATGAAAACAAAAAAAATCCTTTCTGCATGTGTAAGGAGGACACAGTTCTGACAGAAGAGCCATTTACGAACATTGAACAAAATTATTCACTAGCTTATATTAATTTTCCCCTACGAGGATTCTGATCAGCCTAGTTCCACAAAAACTCTCCAGTACAAATGTATATTAATATGAAACATGCTCTGGCATTTACACATGAACAAGTTTTCTGTACGATAAATGGCGCATACAGAAAGGCAGATAATGAGAGACGTGAGTTATGATCAGCAGTATTATTCTACTGGCTTGGTATTGTATTATTAAGAAACGTCTTGAATATTTTACTCAACAAAACAATTCATGATGAACGGTGGCTGAATCATTGGTCAATAATATTTTCAAGAGTGGAGTATATACATGTATACATTATGTTTTGAGAAAAAGTAGAAATGCCTAGTTCAACACCAACAGTAATATCACAGTTCAAGAATAATTGTGGATCACTTTTGATTAAAAATAATAGACACCTAAATCTGTAGCCTACGGTATCCGTCAATTTACGTTCGGGGTGGGGGGGGGAGGGGCTCAGCGGGGCCAGTCATTGGTAAGGCAGCATATCTAAGTAAGCCTTTGGGGTCCCTAGATTATTTAAATACAATGCGTTTTCCTATAATGTCATACGCTAGTTCTTGACAAAAAAAGCGAAGCTCTTGAACTAGGATTAGATATAGTCAACCCTATTATGCCAACAACTCAAGGGATTAGCCCCGACCCCCCTCTTAATCCGCGCATGGTTTAAAGTTATGAATTCAAACCAGGTCACATGGTCAGGTCAACTGTCCGCCGTGCATGAATTTAACATGAACGCTATGGGTGTGTGTAACATAGGAAGGCTTGTATCTGGTACAGAGTGCCGTGGAATAACCTGAAATGTGTATAGTGCTGTATCTGGTACAGAGTGATGGGGAATGACCTGTGATGTGTATAATGATGTATCTGGTACAGAGTGATAGGGAATGACCTGTGATGTGTATAAAGATGTATCTGGTTCAGAGTGACAGGGAATGACCTGTGATGTGTATAATGATGTATCTGGTACAGAGTGACAGGGAATGACCTGTGATGTGTATAATGATGTATCTGGTACATAGTGCCGTGGAATGACCTGAAATGTGTATAGTGCTGTATCTGGTACATAGTGATGGGGAATGACCTGTGATGTGTATAATGATGTATCTAGTACAGAGTGCCGTGGAATGACCTGTGATGTGTATAGTGCTGTATCTGGTACAGAGTGATGGGGAATGACCTGTGATGGGTATAATGATGTATCTGGTACAGAGTGATGGGGAATGACCTGTGATGTGTATAATGATGTATCTGGTACAGAGTGACAGGGAATGACCTGTGATGTGTATAATGATGTATCTGATACAGAGTGACGGGGAATGATCTGTGTTGTGTATAATGATGTATCTGGTACAGAGTGACGGGGAATGACCTGTGATGTGTATAATGATGTATCTGGTACAGAGTGATGGGGAATGACCTGTGATGTGTATAATGATGTATCTGGTACAGAGTGACGGGGAATGACCTGTGATGTGTATAATGATGTATCTGGTACAGAGTGACGGGGAATGACCTGTGATGTGTATAATGATGTATCTGGTACAGAGTGACGGGGAATGACCTGTGATGTGTATAATGATGTATCTGGTACAGAGTGACGGGGAATGACCTGTGATGTGTATAATGATGTATCTGGTACAGAGTGACGGAGAATGACCAAAGAGGTCTGTAACAACTTCTTCTTTCACTTTCACTGTGTGTTCGTCTATACTGTAATATATATACAAGGGGAATAACACGGAGAATTTTGCAACTGGGTGTTGTCGTTTTGTTCCAAATACCAGAGCTCAAAATAATAAGATATCGAGCTGTATAATACCGCGTTATACGCGGAAAAGAATAATCGTTCAGAAAAATGTATACTTTTATGGAACATGTCATCTTCTTAATCGCGAAATTTAACCGTGTTTTCGAGAAACTAGTTTCTTGATTTTCCGACACGATCATGTTGTGCAGCGATGAGTAGCGTTCCGTAGCGTTGGTTTTCGTAGTCAAGTCTACAAATCGTATATATTTCTTTAAACATGTGGTATTTATCGATAAATAACATAAAAAATACTATGGTTACCCCCTATAATCACTACCGACAGACCTTTTTCACGACATAGTCAACGTTTTTTTAACTCTGTCTTTTTACCGTGTTTATTTTCTTCTTTGATTTACACATTGATCACGTGACGTTCAAATGAAACGCAGCCTTTGATTGGTCAATTATTGCATCAGCCATTAGATTATTCAATGGAATTGCTCGTTTCAACGACGCTTCGGCGAGTGATTATGTGACGTACAATGGCTGTATTCTTCTTCAAAACAAGACCCGAGGTAAAATAACTTTGATTATGTTGTGAAAAAGGTCTGTCGGTAGTGATTATAGAGGGTAATCATAGTATTTTATGTTATTTATCGATAAATGCCACATGTTTAAAGAAATATATACATTTTGTAGACTTTCACTACGAAACTAACGCTACGGAACGCAACTCATCGCTGCACGACATCGTGTCGGAAAATCAAAAAACGACTAGTTCCTTGGAAACACGGTTAAATTTCGCGATTTAGAAGATGACATGTTCCATAAAAGTATATATTTTCTGAAAGGTCATTCTTTTCCGCGTTTAACGAGGTAAAATAAAGCTCGATATCTTATTATTTGGAGCTCTGGTACTTGGTACAAAACGACAACATCTAGTTGCAAAACTCTTCGTGTTATTCTCCTTGTATATATATTACAGTATAGACGAACACAAAGTGAAAGTAGAAATTGTTACAGACCCTTTTGGGAATGACCTGTGATGTGTATAATGATGTATCTAGTACAGAGTGACAGGGAATGACCTGAGATTTGTATAATGATGTATCTGGTACAGAGTGACAGAGAATGACCTGAGATTTGTATAAGGATGTATAATTTATCACGTCTGTACGCAAAACTCTTAAGATTGTCTGCCAACTACTTTTAGTGAATCTTTACAAATACAGAAAATATTCAAGATGCGAGAAAACACAAAAACTACTCTCATGGGATTGTAGGACAAACTTCTCCCGGACAAATTCCCTCGCACTCGTATATTGCCTAAGCGCACACACTCACCGCTTTATTGTTATGATAATAAAACACTTGATATAGTTAGTACAAATCCTCTCAAGAAAATCTCAAATATTTCTGAGAAGTTATTTACTACACCAAAACGACAACATGGAATGAATTAATATCTCTTAATCGGCATAGATTACACCATGATTGCTGCTCTCTTTTAATAACACCACAATATTTCATCGACATTTCCAATCTGATACGATTACTGGATTTTCGACGATCACAATTTATTATTTTACCTTTTGCGCACCACTAGAAATGTATAATTTATTAATCAGTTAAACACACGGTCGTTCGAGAAACACTCAACATTGTTTACTGAGAGATTGCAATCATATTTTATGCAATATAATTCCATCCACTAAAAAGCATTTATCACAAAGGTTTGTAAACAAATTAATTTTGCCAACAGCTTCAATATCAATTGAAAAACCGGAAATGCATCAAGGGAATACATACGGAAAAAAATCATTACGTCGTAAAAACTGAATAATCCAATTATATTTCTAGCAGACAATCCAGCGTTGTCAAAGCTGACAATTAATTGGATTTTTACAAAATACATATTTTCAATAAATGTTAGGAATTCTAATAAATGTTGCATTCATCTCCAATGGAGAAGTTTCAAGTTGTACACCGGCACACCTCCCCACAGCGCTTAGCAGTACATCAATCACCACCTCCAGGAATATCACGTGATCCTGGACATGTGAATAAAACGACCGTTGCATCAAGAATACAAGGTCTTTACTTTGTTGTTTATTTAACCGCTGTAGTGCCACATATAGGCCGTGCCGCATTTATGCCACATACGACCTTAATGCTGCGCACTGAGCCGCATATAGTACACGCACTCTTAATGCGGCGGACATGTGCCTCGGAGCCGCATTAAGCTCACTTCTCTTTAAAATGTTTTACTGACACGAATATTTGAATAAGATAACAATATCAAACAATAGAAAAGGACATAAACTGACTGAAGCATCATAACCAATGTTCCTTAACCACTGTCGGTCGAATGATTTTTCCATGAGTTATGCCCCATTTATGTACAAATACGTTATAGTAGGCTTATAGATGTTTGTCAGCGCTTCGTCTTTTGCATTGTATATTTTGTAGATTTTGACGAAACCTCACAGAAATAATAAGTTTAAACACATTTTACACACATTTGTTTGATTAATTGCTAACGCACATCTGTTGAAATGATGATAATAATATTAATTATTACGATAATAATGATACTGATAATGATGATTGGTGTTCAATACCTTAGTTGGGTTGAAACCAAAGTGCGTTCTACAGAGCACATTTAGTAAGTACTCAATTTATCATGAATCCCCGTCTAGCGCAGTCTATCGCACTGCATTACCAGTCCGAAGGTCGCGGTTTGATCCGGGATACTACCTTCTGCGGCTGTGGCGATGTGATTGATCAAATAATTTGTTAATGGTTATTCGCTTTTTACTGCTTGAAGCTGTTGATCGGGTTTAAATCAAGCAACACTATACCAAACTATTTTATTTTAGCATATTTTTCTGTTGATGATCGACGATCATGTATCGATTATCGGTGACCATTGATCGATAATCGGTGATCGTTGATCAATGATAGGTGATTAATAGTTGATAATCTGTAATTGATTTATAAATCGCAGATCGATAATCAGTGGTCGGTAATCGATTGTTTATGATCAATGACGGTGATCGATTAACGGTGTTAGGTGATCGCCAATTAATGATCTGTTTTTGATGACTGGTGTTCGATTATTGTTGATAAATTAATATTGATCAATAATAGATAATGTGTATGGGATTATCGGTGATGATGATCAAATGTGATCAATGATAATGTTGATGACTTTAAACAGGACAATATATAAAATATCTATATGCGGCATGACCATGCCTTTTCGCCGCATATAGTTCGCCTCGTTACGACCTTAATGCGTGACGCATTAAGGTCGTACGCGGCCTAAATGCGGAACGGCCTGTATGTGGCACTACAAATCGCCAAATTAGCCTTATTTCTCTGTCATATGACCAGAATAATGTCAGTTTCTATTACACTAAATTAAAGGATAAACAAAAAATACGTGTATCTTGAAAAATGCTGGTCAGCCCAATCTGAAGCAAGCAAATTAGTAGCAATCTGAAAGTGAAGATTTGTTGTGCAACATAAAAATTGCCTATATGTTACGATTGCTGGTCACTCGATTATGCTACACTATAGCATAAGGGGAGATGACTTCGTAGGAGACTGAATAAAAATAACTCCGTAGTATGATTATTCATAGACAGTATAGTCTGTTTCAATATAGTTCAGCAGTACTTATTGTTTCAGAAATGTTACATTCATGTAATAAACTTGTTACATATCGAATTATCTGATTACAACAATACAGATGTTCGTAACTGGTAGGCCTACATAAACCTAGAATTTTCCTAATTCCAACGCCGGGTAATTTCCCGAGGCGTTGACTAACAACACTACTCACTAGATAAATCTTGAACTATACTATATATCTACTTTAAAACGCGGTTGTTAAGGCAAACAATATAATGTCTATCTGGTTTTCGTACAACATTACATTACAATAATAAGAATACCGCCTCTATCGTGATCAAAATGTTTTCTTTGCAAACATAACACCATTGCAATAAAAGTGTTCATTACTTTGCTCAGTCAATGATTTAACAGAATACTCGTACTGTTACGACAGAGTAAATGATTTAACAGAATACTCGTACTGTTACGGCAGAGTAAATGATTTAACAGAATACTCGTACTGTTACGGCAGAGTAAATGATACAACAGAATACTCGTACTGTTACGGCAGAGTCAATGATACAACAGAATACTCGTACTGTTACCACAGAGTAAATGATACAACATAATACCCGTACTGTTACGACAGAGTAAATGATACAACATAATACTCGTACTGTTACGGCAGAGTCAATGATTTAACAGAATACTCGTACTGTTACGGCAGAGTAAATGATACAACAGAATACTCGTACTGTTACGGCAGAGTCAATAATACAACAGAATACTCGTACTGTTACGGCAGAGTAAATGATACAACAGAATACTCGTACTGTTACGGTAGAGTCAATAATACAACAGAATACTCGTACTGTTACGGCAGAGTCAATAATGCAACAGAATACTCGTACTGTTACGGCAGAGTCAATAATGCAACAGAATACTCGTACTGTTACGGCAGAGTAAATGATACAACATAATACCCGTACTGTTACGACAGAGTAAATGATACAACAGAATACTCGTACTGTTACGGCAGAGTCAATGATTTAACAGAATACTCGTACTGTTACGGCAGAGTAAATGATACAACAGAATACTCGTACTGTTACGGCAGAGTCAATAATACAACAGAATACTCGTACTGTTACGGCAGAGTAAATGATACAACAGAATACTCGTACTGTTACGGTAGAGTCAATAATACAACAGAATACTCGTACTGTTACGGCAGAGTCAATAATGCAACAGAATACTCGTACTGTTACGGCAGAGTAAATGATACAACATAATACCCGTACTGTTACGACAGAGTAAATGATACAACAGAATACTCGTACTGTTACGGCAGAGTCAATGATTTAACAGAATACTCGTACTGTTACGGCAGAGTAAATGATACAACAGAATACTCGTACTGTTACGGCAGAGTCAATAATACAACAGAATACTCGTACTGTTACGGCAGAGTAAATGATACAACAGAATACTCGTACTGTTACGGTAGAGTCAATAATACAACAGAATACTCGTACTGTTACGGCAGAGTCAATAATGCAACAGAATACTCGTACTGTTACGGCAGAGTAAATGATACAACATAATACTCGTACTGTTACGGCAGAGTAAATGATACAACAGAATACTCGTACTGTTACCACAGAGTAAATGATACAACATAATACCCGTACTGTTACGACAGAGTAAATGATACAACATAATTCTCGTACTGTTACCACAGAGTAAATGATACAACAGAATACTCGTACTGTTACGGCAGAGTAAATGATACAACATAATACTCGTACTGTTACGGCAGAGTAAATGATACAACATAATACTCGTACTGTTACCACAGAGTAAATGATACAACATAATACCCGTACTGTTACGACAGAGTAAATGATACAACATAATACTCGTACTGTTACCACAGAGTAAATGATACAACAGAATACTCGTACTGTTACGCTGTTACGGCAGAGTAAATGATACAACATAATACTCGTACTGTTACGGCAGAGTAAATGATACAACAGAATACTCGTACTGTTACGGCAGAGTCAATAATACAACAGAATACTCGTACTATTACCACAGAGTAAATGATACAACAGAATACCCGTACTGTTACGACAGAGTAAATGATACAACAGAATACTCGTACTGTTACGGCAGAGTCAATAATACAACATAATACCCGTACTGTTACGACAGAGTAAATGATACAACAGAATACTCGTACTGTTACGGCAGAGTAAATGATACAACAGAATACTCGTACTGTTACGGCAGAGTCAATGATACAACAGAATACTCGTACTGTTACGGCAGAGTCAATAATACAACAGAATACTCGTACTGTTACGGCAGAGTAAATGATACAACAGAATACTCGTACTGTTACGGCAGAGTCAATAATACAACAGAATACTCGTACTGTTACGGCAGAGTCAATAATACAACAGAATACTCGTACTGTTACGGCAGAGTAAATGATACAACATAATACCCGTACTGTTACGACAGAGTAATTGATACAACATAATACTGAGTGATGATACAAACAAAACAGTGTCAAGCTTGATGTTAGTGTTAGCCTGTAATTGCTAATATGCACAGGTTCACAAATGCACTTCCAAATAACCTTTCTGCAAAATCATCATATGGAACACCCCTGTTTGACTAGGTCAAGAGCCATAACTCAACTGTTACTGATCTATCATAAAAACCTTTAAATTAGTTGCGCAACTTCTTATCCCAATAAACATGTTTGTGAAGTTTGGTGATGCTATGTCAATTCGTAAAGGAGCAGTGAGTGTCACAAGATGTTCTAGACTTACGTACGTACGTACCTACGAACGGACGGACAAGCGCAAATCTAAAAGCCCCAAGTGGAGGCATAATAAATACAGGAAAAATAACACACTGGTCGCAGACGACACCTTTTTCACATATTGTATTTTATAATTTTAACATTTACGTGCTCTAAATATCGTTTCCATATCGTTTACGTTGTAAGAGAGGATTGTCGTCTGTTGATTGTATTGTCATAGAATACCAAATGTTTCATAGCTTTAGCATTAAACACCAAGTGAACATTTATATAGCGTTAAATCGCATTCTAGAGAATGTCAGAACGCTGTAATTATATGGAACATTCTGGGTTGCATACGACGCAAATGAACAAAAACAAGCGTCTGAGTGATATGTCGTCTGCAGGCGTAAAAGCCCCATCTATGTAATCATGAGCGAGTGGAAATGCTCAGTAATTATCAAATATAATAACGCTGATCAATAGTTTCAATTTGCAGAATGTTGAATTATTTATATATTCATTAGAGGTTCATAATCATATAACAAATTTGGACGAGAAAAATGCAAAGAGCGATGATATATCGCTATATAATTGATCTTAATGCAATTCAGTATTACAAGCAACAAAAAGACGACTTGATCATCAGATTAAATCAATGAAACTGACACGTTTTAATTACACGATAATGATACCGGCATAACAAACACTTTTTCTTAATCAAACATTAAGTGGGCGTCGTTTATAACCGGAAGTAAACTGCATCTAGCGTTCTTTCATAACCGGAAGTTGGCTGCAGCTTGCGTACTTTAATAAACACAGGTGCCATTAAATGATGCCACATTATCTAGTCATTGCACGAATCAATATTAACAATGACTACTTATAGAAATTATATCTAAGAATATTACTTTAGTATATCCTGATAACTAAATACACCCATCCAGATTTGTTCACGTTCTGTCGGCTGCGTGTTCGACTGACACCGTTGGCTGTGCAGCGTATCGCAAAAAAGTTGAAACGTATAGAAATCGGGCCCTCCGTCGGACTTGTAATAACTTAAAAATTAGATCAATATGCAAACCCATCGAATAAAAATTATTACAATTGAATTGACACGTAAACAAAATTCACTTTATACAACTTCATACATGTTTATTTTATTGATACATTTCAGTTTATCTTCAGCTGAATTTGAACTCATATCGGCTTTGATGTAAATAGCCTCATAATCATAAAATATCGCTGACATCAAAAGAACCATTATAAACAATACATTAAGAATTACAGGTCTCATGCTGTTTGTCTATAGTGACTGCGGCGAAGTTGTAATGTTTTGGACAAATCCATGTAATTACTCGGTTGGATTTTACAATAAATTATTTACGCGATAAACTGGACCAACAGTATAACCGTTTTCGAGAAAACAGATGTGTTTTTGCAAAATCGGAAATAGGAAAAGTGTTTAAAGAAAATTTATCTTTATCAAGGGAAACTTTGATCCACGTACACGTGATCCACATACACGTGATCCACATACACGTGATCCACATACACGAGATCAACATACACGTGATCCACATACACGTGATCCACATACACGTGATCCACATACACGTGATCCACGTACACGTGATCCACATACACGTAATCCACATACACGTGATCCACATACACGAGATCAACATACACGTGATCCACATACACGAGATCAACATACACGTAATCCACATACACGTGATCCACATACACGAGATCAACATACACGTGATCCACATACACGAGATCAACATACACGTGATCCACATACACGTGATCCACATACACGTGATCCACATACACGTGATCCACATACACGAGATCAACATACACGTGATCCACATACACGTGATCCACATACACGTGATCCACATACACGTGATCCACATACACGAGATCAACATACACGTATTCCACATACACGAGATCAACATACACGTGATCCACATACACGAGATCAACATACACGTGATCCACATACACGTGATCCACATACACGTGATCCACATACACGTGATCCACATACACGAGATCAACATACACGTGATCCACATACACGAGATCAACATACACGTAATCCACATACACGAGATCAACATACACGTGATCCACATACACGAGATCAACATACACGTGATCCACATACACGTGATCCACATACACGTGATCCACATACACGTGATACACATACACGAGATCAACATACACGTGATCCACATACACGAGATCAACATCGCCACATCGGAGATAATTTCATGTTGTGAGGATACTGCAGATAGGCCTATTAATGTGAAACATAACAAGATATTTCATAAAAATCATTCACCGCCATAATGCTCTGTAGTAATAATAATAGTAATATTAATATTTTTTATTACTATTTATTATTATCATTATTATTATTGTTAGTTACAAACTCAGTAAACATGTGGCTCTCGAAATAATATGTGTGTGTCCTAAGCTATGCCTCCGGAGGAACATATAGATATGACAAGGTCAAGATTAAGGCCATAAGACATACAGACATACGGACGTACATACAGACATATATATTGTAGTACATTCATCAACTTACAATCAATGACTGGACACCAAAGTGTACTACGAACTATGGTGTTGAACACCCAAATCACACTAATAGCTCCCGAAAAATTTGTGTCTGTGATATATGTCACCTGCGAAACATATAAATATATCAATGTCAATGTTAATGTTTTAAGTCTCTACATATACACCGCACAAGGACGCGTACAGATGGACGGACGTACCAACAGACATCTAGTCAAACTACACTAAAGAACATCGTTCGTTACAGTAACAGTCACGATCGTATTGTTGTTTCGTAATACAACATAAACTTAGTTTACTTAATTCGACTACCTTATCGGAATTACAGACGAACAGACGGACATGTACGTTCATACATGTGCATTTTGTGGAAACATTGTTCAATTTTCGCTTAAGTGATAGTGGTAGCGCTACTGTTAACGGTAAAACTATTAATACATGTAATGAAGGGTATTCATATTGTAAAAAGTTGACAACTCTTGTTGTCATAAATATATAAAAATCAGATAATTGAATTATTTCTGAAAATGTCCGACACATACTGACAAGATACGCTAACATGCTATACGTTTTATTTATAAAATAATTTAGTTTTTATAAACATTTGCCTATATTTGTTTATCGAAGTGAAAGTCGTATAGCATTCATTGACCTGTTCCGTGTGTCTAGCCTGCAGCTGTCGGCTTTATTGACGATACGTCGATTTCAAATACTTGCATTTTAATTGGAAAATACAATATACGTGTTTAAGTAAACAATTACAAAAAGGACATTGTGTGTGTGATCATTATCTCACATCTTCTTTCCAGCGATCACATTCATTCAGGTAGACACACCCTCGTCACATTCTCATACATACTTCCATTGACAAAACAAAAAATAATTGCGCTATAAGTTTGGGTTAATCGCAAAAAAATAGAATCTCAGAGATGGCAAGATATAGTTAACATATTTACTCCCAGAATTATTTTATACATTTATATATACGCAAATCAAAGTTTGACAATGCAATGTGTGAAAGACAATTTAGTCTGATAGCTTTATTCTCCTTCGTGGACGATATTGACAAGTTTTGCTTGTAGTGACTGGAGTAATGGAAATATTTGAAATACATGTAAATTACTCTAGCAAACAGACCAATCCGCGTGATAAGTTATAGTATAGATAATGATAGTACACTGGGTAACATATGATACATCAGAGAATCAGTGCGTGAGAGAAGTTCATATCTTATCTCATATAGAGTAACACTTTGAAGTTATCTCACTCCATTATAAAACTTAAAGAAGGAAAACTTTAAACATTGTTTTGCTATTTGCATATCAGTGTTGTGTAAACCAATCAAATCTAACGTTAACCACCAAGGCAATTTCTATTCAACCCGAACAACATTTGTAACCTTGACGCTGATTGGTTAACCTTTCGATAAAAGATACGTTTTGATACCTTACCGAACTCCACTGAATTTCGGTGAATTTACCGAAATCCATTTTGGATCTAGATGACCAGCAATCGTAACATCTCGGCATATTTTTTTATTGCACAACAAATATGAACCTTCAAATTGCGCCGACCACCTTTTTCAAGATTGTTCTTGTTTAAAATATAAAGGAAGAAAACTCGTATAACCCTACATGTTGGTACAATAGAGTTACGCACCTTTTCCCGTAAGCATAAATTGACAGCATGATACGAGCGAAAGTTTTTAGAAATTATAAAATGTTGGAAGAATCGGAACATGTCGTCACTTAAAGACCTACTCTATAAATATAATTTTGTGAGCTACGTAATTAATTGAACATCCCGACTGGCCACAGTCACAGTGATTGAAGATATCTTGGAGTCCCAAAACCAATAGCCATTTGTTTCAGAATCTAATCATTTTGAAAAAAATAATTTACTTTACTTATTGCCTTTAGCAAAGACGTGTGTGTTTCGTTTAGAGCACTTTATTCTTCATGACAATCTATACGCACACGTCACTTGAACGATTACAATACAGTTGCATATCGGAAGTTAAGTGAAATGAAAAGTCCCCGAGTTTCTCCATTATTAGCACGGCGCAAAAAATTGAAGTAAATATTTACCAGTCTTTTAAAAGTGTTTGAAAGTGAGCATATAATATCAAAGTCATGCGAAAATATATGAATAGATATTTAAGATAAAATGTTCTTTAAATCGAATTGAACACACGCATATATCTTACCACTGCATCATGTATATTTTCCTGTTTAAACATTGCATATTTGATCAAATATATTGCTGACAAAAAAATAAACGCTACAATTTATTATTCGCAATATTGAATTTAACTGACTCGTATAAAGTCATTTACTGCCTAAAATGTGTAATCCTGCAAACATATGTGTTGGAGATAACCCAACAAAACGATGTCTGGGTCGATGGCTAGGTCGATTCTTTCAAACTTGCTTTACATTGCAGTAAATACAAAAATCAATGCACTGAACAGCCCAAAAAATGGAGTAAGAGTTAATTTTCGTGCGTCAGTCGGGTAGCACTAGCAATAATTTATACTTAAACACTTTATAAGGATGGCCTCTTCATTTAGTATGCATCTACAATCTCAACAGTTTAGGTAAACTAGCGTCAGTACAACAACTAGGAATACTTATAATGTAAACCTCACTATCCCAAAATTAAAAGTTAATGATTTATAAATTGAAGTGTCAAACCTTGAAATATTAAGATGACTAGCGTGTTAACAAATCTTCAATGATACGTGATACTCCTTAACTAAATAGTCTGATGGCTGACTCATGACTAAAATATAATTTGACTTTTGTATTCTTAAAGCGACCGTCATGTAGATTTTAACCGTTTTGTTTTGAAATGGAAAACAATATGTCACAAATTGATCATAAAAATTAACAAGGTATTTCCGCTAGTTCTTGACACAAGGTTATACACGGGTTGGATACAAGACAGAAATGTCCTAGAGGCAGACGGTTATACACGGGTTGGATACAAGACAGAAATGTCCTAGAGGCAGACGTGCTATTCAACGCTTCTATTAGCAACACTATAAATTACCATCACATTCGTATTTCCTTTACTTATATGAAAATGTTTGTGAATATTTGAAACTTTATAGTGAGTCTAGACGACATACGCTTTATAGTGAGTCTAGACGACATACGCTTTATGGTGAGTCTAGACGACAGACGCTTTATGGTGAGTCTAGACGACAGACGTTTTATAGTGAGTCTAGACGACAGACGCTTTATGGTGAGTCTAGACGACAGACGCTTTACTATTTTAAATGAGGGGATTATCTATAATAAATATTTGTGATTAAATGTAAGATTAAATCTTTCATCAGTCAAATCCAGAACAATGTATTGTCACAGTGATGATACGTCTTGCCAGAACAATGTATTGTCACAGTGATGATACGTCTTGCCAGAACAATGTATTGTCACAGTGATGATACGTCTTGCCAGAACAATGTATTGTCACAGTGATGATACGTCTTGCTAGGAGCTCTCCAGAACAATGTATTGTCACAGTGATGATACGTCTTGCTAGGAGCTCTCCAGAACAATGTATTGTCACAGTGATGATACGTCTTGCCAGAACAATGTATTGTCACAGTGATGATACGTCTTGCCAGAACAATGTATTGTCACAGTGATGATACGTCTTGCCAGAACAATGTATTGTCACAGTGATGATACGTCTTGCCAGAACAATGTATTGTCACAGTGATGATACGTCTTGCTAGGAGCTCTCCACATTAATAACGCTCAAAGCTTCAATTTATTAAATTATAAACACTATCATTAGAATCTTTAATGTATTAAATTGTGTATTTAGTACGAACGGATCAGTACGATCAGCAATCTTTTATCTAAACCACATCGTCGTTAAGACATATCGACTGAATATGATACTATTTTGACTCAATTTATTGAATATTTTTTTAACACTGAATATCAATTAAAAATTCCTATTAAGAAATGAGTGGAGGCCACAGTTTATAAAACCACGTTCATATCTAAAGTATTGTTAAATATGATACAGATATACTGAGCAAAACTTCTAACAAAACATAGTCATTTTGCCACTTTAGTTTCTAGATAAATTAAACAATTTTTGTCTTACCGGCAAATGTGTTATTTGGCCTGGGGCTTTAGCCCTAATTCACAAATAATTATTTTAGACATACAGTTAAACTTTGACTCTGTCTTAGACTAAACCAAATCGATTTAAGTCTATTTCAAAAACGTAGTTACCGACGAACTTTGGTTTGGTTTTTGTCAACTACGTAGGCAACTTTAACCTTTGCATTTAAGATTTTGCGTAAGAAATTGTAATTTTCTAGGTAATATTCAGATGGGTTCCACCATTTAAGTATATCTAAGACACAAATAGAACAAATAAAGTAGATCTACTCTTGTTAACAATATGTAATGACGTCATCAAAGTACTTTCACTTTGACTACAATAACATGTCGATGAATCCGAGGGAAAATGAGCGCTCACGGTTCAGCTTGATAAAGATAGGTAATCATTATAATATTATGCATAAAATACATCATAATGCATGAACAAATTCAATTTTTAATAATGTAGATACAATTTAAACTGACTGATAAAACAACGATCGGAACCATGTGATTTTGAAGATGCCTTTTTATCAGCTGCATATTAGTTTGGACTATTTGAATTCATGGCGATGGAAATTCCACAGATGTTGTGTAAGAAGATGGGCCCAGTTTTATTGGGCCAAATACTGATTTCAAAGTATCTAAGTAATTTAAGGCAGTCAGTTGACATAACCGGTGTTTCTAAGTTTCTTACCTGTATAGTGCTGTTTTATTAAGCTCGAAAGCATGTATGTATTACCTGGTCCATCAAATTTCAAAATTGGGGCATTGCATTATTCGTAACTTTCCGTGCGTTTAGCGAAGAAAAAGTCGCGATGGTGGTTAGATAGACAACTAAATCAAACAGCCATTATACTTTTACGAACGTAACAGCACATGGAAAAGCACGGAAATCTTCTGGAAAGTTCATACCTTTTCGCGGACAGTCTAAAAGAACTATACTAATTTAACAGTTGAAAACTTCCAAATATGAATCAGAGGTGGAGGATAAATAAATGTGCATGTAATAGCTTCAGTCGGTATTTAACGGAGAACAATGCGATGGCTCAGTATGGAAGTACGGGCCGCTAAACCTCTACCTACTGTGCTCACAAAATGTTGTAAACAAATGCCACACTGTTCGTGTGAAAATTGGTTGAAAACAAAACTATGTACTTATTGAGTCGTGTAGGTCTAATATTGTACACAAATTAAAACAAGAGGCCTATCAGGGACTGCGCTTTACTGACTGGTCAAATTTGGTAACTTTGTGTCTTTAAGTTCGTAAAGGCATTTATGGGTCTCTATTGATTACAGAAATATTGTCAATTTACAGGGCCATAATGCAGTCATGTATGTATAGATCTGTCTGGGGTTTTTAAAATGAACCAGGGTCTCGTGGATATCAAACTACTGTCCAAGTTTGGTGATGATCAAATAACAAATGGAAGCTCTATTTACAAGCTCTTTGCCAGTAGAGCTATAAATAAATCAAGAGAAATAAAATGTACTGGGGCAATTCAATTTCATATTTACCCTGCACATATAAAGCATATTATATTAGCATATTCACACATATATAAATCTTCATAACCAATAGCTTTGTGATATTGACTTGCACTTATTGACGCGTGCCTTATTTAACATCGGATTAATATTTCGCGCAAACATTCAGATTAAGCGCTTGCATGTTGAAACGCAAAATAACGGCGTTATCTAAGAGAATGGTTTGTACCTAAGTATCCTTCGTCTGGAAATTAGCAACGGATAAATGTAACCTACGTGCATACTTGCAGACGACACACATACATGCAAAGTGCATGGTTATCTTTCGTGACTCATTAAAGGTATATCTACTTCTATAGATTTGCTGAGCTTTCATGGTCAGTTTTGTAAACTTTATCGGAAATAAACATACAATCTAAACACGCATCCCGGCAGCCATTCTATGGTATTGTCGCGTAATCTTATAGTTGAGTGGGGTTTAACGTCAGTGGTTCTAAACGGCACTTCAATTACAAAGGGCGATCAATTGACCATACCTGTGCTTCTAAATATTCAACCAATCATCTCTTATTACAACGCATTTTCTTCTGACAACTTACACTTATGCACACGTTGTGAATATGTAACCCTTCACGCAATACTACCCACAAATATCCAAACATCACAGCATATCCGGGAGTGTCAACAGGTAGATGCTGGGTTCAAACACTGACATATAGTGACGATCGAGTCCCTCCTTATAATACGTACAGGTTTGTCCAAGGAAGCAGACCAACGATTGATTCCATAAATTGGTAATTAATGTTGAACGATGATACAGTCGCACTGTTGTAAAAAGGTGTGCCCACTTATATGATGTGTGTGTACAGTTTTCTATTTCACGGCTTTGGAGCTTAGATATGTACACTCACCCAAAGTTCTAACGCATCACTTTGGGTTTACTTGATTTCAAAAAGGCGAATGAGGGGTTGGAAATTTATGGTCATTGTAGTAGAAAAACACACAATAAAATCACACAGATAATAAAAAAAGAAGGGCTTGAATAAGGTCCAACAAATAAACGCGTTTAAATATTTACAGAAAAATAACTAATACAAGTTCAATTTCGTATGCTAAAAAGAAAGAAATGTGCTCTGTGTAATTTATTACTGAGCCTGTGCTAGGCACCAATGGTTTATGATTTTCTGCCTATTTGCAGAATTACACGAGTCCCCTTAACTGGAGTCGAGACGAAGGGTGCGGACACTTCCGGTTCCACTTCCGGTCTTTTAAAATTTACAATTTTTACTTAGAACCACCCGGAAATCTCGTGTAACAAGCTCACATAAATAACGCCGATGTTAGATTTAATTGATTTAGGAGAACAAAATATTTTATTTCTAGTCCTACAGGATATGCAATTTTCCTTCCTCATGGCTGCATTTAACATCGAATAAAATGTTTGCGAATGGTTTTAAAAGAAATAATGCTATATGATCATAACTCATAATTTTCATAATATTTAGTACAGAATAAAGAAAATTATATCAAATTTAAATATGATGCGTAAGAACTTTGGATGAGTGTACAAATTTATAAGTCGACTGTTGTTTTACATGGCTGATCAACACGTGATGACGTTTCTTCTAATAAACACGTTTTGTGAGTGACGTTTCAACCGAGTGATTTCTTAATTCATACAGGAGAAAGTGTACATCACATTGATTTATGTAAATGTGCAAATACATGGTTTTGTCAACTTCTTAACTCAAAACATGAGGTATCATCGGTAAATTATATACATACTTCCGTTCTTATTGGATATTCATGAATAATATAATTATCGAGCGTGATTAAAGTTTGGACTGACTTTAAAGTCATAATGAGGTGGTATGCTTCTGATGTGATTAAAGTTTGGACTGACTTTAAAGTCATAATGAGGTGGTATGCTTCTGATGTGATTAAACCATAATTATTTCAATTTGTATCAAATCTCGACTAAACCGAAAATAATGTCTTACTAAGTTTGACAGAGCATATCCTTACATAGCCGAGCCTAGTCTATCCGAACCGACTAGAGCATGGCAGAGCAGAGCATATCCTTGCATAGCCGAGCCTAGTCTATCCGAGCAGACTAGAGCATGGCAGAGCAGAGCATATCCTTGCATAGCCGAGCTTAGTCTAACAGAGCGGAATAGAGCAGAGCAAAGCCTTGCATAGCCGAGCCTAACCGAGCGGACAAGAGCAGAGCTACGCCTTGCATGGCCGAGCCTAACCGAGCAGACTAGAACAGAGCATATCCTTGCATAGCCGAGCTTAGTCTAACAGAGCGGAATAGAGCAGAGCTACGCCTTGCATGGCCGAGCCTAACCGAGCAGACTAGAACAGAGCAAAGCCTTGCATAGTCAAGCCTAGCCTAACCGAGCGGACTAGAACAGAGCAAAGCCTTGCAAAGCCGAGCCTAACCTAACCGAGCAGACTAGAACAGAGCAAAGCCTTGCATAGTCAAGCCTAGCCTAACCGAGCAGACTAGAACAGAGCAAAGCCTTGCATAGCCGAGCCTAGCCTAACCGAGCGGACTAGAACAGAGCAAAGCCTTGCATAGCCGAGCCTAGTCTAACCATGCGGACTAGAGTAGAGCAAAGCCTTGCATAGCCGAGCTTAGTCTAACCATGCGGACTAGAGCAGAGCAAAGCCTTGCATAACAGAGCCTAGCCTAACCATGTGGACTAGAGTAGAGCAAAGCCTTGCATAGCCGAGCCTAGTCTAACCATGCGGACTAGAGTAGAGCAAAATATTGCATAGCCGAGCCTAGTCTAACCATGCGGACTAGTGTAGAGCAAAGCATTGCATAGCCGAGCCTAGTCTAACCATGCAGACTAGAGCAGAGCAAAGCCTTGCATAACAGAGCCTAGTCTAACCATGCGGACTAGAGTAGAGCAAAGCATTGCATAGCCGAGCCTAGTCTAACCATGCAGACTAGAGCAGAGCAAAGCCTTGCATAACAGAGCCTAGTCTAACCATGTGGACTAGAGCAAAGCAAAGCATTGCATAGCCGAGCCTAGTCTAATCATGCGGACTAGAGCAGAGCAAAGCCTTGCATAGCCGAGCCTAGCCTAACCATGCGGACTAGAGCAGAGCAAAGCCTTGCAAAGCCGAGCCTAACCTAACCGAGCAGACTAGAGCAGAGCAGAGCCTTGCATAGCCGAGCCTAACCTAACCGAGCAGACTAGAGCAGAGCAAAGCCTTGCATAGCCGAGCCGAGCCTAACCGAGCAGACTAGAGCAGAGCAAAGCCTTGCATAGCCGAGCCGAGCCTAACCGAGCAGACTAGAGCAGAGCAAAGCCTTGCAAAGCCGAGCCTAACCTAACCGAGCAGACTAGAGCAGAGCAAAGCCTTGCATAGCCGAGCCGAGCCTAACCGAGCAGACTAGAGCAGAGCAAAGCCTTGCATAGTCAAGCCGAACCTAACCGAGCAGACTAGAGCAGAGCAAAGCCTTGCATAGTCAAGCCTAGCCTAACCGAGCAGACTAGATCAGAGCAAAGCCTTGCAAAGCCGAGCCTAACCTAACCGAGCAGACTAGAGCAGAGCAAAGCCTTGCATAGTCAAGCCGAACCTAACCGAGCAGACTAGAGCAGAGCAAAGCCTTGCATAGCCGAGCCTAGCCTAACCGAGCAGACTAGAGCAGAGCAAAGCCTTGCAAAGCCGAGCCGAACCTAACCGAGCAGACTAGAGCAGAGCAAAGCCTTGCATAGCCGAGCCTAGCCTAACCGAGCAGACTAGAGCAGAGCAAAGCCTTGCAAAGCCGAGCCGAACCTAACCGAGCAGACTAGAGCAGAGCAAAGCCTTGCATAGCCGAGCCTAGCCTAACCGAGCGGACTAGAGCAGAGCAAAGCCTTGCATAGCCGAGCCGAGCCTTACCTAGCGTACTAGAGCAGAGCAAAGCCTTGCATAGTCAAGCCTTACCTAGCGTACTAGAGCAGAGCAAAGCCTTGCATAGTCAAGCCGAACCTAACCGAGCGTACTAGATCAGAGCAAAGCCTTGCATAGCCGAGCCGAGCCTTACCTAGCAGACTAGAACAGAGCAAAGCGGGAGGAATTTGAACATATATTAATAGAACAGAATGATTTGTCAGCCATGTCATGAATATTTACCTGTTTAACAAATATTACATCTTTTCAGTGTTTATATTTTGCATCTGCACATAGTTCCTACGTTATTATAAGAAATGAACATAAAACACCATATCATAAAACAAAAAAAAACATACAGACAGTAAAATACCTTTTTAGGCACAACCAGCTTTACATACTATCAAAACTTAATATAGCGCAATATAACGTAGCCAAGACATTATTAAACATAACTTCAGTACTTGGAAAGCAATGAATGTTGGTATACGCAACATATGGACATATTTATCTCTCTTGGGGCACCAACTACGTATTAGTTAAATGCCTACTTTTACTTAAGGTGGATAATATTTACCCTCGTATATGAAGTGATATGAGATTAGTTTATATTTATATTGTCGCTTGTATGATAATGCTACATGTTACTGTTTTTAGTTTTTCCCACGATTTCTAAATTGTCCACAGAAGGGATCACAATACTTCGCACTGGGTATTCATTGTTTTGTATAAATCTACTAGATATGTACGTAGACTTACAGTCAAATTGCCATTTTTGTGTAGAACGAAGATTTTAATTCTATGTGAAAATATGATGAAAGCAATTATTCATAATTTGTATTAAACAAATTACATGTAATTAAAACTAATAAAAAGACATGTACCTGGCTCATATCAACCTTAACATTTATTAACGGACATCAGCCGGTATTGTTGTTATATAGTCTAAAACACCATTAATAGGAACCATTGCCATGTAAATCCGTTTAAAACAATCTTGTTTAATCATATTACTAACAGACAAAACTAGTTAACACCTGCTTGTTAAAATGATAATACAAACGTCTTTTTTCGGCAAAGACATACATTATAAACGTATTCTGTGGTAATGCATATTTATTGAAGTTCTAACGTGATAAAGTATATGTTTCATGTTTGTTTAGGTAAACAGCTTTGAGTTGTTATTTATTAATATCTTGAGAAGCTTATTTTCTACGCATTAAGCAATGTGCCATAGGTTAGTCTGTTCCGATCTGTTCAATGACTGTATTGTAATATTTTACACTCAAACTGAAACAGGGATCATAACTATATCTCAATTACATGTATCTCTCCAGGTCGGCCCACAGTAACAATATAATCAGTTAGTGACATAGTAGCAATAATGGCCCAATCAATATAAAACGAAAGTACTGAATTTTAAAGATAATTAACAATTCCGTACAATTATGAAAATGAAGATAACATTTCGAACTATTAAGGTGATAAATTATAAATCAACTTATACAATTCATAATTGATGTGCACAAATAAGATACATTATCCCATTGTCGTGCAATAGTTCTCATATAGGTGCAGTTTCATGCTAACACACACGTATATATATAGCTACAGTCAATTAAACAGATTCTCTAGGACAGAAGTTCGTACATATAGCAACAATAATATATAATAATAATTGCCTATGTTCCGGCATATAATTTTGAGAAGAGATAACGACGGCATACAATTGTTCACTGACATGTACTTCAATACCCTACTTTCGAGATCAAACAGTAATTACACATTTTATCAAAGTATAGAAAGACAATAGAAATCGGAATCCGGGTTTACAAAGAATCAGTTATCAGGATCAAGCTTGCAAACTTTCACAACTAAATATGTTTACATAATGTGATAGTTATGGAAGTTTTTTACTTGGAGTAAGGTTTCATGTTTCTTAAGATGAGGATTACGATTGATAAGTTGAGACTGATTCTTAAAAATCTATCCTGATTCGATCTACATCAAATTCACAAATAAGTGTAATTTATCATTTTCTCAATAAAAAACTTGTAATGAGTAGAGTTTTTAGTGTTTTTACAATGTGAATTAGAAGATTTTAGGTATTTTTGCGTTCGTTTATGAAAAGTGTTGCATAAAGTTTTCAATTGCTCTGCAAATGGCAAATATTTTTCAGGACCAAATTGATCCTTTGTGAACACAGGGCGTGTTTTTCCAAAGTTCACGTTTATTGATTAACTTTTTGCTTAAATAAAAACGTTTAGGGCGTAAAATTCGTGCAATTCGAGTCGATATATGTGTATAAAATTGGCAACTAAGCATGAATTTCGGTCTTAACAGGACTTGTGAATAAACGAACATTGTCATTGTTTCTTTGGCAACCAGTGTAATTTACGAAACACCTAAAACAGTTCCGCATTGTAACACAACACTTCATAATTTACGGAAACATTCGAAAGAGGTGATAATTTAATATGCGAAATAAATTTTAAACCGTCTTTGATATAGTATTATGTATACATGTCCAATAATGTTATATGACAAACACATTTGTTTAAAATTTGCCTAAGGCAGATACTTACATACAATGTATACATGATGTAAGAGATCAGGACAGTTGATGTCGGATAAAACCAAACATTTATGCCATTGGTTGAGATATTTTGTTTAAAACTACGCATACAATTATATAATACATGAACGATGTAAGTTTTTATCATTTAAACCATAAAATAAAGTTACACTCAATCTTTCTACAAAGATTCCCTGATGCCGGGTACTTAGAGATAACATCACATTTTAAAACACGGGACACATAAGGTCTTTACAACTTTACATATTTCATTGGAAAAGGTGACGAAATTCGGTGAGGTAAACTTAGTGTTGAAAATCAATGAGAGCGAACGATGTAATTTTACAGATAACAGATACAATGACCGGTGTTGGCCACATTGAGTTGACACACTACAGTCAGTCAATATGTATGAACACTAACATTACATCATGAGGCAAAGTACATACGTGCACATATACTGTACAACTTGATCTACTCACCACTCTTGTTTGCACCAATCTATTGATAGCTTATGTGACTGTAATACTCTAGCTACCTGTTGTAATGTACATATCGCCACATACAAATGTTAACTTAATACAAAACATCTTAACGTTTAGTTGAAAGGTATTATGAGTTTATCTGTAATTTGCACACCAAAAAACCGTGTCACGTTTGTAAGCGACTGTTTTCTTATGTCGCTAGACAAAGCACATATCACTCGACTAAATAGCGATAAGATACGCTTGTTAAAACTTGGTTAAATTCAAATATTGCAACTTTTGTCCGATATATTTACTGTCAAATTGAGACTACATTAAATGTATTCTCAGTCTATAGAATTAACCAACGCTATGAATACAGAAAAAATTACAAGTCCAAGATATTTCATTAGTGATATTTAAGTTTACGTCATGCAAATATCAGCTGAACTTTATTATTTGTATACTTTGTTTCAGTTTATACAATTTTTATTGACAATAATTTAATATAAACCGGAAAACCGGTGCTAGTATTAACATGTATCACTTGAGTGATTGACACACTTTATAGTTTACTAAAAAAGTGTCATTCTAAAGCATAGTCCATTCTATAGCCTGTTTGTTATACGTCGGTTAATCGTATTTGATGATCAGAAATCAATAAACTTATTCATGCCCGCACCTACTTTTGAAATAATTATACCACAACTCCTCGAGCATTTAATATCAATCGTACACTAATCATGTAGTTATTATCATTTGAGATGTTCAAACACCGTGATAGAACAGAACAGATACAACAACCACAAATAGCGTAAGTATAATACATATAGAATATATGAAATAAGATTTCATAACCGGACATTGCAAAATGTGACAAGTGTCTGATTGTCAGAAACAATAGTATTGTTGTTGTAATTTATTTGACATGTGAAGGGTTTGTATCAACATACTGCAAGTTTTCTCACATTGATTATATTATAAACATACTGTACACTTTGCAGACTGATCGATTCTTGTTTGCATTATGTACAAGCAAAATTAAAGCAAATCATATAACTACAATGAATATTCACACGAAGAATAGAACAAACAAAAAGTATAATAGTTTCACTTACATCTCAATTTCAGTCGCCATTGTTGCTGTTTTGTTGTTCAAATATCCGACAGATAAAATGCGACCAAACGATATACCCCACAGCGCTTATAACCAAAACACCACAAAAGGAAATAATCCTTGTAAAGAATATGGAAGTAGTGGAAAATCAAAGTCAATCCTATTTTCATATCACTTATAACGATACAGGTAATACAAATACAGCGCTTTCTTCCTTAATTAAAAATATGCGTTTAAGCTAGATGGAAGAAAACTTATTACGCACAAAGCACATCATACTGTAATTAATGATTCGAATTATCTATTTTAGTGTATTGTCCAGCTGTTGTACTATCCGACTACTATGTTAAAATTTCACATTAAACCTGTCTTCACAAATCTTGATAACGATATGTTGATATACCATTTGTCATGCTGGATACAAGCTGTCAACGTAGTTCGCTATGTTCACATATAGTATTTGAACCAACTTGAAGTTTGATATCCGAAATGAGATCAATTTGTCATCTTCGTTTAAACCAAGTTTATGTTGTTGTTGTTTAGAACAACACTTCAGATATACGACGCACTAGATACTCAATGAATGTGTTATACAACTATGTGACCAAAAGGAGATTAAATAAAACATCGAATGATGTAATATCAAAATAATAAATCACACACTTAGAACGTAAGTACTGTATTGGACTAACATTGATGAAACCATTTCCAGGCTCATAGTCGTAGACATATAATATAAATGGTCAAATATGACCTAATGGCGTATCTGGTGGTGTTTACATTAAGAGATAAATCAGTGATAAAGTGTATAATACACACTTACAGTGGGGCATGTATTCAAAGGACAGACGACAGCTTAATGTCAGTGAATGCTACCGGAAGTAATAGCAGGTCATAGTTTGATCAAACCATGACTCATCTGTATAAATACATGTAAAGATAAGACATGTATGTAAAACCAAAGATCGGTATAAAACGTTATCTCCAAAAAGTTAAATGTACACAGCAAAATGGAGAATTTTCATTTTAATCTTAAATTTTCCCTCACATGTACAGTCCTTAGAGTTTAATATCGCTCCCTGTGAAGTATAAGTACGCTTGGGTCGGTATCCCTCACATGTACAGTCCTTAGAGTTTAATATCGCTCCCTGTGAAGTATAAGTACGCTTGGGTCGGTATCCCTCACATGTACAGTCCTTAGAGTTTAATATCGCTCCCTGTGAAGTATAAGTACGCTTGGGTCGGTATCCCTCACATGTACAGTCCTTAGAGTTTAATATCGCTCCCTGTGAAGTATAAGTACGCTTGGGTCGGTATCCCTCACATGTACAGTCCTTAGAGTTTAATATCGCTCCCTGTGAAGTATAAGTACGCTTGGGTCGGTATTAAATGAAGGACAAGTATAAGTACGCTTGGGTCGGTATCCCTCACATGTACAGTCCTTAGAGTTTAATATCGCTCCCTGTGAAGTATAAGTACGCTTGGGTCGGTATCCCTCACATGTACAGTCCTGAGTGTTTAATATCGCTCCCTGTGAAGTATAAGTACGCTTGGGTCGGTATCCCTCACATGTACAGTCCTGAGTGTTTAATATCGCTCCCTGTGAAGTATAAGTACGCTTGGGTCGGTATCCCTCACATGTACAGTCCTTAGAGTTTAATATCGCTCCCTGTGAAGTATAAGTACGCTTGGGTCGGTATTAAATGAAGGACAATAGGAAAGAATCGCTGATTTTTAATAATGCACATTACTTACAACATAAAATATCGCGAAATATAGTGTTATTTCACTGACATTTAAAGGTTAACGTGACATTAATTTTAATTGCCTCATTGACACAAGTCATTAAAGTTTACCCAAAAGTCACATTCGTGATAAAATCCAATAAATATTCGATACAAAATGTTCAAACGCACGAATACTTGATCAAGATGCACAATTCAAACAGACCCATAAATCCAAATTTTAAGTTTATTAAATTTGCACATTTAATAAAACCGCACGACTTGTTCAACATCACACGTTCTGTATTGAAATATGTTCACTTGTGGTACAAATATACACACATAGGTATGTATGCACGCAGTAGAGTATGTCACATCAATGAAGTGGTGAGATGAAAACTAATATGTAGCCTGTGACTAACTTTACATTTACTATGCACCAGTGATTTGTTGTTAAGTTAATTAATTCATACAGTACACATTATACTTATATAATTACAGCCTTCTTCATTATTTATAATTTACTTAATTATTTATGTCATGCCTCTGTAGATAATACTATTTTATGGGAAATCAACAATTAACAAGTATATTAAGTAATATCCAATAATTGGGTCTGTATTTTATGACATTTATGGAGGGGTTCATTATGAAGCTATACCAAACTTGATCCATGTCTTACGTCCCTAATATTATTCGAACCATTTTTATAGCGGACTGGATAAAGAAATGAAGTGTCGAGTAAAATGCCTTCTTACTATAAAAAACTTTCAGGTTTTCTGCATGTCCTTTCTCTGTAATTTTCTACCTGATCGCTTTAACACACATAAGTATTACTAGTATACCTGAATTTAACAACATATGTAAAGCAAACAATATATGCAATATATAGAGTTTGTATCAAGTGGAAATCATTTGAAACAAAGTAATAAGATTATAATACATACATGAAATAATACATGTTTGAAATAAACCCTACTGAATGATACCTAGCAATGACATAGTTATACTAACACATTTTGTTCTTCAATGCAATACATTTTGTTTGAATGCGTCATGGAAAGACCAACTGATGTTTTATACGTGGTATCTTAATCAGTTTAAGAATTGTTTTTTTTTCGGTCAGACAGCGAAACATCTTCCAGCCGGAGGATGCAAACTTTTGTTGCGGCTACTTGATAATCTTCTCAAGTCCGTTTGAATATCGTGCAAATCTTCGGTAAGTATGACTTACGGAGTTGTCTTTCTTTGCAGCGACATCTTGAAGCTTGTGTTCAATTTTTTGTATGACCCTTTTATCACAAATCGATTATTTTTGTATATCCTTATACATGTATGAGCAAATTTGTCCGACATAGTCTCAAGGTATCCGTGTAAGTCTTTCAAATGATCATACACTATTTGCCAGCTTCAGAATCTACATTATCAGATTATTGTAAATTTCCTAAAAATTAAAAGACTGTTTCCACTGTTAATTTATAAATTAGAATGAAACATAAAATATGAGAGGGATTTTTTTTACACAAACCACGATTATAAGAATAAATTGTATGATCCAATTTTAGGTAAATTTCTAATTCATGATCTTCAATTTGTTCCACCTGTGACATAACGGTATATAGGTCAAAATATCTTAACGCATAGTCCCAAAAAATGGCTTCCCTCATCACGGTGGCATTTCTGCTCCTTTCAATTTTATTTTTTCTCACAGAGCAAGCCAAATTATCCAGCAGATACAGTAAGTGGGTTTTTAGATCAATGTAACATTTGTTAACTCTCAATGACTTGTGTACAGAATTCTGTCTTTACCCATTTTCTTAATTTCTGATTTACTTTCTAAAGCTGTCGGCTGATTGTGCAGTTCAAAATCTGAAGTTATACATCTGATTTTGTTGACCGGACACAGTACTCAAGCCTCTGATTGGTTGCTTGTGAGCTCAGCCTCAAAAGTGACCAATGGCAAGGCTGCATTCTGTGGATAATCTCCAAGCTCAGACTAACAGCCTGTGCAAAATTACGTTGTAATTTGAAACCCAGAAATACACGACTAAACATTGTCTTATAGGCCTAGTGTTCGTGCTGTTTTAATAAGATTTCTGATATTCGTTATGATCGTGCTGCTGAAGATGTTTCTGATATTCATCATGATCGTGCTGCTGAAGATGTTTCTGATATTCATCATGATCGTGCTGCTGAAGATGTTTCTGATATTCATCTTGATCGTGCTGCTGAAGATGTTTCTGATATTCATCATGATCGTGCAGCTGAAGATGTTTCTGATATTCGTCATGATCGTGCTGCTGAAGATGTTTCTGATATTCATCATGATCGTGCTGCTGAAGATGAGAATACACCTCCTCTATCATGTTTGAATATTGCAATATTCAAAAAATCTTTCCCACAACCATGGTCGCAGAAAAGGTTGCAAGTTTGGTTCCGTGTCCATGGTGATTCTTCATTTGTGGTGAAACCATTGCGTTTTCAGTGCTAGTTATATATCGATATATCTAATCTTGTCTGCGGCGAAACGGTAAAATACCTATTTAAGTATATTTGAAACTTCTCTCATGGAAACCCAATTACACAATGTGATACAACTAAGTTTGGAGACCAGTAACTAGTTTTCCTACCATGGAATGAACATTTCGAAATGAAAAACAAGCTTTGGTATTGGCATGCAGGTTTATCATTTGAAGATGCGAGCGTAATTTCGACTGTCTCTTCGAGCGATGTAATAGAAGCATCGGGTATCTGTGCCAGCCGAATTCACTCGAACATTATTTATACACATAACGACTCCGGTGATCACATGCATAGTATCTACGCCATTGACGTCACTTCCGGTAAACAAGTCTCCAAAATCACCATAAATCACGCCATCAGTCATGATTGGTAGGATATCGCATGCGGACCATGTCCGGGTAACCATGGTGATTGTTGTGTCTACATTGCTGATGCAGGCGGAAACGTTCACGAAGCGTCTAACACGATCAGCATTAAAGAACCAGCGCAATTAGACTCCCATGTGACGGTTGACCTTGATTCGACTTTGACCTTCAGGTACGTATATAATCAATCGTTCCATAATTATGCACCGTACATGCCGTCGGTTTATATCATGAACACAGATGCATTTAGAAGTATAGAGAACTGAAAACTGCGTAGGAAAACGATATCACTGAATACGATATGGACACATTGATCATAAGATTACGAAATAAAACGAATAAATAAAACTGAGAAAGGAATGGCATGGGGGACATAACAATATAGCAGAACACTAAACATGATTAGAAACTGAAGTCAAGGTGCTGTATAAACACGGACGAATTTAGATAATTATGGCGGAGATGCTGATTGTTAATTTTACTCGAACGTAGAATAAGAAAATGATAATTTCAACACAGTGTTTGTCACATTGTTAAGGTTTTAAAAACTTAAAACGGAACAATAAATATATTTGTTTAAATGGACACAAACCCGGATTCCGGAACATATCTCAATGGAGATAATTCTGTCACAAACCTGATTGTAAGACATATCTCATTAGAGATCATTCTGTCACAAACCTGATTGCAAGACATAGGGAACATATCTCAACAGAGATCATTCTGTCACAAACCTGATTGTAAGACATTTGGAACATATCTCAATATAGATCATTCTGTCACAAACCTGATTGTAAGACATTTGGAACATATCTCAACAGAGATCATTCTGTCACAAACCTGATTGTAAGACATTTGGAACATATCTCAACAGAGATCATTCTGTCACAAACCTGATTGTAAGACATAGGGAACATATCGCAACAGAGATCATTCTGTCACAAACCTGATTGTAAGACATATCTCAACGGAGATCATTCTGTCACAAACCTGATTGCAAGACATAGGGAACATATCTCAATAGAGATCATTCTGTCACAAACCCGATTGTAAGACATAGGGAACATATCTCAACAGAGATCATTTTGTCACAAACCTGATTGTAAGACATAGGGAACATATCTCAATATAGATCATTCTGTCACAAACCTGATTGTAAGACATATCTCAACAGAGATCATTTTGTCACAAACCTGATTGTAAGACATAGGGAACATATCTCAATAGAAATCATTCGGTCACAAACCTGATTGTAAGACATAGGGAACATATCGCAACAGAGATTATTCTGTCACAAACCTGATTGTAAGACATATCTCAACGGAGATCATTCTGTCACAAACCTGATTGCAAGACATAGGGAACATATTTCAACAGAGATCATTCTGTCACAAACCTGATTGTAAGACATAGGGAACATATCTCATTAGAGATCATTCTGTCACAAACCTGATTGTAAGACATAGGGAACATATCTCAAAAGAGATCATTTTGTCACAAACCTGATTGTAAGACATTTGGAACATATCTCAACAGAGATCATTCTGTCACAAACCTGATTGTAAGACATATCTCAACAGAGATCATTCTGTCACAAACCTGATTGTAAGACATAGGGAACATATCTCAACAGAGATCATTCTGTCACAAACCTGATTGTAAGACATTTGGAACATATCTCAACAGAGATCATTCTGTCACAAACCTGATTGTAAGACATAGGGAACATATCGCAACAGAGATCATTCTGTCACAAACCTGATTGTAAGACATATCTCAACGGAGATCATTTTGTCACAAACCTGATTGTAAGACATAGGGAACATATCTCAATAGAGATCATTCTGTCACAAACCCGATTGTAAGACATAGGGAACATATCTCAACAGAGATCATTTTGTCACAAACCTGATTGTAAGACATAGGGAACATATCTCAATATAGATCATTCTGTCACAAACCTGATTGCAAGACATATCTCAACAGAGATCATTTTGTCACAAACCTGATTGTAAGACATAGGGAACATATCTCAATAGAAATCATTCTGTCACAAACCTGATTGTAAGACATAGGGAACATATTTCAACAGAGATCATTCTGTCACAAACCTGATTGTAAGACATAGGGAACATATCTCATTAGAGATCATTCTGTCACAAACCTGATTGTAAGACATAGAGAACATATCTCAACAGAGATCATTCTGTCACAAACCTGATTGTAAGACATTTGGAACATATCTCAACAGAGATCATTCTGTCACAAACCTGATTGTAAGACATAGGGAACATATCGCAACAGAGATCATTCTGTCACAAACCTGATTGTAAGACATATCTCAACGGAGATCATTCTGTCACAAACCTGATTGCAAGACATAGGGAACATTTCTCAATAGAGATCATTCTGTCACAAACCCGATTGTAAGACATAGGGAACATATCTCAACAGAGATCATTTTGTCACAAACCTGATTGTAAGACATAGGGAACATATCTCATTAGAGATCATTTTGTCACAAACCTGATTGTAAGACATAGGGAACATATCTCAACAGAGATCATTCTGTCACAAACCTGATTGTAAGACATAGGGAACATATCTCATTAGAGATCATTCTGTCACAAACCTCATTGTAAGACATAGGGAACATATCTCAACAGAGATCATTCTGTCACAAACCTGATTGTAAGACATTTGGAACATATCTCAACAGAGATCATTCTGTCACAAACCTGATTGTAAGACATAGGGAACATATCGCAACAGAGATCATTCTGTCACAAACCTGATTGTAAGACATATCTCAACGGAGATCATTCTGTCACAAACCTGATTGCAAGACATAGGGAACATATCTCAATAGAGATCATTCTGTCACAAACCCGATTGTAAGACATAGGGAACATATCTCAACAGAGATCATTTTGTCACAAACCTGATTGTAAGACATAGGGAACAAATCTCATTAGAGATCATTCTGTCACAAACCTGATTGTAAGACATAGGGAACATATCTCAACAGAGATCATTCTGTCACAAACCTGATTGTAAGACATAGGGAACATATCTCAACAGAGATCATTATGTCACAAACCTGATTGTAAGACATAGGGAACATATCTCATTAGAGATCATTCTGTCACAAACCTGATTGCAAGACATAGGGAACATATCTCAACAGAGATCATTCTGTCACAAACCTGATTGTAAGACATAGGGAACATATCTCATTAGAGATCATTCTGTCACAAACCTGATTGTAAGACATTTGTAACATATCTCAATGGAGATCATTCTGTCACAAACCTGATTGTAAGACATATCTCAACAGAGATCATTCTGTCACAAACCTGATTGTAAGACATAGGGAACATATCTCAACAGAGATCATTCTGTCACAAACCTGATTGTAAGACATTTGGAACATATCTCAACAGAGATCATTCTGTCACAAACCTAATTGTAAGACATTTGGAACATATCTCAACAGAGATCATTCTGTCACAAACCTGATTGTAAGACATTTGGAACATATCTCAATATAGATCATTCTGTCACAAACCTGATTGCAAGACATTTGGAACATATCTCAATATAGATCATTCTGTCACAAACCAGATTGTAAGACATTTGGAACATATCTCAACAGATATCATTCTGTCACAAACCTGATTGTAAGACATTTGGAACATATCTCAACAGAGATCATTCTGTCACAAACCTGATTGTAAGACATAGGGAACATATCGCAACAGAGATCATTCTGTCACAAACCTGATTGTAAGACATAGGGAACATATCTCAACAGAGATCATTCTGTCACAAACCCGATTGTAAGACATAGGGAACATATCTCAACAGAGATCATTTTGTCACAAACCTGATTGTAAGACATAGGGAACAAATCTCATTAGAGATCATTCTGTCACAAACCTGATTGTAAGACAAAGGGAACATATCTCAACAGAGATCATTCTGTCACAAACCTGATTGTAAGACATAGGGAACATATCTCAACAGAGATCATTATGTCACAAACCTGATTGTAAGACATAGGGAACATATCTCATTAGAGATCATTCTGTCACAAACCTGATTGCAAGACATAGGGAACATATCTCAACAGAGATCATTCTGTCACAAACCTGATTGTAAGACATAGGGAACATATCTCATTAGAGATCATTCTGTCACAAACCTGATTGTAAGACATTTGTAACATATCTCAATGGAGATCATTCTGTCACAAACCTGATTGTAAGACATATCTCAACAGAGATCATTCTGTCACAAACCTGATTGTAAGACATAGGGAACATATCTCAACAGAGATCATTCTGTCACAAACCTGATTGTAAGACATTTGGAACATATCTCAACAGAGATCATTCTGTGACAAACCTAATTGTAAGACATTTGGAACATATCTCAACAGAGATCATTCTGTCACAAACCTGATTGTAAGACATTTGGAACATATCTCAATATAGATCATTCTGTCACAAACCTGATTGCAAGACATTTGGAACATATCTCAATATAGATCATTCTGTCACAAACCAGATTGTAAGACATTTGGAACATATCTCAACAGATATCATTCTGTCACAAACCTGATTGTAAGACATTTGGAACATATCTCAACAGAGATCATTCTGTCACAAACCTGATTGTAAGACATAGGGAACATATCGCAACAGAGGTCATTCTGTCACAAACCTGATTGTAAGACATATCTCAACGGAGATCATTCTGTCACAAACCTGATTGCAAGACATAGGGAACATATCTCAATAGAGATCATTCTGTCACAAACCCGATTGTAAGACATAGGGAACATATCTCAACAGAGATCATTTTGTCACAAACCTGATTGTAAGACATAGGGAACATATCTCAATATAGATCATTCTGTCACAAACCTGATTGTAAGACATATCTCAACAGAGATCATTTTGTCACAAACCTGATTGTAAGACATAGGGAACATATCTCAATAGAAATCATTCTGTCACAAACCTGATTGTAAGACATAGGGAACATATTTCAACAGAGATCATTCTGTCACAAACCTGATTGTAAGACATAGGGAACATATCTCATTAGAGATCATTCTGTCACAAACCTGATTGTAAGACATAGGGAACATATCTCAACAGAGATCATTCTGTCACAAACCTGATTGTAAGACATTTGGAACATATCTCAACAGAGATCATTCTGTCACAAACCTGATTGTAAGACATATCTCAACAGAGATCATTCTGTCACAAACCTGATTGTAAGACATAGGGAACATATCTCAACAGAGATCATTCTGTCACAAACCTGATTGTAAGACATTTGGAACATATCTCAACAGAGATCATTCTGTCACAAACCTGATTGTAAGACATAGGGAACATATCGCAACAGAGATCATTCTGTCACAAACCTGATTGTAAGACATATCTCAACGGAGATCATTCTGTCACAAACCTGATTGCAAGACATAGGGAACATATCTCAATAGAGATCATTCTGTCACAAACCCGATTGTAAGACATAGGGAACATATCTCAACAGAGATCATTTTGTCACAAACCTGATTGTAAGACATAGGGAACATATCTCAATATAGATCATTCTGTCACAAACCTGATTGTAAGACATATCTCAACAGAGATCATTTTGTCACAAACCTGATTGTAAGACATAGGGAACATATTTCAACAGAGATCATTCTGTCACAAACCTGATTGTAAGACATAGGGAACATATCTCATTAGAGATCATTCTGTCACAAACCTGATTGTAAGACATTTGGAACATATCTCAACAGAGATCATTCTGTCACAAACCTGATTGTAAGACATTTGGAACATATCTCAACAGAGATCATTCTGTCACAAACCTGATTGTAAGACATAGGGAACATATCGCAACAGAGATCATTCTGTCACAAACCTGATTGTAAGACATATCTCAACGGAGATCATTCTGTCACAAACCTGATTGCAAGACATAGGGAACATATCTCAATAGAGATCATTCTGTCACAAACCCGATTGTAAGACATAGGGAACATATCTCATTAGAGATCATTTTGTCACAAACCTGATTGTAAGACATAGGGAACATATCTCATTAGAGATCATTCTGTCACAAACCTGATTGTAAGACATAGGGAACATATCTCAACAGAGATCATTCTGTCACAAACCTGATTGTAAGACATAGGGAACATATCTCAACAGAGATCATTCTGTCACAAACCTGATTGTAAGACATAGGGAACATATCTCATTAGAGATCATTCTGTCACAAACCTGATTGCAAGACATAGGGAACATATCTCAACAGAGATCATTCTGTCACAAACCTGATTGTAAGACATAGGGAACATATCTCATTAGAGATCATTCTGTCACAAACCTGATTGCAAGACATAGGGAACATATCTCAACAGAGATCATTCTGTCACAAACCTGATTGTAAGACATAGGGAACATATCTCAACAGAGATCATTCTGTCACAAACCTGATTGTAAGACATAGGGAACATATCTCAACAGAGATCATTCTGTCACAAACCTGATTGTAAGACATAGGGAACATATCTCATTAGAGATCATTCTGTCACAAACCTGATTGCAAGACATAGGGAACATATCTCAACAGAGATCATTCTGTCACAAACCTGATTGTAAGACATAGGGAACATATCTCATTAGAGATCATTCTGTCACAAACCTGATTGCAAGACATAGGGAACATATCTCAACAGAGATCATTCTGTCACAAACCTGATTGTAAGACATATCTCAACAGAGATCATTCTGTCACAAACCTGATTGTAAGACATAGGGAACATATCTCAACAGAGATCATTCTGTCACAAACCTGATTGTAAGACATTTGGAACATATCTCAACAGAGATCATTCTGTCACAAACCTGATTGTAAGACATAGGGAACATATCGCAACAGAGATCATTCTGTCACAAACCTGATTGTAAGACATATCTCAACGGAGATCATTCTGTCACAAACCTGATTGCAAGACATAGGGAACATATCTCAATAGAGATCATTCTGTCACAAACCCGATTGTAAGACATAGGGAACATATCTCAACAGAGATCATTTTGTCACAAACCTGATTGTAAGACATAGGGAACATATCTCAATATAGATCATTCTGTCACAAACCTGATTGTAAGACATATCTCAACAGAGATCATTTTGTCACAAACCTGATTGTAAGACATAGGGAACATATTTCAACAGAGATCATTCTGTCACAAACCTGATTGTAAGACATAGGGAACATATCTCATTAGAGATCATTCTGTCACAAACCTGATTGTAAGACATTTGGAACATATCTCAACAGAGATCATTCTGTCACAAACCTGATTGTAAGACATTTGGAACATATCTCAACAGAGATCATTCTGTCACAAACCTGATTGTAAGACATAGGGAACATATCGCAACAGAGATCATTCTGTCACAAACCTGATTGTAAGACATATCTCAACGGAGATCATTCTGTCACAAACCTGATTGCAAGACATAGGGAACATATCTCAATAGAGATCATTCTGTCACAAACCCGATTGTAAGACATAGGGAACATATCTCAACAGAGATCATTTTGTCACAAACCTGATTGTAAGACATAGGGAACATATCTTATTAGAGATCATTCTGTCACAAACCTGATTGTAAGACATAGGGAACATTTCTCAACAGAGATCATTCTGTCACAAACCTGATTGTAAGACATAGGGAACATATCTCAACAGAGATCATTCTGTCACAAACCTGATTGTAAGACATAGGGAACATATCTCATTAGAGATCATTCTGTCACAAACCTGATTGCAAGACATAGGGAACATATCTCAACAGAGATCATTCTGTCACAAACCTGATTGTAAGACATAGGGAACATATCTCATTAGAGATCATTCTGTCACAAACCTGATTGCAAGACATAGGGAACATATCTCAACAGAGATCATTCTGTCACAAACCTGATTGTAAGACATAGGGAACATATCTCATTAGAGATCATTCTGTCACAAACCTGATTGTAAGACATTTGTAACATATCTCAATGGAGATCATTCTGTCACAAACCTGATTGTAAGACATATCTCAACAGAGATCATTCTGTCACAAACCTGATTGTAAGACATAGGGAACATATCTCAACAGAGATCATTCTGTCACAAACCTGATTGTAAGACATTTGGAACATATCTCAACAGAGATCATTCTGTCACAAACCTGATTGTAAGACATTTGGAACATATCTCAACAGAGATCATTCTGTCACAAACCTGATTGTAAGACATTTGGAACATATCTCAATATAGATCATTCTGTCACAAACCTGATTGCAAGACATTTGGAACATATCTTAATATAGATCATTCTGTCACAAACCTGATTGTAAGACATAGGGAACATATCTCAACAGAGATCATTCTGTCACAAACCTGATTGTAAGACATTTGGAACATATCTCAATATAGATCATTCTGTCACAAACCTGATTGTAAGACATTTGGAACATATCTCAACAGAGATCATTCTGTCACAAACCTGATTGTAAGACATTTGGAACATATCTCAACAGAGATCATTCTGTCACAAACCTGAATGTAAGACATAGGGAACATATCGCAACAGAGATCATTCTGTCACAAACCTGATTGTAAGACATATCTCAACAGAGATCATTTTGTCACAAACCTGATTGTAAGACATAGGGAACATATCTCAATAGAAATCATTCTGTCACAAACCTGATTGTAAGACATAGGGAACATATTTCAACAGAGATCATTCTGTCACAAACCTGATTGTAAGACATAGGGAACATATCTCATTAGAGATCATTCTGTCACAAACCTGATTGTAAGACATAGAGAACATATCTCAACAGAGATCATTCTGTCACAAACCTGATTGTAAGACATTTGGAACATATCTCAACAGAGATCATTCTGTCACAAACCTGATTGTAAGACATAGGGAACATATCGCAACAGAGATCATTCTGTCACAAACCTGATTGTAAGACATATCTCAACGGAGATCATTCTGTCACAAACCTGATTGCAAGACATAGGGAACATTTCTCAATAGAGATCATTCTGTCACAAACCCGATTGTAAGACATAGGGAACATATCTCAACAGAGATCATTTTGTCACAAACCTGATTGTAAGACATAGGGAACATATCTCATTAGAGATCATTTTGTCACAAACCTGATTGTAAGACATAGGGAACATATCTCAACAGAGATCATTCTGTCACCAACCTGATTGTAAGACATAGGGAACATATCTCATTAGAGATCATTCTGTCACAAACCTCATTGTAAGACATAGGGAACATATCTCAACAGAGATCATTCTGTCACAAACCTGATTGTAAGACATTTGGAACATATCTCAACAGAGATCATTCTGTCACAAACCTGATTGTAAGACATAGGGAACATATCGCAACAGAGATCATTCTGTCACAAACCTGATTGTAAGACATATCTCAACGGAGATCATTCTGTCACAAACCTGATTGCAAGACATAGGGAACATATCTCAATAGAGATCATTCTGTCACAAACCCGATTGTAAGACATTTGGAACATATCTCAACAGAGATCATTCTGTCACAAACCTGATTGTAAGACATATCTCAACAGAGATCATTCTGTCACAAACCTGATTGTAAGACATAGGGAACATATCTCAACAGAGATCATTCTGTCACAAACCTGATTGTAAGACATTTGGAACATATCTCAACAGAGATCATTCTGTCACAAACCTGATTGTAAGACATAGGGAACATATCGCAACAGAGATCATTCTGTCACAAACCTGATTGTAAGACATATCTCAACGGAGATCATTCTGTCACAAACCTGATTGCAAGACATAGGGAACATATCTCAATAGAGATCATTCTGTCACAAACCCGATTGTAAGACATAGGGAACATATCTCAACAGAGATCATTTTGTCACAAACCTGATTGTAAGACATAGGGAACATATCTCAATATAGATCATTCTGTCACAAACCTGATTGTAAGACATATCTCAACAGAGATCATTTTGTCACAAACCTGATTGTAAGACATAGGGAACATATTTCAACAGAGATCATTCTGTCACAAACCTGATTGTAAGACATAGGGAACATATCTCATTAGAGATCATTCTGTCACAAACCTGATTGTAAGACATTTGGAACATATCTCAACAGAGATCATTCTGTCACAAACCTGATTGTAAGACATTTGGAACATATCTCAACAGAGATCATTCTGTCACAAACCTGATTGTAAGACATAGGGAACATATCGCAACAGAGATCATTCTGTCACAAACCTGATTGTAAGACATATCTCAACGGAGATCATTCTGTCACAAACCTGATTGCAAGACATAGGGAACATATCTTAATAGAGATCATTCTGTCACAAACCCGATTGTAAGACATAGGGAACATATCTCAACAGAGATCATTTTGTCACAAACCTGATTGTAAGACATTTGGAACATATCTCAACAGAGATCATTCTGTCACAAACCTGATTGTAAGACATATCTCAACAGAGATCATTTTGTCACAAACCTGATTGTAAGACATAGGGAACATATCTCAATAGAAATCATTCTGTCACAAACCTGATTGTAAGACATAGGGAACATATTTCAACAGAGATCATTCTGTCACAAACCTGATTGTAAGACATAGGGAACATATCTCATTAGAGATCATTCTGTCACAAACCTGATTGTAAGACATAGGGAACATATCTCAACAGAGATCATTCTGTCACAAACCTGATTGTAAGACATTTGGAACATATCTCAACTGAGATCATTCTGTCACAAACCTGATTGTAAGACATATCTCAACAGAGATCATTCTGTCACAAACCTGATTGTAAGACATAGGGAACATATCTCAGCAGAGATCATTCTGTCACAAACCTGATTGTAAGACATTTGGAACATATCTCAACAGAGATCATTCTGTCACAAACCTGATTGTAAGACATAGGGAACATATCGCAACAGAGATCATTCTGTCACAAACCTGATTGTAAGACATATCTCAACGGAGATCATTCTGTCACAAACCTGATTGCAAGACATAGGGAACATATCTCAATAGAGATCATTCTGTCACAAACCCGATTGTAAGACATAGGGAACATATCTCAACAGAGATCATTTTGTCACAAACCTGATTGTAAGACATAGGGAACATATCTCAATATAGATCATTCTGTCACAAACCTGATTGTAAGACATATCTCAACAGAGATCATTTTGTCACAAACCTGATTGTAAGACATAGGGAACATATTTCAACAGAGATCATTCTGTCACAAACCTGATTGTAAGACATAGGAAACATATCTCATTAGAGATCATTCTGTCACAAACCTGATTGTAAGACATTTGGAACATATCTCAACAGAGATCATTCTGTCACAAACCTGATTGTAAGACATTTGGAACATATCTCAACAGAGATCATTCTGTCACAAACCTGATTGTAAGACATAGGGAACATATCGCAACAGAGATCATTCTGTCACAAACCTGATTGTAAGACATATCTCAACGGAGATCATTCTGTCACAAACCTGATTGCAAGACATAGGGAACATATCTTAATAGAGATCATTCTGTCACAAACCCGATTGTAAGACATAGGGAACATATCTCAACAGAGATCATTTTATCACAAACCTGATTGTAAGACATAGGGAACATATCTCAATATAGATCATTCTGTCACAAACCTGATTGTAAGACATATCTCAACAGAGATCATTTTGTCACAAACCTGATTGTAAGATATAGGGAACATATCTCAATAGAAATCATTCTGTCACAAACCTGATTGTAAGACATAGGGAACATATTTCAACAGAGATCATTCTGTCACAAACCTGATTGTAAGACATAGGGAACATATCTCAGTAGATATCATTCTGTCACAAAACTGATTGTAAGACATAGTCAGTCAAAAAGGATAATGTTTAAACTTGATGGAGACATAAAAGAGCCACGTTTAATGCAAAAATACGGATCACAGGTCAACAATAATTTGAGACGATTCGTGACACTGGTACCAGGACAAGTACTCAGGCATGATTCCTAACTATTACAAAATATCTTGCTATCACGTAATACCTTACAATCATCACATACCTCACTATCATCTCATACCTCACTATCATCACATACCTTACTATTTTCTCATACCTCACTATCATCTCATACCTCACTAACATTCCATACCTCACTATCATCTCATACCTCACTATCATCTCAAACCTCACTATCATCTCATACCTCACTATCATCTCATACCTCACTATCATCTCATACCTCACTATCATCTCATACCTCACTATTGGTTTATACCTCACGATCATCTCATACCTTACTATCATCTCATACCTCACGATCATCTCATACCTCACTATCAGCTCATATCTTACTATCATCTCATACCTCACTATCATCTCATACCTCACTATCATCAAATAACTTACTATCATCTCATACCTCACTATCAGCTCATGCCTTACTATCATCTCATACCTCACTATCATCTCATACCTCACGATCATCACATACCTTACTATCATCTCATACCTTACAATCCTCACATACATTACTATCATGTCATACCTCACTATCATCTCATACCTTACTATTATCTCATACCTCACTATCATCACATACCTTACTATCATTTCATACCTCACTATCATCTCATACCTCACTATCATCTCATACCTCATCAGTACATATCTTACTATCATCATATATCTTACTATAACCATATATCTTGCTATCATCTCATATCGTACTATCACCATATATCTTAATATTATCACATATCTTACTATCATCACATACCTACCTATCATCGCATATCTTACTATCACCACATACTGGACTATCATCACATATCGGATTATCACTATACATATCGGACTATCACCACATATCGGACTATCACCACATATCTTACTATCACCACATATCGTACTATCACCACATCCAGGACTTTCACCAAATATCGGACTATCACTATACATATCGGACTATCACCACATTTCGGACTATCACTGCATATCGTACTATCACCACATATCGTACTATCACTATACATATCGGACTATCACCACATATCGGACTTTCACTATACATATCGGACTATCACCACATATCGGAATTTAACTGCATATCTAACTATCACTACATATCGGACTATCACCACATATCGGACTATCACTATACATATGCGACTTTCACTATACATATCGGACTATCACCACATATCGGACTATCACCACATATCGGACTATCACTATACATACCGGACTATCACTATACATATCGGACTATCACCACATATCGGACTATCACCACATATCGGACTATCACCACATATCGGACTATCACCACATATCGGACTATCACTATACATATCGGACTATCACCACATATCGGACTATCACCACATATCGGACTATCACTATACATATCGGACTATCACCACATATCGGACTATCACTATACATATCGGACTATCACCACATATCGGACTATCACTATACATATCGGACTATCACTATACATATCGGACTATCACCACATATCGGACTATCACTATACATATCGGACTATCACTATACATATCGGACTATCATTATATATCGGACTATCACTATACATATCGGACTATCATTATATATCGGACTATCATTATATATCGGACTATCACTATACATATCGGACTATCACTATACATATCGGACTATCACTATACATATCGGACTATCACTATACATATCGGACTATCACTATACATATCGGACTATCACAATACATATCGGACTATCACTATACATATCGGACTATCACTATACATATCGGACTATCACTATACATATCGGACTATCACTATACATATCGGACTACCATTATATATCGGACTATCATTATATATCGGACTATCACTATACATATCGGACTATCACTATACATATCGGACTATCACTATACATATCGGACTATCACAACACATATCGGACTATCACTATACATATCGGACTATCACTATACATATCGGACTATCATTATATATCGGACTATCACTTTACATATCGGACTATCACCACATATCGGACTATCACTATACATATCGGACTATCACCACATATCGGACTATCACTATACATATCGGACTATCACTATACATATCGGACTATCACCACATATCGGACTATCACTATACATATCGGACTATCACTATACATATCGGACTATCATTATATATCGGACTATCACTATACATATCGGACTATCATTATATATCGGACTATCACTATACATATCGGACTATCACTATACATATCGGCTTATCACTATACATATCGGACTATCACCACATATCGGACTATCACTATACATATCGGACTATCACCACATATCGGACTATCACTATACATATCGGACTATCACTATACATATCGGACTATCACCACATATCGGACTATCACTATACATATCGGACTATCACTATACATATCGGACTATCATTATATATCGGACTATCACTATACATATCGGACTATCATTATATATCGGACTATCACTATACATATCGGACTATCACTATACATATCGGCTTATCACTATACATATCGGACTATCACTATACATATCGGATTATCACTATACATATCGGACTATCACTATATATCGGACTATCACTATACATATCGGACTATCACTATATATCGGACTATCACTATATATCGGACTATCACTATATATCGGACTATCACTATATATCGGACTATCACTATATATCGGACTAACACTATATATCGGACTATCACTATATATCGGACTATCACTATATATCGGACTATCACCACATATCGGACTATCACCACATATCGGACTATCACTATACATATCGGACTAACACTATACATATCGGACTTTCACTATACATATCGGACTATCACTATACATATCGGACTATCACTATACATATCGGACTAACACTATATAGCGGACTATCACTATATATCGGACTATCACTATATATCGGACTATCACTATACATACTGATATTAAATGCTGCTCACAACACACTGTCTCTTAGCAAAACGTCATATTCATTAGAGATTTATTTGGCAGACAACTTTTATGAGGTACAAATTGAAATCAATCATTAACTACACCATGCTGCATAAATTTGTTGATCCTCATTACAATCTGACGAAACAATCCCAACAATCATTCACAGCAGACGAATTCACTTATCAAAATAGATGTTCTTGCCAAATATTTGCTTTATTACTTGAACTATTCGAATAGCTGTCAACGATTGTTCTGCCACTCACACAGTGAGATAGAGTAAATGTGTTAAAATACACCAGCAATGCAATAACAAGTATAACAGTATTTTTATTAAGACATGCTTGGCAATAGTGTACGAAGTTGGTAACTCACCAGAAATATTTCAAGATAACATTTAGAATTAGAAATATGCTAAAATGCAGTGAAACAAAGGAATAGAAATGAAACAACTATTCTTCATGATTATACAAAAGACCGACAATGCCTTCTTTCATCATTCTAAAAATCAACGTTAATCACCAATCATGAATCATTAAATCACGAATCCTGAAATAAGAAGTCCTGAAATAAGGAATCGTGAAATGAGGAATCGCAAAATCAGGATTGTTTACCATTTCCTTTTAGCTTTTTATGTTCTTACTATGCTTTGCCATGTATACCATGTCAGAACTGTTCTTGTGTGTCATATTATTACCTGTATATAACTACTATATATGTAAAAGTCTGCTTCTTAAGATTCACTGAACCACTCGCTTTTCAATATTAACCTTGCGTAAATGTAGTTTAATTTTTTGTGTATTGAGAATGCTTCAATCTTAAATAGTCTTATAATAACATATGTATTTACAATATTCACTTGTTTGTGTAATTCTATCGAGAAGTAGCATCCATTAGTAAACACGTATACATCATAATTATTGTATAATATAATTTATTTAACCATTACCTTTCCAGTTTTATTAGGATTTTAACATGTAACTGCACGAACTCTGAACTATTGTAAGTAGATACTTTGACTCACTAAAGTTGGACAGATATGTATGTCTTTATTGATTGTGTTTTATAAAACATGTAAATGCCTGGGATTTTGTTATTTAGAAGTAACCTCCTTTATATTTATGTATTTGTATTGTTGCCTTGTTTCATGTCTTGCTTGCTTGTCACACGTGTATTTATGCATGCTACCTTGTTTTATGTATTATGTTATGTTAAATGTATTGATATCTGTTTTCGTGCTTCATTGTAATAGTCGAGACAAAAGCTCAGTAGAGCTTGTGTTTACTATTTTATATATAACCGACTTCTAAATAAAGTTTACTTGAAGAATACTGAAACAAGAAATAGTGAATTCAGGAATCGCAAAATCAGGAATCGTGAAATAGGGAATCGTGTAATCATGAAATCGTGAAATGATAAATCGTGAAATGAAGAATCGTGAACTAAGAAATCGTGAAATGAGGAATCATGAAATATAAAACGTGAAATTATAAATTGTAAAACATGAATCGTGAAATGAGGACTTGTGAAATCAGGAATCATTAATTATTTTTTTATGTAATCAGGAATCGTAAAATCATAAATCGTGTTATCATTAACCGTGAAATTATGAAATTCACAGTTTATAAATAAAAGATTTCACTTTAAATTGTGTTGTCGGGAAACTATGAAATAATGAGCGATGTGACTACACAGTTCAGAATTTCACGTGATTGGACAAATTAGATGTGAGGTCATCCCAGTGCAAAGGGTTCAAACTATCATATTACTCATATTACCCCTGTGCGGTTCTGATTACCCTCTCGCTGATTCAATGATAGTGATAAATTTAAATAATTTGAAACCATGGGAAGTCAATTAAGGAGAACCTGTGAAGCAAAATTATTGAAAGCTAAAATACATGAATTGTTAATCACGTGCTGTTGCTGCTGTTGTCGTTATTGATGTTGCTGCTACTGTTGTCGTGCCTGCTTATGTTGTGGCTTGTTATTGTTTTGATGATTATCATTTTCTTATCATTTGCTGTGGTTCTTGTCAATTACATTCAAGCTAACCCCAGAGTAATATTGAAATCGATTTTGTCCTACCTACCGGTAATCTGAACGTGATTTCTTGTTACCAGGGAATGGCTTGAAACGAGGGTAGTCTGAAATCGTTACATCTGGTCATAATCTGATAGTTTACGCATAGTTACCTAAATAAAAAATGTCATAGACATTTTACTTGATACATTTTACATTGTATTCGATTTTAGTTAAGGTGAAATGTTGTCTATCGGTAAAAACACTAGGAATAGTTTTAGCTCTTACTTGATACAGATGGGATGAACATATGAAACATTAATGGTCGATCCACATGCCGTATGTAGTGTCCAAGCTGTCTGGGGGACATTGTGAAACATTAATGGTAGATCCACATGCCGTATGTAGTGTCCAAGCTGGATGGGGGACATTGTGAAACATTAATGGTATATCCACATGCCGAGTTGTATGTAGTGTCCAAGCTGGATGGGGGACATTGTGAAACATTAATGGTATATCCACATGCCGAGTTGTATGTAGTGTCCAAGCTGGATGGGGGACATTGTGAAACATTAATGGTAGATCCACATGCCGTATGTAGTGTCCAAGCTGGATGGGGGACATTGTGAAACATTAATGGTCGATCCACATGCCGTATGTAGTGTCCAAGCTGGATGGGGGACATTGTGAAACATTAATGGTCGATCCACATGCCGTATGTAGTGTCCAAGCTGGATGGGGGACATTGTGAAACATTAATGGTCGATCCACATGCCGAGTTGTGTGTAGTGTCCAAGCTGGATGGGGGACATTGTGAAACATTAATGGTCGATCCACATGCCGTATGTAGTGTCCAAGCTGGATGGGGACATTGTGAAACATTAATGGTCGATCCACATGCCGAGTTGTATGTAGTGTCCAAGCTGGATGGGGGACATTGTGAAACATTAATGGTCGATCCACATGCCGAGTTGTATGTAGTGTCCAAGCTGGATGGGGGACATTGTGAAACATTAATGGTCGATCCACATGCCGTATGTAGTGTCCAAGCTGGATTGGGGTCATTGTGAAACATTAATGGTCGATCCACATGCCGTATGTAGTGTCCAAGCTGGATGGGGGACATTGTGAAACATTAATGGTCGATCCACATGCCGAGTTGTATGTAGTGTCCAAGCTGGATGGGGGACATTGTGAAACATTAATGGTCGATCCACATGTCGAGTTGTATGTAGTGTCCAAGCTGGATGGGGGACATTGTGAAACATTAATGGTCGATCCACATGCCGTATGTAGTGTCCAAGCTGGATTGTGGACATTGTGAAACATTAATGGTCGATCCACATGCCGTATGTAGTGTCCAAGCTGGATGGGGACATTGTGAAACATTAATGGTCGATCCACATGCCGAGTTGTATGTAGTGTCCAAGCTGGATGGGGGACACAGACAATGGTACATTTACCATCCAGCGCCTGGGGATCCTCTCATCGTGCAAGCGCTAATGACGGTATTCATCTGAATGGTATACACGGCAGTAGAAATGATCCTGTAGGTGGCGATATTTCACTCATGTGTTTTGTCACTTTTATGTTGTAATCATTGCAGCAAGAAAAACTCCCGAGTTATAATTCTGTGAAATATCGATGAACGTAAATTGTACATTTGTTTTGATAGTAGTATGACTTTAAAAATCCCGAAAAATAAGTAGGGTGATGATAAGTAGGGTGATGATAAGTAGGGTGATGATAAGTAGGGTGATGATAAGTAGGGTGATGATAAGTAGGGTTTTCATCAAAATGTTTGAAGGTGAGCTTTTTTCAGTCGATAGAGCACTTGATTGTCTGAAGGGCATAGGTTCGAACTTCTGAGGAGGCGTATCTTTTTGTGACAATTTGAGTAAAGATAAAGCACAGACGTTATTTGTCCTCTACATGTGTTTAATTCTATGAAGTCATCACTTCGAGGTGGTGGTGCCAGAACCAGCTATCTCCATATACATTTATAAAGGAGATAGTCGATTCTGGCGCGCATTTTTGCTTGCGGAACTTAACAGGCTAAAACTTGTTCGTAACCCAGAAACACTTGTTCGGGAACCCGACCATCCAATAGGTTTGAAATACTGTTGAAATACGGCGTAAAACTGAAACGCAAATCAGATAATTATCCCCATTGGACACTGATTTCGTTTTGAATACGTAAACGAATATTTATGTTAAATTAATGCAGTCTATCTATGATGAACAATGATCATCATATATCAAACGTTGATTGAATAAAGGGCAGTTCTAATTATAATTGGATAATGTTCTGCTATTTTGGTCCTCAAAAGCTCAGGGATCAAAGAAGACAAACTTACTGATTCAAAACTAATTTGTGCATGGCAATAAAGCGATTTTAATAAAGAAAGATAAGCCATTGATTCAGTTAATGGCTTTGAATTAGTTTTTAGAATCACAAAACCAGACAGCAGGAGCGATTATTTTGATGTGTTGTGTCTGTTGAGATAAACACTACACTGCTTTATTTGAATCAATTAGATACCAGAAAATAATTTCGTAAAATTGCCCAAATTTCTATTATATTATTATCATATTCAGCAGTCCAATACATGGATACAGTTTCCAAAAACAACTGAACAGTCTAGACGTTAACTTTAGTTAGGCTATATAACCCAGGTGACGATTTGCACTTCAATGGCGAATTGTCGACTTAAATGTAGACGGTGATTCAAATTGCGTTCTGAAAACGGACTTTTTGATGTTATGCTTGGTTCTTTTATCTGTAAACGTTGCTCCTAAATCCCTTTAACAAGATTTGGACTGATTTGAACATTAATGAGACATATTATGTCAATGCTGGTAGGTAACGAGCCCGCATACATTCGAACATTCTCAAAGCGAGGTAAAAACCGGTTAAGATACTTGACATGGTTTCACAAGTACTCTTTTCTAACCCCGTTTGGTACCTAATTGTATATTTTTTAATTAAATAGATGTATTAATGTCCAAACGTAATTAATGTACTTAAATTTATTCAGGTCTTGATAAAAACAATTGATAAAAACTATTATATACCTGACGGTAATTACTTACAACATATGACGTCAACTCCTCAACATCTACCCTACCATCGCGATAGACAGGGAGAAGGGATTGCCTGGGACCCTAATGTTAGGGGATATTATACTATCGGAGAAGGGAGCAATCAACCAATATAATTCTACAAACGACAACCATCTTCATCTATCGTTGGTTAATTCTTACAGTTGCAGAAAAATCAAAAATTGAATTAGCATTGTATGTTGTGAAATTTGGCAGAATATATAAAATACAATGGTAGCATATCGTACATAGTTATTGTTAACAATGGTAGTCAGAAAAGAAACTTACTTTAGCCAGTCTCAGCTGGATGATGCTTTAAGCAACTGAAAGTGACCGAGGTCTCAAATGCAATGGATGTTTACATTGCTTTCTGTGCAAGTCATTGACAAGAAACTACATCACGTGATTAGACAAGAAATGCAGTACCAGTCATATAATATTAAATTTAAATATATCTTAGGGAACATCTTTTAAAAAATAATTCCCTGTCCATGCATTTTTGAGGTAATGTATTTTACTCGCCTTTGATAACCCGAAAATCTTACAGTCAGCGTTGTTTACGATATCAATATAAAGCTGCACTTAGATAATACTCCTTTATTGAACATAGATGCAGCCATATGTTATTATGTAAGCAATTCGTTGTTGGAATTCATTTCAGCATTTCTATATATATATATATAACAACATACAACATCGTACATTGAAACAAATAAAAAGAAACAAAATCAGAGCACTTGTAACTTCTAGTCGTGTTAGTGGGAAAAATGGTTTATGCTTAGAAGTAGTAACGAAATGCGTACCTTGTGACCCGTTGTACTATAAGGTCTTGGCTACTACAACTTTGCACCACATTCGACACGTACGCGTTTGATAACTATTCGCCGGCTTATTCCTTTTTCATTTTGTTAATGGGGGAGCGGTTACTGCTTCAAAACATTTCAAATGCCAAGTTTTACAGGATAAAAACAAGCGAAATGGGTTTCAAAAAACTTGTTATGGATACATGTTCTATAAGAATGTTTACATTTCAGTGAAAATGTAACTTTTACGTAGTTTTTCTCTCGATTTTAAACCTGTGCTAAAATAATAGTTATTACCAGAACAGATCTACTAAAACCCGTCGCGGTCATGATGAAAGTGCTTTTGCAGCAGTTACCTCCCTTCGAGTTGTACAACAAATTTTAACCTTCAGATTGCAACAAATTTGAATACTTCAAGTTGCGCCGACCATCTTTCAAGATATTTCTTGTTAATATATATATATTAAAGCGTACTACGATGTTTAGACTGTAGGTTATGTGTTTTTTATGTTTACAACAATGAATAATTGAGAAAAAAAAACAGTAACTTTTTAATTCAGATAAAATTAAACAACTCTGTTTAGTATCCATGGTAATGTTATCATCATTGCCATCTTGAGACAAGATTGGCGATATTCAAATCGATTACAATACAAACACAAAGCAGCATTATGTTTTCTGAGACAATCCAGAGTTCATGTCCCGATGCTAATTTGTAAAATTGCAAAACGTCAGGCGTCGAAGAAACAAACACGCTTTACATTAAAATGATAAAGTACTTAAATTTCAATATATATGAGAGAGACAATCCACGAGGTTTGAATATGGCAGAAAATTGAAGACTGTGCTATTGAAATAGTGGCTCATTAAGTCGTCTTAATTTTGAAGTGGTTTACCTTATAATAAAAAGTATATAACACTTCGTATTCCAGGATCAGGTTGGACAATGTCCTATACTTTGTTCTCCTACCATATACGGTACATATTTGTTTAAACCTACGATCTTTCAGTTCTATGAATTAGGCCTGGAAAATGCAAGAAAAATACAAGAACTCACTCATGTGGCAGAATTCTCATCATCCGATAATCGATACTGCGCAAAAATGTTAGCTTTAAATTAGTATAACTTTTTAAAGATATCAAATCAATGCAAACGGTTTTGTAATGTTTCAATATTCCCCATTCATTCAATTATTTTAAAAGTAAAATGGTATTTTTTAACTTTAATACAGTTACCAGTGCTATACAGAATATATAGGAGAGAAAAATTACTCTGAAATTAACTTAATGTCATTTAAAAACGGATAATTATATTAACAAAATGCAAATGGTCTTATAAACCATACTTATTTCTCTGTCAATCGGTATTATTTTGTGAAAATATTTAAAGAAGAAAATGGTATGTTTTTTACCACGTTCGGAAATGTTCGGAAGACCATCCGAGTATGACCGAGTATGACCGAAGTTTTATGGCACTTGATCTCTGGACGGTCACACAAGGGGTCCAGCAGCGATTATACAAGCTGTTAATTAACAATTAGTGCGCTTTATAGGGACGAATTTGGGGGAAATGTGACTTTTTATAGAATAGCATTGAAATAAAATATTGGTGTGGTTCATTGTAGGATGATAATAGATTGACTTTTTATTCTGTAAAGGTGTGAAAATTAAAACAGTATAATTCGATAACAATAAATATATTATTATATTATATTGTTTAACTTTATATCTAAAAGTGAAAAATATTACATTAATGCTATTAATATTGTAAAATACAGATGTTACAATTATTTAGACAAATAGCCTGCATAACTTATATAAATTAAATTAAAGTATTAAGTTTGACATTTTATAAGTTTGATATCGTTTTTCTGCAAGAATAATATACATTTGATACTTATTCACTTCAATATATGACAGATTAGCTTGTTTTGTTTGCTTAAAATGATAAAACTTAGCATTTATGTCTTTGGTAATATTTCAAAAAATAATGCGTCCAGATTTTATTCCTAAATCATAGATTAGTCAGGATCCGATTATAATGCCCAAAACCTGCTTTTTAATTGAATGTTTATTTGCAATATATATAACAAATACCCGAATATAAACAATGCAAAACTACACAGAACAGAGTACTGTATTCAAACTACAGGCTTAAGTATTATACTTATTTACCGGCGTACACAATTGTTCATAATATATCACAAATACATTTGTATTTCCTATCAATTAGATACAATCACCAATGCACCTATGATGATGGTATAAATACGGACTCGGAAATATGGTTTATATGTCCATGGTATAATTCATAGCACTCCATCATAAAAAGTACAAGATCATGTTTTAAATTGTAACAGAAAAAATAAGTGTCATTATAATTTCTGTTGAAAAGAGACAAATGTATGTTTGCGATGCTAGAAAGCTAAATAACTACCATTATAGAGCCTACCTTGCTCAAATCAAATCCAACGTAATGAAAGATATTGTTTATGTTGTAAATGATTAAGAAAATGAATTTCACTTCACGTGCATATGTCATTGTTTTCGAACTTTTACGTAGGATATATATTAAGACTTATTATTTCAAAAGACCTTCTATGTTTAAATTTTTAGAATTACATCTATCAATTGAGGAGAAAAAACTTTATATAACTTGGCCTTATTCACTAAACACGCACTTTAATCAGACAAATATCATACTTAACGTTAGAATTAATATCAGTGTATTTCCATTTATTTTGTTTTGTTATTATCTGTGTGTGCACTCACTTGTAATATTCATCTTTATGTATGAAATAGGTAATTTAAGAACAAATATTACAATCAAATTGCAGTTGCAATATAACGTTGTTTGGAATATTTCACAATATAACGTTGTTTGGAATAGTTCACAATATAACGTTGTTTGGAATATTTCACAATATAACGTTGTTTGGAATAGTTCACAATATAACGTTGTTTGGAATATTTCACAGTATAACGTTGTTTGAAATATTTCACAATATAACGTTGTTTGGAATATTTCACAATATAACGTTGTTTGAAATATTTCACAATATAACGTTGTTTGAAATATTTCACAATATAACGTTGTTTGGAATATTTCACAATATAACGTTGTTTGGAATATTTCACAATATAACGTTGTTTGGAATATTTCACAATATAACGTTGTTTGAAATATTTCACAATATAACGTTGTTTGGAATATTTCACAATATAACGTTGTTTGGAATATTTCACAATATAACGTTGTTTGGAATATTTCACAATATAACGTTGTTTGGAATATTTCACAATATAACGTTGTTTGGAATAGTTCACAATATAACGTTGTTTGAAATATTTTACAATATAACATTGTTTGGAATAGTTCACAATATAACGTTAAACACAAAGAAGAGAGTTTAGCTTGTAGACCAATTCAAGTTTGATAACTACATACCCTGTTTTAATTTGTTTTTATGGGCTATCCTAGACAAAATATGCTCATGAAATCAAACATTTTTAGTTTTTAATGCGTACTCAATTTCTATAAGATTCTAAAGTATCTACATTTAATGAATACACGAAAGTCGGTAGGTCGGTGATACAATAAAAAGGTTATCAAAATCATTATATATTTAATAATTTTGTCTATATAGTCTGTTAAACTGATTGTGACATGACCTATTAAACGTCTATGTTTTTTCTTCCAGAACAGTTATAATCACACATTGACGTATGCGTCAATGTATAACTTCTATCGAACAGAAACAAGTCTGAATGATATAAGAAATATGTCAGTTGTTTGAGAGAGAAAATGTTGTTACTGGTAGGAAACCCTGGAAAGCACGATTAACTAACTGCTGTTGAACGACGGTAATAAATACAAAATAATAAACACTTGTCAGTGCATTGAAGTGTACGCAGGTGGTGATTACATAAATTTCCATTATGTATCGGAATGAAAGGTGGCAATCAAAGTTGCATCATTACTTGCATCAAAAAGCAGGCACTAGATTTGATTTCGAAAACATGGTAAAAGAAAACTCACACATTTTTTATTAATTCCATTATTTTACTTGTGTATATTTTTTAAATACCTTAGATCAATGAACGTTATGTTTGGCATTACGATCAAATAGAACAACATTGGTGTATAATTAGGATTCTTTGAGGAAACTTATCAATATTATTTTAACTTATAAAACTCCAACAACTAACGATATATATCAGCAATTATGTTTGAACACAAAAATTGTAATTATAAAATTTGTTATAATAAACGTTGCAAAAACATACCCGATAAAAAACAGGGTAAATGTTTCAAAGACAAACAAAATCAGCAATATCATTCTTTTACGATTTGTATTTTGTCAGAATTCAGTAAACTTATAAAAATATCGATGGCATGCGAACGACTAATTATGAGTTATTTCTTTTATGTATTTAAAATACTGACGAATTTTCATTTCCATCAAAGAAAAAATGTTGCTTTATTTAGAGAAAGTCATTATTTCAGCGAAATCTTCGAGTAGACAACATTGTCTCCATTCTATTGAAACCTTGTAAGTAACGTAAATAGAGTCACAACATTAGGAAGGAAGTAATCTAGTTCCCCGAGAAAAATACAAATCTCGCAAATTCTAGTGGTGTATGTAACAATTCAATTTATATTCTGAGAGATTGAATGAAGAAGCAACAATGTGCGACCTTTTACGGACGATTTCTTTTCGAAATAGCTCTAATTATGTCTATTAAGGCTGACCGGTAAGTTGCTACTAACTCTCAGTGATCTGACCAGTTACTTGACACAAACTTTCAGTAAGCTGACCGGTAAGTTGACACTGACAACCAGTGAGCTGACCGGTAAGTTGACACTGACAACCAGTGAGCTGACCGGTAAGTTGACACTGACAACCAGTGAGCTGACCGGTAAGTTGACAATGACAACCAGTGAGCTGACCGGTAAGTTGACACAGACAACAAGTGAGCTGACCGGTAAGTTGACAATGACAACCAGTGAGCTGACCGGTAAGTTGACACTGACAACCAGTGAGCTGACCGGTAAGTTGACACTGACAACCAGTGAGCTGATCTGTAAGTTAACATTGACAACCAGTGAGCTGACCGGTAAGTTAACACTGAAAACCAGTGAGCTGACCGGTAAATTAATACTGACAACCAGTGAGCTGACCGGTAAGTTGACACTGAAAACCAGGTAGCTGACCGGTTAGTTGACACTGACAACCAGTGAGCTGACTGGTAAGTTAATACTGACAACCAGTGAGGTGACCGGTAAGTTAACACTGACAACCAGTGAGCTGACCGGTAAATTAATACTGACAACCAGTGAGCTGACCGGAAAGTTGACACTATCTCGCAGTGAGCTCATTGGACAGTTGAGACTGACAACCAGTGAGTTGACCTGTAAGTTGACACTAACTCTTAGTGGGCTCACCGGAGAGTTGACACTTACTCTCACTGAATTGACTGGTAAGTTGATACTTACTCTCAATGAATTGACTGGTAAGTTGATACTTACTCTCAATGAGTTGACCGGTTAGTTGACACTAAATCTCAGTGAGCTAACCGGAGAGTTGACACTAACCAGCGGTCTGGATAACACCTAGTGACTGGATATTTGACACTAACAACCAATGTGGGATTTATCCGCTTCGCTCCGCTCAACTCGCTTAGTGCAGCATGTCCTGTCGACGATCTGTTGAGCTCACGACGTGTTAGTGTCAAATTACCGGTACGCTCATTGGATGTGAGTTCGGATATGAAGTAGCGAATGCATAGCTGTTAATTGTTTGCACGTTATTTCTTGAATTCATAGCCAGATATTAGTTACGACCGTAATATATTTGATTTCAGTGCGTCGGTCTCAATATGTGGGTAATATAATTTAGTAACTAACAAGCAATATCTTGAAAAAAGATGGTCGCCGCTATTTGAAGAAATTGCCGAGATGTTACGATGCTGGTCACACCAGATCCAAAATGGATTTCGGTAATTTCACCGAAATTTCAGTCGAATTCGGTAAGGTAACGTACTACTTATCTAAAGGTTAACCAATCCGCGTCAAGGTTACACACGTTGTTCGGTTGAGGAGAAGTTTAGTGGTTAACATAAGATTTGGTTGGTTTACACAGCACTGATATACACATAGCAAAACCATGTTAGTACGGCTGCGCCGAGAAACAACTGCCTGTGTCTAAAATTTGTTACTACTGTCACATTTTGCTCCCAATCACTTTTTATTGATTCTTTACTCCTATACATGGATTTTTGAGTTTTTTACAACACCAACCTATCAAGCCATGTAGCGTTTTCAAACGTCGATCAAACATTTACGAAACCGTTTGATTGTTTGTTTTTGTTGGGTTTACGCCCATCTTCAGCGACATTTCAGTGATAATAATATAATACAAATTTCATCAAGATTTCGACATGAATCAAGTATGTGTGGGGAAAACACATACATATAGAGGAAAGATGTCAGCATAAAATACATAAGATTGACCTATATACATGCACAACTCAGTTGTTTTAAAGCTGATAGTTTTACACGAGTGATCCAGCAAGAAATATATCTACGTTTGAAGGCATTTATATTCTCAACATTGCAAATATCTTCAGGCTAGTAATTCCAAATCATAGGGCAAGAGTAGCCAAGGGATTTTCGAGCAAATTCTAGCCTTGTTTTTGTACTTGGAGATTTTCTTAGAGTTTCTATTTGGCTATTACTGCAACTTCCCCGGACAGAGCAACAGTAATCTAAATGGAGGAGTATATATTATGAATTGTAGAGCAATTTTCTGACTGGTATATTTATGTAATGTTTTATTCTTTGCTTAAGATAAAGTTTAGAATTGCATTTTTAATGACCACAGTTTGATTTTTCCAATTGAGATTTCTATCAACTTGAACTCCTAAAAGGCAAGTCAATAGTTTCTTGTCCAAGATGTAGAGAATTGCATTGATTTGAACAAGTTTTAGTTTGTGCACTTATAGTCATCGCTGTTTTTGGCATACAGAGCCATTGAATTGTTTTCACACCATGAAACGATTTTATTAATATTGTTTTGAAGGTCAGTTTGAAATTCATCATAAGATTTACCAACATATGTTAGGGTGGTGTTATAAAAAATATGTCAGTAAGATTTCTGTGAGTTCAAATGGCATCTCATTGATGTACATGATAAACAGTATAGGCCCAAGGACAGACCCTTGAGGGACACCTGATGTGATATGACCTGCACATGAGAGTTTCCTAGATACACATACCTTTTGATATATGTTTGTCAAATACGATCTATGCCTTTGACAAGCCCAGAAAGACTATTAGATTGTTATATCGTTTATAATGGACACTTTTTATCAAATTTGTGGTTAAGTCGCTGGACTTGTAATCTTGAGGACCTGGGTTTGATTCCCTCAAGACTGACAATTTCCCCTCTCACATCTTATTCTAGAGTCTAAAATAATTTGAAGTCTTTCGTCGATGTGTTAAGGAACTCTGGGGATATTGGAATTTGAGTGCAGTCTGTCTCGAGCACCAACCTCCAAAATTGTGTATATTTTCTTTATAATTACAATTACGCATTGCTCTACGCTCTATGACCACTATGACCCTCTTGTTAATGGTAATGGTTGGGTTGTAAAACACAAGACTTTTATGTTTTAGTGTATATGTCATCTACTTAGGGTGAAGTTTGAATTAACAAGCTCTACCACAGGAGACATGTATAATCCTGATTATGGCCTGGATGACCCCACATATCACTTTTATCAGGAGTAGGATATTTCCAGTGTGTGAGTTAATTATCTTAAACTGTTGTTCAAAATAAAGTCAAATAGCATTTTGACAGGCATGGTTTTATCACAGTTCTGCTCTAATAGTAGACCATTTAATGTCTAATCAATAAATGGAAAATGCAAGGGTCTACAGCAGTCTCACTTCATATGATATAATAGCCTGCATAGTAATTGTACCCCTCCCACCCGATTCAAAAATATATAGGAATCATGCGTTAAATATATTGTATAGCATGATGTTCTGCTTTTATTTCGGCGTTAAAGGATAATTATGACCTTTTGTCATTTTTATTGAGTGGATAATAATCATGAGACCTTAAATTGAAAAGGTCCTAGAAAAGTATTTGACTTTTGTCTCAGATGTTCTGCATGAACCATGGTAAGAAAAAGTATTTGACTTTTGTCTCAGATGTTCTGCATGAACCATGGTAAGACAAAGTATTTGACTTTTGTCTCAGATGTTCTGCATGAACCATGGTAAGAAAAAGTATTTGACTTTTGTCTCAGATGTTCTGCATGAACCATGTTAAGAAAAAGTATTTGACTTTTGTCTCAGATGTTCTGCATGAACCATGATAAGAAAAAGTATTTGACTTTTGTCTCAGATGTTCTGCATGAACCATGGTAAGAAAAAATATTTGACTTTTGTCTCAGATGTTCTGCATGAACCATGTTAAGAAAAAGTATTTGACTTTTGTCTCAGATGTTCTGCATGAACCATGGTAAGAAAAAGTATTTGACTTTTGTCTCAGATGTTCTGCATGAACCATGATAAGAAAAAGTATTTGACTTTTGTCTCAGATGTTCTGCATGAACCATGGTAAGAAAAAGTATTTGACTTTTGTCTCAGATGTTCTGCATGAACCATGGTAAGAAAAAGTATTTGTTACACAAGTAAATGTTTGTTGGTATATAATGTTTTAAAAAGAATATAAATAAAGCTATTAATAAGTAAATCGTGTGAGTAAAAAGCATTGGAGCTAATTATGATTATTTTAAATGCAAGTTGCATGTATGAAAAGCGATGAAGCATTAAAACCATTTGTGAAAGATGTAACCAATCATTGTGCTGAAACATAAGGTGGCAGTGTACTTAATATGAAGATAGTTTTATTTTCATGAAGCTAGGCTTCATTTTCAAGTGGTTTTAAGGTACAATTATATCATTTTCGAACCCGCTTGCAGTAGGCTCGATATAGTCGCCATAATAGCGATTAGGTGTATGTGCACACGTCCGTCCGCATTTGTTTTGTCTGAACCATCACTCTGTCATTTATACAATTCCTTGGCACAATGTTTATCAAAATGAGATTGCATGTCGCGTACAAGATATGTGTCTGTAGCTCAAAGGTCATGGTCACACTGAGAGGTCAAACATCTAAAATGGGTCTAAAACATAATGTTTGTCCAGAATATTACACAGTCATTGTTGGGGATAATTTAAATTAATTATTCGTTAAAAAACATGGCCGCCAGGGGCGGTGCCACTATTCATATATGTATTATAGTCGAAACTTCAAAAATCTTCTTGTCAAAAACTATCCAATTTCGATAAAATTTCACCTGCATGTTCGTTAGGTGATCTGCTACCAAGAGTGTTCAATTGTTTGGATTCGTCATGGCTGTCAGGGATGGAGCCACTTTTCCTCTATGTATCTAATTTTGTAGAAACTACCAAAAATCTTCCTGTCAAAAACTACAGTATCAATTTTGAAACCAAAATGTTCCTTAGGTAATCATCTACCAAGATGACTCAATTGTGTGATTCACTAAAACATGGCTGCCAGGGGCGGGTCACTTTCCCGATATGTTTACATTATAATTATAGTCGTCTTAACATGCTGGAAATCTAAATATGTTCTATCTTTGTGAGACTCTTTACTGTGACACATGACCAAAGTACCAAACATTTCAGGTCGCTCAGGTGAGCGATTCAGTGTCAAGACCCTCTTCATTATTATTATGAGCATTATTGAGTAACAAATGCAATTGACAACTGATAAATAAAGTTGGGAAGCCTAGAATAAACTCCAAACCTTGTCAACACTGCTTTGCTTCTGATCAAATTAATAACTACACTACATTCATATTAACTCATTGGAAACATCCTTCATCAGTTTATATCCTTGTGTTTATTATCAGAGACAGGCAATAATCATTCAATTTTAAAATTCACTCAAATGAGGTGAACATTTGTTTATAAGTTTGAATAAATTCTTTCAACAGAAAGTAATGACTGATGGACAGACAGTGGAATTGAGATATATCGTAAATGTAACATTTATGTTTTATATGCTAATAACTCATGTTTACATATTTCAAACACACCAAAGTTCTTAACTTGGGTAGCTGTTCATAAATGAACCAGGTGTAACTATAATGCCAGAACATTCATGCCGCCTGGAAGTAAAAAGTCAGCGGAGAAGCCGAAAAGGAAGGCAAAAAGGCAAGCGAAAACCCCACCCATACCAGAAGAACAATCTGAACAAAGGAAAAAAGGCGGGAAACCTTGAACACTAACAAGCTCGAGTGAGGTGAGTGTTCCACAACCTACAAATAACCAGAATAGTTTTATGAACTTACCTCAGTATAATACCGACATGAACAATCAAATGACTCCAATGATGCCAACATTGGCATCGCCGGTCTTCAACTATAGCCAGACTCCGTTCGGAATGCAGACTCCCCAGGCCCAACAGATGCCTCAAGTATGTATAAATATACCACCGGCCTGGGCAAACCAACTACTGTCTGACATAAGTGAATTGAAACAAGCATTACCTAAGATAGAAAACATTCAATCAACAGTGAACGCTAAAAACTCAAAAGTTATAGAACTAGAAAACAAAGTGTCTGGGATGGAAAAGCGTATGACAGACGTAGAAAACTCGTGTTCGTTTATCAATTTAAAATATGATGACCACCAGAAAGATATGAAACAAGCGAAATTAGAACTCACGAAAACCCAAACATCCTGTAAATTCATTGAAAATACAGGGAACGCTATGAGCACAGAAGAGCTGAACTAAATGCGAAACTCATAGACCTTGAAAGTCGGTCCATGCGCGACAACCTCATATTATATGGCATCAGTGAATCACACGACGAGTGTTGTGAAGAAAAACTGAAAACATTTATTAAGGATGATCTAAAACTGTAATCAGATACAATGGACACAATGGAATTCGACAGAGTTCACAGACTAGGCAACGAGTATTCCAGGAAACCAAGACCAATGATCGCAAAGTTTCATTATTATAAACAAAGAGAACTAGTACGGAAAACAGGTTTCGAACAAAAAGATACCCTGAAGGCGTCCAGAAAGGGCGTCAACATTCAGCGACCGAAAGCAGAGAGAGTCGAACGCAAGTCCCTTTACAACAAAATGGTAGAAGAAAGAGCTCAGGGCAAGGACGCGAACCTCGTCCGCGGCAAGCTCTACATAAACGGCACGCTAGCTATACAGGCCAGGGGCGACGACGGCAGATAGCAGCAACGCGTAGGGAGGTCAGGAAGAGAACTTACGGATTACTACCTGGAACATACATGGACTAATAAAGAAACTTGCAGACCCTGATTTTCTTGATCACATCAACAACTATAACATAATAATAACGACAGAAACATGGATTTCAAAGAATACTAACTAAAACCTCGACATCGAGGGCTATTTTAGTGAACATTTATATGGCAACAACACACCAAACACCAGAAAAGGACGTTATAGTGGAGGATTATCCGTTTATATAAAGAACAGTTTAAGAAAATATGTAACAGAAGTAGAAAAACATCAATGCGGAGTATTATGATTGAAACTCTCTAAACATTTATTTCAGTATGACAATGACACTTATATTTGTACTGTATATATTCCACCCATTAAGGAATCCACTATATTACATCAGTTTGATGTCGATATCTATGAACAAATAGAAACCGACATAGAAACATATAAACGGCTAGGAAAAGTTTTTGTAAACGGCGATTTTAATAGCCGCACATCAAATGAACGTGATTACATTATATATGATCATTACATAGATACTAATAATGACCTACGTACAGACTTTAGTGACATCCCAAATAGAAATAACAAAGACTTAATACTAGACTCATTCGGGAAAAAATAATTTTGTTATGTAAATCAACTGGTCTTTTAATAGCAAATGGTAGATTGTTAGGCGACCAAGGGGATTTTATGTTTCTTAACCAAAACGGATCTAGCACGGTTGATTATCTTATTCTAAACTATGCAGACTTAAATATTATTTCGCATTTTTGTATACAAAGTCCTAACGAATTCTCTGATCATTGTGCCCTAGAATATAACCTTATCCGAAAACATCAACAACAATCACGTGATGAAAACAATTGTGATGAAAAATACATTGCATGGCATAATAGTAAATCCGACTCATTGAAAAATATCCTACTATCAAAAAAAAACGAGCTTATCTCATTGACTGAACAATTACACACACATCGTCTAGACGATACAGTCGAAAAATTCACATAGTTCATGCGTGACAACGCACTTTCTTTATTTGGCAAAAATCGATATGTCAATAAGGGCAGATATAAAGTACGAACTAGCAAAAAATGGTTTAATCACCAATGTTACACAGCAAAGAAACTATTCAACAAAAAAAGAAATATGTATAATAGAAACAAAACTGAAGAAAATAAATTAGCATTTTTAGAAAGTAAACGATTATATAACAAAATAAAACGCGGACGTCAATACCAGTTTAAGAAATCAGAAGGAAATCGCATTAGCAAACTTGCAAAATCAAATCCAAAACAATTTTGGAAAAACATAAAACAGCAATACAGCAGACCTACTGAAAATAATAACGATATCAATATTGCAGATTTACATGCTCATTTCCAATCACTATATGATCAACAACCACGTGCACAAAATGAACAATTACATAATTCAAACAACGAAAATACGCATAATGACTATCTCGACTCTCCCATAACAGAACAAGAATTTCGAGCTGCAGTCTTTTCACAAAATAACGGAAAGAGTGCGGGAAACGATTCGGTTATCTCAGAAATACTCAAATGTACATATAATATAACGTCGCATTTTCTTACAACGCTATACAATACAATCTATATAAGCGGTGAATATCCAACATCATGGGGATAGGGACAAATTGTGCCAATATGTTAAGGTGGAAATACATCAGAAGCAAAAAAATACAGGGGAATTACTCTCATCAACATTCTAGCAAAAATATATTCACAGATATTATCTAAACGAATAACAACATGGTCAATTGAAAACGAACGAATCATAGACAATCAATATGGTTTCCAAAAGGGAAAATCCACAGCTGATTGCATATTTATATTAAATTCAATTATTTCTAAAACCCTTAATGATAAACACAAACTGTATGTAGCCTTTTTAGACTGGGAGAAAATGTTCGACAAGATCGATCGCGTTTATTTATGGCAAAAATTAATATCCGAAAATTTTAGTAACAGGATGGTTCAGGCGATAAAAGCAATGTATGGTTGCATAAAATCACAAGTGAGATTTCAATCAAACAAGTCGGAATTCATCAATTCTACGATGGGCCTGAAACAAGGAGACCCATCGAGCAGCTTGTTATGTTTAATCTTCCTCAATGACATACTACAACATATTAACTCCGATCTTGACGGTATCGTCACGTTAGATGATTTGCAGCTATTTTTGTTACTATTCGCAGACGACGCAGTGGTATTCGCCCGGTCACCACAAAGTTTACAGTCTATACTAAATGATATCGAGCACTATTGTATAACATGGGGACTGAAATTAAACATAAACAAAACAAAAACTATGATATTTGAGAAGAACCCAACAGCGAATAGCGAACCATGCATCATTTGCTTTACACAACTTATTTACGATTAATAACGAAATTGAATTACCAATATCACAAAAATCCTTACAAAAAAACTATTTGATTCCCTGGTAACTCCTATACTTAATTATTGTGCCGAAATATGGGCATATTGCGAATCACCAAACATAGAAAATATCCACACCAAATTTTGTCGTAAACTACTTACTGCTCGAAAATCTACAAACCTAGAAACACTGTATGGTGAATAAGGAAGAATTCCGCTAGCTATCCATAGACAAATACTCATGATTAAATACTGGCTCAAACTATTAAATTCAGACCCGAACACATTACTCTTTAAAACATACAACGTTCTTGTATTTATTTTGTATTTATTTTCATTGTAAATTTAAGTCATGTTCCATATTGTGAGTTAACTAAATTTCATGTTGATATTTTGCTCTTCTGTAAATACCTCTGCCCATTGTGTTTTGTTATAATGTACATTATGTTGCTATGAAACATTTTATGTTTTAATGCAATAAACTATTTGTACAAATTATATACAAGGGATTGATTACGTTGACTTGTTATTACAAACTGTTAAAACTATTCCACTTTCTGTAAAAATAAAATTTGATAAACTTAAAATACCGTTATATGCTGGGAAACAATATGTATATAAATATACATGCATTAAAGTAAATAGACCTGTATGTTTTATGTAAAAGTTGAATGAACATGAGCATTATAACAGAATATGCATGGATTAGTTTGGCTTTGTCAGGTTTATCAACATTCGTCATGAAGTAGTACTTTATATCGGAATATTTCTTACAATTGTGGTACAATAACTTATAGTCTTTATATCACGCCAATGTCTACTTAGTATAAAGCCAGTCTAGTCCCCGTCTGGACTGGGAAATTTGTTCCCTATATCTTTAACACACCAAGCCAGTATAGTTCTTCGACTGATTTATTGCAAGCGCCCATATACCCATAGAACATACTGCATATAAGTAGCATGCATGAATGTGTCTTCCAATCTCTATGTCTGTCTGGCGAACACGTCATCTCTGAATGTCTAGTGCAAGCACAACGTTAACGGATCAGTGATTGTAATCATCATTTCCTAAAGTACAAAATGACTTGTGCAACACAGTAATGTTTAGCTACATATACGTAATTCTAGAAAAAAACAGGGTTTATGATGAAATACAAATTTATGCCAACATTTTATAAATCAAAAGTTTAAGTATTTAGTTTCTGCTTCATGAGTGTCATGAACCATAGGAAGACTCCTGAATACCCTATTGGCATAATGGTCGAGTGTTTGTCACTACTTAACAGTCTCTAATTTAGGCACAAATACTAGTTAGTAACCAAGAAAGCAGTCCGATAGTGATTAGTATAAATTTTAAGAGCTTGTTTCACCATCGACATACAATAAATTAGTTTAAGCTAAACAGTAATATACATTGTCAAGGGTATACATTGTCAAGATAAGGAAAGAACATATATTTATCTTATTGGTTGTCTGCTGTTGCAATACTGGGCCATTGCACAGCAAATTCCGTCTTCATCTCTCACCTTTGGTGGACAGGTGGTACAAACACACCAGCTGGATTCAGACGCCCAGCGTCTTAGTTCATGGGGTCCCTTTTGACGTTTTGTGAGGACAGCAGAAATATCCACTATTACCAGTGGCTGCCTTTCAGCCACCTTCTTCAACATTGTTTTTTCTTTCATCATCCTTTATTCTGTCTATCATGTCATGAAAGCATAATTGCTTTGCATATTAATAAATTTATGATAAATTTATAAACAAAACTTTAAAAATGCTGTCCAATACAGCAGACAATAAAATTGCTGACTGAGGTGGGCACAGTGTGACACAATAAGTTAATTTTAGAACTTCAGGTCTAAGTGAGCTCGACAAATTTGAAACATAAGTTTGGGCCATACTTGATCTTCAGATACATTGAAGTGAGCTGTACCTTTAAGATACTATGAACACATGGAGTAATTATACACAGAAAAATATCAACAAAGCTATTAGAAAAGATTTGTGAATTGCACTTCTATATTATTGGCCTAGCAAAAATTAAAGAGCATGGGGAACTTAAAAAATCAATGGAAATATAGATGTATATTAATGAATGTTAACTGATTTTTAACGTACATCTGCTTGATGTCGTCTCTCTTCACGTAGCTTCACAAATGTCTCATCTTTACCTCCTTCAAACAGCCTTCATCTGAACACTATTTCTGCCTCACTGTCCTCCCTACCATGGTCTCTACCTCCCACACCCCTGTATATTGCTCTTCGTCACAGAGGCTGGATAGTCCTTTTGTTATGATCTATCAATGTCAACTTTCATGTTCATACATGCTCATTATGATGAAATTATCGTACATCTATAATCTACTTGAATAATAATATATTTGCTTCATGAGAGAGCATTTTTAACGAAATGGTGTAAATAATAAATGATATTAACTTACAACTTGGACCGAATTAGCTAATTAGACATCTTCAAAATATTTTGAAATGACCCTTCGTAGCTCAACGATCAAAAAGATATTAAAGTCGTGTTAGGGTGTAAGACCGTCTCCCTTGGCCGAGTGGTTGAGGCATCCGCTTTGGGAGCGGGAGGTCGAAAGTCAGAATCCCGGCAGGGGTCCGTTCTGATATGGCCGATTGGTGAGCCGCCAGCTAGCTAAATAATGGTTACCGTGCGCCTACCTGCCTGATGCCTGGCATTAAAAGGATAGGAATCGGGAAGTAAATGTGCTCAGAAAGTAGGTGTCTCATAAGTCAGAATTGGCTGGCCCTTTAAAAATGGGTGACACTATAATAAACAAACACTTTACTTTACTTTTTATAACTGAACTAAAGACTGCCGAAAACATAACGTATAGTTATTGGATTACAACATGCCACGATGAAAAACACTTACTACGACGGCAATTGGAGACGATGAATCTGCGATCTTGTCTTGTTTACTAATGTGTAATCGGTCACGTGGTATATATTCGCTGCGGGGATTCCGTGTTATAATTATCTCGGGACGCCCCGGTCTACTTAATGTGTATCGTACGAAATGTACTCGATTTTTGAACGGTACCACTCAGGTACCGACTATTGTAGTGTTGCAATTTGAGAGGTTCCCGTTTTCAAAACACAACAAAAACTGAAAACCGGACACAAGTTAAAAACGTCCACACCCGAAGTTCATCAAACGAAGTAGTCCAAAATGTCGTACTTAATCAGCAGCATCTTATAACAAATGTGTTTGGTGAACACATTCAACAATATGCTGCCCACAATGCGGAAGTGGATGTGACGTGTTAGTCATATCGAACCAACAGTTTCAGTTTTGACTTCTCACAGTGTGACATTTTCTTCAATCGTGAAAATACTTACTTTTGATAAAGAAGTAGACGATAACTTATGCATTTTAGTTGACTTATATGAAAAAAAATGTTACTAAACAAATGACACCAAAAATAGTGAAAAGATTTTGATCAATTTACCGATATCGATGTTAATTTAAATGTACAGACTTCAAATCTAACGAAAACATTACATAATAAGGAAAATATAGACGATAGACATTTAAATACAATCGCCACAACCGAAGTTCATTAGGCGGTACAGAAATCCGCATATACATGTAGATCAAAATAGAAACAATTTCTGGAGAAAATATTAATTGATATTATGAATATAATCAGCTTAAAGCTGTATGCAGTTTTTACGAATCCGCCTTCTTCACGGGTCACTGAATAGGAGTGCGGTAGTGTGAAAATTAATGAACATACAGTCAAATTCGCACTGTTAAATGTGCAAGGTATAAAAAGTAAAATAATTAACAAACTGCAGAATACAGAAATAATTAAATTATTCCAGGAAAATGACATAGTGTGTTTTACGGACACACGGGGCGATGATTCCTTCAATTTTGACGTTACTGGGTTTGACTATTTCGCATTACATAGGTCAGAGAAAATTATTGGAACCACCAGAAACTCTGGGGGTATTATTATATATGTGAACATATATTAGTTGATCAAAATACTCTCATACTAAAACATGTATGGATACGAATCGATGGCAAACATTTCAATCTAAATACGAACTTGTTTCTTTGTTCATAAGTTACGTTATATTATTCCAGCATCCTATAGCAGACATGTTGTTACTGATAATAACGTGTATGACAAATTAATGCTTGATATTCTTAACGTACAGGAAAGCCATGGCGATGAAGACAATTGTTAGTTTATGTTATTGGGGGATCTAAATTCAAGGATAGGTGATTTGCCAGATTTTGTTGTGAACGATACAGAATCGTTGATGCATTGTAATATATTACCTGATGACTATACAACTGAGACATTTTTACCAAGAATATCACAAGACACTGCTTTAAACTCAAACGGTTATTTATTACTGGATTTTCTTAAACAGACTGGTTTACGTGTGACAAATGGACGTGTTGAGGCGTATACATATATAAGTAGTAACGGATGTTGTATGGTAGATTATTGTATTGTCAGTGAACATATACTGTCATTATTTACAACATTTACTACACATGATCCTAATATTATTTCAGATCATTGTATTATTGAATTTTCAATTCAAGGGTGTTGTACAATTCTAAATAGTACGGATGACAGAGTTTGTCATGATAATTACACAGAGACACACGATAATGTACATTCATACAGATGGAATGCTGAAAAGAAGGATTTGTTTATTGAATCAATTACGTGTGTCGAATTTCAGAATAGACTTTGTGAACTGAACTGTAAAATGGATTATGTTGCAAATTATAATGATATTGACGAGTGTATTGATAATTTTGTATAGAATGTATTGAATCTGTTTGTTAATCCGTTATTTGGCAAAAGGAAATTTGCGCGAAATTGTAATCAGTCCAATTATAATAAACCAAACATTGATAACCATTTATCTGATAATATATGTGTAGCGAACCGAGCTGATTTTTATAGAAAATTGAACATATATAGAAAAAATAATAGTGAAAAAAATAGAAAAAGCATGGTACAGGCAATAAGTATTTATAAAAAGAGTGTTAGGTCATATAATTATCAAAGAGACAAACTTAAACCTGAAAAAGTGTTATCTTACAGACACAAAAATGCAAGACTCTATTGGAAAATGTTAAAGGAAAGTAATAATGTTAAATCTCCGAAAGGAATATCGCTAGATACGTTTTCTGATTATTTTAAGGCCATTTATAACCCGGATAATAGATTTTTCCAAGCGGACGATGATGTAATTGATTTTAATGATAATATTGTCGACAATGAATATACAATTATGTTCCACGAATTAGACATTCCTTTTACATTTGCTGATATTATGAAAGGTATATCAGAACTGAACTTAGGGCGAAGTGCTGGCCCAGACTGTATTCTGAAGCAAATTTTTAATACACGGAAAAACGTTTTTGCGCCATTTATTGTTAATCTTTTTAACAAAATTTTGCAAATGGGTTATTTCCTAAACTCTTAGGACGAGGGTAACATTGTGCCTATTCATAAAAAGGGAAACTTGTCCGATGTGACAAACTTTCGTGGTATAACACTCCTAAGTGTTTAGGAAAGCTATTTTCTAGGATTGTAAATACTAGACTGTCCGCTTGGGCAGAACATTACTACATTTATATTGAGGCTCAAGCTGGGTTTAGGGCTAAAATGGGCACAGTCGATACTATTTTTGTACTTCACGGTTTAATAAATCGTGTTCTTAACCAAAGTAAGCAATTATTCTGTGTTTTCGTAGATTTTTCAAAAGCATTTGATTACTTAGTAAGGCTTAACATTGGTTCGTTCGTTGTTAAACTTGGAATACGAGGCAACCTATTCAATGTAATAAAATCAATGTATGAACATGTTCGTTCGAGAGTTAAGTTAAATAGTAGCACGGGTGATATTTTTTTCTAGGTTTTCTAGGGGTGCGACAGGGCGAGTGTTTAAGCCCTTTCATTTTTGCAATGTATTTAAATGATTTGGAGGATGAACTCAGTTTTAGGAGTTAAATGCAGTACGCAAAATGATTTCATGTACGGGGAGTTTGGGCGTACTTGTTTTCACAACCAACGTATTATATATATTGTTAAAATTTTGTTAAAAATTGTCAATTATTGTGAAAGAAAGTATGTACATTGTATGTATAAGGCTATGTTGAAGGAGTTAGAATCCGCACCACGTAAACAAAATTGGGCATCTTTGGTTAAAGACACATTATGTAGATTAGGATTTTATGAAGCTTGGATAGCACAAGGTGTTGGAAATACAAACATATTTGTAAGTATACTTAAACAAAGCGTTAACGATATATTGGTTCAGGATTGGACTGCGAGAGTTAAGGATTCAACTAGAGCTAGTTTTTATAAAACATTTTGTAGTTTTCAACTTCAACCATATTTAAAGCTTCTAAATATCAAATCATATAGAAGTGCATTTGCCAAACTAAGAGTATCCTCTCACATATTAAACATCGAAACTGGCCGTTGGAGTAGAACACCGCGAGAATTTAGACACTGTCCTGTATGTAACAAGTTAGAAGATGAATTTGACTTTCTTTTTGAATGTACACAACACGAGTCTAGCAGACATATTTACTTCATACCATACGATCGTGTGAAGCCAAATATGTTTAAAACCATTGAACGTTTAACCACTAACAATTGTCAAGTGCTTCGCAATCTTGCTGTTAATGTCGAGAAAAGTTTTGATGTTAGGAAAAAATATGTTTTAATAAATTAATGTAGTAAAATGTGTTAATTTTTTTTTCTTTTTTTTGTTGTTGAATGTTTTTCGTTGCGATATTTATATAATATCGCGTATAAGATAATTTGGATTTTCACTATTGCTGCTATCTTTACTATAGTGTATTATTACCCTGCATGCTGATGTCCTTGTATTTCATTTCGATAAGGAATCAACGTTAGGGTTGATTTCTAAATATGGTATTAACAATATAAACACGCACGCACAAACAAAAATTCACACACGCACGCGCACGCTCACCTACACAAACAAACACGCACACACAATACATTGTACATGTACATCATGTTTTAACATCAGGATGTATGTGAGACTATTAAAAACTACAAAAGGTAAGATGATCTGAAAATAAAATTGAAATAAAACAACAACAACAACAGACACCTCACATAAAACACATACATACAATAATGAAATATTATTGATATCATTGTTTAAGCATTAAGTAGTTCCTATAATTATTTTTAAATGTTTCTGTATCAGACAGACAACGTATATTCACGGGAATCGAATTCCATACCTCACGAGCATAAAAAGAGAATGTTTGTTTACCATAATTTGATTTAAATGAAAAGGGTGCTATGTCATTGGTGGTGGATCTTATGGTGCAGTCACACTATGACGTATTAGAGAAACATATAACTAGCGTATGAAAAATCATAAAATAATGTCAACACGTCGGCATACGCCCAAAAAAGCATCGAAAATTCTACAGCATGAATAAATTGGGCGTATGCATAACGTATTGAACGTATACATATCGTGCGTCTAACCTATAAGTGACCTATCACTAACTTATATATAACTTATGGCAGCGTATCACAGCGTATGGCCAGGGTATGTCCAGCGTTCTCCACTTATGCCCAACGTATGAGTAACTTATAATAAACCTATGCGCAGCGCACTCGGCGTGTTACCGACGATCACGTGACGTTCTACGTAAATACGGCACAGGTCTCTACATTACCGCATTCATACTGTAGTCAGCGAGCTTCATGCCAACGTATCTCGACGTATGAGTAAACTACCTCTAACGTACTAAGCGTATCTCGACGTATGAGTAACCTACCTGTAACGTACTTAGCGTATGGCTAGAGTATGCCTAACGTATGCCTAACCTATGAAGAGGACGTCGGCATACGCCCAACAATTTTGTGCATGCACAAACAAATATTTCGGCTTCTGCGTATAACAACGTATGCCAGCTTATACCAGCGTGCTTTTAGCGTATACAACTTATACCAAACCTACCCGTAACTTATGTCAACGTACACCAGCGTGTTGGTGAAAATTCTCATACGTCGGCATACGTTACTGCTATACGTTATAGTGTGACTGCGCCATTAACGAGTATGTAGAATTGTGGGTGAAAGAAATTATATCATGACAGTAAGTGGGCATTTTATTATTTGAGAATTTATGCACTATAGTTGCTGAGAGAAATTTACATCTATTTTCAAATGATAGCGACCCTAATTCAATGAATAAAGTCGCGATGGTGTTATTTGTGGTCCATGTAGAATAATTGTTGCTGCTTTTTTCTGTATTATGGATATTCTCTTGTTGTTTGCTACAAGCCCTCGACACCATATTGGGCAACAATAGTTCATTGAAGTTAATATGTAAGAACTGTAGAATAATTTCCTTGTGTTGGTGTTTAAGATATAGTTTATTATTTTAAATAAATTTCACTTTGAGTTGAGTTTGTGACATACGTGATCTATATGTGCATTCCAGCGAGTTTGTGACATACGTGATCTATATGTGCATTCCAGCGAGTTTGTGACATACGTGATCTATATGTGCATTCCAGCGAGTTTGTGACATACGTGATCTGTATGTGCATTCCAGCGAGTTTGTGACATACGTGATCTATATGTGCATTCCAGCGAGTTTGTGACATACGTGATCTATATGTGCATTCCAGCGAGTTTGTGACATACATGATCTATATGTGCATTCCAGCGAGTTTGTGACATACGTGATCTATATGTGCATTCCAGCGAAGATAGTTGAGAACAAATTCAATATTATTGTATTATGCAATTGTACATAATTACTTAGCTGTCGTCCTTATATATTGTTCCTATAAGGATACAGCGTTAGAGTTCATGCATAAACGGTGACTAATAAATAGTATGTGTTATAAATAATATAGAACTTACATTTTAGCATATACTAAACAAGCATGTGCATTTATAACAGAAAGCTTATTTCAACACGGTATATCGATATCTGTACTTTAAAATGATCATTTTACTATTTTCTTTATTTCCTTATATCATCCTTTGATGAGTAAATTTGAATTAAAGTATATTTAAGTATCCATGTTAAACTGATTGTCGCTTATTATGTTTATGAAAACTGAACATGTTTTTATTTTGAACATGAACTATTACGGTCTATTTCAAAAGTGTATTGTATATAACTATGTTGTGAAATAAATCTTCTAACTTCTATGCAAAAGATGGCTAACAACACTCGTCACGACTCATGTATATGAAGTTTCTTTGATTTTCTACCCAATTCATAGCAAGAGGCAAACTGCGTTACACCGTTGTTCCAAAGCCTTCTGCATTTATACCTCTACTAAACATTGTCACATTCAACATAGTTGGGAGTTCTTGGGAACTGTTTCAGGAGGGAGGCCATATTTCATGTCATATTCACAAATGTTACTTAAAGGGACTGATAACTTTAGACTTCATTTGCTGGTAGTAGTGACTAAATATTTACTAGTACTTGTTCTAAAATTTAAAAGTTCCTCTACTTTTACTAAAACAATTCTATTTCTATGTCATTTCTATTTCAATACACAGAATGTCTAGAATAAGTGGAGATAAACATATTTGTTTCTTAAATGTATAATGTATTGATAAATCACATTTTTCTAAGTCTGCTTTAAATACTTGCATTTCTGACACACACCTACCTGTGTAAAAAGATAGTGACTTGAGATTTTGCTAAATACATTTTTAGTGACAAGCCTGATATAATTTAATTTGTTATTTTATAATTAATTATCCACAAACTATACATAAAGGGTCTGATCGCTTTGTATTTCATTTATTTACAAACGTGACAAACATTTCACTTGTTTTACAATCTTAAGGTTCTACTATTAAGCTCGTTTTAAATAATACATTGTCTTACCTTTTTAACAGTTTAATAATTGTAACTTAGTGTATTGTTGAGGTCATTTGTTTAGCGTTTTCATTTATTATTCCTGTCAGGGATAACTTATTGTTTCATCGTTTTATCTATTTGTTGATAATTAATGTAACTCAGTGTATGTCTTTGACAAAAGTACTGTGATAACGTAATATATAGCTCAAAAGTCTTCCTATGTCACACAATCCTATCTTTTATTTTAATGTTTTAACCGATCAATAGGATTCCCATTCGTTTTTTATAAAAAATAGACGTCTGGGCGTCTTAAGCACACTTGTAAATCAGTTAACTTTGTTTTTCGGCGCAGATATACTAACATGGTTTTGCAATTTGCATATCAGTGTTGTTTAAACTAATCAAATATTACGTTAACCACCAAGGCAATTTCTGTTCAACCGAACACTATTTGTAACATTGACGCAGATTGATTAATATTTCACTAAAGGTTACGTTACCTTAAGCCACCATTTCACCAAGGATTGTTTTGGTCCCGATAGTACCCGATCCTTTTTTTGGTCGATCGGCCGCATTTTTGCGAAAATAGTCGGGAACCTGCGAGCACTGTCGAGCACTACCCTATACCTTCGGGGGAAGATCTGGCGCGATCGCCTCAGTCCTCCGAGGGTCGGGTACCGAAAAAGTGATCGCCTACTGTTTTAAAACATGTTGAAAAACAGTAGCCGATCAAAAACCGTCGGCCCGTGGTCGTCTTGGTCGTCCGAGGGTCCCCTGAAGGTCCCCTTGTCTCGCCCGCCCTCTGGAGCTTTGCCGTGTACTTGCGCGTACTTTCGCATACTTGCGTTCCGGAAACGTGTCGATCGCGCGAGGAATGTCCGTGATTCGTCCCCATGCCATGGTCCATTGGTCGGGACTCAATCGGATAAAAAAAGGGGACGATTGGAGGCGATGCATGACGACAATCGGGCCGATCAAAAAAATGATTCATCGGGGACAATCTGGTCCAGATCGGGCCGATTGGAAAAAAACAATCCTTGGTGAAATGCAGCCTTTACCGAAATTCACTGAATTTCGGTGAATGTACCGAAATCCATTTGGATCTGGTGTGACCAGCAATCGTAACATCTCGGCATTTTGTTTTATGTTGCGCAACAAATCTTAACCTTCAAATTGCGCAAAAACATATTTTTTTCGTTTCTATCATTTCTAATGTTTAATACTTATTGTTATATACATAGATTGTTCGTACATGTACATGGATATTTGTGTGTTAAGCACTTTTGAACTGTATGTATTTTATGATAAATGTGCTTTATAAATGTTGAATAATAATAATATGATAATAATAATATTAAGGACCAAAATAGCAGACGTCGCGTTGTAGCCGATACCAACGTTAAAATATGTTGACAACATCGTTTTGACTATGCATCATGATGTGATGCTGATTTGGAAAATATCCAAGACCGTTATTAGGAGCTAGTCAAACTTTACCGTGGAAAATATGCTCAACTGTTACATGTCGTCCGAATTACTTTAGCATTTTAACAGTGAATAGTGAATCTTCTGCGACTTTTAAATGCTTATTGCCAGTGTTGTTTAAACCAATCAAATATTACGTTAACCACCAAGGCAATTTCTGTTCAACCGAACAATATTTGTAACATTGAAGCGGTTATAAGGCATTGTCTTATGTATGTGGCTTTCCCTGTAGTTACGTATTCTCTCTCTTTGTTTTACATTTATATACCAACGAACTAAATTGGTGTTGATTGATATGTTAAGGGTGGACAATTTTCAATTTCTGCATAGTAAAGCCAATATATTGTTGCCTCGAATGATGTATTTAGCACTCGTTTTTCGCCACGTTACCTTCCCAGTAAAAATCACATTTCCAGTTGTATACTTAGACCATTTAGTGGGGTGACTTTTGCCTGAAAAGAGGCTTATATCAAGGGGTAGGTGACCACAAGAGTAAATAATATCATGGCATTATTATACCACAGTTATATAGCACCTCTGTGTAGTGTGTTTTAAAGTAACCAAGTCTGTGTTCTAACCAGGATTATATTTAAGATGGCGTATATTATATCTGCTTCCTGGGCTTAAACTTTCAAAAGAGAAACTTGAAAACATTCACAAATATATTCACACATTCAACGAGAAAAACCTCCAATTTTATTACTGGAAATTATTATAAGTTATAGCGTCTGTAATTGTAAACAGGTGAAATGCTCCAATACATTCTGAGAATGACATCATATTATATACATTGTGCCAAAGCCTCTGACAATCTCAAGGTCAAGGTACAGAAAAATTTGAAAAGCTCACAGTTTGTACAGGTCTCAATACTAAACAGTACTTTTAGACGTAATCAGTAACCGAATAGGCCACAGTATAACATATTCACAAGGAAAGTGTTGCAAAAATAGCCGAACAGTCATATTCACTATTATCGCCATTTCTCCTTCTTCACAATAGTGCAACATCAATTTGTAACCTTAAGTACCATGCACTATATTTTATGCAACTATACAAATGTGTAATGTTGACTGATGCACACCTACTGATCTATCTAAGGATAATGCCAAGTGACCCACAATTCCGTTGCTAAATGATTCTGAGCTGATCGACTTGGATTTCTTCCATTTATCGAGCAGCAAGCTTCACCTCTTTTTCAGTTTTGGGATGACTATTTACACAATGTTTAATAGCGTCTTACCATCATTGGATGTGGGATGTTCATCATTTCTCAAAGCTTATACTACTGCCATATGTTTGCAACAGGCTTTTATATGCAAAGTATATGACTTGCATGCATGTCGTGATCAGGGTGAACAATCTTCTAGAAGAAGCTCTAGATTCCTTTTGTAAAAAAGGCAGCTTTGTTGCTAAGCTGGCAAATGGCATCTTCAATTCTGTGTGTATCAAATATGTTCTTGAGGTTGCTAAAAAAAGGCGTTGGAATCTACCAGTGGAATAACTGGGTTGATCCTCACTTGCACGGCCGTGTAAGATGGTTTCTGTCAGAACATTCAATTATATATAGAAGCAGCTCATCTGATGTAATTGTAGAGAAACTACATCACCAAGAAAGTAGTGCGTACAAAGATCCGTTCATTTCTGATGCTTCTCGAATTTGTCAATACATTTATCGACCCATTATCCCTCACAAATGTCCTTCGTCAGTTGGTTTGCCACATGTGTAGCAGTTGGAGAGGAGGCTGAGTGAAACACGCTGACGGCCACAAAGATGGTTATGTCCTGCTTCAGAAATTTGTGGATGAACGACTTGTAATACAAGAAGGAAACTGTCATCTAGCTGAAATGTATTTGGTTCACTTTCAAAAATTTAATGTTGACCATTGAAGTCCAACAATGATCCGTCAAGTGCTTGAAGTCCAACAAATGATCAGTCAATTGCAAATCTAGTGAAGTTTCTATTTCTGGTGAAGAGAATTTTACAATCTTAAGGCTCTACCATTATTGCTGACCATTATTCTACATTTCGGTTTGAAAATCTAGGACATTAATTTTTTTTTTCGCATTTCTGTCTTATGTTTTTGTTTATTCCATATTCCATACAAACCATCTGACATATTTACACATTCTTTGATATTATAGAACTGTTTAGTTACAAAACGGAAACTTGTATGCAACGAGTTGCCAACATTAGCTACAGAGACGAGTGGTACCGTCCCGATTTGATTTGAGCTGGTTCCCGGCTTTCAGTCTTATTTGTGTTTTGAAAACGGGAACCATTGATGTATATATGCCTCTCAAATTGCCACACTACTATAAACGGTACCTCAGCGATACTACATTCAATTACAAATACAAGATGACTTATAAAAAAAAGTAATACATTGCGGATTCACGTACGCTTATTTAATTTGTCTAATTGGAACTCCATTTAAAGATGTTAACGTAAATGCTTACAACAATTTATACAAAATGTCAATCGTTCCCACATCAAGCACTTTATGCTTATGTTTAAATCATATTTGACATGTTTATAAAATAATGTAGCTTTTTATGGCAAAACATTTTGCCTGTAAATCTACATGCGTGTGTAGTTAAACTCTGTTTGACACGCATGTGGTTTCATGTGAACACGTTATCTGTAATATCCTCATAATATGTGAGTTTACCAGGTACATGCATAAACTAGACTGTGTAAGTTGTACTTTGAGTGTTAACGTGTTAAATTCATCGCGTAGTATACGCCGTCTGCCGCATGATACGCCACGTGATCATTTTAAGATGGAGAAGAGAACTAGGATGATAGTTGTTGCGGTTGTTTGTTTGGTAATTACAATCGGAATACTACTGGCAGTGTTCCTCAGTAGGGACGACAACACGAGAGACAAAAGTAGCGTGACAAAACAAGGTAACACGATTTGTATAGTGTATGTATAACATTATATAACATGTATTTAGTTTCCCTTCCATTCACCCAATGACAAAATGGATCCTACCTAAAAAAAATATCAAAAATACATAAAAGCCATATTTTGTTTTGGAAGTACAACACTAAGGCTAAAATAATGCGATTATGTCTGTTTTTGTAAAATATACACCATGCAGATGATACAGGTTACAGATAGAGTACAGAAAAGAATTTCAAAATGCACGTAATTTTGTATAATAGAACAGAAGTGTTATTTACAAATTGTTAAACCGTGTAACATGAGACTCTGCCAAACCTCATAAACAGTGTAACATGAGACTCTGCCATACCTCCTAAACAGTGTAACATGAGACTCTGCCATACCTCCTAAACAGTGTAACATGAGACTCTGCCATACCTCCTAAACAGTGTAACATGAGACTCTGCCATACCTCCTAAACAGTGTAACATGAGACTCTGCCATACCTCCTAAACAGTGTAACATGAGACTCTGCCATACCTCCTATACAGTGTAACATGAGACTCTGCCATACCTCCTATACCATGTAACATGAGACTCTGCCATACCTCCTATACCATGTAACATGAGACTCTGCCATACCTCCTATACCATGTAACATGAGACTCTGCCATACCTCCTATACAGTGTAACATGAGACTCTGCCATACCTCCTATACCATGTAACATGAGACTCTGCCATACCTCATAAACAGTGTAACATGAGACTCTGCCATACCTCCTATACAGTGTAACATGAGACTCTGCCATACCTCCTAAACAGTGTAACATGAGACTCTGCCATACCTCCTATACAGTGTAACATGAGACTCTGCCATACCTCCTATACCATGTAACATGAGACTCTGCCATACCTCATAAACAGTGTAACATGAGACTCTGCCATACCTCCTATACAGTGTAACATGAGACTCTGCCATACCTCATATACAGTGTAACATGAGACTCTGCCATACCTCCTAAACCAGGTAACATGAGACTCTGCCATACCTCCTAAACAGTGTAACATGAGACTCTGCCATACCTCCTATACAGTGTAACATGAGACTCTGCCATACCTCCTAAACCGTGTAACATGAGACTCTGCCATACCTCCTAAACCATGTAACATGAGACTCTGCCATACCTCCTAAACAGTGTAACATGAGACTCTGCCATACCTCCTAAACCGTGTAACATGAGACTCTGCCATACCTCCTAAACAGTGAAACATGAGACTCTGCCATACCTCCTAAACAGTGTAACATGAGACTCTGCCATACCTCCTAAACCGTGTAACATGAGACTCTGCCATACCTCCTAAACAGTGTAGCATGAGACTCTGCCATACCTCCTAAACAGTGTAACATGAGACTCTGCCATACCTCCTAAACAGTGTAACATGAGACTCTGCCATACTTCCTAAACAGTGTAACATGAGACTCTGCCATACCTCCTATACATTGTAACATGAGACTCTGCCATACCTCCTAAACAGTGTAACATGAGACTCTGCCATACCTCCTAAACAGTGTAACATGAGACTCTGCCATACCTCCTAAACAGTGTAACATGAGACTCTGCCATACCTCCTAAACAGTGTAACATGAGACTCTGCCATACCTCCTAAACAGTGTAACATGAGACTCTGCCATACCTCCTAAACAGTGTAACATGAGACTCTGCCATACCTCCTAAACAGTGTAACATGAGACTCTGCCATACCTCCTAAACAGTGTAACATGAGACTCTGCCATACCTCCTAAACAGTGTAACATGAGACTCTGCCATACCTCCTAAACCGTGTTACATGAGACTCTGCCATACCTCCTAAACAGTGTAACATGAGACTCTGCCATACCTCCTAAACAGTGTAACATGAGACTCTGCCATACTTCCTAAACAGTGTAACATGAGACTCTGCCATACCTCCTAAACAGTGTAACATGAGACTCTGCCATACCTCCTAAACAGTGTAACATGAGACTCTGCCATACCTCCTAAACAGTGTAACATGAGACTCTGCCATACCTCCTAAACCGTGTAGCATGAGACTATGCCATACCTCCTAAACAGTGTAACATGAGACTCTGCCATACCTCCTAAATTCAAATTGAACGAATGGTTGTCCATACACATGTGTTATACAAATGAGCGAAAACAACTTATTCGAATTCCTACGACATTCGTAATTAACAAAGTGAATAATTATCAAACAATAAGTCAATTCCAAAAACTACATTATATCGAATCAGAGGCTCGCATGATGGCGCTTTATATCGAATCAGAGGCTCGCATGATGGCGCTTTATATCGAATCAGAGGCTCGCATAATGGCGCTTTATATCGAATCAGAGGCTCGCATGATGGCGCTTTATATCGAATCAGAGGCTCGCATGATGGCGCTTTATATCGAATCAGAGGCTCGCATGATGGCGCTTTATATCGAATCAGAGGCTCGCATGATGGCGCTTTATATGGAATCAGAGGCTCGCATGATGGCGCTTTATATCGAATCAGAGGCTCGCATGATGGCGCTTTATATGGAATCAGAGGCTCGCATGATGGCGCTTTATATGGAATCAGAGGCTCGCATGATGGCGCTTTATATGGAATCAGAGGCTCGCATGATGGCGCTTTATATGGAATCAGAGGCTCGCATGATGGCGCTTTATATGGAATCAGAGGCTCGCATGATGGCGCTTTATATGGAATCAGAGGCTCGCATGATGGCGCTTTATATGGAATCAGAGGCTCGCATGATGGCGCTTTATATCGAATCAGAGGCTCGCATGATGGCGCTTTATATTGAATCAGAGGCTCGCATGATGGCGCTTTATATCGAATCAGAGGCTCGCATGATGGCGCTTTATATCGAATCAGAGGCTCGCATGATGGCGCTTTATATCGAATCAGAGGCTCGCATGGTGGCGCTTTATTGCCCTTGTACAATACTCATACATATTTTCGTCTGCGTTATTTGAAATCATATTTTGTACGAACGGTTGTTCAACTGGAACGCTTGAGGTGATTGACGATTTTAAATAACAACGTTTAATTGTAGTATATACATAGTAATACTAAACAGAAATCTACAAATAGATCCACTATATTGCAAAAACTGTGCAATTATATTTTGTTAATTTGAATGTATTACTTTCTTCAGCTATCAATGAAGTCCAGTATCAAACTAGAAATGTGTCTTTAAACACAGATGTACCGCTAAGTATATGCAGTTAAAAGTAAGGGTTAAATCCTAATGCTGAGAATTGGAGTCCAAACCAGTACGTGGTAAATTTTGACAACAATGAAAACAACCATCATAGCCACTTTCATTGAGAATACTATAGTTTTACGTCAAGAATAGTACATGTATATAATAAAAACATTTCATCACATCTCACTTAATATCATTTCCCTAACTTATCAAATAGCCATTACATTAAATACAGTATTTGTAAAGCATGGTTTAAAGCTTATGAATGTCATGTAAAGACCTGTACTAAATTCTTCGCTATCACTTTATGTAAATAATATCACTCTAGAACAGGTAAGTAACCACAATATGCTTGGAGTAATCATTGATATAAATCTTCGCTGGAATGCACATATAGATCACGTATCATATAGATCACTCAACTCAAAGTTAAATTTATTAAAAATAATAAACAATATCTTAAACACCAACACAAGGAAATTATTCTACAATTCTTACATATTATCTTCAATGGACTATTGTTTGCCCAATATGGTGTCGAGGGCTTGTAGCAAACAACAAGAAAATATCCATAATACAGAAAAAAGCAGCAAATATTATTCTACATAGACCACAAATAACACCATCGCGACTTTATTCATTGAATTAGGGTGGCTATCATTTGAACATAGATGTAAATTTCTCTCAGCAACTATAGTGCATAAATTCTCAAATAATAAAATGCCCACTTACTTTCATGATATAATTTCTTTCACCCACAATTCTACATACTCATTAAGATCCACCACCAACAATGACATAGAACCCTTTCCCTTTAAATCAAATTATAGTAAACAAACATTCTCTTTTTATGCTCGTGAGGTATGGAATTCGATTCCTGAAAATATACGTTGTCTGTCTGATACAGAAACATTTAAAAATAATTATAGGAACTACTTGATGCTTAAACAATGATATCAATAATATTTCATTATTGTATGTATGTGTCTTATGTGAGGTGTCTGTTGTTTTATTTCAATTTAATTTTCAGATCATCTTAACTTTTGTAGTTTTTAATAGTCTCTGATGTAAAACATGATGTAGGCTACTTGTACAATTGATTGAGTGTGCGTGTGTGAATGCGTATTTGTTTGTGGGCGTGAGCGTGTGCGTGCGTGTGTGAATTTGTGTTTGTTTGTGTGTGTTTATATCGTTAAAATAAGGTCATATTGTAAAAAAGATGTTAACCTTAAATATGTAACCTTCTGAAAATAAAGAATGTATTATTATTATTATGCGCAAAACAAATTTCGAGATAACTTCTTCCCATTTCACCATGAAGACAACCCAGTTCTGGGCAGGACATGAACAATGTTATCATATTATCATTATAGTTTACAAAGGAAAATGAACAAAGCGATGTTAAATCCTGCACTGTGACAATGACCTTTTCGATATGAGCCCCATTGTTACACGCGACACATCATATTATTCTGGTGATCGTCTTGGAAAGTTATTTAAAAATCCCACTTCAGAAAACAAAGTTCTGAGGCATAAAAACATGTTGGAATTTTTGACGAATACATTTTAAATAATTAAACATCGATTTTAAAGCCTTTTGATACGAGCAGAAAATACGGATAAACATACTAGGTTACTCTATATAGGAACAGTTTACTGATACCCGCTTTATGTGCCTATGCATTGTCGTGCAGGATTACGGAGAGTCCGAGTTGCCGCAGACAATATGATTGATATCACATAGAGCATTAATATTGCTATATTTTACAAAAACAACAAGAACGTTGTACTGCCCTTATAATCGTATTCACTCCATATACACCCGTATACACATTATATTCCCTAGTCCTTCCCATATATACCTCTCTCTGTCCCGTATATATCCCTATACACTACGTATATAACCCTCTGTACTACGTATGTAACCCTCTGTACCACGTATATAACCATATGTACCACGTATATAACCCTCTGTACTACGTATATAACCCTCTGTACTACGTATATAACCCTCTGTACTACGTATGTAACCCTCTGTACCACGTATATAACCATATGTACCACGTATATAACCCTCTGTACTACGTATATAACCCTCTGTACTACGTATGTAACCATATGCACCACGTATATAACCCTCTGTACCACGTATGTAACCCTCTGTACTACGCCCTATGTACCACATATATAACCCTCTGTACCACGTATATAACCCTATGTACCACGTATATAACCCTATGTACCACGTATATAACCATCTGCACCACGTATATAACCCTCTGTGCCACGTATATAACCCTCTGTGCCACGTATATAACCCTCTACACCACGTATTTATGTATTGTTTAAGTGGTGTAAAAGTGGAAGTCACAAACACTGGGCGAACTTGATAGGAATAAGGAACAACAGAAAACAGGTTATGAGTTGATAACGGGCATTTATTTTTTAAATGCCATAAAAACATAACCAAACAAAATGCGAAGATAATTTTGCTAATAAGTTGTTCCCAAAAGACAACACTGGGCGGACAAAAACCGCCTTACCTATATATGTATAACAAGAATTACATGCATATATATGTATAACTAGCATAATATTGAAAATATCTGCTAATACAAAATGACAAAAACGAAATACGGTTAATAACAAAAACTTATTTGAAATAACGAAAAATCTAAATCTGAAATATAATTGTGGAGGAGGCAAGGGTGGAGGTGGTACGAGTTAAATTAGAAAATTGACGAGGTGGCTACCTTCGTCAATAATCACAAAGTAATGGCTGTAACGCTTACGATTGGATGATTATCCCACGTGATTATAATACAGAGCAGCCATTGGCTGAACAACATAAAGGACGCTATCATAGTTAAAAGCCGTAACAACCGTACCATTCGGTCCGGAGAGAAAAACTTTCCAATGACATAAATGATTTTATGGGCCCATAAAATTTTATTTATGTATTGTTTAAGTGGTGTAAAAGTGGAAGTCACAAACACTGGGCGAACTTGATAGGAATAAGGAACAACAGAAAACAGGTTATGAGTTGATAACGGGCATTTATTTTTTAAATGCCATAAAAACATAACCAAACAAAATGCGAAGATAATTTTGCTAATAAGTTGTTCCCAAAAGACAACACTGGGCGGACAAAAACCGCCATCCTTCTGCACCGCGTATATACCCAAATGCACCACGTATATTAATTTTGTACCCCTCTGCACCACGTATATACCCATTTGCACCACGTACATACCCTCTGTACACCATATATACTCCCCCCAAAAGAAAAATATCCCTCTCTATCTTGTATATACCCCTCTCCTCATGGATGGACTACAACCCTCTCCAACAAACACGTGTGTATTATGTTCCCATCTCATACTGTATACATGAACAATGACATCATGGTAACCCGTTAGTGTGTATAGACATCATAAACAGGTAACAGGTGGCAGTTCTGTGCACATGCAAGACCGTTTTTAGTATTATGATATTTACCTTACCAAACAAGTATCACGGATATTAACTAGATAGCTAGATAAAAAATCGCGATAGTTAAGTGGTTAACATGAAACAATTCGTAAACGTTATCATGCTAACTGGTGGCAGTAATATGCCACCATAGCTTTTGTATATAATATCTACATTCGTTTCAAAAACTTTAACAAAGCCAACATGTAATGTCTTTTTCCAACAGTACCGTTTTCAGACGCACAACAAATAGGCGTTGTAACAAGCAGTTACATCACGGAAGCTTCCGGTATCTGTGCGAGTAGACGACACAAAGATGTTCTCTACACACACAACGATTCGGGAGACAGAAATAGAATCTACGCTATAAGGTAGTCTACGGAAGTTAGTGGTGACTTTGCGTTGCATCATTTCTTAGAAAGTTAACGAAACCATATGTCAAGTTTAAACTAACATATTGAAAGAGTTTATGATAAATGCCGAACTATGATACACTTTGATACATGACGGTAAAGTGTGAAAGCACCACTGATCTTCCGTTACCATGCACTAGTCTACAGGTATGATTCATCACTTATTTGCTAATGCATTCTGTCAAATAACTTAGATAGCATGGCTATTTTACGATCATATTAATAGATTCTTTGACAATAATTTATCATTAGCGCGGATATAAAGCCCTATTGAACTACATGTAGTATACTGTAAAGGAGACAATATTCGCGTTTTGTTTCGCGAAATAACAATTGCATGCATAGTATTAATTGGCATTGAAGTAATTTCCGATTGGAATGTTAATTTTAAAACAGTATATTATATTCTTTAGTAATTAGAGAATATCTGACTACTTTCCGCTTAAAGCAGTGTTATTAGGCGAGGTCATATCGTACAGACAGTAGCGAGTGTTACTGGGATTATCAACAGAATTTATTTTTCGAGCGGACCGTTGACTCATATTCTATTTTCTGTATCACCACCACTATCCAATCTGTTGTACGAAACACCGTCCATTACACTACAGCTGTGTGCTTCGGTAGAGAAATACTTCCAAGTTCCTGTGCTATTTGAATACAATATCTTGTTATCTATATGCATCTACATGTACGTATTAATGAAATATGAAGTATTATCAAGAACACTAGACACAAACTGGTCTGATATAGCTGTAATTATACTGTTGCCATGACAATGACTTGATAAAATTCACACTGTGAATATTTTATTGTTTTTAGCAATCTTTCATCGATAAAATCTTAAGGTTGCTAGAAGGTATAGGTAACTTAGGCAAGCATTTTAAAATATCAAAGCATTCTTTGTTCAAACTCTTAATGTCATTCAATATAATATCGTATTGAAAGGTGTTTTGATTTAATTTATTGAAGAACATGTTATACGACGATCAAATATTGAAGAACATGTTATACGACGATCAAATATTGAAGAACATGTTATACGACGATCAAATATTGAAGAACATGTTATACGACGATCAAATATTGAAGAACATGTTATACGACGATCAAAGGAAATTAAATTGCAAGCTTCTTTTAGCCTCGCTGCCTTTATCACAAATCTCAAGGCTTGGTTGTTTCTAGGTAAAGTTTTGAAATTGACCGATGTCTCAAAATATTCGCGACTAGATAAGCTATTATCAATTTTTTGTGAGAGTTTTACCTTGTAAGTTGTATTCCATATTGAATACTTTTGCGATAGACAATATATCCTGTTAATCATATTTGCTTCAGCGCCACGAACGCGTCCTTACTCGCCATTATCACAATCGATGGGGCCACTGCCAAGGATTGGGAGGACATAGCATGCGGTCCTTGCACAAACGGGAGTGACCTCTGCGTCTACATCGCGGACACAGGTGGCAACGCAGGCGGAAATGCGTACACTATTTTCAGAATAAAGGAACCAACAGAAATAGTTGACCAACAAGTCGCCTTGGATGCATATTTAAAGTTCAGGTATGTTTCAGTTTTTAAAACCAGTAATCTTTTCGATTCATTTCCCATGTAGCACTATGCAGTGAAAGAAACACGATGCAGTACAGTGATTTAGAACGTAGCATGAAGTGTCATTTCGGTCAAGTAATTTTCAATCCAACGTAAATATACAAAGCACTATATAAATCAAGTACACCTATGTATCACTACGGATATTTGACAATCACTGTAAATATACAAAGCATTATATAAATCAAGTACACCTATGTATCACTACGGATATTTGACAATCACTGTACAAATACAAAGCATTATATAAATCAAGTACACCTATGTATCACTACGGATATTTGACAATCACTGTACATATACAAAGCATAATATAAATCAAGTACACCTATGTATCACTACGGATATTTGACAATCACTGTACAAATACAAAGCATAATATAAATCAAGTACACCTATGTATCACTACGGATATTTGACAATCACTGTAAATATACAAAGCATTATGTAAATCAAGTACACATATGTATCACTACGGATCGTTGACAATCACTGTACATATACAAAGCATTATGTAAATCAAGTACACATATGTATCACTACGGATAGTTGACAATCACTGTAAATATACAAAGCATTATGTAAATCAAGTACACATATGTATCACTACGGATATTTGACAATCACTGTACATATACAAAGCATAATATAAATCAAGTACACCTATGTATCACTACGGATATTTGACAATCACTGTAAATATACAAAGCATTATGTAAATCAAGTACACATATGTATCACTACGGATATTTGACAATCACTGTACATATACAAAGCATAATATAAATCAAGTACACCTATGTATCACTACGGATATTTGACAATCACTGTACAAATACAAAGCACTATATAAATCAAGTACACCTATGTATCACTACGGATGGTTGACAATCACTGTACATATACAAAGCATTATATAAATCAAGTACACCTATGTATCACTGCGGATATTTGACAATCACTGTAAATATACAAAGCATTATGTAAATCAAGTACACCTATGTATCACTACGGATATTTGACAATCACTGTACATATACAAAGCATTATATAAATCAAGTACACCTATGTATCACTACGGATGGTTGACAATCACTGTACATATACAAAGCATTATATAAATCAAGTACACCTATGTATCACTACGGATATTTGACAATCACTGTAAATATACAAAGCATTATGTAAATCGAGTACACCTATGTATCACTACGGATAGTTGACAATCACTGTAAATATACAAAGCATTATATAAATCAAGTACACCTATGTATCACTACGGATATTTGACAATCACTGTAAATATACAAAGCATTATGTAAATCAAGTACACATATGTATCACTACGGATCGTTGACAATCCCTGTACATATACAAAGCATTATGTAAATCAAGTACACCTATGTATCACTACGGATAGTTGACAATCACTGTAAATATACAAAGCATTATGTAAATCAAGTACACATATGTATGACTACGGATAGTTGACAATCACTGTAAATATACAAAGCATTATGTAAATCAAGTACACCTATGTATCACTACGGATAGTTGACAATCACTGTAAATATACAAAGCATTATGTAAATCAAGTACACATATGTATCACTACGGATGGTTGACAATCACTATACATATACAAAGCATTATGTAAATCAAGTACACCTATGTATCACTACGGATGGTTGACAATCACTGTAAATATACAAAGCATTATGTAAATCAAGTACACATATGTATCACTACGGATGGTTGACAATCACTGTACATATACAAAGCATTATGTAAATCAAGTACACATATGTATCACTACGGATAGTTGACAATCACTGTAAATATACAAAGCATTATGTAAATCAAGTACACATATGTATCACTACGGATAGTTGACAATCACTGTAAATATACAAAACATTATGTAAATCAAGTACACCTATGTATCACTACGGATAGTTGACAATCACTGTACATATACAAAGCATTATATAAATCAAGTACACCTATGTATCACTACGGATATTTGACAATCACTGTAAATATACAAAGCATTATGTAAATCGAGTACACCTATGTATCACTACGGATAGTTGACAATCACTGTAAATATACAAAGCATTATATAAATCAAGTACACATATGTATCACTACGGATGGTTGACAATCACTGTAAATATACAAAGCATTATATAAATCAAGTACACCTATGTATCACTACGGATAGTTGACAATCACTGTAAATATACAAAGCATTATATAAATCAAGTACACCTATGTATCACTACGGATATTTGACAATCACTGTAAATATACAAAGCATTATGTAAATCAAGTACACCTATGTATCACTACGGATATTTGACAATCACTGTAAATATACAAAGCATTATGTAAATCAAGTACACCTATGTATCACTACGGATGGTTGACAATCACTGTACATATACAAAGCATTATATAAATCAAGTACACCTATGTATCACTACGGATATTTGACAATCACTGTACAAATACAAAGCATTATGTAAATCGAGTACACCTATGTATCACTACGGATAGTTGACAATCACTGTAAATATACAAAGCATTATATAAATCAAGTACACCTATGTATCACTACGGATATTTGACAATCACTGTAAATATACAAAGCATTATGTAAATCAAGTACACATATGTATCACTACGGATGGTTGACAATCACTGTACATATACAAAGCATTATGTAAATCAAGTACACCTATGTATCACTACGGATATTTGACAATCACTGTAAATATACAAAGCATTATGTAAATCAAGTACACATATGTATCACTACGGATGGTTGACAATCACTGTAAATATACAAAGCATTATGTAAATCAAGTACACCTATGTATCACTACGGATATTTGACAATCACTGTACATATACAAAGCATTATGTAAATCAAGTACACCTATGTATCACTGCGGATATTTGACAATCACTGTACAAATACAAAGCATAATATAAATCAAGTACACATATGTATCACTACGGATGGTTGACAATCACTGTAAATATACAAAGCATTATGTAAATCGAGTACACCTATGTATCACTACGGATAGTTGACAATCACTGTACATATACAAAGCATTATGTAAATCAAGTACACCTATGTATCACTACGGATAGTTGACAATCACTGTAAATATACAAAGCATTATGTAAATCAAGTTCACCTATGTATCACTACGGATGGTTGACAATCACTGTACATATACAAAGCATTATGTAAATCAAGTACACATATGTATCACTACGGATAGTTGACAATCACTGTACATATACAAAGCATTATGTAAATCAAGTACACCTATGTATCACTACGGATAGTTGACAATCACTGTACATATACAAAGCATTATGTAAATCAAGTACACCTATGTATCACTACGGATATTTGACAATCACTGTACATATACAAAGCATTATGTAAATCAAGTACACCTATGTATCACTACGGATAGTTGACAATCACTGTAAATATACAAAGCATTATGTAAATCAAGTACACCTATGTATCACTACGGATAGTTGACAATCACTGTACATATACAAAGCACTATATAAATCAAGTACACCTATGTATCACTACGGATATTTGACAATCACTGTAAATATACAAAGCATTATGTAAATCGAGTACACCTATGTATCACTACGGATAGTTGACAATCACTGTACATATACAAAGCATTATGTAAATCAAGTACACCTATGTATCACTACGGATAGTTGACAATCACTGTACATATACAAAGCATTATGTAAATCAAGTACACATATGTATCACTACGGATAGTTGACAATCACTGTACATATACAAAGCATTATGTAAATCAAGTACACCTATGTATCACTACGGATAGTTGACAATCACTGTACATATACAAAGCATTATGTAAATCAAGTACACCTATGTATCACTACGGATAGTTGACAATCACTGTACATATACAAAGCATTATGTAAATCAAGTACACCTATGTATCACTACGGATATTTGACAATCACTGTACATATACAAAGCATTATGTAAATCAAGTACACCTATGTATCACTACGGATATTTGACAATCACTGTACATATACAAAGCATTATGTAAATCAAGTACACATATGTATCACTACGGATAGTTGACAATCACTGTAAATATACAAAGCATTATGTAAATCAAGTACACATATGTATCACTACGGATGGTTGACAATCACTGTACATATACAAAGCATTATGTAAATCAAGTACACATATGTATCACTACGGATGGTTGACAATCACTGTAAATATACAAAGCATTATATAAATCAAGTACACCTATGTATCACTGCGGATAGTTGACAATCACTGTAAATATACAAAGCATTATGTAAATCAAGTACACCTATGTATCACTGCGGATGGTTGACAATCACTGTAAATATACAAAGCATTATGTAAATCGAGTACACCTATGTATCACTATAGATTAGACAATCACTGTTAATATACAATGCATAATCTATTCTTCATTTTTATTACACAGCGATGGGAGAATATATATTTATGATTATGATGTTTCAACTGTGCTATGATACATTTATGCACAACATGGTGGTGGGCAGTATTGAGTTAGATGGTGTCTGATGTCAATTACCATATGTTATGTTTTAAAGGTTTAGCTGTTCCTGTTTCTCATTCTATACCATAGTCTGTTGTGATGCGTTGTGCTTTTCGCTGCACCATTGTGGTTGTTTTCTCTTCCCTGTTTAATGTTATGTTTACTTGCGTTTAGCTGATGTCAGTGAGTTAACAATGTGCTGCTTTAAGTTTTTCGGAGCCGCGGCCGGGGTCCAGTGGTTAGTGCGCTGGACTTGTAACCCGGCGATCCGGGTTCGATTCCCGGTCGCGGCAGGTCATACCCATCCATGAAAAATTGATAAAAATGTCGATTTTCCTCCTCATGTGGAGAAGTTGCCGGCTCCTTGTGGAAGGGTAAGTTAGTACTGGTTAGGTTTCAGTCCAGGAAAAACTGGGAACCGGCCGCCGTATATAACTGAAATATCGTTAAGAAACGGCGTTAAACCCGATGAAACAAACAAACATAAGTTTTTTCTAGTGTCATGCGCAGCAAATTACAATTGTTTTTTTTGGGTAATGAATGTAAGCCTTAATGCGCCTCACTGTGTAATGAATGTAAGCCTTAATGCGCCTTGTGTAATGAATGTAATCCTTAATGCTCATCACTGTGTAATGAGTGTAAACCTTAATGCGTCCCACTGTGTAATGAATGTAAGCCTTAATGCGTCTCACTGTGTAATGAATGTAAGCCTTAATGCGTCTCACTGTGTAATGAATGTTATCCTTAATGCGTCTCACTGTGTAATGAGTGTAAGCCTTAATGCGTCTCACTGTGTAATGAGTGTAAGCCTTAATGCTCCTCACTGTGTAATGAATGTAAGCCTTAATGCGTCTCACTGTGTAATGAGTGTAAGCCTTAATGCGTCTCACTGTGTAATGAGTGTAAGCCTTAATGCGTCTCACTGTGTAATGAGTGTAAGCCTTAATGCGTCTCACTGTATAATGAATGTAAGCCTTAATGCTCCTCACTGTGTAATGAATGTAATCCTTAATGCGTCTCACTGTGTAATGAGTGTAAGCCTTAATGCGTCTCACTGTGTAATGAGTGTAAGCCTTAATGCGTCTCACTGTGTAATGAGTGTAAGCCTTAATGCGTCTCACTGTGTAATGAGTGTAAGCCTTAATGCGTCTCACTGTATAATGAATGTAAGCCTTAATGCTCCTCACTGTGTAATGAATGTTATCCTTAATGCGTCTCACTGTGTAATGAGTGTAAGCCTTAATGCGTCTCACTGTGTAATGAGTGTAAGCCTTAATGCGTCTCACTGTGTAATGAGTGTAAGCCTTAATGCGTCTCACTGTGTAATGAATGTAATCCTTAATGCGTCTCACTGTGTAATGAATGTAAGCCTTAATGCGTCTCACTGTGTAATGAATGTAAGCCTTAATGCGTCTCACTGTGTAATGAGTGTAAGCCTTAATGCGTCTCAATGTGTAATGAGTGTAATCCTTAATGCGCCTCACTGTGTAATGAGTGTAAGCCTTAATGCGTCTCACTGTGTAATGAGTGTAAGCCTTAATGCGTCTCACTGTGTAATGAATGTAAGCCTTAATGCTCCTTACTGTGTAATGAGTGTAAGCCTTAATGCGTCTCACTGTGTAATGAGTGTAAGCCTTAATGCGTCTCAATGTGTAATGAGTGTAATCCTTAATGCGTCTCACTGTGTAATGAGTGTAAGCCTTAATGCGTCTCACTGTGTAATGAGTGTAAGCCTTAATGCGTCTCACTGTGTAATGAATGTAAGCCTTAATGCGCCTCACTGTGTAATGAGTGTAATCCTTAATGCGCCTCACTGTGTAATGAGTGTAAGCCTTAATGCGTCTCACTGTGTAATGAGTGTAATCCTTAATGCGTCTCACTGTGTAATGAGTGTAATCCTTAATGCGTCTCACTGTGTAATGAGTGTAAGCCTTAATGCGTCTCACTGTGTAATGAGTGTAAGCCTTAATGCGTCTCACTGTGTAATGAATGTAAGCCTTAATGCGTCTCACTGTGTAATGAATGTAAGCCTTAATGCTCCTCACTGTGTAATGAATGTAAGCCTTAATGCGTCTCACTGTGTAATGAGTGTAAGCCTTAATGCGTCTCACTGTGTAATGAATGTAAGCCTTAATGCGTCTCACTGTGTAATGAATGTAAGCCTTAATGCTCCTCACTGTATAATGAATGTAAGCCTTAATGCTCCTCACTGTGTAATGAATGTAAGCCTTAATGCGTCTCACTGTGTAATGAGTGTAAGCCTTAATGCGTCTCACTGTGTAATGAATGTAAGCCTTAATGCGTCTCACTGTGTAATGAATGTAAGCCTTAATGCTCCTCACTGTATAATGAATGTAAGCCTTAATGCGTCTCACTGTGTAATGAATGTAAGCCTTATTGCTCCTCACTGTGTAATGAATGTAAGCCTTAATGCGTCTCACTGTATAATGAATGTAAGCCTTAATGCTCCTCACTGTGTAATGAATGTAAGCCTTAATGCGTCTCACTGTGTAATGAGTGTAAGCCTTAATGCGTCTCACTGTGTAATGAGTGTAAGCCTTAATGCGTCTCACTGTGTAATGAGTGTAAGCCTTAATGCGTCTCACTGTGTAATGAGTGTAAGCCTTAATGCGTCTCACTGTATAATGAATGTAAGCCTTAATGCTCCTCACTGTGTAATGAATGTAAGCCTTAATGCGTCTCACTGTGTAATGAATGTAATCCTTAATGCGCCTCACTGTGTAATGAGTGTAATCCTTAATGCGCCTCACTGTGGAATGAATGTAAGCCTTAATGCGTCTCACTGTGTAATGAATGTAAGCCTTAATGCGCCTCACTGTGGAATGAATGTAATCCTTAATGCGCCTCACTGTGGAATGAATGTAAGCCTTAATGCTCCTCACTGTGTAATGAGTGTAATCCTTAATGCGCCTCACTGTGGAATGAATGTAATCCTTAATGCGCCTCACTGTGTAATGAATGTAAGCCTTAATGCGCCTCACTGTGGAATGAATGTAAGCCTTAATGCTCCTCACTGTGGAATGAATGTAAGCCTTAATGCTCCTCACTGTGTAATGAGTGTAATCCTTAATGCGCCTCACTGTGGAATGAATGTAATCCTTAATGCGCCTCACTGTGTAATGAATGTAAGCCTTAATGCGCCTCACTGTGGAATGAATGTAAGCCTTAATGCTCCTCACTGTGTAATGAATGTAAGCCTTAATGCGCCTCACTGTATAATGAATGTAAGCCTTAATGCTCCTCACTGTGTAATGAATGTAAGCCTTAATGCGCCTCACTGTGGAATGTATGTAATCCTTAATGCGCCTCACTGTATAATGGATGTTAGCCTTAATGCGTCTCACTGTGTAATGAGTGTAAGCCTTAATGCGCCTCACTGTGTAATGAATGTAATCCTTAATGCGTCTGACTGTGTAATGAGTGTAAGCCTTAATGCGTCTCACTGTGTAATGAATGTAATCCTTAATGCTCCTTACTGTGTAATGAGTGTGATCCTTAATGCGTCTCACTGTGTAATGAATGTAATCCTTAATGCGTCTCACTGTGTAATGAGTGTAATCCTTAATGCGTCTCACTGTGTGATGAGTGTAATCCTTAATGCGTCTCAATGTGTAATGAATGTAAGCCTTATTGCTCCTCACTGTGTAATGAGTGTAATCCTTAATGCGTCTCACTGTGTAATGAATGTAAGCCTTAATGCGTCTCACTGTGTGATGAGTGTAATCCTTAATGCGTCTCACTGTGTAATGAATGTAAGCCTTATTGCTCCTCACTGTGTAATGAGTGTAATCCTTAATGCGTCTCACTGTGTAATGAGTGTAATCCTTAATGCGTCTCACTGTGTAATGAATGTAATCCTTAATGCGTCTCACTGTGTAATGAATGTAATCCTTAATGCGCCTCACTGTGTGATGAATGTAATCCTTAATGCGCCTCACTGTGTAATGAGTGTAAGCCTTAATGCGTCTCACTGTGTGATGAGTGTAAGCCTTAATGCGTCTCACTGTGTGATGAGTGTAATCCTTAATGCGTCTCACTGTGTGATGAGTGTAAGCCTTAATGCGTCTCACTGTGTGATGAGTGTAAGCCTTAATGCGTCTAACTGTGTAATGAATGTAATCCTTAATGCGTCTCACTGTGTAATGAGTGTAAGCCTTAATGCGTCTCACTGTGTAATGAGTGTAAGCCTTAATGCGTCTCACTGTATAATGAATTTAATCCTTAATGCGCCTCAATGTGTAATGAATGTAAGCCTTAATGCGTCTCACTGTGTAATGAGTGTAAGCCTTAATGCGTCTCACTGTGTAATGAGTGTAAGCCTTAATGCGCCTCACTGTGTAATGAGTGTAAGCCTTAATGCGTCTCACTGTGTAATGAGTGTAAGCCTTAATGCGTCTCACTGTGTAATGAGTGTAAGCCTTAATGCGCCTCACTGTGTAATGAGTGTAAGCCTTAATGCGTCTCACTGTGTAATGAATGTAATCCTTAATGCGTCTCACTGTGTAATGAATGTAATCCTTAATGCGCCTCACTGTGTGATGAATGTAATCCTTAATGCGCCTCACTGTGTAATGAGTGTAAGCCTTAATGCGTCTCACTGTGTGATGAGTGTAAGCCTTAATGCGTCTCACTGTGTGATGAGTGTAATCCTTAATGCGTCTCACTGTGTGATGAGTGTAAGCCTTAATGCGTCTCACTGTGTGATGAGTGTAAGCCTTAATGCGTCTCACTGTGTAATGAATGTAATCCTTAATGCGTCTCACTGTGTAATGAGTGTAAGCCTTAATGCGTCTCACTGTGTAATGAGTGTAAGCCTTAATGCGTCTCACTGTGTAATGAGTGTAAGCCTTAATGCGCCTCACTGTGTAATGAGTGTAAGCCTTAATGCGTCTCACTGTGTAATGAGTGTAAGCCTTAATGCGTCTCACTGTGTAATGAATGTAATCCTTAATGCGTCTCACTGTGTAATGAATGTAAGCCTTAATGCGCCTCACTGTGTAATGGATGTTAGCCTTAATGCGTCTCACTGTGTAATGAATGTAAGCCTTAATGCTCCTCACTGTATAATGAATGTAAGCCTTAATGCTCCTCACTGTGTAATGAATGTAAGCCTTAATGCGTCTCACTGTGTAATGAGTGTAAGCCTTAATGCGTCTCACTGTGTAATGAATGTAAGCCTTAATGCGTCTCACTGTGTAATGAATGTAAGCCTTAATGCTCCTCACTGTATAATGAATGTAAGCCTTAATGCGTCTCACTGTGTAATGAATGTAAGCCTTATTGCTCCTCACTGTGTAATGAATGTAAGCCTTAATGCGTCTCACTGTATAATGAATGTAAGCCTTAATGCTCCTCACTGTGTAATGAATGTAAGCCTTAATGCGTCTCACTGTGTAATGAGTGTAAGCCTTAATGCGTCTCACTGTGTAATGAGTGTAAGCCTTAATGCGTCTCACTGTGTAATGAGTGTAAGCCTTAATGCGTCTCACTGTGTAATGAGTGTAAGCCTTAATGCGTCTCACTGTATAATGAATGTAAGCCTTAATGCTCCTCACTGTGTAATGAATGTAAGCCTTAATGCGTCTCACTGTGTAATGAATGTAATCCTTAATGCGCCTCACTGTGTAATGAGTGTAATCCTTAATGCGCCTCACTGTGGAATGAATGTAAGCCTTAATGCGTCTCACTGTGTAATGAATGTAAGCCTTAATGCGCCTCACTGTGGAATGAATGTAATCCTTAATGCGCCTCACTGTGGAATGAATGTAAGCCTTAATGCTCCTCACTGTGTAATGAGTGTAATCCTTAATGCGCCTCACTGTGGAATGAATGTAATCCTTAATGCGCCTCACTGTGTAATGAATGTAAGCCTTAATGCGCCTCACTGTGGAATGAATGTAAGCCTTAATGCTCCTCACTGTGTAATGAATGTAAGCCTTAATGCGCCTCACTGTATAATGAATGTAAGCCTTAATGCTCCTCACTGTGTAATGAATGTAAGCCTTAATGCGCCTCACTGTGGAATGTATGTAATCCTTAATGCGCCTCACTGTATAATGGATGTTAGCCTTAATGCGTCTCACTGTGTAATGAGTGTAAGCCTTAATGCGCCTCACTGTGTAATGAATGTAATCCTTAATGCGTCTGACTGTGTAATGAGTGTAAGCCTTAATGCGTCTCACTGTGTAATGAATGTAATCCTTAATGCTCCTTACTGTGTAATGAGTGTGATCCTTAATGCGTCTCACTGTGTAATGAATGTAATCCTTAATGCGTCTCACTGTGTAATGAGTGTAATCCTTAATGCGTCTCACTGTGTGATGAGTGTAATCCTTAATGCGTCTCAATGTGTAATGAATGTAAGCCTTATTGCTCCTCACTGTGTAATGAGTGTAATCCTTAATGCGTCTCACTGTGTAATGAATGTAAGCCTTAATGCGTCTCACTGTGTGATGAGTGTAATCCTTAATGCGTCTCACTGTGTAATGAATGTAAGCCTTATTGCTCCTCACTGTGTAATGAGTGTAATCCTTAATGCGTCTCACTGTGTAATGAGTGTAATCCTTAATGCGTCTCACTGTGTAATGAATGTAATCCTTAATGCGTCTCACTGTGTAATGAATGTAATCCTTAATGCGCCTCACTGTGTGATGAATGTAATCCTTAATGCGCCTCACTGTGTAATGAGTGTAAGCCTTAATGCGTCTCACTGTGTGATGAGTGTAAGCCTTAATGCGTCTCACTGTGTGATGAGTGTAATCCTTAATGCGTCTCACTGTGTGATGAGTGTAAGCCTTAATGCGTCTCACTGTGTGATGAGTGTAAGCCTTAATGCGTCTAACTGTGTAATGAATGTAATCCTTAATGCGTCTCACTGTGTAATGAGTGTAAGCCTTAATGCGTCTCACTGTGTAATGAGTGTAAGCCTTAATGCGTCTCACTGTATAATGAATTTAATCCTTAATGCGCCTCAATGTGTAATGAATGTAAGCCTTAATGCGTCTCACTGTGTAATGAGTGTAAGCCTTAATGCGTCTCACTGTGTAATGAGTGTAAGCCTTAATGCGCCTCACTGTGTAATGAGTGTAAGCCTTAATGCGTCTCACTGTGTAATGAGTGTAAGCCTTAATGCGTCTCACTGTGTAATGAGTGTAAGCCTTAATGCGCCTCACTGTGTAATGAGTGTAAGCCTTAATGCGTCTCACTGTGTAATGAATGTAATCCTTAATGCGTCTCACTGTGTAATGAATGTAATCCTTAATGCGCCTCACTGTGTGATGAATGTAATCCTTAATGCGCCTCACTGTGTAATGAGTGTAAGCCTTAATGCGTCTCACTGTGTGATGAGTGTAAGCCTTAATGCGTCTCACTGTGTGATGAGTGTAATCCTTAATGCGTCTCACTGTGTGATGAGTGTAAGCCTTAATGCGTCTCACTGTGTGATGAGTGTAAGCCTTAATGCGTCTCACTGTGTAATGAATGTAATCCTTAATGCGTCTCACTGTGTAATGAGTGTAAGCCTTAATGCGTCTCACTGTGTAATGAGTGTAAGCCTTAATGCGTCTCACTGTGTAATGAGTGTAAGCCTTAATGCGCCTCACTGTGTAATGAGTGTAAGCCTTAATGCGTCTCACTGTGTAATGAGTGTAAGCCTTAATGCGTCTCACTGTGTAATGAATGTAATCCTTAATGCGTCTCACTGTGTAATGAATGTAAGCCTTAATGCGCCTCACTGTGTAATGGATGTTAGCCTTAATGCGCCTCACTGTGTAATGAATGTAAGCCTTAATGCGCCTCAATGTGTAATGAATGTAAGCCTTAATGCGCCTCACTGTGTAATGAATGTAATCCTTAATGCGTCTCACTGTGTAATGAATGTAATCCTTAATGCGTCTCACTGTGTAATGAATGTAAGCCTTAATGCGTCTCACTGTGTAATGAGTGTAATCCTTAATGCGCCTCACTGTGTAATGAGTGTAATCCTTAATGCGTCTCACTGTGTAATGAATGTAATCCTTAATGCGTCTCACTGTGTAATGAATGTAAGCCTTAGTGCGTCTCACTGTGTAATGAGTGTAATCCTTAATGCGTCTCACTGTGTAATGAATGTAATCCTTAATGCGCCTCAATGTGTAATGAATGTAAGCCTTAATGCGTCTCACTGTGTAATGAGTGTAAGCCTTAATGCGTCTCACTGTGTAATGAGTGTAAGCCTTAATGCGCCTCACTGTGTAATGAGTGTAAGCCTTAATGCGTCTCACTGTGTAATGAGTGTAAGCCTTAATGCGTCTCACTGTGTAATGAGTGTAAGCCTTAATGCGCCTCACTGTGTAATGAGTGTAAGCCTTAATGCGTCTCACTGTGTAATGAATGTAATCCTTAATGCGTCTCACTGTGTAATGAATGTAATCCTTAATGCGCCTCACTGTGTGATGAATGTAATCCTTAATGCGCCTCACTGTGTAATGAGTGTAAGCCTTAATGCGTCTCACTGTGTGATGAGTGTAAGCCTTAATGCGTCTCACTGTGTGATGAGTGTAATCCTTAATGCGTCTCACTGTGTGATGAGTGTAAGCCTTAATGCGTCTCACTGTGTGATGAGTGTAAGCCTTAATGCGTCTCACTGTGTAATGAATGTAATCCTTAATGCGTCTCACTGTGTAATGAGTGTAAGCCTTAATGCGTCTCACTGTGTAATGAGTGTAAGCCTTAATGCGTCTCACTGTGTAATGAGTGTAAGCCTTAATGCGCCTCACTGTGTAATGAGTGTAAGCCTTAATGCGTCTCACTGTGTAATGAGTGTAAGCCTTAATGCGTCTCACTGTGTAATGAATGTAATCCTTAATGCGTCTCACTGTGTAATGAATGTAAGCCTTAATGCGTCTCACTGTGTAATGAGTGTAAGCCTTAATGCGTCTCACTGTGTAATGAATGTAATCCTTAATGCGTCTCACTGTGTAATGAGTGTAAGCCTTAATGCGTCTCACTGTGTAATGAGTGTAAGCCTTAATGCGTCTCACTGTGTAATGAATGTAATCCTTAATGCGTCTCACTGTGTAATGGATGTTAGCCTTAATGCGCCTCACTGTGTAATGAATGTAAGCCTTAATGCGCCTCAATGTGTAATGAATGTAAGCCTTAATGCGCCTCACTGTGTAATGAATGTAATCCTTAATGCGTCTCACTGTGTAATGAATGTAAGCCTTAATGCTCCTCACTGTGTAATGAGTGTAAGCCTTAATGCGTCTCACTGTGTAATGAGTGTAAGCCTTAATGCGCCTCAATGTGTAATGAATGTAAGCCTTAATGCGTCTCACTGTGTGATGAGTGTAAGCCTTAATGCGTCTCACTGTGTAATGAATGTAAGCCTTAATGCGCCTCACTGTGTAATGGATGTTAGCCTTAATGCGCCTCACTGTGTAATGAATGTAATCCTTAATGCGCCTCAATGTGTAATGAATGTAAGCCTTAATGCGTCTCACTGTGTAATGAATGTTAGCCTTAATGCGTCTCACTGTGTAATGAATGTAAGCCTTAATGCGCCTCACTGTGTAATGAATGTTAGCCTTAATGCGTCTCACTGTGTAATGAATGTAAGCCTTAATGCGTCTCACTGTGTAATGAATGTTAGCCTTAATGCGTCTCACTGTGTAATGAATGTAAGCCTTAATGCGTCTCACTGTGTAATGAATGTTAGCCTTAATGCGTCTCACTGTGTAATGAGTGTAATCCTTAATGCGCCTCAATGTGTAATGAATGTAAGCCTTAATGCGTCTCAATGTGTTATGGATGTTAGCCTTAATGCATCTCACTGTGTAATGAATGTAATCCTTAATGCGCCTCAATGTGTAATGAATGTAAGCCTTAATGCGTCTCACTGTGTGATGAATGTAATCCTTAATGCGTCTCACTGTGTAATGAATGTAATCCTTAATGCGTCTCACTGTGTAATGAATGTAATCCTTAATGCGCCTCAATGTGTAATGAGTGTAAGCCTTAATGCGTCTCACTGTGTAATGAATGTAATCCTTAATGCGTCTCACTGTGTAATGAGTGTAAGCCTTAATGCGCCTCACTGTGTAATGAATGTAATCCTTAATGCGTCTCACTGTGTAATGAATGTAATCCTTAATGCGTCTCACTGTGTAATGAGTGTAAGCCTTAATGCGTCTCACTGTGTAATGAATGTAATCCTTAATGCGTCTCACTGTGTAATGAATGTAATCCTTAATGCGTCTCACTGTGTAATGAGTGTAAGCCTTAATGCGTCTCACTGTGTAATGAATGTAATCCTTATTGCTCCTCACTGTGTAATGAATGTAATCCTTAATGCGTCTCACTGTGTAATGAATGTAATCCTTAATGCGTCTCACTGTGTAATGAGTGTAAGCCTTAATGCGTCTCACTGTGTAATGAATGTAATCCTTATTGCTCCTCACTGTGTAATGAATGTAATCCTTAATGCGTCTCACTGTGTAATGAGTGTAAGCCTTAATGCGTCTCACTGTGTAATGAGTGTAAGCCTTAATGCGTCTCACTGTGTAATGAGTGTAATCCTTAATGCGCCTCACTGTATAATGAATGTAATCCTTAATGCGTCTCACTGTGTAATGAGTGTAAGCCTTAATGCGTCTCACTGTGTGATGAGTGTAAGCCTTAATGCGCCTCAATGTGTAATGAATGTAATCCTTAATGCGTCTCACTGTATAATGAGTGTAAGCCTTAATGCGTCTCACTGTGTAATGAATGTAAGCCTTAATGCGTCTCACTGTATAATGAGTGTAAGCCTTAATGCTCCTCACTGTGTAATGAATGTAAGCCTTAATGCGCCTCACTGTATAATGAATGTAAGCCTTAATGCGCCTCAATGTGTAATGAGTGTAAGCCTTAATGCGTCTCACTGTGTAATGAGTGTAATCCTTAATGCGTCTCACTGTGTAATGAGTGTAAGCCTTAATGCGTCTCAATGTGTAATGAGTGTAATCCTTAATGCGCCTCACTGTGTAATGAGTGTAATCCTTAATGCGCCTCACTGTGTAATGAGTGTAATCCTTAATGCGCCTCACTGTGTAATGAATGTAAGCCTTAATGCGCCTCACTGTATAATGAATGTAAGCCTTAATGCGCCTCACTGTGTAATGAGTGTAATCCTTAATGCGCCTCACTGTGTAATGAGTGTAAGCCTTAATGCGTCTCACTGTGTAATGAGTGTAAGCCTTAATGCGCCTCACTGTGTAATGAGTGTAAGCCTTAATGCGCCTCAATGTGTAATGAGTGTAAGCCTTAATGCGTCTCACTGTGTAATGAGTGTAAGCCTTAATGCGTCTCACTGTGTAATGAGTGTAATCCTTAATGCGTCTCACTGTATAATGAGTGTAAGCCTTAATGCGCCTCAATGTGTAATGAATGTAAGCCTTAATGCGTCTCAATGTGTAATGAATGTAATCCTTAATGCGTCTCACTGTATAATGAGTGTAAGCCTTAATGCTCCTCACTGTGTAATGAATGTAAGCCTTAATGCGCCTCACTGTATAATGAATGTAAGCCTTAATGCGCCTCACTGTGTAATGAGTGTAAGCCTTAATGCGCCTCAATGTGTAATGAGTGTAATCCTTAATGCGTCTCACTGTGTAATGAGTGTAAGCCTTAATGCGTCTCAATGTGTAATGAGTGTAATCCTTAATGCGTCTCAATGTGTAATGAGTGTAATCCTTAATGCGTCTCAATGTGTAATGAGTGTAATCCTTAATGCGTCTCAATGTGTAATGAGTGTAATCCTTAATGCGTCTCAATGTGTAATGAGTGTAATCCTTAATGCGTCTTACTGTGTAATGAGTGTAAGCCTTAATGCGTCTCACTGTGTAATGAGTGTAAGCCTTAATGCGCCTCACTGTGTAATGAGTGTAAGCCTTAATGCGTCTCAATGTGTAATGAGTGTAATCCTTAATGCGTCTGACTGTGTAATGAATGTAATCCTTAATGCTCCTCACTTAGTCATTTGTTATCCGTTACTGTTTTTTCTCATATGAATTATTTTACTTTTTCAAATAATTTATCCACAGTTGGTATATGTATGATTGTGAGACGATCATGGTGGATACTCATGGTGAGGTATATGTTGTGTCCAAAGTTTGCGCAGGTTCTAATCCATTGTTTCAACGCGTGCCATCCGAAGCTTGGGATCTTGAAAACAGGACGACAGTCTATGGTGGGGTATCCGTGCCAATATCCTCCAAACGCCTAGATCCTGTCGCCGGTGACATCTCTCCAGACGGTACAGAGGTGAGATGCATTGCTTGTAGTGTTCCTAATTTAAAGCTGTACAAACAATCTAATTATCTGTAGTATTTTTGGGTAGAAATGTGATAAGTTTTGACGATTTATGCACCAAAATATGAATGATTTTGTCTGCTTATAAGTTTTACTATTCATATATTTACTTAGTTGTAGTATTTGTTTATATTATTTCTATATCTCCTCACCCGTTATAGACAGAATAAATCATTCAATCAACTGGTCGAAAATATAGGTTTAATACTGAAAAATCGACTGACCAGTATCAAAGATAAGACACGATAGTCGCCTAATGGAAATTTGACTGTATCTTCAGATTTTGTTGAAAACTTACCAGAAAATGTATTACTGGTACATTCCGGACGGGGATTATTATGCTGGTATGCAAACGGTACCATTGGCCATACCATATAGCCCAGAACCACAAGGGGAAGCCGTAGGGTTTGCTGCGAATGATGACGGTTATTACACGCTTAGCGAGGGCAGTAACGCCACTTTGTATTACTATAGACGCATTGTAGATGCACACAGAACCGTGACAGAAACAATGAACTAATCCTTTAAAACATAATTGGTCAAAACTCAATAAAGTTTTAGCTATCGGAACTCCTAGTACTTATATGACATCAACATATATCCAGAGTAGTCGTTCCTGCTGCATTCATTTCCGCACATATCTCTGCCATCGTCTTGAAAAAAACTCTACAATATGTGTTTGTTTTCAATATGTGTAATAAGCAATCTCTATATAAAGTTCACCAGAACTTACTGCATGATGACACTAGAATTGATATATACATACATGTATATTCAAAACTTACTGCATGATGACACTAGTATTGATATATACATATATTCGAAATTTACTGCATGATGACACTAGAATTGATATATACATACATGTATATTCAAAACTCACTGCATGATGACACTAGAATTGATATATACATATATTCGAAATTTACTGCATGATGACACTAGAATTGATATATACATATATTCAAAACTCACTGCATGATGACACTAGAATTGATATATACATATATTCGAAATTTACTGCATGATGACATTAGAATTGATATATACATATATTCAAAACTCACTGCATGATGACACTAGAATTGATATATACATATATTCAAAACTTACTGCATGAAGACACTAGAATTGATATATACATACATTCAAAACGTACTGCATGATGACACTAGAATTGCTGTATACATATATTCAAAACTTACTGCATGATGACACTAGAATTGATATATACACATATTCAAAACTTACTGCATGAATACACTAGAATTGATGTATATATTTATTCAAAACTAACTGCATGATGACACTAGAATTGATATATACATATATTCAAAACTTACTGCATGAATACACTAGAATTGATATATACATATATTCAAAACGTACTGCATGATGACACTAGAATTGATATATACATATATTAAAAACGTACTGCATGATGACACTAGAATTGATATATACATATATTCAAAACTTACTGCATGAATACACTAGAATTGATATATACATACATTCAAAACGTACTGCATGATGACACTAGAATTGATACATACATATATTCAAAACGTACTGCATGATGACACTAGAATTGATATATACATATATTCAAAACGTACTGCATGATGACACTAGAATTGATATATACATATATTCAAAACGTACTGCATGATGACACTAGAATTGATATATACATATATTCAAAACTTACTGCATGAATACACTAGAATTGATATATACATACATTCAAAACGTACTGCATGATGACACTAGAATTGATACATACATATATTCAAAACGTACTGCATGATGACACTAGAATTGATATATACATATATTCAAAACTTACTGCATGATGACACTAGAATTGATATATACATATATATTCAAAACTCACTGCATGATGAGACTAGAATTGATATATACATATATTTAAAACTTACTGCATGATGACACTAGAATTGATATATACATATATTCAAAACTCACTGCATGATGACACTAGAATTGATATATACATATATTCAAATCTTACAGCATGAAGGCACTACGCACTATAAGGAATATTTTAACAGTGCTGTGTTGCGTTGTGCTAATCTGATCTGCGTGTGCTGTTCTGTGCTGTGCTTTACATTATATCCGAGATTTGAAAAACAGGAATTGTCCAAATAGTTACAAATGAGATTTTAGCATTCATTCCGTTGACACAAAATAGTGAATTATGTCAATATCGGTAATTTCGCTCCATTGAAGAAATAAACCAAAGCGTTTGCAAGCGCAACATTTCTCATCAAACAAAGCAATTCTAGAACAGTGAATAAATCTATACCCGGTCAATATAACACCGTGTTATCCTGTACGAGACTATTAATGGTATGGAATCGACAAAGGCATAAAATCCTCACTACATGACGATAAATTTATGAACCGTTCCTCGAAGAACAAATTGTTTAATACTTGTAAAACGCAAGACGAGATCATCTAGAATATTTCGTTTTGAAATAAATTTATGAGAATTTTTATTTTAATTATACTTACACAAGATTGCCCATAACTTGTTCTCAACAGGTGAAGCAATTGTTGACTAAAAGATATACGTATGTACACGTGAAGCAATTGTTGACTAAAACGTATACGTATGTACACGTGAAGCAATTGTTGACTAAAACGTATACGTATGTACACGTGAAGCAATTGTTGACTAAAAGATATACGTATGTACACGTGAAGCAATTGTTGACTAAAAGATATATGTATGTACACGTGAAGCAATTGTTGACTAAAAGATATACGTATGTACACGTGAAGCAATTGTTGACTAAAAGATATATGTATGTACACGTGAAGCAATTGTTGACTAAAAGATATACGTATGTACACGTGAAGCAATTGTTGACTAAAAGGTATACGTATGTACACGTGAAGCAATTGTTGACTAAAAGATATATGTATGTACACGTGAAGCAATTGTTGACTAAAAGATATACGTATGTACACGTGAAGCAATTGTTGACTAAAAGATATACGTATGTACACGTGAAGCAATTGTTGACTAAAAGATATACGTATGTTCACGAGTTTGACAAAAAAATATTTTGTTTACAAATTCCATATGTTGATTATATATGCTATTGGCTCGTAATCAGATATATTTTATACTTCTGATATTGTCATGTGTATCATGTGTAAAATTCTATTTTCAACAGCATTTCATGTATAATTGTAACTTACAATGCGAAAAAATGCATTATTAATAAAAATCGAGTAAATATTTAGTAGGGCGGAGCGTCCCGAAATAATTATAACACGGAATCCCCGCAGCGAATATATACCACGTGACCGATTACACATTAGTAAACAAGACAAGATCGCAGATTCATCGTCTGCAATTGCCGTCGTAGTAAGTGTTGCATGTTGTAATCCAATAACTTTACGATGTTTTGACATCCTTTAGTTCAGCTATTCGTCTTACACGCAAATACGACTTTAATTTTCTTTTGATCGCTGAAATATTGACGTAATTATAAATTATTGAAAACGATATTACTACGAGGGACAATTTCAAAATATGTTGAAGATACCCAATTAGCTAACTCGGTCTATGGTGCACATGTAAGTTAACATCCTTTGTTATTTACACCATTTTGTGAAAAATGCTCTCTCATGAAGCAAGTATATTATTGTTCAAGTGGTTTATACGATAATTTCATCGTAGTGAGCATGAATGAACATGAAAGTAGACCTTGATATATCATAACAAAGGATCATCCATTGATGGGTGCAAGTTTTAAAATCAAAACGTGTTGATTTATAGGAAAGCTTTTAAATATGCATGAGTCATTAGCCTCTGTGAAGAAGACAGTGCAATATACAGGGGTAGGGGAGGTAGATACCATGATAGTGAAGAGAGACGACATCAATCAGATGTACGTTAGATTCAGTTAACATTCATTAATGTACATTTCAACTGAGTTTTAAGTTTCTCACGCTCTTTTATTTTGGCTAGGCCTATACTACAGATGTGCAATTGATAAATCTTTTCCAGTAGCTTCGTTGATCTTATTACTCCATGTTCTTACTATATGTAAAATGTACAGCTCATTTTAATTCATCTGAAATCATGTATGGCCTAAAAAATTCAAATATATAATTCAAATTGAGCTATTGTGTCACAATTTTATTATAGACATAATATGTGATATTATATGTAATTATAATGATAGATGATGAAAGAAAATAATGTTGAAGGAGGTGGATGAAAGGTAGTCACCAGTAGTATTGGATATTACTGCTCTCCTCATAAAACGTCGAAAGGGACCCTATAAAACAGGACCAACGGCATCTGTACCCAGCAGGTGTGTATGTACCACCTGTTCACCCATGAGCAGAGATGAAGACGGAGTTTGCTGTAGAATGGCACCACAGTATTGCAACAGCAGACAACCAGTAAGATAAACAAATGTTCTTTCCTTATCTTGCCAATGTCCTTGTATATTACACCTTGTGCATTTATACCACTACAAATACAGTTAAGCTAAAACTAATTTATTCTGAATCGATCGTGAAACAAGCTCTTAAAACTCTTAAAACTTCTACAAATCACTCTCGTTGCTTAGTTTGCCTAAATTAAGGATTGTCAAGTAGTGATCACAAACTTCTCAGCGGGGTTCAAACTGACGATCTTTGGATTAGGAGTCTAGCACTCGGACATTATGCCAATGTAGGAGTCTTCCTATGGTTCATGACACCCTCGAAGCGGAAACTAAATACTTAAATTTTCGATTTATAAAATTTAACGTTGGCGTAAATGTGTATTTCATCACAAACCCTGTTGTTTGTTTCTAGAATCACGTATATGTAGTTAAGCATTACTGAGTTGCGCAAGTTAGTTTATATTATAAGGAACTGAGGATTACCTTCACTGATCCGTTCACGTTGCGCCTGCAGCATACATTCAAAGATGACGTGTTCGTCAGACAGGCATAGTCATAGGAAGACACCAACAGAGCCTTCATGCATGCTGCATATAGGCAGTTTGTTCTATGGGTATATGCGCGCTTGCATCGAGACGATTGAAGAACAGTACTGGCTTGTTGTGTTAAAGATAGAGGGGACAAATTTCACAGTCCAGACGGGGACTAGACTGGATTTACACTAAGTAGTCATTGTGTTGGTTGGTGACATATTAAATACAATGTTATAGTGAACATACCGTCATCTAAAGACTGTTAACATAATTTCTTTTCATCACAATTCAAAGAAATATTCCTTGATAAAGTACAATTTCATGACAAATGTTGATGAACCGGACAAAGCCAAACTACTCCATCAATTGGTATTATGTTTCAATTCTCATGTGGTGGCAGTTGTGGGCACTATCAGACAATGTTTCGTGTTAAGATATTTATCACGATACTTATCTAGTTAACCACATAATTATATAGTTGATGGCTCTTGTTTCTTGTTTCTTTAACGTGATAACAACATTAATTATCTAGTTAATTAAGTAGTTAACTGGTGTCAGAAATATGCACCATACTATAATACTGTTTTATAACACAACTTAATACATATTTTGTACAGTCGTCATTTTGTTTTAGTTTTCTCAATATATATAATTTTATATTTGTATTTCTGTGTGTCTTCATTTTAAATTCCCTTTCCCTATCACCAGTATTTTAGATTATGTCTAATTATTAACTTCATTTTTCCTGTTCACTTTACATGAAGTTATTGTTTTGTTATTTTGTGGTTATTTTGCATGCTGATGTAAATACTTTAGTTACTGGAAGCAAGGTCAGTATAAGGCTGTTTGTTTCTTGGTGCTAGATTATGCACAGTGTCTGTTGTTATGTACGTTAAATTGTTAATTCTTTTAAGTATGAGTTCCTGCCTTCTAAGTCAATTCATGTGTACGTGTTGGAAATCAATGACGATATAGCGATTAAGTGTGAGGTAAGTTAGCTGTTTAATCGATTTAAACCCCCGTATTTTTACTGACAGTTCCAAAGCTGTAAATCGTTGTATGATTATAATAACTATTTGTGTTTAAATGTATGTTAAATTTCCGTTTCCCCTGTGGAATTATTTCACTTTATATAGTGTTCATGTTATTTGCTCCCCACTGTCGGCCTATTGTTGCCAGCTTTCTTGAATTGTCCTGGGATGTAATGTAACGCCTCAGAGTAAGGGGGGCTTACCATTTTGTAGTCTAGTTGTGAAGCTATTCTTCCATGCTATTCTAGAGTATTCGGTAATGCATTTTTCCAATCAAGATGTTTATAACGAAGCACCGAATCGTACACATATGTGTTGAGCAGAAGTATAGACCGACCAAACACATGTTATACAGCTCCATGCTCGCTTTATTCTATTCGAATTTGTTTGTAAACATTTCCTATTGTCATCAGTTTTCGCTACTGCGTGAATTTTCCAGTATTTCTATGATTTCTCTAAGCTTGTCACAAGTATTTCGTGTTGCACAAGTATCCCAAACCTTTAAATGTCTGTGTAGCGGTTGTATCAACCTTTATTTAGCCTAAATTTTGATGCATTTAATGTAAATTTCCTGCACATCATCTATGATCCTTGTAGGTACTCCCATTTTTATTGAGGCGCTTTAGCGTCTCTTTGCTATCATCGTATCAACCGGAAGTTGATTCAAAGTACCCCCAACCATATTCATTCGTCTCAAGAAAATAGTACATGTACATTCCTCTGATTTATTATAGATTCAATGAGCATAGTGACTGATTTGTCAGAGATATATCAATTGTAGAAGGGGAATCTTGATATAAACGGGTTATCTGGATTATTTGAGTCAGTTTTGGTTTATCCGAATAATCGCGTATTAATTTCTAATATGATCAATTAAAGTACTGAAAGTACTTTTGGTAGGTGATTTGTGACAAATTTCAACCTCAACTCAAAGTAACCGCAATTGAAACAAATTAATTCAACATAAATGGATGCATTAATGATGAAACAATCAGTAATAACCACAACATGTAGAACCTGCTATAAAACATATGAATAAAAAAGTCATTTTTCTCTTTTGCGAAAATCCTATTTGTCCGTTTATGAGCCGTATCCCTGTGGTTTTCTGCATGCGTTAATATCGCGGAATCGTGAGATTCACTTTTGACAAGATGACCATTTTAAGTGTATACAAGATAATTATGGTACGTGTTTTTCTATATTCCAACATTCATTAATCATTTTCAAGAAGTATCTTATTGTAACAATGTGGTTAAGATGCAGCGAAAATGTGTCAAAATTCTGAAAATGTGTCAAAATTCTATGTTATTTTACTGAATCTCGCATCACCAATTTTGTTTGCAAATTTCTTTATCCGTCTATCGAATGACGCTCAGTATTCTCATATCGAAGTTCTCGAATATTACTTCAGCAACTTTACTTTGATCATTTAAGTGAATGTTATTATTATTATTATTATTATCAAAGTGCCATTTTAAACGAGTAAAACTGATTAATCATGACCCAGATTTGTTCGATTGTACCAACTTCGGATAGTCACAATTTTCGGATAATTTATGACAATGTTTCAAATTTGTCTATTTTAGATGACAGCGGTTTAAATCCAGCGAAGAAGATAAAGGGATAATTGATGAATTTCATCCACAATCAAGTCAACGACTTACTGCCCCAAATTGAATTATACTAGACTCCTATGATTTTTGGACTCATATTTCTTCCCAGGGGCGCAAATCCAAATCCAAGTACCCCGACTCCTATGTTGATGTCGCATACCAAGATGCCTGGTATACCCTGTCCACTATTTTTGCCTCAGATATTTATGACAGTTGTAAAAGTCGCCTTTTCGAGAGACTAGAACATACAACATGTGACCATGCGGAAAAGACGTTGAATGAATACAGAAAGGATAGATATGTGATAAAATGTGACTTGATTCGAGATGTTGTATACATTCAGAGAAACAATGGTTATACTGGATTGTCGGAAGACTTTTGAATTTGTAGATGAGTATTTTTGAGAAGAAATATTACTGTATTTGTACTTGTTATTTATTGCTTTTCTATAAATGTGTACCAAAATAACTACAATGGAATGAAGGAAATAAAATTACAATATTAGATCTTTATATTGGTTTTTGATATCAAGAAAGTTGGAAGTAAAATGTTATGTCAGTCTGAGTTAATGAGGGAAAGTATTAATTAATATTTTACTTGTTACTAGACACTCATTGAAAACAAAAAGTATGCAAGACACTGTACGTCAATTAAACATAGTATTATATACTGTCTATAAGGCTTAAACAAGTTTATACACTGCATGAATGGGAGTCTTGATGCTGAAACAATTAACAGCGTAAACTTAGCGTTGTATACATAAAATTGCCATTCTTAGTATTATTTGTTAATCCCATTTAGCCCTCACAAAAACTAGTTGATGGTTATGTATGCACAATTACAAATGTATTTCAATATGAAAGTCCAGACTCCTATATTGGAAGTGATATAGTGATATACTACAGCTATATACAAACGTATTGTTATTTTACAATTGTAAAGTAACAATATGTTTTTAAAGTTGAAGACTGAATCATTTCATTGAGATTTATTACTGCACTATATTCCATCTGGAATGGGTCAGGTTACTTGAGTTCATCATGTTAATACCTATGGAGTTACATAACAACCAGACTGTTACACTACTTTGTTTCACTCCATACCCTTTATAATATCGACAGTGTACATTGTCAAAACTTTTAAAGGTGTCATTATGGGACAACTTTTTGGTCTATGAATTTCCTAGCGAATTAATACCTCTTATTTTTTTCTTGAAAGTACAGAATATTTCTCAGTTATATACCAAAAACACCAGATGTCCATATTAAACTGATTATCGAAAACAGTTTAGAAGGTTTTCGAGTCTAATTCCTTTATAGAATTTTCTGGAACTATATATCGATCAAGCACGAGTGTGTGATGGGGTTAATTCCAAGAAGAGAGCGGATGGATGGTATCGGAAGATGATTATTGAAAATAATCACCTTCAAATATTATAGAAAACGTGCCCTGGAAGCGCCTCTCAGGACCTTCAGTCCTTTGATAATGCATTGTGGGAGTGATAGCTACGGTTGCTAGGCATATATTTAATATCGTTGTCGTCTTTAAGGTTGTACAAATGTGATTTTAATGTCAGATTATATCCTGCATACGTTAATTTTCTATTGTTTTGAACATGTAAATCTGAGGAAATGACGTGTGACGAGTTTTTTGGAGTTGTGATATATATTTGTTCTAAGTAAATGCACATACCTAGTGATCAATAGTGCACAGCAACATTCACATAAATATATAGCACAGTAACAATTCTAGCATACAGTTGCACCTTCACCCCAGAGACGTAACAGTATTCCATCCATTAAATCTCCCCCCCCCCTCGTTGTCCTCTTTGAATCTCCTAGTTGTCCCTTATGGTCGACCAGGCCATTTCACCCTTGTTCTCTTACTATGTACATTTGAGCCTCCTCTAATGCCTTATGTTTTATAGATTGTTGTTTTCCCGGAGGAATGTTCGGAGAGGCACTGTCTTATTTATGTGGCGGTCCCTGTAACAACTTATTCTCTCTCTTTATATGCATTTAAAGTAATACCTTTTTAGATAGAAACGTAGAAATGAAGGATGTCCCAGTGATTCTTTATCTGGTTTTATTCATTAATATTTATTAATTAATTATCTACCCTGTTAACGGAAATTTGTTGCAACGGTGCTCCACAAGCGGCAAATGATCTTAAACCCATTTTTCATGCACAATATTCCATACAAATTTCCGTTTGCAGATCAGGAATATATTCATACTCATTTGTCTCCTTAATTAGGACACATGTATGCCAATTATTGTCGGCTACATTTGAGTATGTTCTTTTGCATCTCTTACAAAAATACATAGTTCACATTATTTGAAAATAAAACTTATCACCAAACTAAAAATCATTGGTTTGCACAAGTTTGTATAGGAATCTACAAGGACTTTAAGATTAGACGAAGCAAGTATAACCAATTAGTTGTGCTGCACTATCGCATGTCTCATCAGTACGTTACCAGTAATTTTTATAAAACATTATTTGATATTGACATTCAGTTGACTTGACATGTAGTAGCAATATTGTGCCAACCAAATGATGTCATTAGAACCGTTACATGCAACATTTCTGAGAATAAAATTCATACTGATTAAACTACAAATATAATGTTTAGCATAATTTTGCTATCTTTCTTCCGGAACACTATGGTCGCATTGTACAAGGGCCCAGCTCTGTTAGTAATGTGATTTAAAACAGATATCAGGTCGTGTTTTTTTCTCGTTCCGTGAAAAAGTGTTACAATGTGATCATTTTCTAACTAAATGGTATATTTATGAAACTATAAGGAATATGTGTATGTGATAAAAAGTGAATTTATTCCTGAGGTATTGTTGTATTTTCAAATTTTCATAAACTATAATCTGTTCATCGAGCAACCATTATTTCCACACTTCATTGAACATCGAACCGTCTACATAAACATATAAGTACTGTCATTTTTGCCGAAATTCCAACTATACTGCAGGAAATTTATATTGACGTAGTGTCATACATAAACGTTATTTCATACCATGTCTACTGAAACTCCAGTAAAAACGCATTATAGCAAGCGTGAGCTGTCATCCCCGGAAGATTTTCTGGATTATAAAAAGAATCGTATATCAAACTCTCCACAAGGTGTTAGTATGGAGTCCAATGCTGAGGCCGAGTCTAATGCATCTCATATCACTCTAAGCAAAGAGGATTTGTCATACATTTCTAGGGAACTTAGTGAAACCTTTAAACAACAACTAGAGTTTATGGTGACAAATATTGTATCTCAGATAGTTCCCGAGATCATCAAAGGTGTTGAACAATCGCTAGGAAGCAAAGTCAGTGTTCTTGAGAATGATAACAAACGCCTATGTGAACGTATCACCTCCCTGGAGGATAACTTAGACAAAGCAGAGCAATACAGCCGCAGGAACTGTTTCAGAATCAGCGGTTTCCCTGAAAACAAAGGTGAAAATACCGACCAAGGCTATTGGCGCAAATCTCTCAATCAACGAGATGGACCGTTCTCACCGTGTCGGAAAAGTGAAATCCGCTACTCCCGAACATCCTAACCCCAAGCCACGTGATGTAATTGTCAAGTTTGTCAGTTACAGATCTCGCCAGGAAGTGTACACCAAACGAGCGTCTGCCAAGAATTGTGGGTACTCGGGAAAATACATAAATGAAGACCTAACACGTAAACGTAGCCATCTACTCTATGAGGCCCGGTCACTGAAACGTGACGGCATTATAAATGATGCTTGGTCTGCTGACGGCACTATACTGATCAAGGACATTTCGAAGGATATCCATGTAATTTCTACCGAAATTGACCTCGCCAAGTTCCAACAATCCAATGCACTAGCTACAGAAGTCCCTCATACCGACTAGACAGAACTTTTTTCGCGAACTATATCAGTCATACGTATGTGTATTGATTTTATTATGTTACATTATGTCATGTACTCAAGTCCGTGTTGTGTTACTGCCTTACCATTATTAAATTAAACATAGTCACATAAATAAATCGTGTTTTAAGCCATTAGGCCAGTACTATAGTAACGTTATTGTATTTCATGTATAGTCTCACGACGATAGAACTAGATTAGCTAACTGATACCTCGCAATAGACTTGTCATTTTACACGTGTATTTTATGTATATTATTTATGGTAACATTATCGGTAATTTGATATTCTTGTGTGTTGTTCATACAAAAGTGCGTATCCCTGGTATATTATTTATGGTAACATTATCGGTAATTTGATATTCTTGTGTGTTGTTCATACAAAAGTGCGTATCCCTGGTATATTATTTATGGTAACATTATCGGTAATTTGATATTCTTGTGTGTTGTTCATACAAAAGTGCGTATCCCTGGTATATTATTTATGGTAACATTATCGGTAATTTGATATTCTTGTGTGTTGTTCATACAAAAGTGCGTATCCCTGGTATATTATTTATGGTAACATTATCGGTAATTTGATATTCTTGTGTGTTGTTCATACAAAAGTGCGTATCCCTGGTATATTATTTATGGTAACATTATCGGTAATTTGATATTCTTGTGTGTTGTTCATACAAAAGTGCGTATCCCTGGTATATTATTTATGGTAACATTATCGGTAATTTGATATTCTTGTGTGTTGTTCATACAAAAGTGCGTATCCCTGGTATATTATTTATGGTAACATTATCGGTAATTTGATATTCTTGTGTGTTGTTCATACAAAAGTGCGTATCCCTGGTATATTATTTATGGTAACATTATCGGTAATTTGATATTCTTGTGTGTTGTTCATACAAAAGTGCGTATCCCTGGTATATTATTTATGGTAACATTATCGGTAATTTGATATTCTTGTGTGTTGTTCATACAAAAGTGCGTATCCCTGGTATATTATTTATGGTAACATTATCGGTAATTTGATATTCTTGTGTGTTGTTCATACAAAAGTGCGTATCCCTGGTATATTATTTATGGTAACATTATCGGTAATTTGATATTCTTGTGTGTTGTTCATACAAAAGTGCGTATCCCTGGTATATTATTTATGGTAACATTATCGGTAATTTGATATTCTTGTGTGTTGTTCATACAAAAGTGCGTATCCCTGGTATATTATTTATGGTAACATTATCGGTAATTTGATATTCTTGTGTGTTGTTCATACAAAAGTGCGTATCCCTGGTATATTATTTATGGTAACATTATCGGTAATTTGATATTCTTGTGTGTTGTTCATACAAAAGTGCGTATCCCTGGTATATTATTTATGGTAACATTATCGGTAATTTGATATTCTTGTGTGTTGTTCATACAAAAGTGCGTATCCCTGGTATATTATTTATGGTAACATTATCGGTAATTTGATATTCTTGTGTGTTGTTCATACAAAAGTGCGTATCCCTGGTATATTATTTATGGTAACATTATCGGTAATTTGATATTCTTGTGTGTTGTTCATACAAAAGTGCGTATCCCTGGTATATTATTTATGGTAACATTATCGGTAATTTGATATTCTTGTGTGTTGTTCATACAAAAGTGCGTATCCCTGGTATATTATTTATGGTAACATTATCGGTAATTTGATATTCTTGTGTGTTGTTCATACAAAAGTGCGTATCCCTGGTATATTATTTATGGTAACATTATCGGTAATTTGATATTCTTGTGTGTTGTTCATACAAAAGTGCGTATCCCTGGTATATTATTTATGGTAACATTATCGGTAATTTGATATTCTTGTGTGTTGTTCATACAAAAGTGCGTATCCCTGGTATATTATTTATGGTAACATTATCGGTAATTTGATATTCTTGTGTGTTGTTCATACAAAAGTGCGTATCCCTGGTATATTATTTATGGTAACATTATCGGTAATTTGATATTCTTGTGTGTTGTTCATACAAAAGTGCGTATCCCTGGTATATTATTTATGGTAACATTATCGGTAATTTGATATTCTTGTGTGTTGTTCATACAAAAGTGCGTATCCCTGGTATATTATTTATGGTAACATTATCGGTAATTTGATATTCTTGTGTGTTGTTCATACAAAAGTGCGTATCCCTGGTATATTATTTATGGTAACATTATCGGTAATTTGATATTCTTGTGTGTTGTTCATACAAAAGTGCGTATCCCTGGTATATTATTTATGGTAACATTATCGGTAATTTGATATTCTTGTGTGTTGTTCATACAAAAGTGCGTATCCCTGGTATATTATTTATGGTAACATTATCGGTAATTTGATATTCTTGTGTGTTGTTCATACAAAAGTGCGTATCCCTGGTATATTATTTATGGTAACATTATCGGTAATTTGATATTCTTGTGTGTTGTTCATACAAAAGTGCGTATCCCTGGTATATTGTTATTGGTAACATTATCGGTAATTTAATATTTGTGTGTGTTGTTCATACAAAAGTGCGTATCCCTGGTATATTGTTATTGGTAATATTATCGGTAATTTAATATTTGTGTGTTGTTCATACAAAAGTGCGTATCCCTGGTATATTGTTATTGGTAATATTATCGGTAATTTAATATTTGTGTGTTGTTCATATAAAAGTGCGTGTCCCTGGTATATTGTTATTGGTAATATTATCGGTAATTTAATATTTGTGTGTGTTGTTCATACAAAAGTGCGTGTCCCTGGTATATTGTTAATGGTAATATTATCGGTAATTTAATATTTGTGTGTGTTGTTCATACAAAAGTGCGTGTCCCTGGTATATTGTTATTGGTAACATTATCGGTAATTTAATATTTGTGTGTTGTTCATACAAAAGTGCGTGTCCCTGGTATATTGTTATTGGTAACATTATCGGTAATTTAATATTTGTGTGTTGTTCATATAAAAGTGCGTGTCCCTGGTATATTGTTATTGGTAATATTATCGGTAATTTAATATTTGTGTGTGTTGTTCATACAAAAGTGCGTGTCCCTGGTATATTGTTAATGGTAATATTATCGGTAATTTAATATTTGTGTGTGTTGTTTATATAAAAGTGCGTATCCCTGGTATATTGTTAATGGTCGATAACTTAATATTTGTGTGTGTTGTTCATATAAAAGTTCGAATCGGTGGTATATTATTATTGGTACTCTCTCATCTTACGACAATACTAATCTCCCGACATATTGTGTGTGTTTTTCAGGCATACCATGGGATATCGCCAGTGTCGTTATGCATATAACCAAACTTTATAAATGATTGTACATACTAATTTCATGTGAACTTATAAATATTGGTTACCCTGCTATTAAAGCATTATGTTTGTTACATTTGTTTAAGCATACTTACCATATTTCTTGTACTTGTGTCATTATTTGTGACTTATACCATTATTATCTCCATTTCATCAAATGATGTATTTCTTTCCATTTGTTATAGTCCTACTTTTGTAACTGTTTTAATCTTCATTGCAACGTAACAGGATATTTCCAACACCTGATTCTAGTATCAGGTATAACATGAACGCAAACCAATTACAACCCGTTGCAATGAAAAACTATGTTGTTAATGTGCACTTCAAGTTGTGTCTTCACCAAATTTTATTATTTCTTATTTTCAATTATCCGTGCTTTATGTACTCTTTTTTGCATCAAGCTAAAGAAAATGCAATGTTATGTAAAAATATTAACCTCAACCCAAATTTTGCAAAATCCAAGTATCCAGTTTCATTCAAACACTATCGTAATATTATCCTTACTCATATCCTTTGCTATACATTGACCTCTTTGACAGCACTATGGCTACTGAGAATTGTATTAATAATTGCGGGTGACGTCCACCCAAATCCAGGTCCTTTACATAATTTGTCCTTTTCAAGTCTTTCTCAAAATTGTAACTTATCTTTCATACACTATAATGTTCAGAGTTTTTTGTTAAAACGTGATATTTTATTTGCCGAACTATCTAACTTCGATATCTTAGCCTTCTCTGAGACTTGGCTTTCTGCTTCTGTGAGGACTGACGATATCAAATTCCAAAACTATCACCTGCCCGAAAGAAAAGACCGTTGCATTGGCAATCATGGAGGAGTAATCATATATGTTAAAGAAGAAATCTCATATAAACGCAGATCAGATTTAAAAGTAGATGGTGTAGAATGTATATGGTTGAAAATTGTTCTCCCCAAAAGGAAAATTCTATTCGGGTTATTTTATAGACCACCAAACTCTAGTTCTATCACAGACGACAATATTGAAAAGTCTATTGATTTAGCTTACGATACTCATTATAGTGACGTAATCATAACTGGTGATTTCAATTTTAATACCTCTAATCCTGTTCTAGCTCGCAAACTCATACATATTTGTGACAAATTTAATCTGTCTCAAATAATTGACGAACCGACCCATTATACAGAAAACTCGTGCTCTACTCTAGACCTTGTACTAGTAAACAATCCGCAGAATATTTATGTAAGCGGTGTAAGCGATCCATTTCTAGACCAAAATGTGAGGTACCACTGCCCTATTTTTGCTATTTGTAAATATACCAAACCGAGATCTAAGTCTCATAAACGACGCATATGGTTATATGAGCGAGGTGATTTTGACGAACTTAGGCGGCTAGCAGCCTCAACAGACTGGTTTTCATTCCAGCACCATAACGTTGATGTTTGGGTTCAAAACTTCACCAACCACATAATAAGTATATCAAAACTATGTATTCCCAACAAAATAATAAGTACAAGGCCATGTGAACCAAAATGGTTAACGCCCAATATCAAAGAACTCATTCGTAAACGAAAACGTCTCTACAGACATGCCAAAAGAACTAACTCACTGTCTGATTGGACTAAATTCAAATTTATGCGAAATAACATTGTGACAATGATAAAGAAGTCTAAACGTGACCAATTAACAAACCTCTGCGAAGATCTAAAAAGAAATTGTAATACTAAATCCTGGTGGACTGTTGTAAAATCATTTATGTCGGTAGGTAAAACTAATAGTATACCTCCATTACGAATAAATTCAGATACAGTATATGACGACCTTGACAAAGCTAATGCGTTAAACGATTTTTTTGCAAGTCAAACTCAGCTAAACATTCTAAAAATCCAACACCTCCAGTATATAACGTTCATTCAACTCTGAACAATATTCAAATTGAGCCATCAGATATCGTGCATATCTTAAAGTCTTTATCTACTGGGAAGGCTGTAGGTCCTGATTTAATTAACACTCGTATTCTTAAAGAATTAAACAATGAGTTGTCCAACCCTCTGAGTGAGATCTTTAATCACTGTATGAACACTAAACGATTCCCAGATTCGTGGAAATTAGCTAATGTCTGTCCAATTTTTAAAAAAGATGACCCTACGATTGTGTCAAATTACCGACCTATATCACTTCTAAGTACAGTGAGTAAAGTTTTTGAAAGAGCTCTTTTTAAACACATTTATAATCATCTAGTTGTAAATAAAATCTTCACCGAATATCAATCGGATTCAACTACAAATCAATTGGCTTATTTGTATCACTCTTTTTGTGAAGCAATAGATTTTGGAATGGAAGTTCGGGTAATTTTCTGTGATATTAGTAAGGCATTTGATCGAGTATGGCATAAAGGTCTTTTAATTAAACTTAAAGCTATCGGTTTATCAGATGCACTTTTGCTTTTTTTCGAGGATTATTTAAAAGGTAGACGCCAAAAGGTAAACATAAATGGAATATCATCAAAAGAAAAACTTATACATGCGGGTGTGCCACAAGGTTCAATTTTAGGTCCGTTATTTTTTCTCATTTATATAAATGACATAGTCCAAGATATTGATGCATATATAAGACTGTTTGCTGATGATACTAGTCTGTCACTAATTGTAAATAAAATTGATGAAACTGCGAACATCCTGAACAATGACTTACATAAAATTAGTAGTTGGGCTAACACGCGTTAGTGTCGTTCAATCCAACTAAAAAAACTGAATCTATGACTATATCAAAAAAACTTAATAAGCCAAACCATCCTGCTCTAATCATGCAAAATCAGCCGATAAAGGTTGTAAATTCTCATAAGCACTTGGGATTGTTCCTATCCAACAATTGTACTTGGCATAAACATATAGAATATATTACACCAAAAGCATCGTCAAGAATAAATATAATGAGAAAATTAAAATTCAGAATTGATCGAAAATCTTTGGAAACAATTTATCTATCATATATTCGGCCCCTGCTAGAGTATGGTGATACTATCTTTGACAATTGCACTGCATACGAAAAACAAGAACTCGACAAAATACAAATTGAAGCTGCTAGAATAGGGACTGGAACAACAAAACTCGTATCACTTGATAAATTAAATTCAGAAACTGGATGGGAAAGTCTGCAGGAAAGAAGAGATAAACATAAACTAAATTTAATTTTTAAGAAAAAAAATGGTCTTACGCCCGAGTACTTATATGCAACACTGCCAAGTAGATCTGACACACCGCGCTATAATTTACGTAATATAGATAATATTACCCCTTTCCGATGCAGAACAAGTCATTTTTACAACTCATTTTTTCCATCAGCAATTCGAGCATGGAACCAGCTACCTTCCAATATCCAAGAATCTTCAACTCTCAATATTTTTAAGCGTTCTATTAACAATCCTGTCACTACAATTCCTTCCTATTATTATATAGGCCCCAGGAGGCTCCAAATTCTTAACACTAGATTAAGAACAGGATGCAGCATATTAAAATCCCACTTGTTTGTTAAAAATATAATTGAATCCCTTATGTGTAATTGTGGTAATTTCGAATCAACAGACCACTTTTTCTTGTATTGTCCTTTATATAGACACCAAAGGCAAGTTCTTTTGACAAATCTTGCAAAATAAATATTCTTCTTGACACAAAAGTTTTACTTTTCGGTTGCCCAAGGTATAAAAATGAAACCAATGTTCTTATTTTTAGATCAGTTTACACATACATAGAAGACACTAAACGTTTTACGCTATAAGTCGTACATGTGTAACAACTTCCTTGTTAAACATTACACTTTGCTCCCTCTCTCCCCTCCTCTCTTTTCTTTTCTCTTAGTTATTTTTTCAAAAACGCTTTTTTTTTAAACACCTACAATAGAGTTTAAACAGTTTTGTAAACATTATATTCACCTAAACCAATCTCGTACCTGTTGGAAATGTACAATATTCAGGAGAAGACCTATATAAGTCTTTGGCTTTCGGTCCCATCCTTTTCACATTACTACTGAACAAACTTGTTTAATGTAAAATGTTATATATTGTATTGTATTATTATGATGTTCATAGTATGTAAATAAAATATGTTTAAACTAAACATGTCTGAAATATGTATAGATACTCTTCATGAAAGTAGCCACTAGTTGAATTGCATGAAAGAAATACAACAACAAATGCTATGCAAAACTGAAATCATGCAAATATTTTCCAATCACTGGACATTATAATTATGTCAAGAGAAATAATGTAAACGTTCAAGAAAGTATATGTGTACGTGTGTGCTGTATACATGTACTAGATGACCAAGGGCAACATGTCAAGCCCGTTAATTGTCAAGACATGAAGAGAATATAGTTAATGAGTGTGATCTTGACCTATGAGCAACGAGTGCGAGTGTTTCATGTTACACCGTCTCATCGTGGTGAACATTTGTGTCTGGTAATATAAATGTTCCCCTGATAAAGGACAAAATCATATTCCGGACAAGATGTTTTAGGCCTTTTCTTACCTTTAATCTCTAAGTGTGACGTTGATGTTCGGACATGGGTCTTGCGCGCGAACCACCGTTTCAATCATAGCGAACAGTCATGTCAAGTAATTCCAAATTCCCTAATAAACGGCAGTAATATATTCTAAGTATATTCTAATATACTCTAAGTGTGACCTTGTCCTTTGAGCTACAGACACACATCTTGTACTCGACATGCCATTGCATTAGGATGAATATTGTGCCAAGGAATTTGAAAATCCCCAATAAATGACAGAGTGATGGTTCTAACAAAACAAATGCGGACGGACGTGTGCACGGACATACAGTTGACCGCTATGGTGGCGAACATTTCGATCCCACCGCAAGCGGGTTCGAAAAAAATACACCTGTACTTAAAACCACTTGAAAATGAAGCCTAGTTTCAAGAAAATAAATTACCTTCATTTCAAGTACACTGCAACCTAATGTCACAGCACAATGATTGGTTACATCTTTCACCCATGATATTAATACTTCATTGCCTTTCATACATGCAACCTGCATTTAGAATAATCATGATTAGCTCCAATACTTTTTTCACCAAATTTACGTATAAACAGGTTTACTTATATTCTTCGCTGTATGTTTCAACACACATTTTATTACAAACATTCTCAATATCATGGTTCATGCAGAACAACTGAGACATTTTCAAGGACATTTTGAACTTTTATGAACTAATGCTTATTACCAACTCAATAAATAGTAAAACGATGACAAATGGTCATGATTATCATTTAACACCGAAACAGCTGAAAACATGCTATATAAGGTATTCGACCCATAATGGACATTTCTCCGAAGGCAAATGAAACTTGTATTGATTGAATATGTACTATAATGCGGATAAAATGTTAAAACTTCATATTTTTTTACCGTTCTAAACAAAGTTATGACCTTTTTTCTACTTCTTTCCTGAAAAACGTTAGCCGTACAGAAATAACCAGTAAATGGAAAATTAACATTTCACCTCTTATTTTTTAATATTTCTTGCTTAGGAAAGCATCTTTGCACTAATCAGATATGTAGAATGAAGTAATGTAAGACACATCTACAAGAAATTCAAGGAAATTGTTGTTTTTTTACATTTATGCATATATCATTTAAGAAATGGGCAAGTTCCTTTAAAATAGTGTTAATTGCAGATGACCTAAACGAAATTGATGTATCAATGGGGCATCAAACTGTCTGTCGTAAAAATTATTTACATTATCTAACACAGACTATATCAAACTTATAGAGAGTTTTACCGTCCGGTTACAGCGCAATTTAATTTTGAACAGAATGACGTGCACATTTCTCTGAGAAAAAGTAACACTTCTAAGTGGTTTTGTTTGCTTTTTCACAAAAGTATTACTTTTTTCTGGAAAATTTAACTCAGTGGTGTTGTAAAACGTAATGATATTGACTGTGCAACAAAATCATGGTAATTTTTGGTCTCCTTATAACTTATTTATTTATTTTCAATATGTTGTCACTGAAATATATATTACCTCCCTTTATGAAAAAGTTGAGTTTTTTTTAATTAATTGCAACTGTTTGCTTTCAGAAAAACGTGTCGAAGCAATTTCGAATAGGATTTTATAATTCAAATAAATTATAAATAATAATATTTTGATATCTTATTTTGTAACAAGATTTATATGTTGCTTACAGAGCCATACATATACAATGGAAATGACGTAATTCAGTTATGGGTCTAATACCTTAAAGTAACCTGGACAACCGACAACACGCGTAATTCCTATAATATTATATTTTTGAAGCGAGGGGGTATAATTTCTATTCAGGCAATTACCCTATGAAGTGAGACAGCAGTAGACACTAGCATTACCAGTTATTGATTATAAATGACATTGCCTACTATCAGAGCAGAGCTATTAGAAAATCATGCCTGTCAAAATGCTATTTGACTTTATTAATAGATGAACATCTTTAATCAACAGTTCAAAATAATTAACTCACACATTTGAAAGCTCACACTACTCTGGCTGATCAAAGTGATATGTGGGGTCATCCAGATCATAATCAGGATCATACATGTCTTCTGTGTTAAAGCTTCGCCCTTAGTAGATATCATATACAATGAAACATAAAGGTCTTACAAACCAAACATGATCCTTAACGGGAGGACCATAGTGGTCCTGATTCGCTCTCCTCAGTTTGACAGCTCTAACATTATAATTAGACATGATTTAAAAGGAAATCAGTGCATGAAGGCAAAGTGATCACGCCCCCAATATCCATGTTTTATGATGATTCTGAATAATGTGTACTATCATGGTCCATAAGATACACATTCTATTGAATTTAAAGTTGTTTTCTTTAATTTAACCTGCTGAGTTAGACCAATCAACGTTCTTAGAAGAATTATAGAAGTCAATGCCAGGAAGCTTCTTAATAACTTTGATCTTATTCTGGCCATTACTTTTGAAGAGATGTAATTGGAACGAAAATGTAATAGATGGATGACGGCCCGACAGTGAGTGATTACATGCACTTCGAATGCACAATATGCACAAAGTAATAATGCGTACTTGACACCTGAGTTACTAAGAGGATTCCAGCACATGACGCATTGCCTTAGTAGAATTGTGATGGCCCGGTAAGTCATACTAGCAAGTCCTTTAAACAGGACTAGTAAATTACACTCAATTACATTGCCATCAGAAATGTAGCGATGTGGGATAAAAAGGCTGCTTGGTTAGCTTAGTCGGTAGAGCGCCGTACTAGTGTGGATGGGGAAGTGGGTTCGAGTCCCGCATTGGGCGCATTTTTCTTTTTAAATTACTTCAGACAGATACTTGTTATTTTACAATTTTGGAGGTTGGTGCTCAATACAAACAGCACTCAAATTCAAATATCCCCCGAGTTCCTTAACACATCAACGAAAGACTCTAACATAATATGTGGGAGGGGAAATGGTCAGTCTTGAGTGAATCAAAGCCATGTCTTATGGATTTCAAGTCTAGCGAATTAAACACTAGTTTAAATTATCTATTGTGAACGATATAACAAGAGTAAGCCACTATTTCCATGATAATGAACGGCATTTCATTCGGGGCCAACACACTTCCGTAAAATAGTGGCTAAGATTAATCAATGTACACTTAGAGCCACTTCTAACCCGACACTTATAATTCGGTATAACTAAATTATTTGTGAGCGGATTTCGTTCAAATTTGGAATACAAATAATTCAACACATCATACGTACTTCTTAGAAATTTAATTGCAATTGATCAACAAATCATAAAAAAACATATGAAAAGTCATCGAATCGCAATAAAATTCGTACACCGAGTAACTAAAACCTCGTGTGTCCTCCCATGTCGCTTACGACATGCACACACTTTGTCTCATCGACAGTACGTAGTTTCGGATGAAACCTTTGGGAATATTCATCCATTCCTGCACAAGGGCATGTTCCAGTTCACGCAGATTGCGAGGGGTTGTCGGTCGCCTCCGTACTCGCCTGTTTAGCTCGTCTCACACATGCTCAATAACATTGAGATCAGGCGACTTGGATTTGTTTACACTTTTTGTTAAAGAGAAACAGGTTGATACTGCATATTTTGCAATTAAAATTATTGCTATGTAAATACAGTACATTTACATACGTATCCGAGTTATTGGCCGGCCTGCAACACGCCAATTGCGCGACCGCTATATTGATTATCAGTTGAACCAATGCTGATTTTAAAATCAAGATTCTGTTTTTAAGGTTCGAATTGCGTTCTAGAATAATAAACCGAAAATGAAAATCGATGTTTTTCTCTTACCAACATTTCCTCGTGCGAAATGGTGAAATCGTACATGTCCAACGTGCAAAAGTGACCGATAGTCACAGCTGAACGATTTTATCATTTTTGTACAGCTCATGTTGCCAAACAACAAAATATTTAAGTTTGAAATAAATATCTTGAACCATATTGGAGAAAATCGAATTTGAAAAGTGTCAGGTTAGAAGTGGCTCCCAAGAGTACATTGATTTTCGGAGGGAGGGGTACTGTTAAGTTACGAAGCTGACTAAAGTCTACCATAAATGCTTAAACAAATTATAAAAATACAGAACGTTAACAACATATTGTTTTTCATTCAATTCGATAATAAACATTTTGAGAAACCCCCTCTTACCTGTCTATCGTTTTATGCTCCAATACACTCCTTTACTTGAATCCACAAAATCACATCATCCCCAATGTTCACATTTTTTGAACCGTTTTTGTCGCTCATTTTTACTACACTTTCGTTTTTAGACTGGGGCGTTAGCCCCATGTCTTTAGTAACCGTAATTTTGGAAACAGCCATATCAGAGTTAGACGGTTTTGATACCACTCTGTGTATCACGGCGCATGATTTGCATAAACCAATCAAATGTCTAATTTATTGTGACGTCACCAGCCGCCGTACTACTTTAATTTCCTTTTCCTTTGACTTTTTGATGGATTTATAATTACTATCGTGAGAATTTCATCGTAAATGGAAAATTCTTGTTCCAGAGTTATTGTTTAAGTGTTGTGGTTAAGATTTCTTTGCTAAGACCTGCTTTTGGGAGCGCAAACAGAGAAATCTATTAATTGAGGGCGGATTATTTTTTATCGGAAACAAAACCGCTCCATACGGATACATTTGTTACAATTCCCACAGCCAGTGCAAATACACATCCTAGTATCAGGTTACTGATAAGCACTCATTAGTGAATGGTGTGGGAACACTATGGCGAATGTTTATGAACTGTTGATAACACATTCAAGACAAAATGTGTCTACGGTCTGTGATTCTGGCGCTTATCGCATAATACGACGTTCTCCGGAAACGACGTCGAAAAATCACGAACCCCTACCGAAGTATTGCGGAAGCGAAAATATGTCAGGTTTGTTTACAAAACAAACCGCGCGGCTTGTCGATATTATTCACTTTTCATCGTCGGATATAATCTGATTAGTCGGAAAACACATGGATGATTTTCAGGTAAGCTTGCTTTTATTGTAATTTTCAATATCAGTGTTTTACACAAACAATTTTCAAATGTCGGAATCTACGTGCACTTTGTTCTATTTTTAGATTTGAACTTTCCCTTTCGTTGACATAGTTTAATTTCGTATTTGCTTCTACAAAACGCGTACTCAAAACATAAACATAGTCACAACTGACAAAATAAGGTTTCAGTTACCTAGTTTTTATTTTCTGAAAAATGGCGATAAGGTTTTGACGCAACTTCGATTTTCCAAACACATTATGTGTCACATACCTGTTGAAGAATGCTGTCTTACGACCACATTTCAGTTATGAATTTTGCTTGATAAATGTAGCGTATGTTGTAGGGAACATTTTTAGAGCACAATTGTGCACTGACATGAGTATGAGATACATTTATTTATGCATAAAGTATCAATCCATCAAAACGGAACTGCTCGGTATATTCCGCCAGAAGCGCGTGACGTTTACTACTCGTATATGTAAATATTTTTTTTGTTATTATTGATGGGGTCATGGTGCAGTGGTAGGGCGCATGATTTCGAATCTGGCGTTCTCGCTTCATAACTCGATGGTAGTAGTATTTTTTTTTTTTATTACCAATCACTTCTACTGTTGTCTAGAAAAGGCATTTATCATAGTTGATAGAAAAAATATTTTTGTCAATTAGGATATTGCACTTGCATACACTTGCTTTAATATATAGTGAACTCTAGTTTGTTTACCATTCTCCAGGAACTGGATGGTTTTTATGCAGACTTTGTATTTACACAGAGGAGGAGACTGAGGAAAAATTTCAACAGACAATTCATGATTTTATGGGTACTAATTAACAACAATTATAATTGATCTAGTCATTACACAATAGTGCACTTGCAAATTCCTGTTTAATATCTGACAATATTTATGATTGTTGGAACCACAATGAAAAAATGAATACACATTTTATACAGAATCAGACTATATATGTATTGAAGTTTGATTACAATATATCAATAACAGACAATTACAGGGATATATTGCTCTACACATTGTCACAGTATTATATCTCAAGGTTTATTTGGGGAAGATGACCCAACCCTTCAAATTGGGAATTTTTGTCCAGATATTACAGCAAAATGTTAGCAACTAAAGTAAAGCATGTAGTGCTTAATTAATCAACAACTGCTATTTTTATAAACTGCCTGTTAGAGAAAAGCCTCTAACTTGTCAATTGTTGGCTAAATTGAACCAATTTTTTTAGGAAATTTTACATTCAAATTGGGAAAAATATATACTTTTTGCATTGGGAATATATACTGACACCAAGAAGAAACTGTGCACTGACTTAGAAATAAAGTTTGTAACCATTTAGATAAAACATATAGGCAAATTTGGTAGCAAAATGTGACAGCTTTTATTGGCTACATGATGCATTATTCTTAAATTAAATTGATGTCATTCTCGGTATAATAATAACGCTAGAATGACGTAGGGGTGAAAACTAAAAGTTGCACCACGTCATCAACAATATCAATGATCTGACTGCTGCCTTAATTCACGAGTGGAATGCCATCCCCGCCGACGTGGTTAAAGACGTTACGTCAGGTCAATGCGGTCAAGAATACTTGCGTTGATTCGTAGGAGAGGAGGACATAGCATATACTGATATCAGAGGGCAAACACACATTTAGAATAAAAAGAAAAGTGTGCAACCCCTAAGTCAGTGCACAGTTTCTTTTTGGTGTCAGTATAGATGAATAATGGCTATAAAACTGCAGAACAAACCATGTATCTCTATAGTCTACCAGTTATAAGAAATCCTTACAAGAAAACAAGATTGTTATAATATTACATTGTTAACCTATATCAATGTATTGAACTATTAATAATGAAAAAAAAATTAAATGTACATATTCTACATGATAAAATATTGAATAAATACTCTGTATATCTCTATGTGTATGATTGCTGTATCTTACATTTATAAAAACAGCAATTTTTTCAGTTTTAGGGGATGTATGGCGGGTCCATTTGATAGGGGAAATTTGTGATTATAATTCATCAAATTTGGTTATTTATAAGGCTAAAAGTTTTAATAATGTTACTGAAAGGGAAACATATATACTGTTTTCTGATGGGAATGGTGCCCAATATCTGCCCCAAATTTGCCATAAAGAGGGCTGTAAAATATGTGATAACTGCAGTGGTATGCATAATTATCCATCTTTTATCAAATGTATGAAATAATCTGATAGTAACAGTTTACCTATAATCTGCATAATTTGAACATTGGCTTACAGCAAGTGTAAACAAAAACTCAAGAAACTAGATTAAATAAACTGGTTGACAAGATAAGAAATAAGCATTTTTTTGCATTGATATTGAATAATTTGAAATTTGATGGAGCACTATTAAGTAGTATGTTAATAACTTTGTTTTAGGGTATATTTAAATATGGGAATATTCTGTAATTATAATACAAATGTTTCAGAATAAAATGTATGTTCGACCCTTCTTGGGACTTTAACAGAATACCACCATGTTATTTTTGTATTTTCAGGGTGTGTCATTAACATATCGTGTCAAAGCAATGATGTTGTCCTGTATGTGAAGGATGGTGAATGGCCATAACGAGTTTAAAGAGTATGTGGCCTAAGTGGAAGTCAATTCTTGCCATTTACTCGGCTGAGAGGAAGGCTTAGCCAAGAGCATTCAGCGGAACCTGAGAGATTGTAAGAAGGGCATTATCTGTCCTGAAGTATAATATACACATACATGGATACATTTTCCATGTTGAGAAAAAATATGCCATTGTTACTATAGAAACAGAATGTTAAATTCAAAGGGGCAATTGTATATACATATTTATTTAGGTAAATAGGTTAGTTTGTCTTATATTTTGTTAACTTAAATGTATATGAGAGTACAGTTACATGACTGCTATAATTTCCACATAGTTCTTTATATTAATTGTTTTGCTCAATAGTTCATCTTAATGTAATTGATCAAGAGTGTATCTTATTCCAGTTTATTTTGTAATTTAACACATTTGTTGGATATTTAAGGAAAATATGCTGCTACATAATTGTTAACCTGGTATTTTTTACATGTATGAGGATTGCATGTATGATACTTAAGCCTGAAAAAGGGAAGTAGTCATTAAATTATTATATTGAATTAGTTGCCATGGTAACACCATACATTAAAAATATTCATGTTATGCAAATAATATTAATACTCAATTGTTTTTAATCATTAATGAAAGAAAATGTTTACTTTTTTATAATTTCAATGCTAGATCTTTAACAATAACTGTGTACATTAATTTATTTGTAAAATGTTCCTTTGATTGATGTCTATCTTCACATTTATCACAAATTTGCTGATTATACAAAGTAGAATTAGAAACTTTCAAAATAGCCAAGTATTCAGAGGTGTAGATATTTTTAAAGAAATTCATTTATATACAAAAACTGCATTTTATAAACAGAGTAAACTGCATATCTCTATATTTGTAGTACTTTTACAAAATGGTTACTATGGCAACTACATTCTTCTGGTTTTCTGAAAAATACATATCAAGATTTGTCAATAAGTCAATTAAAGTGATATGTAGTGTTCTATAAACATTACTATTGTATTATGCACACTAGTCAATGTTATTGTATTGGTTGATGCAAATATTGAAATGAAATAAATTGTGAAATTCACAAAAATGCCTTTTTACATATGTTTTTAAATTGGCCACAAAAACAACTTTCAGACGTCAAATTTTGAAATGGAAGTTATTTTTGTGATCAGGGGATATGTGTCTTTCAAATGCAAGCAAAACATATATTTTAATAAATGTTGCCATAAGCGCCAAAAGCACAGACCCTGGCTCAGATAACAAAAATACAGCTTGATTAGGTCACAACTTTTTTAATTATTGGATTACAAAACCGGCGATTGATTTTTTGCTAAAATGGAAAAAAATAAATATCGAATTTTAACTCTTTTTAAAATTTTCGTTTCCAACCATTTCGATTGTGGACCAAAATAAAGAAAATACGAACGAAATTGAGTACGAATCCGATCCCGTTTTTAGACTAGTGTCCGAAAAATGGATCAATATTCGTAGTATAATGAAGTAAACGGTGCGCACATGTAAACCCATCGAAACTGTACGGATCGGACGGGTTTTACAACATCCATTGCTGTTTACGCACAACGATTGTCTGCACATTCGTTTGTTGGACATTTAAACTTTGCTTGTGTCGTCAAAAAGGCATTTCAGGTGTTAATATTAAAGTAAATCATAATTTTTAAATGTTATTTATCGAAATACGCCAATTATTTGCCCATTTGCTAATTTCTAAAATTGGTAAGCCATCAGGTAGCCAGCACGATAAAATTCAATGTACATGTAATGCTTGCAAGCCTGTCGGACTGGCAATCAACTAATTGATAACAAGATTAGTTAAATAAATAAACGTTAAGATCAACTCACCCGCACACACATTGATTACAAGTGAAGGCGGTAAATTAAAACCTGTCCTATCATAGTCCAGGTTGAACTGTAGTCATACATGCATGCTTTGAAATTAACATTGATTGACACAGTGCAATACTTGTACAATCTAGGGTTGACAAGTCTTTACAGAACACGAACAAAATTTGTCTGCCCCAGCTTTCTGCGCTTTCAGCGCTTTGATTCATGTTCGGCGGAACTCCGCTCTTCATTTTTACATGTATATAGCTACAGACATAATGGTGATTTGATCAAAGAATCTTTCCGAGGTCATTGCCTCCCACTGCTGACTTAAGTTAGAAAGCTATCTGTCGATTCCAGTCCACTGCTGACTTAAGTTGGAAAGCTATCTGTCGCTTACAGTGAAACAAAGGAATGTACTAGTTATGGAGACCAGGTAGATTTTGTATAGACTGACAACACCTTTAAATGACCAAAGCTGTTGATTATTAAACCCAACAGTGCTTAACCAAACGTTACAGTCTTTCTGCGCTTTCAGCGCTTTGATTTTAGTAGGCATCCCGATGGCAGTAAGACTGTTTACAATTTATTGCGTACACGCGGAATTCAAGCGCTAATGATTCTGGGAGGTTTCAGATTCTATTTTTGATGCGCTTTTTGATATTGCTATTACCTTCAACCGGATTGTCTACCCGAAGCACTCTCAAGAAAATAGTACATGCAAACTCCTCCGATTGTATTATAAGATGAGTATAATGGCCGATTTGTCAAGGATATATCAATTGTGGAATGGCCGTAGTCTTGATATAAACGCTTTTTCTGGATTATTTGGGACATATTTGGCGAATGAGTTTACACGAAAATTCGCGTTTTGATTTTTAATAGTATAATATGGAAAACGTGCAGTATTGCCTCTATGTACCTTTAGTCCTTTGTTAATATTTATATCGTTAGTAACGCAGTAGACTTTGCGATGAAATAATGTAATAAACTGGCGAATTGTCATTATTTGTCGATAATGTTAATCATTCAACTATCTTATTTTACTGACTCCGACCGAACAAGACGTTAAAACATGATGTTCATGTACAATGTATTGTGTGTGCGTGTGTGCATGCATGTTTGTGTGTGTGGATGTGCGTGCTTGTGCGTGTGGGAATTCTTGTTTGTTTGTGCGTGCTTATATTGTTAATAGAAGGCCATATTGAAAAAAAGATGTACAATTTATTGTTAACCTTAACTATGTAACCTTCTGAAAATAAAGAATTTATTATTATTATTATTATAAAAGTAGGTTTTTTAAAACAATTTATTTATCCTTTTGCAATGTACGATCTGGAGTGGAGTCCCTTTAAGACCATTATTAAGTACAATCATTCAAAGGTCTTGAATAATATAAGCATGCAACATACACACTTAAACTGCTTTGCTGATTGGTCACTGTACTTGCCTATTCTGGAATATTGTCATAATTGTCCAACTGAGTGATTAAGATGAAATTCTTACAGTCCCGTATCACAATGTTTAGAACGAAACTGTTCAAATATACGACTGCATGATTATCAACCCGCAACGATTTTGATGACATGCGGGAATTCTATAACAACTTTTGTTATGAGTGACCAACCGGAAGAGTGTTTCAGGAAATATACGGCTGACGGCGGACAACTTGATGATAGCAAAGATCAGTCAGATCAAATGGGACCGTCTTGTTCGGATGGTAGGGGATTTTGTGGTTCAAACTTCGGCTTTTATCAGTCATACCACATGGAACTAAAGTTAATGTTCGACGAAAGGAAAGGGAAAGCCATCTTTGGTTGCATTCATTGTAAATCATATTGATAGTAAACAAATTTTAATCGGACAATGTTTTGGAAATGAATGTTTTATAGCAAACTAAGTATAACTCTGGTGTCAACTTTCCAAAACAGTATACAAATTTCAACCTATCCAGAACAACGCCCTTTTGGAGATGTTAACTCTGGTTGATGTTGAGAGGTTGCTGCTCTAGAAAGATTATATAGATAGAAATGTTTCATTACGGGATATTGAAAATGTTCTAAATAGAAGTTGTTGATGAAAGGGAACCACTGTAGATAAGTTGTTGATGAAAGGGAACCACTGTAGAGCATTTGTTGATGAAAGGGAGCCACTGTAGAGCAGTTGTTGATGAAAGGGAACCACTGTAGATAAGTTGTTGATGAAAGGGAACCACTGTAAATAAGTTGTTGATGAAAGGGAACCACTGTAGATAAGTTGTTGATGAAAGGGAACCACTGTAGATAAGTTGTTGATGAAAGGGAGCCACTGTAGAGAAGTTGTTGATGAAAGGGAACCACTGTAGAGAAGATGTTGATGAAAAGGAGCCATTGTAGAGAAGTTGTTGATGAAAAGGAACCACTGTAGAGAAGTTGTTGATGAAAAGGAACCACTGTAGATAAGTTGTTGATGAAAGGGAGCCACTGTAGAGAAGTTGTTGATGAAAGGGAGCCACTGTAGAGAAGATGTTGATGAAAAGGAGCCATTGTAGAGAAGTTGTTGATGAAAAGGAACCACTGTAGAGAAGTTGTTGATGAAAAGGAACCACTGTAGAGAAGTTGTTGATGAAAAGGAACCACTGTAAAGAAGTTGTTGATAACAAGTAACCACTGTAGAGAAGTTGTTGATGAAAAGGAGCCATTGTAGAGAAGTTGTTGATGAAAAGGAACCACTGTAGAGAAGTTGTTGATGAAAAGGAACCACTGTAGAGAAGTTGTTGATGAAAAGGAACCACTGTAGAGAAGTTGTTGATGAAAGGGAACCACTGTAGAGAAGTTGTTGATGAAAAGGAACCACTGTAGAGAAGTTGTTGATGAAAGGGAGCCACTGTAGAGAAGTTGTTGATGAAAAGGAACCACTGTAGAGAAGTTGTTGATGAAAGGGAACCACTGTAGAGAAGTTGTTAATGAAAGGGAGCCACTGTAGAGAAGTTGTTGATGAAAGGGAGCCACTGTAGAGAAGTTGTTGATGAAAGGGAGCCACTGTAGAGAAGTTTTTGATGAAAGGGAGCCACTGTAGAGAAGTTGTTGATGAAAGGGAGCCACTGTAGAGAAGTTGTTGATGAAAGGGAACCACTGTAGAGAAGTTGTTGATGAAAGGGAACCACTGTAGAGAAGTTGTTGATGAAAAGGAGCCACTGTAGAGAAGTTGTTGATGAAAAGGAACCACTGTAGAGAAGTTGTTGATGAAAAGGAACCACTGTAGAGAAGTTGTTGATGAAAAGGAACCACTGTAGAGAAGTTGTTGATGAAAAGGAACAACTGTAGAGAAGTTGTTGATGCAAGGGAGCCACTGTAGAGAAGTTGTTGATGAAAGGGAGCCACTGTAGAGAAGATGTTGATGAAAGGGAGCCACTGTAGAGAAGTTGTTGATGAAAGGGAGCCACTGTAGAGAAGTTGTTGATGAAAGGGAACCACTATAGAGCAGTTGTTGATGAAAGGGAACCACTGTAGATAAGTTGTTGATGAAAGGGAACCACTGTAGAGAAGTTGTTAATGAAAGGGAACCACTGTAGAGAAGTTGTTGATGAAAGGGAGCCACTGTAGAGAAGTTGTACTGTATCTCCGTTTCTTCAATAGTGTGTTAGAAAAATGTGTCTCGGACAAACAACGAAGTAACGTAAGATATATTGTATCAACTTTTGGTTCTCCATTATGAAGATTAAATGTGTAATCGATATTTTGCATCATCGTGGAATTGAGTGATTGCTCACACAAACACACACACATATATATATATGAATATATAGATACGTTTGCCGTCGTCTACGAGTATCTTTAAATGAACAAACGCGGCTAAAAATATCGGCAATATCAAACGAATGATATTGTATAGTTTTCGCGATTCAAATGAATGAATGGCGGTCCATAATTTATAACCATCGCACAATGGTAATTTGAATGGGGAATAGGACATATCAGCCGACTTAAATGGTGCAAATATTTTTTAATTAAGTTTCATCTCTAATTCATAATGTACAGATCAATCTCTCCAGTCCATTCATTCAAATGCAATCTCCCCTTTGCAATCTCTCCAATACACTCTCTCCAGTGCAATCTCGCCAATGCAATGTCTCCAGTACAATCTCTCCAGTGCAACCTCTCCAACCTCTCCATTGCAATCTCTCCAGTGCAATATCTCCAGTGCAACCTCTCCAACCTCTCCATTGCAATCTCTCGAGTACAATCTCTCCAGTGCAACCTCTCCAACCTCTCCATTGCAATCTCTCCAGTGCAATATCTCCAGTGCAACCTCTCCACCCTCTCCAGTGTAATCTCTCCAGTGCAATATGTCCAGTGCAACCTTTCCAGTGCAACCTCTTCAATCACTCTAGTACAATCTCTCCAGTGCAATCTCTCCCATCTCTCAAGTGAAACCTCTCCAATCTCTCCAGTGCAATCTCTCCAGTGCAATCTATCCAGTGCAACTTATCCAGTGCAATCGATCAAGTACAATCTCTCCAGTGCAACCTCTCCAGTGCAACCGCTCTAATTGTTTCAGTGCAATCTCTCCAGTGCAATCTCACTTATGCGATCTCTCCAGTGCTATCACTCCAGTGCAACCTCTCCGATCTCACCAGTGCAACCTCTCCAATATCTCCAGTACAATCTCTCCAATGCAACCTCTCCAATTTCTCCAGTGCAATCACACCAGTGCAAACTATATAGTGCAATCTCTCAAGTGCAACCTCACCAGTTTAATCTCCCCAGTGCAATTTCTCCAGTTCAATCTCTCCAGTGCAATCTCACCAGTTTAATATCCCCAGTGCAATTGCTCCAGTGCAACAGACTTGTCTAAGAGAGGGCCAGAGGGGTTGTGCTGTGATAAAAAATAAATAAAAGTTGGAAATGCAATATAATCAATGTTTGGTATACAGTACGCCACAGGCATGCGCAATAAAACAATAGAAGTCTTATTCATTATCAGTGTTAACTGTTCATAAACTATAATGAGTTTTATTGATTTGTTCTTCTTAGTAATTAAAACAAGATTCAGTCATGTAAATTATTTCGCGTATTATAGTTTTCCTCTCGAGTGTTGATGCTGGAAAACTGACGACCATTCGCATTAACGTGTAAAATATATTCAAATAACAATATAATAGAAATGACCGCTATTGTAACATAACGATATTTTGAATTACGGTACCGATGTATTGAAATTAAAATAATAATTCACGGAGAGATTTACCCAAAAAGGCTATTTCAAAAACACATACTTATATGTACCGTGAACGACAATCAAATGAAGATGAGCGTTTATAGTAATTGTCCCATTAGCGTTTATACAAGCACAATGGGATTCGCCTATCTTATGCCGATAAGGAAGTTTTTCCTGTAGTCTTGTGGGTGTAATTTTACAAATGTATAAATTGGATCGAATGGTTACTAGTAATGAGGCCATTTATAACAATATTATATTGATATACAGAGTTGGTTAAGGTATTTTAGTGAACGTTGCTTAATTTCGTTAAATTGCATTCTTACTATTTGAGAAATTTAAGGTATATGGTTCCACGATGATATCTAATTGGCTTTACAATTTTTACAACGGTTTTATAGTCTGAATGAGATGGTCATTGTAGTGCAGAACGAATCGGAAAACTTCGGAATTTAGGAAAACAGGTTCCAATTCCAATTATCGACAAGTCTCGTCGAAATTCGCTCATGAATAAGGAGAAGAATGAATGAATAAAACATGGAATATTCAAATATTTAATGGTTTTGTCGCCTTCCTGAAAATTGGTTTTTCGCTAGGGAATAGTTGTGTTATATGTGTTAGTTTACAAATTCTAGAAATCAAATAACCTAGAAGAAAATTCGGTGTAAAACAAAAGAAAGCCTGAGTTATGTATGCGTTAGGGTCGTTTAAAAATGTTCATAATTCAATATAATTATTATAAATTTTATTGTTTTGCTAGACGTGATATGTTCATGGTTAGGTTGTTTCGAAGGTCATATACAAACGACGTCTAACCTTTTTTTAGTTTGATACTTATACAAATATGCATGCATGCGAGTTGTTTCAAAATCATTCAAGATTCAATATTAAACTACAGCAACATGCTGTGCTCACGTATGGAACGATCCATTGCTGTGTAATAACCAGTTCAAGATGGGCACACTATGGGTTTGTCACAAACATGATTTGGATAAGATAAAATTCATAGATTATGGAAATGTTATTAATGTAATGGAGAGTACTAGGGGGGGACTTGTATTTCTGAAATCATTCTCTTAAGCATATGTATAATATATATACACTGATATTTATATTATGATTTATCGCATACCCGTGCATGTTTCTACGATGCAATAAAGATCACCTTGCAGTGTGCATATAATATGCAAATGAGCGGAAAAACCTCAATGAAATCCATACGCTGCTTGAACGAGTATTGAGAAAAAATATCAACGTCGCCAACTTTTGATGATTTAGATAAGTTTCCTCATGAACACTGCAGCAAAAAACAAATAAATATGGTAACAATTACCGTTAACATGCAAGTTATGACAAATTTACTAAGCACGTACAGCAAAATTCTCCCAACGTACCTATCAAGTTCAGTGAGTTTATTCCATCTCAAATTATTAATATTTCAGACGACATCAACACGTCTTCAGTTCACATAGGCATTTTTAACAATAATATTTATTTTTGCACGAGGAACTCAGTCCTATATCAATCAAAATGTACGCAAGAAACTTGTTTAAGTTTATTTAAAGTAATATAGGCCACCGGCCCAAAATACACAACAATACATTCATGTGCAACAATGTCAACAGTTGTGTCCAATGAGATTACAATATATTAAGCTCTCAAGGACAGCTACGATACAGTTTTTTTGTAAATGTATGCGAACTAATAATTCATTAAAGGAGCGTTTTATATGTATGCTATCAGATGATAATTATGATGTTTTAATACTGTACTTGATAAAACAAAATCATGTATTTATACATTCGGCCATGTTCATTTAATAAAGTTGTTATTGAAAGTGTTTCAACAATTTATCTACATAGAGGGCAGTTCTGAAAATAGTTTATGTGATGACGTCATTAAATGTGTTTGTCGATGACATTTTGAGATGAAATGTTTTCCTTTATTTACATTTTACATTTATATTTGACATAAGTGAATTGTAAGATATATTTAATAAAATAGAAAATGATAAAATAATGATAAATTTATGAATAAGTTAAGGAATAATGGATTTGTGACTCGAACTACGTTTTCGGCTCTTTAATTCAACAGCCTAATTACTTCCGTGACGCTGTTGTCTATATTAATGAGGTCAAGTTTGGATGTGTATTACCTTTTTTGTCGGGTATGTTATAAATAGAATATTAAATTCATGTGTTTAGTATTAAAATTGAATTCGATGAATAAAAAGAATATGAATTCAATACTAATAGGCCTACTACACTCATTCAATTTAATCTATGTATATTGATAGCTAAACTCAAGTTTCGTTCATTCAAAGAACATTTCAAGACAACATGTTTTCTGATTTGTTCTAACAAAGTTTGAAAAATAATAGATTCCGAAAATGATAGATATATATATATTCCTCGTGATGACATTTTGAGAAATGCTGACATAAATAACTAAGAAATAATTGACGCCTTATTAGTATTACCAATCAACACATTTACTGTGATCGTTGAATTCCATATCCATCTCCTTAGTTATATCCTCTCTCCTTGGTTATATCCTCTCTCCTTGGTTATATCCTCTCTCCTTGGTTATATCCTCTCTCCTTGGTTATATCCTCTCTCCTTGGTTATATCCACTCTCCTTGGTTATATCAACTCTCCTTGGTTATATCCTCTCTCCTTGGTTATATCCTCTCTCCTTGGTTATATCATCTCTCCTTGGTTATATCCTCTCTCCTTGGTTATATCCTCTCTCCTTGGTTATATCCTCTCTCCTTGGTTATATCCTCTCTCCTTGGTTATATCCTCTCTCCTTGGTTATATCAACTCTCCTTGGTTATATCCTCTCTCCTTGGTTATATCCTCTCTCCTTGGTTATATCAACTCTCCTTGGTTATATCAACTCTCCTTGGTTATATCCTCTCTCCTTGGTTATATCCACTCTCCTTGGTTATATCATCTCTCCTTGGTTATATCCTCTCTCCTTGGTTATATCCACTCTCCTTGGTTATATCCTCTCTCCTTGGTTATATCCTCTCTCCTTGGTTATATCCTCTCTCCTTGGTTATATCCTCTCTCCTTGGTTATATCCTCTCTCCTTGGTTATATCCTCTCTCCTTGGTTATATCCTCTCTCCTTGGTTATATCCACTCTCCTTGGTTATATCAACTCTCCTTGGTTATATCCTCTCTCCTTGGTTATATCCACTCTCCTTGGTTATATCATCTCTCCTTGGTTATATCCTCTCTCCTTGGTTATATCAACTCTCCTTGGTTATATCAACTCTCCTTGGTTATATCCTCTCTCCTTGGTTACATCCTCTCTCCTTGGTTATATCCTCTCTCCTTGGTTATATCCTCTCTCCTTGGTTATATCCTCTCTCCTTGGTTATATCCACTCTCCTTGGTTATATCCTCTCTCCTTGGTTATATCCTCTCTCCTTGGTTATATCAACTCTCCTTGGTTATATCCTCTCTCCTTGGTTATATCATCTCTCCTTGGTTATATCCACTCTCCTTGGTTATATCCTCTCTCCTTGGTTATATCCTCTCTCCTTGATTATATCCTCTCTCCTTGGTTATATCCTCTCTCCTTGGTTATATCCTCTCTCCTTGGTTATATCCTCTCTCCTTGGTTATATCCACTCTCCTTGGTTATATCAACTCTCCTTGGTTATATCAACTCTCCTTGGTTATATCCTCTCTCCTTGGTTATATCCTCTCTCCTTGGTTATATCTTCTCTCCTTGGTTTTATCCTCTCTCCTTGGTTATATCCACTCTCCTTGGTTATATCAACTCTCCTTGGTTATATCAACTCTCCTTGGTTATATCCTCTCTCCTTGGTTATATCCTCTCTCCTTGGTTATATCCTCTCTCCTTGGTTATATCATCTCTCCTTGGTTATATCCTCTCTCCTTGGTTATATCAACTCTCCTTGGTTATATCATCTCTCCTTGGTTATATCCTCTCTCCTTGGTTATATCCTCTCTCCTTGGTTATATCCTCTCTCCTTGGTTATATCATCTCTCCTTGGTTATATCAACTCTCCTTGGTTATATCCACTCTCCTTGGTTATATCCTCTCTCCTTGGTTATATCCTCTCTCCTTGGTTATATCATCTCTCCTTGGTTATATCAACTCTCCTTGGTTATATCCTCTCTCCTTGGTTATATCCTCTCTCCTTGGTTATATCCTCTCTCCTTGGTTATATCCACTCTCCTTGGTTATATCAACTCTCCTTGGTTATATCAACTCTCCTTGGTTATATCCTCTCTCCTTGGTTATATCCTCTCTCCTTGGTTATATCAACTCTCCTTGGTTATATCCTCTCTCCTTGGTTATATCAACTCTCCTTACCCTCCTTGGTTATATCAACTCCTTAACGGTATAAGATCTAATCACTCTCGCCCTTGGTAATCAACTCTCCTTGGTTATATCACTCTCCTTGGTTATATCCTCTCTCCTTGGTTATATCCACTCTCCTTGGTTATATCCACTCTCCTTGGTTATATCACTCTCCTTGGTTATATCACTCTCTCTTGTTATATCCTCTCTCCTTGGTTATATCAACTCTCCTTGGTTATATCAACTCTCCTTGGTTATATCAACTCTCCTTGGTTATATCAACTCTCCTTGGTTATATCCACTCTCCTTGGTTATATCCACTCTCCTTGGTTATATCCACTCTCCTTGGTTATATCAACTCTCCTTGGTTATATCCTCTCTCCTTGGTTATATCCTCTCTCCTTGGTTATATCAACTCTCCTTGGTTATATCAACTCTCCTTGGTTATATCAACTCTCCTTGGTTATATCCTCTCTCCTTGGTTATATCCTCTCTCCTTGGTTATATCCTCTCTCCTTGGTTATATCCTCTCTCCTTGGTTATATCCTCTCTCCTTGGTTATATCCTCTCTCCTTGGTTATATCCTCTCTCCTTGGTTATATCAACTCTCCTTGGTTATATCAACTCTCCTTGGTTATATCCTCTCTCCTTGGTTATATCCTCTCTCCTTGGTTATATCCTCTCTCCTTGGTTATATCCTCTCTCCTTGGTTATATCCTCTCTCCTTGGTTATATCCACTCTCCTTGGTTATATCCACTCTCCTTGGTTATATCAACTCTCCTTGGTTATATCCTCTCTCCTTGGTTATATCCTCTCTCCTTGGTTATATCAACTCTCCTTGGTTATATCAACTCTCCTTGGTTATATCCTCTCTCCTTGGTTATATCATCTCTCCTTGGTTATATCATCTCTCCTTGGTTATATCAACTCTCCTTGGTTATATCAACTCTCCTTGGTTATATCAACTCTCCTTGGTTATATCCTCTCTCCTTGGTAATATCCTCTCTCCTTGGTTATATCATCTCTCCTTGGTTATATCAACTCTCCTTGGTTATATCAACTCTCCTTGGTTATATCAACTCTCCTTGGTTATATCCTCTCTCCTTGGTTATATCAACTCTCCTTGGTTATATCCTCTCTCCTTGGTTATATCCTCTCTCCTTGGTTATATCCTCTCTCCTTGGTTATATCAACTCTCCTTGGTTATATCCTCTCTCCTTGGTTATATCATCTCTCCTTGGTTATATCAACTCTCCTTGGTTATATCCTCTCTCCTTGGTTATATCCTCTCTCCTTGGTTATATCCTCTCTCCTTGGTTATATCCTCTCTCCTTGGTTATATCCTCTCTCCTTGGTTATATCCTCTCTCCTTGGTTATATCCTCTCTCCTTGGTTATATCCTCTCTCCTTGGTTATATCCTCTCTCCATGGTTATATCCTCTCTCCTTGGTTATATCCTCTCTCCTTGGTTATATCAACTCTCCTTGGTTATATCCTCTCTCCTTGGTTATATCCTCTCTCCTTGGTTATATCCTCTCTCCTTGGTTATATCCTCTCTCCTTGGTTATATCCTCTCTCCTTGGTTATATCCTCTCTCCTTGGTTATATCCTCTCTCCTTGGTTATATCAACTCTCCTTGGTTATATCTTCTCTCCTTTCTTCTTTGATTTTGTCCCAAGCGGATATGTATGTTGAGGCCTGTTCTGTGAAAGGGGATTTCACTATCTGGCTTTTTCTCTTTCCACATGAAGTCCCAGCAATTGCTATTATACCAATAACGTTTACATAATCGCAGAAAGTGCAGAAATAAAGGTTTCTCATTTGCAGACCAGACAATTTTACCACGCATCGTTATAACTCGGTCATATTTTTAACTACACTTCATGAATAATTTTGTTTTGTCTCCCACGGAATTCATGATGACAAATTATGTTTAGTCCATATCTGACAGTTTTATTATCTGTGGGAAAACCAAAGTATAGTTAATGCATCACTGAATTTGAACGCACTATTTTCTTCCCAATATTTGTCACCGCTCAATTAACATTTGGCAGTTGAGTCACAAAAATCAATTGCGATAATGTGAATTGTGTATATTGTTTATAGATCTACAAACTATATTGCTTGCATAGGCGTACTTTTTATAATAGAGAATAGATGTTTAGAATCGAGTATATATAAGTATATATATGTTTTCCTGTATTTTATTATTCATATTTACTATTCTGGATTCATGCATATATATTTAGATTTCTTGATTCTCTACATTGACTTTACATGTGTTAGGTTGCGTTAGTTACAATTAAACGTGGAAAGGACACATCTTCTTGATTATTGTTATAGATCTCGGGAGAAAGGTCCGTACGTGGAATAAACGGCACAAAACATGACATTGTTGTATGAAAACCACATGAACATAATATTGTATGCCTTAACAACTGCGTCTGAAAGTGGATCGTATAGTGTATTTCAACTTTTATGCAGTAAGTAGTGTTGTTAGTCATTCCCACGGGGAATTGTCCGGTGTTGAAACTTTCAGAAGACTTTCTTGGTTTTATGTACCAGTCGCTATCATTAGTATTGTTTTAATCAGATAAATTGCTATGTAACACGTGTATTAACGTTAATGTGTGAGTTCACGACTTATGCAAGCAATAAGTAATGATGAAACTAGATTGAAACAGACTATACTGTATATGACTAATCAGAGACTAGACTGTGTCTATGATTAATCACACAAAGGAGTTATTTTTATCCAGTCTCCTACGCAGTGATCTCCCCTTACATGTATCGGAGTTTCTGTAGAATATAGCGTAGTTGAATGACCGGCATTCGTTACATTTAGGCAATTTTGTATGTTGTACAAAAAAAATTAACCTTCAGATTGCAACAAATTTGCATACATACTTAAAGTTGCGCCGATCATCTTTGTTAAAGATATTTCTTGTTAACCTTGCATTTAAAAGAAGAAATACATGTATGCGACTTTAAATCTTGTGTAAAACTATTAATCCAGGCTGAATATGCATAATTAAAGTGGCATTGGACAGGGCAAGAGGGCCAGAAATTTATAAATTTGCAGATTTAGGAATTCACTTTTACGATACAGGAAGTTTAACATTGCATTTGATTTTTTAATAACAGACATTTTCATAGACTCAAAGGACAAATTTTGATCAATGGTAACTCCGAGATATTTAACTGAAATTGTTGAATAAACAGATTAATCGTTACAATTTATATCAAGTCTGAACAGGGATTTTAACCCGATGATGTGATACAACACAATCATAGCAACATGAAACAACTTAATCATAGTAACATGAATCAGACGCAAGCATAGCAACATGAAACAAAACAACCATAGCAACATGAAACAACATAATCATAACAACATGAAACGACACAATCATAGAAACATGAAACAAAATATCATAGCTACATGATACAACACAATCATAGAAACATGAACCAGACGTAAGCATAGCAACATGAAACAAAAAAACCATAGCAACATGAAACAACACGATCATAGCAACATGAAACAACACAATCATGGCAACATGAAACAACACAATCATAGCAACATGAAACAACACAATCATAGCAACATGAAACAACATAATCATAGCAACATGAAACAACACAATCATAGCAACATGAATCAAACACAATCATAGCAACATGAAACAACATAATCATAGCAACATGCACTAACACAATCATAGCAACATGAAACAACACAATCATAGCAACATGAAACAACACAATCTTAGCAACAAGAAACAACATAATCATAGCAACATGAAACAACACAATCATAGCAACATGAAACAACACAATCATAGAAACATGAAACAACACAATCATGGCAACATGAAACAACATTATCATAGCAACATGAAACAACACAATCATAGCAACATGAAACAACATTATCATAGCAACATGAAACAATATAATCATAGCAACATGAAACAACACAATCATAGCAACATATGAAACAATATTATCATAGCAACATGAAACAACACAATCATAGCAACATGAAACAACACAATCATAGCAACATGAAACAACACAATCTTAGCAACAAGAAACAACATTATCAAAGCAACATGAAACAACACAATCATAGCAACATGAAACAACATAATCATAGCAACTTGAAACAACACAATCATAGCAACATGAACCAAACACAATCATAGCGACATAAAACAACATAATCATAGCAACATGAAACAACACAATCATAGCAACATGAAACAACACAATCATAGCGACATGAAACAACACAATCATAGCAACATGAAACAACACAATCATAGCAACATGAAACAACACAATCATAGCGACATGAAACAACACAATCATAGCAACATGAAACAACACAATCATAGCAACATGAAACAACATAATCATAGAAACATGAAACAACACAATCATAGAAACATGAAACAACGCAATAATAGCGACATGAAACAACACAATCATAGGAACATGAAACAACATAATCATAGGAACATGAAACAACGCAATAATAGCGACATGAAACAACACAATCATAGGAACATGAAACAACACAATAATAGCAACATGAAACAACACAATCATAGGAACATGAAACAACATAATCATAGCAACATGAAACAACACAATTATAGAAACATGAAACAACACAATCATAGAAAATTACACCGCATGTTCTGGATTTTTTATCTTTCTCGCCATTATCATGTTTTGCACTTTCTGTACTTTGATAGTATCAAGTATATGTACAATTGATTTTATGTCAAGATTGATGAACTAAGTACCCCATGAGTACACGTCCTTTGAGAAATAAGTATCATTTACCTCGTCCTTACATATATACAACGAATAGTTGTTCGTTGTTGTAAAACATTTGTCTGAGATAGTGTATACATTATATGGATAATCGCTCCAAAACATGTAATGTCTCGATAAACCTACATTTGCTCAGTTCAGTTCTACTGCTTTTTGCGTTTTAAGTTCATAGTAGGGAAATTCTGATGAGTTCGTGACATGTACAGACAGACATGGTCTCGAAGAATTGTGTCTGCCATTATCGCATTAAAGGTACAAGGTAACTATATAATTAGTAATTGCCGACATTTCTCTCTAAAGAAATCGAATCCCATGTGCGAATCGGTGTTAAGCAATAATTTTAGTACTTTACACTGCTTCTAATTGCAGTCGTAGCAGTTTGCATTGTCTTGTTGCAAGCAGTCACACAGCAGACTCGTAGCATTGTGTATTAGCATACTTTACTACAAATACTAATGTTGTTGCTAACTGCATGCCAGTGATGATGGAGGTGAACATAAATACAAGTGTTGAGCTTATATATCTGTGTTACACTACGATGGCGAGTACTATGATCATTTAGAAAAACAAAACGTCTAACATTTTCCATCGATATGAAATATGACTTACAGGAGTCTATTAGGATAAGTCCGTCGTCATTAAATAATCAACTTAAAGTCATATTGTTTGACATACTCTCTATGTATCGTTGAATATTTTATCTATTAATGTCTCTCGGATGAAGTCTATTGACGGTATATATTACAAACATGATTGTGTTGTTTCATGTTGCTATGACTGTGTTGTTTCATGTTGCTATGATTGTGTTGTATCATGTTGCTATGATTGTGTTGTATCATGTTGCTATGATTGTGTTGTTTCATGTTGCTATGATTGTGTTGTTTCATGTTGCTATGATTGTGTTGTTTCATGTTGCTATGATTGTGTTGTTTCATGTTGCTATGATTGTGTTGTATCATGTTGCTATGATTATGTTGTTTTATGTTGCTATGATTGTGTTGTTTTATGTTGCTATGATTGTGTTGTTTCATGTTGCTATGATTGTGTTGTATCATGTTGCTATGATTGTGTTGTATCATGTTGCTATGATTGTGTTGTATCATGTTGCTATGATTGTGTTGTATCATGTTTGGTAGATTGCGGTTATTTATGTTGTGTGTTATTGTTTATATTACAGTGGTGTGAGAATTGTTTGTTCAGTGTAGATCAATGCTGTTTTTCGACACAGCCGTTCTAACATGGTTTTGCTATTTGCATATCAGTGTTTTGTAAACCAATCAAATCTTACGTTAACCACCAAGACAATTTAGCGCAATTTCTCTTCAACCGAAAAATATTTCTAACCTTGAAACAGATTGGTTAACATTGGGTAAAGTGTATTTTAAAATTTATCCAGTAAGTAGTGTTGTTATTCATCACCACGGAGAATTGTCCGGTGTTGTAATTAAGAAGACTTTCTTGGTTTTATGTACCAGTCGCGAACATTTTTATTGTTTTAATCAGATAAATCTCTATGTAATTGGTTAATAAACATGGACATACAGACTCGTGGACATATACAGAATCGTGGACATATACAGACTCGTGGACATACAGACTCGTGGACATACAGACTCGTGGACATATACAGACTCGTGGACATATACAGAATCGTGGACATATACAGACTCGTGGACATACAGACTCGTGGACATATACAGAATCGCATACATTATGGTTATCAATACTTGATTATAGTTGCTGTGTATACTAATGCGTACTTATCGCAATCTATGTGGTAATATATTTATTGTTAGAGTTATGTTTTATGCAAACCATTTACACTGTATGAAATACTCGTATATGTATATATGTTTTGATCTTCAATACTGGAGGAATAAAAGTAAAGTAGAAAAAAAATAAAAAAAATAGTAATGATGAACTAAATTGAAACAGACTATACTGACTAATCACACTACGGAGTTATTTGTATCCAGTCTCATTCGGAACAGTGACTTACGAGGTTTGTAATCCGAGCTCTGCCGGATACCGCCGAGTAATTACGATTGATCCAGTCTCCTACGCACTGATATCCCCTTACAGGTCTCGGGGTTTCTGTAGTAAAGCGTACATGTAATTGAATGACCGGCAGTCGTAACATTAAGCATTTTTTATGTTGTACAACACATTTTAACCTTCAGATTGCAACAAATTTGCAAACTTCAAGTTGCGCCGACCAACTTTTTTTAAAGATATTTCTTGTTCAACATTATATCGGGGCAATATACAACGCTTGGGTGATACATACATTATTTCTAGTTTTTCACAGGCGTTGCATGTTCTCTATATATGTTGAAATATTCGTTGTGTTGCATTGAATTTTACTGCAGTAAATGTGAGGATTGTTGAGCTTTACAGATGGGTTGTACTCATGCTTAGGCCGCATTCAAACTTTCGCATTGCAATCCTTTCTTTAAATGTAAATATGCCACACTCACAAATAGAATGTATTTATTTATTCTCAAACTATACCATCACATTGAACCATAGGCCTACTCCCATAGGCTTTTAAGTAAACACATTTTTGTCATTTCCTCCCACAAAAATACAAAACTTTCTATGGAAACCAATATTCTAAACAAGGCCATTACACCAGCTGCAGTGATCGTCATATATCGCACTTCTTTCCATGGATACAGTTAAAGTGAATAACGCTTGTTAACAGTGATTAAATTCTGCTAGTTTACGTTATCTGCAGAGTGATAATAGCTTTGAAAGTGTTAACTGATGCTGTGAGGAATTCATTATAAACAGACTGTTGAGAGAAGGAGAAAACTTCCAGCTATTTCTGGTGCCTGACAGACTTACGACACTGACTTGGTTACCTCTTACAGTTCATTATGAGAGAATGGATTCGTTTCATGTTTTGCCAAGCTACCAAATGGGTGCCAAATGAAAACGGACATGACAAGCAAAGAGTTTTTAAGCCTCTAATGGCGATTCTTTATTAACATTTCACTCTTTAATCTGTTAATTATACAACAATATTTAATGTAAAAATGAAACAATTTATGAGTGTAATTCAATGTAAGAATGTATGTGTTATAATGAAGCCATTACTTGATTGGACACGGGGCAGTATAGTATGTTGTTTTAAGACGTATAGTGTTTCGAAATGAGATTTGTCTTAGACTTGCTGAACATTGGTATGTAGAAGAAAAATACAAATCTTGAGCCCACAATAGTGACACAATGCTACTAGTTTTTTTAAACTAGAGCTATCACTGACGGGGATTAATACCTTCGCAATTTGTTCTTTGTCACACATATATTCACAAATATTATACACATACAAGTTGGCGATCTCGGACCTAATTAGAATAAAAATAATATGTCAAACGCTGCAACAAATTATTGATTATTGATTCCTTAAAATCTGCTGAAAACTGTCACATACAACAACTCTTCATGTAGATTATTTCTGTGAATATACACAATAGTCCACGAAAACCTGTCACATACAACAACTCTTCATGTAGATTATTTCTGTGAATATACACAATAGTCCACGAAAACCTGTCACATACAACAACTCTACATGTAGATTATTTCTGTGAATATACACAATAGTCCACGAAAACCTGTCACATACAACAACTCTTCATGTAGATTATTTCTGTGAATATACACAATAGTCCACGAAAACCTGTCACATACAACAACTCTTCATGTAGATTATTTCTGTGAATATACACAATAGTCCACGAAAACCTGTAGAAAGAGGTCGCTTCACATGTTCTTGTTGACAGACCAGCCTACGGAGTTACCGACCACCAACATAGTGACTCCAGTATACACGTGTTTGCGGGGATACCGACCACCAACATAGTGACTCCAGTATACATGTGTTTGCGGGGGTACCGACCACCAACATAGTGACTCCAGTATACACGTGTTTGCGGGGATACCGACCACCAACATAGTGACTCTAGTATACACGTGTTTGCGGGGATACCGACCACCAACATAGTGACTCTAGTATACACGTGTTTGCGGGGGTACCGACCACCAACATAGTGACTCCAGTAAACATGTGACTCCAGTATACATGTGTTTGCGGGGGTACCGACCACCAACATAGTGACTCCAGTATACATGTGACTCCAGTATACATGTGTTTGCGGGGGTACCGACCACCAACATAGTGACTCTAGTATACACGTGTTTGCGGAGATACCGACCACCAACATAGTGACTCCAGTATACATGTGTTTGCGGGGGTATCGACCACCAACATAGTGACTCCAGTATACATGTGTTTGCGGGGGGTACCGACCACCAACATAGTGACTCCAGTATACATGTGTTTGCGGGGGGTACCGACCACCAACATAGTGACTCCAGTATACATGTGACTCCAGTATACATGTGTTTGCGGGGGGTACCGACCACCAACATAGTGACTCTAGTATACACGTGTTTGCGGGGGTACCGACCACCAACATAGTGACTCCAGTATACATGTGACTGCAGTATACATGTGTTTGCGGGGGGTACCGACCACCAACATAGTGACTCTAGTATACACGTGTTTGCGGGGGTACCGACCACCAACATAGTGACTCCAGTATACATGTGACTCCAGTATACATGTGTTTGCGGGGGTACCGACCACCAACATAGTGACTCCAGTATACATGTGTTTGCGGGGGTACCGACCACCAACATAGTGACTCCAGTATACATGTGACTCCAGTATACATGTGTTTGCGGGGGTACCGACCACCAACATAGTGACTCCAGTATACATGTGTTTGCGGGGGGTACCGACCACCAACATAGTGACTCCAGTATACATGTGACTCCAGTATACATGTGTTTGCGGGGGTACCGACCACCAACATAGTGACTCCAGTATACATGTGACTCCAGTATACATGTGTTTGCGGGGGGTACCGACCACCAACATAGTGACTCCAGTATACATGTGACTCCAGTATACATGTGTTTGCGGGGGTACCGACCACCAACATAGTGACTCCAGTATACATGTGACTCCAGTATACATGTGTTTGCGGGGGGTACCGACCACCAACATAGTGACTCCAGTATACATGTGACTCCAGTATACATGTGTTTGCGGGGGTACCGACCACCAACATAGTGACTCCAGTATACATGTGACTCCAGTATACATGTGTTTGCGGGGGTACCGACCACCAACATAGTGACTCCAGTATACATGTGTTTGCGGGGGTACCGACCACCAACATAGTGACTCCAGTATACACGTGTTTGCGGGGATACCGACCACCAACATAGTGACTCTAGTATACACGTGTTTGCGGGGATACCGACCACCAACATAGTGACTCTAGTATACACGTGTTTGCGGGGGTACCGACCACCAACATAGTGACTCCAGTAAACATGTGACTCCAGTATACATGTGTTTGCGGGGGTACCGACCACCAACATAGTGACTCCAGTATACATGTGACTCCAGTAAACATGTGTTTGCGGGGGTACCGACCACCAACATAGTGACTCTAGTATACACGTGTTTGCGGAGATACCGACCACCAACATAGTGACTCCAGTATACATGTGTTTGCGGGGATATCGACCACCAACATAGTGACTCCAGTATACATGTGTTTGCGGGGATACCGACCACCAACATAGTGACTCCAGTATACATGTGTTTGCGGGGGTACCGACCACCAACATAGTGACTCCAGTATACATGTGACTCCAGTATACATGTGTTTGCGGGGGGTACCGACCACCAACATAGTGACTCCAGTATACATGTGACTCCAGTATACATGTGTTTGTGGGGGGTACCGACCACCAACATAGTGACTCTAGTATACACGTGTTTGCGGGGGTACCGACCACCAACATAGTGACTCCAGTATACATGTGACTGCAGTATACATGTGTTTGCGGGGGGTACCGACCACCAACATAGTGACTCTAGTATACACGTGTTTGCGGGGGTACCGACCACCAACATAGTGACTCCAGTATACATGTGTTTGCGGGGGTACCGACCACCAACATAGTGACTCCAGTATACATGTGACTCCAGTATACATGTGTTTGCGGGGGTACCGACCACCAACATAGTGACTCCAGTATACATGTGTTTGCGGGGGGTACCGACCACCAACATAGTGACTCCAGTATACATGTGACTCCAGTATACATGTGTTTGCGGGGGTACCGACCACCAACATAGTGACTCCAGTATACATGTGACTCCAGTATACATGTGTTTGCGGGGGGTACCGACCACCAACATAGTGACTCCAGTATACATGTGTTTGCGGGGGGTACCGACCACCAACATAGTGACTCCAGTATACATGTGACTCCAGTATACATGTGTTTGCGGGGGTACCGACCACCAACATAGTGACTCCAGTATACATGTGACTCCAGTATACATGTGTTTGCGGGGGGTACCGACCACCAACATAGTGACTCCAGTATACATGTGACTCCAGTATACATGTGTTTGCGGGGGTACCGACCACCAACATAATGACTCTAGTATACACGTGTTTGCGGAGATACCGACCACCAACATAGTGACTCCAGTATACATGTGTTTGCGGGGGTACCGACCACCAACATAGTGACTCCAGTATACATGTGTTTGCGGGGGTACCGACCACCAACATAGTGACTCCAGTATACATGTGTTTGCGGGGATACCGACCACCAACATAGTGACTCCAGTATACATGTGTTTGCGGGGATACCGACCACCAACATAGTGACTCCAGTATACATGTGTTTGCGGGGATACCGACCACCAACATAGTGACTCCAGTATACATGTGTTTGCGGGGGTACCGACCACCAACATGGTGACTCCAGTATACATGTGTTTGCGGGGGGTACCGACCACCAACATGGTGACTCCAGTATACATGTGTTTGCGGGGGGTACCGACCACCAACATAGTGACTCCAGTATCCATGTGTTTGCGGGGGGTACCGACCACCAACATAGTGACTCCAGTATACATGTGTTTGCGGAGATACCGACCACCAACATAGTGACTCCAGTATACATGTGTTTGCGGGGGGTACCGACCACCAACATAGTGACTCCAGTATACATGTGTTTGCGGGGGGTACCGACCACCAACATAGTGACTCCAGTATACATGTGTTTGCGGGGGTACCGACCACCAACATAGTGACTCCAGTATACATGTGTTTGCGGGGGTACCGACCACCAACATAATGACTCTAGTATACACGTGTTTGCGGAGATACCGACCACCAACATAGTGACTCCAGTATACATGTGTTTGCGGGGGGTACCGACCACCAACATAGTGACTCCAGTATCCATGTGTTTGCGGGGGTACCGACCACCAACATAGTGACTCCAGTATACATGTGTTTGCGGGGGTACCGACCACCAACATAGTGACTCCAGTATACATGTGTTTGCGGGGGTACCGACCACCAACATAGTGACTCCAGTATACATGTGTTTGCGGGGGTACCGACCACCAACATAGTGACTCCAGTATACATGTGTTTGCGGGGGTACCGACCACCAACATAATGACTCTAGTATACACGTGTTTGCGGAGATACCGACCACCAACATAGTGACTCCAGTATACATGTGTTTGCGGGGGGTACCGACCACCAACATAGTGACTCCAGTATCCATGTGTTTGCGGGGGTACCGACCACCAACATAGTGACTCCAGTATACATGTGTTTGCGGGGGGTACCGACCACCAACATAGTGACTCCAGTATACATGTGTTTGCGGGGGGTACCGACCACCAACATAGTGACTCCAGTATCCATGTGTTTGCGGGGGTACCGACCACCAACATAGTGACTCCAGTATACATGTGTTTGCGGGGGTACCGACCACCAACATAGTGACTCCAGTATACATGTGACTCCAGTATACATGTGTTTGCGGGGGTACCGACCACCAACATAATGACTCTAGTATACACGTGTTTGCGGAGATACCGACCACCAACATAGTGACTCCAGTATACATGTGTTTGCGGGGGGTACCGACCACCAACATAGTGACTCCAGTATACACGTGTTTGCGGGGGGTACCGACCACCAACATAGTGACTCCAGTATCCATGTGTTTGCGGGGGTACCGACCACCAACATAATGACTCTAGTATACACGTGTTTGCGAGGGTACCGACCACCAACATAGTGACTCCAGTATACATGTGTTTGCGGGGGTACCGACCACCAACATTGTGACTCCAGTATACATGTGTTTGCGGGGGTACCGACCACCAACATAGTGACTCCAGTATCCATGTGTTTGCGGGGGTACCGACCACCAACATAGTGACTCCAGTATACATGTGTTTGCGGGGGTACCGACCACCAACATAGTGACTCCAGTATACACGTGTTTGCGGGGGTACCGAACACCAACATAGTGACTCCAGTATACATGTGACTGCAGTATACATGTGTTTGCGGGGGTACCGACCACCAACATAGTGACTCCAGTATACATGTGTTTGCGGGGGTACCGACCACCAACATAGTGACTCCAGTATACACGTGTTTGCGGGGGTACCGACCACCAACATAGTGACTCCAGTATACATGTGACTCCAGTATACATGTGTTTGCGGGGGTACCGACCACCAACATAGTGACTCCAGTATCCATGTGTTTGCGGGGGTACCGACCACCAACATAATGACTCTAGTATACATGTGTTTGCGGGGGTACCGACCACCAACATAGTGACTCCAGTATACATGTGTTTGCGGGGGTACCGACCACCAACATAGTGACTCCAGTATACACGTGTTTGCGGGGATACCGACCACCAACATAGTGACTCCAGTATCCATGTGTTTGCGGGGGTACCGACCACCAACATAGTGACTCTAGTATACATGTGTTTGCGGGGGTACCGACCACCAACATAGTGACTCCAGTATACATGTGTTTGCGGGGGGTACCGACCACCAACATAGTGACTCCAGTATACATGTGTTTGCGGGGGGTACCGACCACCAACATAGTGACTCCAGTATACATGTGTTTGCGGGGGGTACCGACCACCAACATAGTGACTCCAGTATACATGTGTTTGCGGGGGTACCGACCACCAACATAGTGACTCCAGTATACATGTGTTTGCGGAGATACCGACCACCAACATAGTGACTCTAGTATACATGTGTTTGCGGGGGGTACCGACCACCAACATAGTGACTCCAGTATACATGTGTTTGCGGGGGTACCGACCACCAACATAGTGACTCCAGTATACATGTGTTTGCGGGGGTACCGACCACCAACATAGTGACTCCAGTATCCATGTGTTTGCGGGGGTACCGACCACCAACATAGTGACTCCAGTATCCATGTGTTTGCGGGGGTACCGACCACCAACATAGTGACTCCAGTATACATGTGTTTGCGGGGGGTATAAACATGTCAATGTCATTATAATTATTTTAGATATATCCAGATAAATCGATGCCATTATTAATCAACCTATCAGACAAGGAGACGACATTTGTTTAGCTAATGTGATAGTTAAATATTTTCTTTGTACAATTAACTGTCTTGCATACGGAAATTTATGCAAAAAAGCCAATTATCGAATTTAGCAGGGATGACGTCATAGCGCTTGTGGTTTTGGCAAGGTTGTAAGTTCAATCGGAACAAATCGGTCAATTCATTGCATTATGTTCCGCATGATGGACACTAAAATCCTTCAAATAGTCTTATGGGTAAATATGACAAACTCAAAAATAAACAGAAATTTATGAAGTCATAAAATTTTATGACTCGACTAGACTGTGTCTTATTTTAATGAGTAGAATATTTCAATGGGAGAATACCGAAAAAAATAAGAAAGAACTGCTTTGGAATCTGTTTTGCTTTTAGTATACAGGAATAACATGAAGGAATAATTATGGATTCATTATTCATGTCTTTATATATATACGTATAATGTTCCCTGAAGTGTACCAGAACGACTTTCAACTGCAAGTCAGATATAAACAACGACGCTCCGTGTACAAGTCAACGTGGAAGAGGGTCGTGGTGTCGAGGTCCGTGTACAAGTCAACGTGGAAGAGGGTCGTGGTGGTGAGGTTCGTGTACAAGTCAACGTGGAAGAGGGTCGTGGTGTTGAGGTCCGTGTACAAGTCAACGTGGAAGAGGGTCGTGGTGTTGAGGTCCGTGTACAAGTCAACGTGGAAGAGGGTCGTGGTGTTGAGGTCCGTGTACAAGTCAACGTGGAAGAGGGTCGTGGTGGTGAGGTCCGTGTACAAGTCAACGTGGAAGAGGGTCGTGGTGTTGAGGTCCGTGTACAAGTCAACGTGGAAGAGGGTCGTGGTGGTGAGGTCCGTGTACAAGTCAACGTGGAAGAGGGTCGTGGTGTTGAGGTCCGTGCACAAGTCAACGTGGAAGGGGGTCGTGGTGGTGAGGTTCGTGTACAAGTCAACGTGGAATAGGGTCGTGGTGGTGAGGTCCGTGTACAAGTCAACGTGGAAGAGGGTCGTGGTGTTGAGGTCCGTGTACAAGTCAACGTGGAAGGGGGTCTTGATGGTGAGGTCCGTGTACAAGTCAACGTGGAAGAGGGTCGTGCTGTTGAGGTCCGTGTACAAGTCAACGTGGAAGAGGGTCGTGATGGTGAGGTTCGTGTACAAGTCAACGTGGAAGAGGGTCGTGGTGGTGAGGTCCGTGTACAAGTCAACGTGGAAGAGGATCGTGGTGTTGAGGTCCGTGTACAAGTCAACGTGGATGAGGGTCGTGGTGTTGAGGTCCGTGTACAAGTCAACGTGGAAGGGGGTCGTGGTGGTGAGGTCCGTGTACAAGTCAACGTGGAAGGGGGTCGTGGTGGTGAGGTCCGTGTACAAGTCAACGTGGAAGAGGGTCGTGGTGTTGAGGTCCGTGTACAAGTCAACGTGGAAGAGGGTCGTGATGGTGAGGTTCGTGTACAAGTCAACGTGGAAGGGGGTTGTGGTGGTGAGGTCCGTGTACAAGTCAACGTGGAAGAGGATCGTGGTGTTGAGGTCCGTGTACAAGTCAACGTGGATGAGGGTCGTCGTGTTGAGGTCCGTGTACAAGTCAACGTGGAAGGGGGTCGTGGTGGTGAGGTTCGTGTACAAGTCAACGTGGAAGGAGGTCGTGGTGGTGAGGTTCGTGTACAAGTCAACGTGGAAGAGGGTCGTGGTGGTGAGGTTCGTGTACAAGTCAACGTGGAAGGGGGTTGTGATGGTGAGGTTCGTGTACAAGTCAACGTGGAAGAGGGTCGTGGTGTTGAGGTCCGTGTACAAGTCAACGTGGAAGAGGGTCGTGATGGTGAGGTTCGTGTACAAGTCAACGTGGAAGAGGGTCGTGCTGTTGAGGTCCGTGTACAAGTCAACGTGGAAGGGGGTCGTGATGGTGAGGTTCGTGTACAAGTCAACGTGGAAGAGGGTCGTGGTGTTGAGGTCCGTGTACAAGTCAACGTGGAAGAGGGTCGTGGTGTTGAGGTCCGTGTACAAGTCAACGTGGAAGAGGGTCGTGGTGTTGAGGTCTGTGTACAAGTCAACGTGGAAGGGGGTCGTGGTGGTGAGGTCCGTGTACAAGTCAACGTGGAAGAGGGTCGTGGTGTTGAGGTCTGTGTACAAGTCAACGTGGAAGGGGGTCGTGGTGGTGAGGTCCGTGTACAAGTCAACGTGGAAGGGGGTCGTGGTGGTGAGGTCCGTGAACAAGTCAACGTGGAAGAGGGTCGTGGTGTTGAGGTCCGTGTACAAGTCAACGTGGAAGAGGGTCGTGGTGTTGAGGTCCGTGTACAAGTCAACGTGGAAGAGGGTCGTGGTGTTGAGGTCCGTGTACAAGTCAACGTGGAAGAGGGTCGTGGTGTTGAGGTCCGTGTACAAGTCAACGTGGAAGAGGGTCGTGGTGTTGAGGTCTGTGTACAAGTCAACGTGGAAGGGGGTCGTGGTGGTGAGGTCCGTGTACAAGTCAACGTGGAAGAGGGTCGTGATGTTGAGGTCTGTGTACAAGTCAACGTGGAAGGGGGTCGTGGTGGTGAGGTCCGTGTACAAGTCAACGTGGAAGGGGGTCGTGGTGGTGAGGTCCGTGAACAAGTCAACGTGGAAGAGGGTCGTGGTGTTGAGGTCCGTGTACAAGTCAACGTGGAAGAGGGTCGTGGTGTTGAGGTCCGTGTACAAGTCAACGTGGAAGAGGGTCGTGGTGTTGAGGTCCGTGTACAAGTCAACGTGGAAGAGGGTCGTGGTGTTGAGGTCCGTGTACAAGTCAACGTGGAAGAGGGTCGTGGTGTTGAGGTCTGTGTACAAGTCAACGTGGAAGGGGGTCGTGGTGGTGAGGTCCGTGTACAAGTCAACGTAGAAGAGGGTCGTGGTGTTGAGGTCCGTGTACAAGTCAACGTGGAAGGGGGTTGTGATGGTGAGGTTCGTGTACAAGTCAACGTGGAAGAGGGTCGTGGTGTTGAGGTCCGTGTACAAGTCAACGTGGAAGAGGGTCGTGGTGTTGAGGTCCGTGTACAAGTCAACGTGGAAGGGGGTCGTGGTGGTGAGGTCCGTGAACAAGTCAACGTGGAAGAGGGTCGTGGTGTCGAGGTCCGTGTACAAGTCAACGTGGAAGGGGGTCGTGGTGGTGAGGTCCGTGTACAAGTCAACGTGGAAGAGGGTCGTGGTGTTGAGGTCCGTGTACAAGTCAACGTGGAAGAGGGTCGTGGTGTTGAGGTCCGTGTACAAGTCAACGTGGAAGAGGGTCGTGGTGTTGAGGTCCGTGTACAAGTCAACGTGGAAGAGGGTCGTGGTGTTGAGGTCCGTGTACAAGTCAACGTGGAAGAGGGTCGTGGTGGTGAGGTTCAATTTGAACCTAAAACAATTTTTAACTTTAGGGGAATTTAAGTCTTCAACTATGTTACATTTTATTCCTTAATTGGCGTATATCAGCCCGGTATACCCAGTGGGCAGTATATCAGCCTGGTACACCCAGTGGGAAGTATATCAGCCCGGTACACCCAGCAGGAAGTATATCAGCCTGGTACACCCAGTGGGAAGTATATCAGCCTGGTACACCCAATGGGAAGTATATCAGCCCGGTACACCCAGTAGTAAGTATATCAACCCGGTACACCCAGTGGGAAGTATATCAGCCCGGTACACGCAGTGGGAAGTATATCAGCCCAGTGGGAAGTATATCAGCCCAGTCGGAAGTATATCAGCCCGGTACACCCAGTGGGAAGTATATCAGCCCGGTACACCCAGTGGGAAGTATATCAGCCCGGTATACCCAGTGGGAAGTATATCAGCCCGGTACACCCAGTGGGAAGCATATCAGCCCAGTGGGAAGTATATCAGCCCAGTGGGAAGTATATCAGCCCGGTACACCCAGTGGGAAGTATATCAGCCCGGTACACCCAGTGGGAAGTATATCAGCCCGGTACACCAAGTGGGAAGTATATCAGCCCGGTACACCCAGTGGGAAGTATATCAGCCCGGTACACCCAGTGGGAAGTATATCAGCCCGGTACACCCAGTGGGAAGTATATCAGCCCGGTACACCAAGTGGGAAGTATATCAGCCCGGTACACCCAGTGGGAAGTATATCAGCCCGGTACACCCAGTGGGAAGTATATCAGCCCGGTACACCAAGTGGGAAGTATATCAGCGCGGTACACCCAGTGGGAAGTATATCAGCCCGGTTCACCCAGTGGGAAGTATATCAGCCCGGTACACCCAGTGGGAAGTATATCAGCCCGGTACACCCAGTGGGAAGTATGTCAGCCCGGTACACCCAGTGGGAATTATATCAGCCCGATATACCCAGTGGGAAGTATATCAGCCCGGTATACCCAGCGGGAAGTATATCAGCCCGGTACACCCAGTGGGAAGTATATCAGCCCGGTACACCCAGTGGGAAGTATATCAGCCCGGTACACCCAGTGGGAAGTATATCAGCCCGGTATACCCAGCGGGAAGTATATCAGCCCGGTACACCCAGTGGGAAGTATTTCAGCCCGGTACACCCAGTGGGAAGTATATCAGCCCGGTACACCCAGTGGGAAGTATATCAGCCCGGTACACCCAGTGGGAAGTATATCAGCCCGGTACACCCAGTATGAAGTATATCAGCCCGGTACACCCAGTGGGAAGTATATCAGCCTGGTATACCCAGTGGGAAGTATATCAGCCCGGTACACCCAGTGGGAAGTATATCAGCCCGGTACACCCAGTGGAAAGTATATCAGCCCGGTACACCCAGTGGGAAGTATATCAGCCCGGTTCATCCAGTGGGAAGTATATCAGCCCGGTACACCCTGTTGGAAGTCTGGTACACCTAGTAGTAAGTATATCAGCCTGGTACACCCAGTGGGAAGTATATCAGCCCGGTACACCAGTGGGAAGTATATCAGCCGGTACACCCAGCTGAAAGTATATCAGCCTGGTACACCCAGCGGGAAGTATATCAGCCCGGTACACCCAGTGGGAAGTCTGGTACACCCAGCGGGAAGTATATCAGCCCGGTACACACAGCGGGAAGTATCGCAGCCCAGTACACCCAGTGGAAGTATATCAGCCCGGTACACCCAGCAGGAAGTTTATCAGCCTGGTACACCCAGCGGGAAGTTTATCAGCCCGGTACACACAGCGGAAGTATATCAGTCTGGTACACGCAGCGGGAAGTATATCAGCCCGGTACATACAGTGGATGTATATCAGTCTGGTACACCCAGCGGGAAGTTTATCAGCCCGGTACACACAGCGGAAGTATATCAGTCTGGTACACGCAGCGGGAAGTATATCAGCCCGGTACATACAGTGGATGTATATCAGTCTGGTACACCCAACCGGAAGTATATCAGCCAGGTACACCCAGTGGGAAGTATATCAGCCCAGTACACCCAGTGGGAAGTATATCAGCTAATGGCGGAATAAATAATATTATTAAATTCTTACATTGATGGTGATATACTAGGTCCGACCCCTTTCCAAGAGGGTTGGGATGCACTAACACCGGTCTCTCGCGAATGATGATATATAATTTCGGTTCACGCAATGGGCGGTATATGTACTAGGTCCAGTGCACTCGATGATCGGGAATATACCGGTACAAAATCCGGTTCATTCAATGGTCGGTGATATACTAAGTCTGGTTTCCCCAAAAAGGCAGTGAGATACCGATATGCTGTCATATTCTAGGTACCAGAATACATACACAACAATATCGCTCATCAGATAAATGTAGCCGATGCAAATCGATATCGATGGGGCTACTGGTCAGCAGACGATTTGTCTGTCGGTAGTTTCCGAAAGTGATCGTAAAGTTTCCGATGATCACCGACATATAACTGGTATAACACAATAACATGTAGCCTCGGGCTATCTTAGATTTATGTATCCGATAAACGCTTAAAACATTATGTCTTATGTACTTGAAGAGAAAACTATTGGAGTTCGATTTGGTTGATGGAACACGAGATTATTCTATTATTGAAAATGAACTATGTGATAGGCAAAATTTTTGCTTAGGAAATAAAACAGAGAAAAAAACAAGGAATTCGTTTCACTTAGCATTTGTAATATACACTTTGTCGTACAATTTCCAATTAAATTGCAAAAACACATAATATTGGGTACTTTTTTTAATACGAAAGATACTGAGGTGCCTGCAAATACCACGCAATATATATATTACTATTCTACATCGTGGATTTGTATAATAATTTATATTAACATTAAAATATAAGTTTTTTATCTATGTAATATATCCACCAGTATTGACATTTAACAACAATACAATAAATATTATTTATCTTCATGGTTGTCTTAGGATTTTAGAAGCAATACCTCCTTTTTTAAATATTTATACTCGTTGCGTCATCTACGATCCCTTCCAAGGCCTGATTCCACCGGAGGCGAAGGGGGCCCAGGCCCAAAATCGGCTGTGAAGTGACAGATTAGGTTTCAGGGCTACTATCCTTCTAGCACCTGCTACACATCATTTATTATCGATTACCCTTTACTTCAAGTATAAGCGGAAGCAAGTGCAATAAAATTTTACCCCCTGTTGTGCACCTTAGCCTTTTGTGACCGTCCAGTAAAATCGTATGCTTTTTCACACTACATACTACCTCTACATCAGCCAGGCGCTTTCAAATTACTTATCATATACATATATATGTATATTGAAAGCGTCTGTATAACACAGAAATATGTCGTGGTGTTGTGTTAGTGATAAACAATGGAATGGGGAGTTGTGAAAATTGTACACCTTTTATTACTGAATTCATTAAAATAATTGTATTCAATCAATAGTTTATAGAAGGGATTTGAATATTTAGGCCTATATTTTTGCAAAAATAAAAGCATTTTGTTTTTTCCAGATACAGCCTACATTCATATTTTCAAAATTTCCCTTAAATGTGTTTCAAACATAATGTTTATATTAAAAGTACAATAAGTTACAAAAGTTATCCATCCCATATCAAGAAACGATTACCTAATGACTAACCCGCTCTAAATTATATTCCCAAAACGTATGTTTGACCACTAGGGACCACTGCAATTTTCTACCAGTTTTATTTATCATTTTAAACAACCGCTGTCTATTTATATGAAATTCATATGAAACTTATGTATACCACCATAACTGATTCAATATTTAATCATAAACTTGTAAAATAAGGTATTATAATACTAATTGGGATATTTAATTTTCGAGCGAAGCCATTTTAAGCGCTTTTCAGAAAAGCGAAATTGTTGTACATGGTTCCACATCAGTTATATTAATGTATAATATACTCATTTTACGTAAGTAATTAGTCATGTCTTTTATAAAAAATAATTCCATTCGCATTTTAACATAATATACATCAGTTATCTCCAGTAATTACGTAGCGGAAGTGTCAGCGAACAGTACTTTGTACAAATATAAATAACAATCAAACGTCGTAAAATGAATCGAGTTATGTGTGTTTGCAATAAGCTGGTGATAAATAAAGTATGGTACGTCCTAATCACATCATCATCAACATCGTCGCTATTACTGTAATGATTATAATGTAGAGACATTTTGTTTCTATAAAACATCAATATACGACAGGAAAGTCGCCAGGAAGAGGACATCTCCCATGAGTGTTCATATGAATATTCAGTCGGTTGTATGCCTCTTTTTATGAATTTACAAATAATATTCGATAAACAGGTGATTCCAGTGGACCGACATCGAAAACGTTGTATACAGATACTATTCTATCATTCGGCAATATTTGTCTTTCCATGTAATATCGCGAAATATCGTGTATTTAATAGTACGTACAATAAGCTGAATAAATCACTATACAAAGGCTCGTCAATACTTATCTTAAAGATGGTGTTGAAAAAACGATGGTGTCCGTAGTGGTGAAACCAAACTTGGTTTTGGAAAAAACAAAACATGTAACTTGATAAGTATTATTGTTCTGCCAAAATGAACAACGACTAAAATAACACATCTACTTGGCTAAGTTGTGTATACATAATAAACATTCTACTTACAATTCCCAGTCGGATGTTAGAGGTGTGAACTCGTCACTCATTGTGGACAGTGGATGTGTTAATCGTTTCTGTCAAACAAACAACACTATCTAACCAACACTATTCACTAAAATCATGTATTAATGATTTTAAGATCAATTCACACTTATCCTTCACAAACACAATGCATTTCTAATAATGCTAATTACCACAAATCATTCACCAAAACATTTTCGAAGAAATTGTTACAAACAATATCCGTGTCTGTTACGAACATCAGTAATTTCCTATAAACATTGGTAACGGATACGCACTCAGCATTACTCGCTCAAAGGTTGCCGTACGAAACCCTATACATATCCGAAAACAGTGTAAGCATGCATATTTCATCAAATGTGTTAAAACCGTCAATTCTGTTTCGCATCGACACAGACTGATTCTCCGTCCCTAACAAATCCAAATCTATTAAAAAAACAATTCTCACTGTGGTGTCTTATCGTTTTTTCTTATCTCGTATTTTTTCCACTTCTACACAGTTCATCCATGAAATATTTCCAATAAATTGAGTAAGCTCTGTTTAACAATGATTAAATAACGTTATCCGTTTCAACTGCACACCAAGTCATCACAGAGAGATAGTAAATTGATTATGTCTCTTATTACTTCAAAGTAAACAATTTTCTGCGCTATGTTTGTACCCATGCCTTTAGCTTTCTATTGAGTTCTATAGGCTAGGAGTGAATGACGCCCTCGCCTTCGAGAAACGTTGGATATACTGGCTACACACAATGCGTTTTTCGATAATCTTACATTTCTTAAGACCATCTATGATAGATAGGGTAACAATTGAACATCGGACTACACTATCGTTATACAACACTACTGGAAGATGCTCCATCATGGCACTGCTACTTTAATGCTTACCCTTATTTATTATCCTTTATATTATTACACTGCATCCAACAATAAACGAAATCACCGAACTTTTTTCTGTTCCTGTATTACATTATTACTACTAGATTTAAGTATACTGTTTCATAACATCAAACTTGAATGAATAATAGATCATTCATTCTAATAGAATACGAAAAATATAGATGAAAGGAACACTTTTATCATTGTCATTTCCAGTACACAAGAAATTCGTACATTAACTGAAAGAGAGAATCGTAACATCATAACTGCTTCACTGCTATTGTAGCAACTGGGCAATATCAATATTATTGGACCTGCTGTATAATATAACTCGAAACTGTCTCATGTTTTAAAATGTCGGGCTGAATTGTCTAATGATTAGTTTAGTATGTAAATATGTATCGTTCATAGATTATTTGAAGTTAAAACATTGCAAAATATATCATATGTTGGTCTGAAATATATATAATATGTACATTTGAGATTGTTCAATGGCATTGAGATTGTAGAGAGATCTATCAATGTACCCATGTCATCTTTCTTTAAATATAAAGCACATAAATCAAACAGAAATTCATCTCACGCGAAGAAATCACTTATGTTACATTGATCGTAATGCGAGTGACGGCTTAACACGAAAATAACAACACATTAGTATGTGCTCTTGATAATAAACAACTTGTCGTTTTCATCTGCATCCGTAGTATTAGCATTCGACTACCAATCTGAAGGTTGTACGGTCGCACCCGGGTGTCGTCTGTGGTGTCGTCTGTGGTGTCGTCTGTGGTGTCGTCTGTTGTGTCGCCTGTGGTGTCGTCTGTGGTGTCACATGTGGTGTCGCCTGTGGTGTCGTCTGTGGTGTTGTCTGTGGTGTTGTCTGTGGTGTTGTCTGTGGTGTTGTCTGTGGTGTTGTCTGTGGTGTCGTCTGTGGTGTTGTCTGTGGTGTTGTCTGTGGTGTTGTCTGTGGTGTTGTCTGTGTTGTTGTCTGTGGTGTTGTCTGTGGTGTTGTCTGTTGTGTCGCCTGTGGTGTTGTCTGTGGTGTTGTCTGTTGTGTCGCCTGTGGTGTCGCCTGTGGTGTTGTCTGTGGTGTTGTCTGTTGTGTCGCCTGTGGTGTTGTCTGTGGTGTTGTCTGTTGTGTCGCCTGTGGTGTTGTCTGTGGTGTTGTCTGTTGTGTCGCCTGTGGTGTTGTATGTGGTGTTGTCTGTTGTGTCGCCTGTTGTGTCGCCTGTGGTGTTGTCTGTTGTGTTGTCTGTGGTGTTGTCTGTGGTGTTGTCTGTGGTGTTGTCTGTGGTGTTGTCTGTTGTGTCGCCTGTGGTGTTGTATGTGGTGTTGCCTGTTGTGTCGCCTGTGGTGTTGTATGTGGTGTTGTCTGTTGTGTCGCCTGTGGTGTCGCCTGTGGTGTTGTCTGTTGTGTCGCCTGTGGTGTCGCCTGTGGTGTCGCCTGTGGTGTTGTCTGTGGTGTTGTCTGTGGTGTCGCCTGTTGTGTTGTCTGTGGTGTTGTCTGTTGTGTCGCCTGTTGTGTCGCCTGTGGTGTTGTCTGTGGTGTTGTCTGTGGTGTTGCCTGTTGTGTCGCCTGTGGTGTTGTATGTGGTGTTGTCTGTTGTGTCGCCTGTGGTGTCGTCTATTGTGTCGCCTGTGGTGTTGTATGTGGTGTTGCCTGTTGTGTCGCCTGTGGTGTTGTCTGTGGTGTTGTCTGTGGTGTCGCCTGTGGTGTTGTCTGTGGTGTTGTCTGTTGTGTCACCTGTGGTGTTGTCTGTGGTGTTGCCTGTTGTGTCGCCTGTGGTGTTGTATGTGGTGTTGTCTGTTGTGTCGCCTGTGGTGTCGTCTATTGTGTCGCCTGTGGTGTCGTCTGTGGTGTCGTCTGTGGTGTCGTCTGTGTCACTTGTCTGTGGAATAACATGTTAGTTAACCCAGGAATACAGATTAGGACAACTGAAAGCCGTACGTAAATGAAATACTGTTGAAAAAACGGCGTATAGCCACCTGACAACACAAAGAAAAAGTAAATGAGTATTTACACTGTGTTATATGAGTCAGACTGTCGAACCAGAAAAATAAGTTTTCCTGATAACATAATTATCTCTCTAATATTGTTGGGATGTAAACTAAGAAAATATCTATGTTCATGAATATTAAGAGTCAAGCACAAAACATACTTTAATTAAATGAAACTTTAAATCAAGCCAACAACACATTGATGTTTTGATTATTATTATCTTGCAACTTTCATATTGCTCTATCGGGTCGATATGTAATCCTGGGGATGGTACGTGGAAATTAGCTATATATCATAAACTAATTATCGCATACTTACTAAATATGCAATTTTAAATGAACGCACGTATAACATGTTACAGCGTATGATATGACTTTTCCTGGTTGGTATACAGAGCGTGTAATAATGCGGGAAAATGCATTGTATCAGTTGGTGACTAAAGTTCAAACTCTGAATATTAACTAAAAGTACAATGTTCAGCGCATACCTACGGTGGCACAGAGGTGACATGTGTGAAATTATTTTTATCTCGTGGCCACGACTTAGTTTGTCTTGGGAACGAGTTAGTAAGTCGTGACCACGAGATGAAATAATTTCACACATGTCACCTATATATCGCCGTACATACCTGACGAAAAATGGATTGAACATGATAATTAGTTTTGAAAATGGAGACTGATCGCAAGTTTAATAACGTCAGAGCGAGAACAATGAACATTCGATACAATGCTCTTATACTGATGATGGATAACAATGAACATTCGGTACAATGCTCTTATACTGATGATGGAGAACAATGAACATTCGATACAATGCTCTTATACTGATGATGGAGAACAATGAACATTCGATACAATGCTCTTATACTGATGATGGAGAACAATGAACATTCGATACAATGCTCTTATACTGATGATGGATAACAATGAACATTCGATACAATGCTCTTATACTGATGATGGAGAACAATGAACATTCGATACAATGCTCTTATACTGATGATGGAGAACAATGAACATTCGATACAATGCTCTTATACTGATGATGGATAACACTTAACGCTTGGTTTATGGTTTAATTAATGACACGTCATCGCCTTGCCATTCTTGTTATATCATTGGATTTATCTTCCAGACATCTCGATTTTGAATTCTACGAGCTGTTTGTAACACTTGAACAGAGTGCCACAAAAATCTAGCAGTGTAAACAATCGCACGTATTCTCTGCATACATCTATCGTGGTTATAAGGTAAAAATAAAGCCTTCCATTGTCAGCCAGACCATTCCTTGCTCCCATTATTCCCATAAACGTTTCTCTTTACACCTTCTCAATCTCTAATGTTTTGTAGACTATTGTTTCCCGGTGATCTGTGTGGGAAACATTGTCTTATGTAACAACTTAATATCTCTTCTAAAACAACCGTTGCCAGTTTTATTTAAAGATTCGGATCCACGATACCTTTGCAAACATTTTTCTGATGTAGCGATTCTAAACACATGGCTCTACCTGAATGAAACTATAAGGTTGATACCAATGTGAGGACTGCTCATCTCATTAAGTTGCAAACTTGTTAATTACTTGTCGACACTTAGCGTGATCAAAAAACGTTGTATTGCAATCATAACTAATAAATGTTAGGTGTTCTGATTTCGGTTCAATATAAACTTGTGTCTTACATCTGATTGTGTATTAAAGAGTATAAACACCAGGGTTGGTATGTATTCATTCCAAATATACCTCAGCTTCATCACTATGTCACCCATTGTTCTAACCTTTAGTTTCGGAAAACTGTAGTGGTGAACAAAGGGACTTGGTACAGTGGATGTTGCGAGAGGTTGTGACAATGTACGCCAGCATTTCCCGGTCCGAAGGTCGTATGTTTGATCCCGCGAAACATTGAACTACAAACTTCACCATCACTTAAATAAAGGCCTACTCTAATACTTTTTAACAACCAAGGAAGCCGACTCAGAGAGTTATATTAAAGCTAATAGTTATACAAACAAAGAGTGTGACGCCTCACGGTTTACATAATGTGCATCGTTGAGTACAGATCATACACCCATGTGTTATACAAACAAAGAGTGTGACGCCTCACGGTTTACATAATGTTCATCGTTGAGTACAGATCATACACCCATGTGTTATACAAACAAAGAGTGTGACGCCTCACGGTTTACATAATGTTCATCGTTGAGTACAGATCATACACCCATGTGTTATACAAACAAAGAGTGTGACGCCTCACGGTTTACATAATGGTCATCGTTGAGTACAGATTATACACCCATGTGTTATACAAACAAAGAGTTTGACGCCTCACGGTTTACATAATGTTCATCGTTGAGTACAGATCATACACCCATGTGTTATACAAACAAAGAGTGTGACGCCTCACGGTTTACATAATGTTCATCGTTGAGTACAGATCATACACCCATGTGTTATACAAACAAAGAGTGTGACGCCTCACGGTTTACATAATGTTCATCGTTGAGTACAGATCATACATCCATGTGTTATACAAACATAGAGTGTGACGCCTCACGGTTTACATAATGTTCATCGTTGAGTACAGATCATACATCCATGTGTTATACAAACATAGAGTGTGACGCCTCACGGTTTACATAATGTTCATCGTTGAGTACAGATCATACATCCATGTGTTATACAAACATAGAGTGTGACGCCTCACGGTTTACATAATGTTCATCGTTGAGTACAGATCATACATCCATGTGTTATACAAACATAGAGTGTGACGCCTCACGGTTTACATAATGTTCATCGTTGAGTACAGATCATACATCCATGTGTTATACAAACATAGAGTGTGACGCCTCACGGTTTACATAATGTTCATCGTTGAGTACAGATCATACATCCATATGTTATAAAAACATAGAGTGTGACGCCTCACGGTTTACATAATGTTCATCGTTGAGTACAGATCATACACCCATGTGTTATACAAACAAAGAGTGTGACGCCTCACGGTTTACATAATGTTCATCGTTGAGTACAGATCATACATCCATGTGTTATACAAACAAAGAGTGTGACGCCTCACGGTTTACATAATGTTCATCGTTGAGTACAGATCATACATCCATGTGTTATACAAACAAAGAGTGTGACGCCTCACGGTTAACATAATGGTCATCGTTGAGTACAGATCATACACCCATGTGTTATACAAACATAGAGTGTGACGCCTCACGGTTTACATAATGTTCATCGTTGAGTACAGATCATACACCCATGTGTTATACAAACAAAGAGTGTGACGCCTCACGGTTTACATAATGTGCATCGTTGAGTACAGATCATACACCCATGTGTTATACAAACAAAGAGTGTGACGCCTCACGGTTTACATAATGTTCATCGTTGAGTACAGATCATACACCCATGTGTTATACAAACAAAGAGTGTGACGCCTCACGGTTTACATAATGTTCATCGTTGAGTACAGATCATACACCCATGTGTTATACAAACAAAGAGTGTGACGCCTCACGGTTTACATAATGGTCATCGTTGAGTACAGATCATACACCCATGTGTTATACAAACAAAGAGTGTGACGCCTCACGGTTTACATAATGGTCATCGTTGAGTACAGATCATACACCCATGTATTATACAAACATAGAGTGTGACGCCTCACGGTTTACATAATGTTCATCGTTGAGTACAGATCATACATCCATGTGTTATACAAACAAAGAGTGTGACGCCTCACGGTTTACATAATGTTCATCGTTGAGTACAGATCATACACCCATGTGTTATACAAACAAAGAGTGTGACGCCTCACGGTTTACATAATGTTCATCGTTGAGTACAGATCATACACCCATGTGTTATACAAACAAAGAGTGTGACGCCTCACGGTTTACATAATGTTCATCGTTGAGTACAGATCATACACCCATGTGTTATACAAACAAAGAGTGTGACGCCTCACGGTTTACATAATGTTCATCGTTGAGTACAGATCATACACCCATGTGTTATACAAACAAAGAGTGTGACGCCTCACGGTTTACATAATGTTCATCGTTGAGTACAGATCATACACCCATGTGTTATACAAACAAAGAGTGTGACGCCTCACGGTTTACATAATGTTCATCGTTGAGTACAGATCATACACCCATGTGTTATACAAACAAAGAGTGTGACGCCTCACGGTTTACATAATGTTCATCGTTGAGTACAGATCATACACCCATGTGTTATACAAACAAAGAGTGTGACGCCTCACGGTTTACATAATGTTCATCGTTGAGTACAGATCATACACCCATGTGTTATACAAACAAAGAGTGTGACGCCCTACGGTTTACATAATGGTCATCGTTGAGTACAGATCATACATCCATGTGTTATACAAACAAAGAGTGTGACGCCCTACGGTTTACATAATGGTCATCGTTGAGTACAGATCATACACCCATGTGTTAATACAAAACTTAAGATTTGCACAGTTTATTGAGGATAAATATGAATCATTATAATACTGCAAATAAAAATCCACTAATTTCATTGGTTAAAGGCTCGCGTATATGATTCTTTATAATACTGCAAAGAATAAAAAATGCCACTACTATAGACGGTACCTGACCGGTACCGTCCAAAAATCCAGTAATTTCATTGGTTAAAGGCTCCCGTATAGGATTCTATATACACGGCGCTGACAGGGTATATGACGTCCGAACTCATTTCCCCTTCATGCGCCTCGTGACCATTTTCGCTGACGGCTCGACTCGAAAACTTTTATCTCTTGATGTATGCAAGTTACTAGAAATTGACAATTGATCTTCACACATGATTCAATAAATATTGAACAGATTACATGTGTGCTAGTATTAATATTCAAAACGATAGATTTTTTAAAGTTTGAGCCAAATTCAGTTCGATAAAGTCCATGAGATCAGACGCTTGAAAATAAAAATTAGAGTGCAAGCGCGCGCTTAACCATGTGTATTGAGGTACCTTACGGGGTAATGCAATTAATTTTCAGGCATTATAACGTGTGAGTGAAATAAAAGAAGTTTGATCTACAACAAGTAATTCCCGATATATTTTTAAAGGAATACGTTTTAATAACTGATATTTTACAAAACTAAAACACTCTAAACAATTGTATGAACCAAAAACTCCAAAAATGCACAGATCTAATTTTTAGATCTAGAGAGCTAGGCATCGAAACATTGCTTGTTTAACTAAATTCGTATGAAAACATGGAATTGCAGTATTATAAATTCGTTATTCAGGTTGTTGACAGGGTATATGGGGGGAATATAACCAGTCTGTGATTCATATAACCCTCGGATGACGCCTCGGGTTATATGGCACACAAACTGGTTATATTCCCCCATATACCCTGTCAACAACCTGTATAACTAATATTATAATACTGCAAATAAAAATCCACTAATTTCATTGGTTAAAGGCTCGCGTATAGGATTCTATATACACGGCGCTGACAGGGTATATGACGTCCGAACTCATTTCCCCTTCATGCGCTTCGTGACCAATTTCGCTGACGGCTCGACTCGAAAACTTTTATCTATTGATGTCTGCAAATTACTAGAAATTGACAATTGATCTTCACACATGATTCAATAAATATTGAACAGATTACATGTGTGCTAGTATTTATATTCAAAACGATAGATTTGTTAAGGTTTGAGCAAAATTCAGTTCGATAAAGTCCATGAGATCAGACGCTTGAAAATAAAAAATAGAGTGCAAGCGCGCGCTTAACCATGTGTATTGAGGTACCTTACGGGGTAATGCAATTAATTTTCAGGCAATATAACGTGTGAGTGAAATAATATTTTTGATCTACAGCAAGTAATTCCCGATATATTTTAAAAGGAATACGTTTTAGTTACTGATATTATACAGGACAAAAACACTTTAAACAATTTTATGAACCCAAAAAAGCAATAATGCACAGATCTATTATTCATAGATCTAGAGCTAGGCATCAAAACATTGCTTGTTTAACTAAATTCTTATGAAAACACGGATTTGCAGTATTATAAATTCGTTATACTGGTTGTTGACAGGGTATATGGGGGAATATAACCTGTCTGCACACAGGCAGGTTATATTCCCCCATATACCCTGTCAAGAACCTGTATAACTAATAATATAAACTAAACAACTATTGTCCTTTTTAGTAGCGATTACATTCTGCAGTTTTGTGGATTTACCAATTATCGCCTCACCTTATATCCGGGATCCAATGTTACACTTGTAATATACTGTTTTTTCAGTTTGCATGAAATATAGGAAATACCGACGTAAGCTCGATATTATGGGAAGTAGTAGATAATACATAATCTGTCATAGTTCTGAATGCATGTATATTACAATTACAAAAAATCAGAGTTTGAGTGCACTTATATTCTTAAAAAACAGAAAACCAATCATTGTTCATATATCTGCAATACTTACCAGAGTCCAACCATTTAAAAACAGTTACTATCAATATAGCTTCTGAATCGTTTATGTTCATAGAGCATACACGTGAGCAACCCGTTCTCCGCCAATCATAAATTCAAAGCCGTGGATTAGTTTAGTTTGTAACGTTAATCGCCATGTTAAAACTTCAGCATAATACAACTGTTTCTGATAATGATTTTATTATGCTTATTTTTCCCGGAACCTCATATTTATGAATTCATAAAATATATTTTCCCTGTCAAGATACCACAAGCTTTTGTAAGTTCTATTCTTCATCTTGATTTTGTTTTATCTCACTTAACTTCAGTGAAAAGATTCTAGCATAGGAACGCCTAGTTTTTTATGATCAAAGTTATGGTTATATGAAATGCACCAAACATAAATTCCTTTACAGTCAAATGCTCTCAATAGCTGTTCTGTAATTGTTGTCTTTCTAAGGACTGATAGAGAATTTAGGGAAAATAAGATTCAGGGCCATGATTTCATAAAACATCTCAAATTTAGATTGTTTCTTGAAAGTCAAATAAATGAAAGTTTACGTACCAGCTGGTTTGATTGGCTTGTGTTCTATAATTGAATCTGAAGTTGGAGGCAGATCTTGTGTAAAACCGGGAGCAATCTCTGATCTCTGATCTCTGCTCCATTCAAAATTTACGAAAAAAACACAGTTATGTGGGGTTTAATTAAAATGTAATTAATATATAGTATATTTAATAACACAGTTACATATACTGACACCAAAAAGAAACTGTGCACTTTTATATTTAGCGACACGTTTTAGTTACTTTATAAACAGTGACGACTTTTTCCAACATGAGTGCATAAATATGCCTCTACACAATGCACGAATTTACCCAATACTCTAGGGCGTGGGTGTCCTTCAAACTTACCGCAGGTCATTATGAAACTTTTTGCACGTAGTTCCCGTGAAACTCGTTTACAGGTATAGGTTAACACTAACCGAATTCTTTACTGTTTATGCAATAAAGAAATTACATTTCATTTTGAATTTCACTCGTTTACAAGATGCCATGGCTTCGAGAAAACAAAAGAATTCAGGCACTTTTGCAACTTGCATCTGGCGTCAGCGTTTCTGAAGTTTAACTGCCACAGAAATATCATCAGTAACCTGCAACGACGTTACCATGATCATGGAAACGTTAGAGATCGTCCACGCTCAGGTAGGCCGAAGGTGACGACGACACGTCAGGACAGGTACATTACGTTGACGCACCTACGTCAACGGTTCAAAACCGCTACAAGCACTGCACAAGAGCAGGGTAGAGCAGGATATATGTAGGCAAACGGTTCTCAACCGACTCCAGGCCAATGCAAACACACATTTAGAATAAAAAGAAGAGTGTGCAACTTTTACTTTTCACCCCTACGTCATTCAAGCGTTATCATTATACCGAGAATGACCTGAATTTAATTTAACAATAATGCATCATGTAGCCAATACAAGCTGTCACATTTTGCTACCAAATTTGCCTACTAGTATATGTTTTATCTAAATGGTTACAAACTTTATTTCTAAGTCAGTGCACAGTTTCTTTTTGGTGTCAGTATATATATGTACATGTATGTTGTGCATGACGATTTTGCTAAACAAATTGTCTTCAACGTCTGATTGATGCTTGCGGAAGATCATGTTAGTACTCGTTGTCAAACAACTACTGAGCATATCCAGAATATATCTACTGTTGAAGAACGGCGTAATGCTCAAACCTTAAGCTTGACAACACTGTTATACACGAGAAGGAATGAATAATATTTTTCAGGCGTCGATTTGTGATAATTTGTGACTTTACGACTTTAAAACCCTTTTCAAATCGAAAATGTATTATTCACATATGTGTGTATTCATGGAAACAAAACTGTTGGGAGGCGTTGTGTTTGGGAAGTAGAGCGCCTAAAGTCTGATCGGTATATTTTGAGATCTTTGAGATCCGCGTGTGTAGCGATGTTTCATCACGAACGTCACAATTTCTGAACTTAATGCTCGTATTGGACACAGAATTATACTCGTTTCTCACCGAACTCTCAATTCTTATCTTATGTTTAAATAATTTTGACCCAAATACATTTATTGTGCAACCTGTCAGAAGTGGCCACCTGGTTAGCAAAGAATTTCTGTTGAACAACATTATAAACTTTCCACGTTAAGAAAGTACTATAAAGTAATCCTCTGGAGAAAAGCAAACTCTCAACAACAGACGAATTATTCATCTCCCAGAGGGTGTTGTTCGAGAGAAAAAAAGTTGTACTGTATGTAACACTACAACACAGATAGATTATTGTAGTGTAATCTAATAATAACGGTATCCTGTGGAAACACTACAACAGATATATTATAATTGTAGTGTGTGTTAATAATAACGGTATCCCGTGGAAACACTACAACAGATATATTAGTGTAGTGTATTTTAATAATAACGGTATCCTGTGGAAACACAACAACAGATATATTAGTGTAGTGTATTTTAATAATAACGGTATCCCGTGGAAACACTACAACAGATATATTATTGTAATGTATTTTAATAATAACGGTATCCTGTGGAAACACAACAACAGATATATTATTGTAGTGTATTTTAATAATAACGGTATCCCGTGGAAACACTACAACAGATATATTATTGTAATGTATGTTAATAATAACGGTATCCTGTGGAAACACAACAACAGATATATTAGTGTAGTGTGTGTTAATAATAACGGTATCCTGTGGAAACACTACAACAGATACATTATTGTAGTGTGTGTTAATAATAACGGTATCCTGTGGAAACACAACAACAGATATATTAGTGTAGTGTGTGTTAATAATAACGGTATCCCGTGGAAACACTACAACAGATAGATTATTTTAGTGTGTGTTAATAATAACGGTATCCTGTGGAAACACTACAACAGATACATTATTGTAGTGTGTGTTAATAATAACGGTATCCTGTGGAAACACTACAACAGATACATTATTGTAGTGTGTGTTAATAATAACGGTATCCTGTGGAAACACAACAACAGATATATTATTGTAGTGTGTGTTAATAATAACGGTATCCTGTGGAAACACAACAACAGATATATAAGTGTAGTGTATTTTAATAATAACGGTATCCCGTGGAAACACAACAACATATATATTATTTATAGTGTGTGTTAATAATAACGGTATCCTGTGGAAACACAACAACATATATATTATTGTAGTGTGTGTTAATAATAACGGTATCCTGTGGAAACACAACAACAGATACATTAGTGTAGTGTGTGTTAATAATAACGGTATCCTGTGGAAACACAACAACAGATATATTAGTGTAGTGTGTGTTAATAATAACGGTATCCTGTGGAAACACTACAACAGATATATTATTGTAGTGTGTGTTAATAATAACGGTATCCTGTGGAAACACAACAACAGATAGATTATTGTAGTGTGTGTTAATAATAACGGTATCCTGTGGAAACACTACAACATATATATTATTGTAGTGTGTGTTAATAATAACGGTATCCTGTGGAAACACTACAACAGATATATTATTGTAGTGTGTGTTAATAATAACGGCATCCTGTGGAAACACTACAACAGATATATTATTGTAGTGTGTGTTAATAATAACGGTATCCTGTGGAAACACTACAACAGATATATTATTGTAGTGTGTGTTAATAATAACGGTATCCTGTGGAAACACAACAACAGATAGATTATTGTAGTGTGTGTTAATAATAACGGTATCCTGTGGAAACACTACAACATATATATTATTGTAGTGTGTGTTAATAATAACGGTATCCTGTGGAAACACTACAACAGATATATTATTGTAGTGTGTGTTAATAATAACGGTATCCTGTGGAAACACTACAACAGATATATTATTGTAGTGTGTGTTAATAATAACGGTATCCTGTGGAAACACTACAACAGATATATTATTGTAGTGTGTGTTAATAATAACGGTATCCTGTGGAAACACAACAACAGATAGATTATTGTAGTGTGTGTTAATAATAACGGTATCCTGTGGAAACACAACAACAGATATATTATTGTAGTGTGTGTTAATAATAACGGTATCCTGTGGAAACACTACAACAGATATATTATTGTAGTGTGTGTTAATAATAACGGTATCCTGTGGAAACACAACAACAGATATATTATTGTAGTGTATTTTAATAATAACGGTATCCCGTGGAAACACAACAACATATATATTATTGTAGTGTGTGTTAATAATAACGGTATCCTGTGGAAACACTACAACAGATATATTATTGTAGTGTGTGTTAATAATAACGGTATCCTGTGGAAACACAACAACAGATATATTATTGTAGTGTGTGTTAATAATAACGGTATCCTGTGGAAACACTACAACAGATATATTATTGTAGTGTGTGTTAATAATAACGGTATCCCGTGGAAACACAACAACAGATATATTATTGTAGTGTATTTTAATAATAACGGTATCCCGTGGAAACACAACAACATATATATTATTGTAGTGTATGTTAATAATAACGGTATCCTGTGGAAACACTACAACAGATATATTAGTGTAGTGTATTTTAATAATAACGGTATCCCGTGGAAACACAACAACATATATATTATTTATAGTGTTTGTTAATAATAACGGTATCCCGTGGAAACACTACAACAGATATATTAGTGTAGTGTGTGTTAATAATAACGGTATCCTGTGGAAACACAACAACAGATATATAAGTGTAGTGTATTTTAATAATAACGGTATCCCGTGGAAACACTACAACAGATATATTAGTGTAGTGTGTGTTAATAATAACGGTATCCCGTGGAAACACTACAACAGATATATTAGTGTAGTGTGTGTTAATAATAACGGTATCCTGTGGAAACACTACAACAGATATATTAGTGTAGTGTTTTTTAATAATAACGGTATCCTGTGGAAACACTACAACATATATATTAGTGTAGTGTGTGTTAATAATAACGGTATCCCGTGGAAACACAACAACAGATATATTAGTGTAGTGTGTTTTAATAATAACGGTATCCCGTGGAAACACAACAACAGATATATTAGTGTAGTGTGTGTTAATAATAACGGTATCCCGTGGAAACACTACAACATATATATTATTGTAGTGTGTGTTAATAATAACGGTATCCTGTGGAAACACTACAACATATATATTAGTGTAGTGTGTGTTAATAATAACGGTATCCTGTGGAAACACTACAACAGATATATTCGTGTAGTGTATTTTAATAATAACGGTATCCTGTGGAAACACTACAACAGATATATTATTGTAGTGTGTGTTAATAATAACGGTATCCTGTGGAAACACTACAACAGATATATTATTGTAGTGTGTGTTAATAATAACGGTATCCTGTGGAAACACTACAACAGATATATTCGTGTAGTGTATTTTAATAATAACGGTATCCTGTGGAAACACTACAACAGATATATTAGTGTAGTGTATTTTAATAATAACGGTATCCTGTGGAAACACTACAACATATATATTAGTGTAGTGTATTTTAATAATAACGGTATCCTGTGGAAACACAACAACAGATATATTGTTGTAGTGTGTGTTAATAATAACGGTATCCTATGGAAACACAACAACAGATATATTGTTGTAGTGTGTGTTAATAATAACGGTATCCTGTGGAAACACAACAACAGATATATTGTTGTAGTGTGTGTTAATAATAACGGTATCCTGTGGAAACACAACAACAGATATATTATTGTAGTGTATTTTAATAATAACGGTATCCTGTGGAAACACAACAACAGATATATTATTGTAGTGTGTGTTAATAAAAACGGTATCCTGTGGAAACACTACAACAGATAGATTATTTTAGTGTGTGTTAATAAAAACGGTATCATGTGGAAACACTACAACAGATATATTAGTGTAGTGTATTTTAATAATAACGGTATCCTGTGGAAACACAACAACAGATATATTGTTGTAGTGTGTGTTAATAATAACGGTATCCTGTGGAAACACAACAACAGATATATTATTGTAGTGTGTGTTAATAATAACGGTATCCTGTGGAAACACAACAACAGATATATTATTGTAGTGTATTTTAATAATAACGGTATCCTGTGGAAACACAACAACAGATATATTATTGTAATGTGTGTTAATAATAACGGTATCCTGTGGAAACACTACACAGATATATTATTGTAGTGTGTGTTAATAATAACGGTATCCTGTGGAAACACAACAACAGATATATTATTGTAATGTGTGTTAATAATAACGGTATCCTGTGGAAACACAACAACAGATATATTATTGTAGTGTATTTTAATAATAACGGTATCCTGTGGAAACACAACAACAGATATATTGTTGTAGTGTGTGTTAATAATAACGGTATCCTGTGGAAACACTACAACAGATATATTAGTGTAGTGTATTTTAATAATAACGGTATCCTGTGGAAACACAACAACAGATTTATTGTTGTAGTGTGTGTTAATAATAACGGTATCCTGTGGAAACACTACAACAGATACATTATTGTAGTGTATTTTAATAATAACGGCATCCTGTGGAAACACAACAACAGATATATTATTGTAGTGTGTGTTAATAATAACGGTATCCTGTGGAAACACTACAACAGATATATTAGTGTAGTGTATTTTAATAATAACGGTATCCTGTGGAAACACAACAACAGATATATTGTTGTAGTGTGTGTTAATAATAACGGTATCCTGTGGAAACACTACAACAGATACATTATTGTAGTGTATTTTAATAATAACGGCATCCTGTGGAAACACAACAACAGATATATTATTGTAGTGTGTGTTAATAATAACGGTATCCTGTGGAAACACTACAACAGATATATTAGTGTAGTGTATTTTAATAATAACGGTATACTGTGGAAACACTACAACATATATATTAGTGTAGTGTATTTTAATAATAACGGTATCCTGTGGAAACACTACAACAGATATATTGTTGTAGTGTGTGTTAATAATAACGGTATCCTGTGGAAACACTACACAGATATATTATTGTAGTGTGTGTTAATAATAACGGTATCCTGTGGAAACACTACAACAGATAGATTATTGTAGTGTGTGTTAATAATAACGGTATCCTGTGGAAACACAACACTTGGCCAAGTTTCCAATCAAAAAAATGTCATCACTTAGACAATTGTAAATAGAATAATGTTAAGTGTTTCTATTAACGAAAGAGTCTAAGAACATTATATTATTTATCAGTAATGATAGATAAGCGATTTTTAAGACGAGTAATATCTTTATTGTATTACAATTTACCGATAAAATGTCCGAAATATATCACAGGCCTATACTATTATGATTAATATATACGAGCATATTATACTATACTCGATATTTTATAAAGTGATATCCCTGCATTATCTTCCATCAATTTATAAAATACTTCATTTCAATTTTCTATGAAAATAATCATAATAATGACTTTTGCCATTAAGGTTACTTGTGGCAAATTTTATATGTGACAACGTAAAACGTTTCCCAAGTAAAATCAATATCATATGAGATTAAATTTAGTTTAGTTTTAGTTAAACTTTAACGTTCAATTGATTTTGTCACACATTCTTACAACTTAAACGTATCATTCTGTGCTTCCTGAGTAAACAGTCCGGTAACGATTGCAACTAGTTGTGTACGGAGGAGAAGTATTGTTTACTATGATGACTTGACTGACGATGATGTTACTGGTGTCCAGGGTCAGCCAATATAACTCTTACTCGCCAATCTACGCTCTGCATTCACATCTCAAAATGTACTCTATTGAGCTATCAAGAGCGTGAATCTTAGACTGAGTGTATGTTTTTGCGCGGTGAACTTATTGTTATACACGTAATCAATAAATTGCCTCAAATCTCAGATTTACACTTGACACTCATACACACTGGACAGTGAACATGAAGAACACTTAGCAGACAGTAAGCATCGATATTTACATAAGACACTGCAAGTTTCAACCTCAGAAACAGGGCAATTATTTTTGACAGCTGAGTAGTAAACGGTGAGTGTTGAGTAAGGGTTTCAATGTCAGGTCCAGATGGGACCCTCTCCGTCTTTACAATGTCAGGTCCAGATGGGACCCTCTCCGTCTTTACAATGTCAGGTCCAGATGGGACCCTCTCCGTCTTTACAATGTCAGGTCCAGATGGGACCCTCTCCGTCTTTACAATGTCAGGTCCAGATGGGACCCTCTCCGTCTTTACAATGTCAGGTCCAGATGGGACCCTCTCCGTCTTTACAATGTCAGGTCCAGATGGGACCCTCTCCGTCTTTACAATGTCAGGTCCAGATGGGACCCTCTCCGTCTTTACAATGTCAGGTCCAGATGGGACCCTCTCCGTCTTTACAATGTCAGGTCCAGATGGGACCCTCTCCGTCTTTACAATGTTTGTTCAATGTTGAAACATGTATTCAAATGTTCCATACGTTTGCAAATGTTAAATTAAATTTAAAATATTACGGAGTTGAAATAAGCTCCCATGTGTTTCTACAGAATTTTATTGTTTCCAACATACCCGTTAAACTAAATCATATTCCCCTAAACATTGCCAATCTAATTTTTTCTCATACAAGCTTACCTTGCAGCCAGACAAATGTTTGAAATAACCCATTTAACTAAAAGTCTCATTATTGTTGTTATAAGAATCGTATTCGTAAGTTACAGTCTTCTCAAATAATTTATTTATAACTGACTTGCAAAGGAAATCACTTTATTGTTGAAATAATTGAAATTATATTTACATGTATGTTGTATTTTAGTTCCTATTGAAATTGTCAAAATCCTAAATGTTTTACATTATTATATTTTAACTTTTAGTTGGAGTTTCTGATATACCCAAGACGATAACAAGACAACATGAGCTTGATCAAATATCTGCATCAAATCGTGTACATCGATATGTTTACGTGTGTCGTTGTCATCTCTTGGAAATAAACACTTTCAAACCCCATGGATTTATATTTAGATATCTGCAATTTTGTTTCAGTAATGTCTTCTAATGTCGATCGGTTAGTTCAACGTAGTTTCTCATGTGTTTGTTTACAATCACTGTCTGTTAATGTGCTTCGTTGCATTCGTCAGGTGCACATACTTCAGTGACGTCTGGTCACGTGAGCGCAGTTGTAAAAATTATATGATTTGTTGTTGTATTTGCGTTTGGTGTCATGAATGTTTGTGTTTATTTATATCATGTACGGAAAGTCAGAGAGTAAAATCGGCAATGTACGGTATTTGCGACAAGGTCAAATACGACGTATATAGTGACACTTATTATGTCATGCAAAGACTGAACAGCAATAACTGATCACCATCAACCAATGACCGGATATGTTACATTGTTTTGCGTTTTAATGGATATATAGAACCCTTAGTGTAGTTTAACTGCGATATCCGTGGAGTCACGAATAGTTGGAAACTATCTTATGCTATAAATCATTACAATGTCATCATAAACTACAATAAACTTCTACGGTATTGTCCGAGATGTAAGGGATGAATCAATATCTTAAATACTGCGTCTGAATGGATAATTCTAACTCTTCTGATTCTCTGAGTACGACAAGTTTACAAGTTTAAGCTTCCAGAAATAATTCATTAATGATTTGTCTAGTCGTAAGAGATTTGTATAGCGCTATTAAATGATTACACACGGAGGACTGAAATCGAAACGCGTCTATTGTATGCTTTCGCCTCTCGGGAGTATTTTTATTTAACTTTAATCCATGTTATCGATATTTTGATGTGATGAGTGCTGCATACAACTGGTTTTTTTTATGAACATAATGTTACCAACTTGATGAAAGTATTGTCAGTTATAATCAATATTAAATATCATTGTCCATTGACAATAAACATGAAAATGAGATGACAAAATAGTAAATGTCAATCGAATTGAAATAATTGGCATTATGAAAACTAAAAAGCACCTTATAACTTGCTACAGAAGTTCCATATCTAAGAAAACAACAACAACTCGTTGTGAACATGTGCTCATTATTTGCAATGTTTCGAAAAAATATACTCAAATTTAGCTCAAAAAGCGCTTTAGAACATAGCATATTAGGCTTTAAATCTAATACATGTATTGTGTTTTGCATGAAATTCCATTACTTGACGATGTGAAATCTACTGTTGCAGACTTCGTTTTCGTTCATTGCTCGGAAGATCTATTCATACACATTTACAAGGCTGTCTCTTGGGGGAAAAGCTATTGACGTGTACAATGTTTTGCTGACTTCCACGACAACTTTATATATAACTTGTATATCACTACCAAGGAATGATTGCACAGTTTCTTACATGTCATAAAATTGTGTTGTGCTGTCTAATGTAATGTGTAATGTTTACCATTTACAGTTGTGGTTTGTTTGATGAAGTATCTTTATGAACAAAGAAAAAATATAAAGACAATGAACACGCTCAGTCTGTAAAGTAACACAAAACACACGAACCCTCTATGAGAACAAACAGGGTTGTTGCCACCGGATTGAAAGTTTATGCCTTGTATCAACGACAAACAACATTTCTATGATAATGCCTTCAGCGCTCCGCCTTTGTACTGACAAACACGCCACTAATACCCACATTTCGCTGGATGGAAACAAACACGAAAAAATATCATACAAAAATAACCAACAAGTTGTAAAATCCGGGAGTTTATTCTTTCTTATCTTACATGTTAAACACCTAGTTGTGTAAACATAAATATTATACATGGTTTTTTCTGGTGCATTTCTGAATTCGTTACGGATTTGCGTAAAGTATGTGTCATTTGATAGATCAATTATTCATGTTTAGAATTCATCCATGGATAGAGCGCAATTTCGGCCGCGGAATATAGTCAGGTGTGAAAAGCATTAGACTCATTGTGCTGTACAGGGAGATAACTCTAAAAGGGACGAGAGAAAGGCATCAAAGTCGCCGGGAAAATGTTAAGCAAAATCATTGTTGTGAAATATTTGAAGGGAATATGTAGAAAAAATAAAACGAAAATGACGTAATAACAAAAACTGAATTTGTGTAAAAAATGCACTTATACATTATTGATGTAAATAACACCAAAGTGAAAAATCATCTTTTTCTTCGGGAAAAATACCATAAGAAGCCTTTAATAAACAAGACGGACTATCTTTAAAAAAGATGGTCGGCGCATTTTGAAGGTTAAGATTTGTTGTGCAACATAAACAATGCCGAAATGTTACGCTTGCTGGTCACTCCAGATCCAAAATGGATACTAAATTAAGTGGATTTCGGTAAATTCACAGAAATTCAGTGAATTTCGGTAATTTGCGTACCCATTATCGACAAGTTAACCAAACGCTGTTCGGTTGAAGAGAAACTGCCTATCAAAACCATGTTAGTACGGTTGCGCCGAAAAAAAAACAGTACACATATTAAGAGGAAACTACATTCAACATAAGAAAATGATTCTCTTCCTTAATGCTAAAGCACCTGTGTCTCGGTATTACTGATAATGTTAAATTGGAAATATAACAGCCAAACTACCTTCTGTAGGCATATACATACGTCTTTCTATGCGCGCCTGTTTCGGACAATAGTACACAAAATAACCTCAATTATTAGATCCTATAGATATGCTCCATTACATCATAGAGGTGCCCCGTTATAAGCATAAAATGTCTTTTTACAAAAATATTACCAGCATGTAATGAACATATTATTCAGAGTTTGTCCATATCGATGGTTAACCACTGTATTATAAACAGCTTCTTACAAACTGACTCACCATGACAGATGATTTGACCTGGTTGATTCTTACTCATAATTTGAATCCCTCCTTCCAATATTGAAGCTATTGCTAGCGTCAACACATTAAGTTTGTCGTTGGCCTGAGTTATACACAAGACAACAATCAAACATTACGTAATTAAGCTAGCATTTAAACTAATCTTAGATTGAAGATTCTGGCTTTGGCCATAGTCATCGCGTATTCGCGACAATTTCCTTCCATGTCACAGAACGCCATATATATCCGGACGAGCTATCAACATCCTCTTAGATGCACGTTTTCCATGTTTATACCAGATCCGGTATGGTTGTCAGTTTAGGTATGCCTTTGATAGTTTGATATGCGAATTGCATCTCATGCGTGCACGACTGACATGTTTACTTCTGGCGCGACCTTGAACTCCAACTAAGACTTAGGCTATATATAGCCGATGTGATCCGATTGCTCCACCTCATTCCTTACTATACAGAATCACGGGCGGAATGAATTGTTAAATAAAACATACCATAGAGATTGACAGTAACTACAAATATTACTTAACATGGATGGTGTCTAGAATATGCTACAGTATTCGTGCGGTAAATTAATGGTCAGAATCCATACCGAAGTAGTGTTACTCGTGACTCGTCTGCCGAGCGCATCTAGGTACAAGGTATTTCCTTAGATCTATAAATAGCGATTTCGTAATTTCCGCGAGCGGGAAATGTTTATCAATGAAAGCGGACACCTGTTATGAATGAATCGTATCGACGATATAACCGCTAGGTGATTATCGTAGTTCGGCAATATCAACGCATGCGCAAAACGGGTAGATGTTAATGGAATGGATTATTTGGATAATCGATAAAAACAATCGAAAGGATCCGAGCCCCATGAGCAAAAAGAAAAAAGGAATACAAATAGAGTTTCCGGCCGGCGATTGATAAAGGGAAATAACTCGTGGCAATCTCCTATGGTCTACCCTCATGATATAAAATAACTATTCTCAATTGAATTCGTCATTATTATTGGCAAATGTGATAGAGGTCAAGTCATCATGTGAGTGCAATGTTGGATTCTCATTGGTTGATATGTTCGTTGCGTTAATAATTTACGGCTTGTATTTGTTTAATTGTTCTATATCGGGTCGATAATTTTAAGTTCATCCCAGAGAAAAATGAACTCAACGAAAACGAAACACACTCACTAATTTTCCAGCAGTTATTTTATTTATAGATCAGAAACTAACTAATTGCAAAAGCAAGAATAAATAGATGGTTGTGTTTTAATAAAAACATATGCCACTAAGTGAAAAAATATCTGAACAGAACGATACGATGAGGAGGATGCACAACTACACTTGATGCTTATCAATCCTGTGAAGTGTGGCTGAAATCCAACCAGTATTATTGGAGATGAAGCGCGGACAAACTCTATACGTATAAAAACATCAAAGGGCCATAACTCACTGAAAAATTATCCGAGCGGAACAAAACAATGAAGATGCACAACTACACTTGATGTTGATCAATCCTATGAAGTTTGGCTGAAATCCAATCAGCAGTATTGGAGATGAAGCGCGGACAAACGTCAGAGGTATACTAACTTCAAATGGCTAAAACTCAGTGAAAATTGTACGAGCGAACAAAACAAAGAAGATGCACAACTACACTTGATGATAATCAATCCCATGAAGTTTGGCTGAAATCCAACCAGCGATAGTCGAGATGAAGCGCAGACAAGCTAAATGTGGGCGGACGGACGGACGGACGGACGGACACCGAAGGCAAAACTAGTATGAGAGGGAGACATAATTATAGAGATCAGACACAAACAATATGGATATTGATATTTATTTTAAATGATGATACTAACTTCCATGTGCAATATATATCTTACGATATTACATCAATCTGGCACGCTTTTATTTTTGTTGAATATCAAATAGAACTATTGTCTTAAATTTGACGCCTCGTTCTCTTAGATCATAAACACAGCATCGAGATTATTTAACATCCCTTATGTTCCTCCAATGTTTCGTCACAAACCAATGTCTAACGCTTGTTCTTTTTTGTTAGTAGAAATGGAAAACTTTTCCCCAATACTCTTAACACACGATCTCTGTTATCAGTGATTTAATGCTCAGTAATATGATAGCAATTGGATTGTATTTCGTGTTCAGTTTATATAAACTCGAGAGAAATCTGGCATCAATAAATAATTATTTCCACCATAAATCACGAGTTTAAGCATTTAAAGATCTGGAAATTCGATTTCTTTCTGTATCTAAAACACAATTGAAATTAGAACGTGCTTGCAGGCACGAGAAAACGAGTACGAATGATGGAGAGAGACAGCGACCCGCGGTGAAAAATATTATATACAGTTGTGTCAACCATAGATATGTTAATTTGTTCAGTTATGTAGGGGAGACCGGGGAGTATTGGGACGCGGGGTAAGATGAGACGGTATGTTTAATTAACTGAAGGCGTTACATATGACGTATTGTATGACGTACGTAATTTTACATTCAAAGACGCCGTCTTTTGAGTAAATATCAATAACGTCAGTGGACGGATGACACAAATATTGAGATTTGAGTCTTTTGAACAACGTAAGTAAACTTTTGATAATTTTAAATACTTTGGTTTTCTAGTAGTACTATATAGACTATTGCATATATTTTATTGCCACTATGATAGCTTAAATGTTACCTTTGCATACAATGCTGATGATCTAGACGAAAACATACCCTTGATGCTCTCCCTTGGGTTAGAATTACATGTGGTGTGGATGGGGCAGGTTGAGACATCAGTCACACGGTGTCCCAATCTGCCCCCGTATATCTATTTATGTCAGAATGTCTAAATATAACTAGATTCCCCTACTGTTATAAATTAGATTAATAACCTTTTTCCGCCTGTATTGGGTATACAGTAATATTAGTATAATACCAGGCATATTTTCATTCCAGCATGGTCAGAAATTACCAGAGAAAAACAAGGCGAGCACAACTACCACTGGGCCAAATACATACAGCTGTAAATGATGTCCTGTCAGGTGGACGTTCAATAAATTGGCATTCCAAGACAGACATTATGTAGATATGTCAAGCAACAACAAGAGAAGAATGGATATGAGCACATGAGAATAGGATAAAGATCGGAGGATCACAAACCCTTCTGGATGGATGGCCGAAGATTTTCACATCTTCATAAAACATTTTGCGGAAAACGTGAGACGAAGCGGGAAGAAGAAAGTTCTTTTATTAGATAAGCACCATTCTCACATGGTCTCTAATAATTTGTTGCCATCATTATATAATCATTGCTAGCAACATTTCATTTGTTGCTCTCACCAATTGAATTAGAGAGCTATTCAAACTAATTAAAGAGAGCTCTAATTCAATTAATGAGGGCAACATTAGCTCCAATTCTAATAAATCCTTACTAATCCATAATTGATTTGGATAATTTGACTTTAGAATTAACTTAGTGACTTCACGAGCCTCATGTCGTCACAGTAGCGCTTACTAAATTTTGAACTTCTTCGATGTTTTTCTTAAATCTGTATTAAATTAATTAATAAATTCTTTTTTATGTTACTGTTTGGTTGACATGATGAATATATATCGGCGTGGATGGTACTGGTTTGTGAGACTGGCCTTCCCTTTGTGACTGTTTGGTTGATATGATGAATAGATATCGGCGTGGATGGTACTGGTTTGTGAGACTGGCATTTCCTTTGTGACTGTTTGGTTGACATGATGAATAGATATCGGCGTGGATGGTACTGGTTTGTGAGACTGGCCGTTCCTTTGTGACTGTTTGGTTGACATGATGAATAGATATCGGCGTGGATGGTACAGGTTTGTGAGACTGGCCTTTCCTTTGTGACTGTTTGGTTGACATGATGAATATATATCGGCGTGGATGGTACTGGTTTGTGAGACTGGCCTTTCCTTTGTGACTGTTTTGGATGACATGATGAATAGATATCGGCGTGGATGGTACAGGTTTGTGAGACTGGCCTTTCCTTTGTGACTGTTTTGGTTGACATGATGAATAGATATCGGCGTGGATGGTACAGGTTTGTGAGACTGGCCTTTCCTTTGTGACTGTTTTGGTTGACATGATGAATATATATCGGCGTGGATGGTACAGGTTTGTGAGACTGGCCGTTCCTTTGTGACTGTTTTGGTTGACATGATGAATAGATATCGGCGTGGATGGTACTGGTTTGTGAGACTGGCCTTTCCTTTGTGACTGTTTTGGTTGACATGATGAATATATATCGGCGTGGATGGTACTGGTTTGTGAGACTGGCCTTTCCTTTGTGACTGTTTTGGTTGACATGATGAATAGATATCGGCGTGGATGGTACAGGTTTGTGAGACTGACCTTTCCTTTGTGACTGTTTTGGTTGACATGATGAATATATATCGGCGTGGATGGTACTGGTTTGTGAGACTGGCCTTTCCTTTGTGACTGTTTTGGTTGACATGGTGAATAGATATCGGCGTGGATGGTACAGGTTTGTGAGACTGGCCTTTCCTTTGTGACTGTTTATCACTCGTTATCATTAACATCATTTTCAGTCAAATGTTTCCAAGGTATATTCGATTTGCACACATGGCATCAACACTGGCCAAAATATAACATATAAGTGCATCGTGGTCCATGAGTACAGTGCCGAATTCCTGACTAAGAGACCGGTGGTTCAAATCCGGGTATCCTATGTCATGGAAGAAATTCTTTCGTGCCTTTATTTTTTCTGAGCGAATTCTGATTAACAATCCAGGAAGTAGTCATCGAGAGTAATTAATATATCGTAAACCTTGTTTAATATGTTAAATAAATTTGTAGACTATAGATTGACAGTCAACCCCTCTATCTATTACCTTGTGACAGACCAGAACATGTTAGACAATACGCATTTCTGATAGCGCATGAATGATTTTCATCATGTTCCTAGATTAATTGAAAAATAAAGATGGAAGTGAAGTTCCAAGCCAAGAAAACATTAACCACAGACCAACAAGTGATAATGTGAGGTATTAAATCATTATATCAGGGAATAAACATGAATTGAACTAGATTTTTACAATATTGAAAAATACGTGTCTGCTTAATGAATAACGTCGTCTAGCCATGCCTCAGTGCATATTGTGTGTTTACCCAGCCTGTGCACTTGTCGTCATTTGATCAGTTTCTAGTAGCAAACAATTGAATGCTTTCAAATTGTCGTATTTCAATCAATTTCTCGCTCAGTATTAATTTCACGACTAGAAACAAAATGACTCATGATATTTCATCATTTAATAAATAAGCTGTTTACAATTGTAACGCCGTGTATAAGTCACGTGACTATTCGTGTGTACTTTTCTTTAATTTAAATGGTGTAGTTTCACAGCAGTCGTGGATAATATGAAATTTGCTATCACAACGTAATAAGAACACACTTTCTAAAGATGCAATTTTAATTGGAAGCACGAACAGCCTTTTCAAAAGGCTAATACGAACATATATATTAACTGTCTTGTAAAGGGAAATATTTTAATTGCACACTGAACGTTGCAAATACTTTTTGCAAAGCATCAATAATCATCTTAACTTTTGTATTTTTTAATAGTCTCATTTACATCCTGATGTTAAAACATGATGTACAGGTACAATGTATTGTGTATGCGTGTGTGAATGCGTGTGTGAATGCGTGCGTGATTGTGTGTGTGTAGGTGTGTTTGTATACCACGCATCTTGAGGACTCAAACTTGAATGCACACCTTCAATGTGAGGACTTGTCGACATTTTGAGGACTTACACACGAGTCCTCACAAAGATTATCGCAAATTGAGTTCGTTTTCAGGACCTGTCTTATTTCATGCAAAAATCAACGAGTCCTCAATTTGACGGTTATTTTCGAGACAGACACACGCCTTACGCACAATTTTATTTGTCACATGACCTTGGAGTGCGTATATCTCATGAATATTCGATATTCGGATACCTTCGCTTTTTTCCCAAGCGTCTGCTGATCAAAGGCGGTAAACGGCAGACATCAAAAGTGCGAAGGTAAAATCTTGTTTTTCTGTCCTTTAGAGGTCTTTTATTAAGTTTTCCACATTAATGGGTATGTGATCATGGATCCTTTAAAATCTTATAAATTAATATTCAGCTGTATCGTTGCTGGGACCAATATATACAGGGATTGGCAACGGAATGTTCGTCCAATAAACTTGTCGTCGATTCGACGCATGCGCACAATGATCGTATTTAGGCGCGCAGCGACAGATATCGTCTTTTGTTTACTAAAGATGACAAATTATCAATAAATATAATAATCAAAATAGTCGTTAGAGGATAGTTGTTTGTTATATTTATTCACGGACATATATAGGTCCGTGATTTATTCCTCCATTACATTTTAAAGCTTAAATCCTGTCGTAAAGTGGGTCGTGACTTCTTTTCCGGACTGATTGTGACTGCAAATTTGATTGGTTGTTTATTGGAGTCCAACTGGGCCAGACACTGTGAAATGCTGATTAGAGGTTTGGACAAGATTGACTTCTAGATAAATAAGATTTTAAGGGGAGATCACTGCGTAGGAGATTGGCAGACCTGTAGCAACAGTTTATTCGGTTAAAATTTTGTAATATCCGATCGCATTTAAAATCAAGCAAAGTTCAAGATGGCAGCGCCCTAGCTTGGAAAGTCATACAAATACTGAAAATGCATGCAGTAGCGAAAACAGATAATAGGAACTGAATCAAATTCGGATAGAATAAAGCGAGCATGGAGCTGTATAATGTGTGTTTGGTCGGTCTATACTTCTGATCAACACATATGTGTACGATTCGATGTTTCGTTATCAACGTCTTGATTGGGAAAATGCATTAATCTAGGATTAAGGATAGCATGGAAGAATAGCTACACATCTAGAATTTAGAACACACAATGGTAAGCCCCCTTATTTAGTTTAGTTTTACATTGTTCAGAATGGTAAAGGGTCATCTCGGACCACTTACAGTCTCGGCCCGGTCCGACTCGGCCCACTTTTGAAGTGCAATGAATAGGCAAAGTTGTTCACACATTCCGGTCCGACTCGGCCCGCTTTTGAATTACAATGAATAGGCAAAGTTGTACACACATTCCGGTCCGACTCGGCCCACTTTTGAAGTGCAATGAATAGACAAAGTTGTTCACACATTCCGGTCCGACTCGGCCCGCTTTTGAATTACAATGAATAGACAAAGTTGTTCACACATTCCGGTCCGACTCGGCCCACTTTTGAAGTGCAATGAATAGGCAAAGTTGTTCACACATTCCGGTCCGACTCGGCCCGCTTTTGAATTACAATGAATAGGCAAAGTTGTTCACACATTCCGGTCCGACTCGGCCCGCTTTTGAATTACAATGAATAGGCAAAGTTGTTCACACATTCCGGTCCGACTCGGCCCGCTTTTGAATTGCAATTAATAGGCAAAGTTGTACACACATTCCAGTCCGACTCGGCCCACTTTTGAAGTGCAATTCGGCATATTAAAGAATGTCATAGAAGTCGTCTTTTTAATAGCAATGACACACATGACTGTAGACGGAGATATTCCAATTATACTGTGCTATTGTGATTTATTGTCTGTGTATGTGCTTATTATTTGTTACATTTATTCTACTTGTGTACTATTACTGTGAGTGTTTACGGAATTTTGTGATTTGTGAGAATTTCACGCGATGTATCAGTGAAATTTATGAAATAAATATTAAAGTTTGTATGGTCTACTTTATTATAACAGATACCAATATACATTTCACGGGGAAATTTCCACTGTACCGCGAATATTCAATGCACTGAGAATATTCAGTAATGTTTTCAACTTACATTTAACTTAAATATCAACGATCAATGTATCAAAAATCAACACTTAGAATGTTCATATATATCGCATCAATAATGTGAACAACTTTATCTATTCATTGCACTTCAAAAGTGGGCTGAGTCGGACCGGGCCGAGACTGTTAGTGGGCCGAGATGACCCTGAATCGTTCAGAATGTCAGTGGTTGTGTCCAGATATAGTATTAAGTTTTAGAAATACTTATTACTTAATCAGTTTTCAAGGAAATGTAACTTAGCAAACAGAAGCTATCAGAAGTGTAGATTATGTAAGCCATCTTTGAGGCATATCCACCAAGGCATTAAGGCGTTATGACCCATTAACAGAAACTAGTTGTGCATCTCATGGTAACATTCAAGTCCAAGTGGGTGGCTCACTGATATATGTCTAGTTTTAAGTTTGCAGCCAGCATTGCTCAATGTTATTGTTACTCAATAAATGGATAGAATTGAAGAAAAAAGCACTGTCAGTAAAATTTTGAGAAATATAAGAAAAATAAAATGATAAATAAAGACCTGCCGCCTGTGAAATTTTAAGAAGTAAAAAAAATACAAATACATATTTTGCTCGCTCGCCCCTTCATTTTCTTAAAAAAATCTGAAGAACTAATGATCCATACCTGTCAAGGCTCACGGTTTTGCCGTGAGTCTCACTATTTTGGCAATGAAATCATGGTCTCACGCTGACTATGTTATTTCTCACGCATTTCAATTAAAACATAATTCACGAAAATAAATACTATGGTTTTATGAATAAGTAGGTAAAAACATTGGTTCGTGTATTAGTTGTGTCTGACCTAATGTTAGGGCAAAAAAGCGTCAAAACTCAAAGAAATATGGTGGTGCGGCCGTATATAAAAGCAAATATGAAACTGTTGTAGATAACACCACAGAACACACCACAGACGATCTAGGAATCAAATATTTTTCCGGGGGGGGGGCTTGCCCCGAAACCCCCTAGAATATTTTCTCACTCTAAGGTTCATTTGAGCCTTGACAGGTATGATGATCAATTTGGTGTGGCCAAAATTGATGGGCTTTTATAAAAGCCAGTAAAACTCTTAACACATTTATAACATATATACGCAAAGGCTATTATTAGTTTCAAACGTATATATACAGGCATAATAAATTCTATAAAATTTACCTTTATATTGTCATTTGTCGCATCTGTCTATCATGTTTCCTTACTTGAAAATGTTGGCACTTAATTATCATATATCATGATATCTAGTCAGTTTTTGTGGTTATCCTGTTGTATAGTTTCTATTACCCTTTTCAGCTTCATACTGATATCATAATATACATTTTTTCGCTCGAATAAAAGACAGTTTTGGGGGGGGGAAATCCGAAGAACAAAAAAAAAATTGGTGTGGCCCTACAACAAGATAACTCAACACCTATGGCAAGCTAATGATATCATAACTTTATGCCTGGGTATACAGATTTTACTCTAAGTTAGTGCTGATATAATTTAATATGTCATTTTATAATTAAATATTCACAAACGTTACATAAAGGGTCTGATATCTTTCTATTTAATTTATTTACAATCGTGACAAACATTTCACTTGTTTTACAATTATAAGGTTCTACCATTATTACTGACCATTTTTCTTTATTTCGGTTTGAAAATCTAGCATTTCTAGGACAAGTCAATTTGAAGATCTCTTGGAAAAAATGTTTACTATTTTTCAATAATTTTTTATTCTTTTTCGCATTTCTGTTTTAGTTTTGTTTCATATTCCATGCAAACCATCTTACCTATTTACACATACTTTGATATTATAAAACTGTCTAGTTACAAAACGGAAACTTGTATGCAACGAGTTGCCAGCTTGGCTACAGAGACGAGTGGTACGGTCCCACAGCACTATTGTTCTTTGATTTAGAACAGTACAGTATTTCGTATCACAAAGATCTCCATAAGTCTATAAAAAGCAATCGACCAATACCAGCCGAACAGCCACTATATTTTTTGACAGCTGAGGAGATACTACCAAAAATTCTAACTGGACACTACCCTGTCATAATTAATCATTGTATATTTATGTTCAAACAACTGAACATTATAACAAATTATTAAAATGACTATTGCATACCGTCAGTTGACCATTTTGGAAGATTTCTGAAAAAAAACAAAAAATCTCTGGACCAGTACTGTCAGAACAGCCAATCTATTTTTTTGTAGACCATTTTGTAGGAATTGTCCAATATAGTTATAGCCGATCAATACCTTACGCTTATTTCTGCATGCTTCATTACATATTTTTGATTAAAATGACGACTACATGTATTACTCAAATTTATTTGAAGTTTGACCAACTAAGAACTTGAGCACTAGATGTGTGACAAACGTTCAAGCTTTTGCATGATATAATTGTCATTAGGTTTGACAACAAAGCAATACTCGGAGGTCTTTCTGTTGAGGAACATAAACCATCATATACTCTGTCAGAAAAATTGAATGTTAATAATATTTTTGTGTAATATATCGAAGAACACTAAAGTCTTGAAGCATTTAAAACAATTCACTATAAATTGACAGGACAAGTTCTTTTCTATACGTAAACTCCATTTTACAGCGTGAACAGCGTTGTTTCACCATTTACCCGATTTATAATGAGTCATGAAAATTTTTATTTCTGAGCTGATATAAAAGTACAATAAAGATCAAAGGAAATTTTCAGTTTTTTTATATATGTATATTATATAAATGACTTAAATAGTGCTGATATTATTGGTAGTTTTGCAAACGGACCTGGTTTAATTTGGTACCGTTTTAGCATGATCCGAATCGCTTTAACTCGCCATTCAACTTAAACAATTAACAAAGTAATGCAAAAATTTATAATCACATGAATGTTTATTTCCTAAGTTTTTTTAAATGTTGACATTATTGATATTTTAGCAAACGTACCGGGTTTATTTTTTGCCAACTTTGCATTACCCGAATCAATTTAACTCGCCATAAAACTTAGCAAAACAATTAAGATATGCACAATTTTATAATCAGAAAAAGGGCAATTTTATAAGCTTTCTGTCGATGCATACATTGTGAAAATGATTAAATATTCATTACATTATTGGTATTTTAGTATATATATACGCGTCGATTTTCACGCGATACTGCGCCGCTTTAAATGATTAAGCGAGCATTAACTATCGATTTTTGAATGACGACAAGTGTTTTGAGCAATTATTGCTTTATCGCACCCGTTGCCAATCCCTGTATATATTGGTCCCAGATCGTTGTCATGAAATGATAAATTGCATGGATTATTGCACTTTAAAGGGAATTTTATTACATGCTGACGGTTACAAAAATAGAATTTACTTGTTCAGCAAGGATGATTTTATGAAAGAAGCAGACTTCACAGTGCTAAATTGCAGGCACCCATTGATAGTTAATAGATCATACACTGTAAGTACTATCTCTATTTGGTAATATATAATAATAATGCTGCATATTATCGTAAACTTGAATTAATTGTTGAGCTTCTCATGCAGTTAAGTTTCTCTTTTCTCTCTTTTTAAAGACCTATGCATCGTTTATTCGGATACGGGTCAATTCGTCCTAAAAACGATATTCGTCCTGGGTCAATTCGGCACAAATTTATGTTTGTCACGGGTCAATTCGGCTCACTTAAAAAAAAATATTGGGAACATGTTTTATTGCGGTTGTTAAGTATTATTGTTTGTGATAATGTGATGATCAAGATTCATTTATGTTTTACCACTCTTCAGTGATTTTTCTGCTTAAAACCGGCATTTTTATCTGTAGAAATTTAAGTATCAATGACTTCTTTTTTATAATAAAGTATAATGAAAACCTTCAATTAAACATAATAATATAATTATTTGTACTGTTCTTGGTGACTGTATAAAATTCAGTAAAAATCTTTGCATCGTAAAAGAAAATAGCAAACTACTCCCATATACGTCTTTAAGCAGACCTTATGTACACCAAACACCAAATCGCTATTGTCACATACCATGAAATTATTGGAAATGTTTCGTAAGTTCTTTCTTCTTATTATTTTTTATCAATGTTCCTAAATACTTATATTTTGTATACGCTTGTACATTACATATATTCAAAAGATCTTAGCATTTGTATATATTATGAAACAGTCTTCTTCGTAACCCACTAGACCAAAACCTGGGGCTGGTAATTGTAGTTTCGGGCTAGCGGAAATTCCTTGATGGTATCCCAATCGGGCTTGTGCTTTTGTTGAAGTGAAGTTATGCCTTGAAACTATTTTTGAATGATAAAGCAAAATCTACCAGTATTGGCTGAATATATTCAGGCTATTGAAAAAGCTTTCGGACTACTGGTTTTGCTCAGTAAGCATCCCAAATGGGCTTACGCTCAGAAAAAATAAGACAAAGACCGAAAGATGGTTTTATGTGTTTTTACTGATTTTGTGATCATTATTTATGCAGATATGAGTACTCCATCAAGCCATCAAAAATGCAATTTAATATTCAAGTCTATGAGATTTTTTGGCACCTATAATTAAGGAAATGAAATATTCTCTCCTGTAGAAATATTGATAAATAATTGTTCACCTTCATTGTAGCTATGACTGGTTACCTGACAAAAGGCAAGAGAGCAGTAAGTAAATGTTATGATGTATAAGTTGCATCTAAATGTTGCATACATAATCATGAAATGAATCAATAAAGTGGATCCATAAATGGGGCTATTCATTGTTCTAGCATAGTTACAATTCCGGAAACCCAAAGACTGTAACACAGCATATAGTTTTCTTCTTCTTCCGCGTACTGAGCTGGGCTCTTCAAAGAACGTAATTAGCTCAAGTTCTGATCTCTGGAACAGTGTCCAAAATTAGTTCTCCACCTAAAAAACTTTATTTCCCAATGTACACGCATAGCAAAATATCAAAGTACATCTTCTTCTTCTACTTATTTACATGTCTCAAGTTTAAAAATTCTCTTTTTATGACTTGTCACATTTAATTTTGTTTATTTGCAATTAACTCTAGGTTTGAACAAATACAAGAACTACATGCATGTTATATCATCCAATTATTATGCAAGTTGCTGTATGTCTCACATTAATCCATGGGTGACGCCATCTTCGGTCATATGACTGTTCTCTCTGCACACAGTCATTCGTCAGTACTAGCACAACCATCCTAAATGAGCTACAAATGTTGTAATTGAATGATAGATACACATTTTTCTTTCCCTGTAACATGTATGTGTAATTTGTAAAGTACACTTTCAGACTGAAGATGTTCTCAGAGGGAATAAAAAGTTAAGACACAAATTTTATAAATTTACTGGTTACATGAAGACTGTTACCCTGATTTCTATATATAGTAAAGTGTTGTGCAAAATATGCTTGTTGACTGGAATCCTGTCACTCATTTTTATCTCATCTGTGTAAGATGTAATTATAGCTTATGCCATAGCTTCTGCCATCATCGTTTTTGGCCAAGTTTCTTGTTAAAAGTCTTATTTTGTCTCTGTTACCATTCAAGATAGAGCATAACATTTGTATGAAATCTTAATAGCAACCATATTGCAAGTTTCATTGAGTGCATTTTTGTAGTTATCCCTTTTAAAGTTTTTGAACTTTTAATTTTGATTAACTTTTAATGAAATTTCTCATTTTTGCTTTACTTCATTATACAATGTAGCAACAAACAGGAATATTTCATAACTCATTTTTAAAAAATTGTTCATTGTGTCCTCAAAGTATTCCATGTTCAAATATTCCGTCATCGTCTTCCCGGAACGAACTACAGCGCATAATTTTGATACGATACAACTAGAAATATTTTGCATTGAACTTGAAATCGACAATAGTTCTGAGGTAGAAAATTTTGTCAAATTTGATGTGTTAAAGTTACATGTATATATTAGTACATTTATTTGTATTTATCACAAATTGATTTTTGGGAGGAATAATAGAAAAACAACAAATTAAAAAAAAAATTAACAGCCTGAAATAAAAATGCATGGAATGACTGTTAAAATATTATCAAAACTAGTCTAATGCATTCTTTGTGATACCAAGTTGTCTTTTTTCAGTTTTGTTTTTTTTGGCGTTCATTGTATGTATATATTTCAGCCAAGGATATCCCAAATAGAGATAGCCAGGACATGGTGCAGGCAAGGGATGGATCCCAGCGTATTAGAAAAGCGTTTGATCTCTGAGTATATTGGTATGTATATTTAATGCATAACTTGTAAATTAAAAAATAAAAGAGGCTTAAACAGAAATTAAATTTTCTACTTAAATTGTCTACTAATTTTTTTAAATTGGTAAATAGAATTGTATTATGTCTAGCATAAAGTGAGGTATATTACTATAAGTCCATTGCAGAAATCTAGCTCAGTCAAACTAGTTTTCTTAATTAAAATATACCTTTGTGTCTTTTCTCCTTTAAGCTTTTGGGTTTTTTGGATTAATATACTAAATGTTAACAACAGTAAAAAGAATATACATAGTAAGGTATTGACAAGAAAAGCAATAGAAGAGGTATTCTTTGTGGCAAGTGTTTTTTATATTAGAAAAAGATGGGAAGAAAGCAATATGGGTACTATTTCAGACTGTTTTATTGTATTTTAATTGCTATGATAGTAATATATTGCTAATTTTATAGTGATATAATCGTCATTCCGTCTGTCCGTCCGTCCCCCTTTGTGTCCGCTCTGTATCTCTTACGCCGTTTGAAGGTCAATGTCACACATTGGGGAAAAGCTTTTCTGGTCCTCTCCTTGTGTCCGCTCTGTATCTCTTACGCTAGCATCGAGGATTTTTATATGTTGTCAAAAATCCCTTTGCATACATCACCAGTCGGGGGCATTGGTCACATTGTGTGACAGTTCTTGTTTTATAATGCCAATGTGCTTTGATATACTGTAAATGTTATTGGCTCTAAATAATTATATGTTGCTTATTTCAAATTGTTATAGGTTTTGGAGTTTTTGCCAAACAAAGATATGAGAAGGGAGACTTTCTGCTTGAATATTGCGGAGAACGCATATCCTTAAAAGAAGCAGATGAAGTGGACCATAATTATTTATTTGGTTTTAAATATGCTGGGAAATTCATTTGGTAATTATAAGATGTACAATAGGCTGATTTGCAGCCAAATACTAGTGGTGAAATGATAGGTGGACTTGTGGTGATGCTACCTGTAGGATAGTAATAAGTCAATATTAATCCTCAAAGTCTACATCTATCAGCAATAGTTCATCTATAACTATCAATAGTTTGACTTTCTATAGCTGTCTGCCAAGTGTATTATTTGTTAACAAAATCAGCCAGATGCTTGATATTCATGAATATTTAGCGTGCACATGCTACCCCAGAGGTGCAATCATTTCCAATAGCTAATTATCTGACATCTAATGGCAGACAATTGTGATATTATAGGTACTTGTATTTTCAAAATAACATAATATCATGTGATCCGGTATTCCAAATAAATAAGCATTTCATGACATTTTTTTATTATTAGGTATTTAGTTGAATGTCTCTAACCAAAACCTGTGCCACTTATTGGAGTTTATCCCCTAGACATGACTTTGTAGTTTGGATGGTATTATTATATGAATTAAGAACTTAAATAAATGATTGTGTGCCTATTTAACTTGTATTGAAAGATACTGGTATGCTGACCTATGCATTGGGTATTGAGCAGTGGTATGTTTTACATACATATCTTTGCGATATAAGTATCCTATTCCAAGTATTAGAAATGTACCGATATAAAAACAATGTTCAACCAGACTCAATGTTTTTTTTTTAGGATTGATGGCTTTGATACTGACAGGCTAGGGAGGTTTGTTAATGATGCAGAAAATCATTCCATCAATTGCAACACCAAACCAAAGATGGTGATGATGCAAGGGTATCCCCACATATGTCTTTTTGCCACCAAATTGATAAATTCTGGGGATGAAATTCGATATGATTATGGTGATGATAGTGGTGATCTATTTTGGAGGAACCAGGTATATTTAGTTTTTATTGAAATGTTACATTTTAATTACACTACCCGACACTTTATAAAAAGGGGGTAATTTGAATATTTCATTTTTAACGTGTTATGTGCTTATGAATAAACAAAATGTATGTTTTTGTAATAAAATAATGAAGACTCTCATATTTTAAACAATGTTTAAAAATGTCTCAGTGAAATGTATTTCTTAAATATTTTCTTACGAAAGTTGTTTGAAAGCTTGTTAGTATTTACTGTTTGTGCCACTGAAAATAAAGCTCCTTGAATCAAATTGGATTGTAAATATGCTAGTATATTATTTAAGAAGTAAATATGCTCAATTTTCACAGCAGAATGATGTATCTGAAACTAAATGTAAGTGCAGTTAGATGCAGTTGTTTAAAGTTGTTCTCTTTTGATGTTGAACCTTGATAGTTTGTTGTTGCACATGTTAAGGCATATTTAGTCCTTTTCTTGAAATGAAACTTATGAAATCATGGGTTTTATAAAGAACTAAAGCATTATACATATAAATCTTCACCCTTGTGCAAAACTATATTACAATGAAGACTTTAACCAGCAAAGCTTCTTTTTTGAAACCACGTCTCAATTGCAGCCAACGTTAACACCAACCCAACAACATATTGACATGGACCAAATAACTACACTCTGTAGGATAGTAATACAACTGAAATAAAGTCATGTTTGAGAAACACGAAAAATCGGGAATGAAGCCAACAACTTAAAATATCAGAATTTTCAAATTCTACAAGATTAAGTACGATCTGAGCTTATTTGGACGCAGGCCTGCAGTCTTTAGTACCTCAAATCGCAAACAGGCTTCGAAAGATCTACTTTTTAACAATCCAATTTCACCTTTCATGCGCATTTAGTGACCTTTTATCCCATTTTGCTATAAACACGATTTGAATTGTGGTGATCACTAATTTGGACGGAAGTCAAACAGGCCTTTTAATCGAAAACACTCGACGAGATTAGTCTGTTATATCTTGTTTGCCTCATTTTTGTTACACTTTTGGAGATGAAACACCTATTTCTCGGTTATAACAATGCCCATAAAACATTTGAGTACAGTACCTCGCATTACACGAGGAACCTTCGTTACCTATACGACACTGTCAGACCTACAAAAAATCTGTCAGACCAAATCAAGAATGGCCAGTCAGACCGCATTAATTTAAACATAAACGCTAACAACTACCTGGAAAAGTAGCATGACAGTTGAACTGATTTCAGTTAAGCAACTTGTCGGTCATGTCCGTCGGACTTTCATTCATAAATTTCTTATGGAAAGGAGCACGTCAACTATGCAGCATAGTATATATATCTCAAAATAACCTTAGTGAGATTTTCTTTGATAAAATTAGATTATTTGCTCGTCGTGTTAGTTTCGTTGTTTTTTTTTCAATTCTTTCAGATATGTTACATTATTTTCAAATGCTGTGTTGTTTTTCCGACTATCTTGATGTATAAAAAATTTCAAGAAGTGCCAAATGACCATCAGGGCTGTGTATTGCCAGGTTTCGTCTGCTCCTTCCACTCAGATACAATATTGCAATTCAAGACTGCCTGTACGATATATACAATGCGATACAAAATAAATTTACGTCATGTACAGTCAAACCTGTGTTAACGGTCACCTCTAGTCAGCGGTCACCTGCCGTAAGTGGTCAGTTTCAATTCCCCGACGAAAAACGCTTTATAATGCCACTGGTATAAACGGTCACCTGGTGTCTGCGGCCAGTCTAAATCTCCCCAAACATCCCTATTCAACCCTGTTAGACAGTCACGTAATGGCCAGACACAATAAAAGTTCACAAGTTTTTCAATTGTCAAAAAGACTGATGATATTCTTTTGCAGGGAATGCTAAAAGGAAGGTGAACTCCCCAAAGAAGTCGAATCAGCTTGCTGATGGGAACAAATCTGCAGACAAGTCAGAGGGGAAGGCTAAAAATAGCATTTCTAAAGTCAATACTCCTGGGAACAATTTGGCTCTTCTGTCGGGTCTTGAGCCGGAAATCAGAGATTGGCCTGGAATGCATATAGACATCTCGGAAGTCCGTGCTCTAGGGAATGAGCCAACAGTTGTGTCAGTGGGGGACAATGAGATCAAATATCTCAGTGGGGAAGAGGAGGTAGGTGTCAAGCTTGTATGTTTTACATCTTTAATTAAGGAAATATCAAGTAGTTTTTACAGCACTTCTGTTTTAAAAGCTGGGCTGTTTTTCTTTGTAGTAAAAAGTATAGTGGTATTCTCCTACTTGGTTAGTTAGCAACACTGTCTCGCATAGTTCCAAAACGATAACATTGGACCATATATGAGGGGTCATAAATTTGGCTGCAGTTTTTTTCAAGTTATGCTCCTTTTGTATGTCAATTGGAAACAGGTCATTTTACTAACAGTAACACTTTTAGCAGCAGGCTAGTGGGCAGCATCAAGATGTTTTCCCCTCTAGAACAGTTTTCATCAGATCTTCACTAAACTTGTTGAAAATGTTTGCGGCCATAATATTTGCCCTAGGGCAATAATCAGCCAAATACCCCTAGGCACTCCTGGTTATGGCCATTTGAAATTTCCAAACTTGGCCTCGCTCACTCTCCATCTCTCAAAACTGACTTTGTAACATTTCTTACATGAACCAACCTTATCCAATCTTTATGAAAATGAGCAAAAGGTTTATGGGTGTTGTATCTTAAAAAGTTGTCTGACCAGCCACAATGCATTTAACACTGCAGAGTTATGGCTTATTGACAGGCATTTTTGTTCATAGGTTGATAGGGATAGTAAATGACCCCTGTTGAGTTTGGGCCAAAGGTCACCGGCAAGCAACATTTCTGTTCCTCTGAACGCTCTTGTTTTAGAATATAATTGTAAATTTTTTAAAGTATTTATGCACTTTATTTTTTGTGGCAATAAAAGAAAGTCTTAAAATTCAGAAATAAGCATGCAATTAAGAGCGAAAAAGAATAATTTTTTCCAAGCATGTTCACAATTTTTGTGCCAAAATTTGTATGACCAAAGTTTAAGCAAGGAAGGTAAAATTCATATTCTACATAACTAAAAAGAAGTATACTAGTAATCACAGAGTTCACCAAATAGAGCAAGCTGGTAAGGACTGAACAAATATTTTCTTTGTTTATAGTAAAATTTTAGATTTCTTCACCAGACCAAACTAATTTTTACCAGACTCATTTTTTTAAAAGACGAAATATGGCGAACTCTGTAATCACATGTAACTACAAGGTACTGCATAATCCATCAGGTTCTTGAATTTCCTGACAGAAAAAGGAGTATTATGGGATGGAAGAAACAGGGATTTCGTATGAGGACACAGAGTCAGACGGCTCTGTTGATATGCCATTGTCCAGTCTGCCAGTGACAAGTCAGGGGTCATATGTTGCTTCTCAAGACACATCATCTAGCAAGGACAAGTCAGAGGGGAAGGCTAAAAAAAGCATTTCTAAAATCAATTCTCCTGGGAACAATTTGGCTCTGCTGTCGGGTCTTGAGCCGGAAATCAGAGATCGGACTGGAATGCATATAGACATCTCGGAAGTCAGTGCTCTAGGGAATGAGCCAACAGTTGTGTCAGTGGGGGACAATGAGATCAAATATCTCAGTGGGGAAGAGGAGGTAGGTTTCAAGCTTGTATGTTTTACATCTTTAATTAAGGAAATATCAAGTAGTTTTTACAGCACTTCTGTTTTAAAAGATGGGCTGTTTTTCTTTGTAGTAAAAAGTATAGTGGTATTCTCCTACCAAAGTTTAAGCAAGGAAGGTAAAATTCATATTCTACATAACTAAAAAGAAGTATACTAGTAATCACAGAGTTCACCAAATAGAGCAAGCTGGTAAGGACTGAACAAATATTTTCTTTGTTTATAGTAAAATTTTAGATTTCTTCACCAGACCAAACTAATTTTTACCAGACACATTTTTTTAAAAGACGAAATTTGGCGAACTCTGTAATCACATGTAACTACAAGGTACTGCATAATCCATCAAGTTCTTGAATTTCCTGACAGAAAAAGGAGTATTATGGGATGGAAGAAACAGGGATTTCGTATGAGGACACAGAGTCAGACGGCTCTGTTGATATGCCATTGTCCAGTCTGCCAGTGACAAGTCAGGGGTCATATGTTGCTTCTCAAGACACATCATCTAGCAAGGGCAAGCCTGTAGCTCCTATGATTGCTCAGAGTAAGTGTATACTTCATATTTTTTAGATTTGTAACTATAATAATTGATAAGGCATTCTTAGTTTGTTAATGCAAGGCAAACTCTGTGAATTCTTTGCAAATGTTTTTGGTCTTCCAAGTTAATCTGTTTCTTAAAACATTTTTACTAACCAGCAGCTGAAACATAAAACTCCAAAAACCGTGACTTATGTTTATGAATAAGATGTTCATATCTGTCTTATAAGTCTAATATTGGGTCAAGTTATTGATGAATTATGGTAATACGCAATCAGTGCATATGAATTTATTTTTGTTTATGCCCCCAGATTGAAAGATTGGGGCAAAAGGTTTGTCTGTCTGTCTTATTGGTCTCATTGGCCAAAGCTTCTTCATTTCTTGATGGATTTTCTTCATATTCACACTTAACAATCCTTATGACAAAACCTTCACATTGACATATATTGATGTTTCACCTTCACGTTCAAATGACATTGACCTTGGCACTTACAACTTTGAAAAGTATCATAACTGGCCATAACTTCTTCATCCCGTAATGGATTTTCTTCATATTCACACACAGCATGCACACTGACCTATTGATAATGACATTGAGCTTCAAATGACCTTGACCTTTGCACTTAAGACTTTAAAAAACAGCATACTTTACCATAAATTTATGTTTTCTTCATAGATTTAATTCATATTCACACATGACCATTCATGTGACACAAACTTCATACTGCTATATGAATAGATGACCTTGACCCTTAAGTGACCTTTGCCTTATTAGAGATATTCCCCCATTGGGGGGGGGGATTCCCCCATTGGGGGGGGGGGGCATGCTCGTGTTTCACAAACACATCTTGTTAGGTTTTAGTTAAAAAAATAATAGAACTATCATCATAGCCTTGATGTTGTGTTTCAGCAAGGTAAATAAAAATGAAACATCATTTATTGCTTTACATTTGATCACAACAGACAAGACCTTCACACTGACCTATTCATGCGAGTGTCACAGTGTTTTTATAACACGCATCTTGAGGACTCAAACTTGAATGCACACCTTCAATGTGAGGACTTGTCGACATTTTGAGGACTTACACACGAGTCCTCACAAAGATTTGCGTAAATGGAGTTTGTTTTATTTCATGCAAAAATCAACGAGTCCTCAATTTGACGGTTTATTTTCGAGACAGACACACACCTTACACACAATCTTATTTGTTACATGACCTTGGAGTGTGTATATCTCATGAATATTCGGATACCTTGCATTTTTTTCCTTGTTTGTATGGCTAAATATATGTGAGGATGTATCTAACAATTCACACCAAAAAAGTGAGGACTTACTCATGGGTCCTCACATTGAAAGAGAAGTAGAAGTCATCATTAAGAAGACCTATGTCGATTTTATGAAAACACTGAATCGGTATGTAAGTCATCAGATACCGAAATGTCCTCACTTTGTTGGTGTGCATTGTTACATACATACACACACATATGTATATCCATGCTGGGGTCAGGGTTATCTGTGACTAGGTCAGTGTGATGGTCTTGTCTGTTGTATCCAAATGTAAAGCAAAAAATGTAGTTATTGTTCACATTTTCTTGTTCTGCTCATGCACATGACACCAGATATGTATGATTTTATCTGTCCATGCCACATAATGCAAAAGATAGCAATTATTCAATTTTTAAGGAGTTTTGTTCAATTTGTATGTCTAAATTTTGAAAATGACAAAATAAAATTACACAAAACTAGGTGTACCTCTGAATGGTCGAGGGCACAACAATTTTGTATAGCCTGCCATGAACAATAACTTCAATATTTTATGAGAATTCTTGCTACTGATAAAGAAAATAATTTGGCAAGAGATATAATATATATTCAATGCATTTGCCTGTTACCACACTTTCAAAAGGTATTGTTTTTCAGGTCACTTCAGAAGAGTATTTGTTTGTTCAGGAAGTGAGAGATTAAAGGTAGATTATTTCTGTTTTCTGTTTTATCAACCGCTGTCATGAACAAATACAATAAAACTATATTTGCCATTTTACTCCGATATGTACATTGCCTCTTCTTATCTCTATTCTGTAGACTTGTGTTGTTATATAAAAGAAAACATGGTATTAAAATGAATTGTAAGCTGTTTGAGGTTGTAGTTGAATACTGAGGTTTGAGCTTTGAGTCAGCTTGGTTGTGGTTGCACCTATGTTGGATTTAATTTAAGCAGTCTCATTTCAAGTAAACATAATGATTATTTTTCAGAAACAGATATCTAAACTTGTTGCTAAATGTGGGGGAGAATATGTACCAAAGTTCCAATCTACTACAACACATGTTATCATGCAGTGTAGAGCAGGTATATTTATAACCGCTATCATGAAATCGTGAACACTAATTTGGTGGAAGAATCAGTTCAATATTGTAGCACTTTAAGCTTGATTATTTGAAGAATAATGCAAGCTAGTATGATTAGAATAATGAAGAAAGGTGTTCACTTTGTCACAAATTGTGGCACTCTTGTTATTATTTGCATAGGGTGAATATTTGCATATTTCTTCCTAAGATCTGTGGACGAAACTATCCGCCTGTATATGACTGAAGAATTGTTGAAAAACGGGCGTAAAACACTAAACAAACAAACCTTTAACACAATGTATGGCTTGTTCTTTTCTCTAATAAATCTGAGTTCCACCTTATGAAAAATCCTTAAAATTCTATCAGAAAGAGACTAGACATATTTTTCTATCAGAAAGATGACACATTTTGGTAGTTGACGTTAGTTACTAATTTACAGTTACTTCAGCTCTAATGACCTGACATCATTTAGTGGTATTGTGACCTCAATTTAAGACAAGTGAAATTTGCAACACTGTGACCTGTATAATGGTTAAACCCTATTTAAATCAAATATATAGTCTTAAATACTTGTTTCAGATAAACCACGCTGCTGTGAAAGGTCATTAAAATACTTTCTTGGCATTGCCCATCATTGTTGGGTCCTTGACCACCAGTATGTCCGGAAATGTTCGGAAGCAGGGTACTTTTTGCCAGAGGTGAGAAATGACATTTAGGTAATCTTAATGTTAGTGTGAAAGTACGAACTTGAAAAGCTAAACTATTGTTAATTCCATCAGAAGATGGTACAACACAACATCTTTGTGTTTAAGTTCTCTAATTTCCATAAATTGTCAATGTGGCCCATCAAACAGATGAAGCTTGCCATTTTTCGTTAGATTTTTATCTGGTCTTTATATTATAAAACTATTTCTGAAAGAGCTCAGATCATTACCATGATCATACAGTATTCTTGTCACATCAATGTTTTTGTGATTTTTGAGAAGGCAGCAAATTTTGTTGAATATCTACCTACGCATATAAGCGCAACCATGGAATTGTAATATTCATGTTCTAAATTTTCAAAACTATGCTTTCAGGAAGAATTTGAAATATTGGGAGACCATATGTTCCCTTGTGGGCTTGGTGCATCTATGTCGAGACAGAATAAAAGATTGATAATGAGAGGTATGATGATCTCCTTTACTGAAGAATCTGCTGACTTCCCAAAAGGTAAAGAAGTATTTACATGCATTTGTATGTTACTTTCCAAGTTAGATATTAAGTCAGGTTTCAGCTTTAATTTGTATTTCTTCTTTTGTCTCCCAAATTTGGTGTATGCTAAGGTTATCTGGAATATTAGGGTTTGAAATTTGCATTGAACCAATCAATACACACTTCGTGTTTGACCTAGTATTTGCAAAGATGATTGTTTCCAAAAATAGACATAAGCATATGTATTGAATCTGGCTGTAAGTACATGTAAATAGTTAACTTAATTAGAAACTGTTCATGTTGATGAGAAAACCTGTTGTGAATTGGGAAAGGTTGACAAACGTGTTGTCAATATGACTTTCTCTGCTAAAACATTGTTTAAAATCAATAGATGTTGTTGCAGTTATCTTGTTATAATGCAACAAAATGCTATATTTTGTAGATGCAGCAGAAGATATAGTTCATTCATTAGGAGGAGAAGTCAAAAAGAACAGTTCTTGTATTGTTTCTTTAGAGGAAACAGGTATACCAATAATCAATAATATTTATCAGCAGATGATTTTCTGGTTATAAAAAATTATTACTGTAATTGTTAGCCAGACTGTTTTCACAAAAAAATCTGGTTATTATACCCCGCCAAACAAAGTTTAAGGGGTATATAGGAGTCATCTTGCGGTTGGTCTGTCCGTTGCAAATATCATGCCTATGCTATAACTTCTACATCCATGGACCAATTTTCAAATAATTTCACACTAATGTTCCTCAAAACCTTAGGGTGTGTCATGCACTGTAACTGGTTGTCTACATTCAATGTCAATGTCACACTTAGAGTTCAAAACCTGTCCTTCCGCACTAACTGGCTTCCTGTGACAAACCGCTGAGCAGGGGTATGCATCACCTTTAGTGATAGCTCTAGTTGTCATAGCCAGTGTGTTTCCATCTGCCGTCATGCAAAAACTGTGACCAAAACTAAAAACCATTGAAGATATTTGGATGAAACCTGGTATGCCTGTTCCAAGGGACAATGCACACATATACCAAGGAATATAATTCTGACTGCAATAAATATTGTTGATATAAGATATCTTTAAGTTGAAGGAAAAAGAGGTGTAAGAAAATATTTCCTTTATCTTTAATCTTCTGTAACAGGTGGCCCCAATACAGTGGATAGAGAGTGGCTGTTTGATTGCCTGAGTAAATTCACTGTCCTTGACATGGGTCTGTATTACAGGTAAGTGATATTCAGTGGTTCATATATGTAATGGTTATTGTAACCTTTTGTCGGTAGTTCGTCAAGTCCTCACAAGGTTATTGTTAAATATTTCTAGTTAATGTGTAATTGCAGGTAGGTCCTCAAACTGTTATTTGTATAACAGGCCCAAGCATTCTCCAATTATCACTTGGACAAATTTTGGGTGGGACATACATACCCACAGACAAACAAGGGCAAAGTGAGCCCGAAGATCTTTTCGTGATTTCTTGTTTCACTGAGTGTAAAAAGAAATATTCATAACCACATGACAGACTGTCAACACATTTTCAACTATCATTATAAGTGCTTGAAAGGAAATTTAATTCAAGGTTTAGAACAGTTTAATGAACAACATATTTGCACAAATTATACAACTAACAGTTTAAGGACCTACCGGCAATTACACATTTACTAGATATATTGTACCATTTCCTTGTGAGGACTTGATGAATTTTTAGATTGATTAATTGAAAATAAGGCGAGCTACTGTACTTGCAGTTTGCAACATTTTCTTCATCTTTTGATTGCCTGGAAGGGTGGCATATAATAATCACCTTGTCTCCGAATGAATCAGTGAGCGAGTGGGTCAACCAGTGCATCCGTCCGGAAAATTTGTGTCGGCTCTATAACCTTGTGGTTCATGGAAGGATTTCGAAATAACTTGGCACAAATATCCACCATGTCAAGACGACATGTCACTTGCAATAAACATGGCCCTACCTAAAAGGTCAAGGTCACACTAAGAGGTCACAGGCTTTTTGTGGGGCATTGTCATGTACATGTAACTGAGACAGCTCTTGTTGAATACTGAAAATTGTACATTTTCGTCATTTTGGTGTTCATTAATATCAAGTGATACTTTATTCATTGCTATAACAGTATTTGAAAAAGCTCATGTTTACTTGGCAAAGACACTAAAGCGATGAGCAGTAGGTACCTGCAGGGTGGTGCTCTTGTTTATTTACAACTAATGTAGCTGAATATTACGCAAAACTCGCCAAGAAAGTAGTTCAGCATTGAGGCCATAGATCAAAAATAATCTCCTTGAAATGACTTACACATGTTCAGAGTTCATTTGTTGTATCTCTTAAACTAGCAAGTATGTCACTAGGTCAAAGTCATTCAAAGTTAAGGTTCTATTCTGTTCGGTAAAGTTACCCTTGATAAAATTTCATTATCAAAAACTTAAAAAAACAACTAAAAAAGATGTCATTTAGGGAACGCAACTCTTTTATTAAAAAAAAATGGGAATAAGTATATTTGTGAGGACTCGATTATTAAATTGCGAGTGCTTAATTATTAAGCCAGGGTACATTGATTATTCAGCCAAAACATAATTTCAACATACTCTTACGTAACTTATTTTCAGAATCGATTGATACAAAAACGCATACTTTAAAACGATGTTTCTATTTGAAAAGTGAATACCTCATTCCTGAGTAGATCTTTAAGTCCTCTTGCTTGTATTTTAGCTAGATTTTTAAAAGAATAAGGGGAGTCATCAAAGTGTCTGCGTTGACGTCCACTCATGTTTAAGTTTTACGGCGAGTTTCCATTATTTGATTTGAATAATCAAGTGTGGTGTCCACTTTGTGGCGCTCATGTTCTTTTTTTAAGTTTTATTTGTAACAGTTCAGCATACTTGCTTTACTTGCAGTGGGAAGTACTCTGAGGATTCCAATGAAGAAAGTGACATGTACGATGAGGATAACGAAGAAGATAAGGATTATGTTCCTGACAGTGGAGATTCGGAAAGTGACAAAGACATGGATTTTTATGTTCCAGACAGTGGAGAAAGTGACAGTAACATGTCCAGTGATTTGCAGATCAGAAAAGCAAACCAAGAAAATATCCAGATTGCTAAAATTGTCCCGGACAGTGGAGAAAGTGACAGTAACATGTCCAGTGATATGCAGATCAGAAAAGCAAACCAAGAAAATATCGAGATTGCTAAATCAAGTGACAGTGAAAGCATAATATTCCCTTCACAAGTTCATGATAAATCAGATAATGATAACCGTGAAAGCCGTAAATATCCTACACAAGTTCTTGACACATGCAACCTAAACAATTCTGATTCAACCCTCTCAATTAGAGATGAACAATGTGTTGAGAATGAAACAGGGGTTAATGTACAACATGCAACAATTAAAATTGCAGTTAGCAAAAAGACCAAAGATGGGAGAAGAGTTTGGGATAAAAGGCATGCTTGCGTTTTCTGCAAAAAACAATATGCAAAACTTGCGAGACATTTAGAACAAGTTCATGCAAGTGAAATTGATGTACAAAGAGCATTGGCTTTCAATAAGAATTCAAAAGAAAGGAAAGAAGCCTGGAGAGAAATAATGAATAGGGGGGATTTTGCACACAATGTTAAGGTTCTGGAGAAACAACAGGGTGAAATAATACCATTTAAACGTCCTTCTAAGGAAGCAGATGGATTGAAGTATGTCCAGTGTGTAACCTGTTTAGGAACTTTCCGTAGTAGTGTTTTATGGAGACATGTCAAAAATAGTCATCCTGAGAATAAAGACAAAAGAACAAAATTGAAAAAGCATCACCAAGTGTCAAGCGCAGCATTACTCCCAGTGTCAGGTGTTGTAGCAGATAATTTTCGTGAAACCATATTGAACAGAATGGCAAATGACGCAGTGTCATTAGCTGCAAGAAATGATAGTGATATTGTCAGATATGGGCAAAAAATGTTTCAAAAGTCTGCCAGAAATCCTCATCAGAACCAGTATGTTAGACAAAAATTGAGAGAACTTGCTCGATTTCTTGTCTCGATCAGAGCCATCGATAGTACAGTGATAAGGTTAAGAGACTGTATTGACAGTCGTAAATTTTCTCTGTGTGTAAAGGCAGTAAAGGAATTGTGTGGATATAATGAAGATGCTTTAACATTTAAGATACCTTCATTAGCAAATAAAATTGGCCATTCTTTACATAAAGTCGCACGACAGTTGAGAACTGAAGCAGCAAAAACAGGAGACGACGAATTGAAAAAGAAATCCAAATGTTTCATTGAAGTCTATATAGAAGACTGGGAGACAGAAATAAGTCATGCGGCACTTCAGACATTAGCAATTGAGAAATACAACAAGCCAACAAGGATTCCCCTAGCACAAGACTTGAAAGCTTTAACTACCTACCTGAAAAAGGAAGCTGCAATTCTGATAGAAATATTTGAATCTAATGAGGCAACTGAAACAGAATGGAGAGAACTGTGTGAAGTGACTCTTGCAGAAACTGTTCTGTTTAATAAAAGGAGATCAGGAGAAGCAGAGAGGTTAGAAGTCAAACAATACTTAAATGGTATTCAACATGGGAAAAACAATCAAGAGGAGGTGTTACAATCACTTTCACCTTTGGAAAAAAAATTATCAGAAGTTGTGGACAGAATAGAGATAAGAGGCAAACGAGGAAGAAGAGTGGCTATTTTAGTCCATGATAATTTAAGAAAGCAGTTTGACATTCTTGTAAAAAATCGCTCTCTCGGCTACATTGATGAAAGCAACAAATATATGTTCGCTAGACCAGGAGATTCAGAATTTCCAGTGAGGGCTGCAGATGTTCTGAGAAAGTATGCGAATGAATGTGGCGCTAAACATCCAGAACTTCTCAACTCTACCTCATTTCGTAAACACATCGCTGTTATTGTTCAGATGCTTAACCTGAAGGATAATGAACTAGATGTTTTAGCAGACTTCCTAGGCCATGACATAAGAGTCCACAGGGAGTTTTACCGGCTTCCACAGGACACAATGCAGGTGATATTAAGCTTTAGAAATAAATCAGTTAAAGATTGGTAAACCACAGCCCAATGCATCCCTATTGTAATGAATATATTGTTCTGAATTTGTCTAATTCTCATTACATATAATAAAAGATTCATCTTGGCTACTGACCTCAAATGATTTGATAAAGGCAGGCAATATAAAAGCAATTAAAATTCTGAAACAGAATTGTTTGAGAATGTTTCATTTGATGTTTTGAGTGTCAATAACTAGGTCAAGTTATAAGGAAATGTCTGACAAAGTTTTACCCCATCTTAATGAAATTGGCTGGATGAATTGTAGTAAAATGTCTAAGGATCATTTGCGGGGGGGGGGGGGGGCAGATGCATCTTAATAAAAATATTTTATGAACTGTAGAGGCCATATTTTGGTCTAATCTTCGTGAAACTACTCTTTAACTAGGTAACAGTGTTTGTGCTAAAGAAAATCTGGATCAATATGTGTCAAGTCCAAACAATACATATTTCAATTCGTTCACTTCATTTGATAGATAAGAATTCTATGTACTGTGGTAGTCAAATGTTGGTCTATTTTCAGAAATATGAACATATGTCAAGAAATAAGTCTCTGAAGAAAAACTGAGGAAAAAAGGTTATCTCAGGAAATGATATGATATGCAATAAAATCTAGTTGCCTTGATATTGTTTAGTATACATGTAGTTATAAAATGAATTCATTAAACTTACTCTGATTAACCATCAATGGATGTTAAAAGGGACAAAGGTGTTGTCTTATGAAATGATTATTCAATGATGGATTAACTTGTATCTCAAGTAATGAAAACATATTTTTTCAGGTCGCAAAAATAAGTAAATTGCTTATTGAGATGGAGAAGGGAAATATTCAACTGTACAAGGGAAAGAGCCTTGATGAAATACAGTTTGATCTTGAAGGTAATTTTGTTTAAGGGATGTAGTTACAATAAATACATAAATGTCAGTAAGTTAGCGTAACATTATAAGTCCTCACAAGGGTTACGCTAACTTACTGACATTATAAGTCCTCACAAGGGTTACGCTAACTTACTGACATTATAAGTCCTCACAAGGGTTACGCTAACTTACTGACATTATAAGTCCTCACAAGGGTTACGCTAACTTACTGACATTATAAGTCCTCACAAGGGTTACGCTAACTTACTGACATTTATGTGCATTTAGTTTTGAGTCCTCAAAAGAGTGGAATTATGAATTCATGTATTTGCAACTGAACCCCTTTGAAAACTGAAAGTGCAAATTAATTCATTTTGTCACTGCTGTGGAATTCCTAGCTTGCTCTTTGAACATATTCTACAAAATATTTTTATTTGTACAGTGAAACCCCTCTAAACCGAACAGCCTCCGGACCGGATGAAAAGTTCGGTTTAGAGGGGTTTCCGGTCTAGAGGGGTTTTAGGAAATGGTTGAATCTATTTGATGGTATCGGTTTGTATACTGTGTATCTATATAACCTTTCATATTTATGTAATCGTTTGACATATTTCGGCATTTGATAAATAAGTATCCATTCTTTAACACATTAGACAACACATGAATGCATTTTTGTACTTTAATAATAGTAAACATGTATATATTATATGTATGTTTTCATTTTCAATTTCAATTGTAATGATTTGACAATACATTGTACATGTATGTTAAAAGTGTTTACATATCAAAAGTCATCAAGAGTATCAATAGTTCATTATCTTTGCTTCGGACTATACTTGGTCAAAAAATCTGATAGAAGCCACATTGTTGCAATGTGAGGTGCGAAAATGTTGTGTATTGTGTCAACGCAGTCATGTATTGTCAAAAAATTAAGGTGACAGCCAATGTTTGGTTTTGAGGGGTAAATTATTCTTGAAATCGTTCAGAAAAAAAATGGAAATCCTGTCCGGTTTTGGGAATAGAGAGGTTTCGGTTTACAGGGGTTTTAACTCAATGAAAATAGAGGGAATAGTTTTAGGACCTAGCAAATTGTTCGGTTTAGAGGGAATTCCGGTTTACTAATGTTCCGGTTTTGAGGGGTTACACTGTACATTGTATTTGTTTACATGTATGTAGGCTTTTGTGTTGCCTGCTACAAAGTAACTGATCAACACAAAGGAGTCACTTCTCTGCCTTCTGTGTATTCGTCATACTTTAATATATTTTGGAAAAACTTCTTCATCCTATGACCAGATAACTTTTATTTTGGCACCAGAAGGCTGACTTATAGCAGTTAAAACACGATTCTTTTGAAGTCATGATCAGTCATGGTAGAAAAAACAAATAAGTATGAATTAAACCCCGTTTCCCGAAATTACATGTCAAACTGTTTTATTAGAATACCAGAATTATGAAAATCAGGTAGTCAGTCGTGAACTTAAGTTTATGCAGTTATGTAGACACTTTGAAGAACAAAATTATACGCTTAGCGACACTGATCAAGATGGACGACATGTCATGTTGTTTATTACACTTTCACATGCTCCTATTATACTATAACAACGTCAATCAGCGGGAATAGTAGAGAAAAAAAGGGTGGACAATGAATGTCTATTGTTTACGGCCACTCAACAATTTTTTTATTTCATGAAAGTATGTTGTTCAGAAGCGGTGTTAGTAGAAATTGCATAAGAGTGCAGGAGATCGAAAAAAAAAGTTTCTTTTAGTATCGCGTCATTAGGTCAACCCCAGACTTCAAAATCAATATATTGGTTAAAAAACCTCGACTTATGGCCGGTAATGTACGGTAATTTACCTATTGACAGATTACATTGACCTTCAAATGACCTTGTGTAAAAGTTAAATAAATACAGTGGAATCTCGTTGACTCGAACTCGACAGTACTGACAAAATGTGTTCAAATAAAAGGGTGTTCTAGTCAACCGTGGTTGTTATTATAATTAGCATGCGTGTGTAATATGATGTGTATTTGACATCCATGTTTAAGTCACACAGTACCGTTTTATATTGAAGTCCCTTTTAGACTTCCATCCATCCATCCATTGTACTTTGTCTCTAACGTCTTCTAGTCAAGTTTCCCGTGACTGACTTGGCTATCCCCCGTTTCCGGATCTCCCCCATTTCCCCCACAATGCTGACATGGTTATCCCCTGTTGCCGGGTCCTTTACTGTGTTGACCAGCTAAATTTTTAAACATGGATAATTTTTGTTTAATCATTTTGATTAGTGTGTGGTGTGGTTGTGCGAGTATATATATACAGTCAAACCTGTCTGTATAGACCACCCATGGGAACAGCAAAATGTGGTCTTTGTTTACAGGTGGTCTCTATTAATAGATTAAATATCATTGAAAATGGTCTGATGGGAGATAAAATTGGTGGTCTTTGCAGACAGATTTTGCAATAGTGGTCTTTGTTCGCAGGTGGTCTTTAACACAGGTTTGACTGTACATTCATATTGTTTTGTCATAATTTACTCTATTTTGTGTGTTTCATTGTATGAATGGAAGTCAGACTATTAAATAATTGTAGCTTTTTATTTGTGCGCAGTTATCACAAACGTGTGAAGAACATGTGCTGTGTCACAATTGAGCTTATTCGTCAGCGTATCCGATTATGATTTGAGAAAATGTATTGTTTGACCGAATGGTGCGAATGATACTGCATTTTATGTTCAAGGGACCAACTAATTGGTTCGAGGCTGGGCAGTTTGAATCAAGAGTACTGTAGTAGAACAATATAGATTACATATGAAATTCAATTAGGACTTCATAATCAGTTCATGTCATCAAGGGTGTTCGAGGCAACCAAGTTCGAGCCAACGGGATTCCACTGTAAATATTAAAAATGTCCATTTATATGGTAATAAGACCTGTAATGTTAAATATGTTTAAACTACTTCAGAGCCTCTAGAATCTGAGCAGGAGAGTGATGATGATGATGATGAAAGTTATAGGAATGAATCAACACCAACAACGCCCAATGAAGGGACATTAACCACTTGTAAAACCACTTCTAAGAAAGCAACCACTTGTAAAACTACTTCTAAGAAAGCAACCACTTGTAAAACCACTTCTAAGAAAGTACAAACTGGAGGGAAGCGTAAATTGTGGACACAAGAAGAAGAAGCTTCAGTGAAGAGGCATCTGGAAAAATACTTTTTCCTGGATGTACTGCCAGGTAAGTGTGAAATAGAAGAAGCCAGAAAGAAAGAGCCTATTCTTTCAAATAGATCATGGATCCATATAAAAAGCTTCATAAAAAACAAAAAAATCTCAATGAAGAGAAAGCTAGGCAAGGCTTTTTGCGAAACAAATTAGTTATATTATCAAGCTAGGCAAAACATTCTTCTTCTATTTCACACTTTCCAGGTATTTGATCCAGGAAGAAGTATATAACCACCATATTTTGCTAGTTCCCTCTTGTATGCGATGTTCCAATTATTATTTCTTTGTTTTATTAGGCGTTTGATCTAACTCCCTTTAATGCATTAATAAATGAGTGTATGTCAATCATCTTAAGACCAAAATTTCCATACGCTTGAATAATAGTTGTTCTTGCAATTTTATCAGGTTTCGAATCCCATAGAAAATCAACCATTATATTGTTTTTTTCTTTTATAATGCCTTCATTTGGGTTTTCAAGTACTGTTAGAGGGTGTATTAGTTTTGGGAGTGCAATGTTTTCAATACTGTTATTTTGTCAATGAGTGTAAGACTCAGAGTTCTAGATAACTTTTCAAACATAATTGGGTATTACTCCGTACTTTTGGAGTATTTAAAGTGACATTTACTCCATGGATTTGAATTTGATGAGTATCAACATAAAACAATTGGGTATTTTGTTTGTTTTATTGCAGATAATATATATATCTCTGAAATATGCAGTCACAATCATATACTCATGAATGTCCTTTTACTGTTAATATTACACAATGTGAGTGTTTCAATTGCTACCTAGTTCACATTCTTTGTTTATTTGGTGTATTCGCGGGAAACTGATCTGAATTACTAAAACGCTTGCATACATGTGAACATGTTATTTTCCGTCCGTACCCGGTTGCGATGGGATTTACTTGCAGAAAACTTCTATTCTTAGATTTATGAATGATCTACGGTCAAATTGTTACGTCATACTTAAATGTGTTGGATGTCGTTTACCAATGGAAAATTTGTTGATACGCTAACACGTGAGGACAATTTTAGTATCCTAGATTCATTTAAATTAATTATGCGTTGATTTTGAATTATTTGCGTAATCTGCTTTTTTAAATGCATTACTTTACTCATCGATTTTAAAATGATTTCGTTTTTTACCGATTTCAATAGCGTAAATACACAAATACACGGCTTATCAGGAACCCTGTTAAGATTCCATTTTTTCCAATTAGCAAGACAATGTTGGAATGATTTTATTTTTGGTATTAAGTTTAGTGTATGTTGTTTGTAAATGTTATTCCTAACGTGATCACTTGTGATGACGACCATATAAACATTTTATCTTTACAGTATTATATTAATGAATTTTTCAACGAACCAATTCTTAGGACTGTACATTTCATCATAGTAGATACGATTGCAAAAGCTCATACTATATGGACTGTTATTATGTTTATGTTATCAAAATGTTTATATGTACATTGCAATTGTACAATTATGTTATACTCATTGCATTTACAACCTTTGTTCTTTCCACACTACTTACCTAAGTACGCACAATTGAAAAATAGCATATAAATTGTAATATATTATGTTATGGGCTGGAGGCCTAAGTCATCAATTAACTTATTGTATTGTATTATTGTATTGTATTGTATATCATATTAAGTTTTAAACCAGATATAAGTTATGCAATGTTGTGATCTAGTGAGTGAATTAAATGATTTTTCCGATCCATCGGTCATAAAGCTAGCATCGTTAGCAAATAATGTTTGCTTAATTGTTAATGGGTTTGCCTCCTAGGTTTAGTCCAACGATGTTTTCATCCTCGTTGATTTTACGTGATAAAAGTTCTATGCATATAATGAACAGATACGGTGAAAGTGGGCAGCCTTGGCGAACCCCTCTTTTTATATTGAAAAAATCTGAGAAGAAACCATTATTTGAAACAGAACTTTTTGCAGCATTGTAAAATAGTGAGATCCACTGTAAAAGAGATTTTCCAAAATTTAAATGATTTAAGCATTTTTTAATGTACTTAAAATCAAGACTATCAAATGCTTTCTGAAAATCTGCAAAGAAAATAAGACCAGGTTTATTACTTTCATTCATATCATTAATAATATCTATCATTGTTCTTAAATTTTCCCCAATATATCTGCGCTTAATGAACCCCGTCTGATTTTCATCAATTATATCAAGTACTTTTTTTATTCTGTTTGCGATTGTTTTCGTAGCTATTTTATAATCAACATTTTATAATGAAATTGGTCTCCAATTGTTTATAAATAGTGTGTCCTTGTCTTTCTTTGGAATAATATTCCTTGTTTTTGTAGTTCGGTAAGAGATCCATTTGCAAAAGAGAAGTTTATAGTTCTAAGCAATATATATATTTATTTATGTCGGGCCAAAATATTTTAAAAGACTCCACAGATAAGCCAATCTGAGCCTGGACTTTTCATATTTTTCATGTCTTTTAATTGCGGTTCTGCATTCATATTCGTTTAATAAACCCTCACATGTATTCTTTTGAACATCATCTAGTTTTTTACCAGAATTTGAAAAAAGGTTTGATCAGTTGTATTTATATTTTGTTTTTTGGCTTGAAACATTCTTAAGGTTAACATTTTAAGATTATATGCTTGGACAATTCTTGATAGTGGATATTGCTTGAGTTTTTGTGGGCTAATTTTTGTGAAAATGATGTTGAAATTTGACCCTGTAATGACATTTGCACTTGAAACAGTGAAAAACTAAATATTGTAGTGTAACTTTGTGTTTTCTTTATGGATTTAATTCATATTCACACAAAACTGTTGACAAATAAAAACTACTTTCAATGTTTGAACATTTAAAGTGGAGAAACATATTCTTTTCTACCAAAGATCATGTTCAGAATTTGATATTTTCAAACCTGATTGATGTTTTACTTTCATTCTAAGTTAACCTATAGATTCATAGTTATAGATTTATAGTACTTTGCACATTGATAGGCTGAAAATTGAGAATGTGACTAGTCATCTGTAACAACACAAAAAGGTTGTTTCTTTCTTCATCATAAGTTGGTATAAATGTAATTGTTTTGTCAATTTCAATTACTACAGTGGAGCCTCCCTAAATCGGACTACTTCAGGACCGGTTGAAAATTCCAGTTTAAAGAGGTTTCTGGTTTATAGAGGGTTTTGCCTTTTTGATGCAATTTCATACTCTTACCTATGTTCAGGTCATTATTTCATTTTATAATTGTACAGTTTTGAATTTGACCAGTTTCGGGTTGTTCCACTTTAATTCTGTATTGTCATTTTTTTCCAAATATGAATATTAAATGTGTTTTATTTCATGTTCATAAAAATCTTCATTATTGTTCAGTTACTGCAGTTGCTACTTTAGCATGCAATAAAAGACCTTGCTTTTCCTATCACATGAAAGAATGTTGGTTTTTAAAGAAATCTCACAACTTTTAGGAAACTTTTAACAAAAGTAAACACTTCACTTCACTATGCCTCTTTTAAAGATATTTTGTTTCTTGTGTTTGGAAAAGGCAATTGTTTTCATGTTGAAACTTTATTGATAAATGCTTCCTTTATGCCATAGTTTTCTTGATTCAGGTATGTTTTTAGCTCATTTTGAGAGAACAAATTATGAGTTACTGTCATCACCTGATTGATGTCAGATGAGCTACTGCACCTGCAAGGCGGTGCTCTTGTTTCATTATTATTTGAACGATATTCTTTAAAATGTTTCAGAATTATTGTTCCATAAAATGTGATTTTAAATGTAAATTATTTTAAGTTTTTGCAGAAGAGCTCTAAATATACACATTGTTCATGAAAATCTGTGTTGCTTGTTCTTCAGTCCTTTATGTACACATTGGCGTGAACTTATTATGCTACTTTTGACATCTTTGCAAATACGCAATAAACAAACAATAAAGATAATAAGTTGGTAAAAAAACAATGGTCAAGAAATAGTTGACCATTCCATACTTGTATTTCGCACAAAGGATGTCGATACTGATTTTGTCTCCCTCCATACTTGGGATACATATTGTTTTTGGCATGGATATCTGTCTGTCACAAAGTCGTGTCTGCTCCATATCGCCTTAACCCATTGAAGGATTTTTATGAAACTTGGATCAAATGTTCTCTTCATCAAGATGATATGCAGAACCCATGAACCATCTGCACTGGGTCAATGTCACAGCTTTAGGTCAAAGGTTCGAGCATTGCCTTCCGTCTCCGCTCCATATCTTATAAATCCATTTAAGGATATTTACGAAAATGGGGTCAAAAATTCCGCTCAACAAGACGATGTGCAGAACACATGAACCAACTGAACTGGGTCAATGTCACAGCTTAAGGTCAAAGGTTTGAGCCTTACCTTTCATTTCCGCTTCATATCTCCTAAACACATTGAAGGATTTCTGTGAAACTTGGGTCAAATGTTCCCCTCATCAAGACGATGTGCAGAACACATGAACCAACTGCACTGGGTCAATGTCACAGCTTAAGGTCAAAGGTTCGAGCCTTGCCTTTCGTGTCCGCTCCATATCTCCTTAACACATTGAAGGATTTCTGTGAAACTTGGGTCAAATGTTCCCCTCATCAAGACGATGTGCAGAAGACATGAACCAACTGCACTGGGTCAATGTCACAGCTTAAGGTCAAAGGTTCGAGCCTTGCCTTTCGTGTCCGCTCCATATCTCCTTAACACATTGAAGGATTTTTATGAAACTTGGGTCAAATGTTCCCCTCATCAAGATGTGCAGAACACATGAACCAACTGCACTGTGTCAATGTCACAGCTTAAAGTCAAAGGTTCGAGCATTGCCTTTCGTGTCTGCTACATATCTCCTAAACACATTGAAGGACTTTTTGAAACATATTGTAAAATTTGAGCATAATCCGACAGAAATGTTTATAAGAATTAGATCTACTTAAATTACAGAATGCTGAATATGATGCTCAAACATTTTACGTATGTTGGGATGACATGATTTGAGTTGTTAGCTAACTATAATATAAAGATACGAAATGTATAAATTGCATACCCAGACTTCTGGCAGGCATTTCTATGAAACAAAAGTGCTTGTATTCCCAGAAACCAGAAGTCCTCGCTTTGCTAGTGTGCGTTCATGTATTGCGTCCTCACAACGACCGACATATAAGGTTCATGACTTACGTCCTCACAACGACCGACATACAAGGTCAGCCCGGGCAAATCCCGCGGGATTAGCGACATTTGCGCGCTCACTTAACTTGGCCACATTAATCGCACAACAAAGTTCAAATAGTCGTAAAAAATCATATTTGTAGATAAATATTTAATACCTTCGGGAAAAAAACGTTATCAAACTGTTTTTTTTTAATTTTGCGATATCGGTCCGAGGTGTGAAAGTGCCATCTGTCGATTTACATCGACGGCCCCCTTGTGTCAAGTGTCATACGTTGGCAGGGAAGCCATACTACGGCAGGAAGCCAGTTTCAATTGGCAATCTACGGGACCAGTTAACTGAAATTTTCGCACCTCTAAGTGTCATGTAACATTCAGACCCAGCTATCGAAGTTTGAAGTTTCAATTTCAAAGTTGTATTGACAAAAACTCACAAAGTTCATTGTCATAACAACATATATACATTGGGAAAGGTGAACAAAATTACATAAACAACATTATATACGAGAAAAGTGTGTACAAATATAGTACGAATCATAGATAAAGACTATAGTTGACATGAGTACTAACAAACATAGTTGGCTAGTAATCAAAGGTAGGAGCGAAAAACCGATTCAGGCTACCCCCCGAAATTCCTACAATTTGTAAAATGTGCTTGTTCCGTGTTGTTATTAATGATCCGTGCTAGTTCTATATGGCCGAAATCTAAATAAACCAAATACTAAATATACCAAAGTGTGCGTACATGTGCCTGCTTTCCGACAAACCCACATAAGATGATATTTAGCAACGTATGAAAAGCGTAGTAGCCAAAAACGCATCCCGGGCTAGCGCAAATTTCGCGTTTCACCTATTTTCGCGATATTAACCAACCGGCCTTCTCTTATTCGTCATGATAGGCAAACAATTTTACCATCAAAAGGTGCGTACATACATGGGCTTTCCTTTCAGAGTACTAACACACATAGTTGGCTAGTAATAAGAAGGGTATGAGCGAAAAACCGACTCCTACCCCCCGAAATTCCTACAATTTGTAAAATTTGCTCGTTTTTATTGATCCATGCTAGTTCTATTTATATTTGCATGTCCTTGTCTCTGAAGTTCATTTATGAAACAGAAAAACAAACACTGAAGTGGAATTGACTATATCTGACATGTAACCCATGCCAGACGTTTTAATCAAAATACATAAAGTATTATCAAATTAACCATAAAAGTATATATATAAAGAGAGAAAGACAGTGTCATAAAGTTGGACAGAGCTAGTCCAATCAAGAATACATATATATATGCAAAGAAAGCATGAATAATTAACAATACAGAATTAAACAAAACAATGTAGGTGGGTGGAGGGGAGGTAATGTGGTAAAAATAAAAAGCTTCTCTGAAAAAACTGCGTCTCGGATTTCTTTCTTTGCAAAAACTGATGATAAGGAGCCAAAGAGGAAGGAAGTGCAGAAAAGTATTATTAAACACAAAGATAAAAATCTAGTAACAAAGCCTCATTAGCACATAGCCCCCATTCTCCTACCTCCTCAAACTTATTACACTAAATAATATGAAAGCAAATATAAACTATTTTATCTCATTGCAATCAATAAAATGTGGTTTTATATTTGCATGTCCTTGTCTCTGAAGTTCATTTATGAAACAGAAAAACAAACACTGAAGTGGAATTGACTATATCTGACATGTAACCCATGCCAGACGTTTTAATCAAAATACATAAAGTATTATCAAATTAACCATAAAAGTATATATATAAAGAGAGAAAGACAGTGTCATAAAGTTGGACAGAGCTAGTCCAAACACCCAGGCTGCTTTCCCCAGTTCGCCGTACACTCAGCCCGGGCAAGTATGTGGGGAAACGGGATGTCTAGTGTGTGTGCTACCAACGTGCTATCATTCGGCTGCCCACCTATTATAATAAACAAATTGTCGATTGTGAACCCAAAGGTTATCACTTCGGCTGCTTTCCCCAGTTCGCCGTACACTCAGCCCGGGCAAGTATGTGGGGAAACGGGATGTCTAGTGTGTGTGCTACCAAAGTGCTATCATCGGGGAATTCATGAAGGGGATTTTGTCCACCTTGTACAAAATGAGCAAAGGGGATTTTGTCCACCTTGTACAAAATGAGCGAAGGGGATTTTGTCCGGAGTGGGTTTTGTCCTACACTCGTCTAGTGTGTGTGCTCCAACGTGCTATCATTCGGCTGCCCACCTATTATATTAAATCTTTAGCACACAAAGACATAGTTTTAAAATCGGGGACGTATTATTGCCCCATTCCGAGGACTTGAATATGACTACACACCGAATCATGAGGACCTGTCTTAATTTCGAGGACTTACACTCGAGAAAGTACATTTCTGTAATTAGGGTTCTTCCGGTCATATGTCCCGCGGCCATTTCAGACCCCTTAGTACCGGACGTAGTGGAGGGTTTTGCATGAAATTTGGTACGTTTTTAGATCTTGATGCGATGTGTCCAAAATTGATATCAATTCTTGGGAAGATTAAAGATGTCATAATGCCATATGACGTCGGGGACTTGTAAAGCTTCAAAACTTTTCAAAACGGTTACTCCTCCCGGGATTACGCATGTCTTGAGGTCGGTTTTTTATGACCTTGACCCAACCTAAAACCCTACTCAAAGAAGGTTAGAGGGGGATCGGGTAAAAAGATTGATTTTGACCTCCCTACTTGATATGTTTTGTAAAGAGCCCAAAGTCTGCCTGATTCGTAGAGGGTTTAGAACAGATTGAAGTATGGGTCAATTTTAGTTATCTTGGTCTCAAAAGTTATGGGTTGACCCAAGGTCGACATCTCTGTGTGCACATTTGTTAATATCTTCCTTATAAGGAAATTGGGTAAATTTTACGGGTCACCACCTTTGGGACTACAGTGCGTCACATAAAAACCAACTACATAAGTTAAATATACAAAATAAAAATAAAAGTTCAACTTATGCGACAAGAACCGTTGAAAATCTACACCAGAATACTGATCGAACTATATATCTTTATCATGAACAAAATATCCCCAAAACTGATCATACATCTCCCTATTTTCAAAATTATGAATAAGATATAAACACGGAGTATTGTTATTCCGTGTGTGTGTATCGAGCAGAATTTGAGGGAAATGATGACTATGTTTGGAATACCTTGTTGGCGACACATGTTACTAAATATTCAGCCATGAACACACTGCTTCGTAAATGATAAACATGAACTTTTATGTAAATTTGTATATAACATTATTCTATACACTATATGCTGAACTATACACTCATGTTCATGTACTCCCTTCAACTTATAAAGCATACAAGCAAATTAAGAATGCAGCTACAACCTTAGACTCTATCGGGTTCGAACGTAGGCACTATCCCCCCAAACAAAATCGTCATCTCGTCCTAGTATTTTTTTGACAGCGTATACTAAAAAACTGTACGTTTTAAGGCTTTTTTGTATTGTTATAACTTCCCCTGTAGAATTACGGCATTTGCAGTTAAACTGAACCGTTCGTTAGAGTAGTTAAATGGAATAAATTATTATAAATATGGGCGCGGACAATGGTCTGACTCTTCCTGTAGGTTCATTCTCTAAGTTAGAAATACAGTAAGTATCTTAAAATGAAGCTTAGGTATAGAACTACATTTACATGTAAAACATAAAAAAAATCATCCGCCAAAGTACGAACTGAATAACGTTTCAAAATACAGCAAAATTAAAGCCTTAAATTATTAAAATTTCATTGTATTTAAACATAAAGTGTGCACCCAATTCTTAATATATAATTATTCCTTTTGTATGGTTGTAAAGAGCTATGTTTTTGCTTTACAAATATGTGTTCTGTTTAATTTACAGACTGTCCCTCTGTCCATACGTGACGTAAGACTTTTACGCAAAACAATAAATAGTAGGATATTAGTTCGAAATGTGCCCGCTGGTTAAAGGTCTAACCAGTCTTGTGACTTCAGTCTTCATCTTAAAATTATGGTTTATATTTTAAAATTTAGCTGTGATATAGACCTACATGTATAATATATAAAACTATATTCATCCGTCCGTCTGTACGCACGGAAAGACTTTTAAAAATACGCCAAAATAACGGCCTAAAATTATTAAACTATTTTCAACTTTAAATATTAATTGTACAATCAGTCTTATTTTAAATGAGCATAGAGAGCTATCCAAGCTTTTTACAAATACATATTCTGTTTAATTTACAAACCGTCCATCTGTCCGTACGAGGCGTATGATGTTTACCTTTTCATCTGCTACAAAGAAACTAAGCCTGGCTGTTAAAATATTATTATATTGGCACGGGAAAACATTTGTTTGAAAAATATTATAAACTTTATAAATAAAGTATATCATGAGAAATTGTAAAGAATCTAGAAAACGAATTATGCACAGCCAATGATAAATAAATGAATGATAAAGTTAAATAAAAATACTTAATCTGTAAGTTTAAGGTCCTTACATGATTGTAAGCCACCTTCCAGTGATGTGTAAAATATGCAAATGAAGGTCCTCACTTTGATCCACTTCCCAGTGTTTTTGTGTAAAATATGCAAATGAAAGTCCTCACTTTGATCCACTTCCCAGTGTTTTTGTGTAAAATATGCAAATGAAAGTCCTCACTTTGATGTCCTCACAAATGTAGGATAACTGGAGAGGTCCCCAGAACGCTTTGTGTGGTTTCTAATGCGTGCAAGATAATTTCCAATATTTCTACGTATATAATGGCTACAATGAAGTATAATTTCAATTTGCTGCAAACCAATTCCCTTGTTTGGATATGGTCCTCAAAAAACACGTAAAAGTCAAGGTCCTCGCAACTGTACCAATACACACATGCGTGTGCGTGTGCGTGTGTGAATCTTGTTTATTTGTGCGTGTTTATATTGTTAATAGAAGGCCATATTGAAAAAAAAGATGTACAATTTATTGTTAACCTTAACTATGTAACCTTCTGAAAATAAAGAATTTATTATTATTATTATTATTACAATACATATCAATTAAACATATGTCGATAAAGCATGTACTTTTGGTATGTGAATTTTAGAATTTTCCGTATATCGAAATATAAAAGCATGTTTTTCTTACAGTATGGTAAAATGCAGGAAAGTAATTTATATCAGTTGGAGGAAAATGTTCATGACATCAGACATTACGTAATAGCGGCCATTGAAGTTGTTTCTACTGGTTACCAAAAATTAAATTCGTGCAAAATGTACTCACCGAAACTGATATTTTCGATCAATCACTTATGCTACACATTAAATATATAAACTAAATCAAACAAGAAACTTTCGCTAAACATGAATGGAAATATTTCGTTACTTTTTAGAGTGATCTTTTTGAAATATGTTTGTAATTGTGAAATCATTAGAAAAATTACATCGGTAACGTATATGACCACCGTGTGCATTGAGCGTTGTCTTGCTGAACTGTTGACATTACGCCATGAGTTTGTAGGAGAGGGACAACGTGATGCGCTAGGATGTTCTCCCTGTAGAGACGAGCATTTAAATTACCCGCAATGACCACAAGTGGGGTCCGATATCCATATAACCAATACCAATACCCCGAAACGATCGCTATGCAGTATGCAACAGTCAGCATAACGCTAGTTCCTACGTCGGTAGACTCTCGCTCGGCCATAACCCAGGGATAATGCAATTGATTCGTCGGAGAAAAGAATCGTTCGCCATTTCTGCTTGTCCAATTGATGTTACCTCGGCCCATTTAAGTCTGTCAGTGCGATGATTTGTGCGGAAAACCGGGCTTTGTCAGTACCGGGGGTGATGGAATTTGTAGCCGTTGCAGTGAGAAATCGATTTCGTAAATACTGGTTCTCTAGATATATCGGTCTTGATCTGGCGTATTGTTACACGTGGTCTACCGCTCCGTGGTAAGTCGTCGGTACTTCCGGTATGTGCGAATCGCCGTCTGAGACTCCTAACTGCCTGTACAGATGACACAACTTGTGCTGCCACCATTTCACTAGGAATTCCTGACTCCAGCATCCCAATGGCGCTATCCCGTAAATATTTTGGAATCCGCGACATTCAATAGTCAAACCTTTTATTTTGAATGTGTTTTCGGCGCAGCCGTACTAACATGGTTTTGCTATTTGCATATCAGTGTTGTGCAAACCAATCAAATCTTACGTTAACTACCAAGGCAATTTTTCTCTTCAACGGAACAACGTTTGTAACCTTGACACGGATTGGTTAACTTTTCGATAACAGGGTATGTAGTGCCACATATAGTCCGTGCCGCATATAGTTCACGTTAGCTTTATGCGGCGGACATGTGCCTCGATTCCGCATTAAGCTCACTTCTCTTAAAGATGTTTTTTTTGAAATGTGTATTTGAATAAGATAACAATATCAAAAAAGTTTATTTTGAAAAGGAGATAAACTGACTTATGTATCAATGTTCCTAAACCACTGTCAGTCGAATGCGTTATGACCCATTTATGTACAAATGCATTATATTGGGCATATAGATGTTTGTTAGCGCTTCGCCTTCTACATATTATATGACCAACTTGTGGATTTTAAAGAAACCTCACAGAAATAATAAGTTTAAACACATTTTTAAACATTTGCGACAAAAGCATGTAAATTGCTAATGCACATTGGTGTTATCTGTTAAGATAATAATAATGATTTATCAAGAATCCCCGTCTAGCGCAGCTGGTATCGCATTAAAATTCCAGTCCGAAGGTCGCGGGTTTGATCATGGGTCCGACCGTCTACGGCTGTGGCGATGCAATTAAATTATATGTTAATGGTTGCTCGCTTTTATCTGCTCGAAACTGTTAGTAGAATTTTAATCAAGCAACATTAAACCAAACTGTTAATTTCATTTTTGCATATTTTTTTCTGTTATTTTATTAAACGTACCCCGAACTGGTCCAGATGCTTTGTTCACTGTCTGATGTGGGGAATATATGTCAGGTGACACACAGTTATATTCATTTTAATGTGTATATGACAGTTTGAGGAAACATGTATTCTTTAATTTAGAACAGATGATGATGATGATGACTTTCATTAGGACAGACATAAAATAGCTTATGCGGCATGACCATGCCCTTTCGCCGCATATAGTCCGCCTCGCCACGATATATGCGAACTATATGCGGCACGGCCTATATGTGGCCCTACAAGGGTACGTTACTTTACCAAACTCTACTGAATTTCGGTGAATTTAGCGAAAACCTTTTTGGAATGGAGTAATCAGCAATCGTAACATCTCTGCATGTTTTATAACCTTCAAATTGCGTCGACCATCTTTTTTAAGATATTTCTTGTTTATTATGTTCTGACTGAAGTCGTCTAATGCAATATATAGAAGTGAAACTCTTTTTGACATGTGGACCGGATATGCCCATCTCAGGCGTGCACGTGGACATTTTTGGCGATTAAGCCGGCCATGTTTTACATCACGAGATTATCTGACCGACTTTGCCAAGTACAAGGCCGAAACATGTTCAGGTTTTTATATCCATGTCACAATTAACTTTGAAATTTTTAGATCTACTTTGCGAAAGTTTCTCTTTTGGTATAGTACAAATATCGCCGTCACAGAGAAACTTCTGGTTAGAAAGAAGTTCATTGCAACAATAAACTTCTTCAGATCAGGAGGGATTTGTTGTTGGTGGTAGTAGTTACTTCGGTACGGCACGGGAAAGAACTGTTACGAAGAGTTGGACGACATTATGTCCGAAGACGGAAGTAATGCTACATATATCGGATGAAGGTCACACAACCCTATGTACGTGTAGTTTATATCAAAGTAATTGAACGTAGAGCACCAGATTACATGTGTTATGAACTTATGATAGTTTATATCTAAAGCCTCGGTCACAACTCACCGTGCGGTTTGTTGCACGTACGTTTCCGCAGCTGCGGTGGGTAGCGGGACAATCCCTACCAGTACGATTGTCCCGTGCACTTTTATGCAACAAATGAGGCCATACGAAGTTTGCATATTTTTTGAAAGGACATATCATATGCTACCTGAAAACCCATTTCTTAAGCGTCAAAGCTGTGCGTAACTATATTTAAAAATCCAAACTATTTGATTCCCTGGTAACTCCTATACTTAATTATTGTACCGAAATATGGACATATTGCGAAGCACCAAACATAGAAAATATCCACACCAAATTTTGTCGAAAACTACTTACTGCTCGAAAATCTACAAACCTAGAAACACTGTATGGTGAATAAGGAAGAATTGCGCTATCCATAGACAAATACTAATGATTAAATACTGGCTCAAACTATTAACAACTACCACGGCTCCAACTGGGCTTACCATGTCAAACACACACTAGATTTATGTGGACTGTCACATTTATGGATTAATCAAGGTCGAATGCTCATCACACTGAATCCAATCAAACAAAGAATACTCGATATGTATTATCAAAGTTGGTATAGTAAAATAAGTAATTCAAATAGGTTACAGTGTTAACACGAATTTCGATTTGAAAATTACCTATATTTCATTAAAGACAAAAGATATCGAAATGCTTATACAAAATTTAGAATTTCCGCACACAGCTTACAAATTGAAGTAGGCAGACATAATAATATTGAAAGACAAAATCGCCTGTGTCAGAATTGCAACGGGAATTCTGTCGAATCAGAATTTCATTTCACTCTATATGTCCAAAATATAGAGAAATCCGAATCAAATACTTAAAACGGTACTATTGCCAATGGCCCACACAACAAAAGTTTGAGCAATTACTGACAGATAGTAATAAGAATACAATATTACACCTAGCGAAGTACATATACTATGCTAACTTAACAAGAAACTGATTTTTAACTTTACTTTACAATTATCTCTTGACAATGTTTGCGTATAATAGTAGTGCACAGATGTTTATATCCTATTTATACTTACAATTGTGTACCATAGTAAAAGTAATTGTATAATTTTATTATCGTAAACGAACTAGAAGCTGGCATTCTTCTGTACAACTATTTCTAAAGAGTAATCATGTGCTAGTTTTTATTATAAACCACTATGTTAAATACATGATCCATTTTATTATTTTTTAGTAAAGTATCCTGACCAATAATTAAACTTATTAATTAATAACACGATTAGAAAAATCATTATCCATATTGTAAACACAAAACATAACTATTACCTTTAAACCACATGAAACATATAATAATCCTTTCTTTGTATAACTTAGAAAATACCTTTCAACACTCCTTGTTGTAAATACATGTTGAATGAAACACGCATTTATAGTATGTATATATCAGGGCATCGTTTTCACAATTATTCCGTGGACGACTTTTTCAGTGTTTAATTGTAGGACTGTATATATATGTTCAACTCAGACCAGCGCATTCATTTTGTATTTATTTTCATTGTAAATTTAAGTCATGTTCCATATTGTGAGTTAACTAAATTTAATGGTGATATTTTGGTCTTCTGTAAATACCTCTACACATTGTGTTTTGTTATAATGTACATTATATTGCTATGAAACCTGTTATGTTTTAATGCAATAAACTATTTGTATTGTATTGTATTGTTATACAGACGCTTTCAATATACATATATATGTATATGATAAGTAATTTGAAGCGCCTGGCTGGTGTAGAGTGAAAAGCATACGATTTTAGATAAAACTTTACATGAATGTTCACCAGCATGAGTAGTTGTGCACCTGGGGTTTCATGTATGGTTACGCCCAGTAAATGCAAAGTTATGGCCCTTGACTTATCACCATAATTAGTACAGTTGTTCACTTGGTAATTTTGATATCCATTCACAAACTATTAGCAGAATAACAGCACTAAATGTCGCACTTGCAGACGAAAATATCCCGGCGTCTTTAGTTTTCGACGGTACAGGCACTTAAATCAAAATACCCGCATGGCAAGATATCGCTACGTAAATAAATATATATAAAGTACATTCATTTGTTCGAAATTATGTGAAATACAAGCAGAAAACAACCGCATCTTACTTCGAAATGTCAACAAATATACTGGATGATGACGTCATGGTTTTCTAGTACATGTACGAAAGGGGGGTAAATTTGTGATTTATTCTCATTTCAATACAAAGGGAAGCAATTCAATTTAGTTTCTACACAGTGATATCCCTTTTGACGTTACCAGTGTGGTAAAAAATAGTCCCCAAAATCGGAACAGTGAGAAATATCAAAATGATATTTTCACTGTTTTAAACAGTGAAAATACAATTTTTATTTCACTGATAATTATAAATATCTGTAAACCACTGGAAAGCATAAAATAAAACTCAGTAATCTCCTAAACCGTTGACGCAAAAAGAAAATAAAACCGTCTCGTTGGCTAACGTCCAGAAAACATTTCAACAGTTTAATTTTTAATTTATCTATTAATTAAGTATTTGAATATCATATATGATAATGATTAGTTTGTGTGCAGCATTTTACCAGAAAAAAACCCACGCTGTATCAATCTATAAAGCGTATTCTCTCTAACAAGATAATCATAAGCATTTGTTAAATCTATAAAACATGTATAAAGTGTATTGTTTTCATTAATTATACGACTTGTTAATTCCTGTTATGCAACGATATTCTCATCAGTGATGCTATAATTATACATTTGCAACTGATTAGCGTAATCAGTTATTCGAATACGAATACGAAAGTTTATTTCGCATAAAGCATAATACAATGCTTATAACAAATATACAAAGTTTAGAGATCAAACATGAATTTTCAGCAGATAAAACAAATATGGAATGAATACAGATATTAAACATTGGATGATAATAACATACATATACATGTTTTGTTGTATGCCAACAAATACAGAAAAACATTGTCCCACATTTAGTTATTTATTAAAGTCAAAGTTAAGAGATAGGTAGTTTATTTGCAAAGTAGATGTATTTAGCTAGAGCGCAAATAGTTTTCTTTGACTTTGAAGACATTAAGCTATCGAGTTTATGAATGGTTGACCAATGGCAATAATATGGTTTGAGAAACTTCATTCTTAGGTCTCGATACAGCGGACAAACTAATAGAAAGTGAAATTCTGTCTCGACTTTTCTCATGGTAAAAGACATACAAAATCGTTGTTATCTTGGTGTGTTATCATATCTACCTGATTCTATACATAAGCTATGAGAGGAAGCTCTAAATCTAGATAATGCAACTCTGTGCTTTTTTCTCTGAAATGAAATCAAGATATTTCTCAAGTTCGAAGTCATGCTTATATACACAATACGTCTGCAAACGACTAGACTTGTTTATATCAGCATACCATTTTTGTAAAAAATGTATCAATAATCTTTTGTTTTAATGGTAACAAAAGGTATATCTATATCGGACTGGTTAATCCACGCATACGTAAATCCATAGGTTGTTAAAATATCTTTGATACAAAAAGCCCAATTTTTCGCGTTAAATGTATTCCCAGAATCAACATCTTGCTTTAACATTAAGTACACTTGCTTAACAATTTCTAAATCGTCAAGCTGTATAATTTTGGTCCAATACTTTACCATTCTAATTTGTTTCATTATGGAAAATGGAAATCGACCTAGCTCGCCATACAATGCTGAAAGGTTTGTTGATTTTCTAACACCCAATATTCTTTTCAAAAATTTTGTATGTATTTTCTCAACATCACTACATTCATGCATTCCCCAAATTTCCGATCCAAAATTAAGGACCGAACCTACAAGTGAGTCAAAGATTCTGCATTTTCGAGAAACAGGTAACTTAATATTGTTAAATATGGAAAATACATTATGGAGAGCATGCTGTGCAACAAGTTTCTGGGTTCGATATCAGTTACCAGTTTTTAGTAAGGTAATACCGAGATATTTAAACGAATCCACCAGTTCAATACGTGTATCGTTGATATAAAAGACCTGTTCAAAGCTATAAAGGGGAGGCGAAATGGTGTAGATGTAGAGCAGACCTGTTCAAAGCTATAAAGGGGAGGCGAAATGGTGTAGAGAAGACCTGTTCAAAGCTATAAAGGGGAGGCGAAATGGTGTAGAGAAGACCTGTTCAAAGCTATAAAGGGGAGGCGAAATGGTGGAGATGCAGAGCGCCTGACTACTTGATCCGAAGGATGTGACTTGTAACGGATAATTACGCTTTGATCTATGTACATTATTACACATAAAACGTGCCATCAATCAGTTATTTACAGACAAAAGTTATAATGTATTGTTTTTCTCGAAAGTTGTAAATAAGAACTTGACAAAATGACGGAATATATCACTTAATAAAATGTCGAGAATGGTTTATTATCTTATATATTAATCATGATAGTATTGGGTTGTGGAACAGAGCGGACATTTTCATGTAAATCGAAATACAATGTAGACAATTGATCGGCTTAAATGTAGCTTATCAATCATGACTGATTATTAATATAATGTTCATAGACACATTCGTTAATAGAAATAGTTAACATTATTCCATTTATATATATTACGTTCCAAGTCATTTCCACTTTAGTTAAAATCGAGATATGCACATTTCGGCCGTTGCTGGAAGGTTGTTACTCTAGAGCGATTCAGTTGGTAGTACTCTCAATTTGAACATTTCGGTTGGATGAATTATATACAAAGCTTAATTTACCCTGGAACTGATCATCATCGTACCATGTTCACGTCACGAACGATTGAATTTTCCGTCCCTAGATCAGCATAAACACTCGCTGGAATGTCGTTAATTTTCTAACATAGTCTATGTAGAAGCTAGATATGTACATTGGTTTTTGTTTGTTCGCAGGCATTATCTACAATTTAAAAAGGAATGTACAGTCCTGAGGCCAGAGCGGCACAGTGCTTTTAACAATGTTACTGACTAAGGAATTGAGGAATTGTAAATCGTTTGATAATGAATACCGGTATGTTCGAACTTTTAAAGTTTTCCGTTGAACAATTTTACAACGACGGTAATATCCCATTCAAGTGTTGCAAGATACCTGTGCATGATAAACAAGGAAATCTAGTGGGAACTCAATACAAGTTAAGCTCTGGCCGACACGGAATCTACACGCTAAACTTGTATCACACAAAGTGTTCATGTCTCATCAACGGGAAGAAACCTCAACAGTTCACTGACAATGATCTTCCGCTTATTCTAAAAAACATAGAGGACAAATTAAAGAATAGTAATTCGTCAGTTGCCGAATACAATATTTAATTCAACAAATTCTTAGGTCAGTCTCTGAAAAAGTCAAGACAGAACTGCCGAACTCCCGGGGTTCGCCGGATGAGACATACGGCGATTGAACCAAGCCGTTGAAAGTGTCAGGAAAGGCAAACAAGCACGACGGTCGCATCATACACTTAATGATGACATTAAGCATATGGTGTCAGAATTCATGGAGAATGTGTCTAGAGAAATTATTGCATTACGACGGGAAATGACAGTACATATTGAATCATCTGCGGCCCAGATTGCTGAGATCAAGGGTAATGTGTATAGCCTATAGAAACATTACCACAGTAGCTCCAGTGAAGTAACCGCCCAGATGGAAGCAGTGAGGGCTGATACGGAGAGTGTCAAGACACAGTTGAGCGGTATGCACGATGTTTTACTTAAAAGATGGCAGTCATTCGGTGACTCAATCAAATCCCAGCTGGCTAATTTAATGGCACCTCAGAATGATAGACCATGTTTATGCTCTTCTAGCCACAGGCCTTCTCAACAAGAAAATGTATTAGCACAGCCTTTACAACCTTCAAAACCCAACCTGCCATCTGAAACCACTGATGACGGAATTTTAGATGAAGATTTACTTATTCAAAATTATTCTATTATTCGTAAGGATAGAAGTAACCGTAAAGGTGGTGGTATTCTTATATACATCAAAGACAAGATACCTTTTCAACACAGACATGACTTAAATATTCCTATATTAGAATCAGTGTGGGCTGAAGTTACTTTTCCTAAAACTCAATCTTTCTTATTAAACTTTGTTTACAGACCCCCGGATTCTACTCATGATTGGATATCAGCGTATGAGAATCAGTTCACAAACGCTATAACGTGCTCTTCACAAGAATATCATATTATGGGTGATTTTAACATAAACTTTCTTTCAGATAGAAATTCTTTTAGTAATTCTAGATGGTCCTCCTTTATTGTGTCGAATGGACTTTCGCAGCTGGTACCGCAACCACGAGAACATCTAAAACATCGAGTACAATTATTGACCACCTGTATTCTAGTCGACGTGACAGGGACACGGAGGTTTTTGTTTCTTCTTACAGTATCAGTGACCATTTTCCTGTTTGTTTCACGCGTCGTATTCAATCTAAAATCTACAAGAATACACATACTACTATATAGACAATTCAAAACATTTTCGACATCAAAATTCCAAAATGATTTATTGATGTCCAACATAGACATAACAGAAATGTTGAACACTCCCAACTCTGCTCTCAATCATTTACTCAGCATTATAAAAGAAACACTCAACTTAAAGGCACCTCTGAAATCTAAAAGAATAAAATCACAATATTTACCAGGTTGGTTTACAGGGGAAATAAGATCAACAATAAGAACTCGTGATACCTTAAAAAAAGCAAATAACATAGACCAGTATAAAAAGCAGCGAAATTATGTCATACACATCATTCGTAAGAGCAAACGACAATTTTACAATAAGTCAATAATGGCAAATAAATCAACACAATTTCTTTGGAATACTTTAAATTCACTCATAAAACCTCAAACATTTCTTGCAGTACCACAAAGAATCAAACATGGTAACGAATACATTGATGATACCAACACTATTCTTGAAGCATTCAACACACACTTCACTAACATTGCAGACATCATTCAAAAGACTAAATTTGATCCTGACAATTACCACACTTTTGAAACATACTTAAATAATAAAATCAATTCAAAAAATTTAAACATAGACTTCATTACTACATATGATGTTCGGAGAATAATAGGAAAATTAGACATTTCTAAAGCTTCTGGTCTGGATAATATCGGTCCCAATATTCTTAAACTTTGTGGTGATACTATCATTGGTCCTATTACATCCATTATAAATAATAGTATAGCTTGTGGTGTATTTCTTGATCAATTAAAAGATGCATATATTATTCCACTGCACAAGGGCTCTGATAAAGATGTTCTTAACAATTACCGTCCTATATCTATTCTTCAAACAATATCTAAAATATTTGAAAGACACATTGCCAAAAGCCTCAAAACTTTTCTTGACAAACACCAATTGCTTCATAAATATCAGTCTGGATTTCGCCAAAATCATTCTTGCCAGTCTTCTTTAATAAGGTTTGTCGATTCGTGGCTCAAAGACATTGACTCTGGACGTTTGATTGGATCTGTATTTCTTGATCTTAGGAAAGCTTTTGATTTAGTGGATCATAAAATTTTACTTGAAAAGCTCCGAATGTACCACTTCTCGGAAAATTCGTTAGCTTTGATGCGGTCTTATTTGATAAATAGAAGGCAATGTGTAAAAATCGGATCCAACAAGTCAACCTTTCAAGAGGTTAAATCCGGTGTTCCACATGGATCTATTCTTGGTCCCCTCCTTTTCCTAATATATATCAATGGCATTCCATTTTATCTCCAAATTCGACCATCGATCTCTACGCAGATGACTGAACATTACACTTATCTGGTTATAACATTGTCGAAATACAGCAGTCCCTACAGGGCGATTTGGACATGGTTTCTGATTGGTGTTTCCGGAACAACATGTCCATTCATCATAATAAAACTAAATGCATGATAATTTCAAATGCTAAAAGACCTGTACTAAATTCTTCCCTGTCACTTTATGTAAATAAAATCACTCTAGAACAGGTAAGTAACCACACTATGCTTTGAGTAATCATGATAAAAATCTTCGCTCGAATGCACATATAGATCATGTATGTCACAAACTCAACTCAAAGTTAAATTTATTAAAAAGAATAAACAATATCTTAAACACAAACACAAGGAAATTATTCTACAATTCTTACATATTATCTTCAATGGACTATTGTTGCCCTATATGGTGTCGAGGGCTTGTAGCAAACAACAAGAGAATATCCATAATACAGAAAAAAGCAGCAAAAAATATTCTACATAGACCACAAATAACACCATCACGACCCTTATTCATTGAATTAGGGTGGCTATCATTTGAAAATAGATGTAAATTTCTCTCAGCAACTATAGTGCATAAATTCTCACATAATAAAATGCCCACTTACTTTCATGATATAATTTCTTTCACCCACAATTCTACATACTCATTAAGATCCACCACCAACAATGACATAGCACCCTTTCCCTTTAAATCAAACTATGGTAAACAAACATTCTTTTTTATGCTCGTGAGGTATGGAATTCAATTCCTGTAAATATACGTTGTCTGTCTGATACAGAAACATTTAAAAATAATTATAAGAACTACTTGATGCTTAAACAATGATATCAATAATATTTCATTATTGTATGTATGTGTGTTATGTGAGGTGTCTGTTGATGATGTTGTTTTATTCCAATTTTATTTTCAGATCATCTTAACCTTTGTAGTTTTGAATAGTCTCATTTATATCCTGATGTTAAAACATGATGTACATGTACAATGTATTGTGTGTGCGTGTGTGAATGCGTGTTTGATTGTGTGCGTGCGTGTGCGTGTGTGAATGCGTGTTTGATTGTGTGCGTGCGTGTGCGTGTGTGAATTCTTGTTTGTTTGTGTTTGTTTATATTGTTAATAGAAGGCCATATTGAAAAAAAGATGTACAATTTATTGTTAACGTTAAATATGTAACCTTCTGAAAATATAGAATTTATTATTATTATTATTATCGATTGACTCAATGCTATAACCGATTATATATAAGCCACATTAACGTCTCATGATCATAATCGTTCGCGACTTAATTAGCCACCCCGCTGTGTTTAGCCAGCATACTGAAATTGCCCCGGGCTGTACTGATTTATCAGAATGTATTATACATTCTTGATACTTATATTGTAGCCTCTTTCGAAAACAATATATTGAATTATGCACCACAGGCCAGGATCCAGAAATTCCAGACTGGGGTGGGGGGGGGAGGCAACCATGAGGACAAATTACCCCTCCCTGAAGGCGGTCCGGGGTCTCCCCCTGAAAATTTGACCAATATAGGTATGATATGGTGACTTCTGGTGCACTTCGGGGTCTTAAATTTGAGGAATCATTCAAGAGAATTGCACTAGTATTATTTTGTTAAAAATACAGAACGACCAATTCATAAAAGTATTCGAAATTATAGGAAAAAACTGGCAATTTTTAACAAAAATCGTTAAAAAGGACAGCATAATAGAGCACCCACATTAAATCTAAAAAGTGCGTTCGAAAGTACATATTTTGAACTCTAAGATATCTCTGCACACAGTATCTTCCTCTATTGGAAAGTTTTTAAATTCAGAGATATTGTTTTAGACCCTTCTTATATCAATGTAAAAAAGAGGATCTTAAAAACCTCAAAAAATGACAATGATCTAGAAATCACAGAAACATATCTCTAACATTTGTTTGCACACGAAAGATACCTTTAACATATTTTGATTTAAAGATATTTTCCTATAATTCTATAGGAAGTTGGTCGGACCGCAGTGACACGAAAGTTGGGTATGACTAAGCAACTGTTGAGAACGTGAGAACAATAGTTTACTGTATATTAAGTATGGCGGCATATTTCTGCATACACTTAACCAGATTGTTATCATGAAAATGTTGTCATATAATGTCGAAATGTTTCAGCTAACGGCCTTTTTGGTTTGATATACTGTTAAATTGTAACATCAAGTAAACGTTACTAGTCTGGCAATTTCTGCATTCAGTTACTAAATAAAAATGTTTTGTTTTCGCATATAAATAAGTTTTCGCGATTAGGTTGACTTCCGTGAAATGAAAATTTCGCAAAAGTGATTCAAAACGTTTTGGTACCCAACACATTTCGGTCAGAAGAACTCCTAAAAATGAGAACAAATCAGATTATAACGTTCTATTTATAGCTACTGAAACATAATTATTTTCATGAAAACAGCATTTTTTCACGAAAACATAATAAGTATATTGAAAATCTTTTTTTAATCAAAGTCCTTTTTGCTATTCTTTGACCACACTAATCTAATATCTGCTCCTCCCACCGGAACAAAGTGGAAAAGGAACAAAAACATAGAGTCGCCGGCTTCCGGTCGGCGTCTAATAATTTATGTCATTAATCCAATGTGTAAGACTGAAAATCAACGTTAGACTTTGTTATCGTTTACCTGTATTTTTGTTTAATTGTGCGATAAAATGTATATGATTTACAATTTTCAAGTTAAACACACTATATTAGGCAAGGAAATGTACACATTCGACATTTTGGTTTTCAGACGACGTTTATTGGTAAAAAACAACATCCAGTGTTCATACTCTTAAGGTAAAAATGTCCGAGATATAACGATTTAATAACATTGAAATGTTCCATGAAGGGAAAATAAATTAACCATGATATTCCACGAATTACGCATAATTTTAAAAATTAACTGCAATGGTATCGTCCGTATCAACTCTGTCTCATTGTGTGTTATGTATCATCAACTGCAATTGTATCGTCCGTATCAACTCTGTCTCATTGTGTGTTATGTATCATCAACTGCAATGGTATCGTCCGTATCAACTATGTCTCATTGTGTGTTATGTATCATCAACTGCAATGGTATCGTCCGTATCAACTCTGTCTCATTGTGTGTTATGTATCATCAACTGCAATGGTATCGTCCGTATCAACTATGTCTCATTGTGTGTTATGTATCATCAACTGCAATGGTATCGTCCGTATCAACTATGTCTCATTGTGTGGTTTGTATCATCAACAGCAATGGTATCGTCCGTATCAACTATGTCTCATTGTGTGTTATGTATCATCAACTGCAATGGTATCGTCCGTATCAACTCTGTCTCATTGTGTGTTATGTATCATCAACTGCAATGGTATCGTCCGTATCAACTATGTCTCATTGTGTGTTATGTATCATCAACTGCAATGGTATCGTCCGTATCAACTCTGTCTCATTGTGTGTTATGTATCATCAACTGCAATTGTATCGTCCGTATCAACTCTGTCTCATTGTGTGTTATGTATCATCAACTGCAATGGTATCGTCCGTATCAACTATGTCTCATTGTGTGTTATGTATCATCAACTGCAATGGTATCGTCCGTATCAACTCTGTCTCATTGTGTGTTATGTATCATCAACTGCAATGGTATCGTCCGTATCAACTATGTCTCATTGTGTGTTATGTATCATCAACTGCAATGGTATCGTCCGTATCAACTATGTCTCATTGTGTGGTTTGTATCATCAACAGCAATGGTATCGTCCGTATCAACTATGTCTCATTGTGTGTTATGTATCATCAACTGCAATGGTATCGTCCGTATCAACTCTGTCTCATTGTGTGTTATGTATCATCAACTGCAATGGTATCGTCCGTATCAACTATGTCTCATTGTGTGTTATGTATCATCAACTGCAATGGTATCGTCCGTATCAACTCTGTCTCATTGTGTGTTATGTATCATCAACTGCAATTGTATCGTCCGTATCAACTCTGTCTCATTGTGTGTTATGTATCATCAACTGCAATGGTATCGTCCGTATCAACTATGTCTCATTGTGTGTTATGTATCATCAACTGCAATGGTATCGTCCGTATCAACTCTGTCTCATTGTGTGTTATGTATCATCAACTGCAATGGTATCGTCCGTATCAACTATGTCTCATTGTGTGTTATGTATCATCAACTGCAATGGTATCGTCCGTATCAACTATGTCTCATTGTGTGGTTTGTATCATCAACAGCAATGGTATCGTCCGTATCAACTATGTCTCATTGTGTGTTATGTATCATCAACTGCAATGGTTCGTCCGTATCAACTCTGTCTCATTGTGTGTTATGTATGAAAACCCATTTCCTGACGATGTGAATTCTCACGGTTGGAGACTTCATTTTCGTTCATTGCTCGGAAGATCTATTCATACACATTAACAAGGCTGTCTCTTGGGGGAAAAGCTATTGACTTTTACAATGTTTTGCAAACAAACCTCTGACTTCCACGACAACTTTGATATATTACTTGTATATCACTACCAGGGAATGATTGCACAGTTTCTTACATGCCATAAACTTGTGTTGTAATGTCAATAGAATGTTTACCATTTACAGTCATGGTTTGTTTGATGAAGTATCGCTCTCTGGCTTGTATTATGGACATGGAGTTCTCAACTTTGATCTTGATATTTCTGTTCAGAGCTTACTTCCATGTTGCAATGTAAATGATCAAATGACCATTGACAAATAAGCTTTTTATAATTCTATTCAGTAATGTGAGAGACTTGTATGACACAAACTATCCATTAAACATAGTCAACATACAGCATATAAGATGAAAGTGATACCATACTCAAAAGCAACAACTAGTTATGGTCAAACAACTGGCTGTGCTTTACGGACAAAGACAGTTATACAACTAATGAACAAGCACAGTACACAAACACAGCATACGAACTCTGCATGGGAACAAACAAACAAGGTTGTTGCCATGGAGTTGCAAATATATGTTTCCTATTAACGACAACAGGTCCCCACCTTTGAGCTAGCAATCACAGGTCAATAATAATCACATCAATGTTTGGTCAGTTCGCGGTTTACCGACTTAGACTTTAGTTACGATATCATCAAACATCAACAAAATGCTACATCACTGGGACAATGAATCTAACATGGAAACAAGACATGTACATGTTGAAACACCAAGGAAACTTATATCGTTGAAACTTCGGAAAACACAAATTGGCATCTTGAAAACATTGCGGGGAAAGGTAAAATCGTAAACACCACGGAAATGTATTACGTTTCCACCAAGAAAACTTACAAAAAATGTCTTAAGTAAGACATTTCAGGTACCTAATTTTTGACATCAGAAGATTTATTGTTTTCATTTAACGATGTTTACGCTCACGAAACTTTTCCGATTAGTTCCGCATATACATGTATACCTCAGGTGTGTCGTTGACCCATGAATGTGTCCTCCACTGTTACTCTTCATTAAACGACATAAATGCTACCACCATCAATACATGTTGAGTAATGATAAATTGATCGCCATCTAATCAGTATATCACTTCTACAAAATGTATGACCACAGAATGTAATTAAAGCCCTTATTCGCCCGTCAATTTGTCGTTGTGTATCACAAATACATGCTTAATTAATGTGATTCTCAGCAATAAAGCCTACTGATTAGATCGGCGAATATGAACGCGTTGAATTGGTAGTCTCCGGTTTGAGGCGACTAAACACTACCTTGTAAAACATGCGCTGAATCCCAGTGTCGAGTGAAGTATCAACTCGATGTTTTCGTTCATTAAAATCTTGTTTTTATGTTCGAAAAATATACGGCCCTTTCAAAATGCAAACCAATCGTTATTGAATCTAGTTTGGATCAAGTACCATTCATAACAATTTTCTCTACCGACAAAGCGTCTTTTGCTCAATGTTTAAAAATTTACTACTTCTCAAGTGGAATATTTCAAGAAATCTTGTTAAAATATTCGGCATGAACTTCATCTAAATCAAAGCATATATTTAGTTTTTTTTCTACATCAATAAATGACAAATATATGTGTAGAGGCTTTGTATTCATTACAGCCAAACTATCAAACAACTGATTCATTGTTACAGCCAAACTATCAAACAACTGATTCATTGTTACAGCCAAACTATCAAACAACTGATTCATTGTTACAGCCAAACTATCAAACAACTGATTCATTGTTACAGCCAAACTATCAAACAACTGATTCATTGTTACAGCCAAACTATCAAACAACTGATTCATTGTTACAGCCAAACTATCAAACAACTGATTCATTGTTACAGCCAAACTATCAAACAACTGATTCATTGTTACAGCCAAACTATCAAACAACTGATTCATTGTTACAGCCAAACTATCAAACAACTGATTCATTGTTACAGCCAAACTATCAAACAACTGATTCATTGTTACAGCCAAACTATCAAACAACTGATTCATTGTTACAGCCAAACTATCAAACAACTGATTCATTGTTACAGCCAAACTATCAAACAACTGATTCATTGTTACAGCCAAACTATCAAACAACTGATTCATTGTTACAGCCAAACTATCAAACAACTGATTCATTGTTACAGCCAAACTATCAAACAACTGATTCATTGTTACAGCCAAACTATCAAACAACTGATTCATTGTTACAGCCAAACTATCAAACAACTGATTCATTGTTACAGCCAAACTATCAAACAACTGATTCATTGTTACAGCCAAACTATCAAACAACTGATTCATTGTTACAGCCAAACTATCAAACAACTGATTCATTGTTACAGCCAAACTATCAAACAACTGATTCATTGTTACAGCCAAACTATCAAACAAATGATTCATTGTTATTTCTGGGCTTAATGCGCTCTTTTAAATAACTCAATTTTATTCCGTTTGATTTAATATTCAGATTATATAACTAGCGGAGCTTTCCATCTGCACTTATCCGGTACTTCCTGCAAACAGAGTTTTAAAGTATGTTGTACCCTTGAAATCGGCGTGGGAATACTTCGCTGTGCCATTCTTTATTACTCGTTAATATTTGCTTTCAATCAAATGTTTACAGGTTACATACGATATGCCCACATTATATCAATACTTACAGAAATATAACACATGGATGCATAGAAGTTTAAAAGTAGAGTGCCGGACTCCTGATCAAGAGACCGTAGGTTCAAATCCTGTCATCCTCTGTAATGGGAGAGATTCCTCCATGTTTTTCACTTTCTCAGAGCGAATTCTAACTAGCAATCCAGAAGCAGTCATCGAAAGTAGGTAATATATGATGTTTACCTGTTTCACTTTCTATGTAAAATATAGTTGTTTAAACTATAGACTGACAGTGGTGAGCCAATTCTACGCAGCTCAGTGGAGAAGATAAATACGTAACACATGAAAGGCAATACACAATTATGATTGTGCATCGATGCTTTTCATGTTCCTAAACTGTTCTGAACAATAATGATGCATGTGAAGTTTTAAGCAAAGCAAACAAAAGACTTCAAACCAACAAGTGTTAATGTTAGAATTTCACAATCTAGAAAAATACGTGACTATGTATTGAATGACTTTGTATAGCCGTGCCTAAGTGTATCTCTAGTGTTTAATCAGACTGCTACACAGTTAAACCATAGTAATTGGACGTTTGTTGTTCAATTTCAATGTCGTAGATAGAAGTCGCGTGACTCTCCATTTGTCAAATTTTGTTAAAGTTTAATAGTTTTTGTCATAGATGCGATATATATAGCAGTAATGGAAGTTTACAACACTTGTTTCAGTAACATAATGAGTGTTTGCTAAAAGTTACTTCGAAGCTCTCAATACAGAGACATTCTTGCCAATTTAATTTATGTATTAATTTAGATGGTAATGTCATTGTACATAGGAATTTCTCCGGTGGTGCAGTTATAAAGCGTCTGGCTCGGATAAGGGAGGTCGCCGATTCAGTAACTTGCCGTCATTTACTAATTTATTACCCGCCCGAACAGCGGTAGGTTGACATCCGGGATGTCCGGTTCGAATCCTGGACTGGGCAGGCCATATCCTTCCGTGACTTTGGCCACGGTTATGTGCCATCTGATTCATGTTGGGAGGTTGTCAGCTGCTGGCCGAAAGGCATGTATGTACAGGTTGTTAATTAATTCCAGGAAAACTACTTCGGTCAACTGACCGCCGTATATAAAAATGTCAAAACAATAATCATTTCACCATTAGAATAGAACAAATATAATGGTGACACAAAACAAGTTCGTAAGTTCAATTTTATGTTTGTCCACCAGTAGCAGCGGTGCATGCTGGCATCAGCGTCGCATGAACACTACGAGATTATTGAAGAATGTCTGAGAAATACCATTCCAGATCCAAATTATTGCACGTGATAAGTCTGCCAACGTCACGGGTTTGTTAGGAAGATGGCTTATGTTGTGTCTAATACTCTATTCGCGGAAAGCCAGATGACACTTCGGGCCACGACAGACCATCGTCATTTTACTGCGTCAAGAAATTCCCCCACTTCACTTACAACGCGCGCTCTGGTAGTGTCATGCTGAGGAGAGACGTGAAGTTGTTACACAAATGGAATGACTTGGGTCTGGAAGATCTCATCACCGTAGCGTATGCCGGTTAAATTGCAGTCGATGATCACAATAGGTGTTCTCCCATTTACATTAATGTCATCCTAGACCAGCACACCACAGAATGGACGTCGTTCCACCACATAATTGTCATTAAACGTTCTCCGACGCGTCGATAGGCCTACACTATGAATCAACCGTCACTACTGTCCAAATGGAAACGAGACTCGTCCATGCATAAAATTCGAACCCAGCACCGTTGATTAAAGTGAAGATATCTCTTGCACCAAGCCAAGTGTGCTACAGGATGACGTTGTTGAATAACTGGGCGAATAGCTGGACATCTTGGACGCAAATGTCATTACCTCAGTTCCAATGTGTTTAACCTTGGGTGTAATTATCTAGACGATAACACGCCACACAGAGGCATTCTAAACGAGGGTGGTCTCTAGTGGTACCAAACTGCAGAAATACATGTTTTAGCTAAAATTGTCAACATCTGCTCTATGAGTAAATGTTTCTTTAAAAGTTATTACACGTGTAAATCTCATTTATTTATTACACCGTTAAATATACCTTCTGGTAATCTTAATCAAATCTAGAGTCTAAATTTGATGTAATAACACCTTTGCAATAAAGTAATTTAGTTTAACACAACAATCAGATGATCTAATTATTGATCTTATGCTTCCACAACCAGTCCTACCATGTCCTTTTTGGCACGTCTTCCCCCTGAGCTAGGGTGGAGAACAAAATCCCTAATATATATGATAATATATTGTACAAAGTGTCATTTGTATTGCTTGATGAGTGATGTCAGTTGCTTCCAAAAGAATGATAACCGATATTGTTAAATTACATTATACCAAATACCGCTATCAATGTTTTTCCATGTACCGCTTTTAAAATCCATTTTAACTATTACCAATTTCGATGCCAAATTAAATCAAATACAGTTTTCGACGTTTTATCAAATACCGCTATCGACGTTCCACCAAATACCGCCATCTTTGATTTACCAAATACCGCTATCTATGATTTAGCAAATACCACTATCTATGATTTACCAAACACCGCTATCTATAATTTACAAAATTCCACTATCTATAATTTACCAAATACCACTATCTATGATTTACCAAATACCGCTATCTATGATTTACCAAATACCGCTATCAATGATTCACCAAATACCGCTATCTACAATTTACCAAATACCGTTATCAATGATTTACCAAACACCGCTATCTATAATTTACCAAATACCGCTATCTATAATTTACCAAATACCGCTATCAATGATTCACCAAACACCGCTATCTATAATTTACCAAATACCGCTATCAATGATTCACCAAATACCGCTATATACAATTAACCAAATACCGCTATCAATGATTCACCAAACACCGCTATCTATAATTTACCAAATACCGCTATCTATAATTTAACAAATACCGCTATCAATGATTCACCAAACACCGCTATCTATAATTTACCAAATACCGCTATCAATGATTCACCAAACACCGCTATCTATAATTTACCAAATACCACTATCTATGATTCACCTAACACCGCTATCTATAATTTACCAAACACCGCTGTATATAATTTACCAAATATCGCTATCTATAATTTACCAAATACCGCTATCTATAATTTACCAAACACCGCTATATATAATTTACCAAATACCGCTATCAATGATTCACCAAACACCGATATTGATAATTTACCAAATACCGCTATCTATGATTTATCAAATACCGCTATCAATGATTCACCAAACACCGCTATCTATAATTTACCAAACACCGCTATCTATAATTTACCAAATTCCGCTATCTATAATTTACCAAATACCGCTATCAATGATTCACCAAATACCGCTATCAGTGTTTTACTTAGTACCGCTATCAGTGTTTACTAAGTACCGCTATCAGTGTTTACTAAGTACTGCTTTCAGTGTTTTACTAAGTACCGCTATCAGTGTTTTACTAAGTACCGCTATCAGTGTTTACTAAGTACTGCTTTCAGTGTGTTACTAAGTATCGCTATCAGTGTTTTACTAAGTACCGCTAACAGTGTTTTTTAAGTACCACTATCAGTGTTTTACTAAGTACCGCTATAAGTGTTCACAAAATACCGCTAACAGTGTTTTACTAAGTACCGCTATCAGTGTTTTACTAAATACCGCAAACAGTGTTTACTAAATACCGCTTTCAGTGTTTACTAAATACCGCTATCAGTGTTTTACCACATACCACTAACAGTGTTTACTAAATACCGCTATCAGTGTTTAACTAAATACCGCTAACAGTGTTTTACTAAATACCGCTTTCAGTGTTTACTAAATACCGCTAACAGTGTATACTAAATACCGCTAACAGTGTTTTACTTAATACTGCTTTCAGTGTTTACTTAATACCGCTATCAGTGTATACTAAATACCGCTAACAGTCTTTACTAAATACCGCTTTCAGTGTTTACTAAATACCGCTAACAGTGTATACTAAATACCGCTAACAGTGTTTTACTAAATACTGCTTTCAGTGTTTACTAAATACCGCTAACAGTGTTTACTAAATACCGCTAACAGTGTTTACTAAATACTGCTAACAGTGTTTACTAAATACCGCTAACAGTGTTTTACTAAATACTGCTTTCAATTGTTTCCGCTATCAGTGTACAAAATACCGTTATCATTCACCTCCATATCTGCTTTTTGAATTTCCATTTTTTACACACAAAATGATTGAATTTACGCCGAACGGTAAAAACAGTACATGGCAACATAATTATGCATTCTCCATAAAACGTCATCAAATTCATAATTGTCATTTAACGAGAAAAAAATAAGTAACTTGATTTTCATTAATTGAATATAATGCATTTCATCTGCAAAACATGCCATGAAATAATTCTGAGAATTAGTGACACGCAAATTGATTATTAAACATAATTACGTCTCCTTTTACTTTCAAATCAATGACAAAATCACGTGACCCCGTAATTAGGTAGCGCCATCAATCGTTTCATTTGCCATTGATTGTCGACGTGGTACAATTTTCGTCATGATAGCAAATTGAGATTGCAAGTTTAATTCAAGTTCTACTGGAATTTTCCGGAAGCAGTGCAGATACTCGCTTTTAAGAATACAATGATGTGAAAGGTGCTCTATATTTACGACAGATACGCTGATTTTACCTCCACTCAGAGAAATAAATAATACCGTACTTCCATGACATATAAACAAACCAATTCATCCTAAGTGCGGGTTCGAGTCCCATCTAGGATGTACAATTTATAAAGAAGCCACCCAGCTGACTGGTGAACTTTGGAACTATTTTGTTTGCGTAGTAATTAGGCCGATGTGGACGTTTTTGACATGTTACCGGCTTTCAGTCTTTTTCGTGTTTTGAAAACGGGAACCAATTGTTGTATGCCTCTCAAATTGCCACTACTATAGACGGTACCTGAGTGGTACCGTCCAAAAATCACTCACAACTTAAGTCGTTTTATTCACTCTTGCATACCTGACCGGGATTTCCCGCTTACACCACCCCCAATCGGAACATCTCGGCCATTCTTACGGAACATTGCTGATTCGTAGAATTGTACGAGGTGTTCCGATTGACACCCCGTGTAAGATGAGTCTCGTGCTGATGACCTCACGTAACACTGAATAATACTTGAATGAATGTTACCATAAACAAAAATCGCTCCAAACTCTTTTTTTCAATCTCATCCGTTACTTCTTAAAAAAGGTATGCAAGAAAAATAATAATTATCTCACTGGCTTCGTTTGCGGATTGAAATATCGTTATCGGCAGAGCCTCGTTCACGCCAAAACAGTAACAACCTCGTGTCTGACATTTCTATCCGTATCGGACAGCCAGTGAAATATTCTTTACTTATTAATTGCTTAAGGTACGGGGGATACTGTTTTGGCGGAAACGATGCATTATCGAGTACCCGCGAAAACAGTTAACTGAGTAATAGTCTTATAATATAAGATGGACAACCACAGTCGCTGCAATATTAACAAGCAAGGTGAAGTTATGCCGCCATATAGCTGAAATCATTGTCGAGTAACTATCGGTCGGTCGTTTCGTTTCCGATCAATAACTCAAGAACCACTCGACATATCATCCTTAAATTCGGTCCATACATTCATCTTTGGTAGCAGAGCATGATTTTTGGGGTCATGGGGTCAAAGGTCACAGGGATCAATTGTACATAAACCGTTTCCGATCAATAACTCGAGAACCCCTTGACCTACCATCCTAACACTTAATCCACACATTCAACTTTGGTAGCAGAGGAACCCTAATAGTTTTGGGGTCACGGGGTCAAGGTCAATTGTATTTAAAACATCTCCCATTAATTGGCATGTTCAGTATGACAAATTTGGGGACTTCTATTATACATGACTTTCTATATTTAAGGTCAGTTTATCGCATACATGAGATGAGCTCTTTCAGTACATGCCATTATTTTGTCATGATATTCCAAACTTAGTGTTAATCCCAATTTTGTGTAGACTAAACAAAAGTAGCATTCTGTTTAATAAGTACATACTACGACGTGTACTTCAATGATTGCACTAATTGCTGATGTAAACATATATAATGTTGACGTTAGTACTGTTGAATAATATTGGACTCTCTATGTTCTAAAGGTTTCCACAAATACATGAGGAACAACATACCAATAAAGTGGCATTCTATAGAAAGTGTAGAGTTCCAGGTGTTCTTGGTGCTGTTGATTGTACCCTGGTTCCAATATTAGCTCAATCGAAACAGAAAGAAGCGTACCGGTGTAGAAAGGTTACCATGCATTGAACGTTCAAACTGTTGTAGACTGTGACACGAGGTAAGTACAAATGAATCGAGTTGCATTGTAAATGGTATTAACATACAATTTCACTGGACATAAGGTAAAATACTATTTAATGCATGAATATAATATATTTGTCATATGGTGTGAATAACTAGTACCAGGCTTGGACCAAGGATTCCACACTAACTTGGCTAGAGTTATACCGACTGATATGTCAATGTGCCAATGCATGTAGTTTCGTTTCCATTGATGCATTTCTTACTTTAATATACATTACAGTTCAGTGTTTGTAGTACAGACTTAGGGAAAATAAACTTCACTGACAGTGTCTTAAATATTGATAGAATATTTTAAATTTCATGATAGTTACGTTTACTTACTTTCCAGGCTTATTGATTCCAAGTGGCCAGCGTCACGACATGATTCATCCGTCTCTAATAGCTGTGGATTGAAGGTACATTGTAATTCCTCTTTTTAACTGGAATGTGCATTTTGGTGAGGTTTGTTAACCTCCGATGACCTTAATGTGCATGATAGCAACGTTTGTCCATCCTCCCTCTTTATGAATTAATTCGGTCCGAACAGATGACGAAGTTCTGAATGGTAAAATACATTTCTTTATGACACAATCAAAATTTGATTACTTGCTTCTCACACTTCTTCTCTATTCTAGTTAGAAGGGTATTTAGTCAGTACTACAGCTGGGGAAACTCCAGACATGGAAGATGAGACACCCAACAAGACTAATCACACTGACTCTAATCTACCTGACAGTGCTACATCTGAGGAAACCATTGGTCAAGGCTACAATTTCGACAACAGTATCTTGTTTGCCAAGCGCATCGGAAAATTCTCTGGTAAGGACCGACCAAGAATGATCCTGGTGAAATTCAAATGCGCAGATGATAAGTTCTTCCTTTTCAAACTCAGAGACAAACTTAGAAGTCAAGGTATTCGCATTGCCAACGATCCCACATTTCAAGAGCGGCAGCAACTTGATGACCTCAAACAACAGGGTCGACGTGGGTATTTTTCAAAGGGCAAGCTTGATGTCCTAGATGACAATGATACAACAGACACAGGACGTTTCCGTACCCGTGTATTTCGCCGAGCTCAACGACGTACTTTGGAACACCCGGTTCAGGACATGGAAATAACTTACCCCGAGGCCAACGCATGGGGGGTGGCCAAGGCCCATCACTGTCACATAGACTGACTAACTTTGTTTCATGGAATGAATGTGGTTTGTATGACAAACTTAGTAATATTGACTTTATGAACTACTTAAGACTATTTGATGTTATTTGTCTTCAAGAGACTTGGTGTACCAACGATGACTCTATAGGTGACTTTATGACTGGTTATACCAGTTACGTATGTAGTGCTAAGCAATCTAACGCATCAGGCAGAAACATGGGTGGTACTGTTGTTTTTGTCAAGGATTGTTTCTCGAACTATATTCGCAGAGTTTTTCAGGACTATAATTTTGGTGTTGTTTTATTACTTGATAAATGTCTCATTTACACTGATAAAAATGTTTCGTTTGTTAACATGTATCATGTATAATCCACCTGCTCAATCACCTGTGTATAATACATTTAACATGAACGCATTAGAAGAACTAGAGCAGTTATTAAGTAGTAATATTATTAATCCTAACGTGTATGAGCTCTTGATACGTGGTGATTTAAATGCTAGAACTGGTACGTTGAAAGATTAAATTTCGCTTGAAAATAATATACCAGAGCTAGAGCAGTATAACGGTTTGTTTGAACCTGAATCATTAAGCGATAGATGTTCTAAGGACAAAACTGTCAATGGTTATGGTCGTTCCTTGATAAATGGATAAGGATGCTGGGGAATATACCTATCACAGTACAGTTGGATCAAGTGTGATCGATTATTTCATATGTAGCAAAAGAATTTGTTCAATTTTTTAAAAATATGAAGGTTGAGGCAAGCCCTGAAAGTGATCATATGCCAATTATACTAACATTAGATAGACCATTGTTGAATAGTGATCATCTAAGTGACAACACATTGAATAATTGTTGATACAAAAATACGTATCAATAGGGATAATTGTGAAAGGTATCAAAATGTTTTGCAGGAAAGTATTTTAAATGGAGAATATTCTAATTTTGACCACATGTTGGAAACGGTGAATGTTGATGTTAACGCTATTGTATTAGAATTTCAAAAGTGTATTCTAAATGTTTGTAATGAATTTTGTTCAACTAAACGTCCTCAAAAACGAAATATTCATTCGAACAAAACTTGGTATGACCAAGAATGTAAAGCTTTGAAGAGGATTGCAAATAGCCTGTTGCAAATGTATAGGGAAACCAGGTTTGCGAAGGATCTAAATTCATATCTTATTGCTAAGCCTAAATACAAGAATGATTGTAAAGATAAAAAAAGACATTTTGAATATAACATGCCCTCGAGTTTGAATAATGCCATTGGTAACCCTCGTATGTTCTGGCAGAAAATCAAACAGTTGATTGGTAGGCCGAATCAGGAACCAAATATTAGTGCTGAGGAATGGTATAATCATTTCGAAAATTTGCTTGACCTAGAGGGGGGCAATAGTTATGTTGAAGTGACAGACAATGTAGAAGTAACTGCAAATGATAATGTAATTGCAGACGATATCTTAATTTGTGAGATTAGTGCTGATGAAATTATAGCAGCTATTAAACAGTTAAATGTCAATAAGTCTTCTTCAGACCAATTTATTTCTGCACACCTCATGTATGGTGTTTACTTTTTGCTACCTTATTTGTTACGTTTATACAATTATTTATTCTCAAGTGGTCAGTTTCCTTCCGATTGGAGTAAATCTGTACTGGTACCAATTCAGTATAGGTCAGTATACATATTCCTGACAATTATAGAGGAATTGCTCTCATTGATGTTGTTAGCAAAGTTTATATTAGTATTTTGACCAAACGCCTGACATTCTATACAGAAATCTTTGGTTGCATAAATGAAGCAGTCTGGATTCAGACAAGGTTACAGCACTATAGACAATGCCTTTATTTTATACACAGTAGTCAGTAAGTATCTATCCACCAAGGGCAAGAAACTTTATGTAGCGTTTGTTGACTTTCGTAAGGCATTCGACTATGTAAACAGGTCTAAATTGTATGAAATATTATTGAAACATAACATAAAAGGTCGACTTTTTAACTCTATAAGAGCATTATATAGCAGTGTTAAAATGTGTGTGAGATACAAAGGTGGTTTAACTGACGAATTCAATTGCCTGCTTGGTTTAATACAAGGCTGTAATTTAAGCCCCATCCTCTTTTCTTTGTTCATAAATGAGCTAACATCTGACATTTCTAATAATGGAGTTCATGGTGTGCAACTTTCACCATCACTGGTGGAAGTGTTTCTGCTAATGTGGCTCTCATGTCAGACACAGTAATAGGGTTGCAAAACCGCCTCAATACATTACATACATTTTGTCAACAAAATAAACTTCAAGTCAATACGAATAAGACAACAGTTTTAGTATTTAGAAGGGATGGTCCTTTGTCAAAAATGGAGAAATGGTCCTACGATGATGTAAAATTAGATGTAGTTTCCGGTTTCACTTATGTTGGACTACACTTTACCAGTTCATTGTCTTTTAATAAGATGACAGAAGTGTCTGCCACAAAGGCAAAGAAGGTTCTTGTGATGGTACTGAAAGGTGTTTTATCATTATCTCATATAAATATGAATACCTTTTTCAAAGTGTTTGTGAATTGTGGGCATTATATAACACAGATATTATAGAAAATGTACATATATATGCATGTAAACGGTTTCTTGTTACATCTATTAAAGCAAGTAATAGTGCAGTCTGTGGTGATCTCGGTCGTTATCCGATGAGGATAACAGCCACAAAAAGATGTGTTAAGTTTTGGTTAAGAATACTAAGGTTACCAGATGACAGATATGTTAAGTTGTGTTACAACATTTTGAAGCTTTATGATAATAATGGTCATGTAAATTGGGTTACCGAAGTGCGAACAAGTCTGTATGAGAATGATTTTGGATACATCTGGGAATCACAGGAAGTTCATAATGAAGATTTGTTTTTAAATGAATACACGCTAAGACTACATTAGCTGTATTGATATTCTAAAGTTGCAAATGTTAGATTTCTTGTCATAACCTTATGATAGAGAAGGGGCGTTATATTCAGGTTACAAGGGATGAGCGATTTTGTGTGTATTGCAAAAACATTCTTGAAAATGAATACCACTTTGTTATCCACTGCCCATTGTATTGTGAAATTCGCAAAAAATATATTCCTGATAAATACACTATTCATCCTACTTACCATAAATTTCATGTTTTGTGTGCAAGCAATAACTCCACAATTATTAGAAATCTGGCAATGTATTTATACCATGCTAATAAAGTTAGCGATACTTTTCTTTTCAGTAATGTATAATTATCTATTTTTTCTAAACATTGATGTAAATTGTAATCATGCTACTTTAACATGCATTATTTCCACATGTTTATATATGTGTCTTCACAGGCAAATAACTACTTTTGATGTATTATTTATATATGTTGTATGTATATGATCCGGAGGCCTAAGTACAAATAAACTTTGAAACTTGGAAGAACATTGGGTTGGTGTTCTACTAGGTGATAGTGGTTACCCATTGAGACATTACCTATTGACGCAAAAACCATTGAAATAAAACCATACCTAAAGCATATTCACTGAAGTGTACTAATAATATAACACTATAATTAATCATGATATTGTGTCACTCGAGTACTGAGTGCTCATGGTGAGCTGTTGTGATTGTCTTGTGTCCGAAATTGTCAATCTGTTGTCAGCAATTAGCTTTTCAATACACTTGTTTACAAACAAGTTACTAGATCTGCACAGGGCAAGCAAATCCACAATTCAGCTACCTGCAGCCCTAGGCCTTCAGCGCTAACAACGATTTGATTGAATATTTTGTAATATTTTTCTTCTTAAGCCTAAGTCCCAACATCACGACTTTGGGAGGCGAATGGGTACAAATGTAGAAATTCTTACAGGGTTTTGTTGGAGTCATGGTGATTCGGGACAGTTCTCCTCTATTTGCGGGTGGGCCACAACAGTTTTGAAATGTTCAAAACAATCCTGGTCAAGTCACGATTTAAGTGATTGTACTGCATTTTTACTGTGTTCGTACTGGTGCGTACTAGCATTTTTCTCCTATCGTAGCGATTCGTGATTGTGGCCGTCAAATCATTTCTCATGCTTTAAGCAGAATGCAGTACGCTATACCACGAATCACTACACATCCAGTACGAACCCATTATTGTGTTCGGCATATTAAGACGAAGGGTGCTAGCAAGACCCATGTCCCAACTTCAAAAGTCAATGTCACACTTTGTGAGTTTGATCACTATGGAATGCTGCATATATGCACAGAGTATAGGTGGTTGCGTACAGTCTGTAACTTTGACATACTTTAAGATAACTTCACCTTTGTTTGGCACATAAAGGCGACGAGTTGCGTGCAAGACCCATGTCCCTACTTTAAAGGTTAGGCCACATTTAATCATCAGTTCCTTCACTCAAACACATGGTTACTTCCATTGAATGTACTAAGACATGAAGCTTAATTTTGGCAATCTACTTTACCGGCAACACAAATACATAAAAAAATATCAAATTCAATTTTATTACCACACAAAAGGATAAGTTAATGATTAACATAGTTGGCCGAGTTTTAGTACAACATAATAATTACTAAGTAAGTTCATAGCACAAGGTGGGTCCCACACATATCATTACAATGTACAACTATCTTTATAATGATCTCAACTATCTTTATAATGATCTAAGTGTACAAAAAGGATACATAATCTTAAAGGTAAGCAGCCAAAAATTATACATTATTTCTTATTACCTTATAATCGTATACCAACCCTATACATAGAGACCAACCAAGTACTAAGCCACAATTGATATTAAACCAGTTGCGTGTGAATTTACAGGTCAGTGAGTCATGAAGACCATAGTATATTCATTCTTCCAATTGGTATTAAAACAAGGCTCTATACCAATTGATATGTTTAGTATGTAATGGATTAACAGTTACAGCTGACACATACAATCAAACTAGCTCAACACTTAAAATGATTTAAATCCACTTGTATTGCAAAAACGGAGACAGCATATAATAGCACATGCAACAATCTCAGTATAATCACATTCACAATATTTACAATGTAACTGACACAATGTTACAAAGATTATTTTGCGAATATGGTGTTACTGAAAATAAAGGAAATATAAATATAGCACATTTCATTCCCTTGAAAAACTATAGAGACAGAGGTAAAAACGTTCCACAACATAGAGCAGCATTCGGGGAATACCCTCAATTATTCTTGTTACATGAATATTTTGTTACATATAATGCCTAAAATATCTGATTTTATATTTTCAATATGTATTCATACATTTCTATAGGAACTTCGTTTACTATGTCTGATTTCCAGCCATGAAATATCAGGAGGAATATATTAGGGTTTGTCGGCAAGAGACATATTTTTAAGGACAGAAAAGATTGAATACATTTCTTTTATCTACCTTCGCAAAAAAGAAAATGATGCACAAGTAATATTTGCACATACCTGACCAAACTTTCATAACGCAAGTTTGTGTTTCCAGAAATGAAAACTGGAATGCAGGAAGATTTTCCTGTGAAATAAAGCTTTATCATAACATATATGTCAACTTGAGCTTAGTCAATATCCTGAATCAGTGTAACATTTTCAGTAGAACAATATTAATATCAAATTTATGATAAAAGATACTGCGATGAGACCAAATAAGTACTATTTGATAAATATTCAGTAGGGAGTATCAATGTCTCCATCTTTGCTAAAACTTCAATAACAACTGACATGAAATACAATTAGAAAGTTAAAGCAAATGGACAAAACAATGTAAAGCTTCAAAAGTCAGATTAATGTTATAACTATATATATATGCCAATAAAATAATCAAGAGACAATTTTTGAAGCACTTTGAAACAAAGACATTGAACTACACGAGTTTATCCACTTCTGCACATTCTCTGGAGCTCCTCCTACTAACTGTGATTGGTACAAAGCAGACCACATAACTGCATCAACCAATGAAAATTCAGATCCAACAGTCCAATCATTTTTCTTAAATCTAACATTCAAACTTTTTACTGCTGCAGTTCTCTTTTTAGAATTTCCATTCAGTAGTTGGCTTTCTGCAGTGTCGAGCCATTCATCGCATGTTGTGGCATAGACAATGTCCTCAGTGTCAAAGCCAGGGGAAAGAATTCTGTTGATATAGCGAGCAATATTGACCTCTCCCGTTATAACCGACTGCTTTGCTGGGGACACAATTAGCTCTGGTCCACTGTCAACTAAATTAAAGCAAATATAAAACCAATTCGGCATCAACAGGAGTTATAACAGTAATGAATAAATAGCCATATCATGTACCATTTATAGTTTACAATACAATCAGTGATGGTCTTATAATAAGCCCTGCCAAACCCCCTTTTCCATAGCAGCTTTCCATAGCCCACTTGCCCCGTCAGGGGAAACACGGCAATCACTTGCTCGTCTAATAAATCAACAACATGTTGATATAAAAACCAGTCAGCCAATTAAAGACTTTACTTTGGCTCAGTCACACACTAAATTTAGAAACATTATACATTTGAATGTGGCTATGACTGCATTGTACACATCATTGCTGGTCACTGCTTACGTACAGTGTTTTAAAAAGTTTATTTAGTCGCGAAATTGGGCTCCTTTCCCCTCTCTGAAAAGCATGTCCCCTACTTTCAGTGAAGTTTCCCTCCCACAGTGTTGTAAATATTTTCAGTCAAAGAACCGGAAGCTTTGACTATAAGTATACCACGATAAGTTGAGAGTGACGTCATGCAATGTTTACATGGTTTGACCACCTCTATTGATCAAAATAGGTAAATCAAATAACAAGCAAAACTATATATTGTGATATTGATTCAATAAAACTAACAGCCGTGATAGCTCAGGTGCTAGCGAGTCCGCGCCTTAAAATGCTAATTAATATTTTTGGTTTTGCATCCGAGTTCGAGACCATCGGGAGGTTGTTTTTTTTCCATTACAATATTATATATTTTGTTGGTCATCTACAGTTGTACTTACACAACTTATACGAATTAATGTTCGCTCGAATATCATTAATTAAAACATTGTATACCATGTGTATTTATAAGCTATTAACTAATAACGATATGGTTTCATGATTTTTAAAGTACACGATATCATCGTGCAGTATATTTACATGTACATTTATCGCTACACACTCATGGAATAAAGTTGATATGTCTACTCCGAAAACATAAGGGGTTCAAATGAACATCTTAGCGACGATGCTATAGCCATCATTTGGTTTAACAACAAAGCAATTAGACGATAACAAAAAAACAAAAGTAAACAGACAAAAACGACAAGTAATTGACAAGCAGTGAGTAAGGGATAAAATTCATATTGTCCATAAAAAGGGGAGGCAGGAATGTGTCTCGAACTCACACCCTATCTATTGGTCGAAGTTACTAGTCAGAAGCGCTACCAATTGAGCTATCGCTACTGTCTACTTTGAGCGATATTTCATCAACATTTAATACTAATCCTGAAGATAATAGGCATGATAATGACCGTAAGCTGCTTTACATGTATTGGAAAGTGGGTATGGTCGTGTTTACTATCGACTTATCTTAACTGAGTTATAGTAATATCACATATCTCATGATACTGATGTGTAATTTACATGTTTCTGCACAGATAGGAATTGAATACAATAATGGTAACAGAAAGGTAGGGCAGGGTTTCCCCTTTATTTCTCTTGGGATGCTCTTATTCCCTTCCCCACTACAATATTTGATACACAAAGTAGAAACTTCACAAGCAGATTATACTGAATAAAAAACTCCAACAAGCTTATCTAGACCTGAGATCCAGTCCTGCAATAGTAACAGTTACTCAATACTCAAAAAATTTACTCTCTGAAGTCTGAGTTCAGAGATTTGAGAATCCAATGAAATTAAAAATGCTGAGTAAATGCTCTTGGTGTCCATTTTTCTTTAAGATTTGAGTGTCAAATTTGTGGATAAGAATTGATTACAACCATTATACGTCAGCACTAACAAAAAGAATACTCAGCATTCAGGGAGCACTGTAATACATTATAGTCAAATTTCAAAACTCAGACTCAGCAGTGTCAATTTTGACATATGCATTCTGAATGCTAAGTAGTACCGGTCATAATTCAAAACCTTGATCTTGATAATTACACTGACCAATGAAAGCTCATTACCTTTTTTCCAGACCACAGACAGTGCGATTTCGTGATCTCCTCTAGTAACCTGGGAACCATTCTTTATGATGTCACAGAGCCTAGTATCTACATTTGTAACAGACGAGTGTATATACGATGTGGCTAGTACCCGATACTTCTGCTTTAACATTTCAAACAGTACAAACAAACTCAATGGCGGTGATGAAGGATCAGCATTGATAACAATGTCGTGTATACCTGAACCCTGCAAATAAAACGTCAGAGATGATTACCATAATTCATAAACTTTTATGCAGAACATAGTATCTGACAAAGTCACACTTTACTCATAGACAATTTGAAAAATATGTCTGTTTTCTGCAACATGTGGAAAATCAAAGGAAACCAAACATATTTTAGGCCGAACAACATAGCAATTCTCCTGCAGTAACATTAGTTCCATTTGACGCTGGAGTTGACCCTTTGACCCTAAAATTTCCAAAAGGCCACAATGTGATCCTTAGGATTCTGGCTGATTTACCTGAAGGGAAAACTTTTCTCAAAATTATAGGAATTTTAGCACTAAAATTGTATTTTTGTTATCAAAAATTAAATTTATGAAAGAAATTGCTTGTCATACATTTTGGATACCCCCAGTTTCTTTCCACAACTCGCCTTCATTATTTAACTATGGGTTACTTAATATTAATCAAAGCACAGAAGGTGCTGAGGGACAGTACCACTCGTCTCTGTAGCCAAGCTGGCGACTTGTTGCATACTTCCGTTTTGTAACTAAACAGTTTGATAATATCAAAGTATGTGTAAATATGTCAGATGGTTTGCATGGAATATGGAAAACATAAGACAGAAATTTGAAAAAGAATAAAAATTTATTAAAAAATAAGTAAAAATATTTCAAAGAGATATTCAATCTGAGTTGTTCTAGAATTGCTAGATTTTCAAACCAAAGTAAAGAAAAATAGTCAGTAATAATAGTAGAACATTAATATTGTAAAACAAGTGACATGTTTGTCACAATTGTAAATAAATGAAATACAAAGATCCTTTATGTAACATTTGTGGATATTTTAAATTATAAAATGACAAATTAAATAATAACAGCTCTAAATTAAAGTAAAATCAGTATGCCCAGGCACGAAGTTATGATAACACTAGCTTGCAATAGGTTTTTAGTAGTTATGATAACACTAGCTTGCAATAGGTTTTTAGTAGGGATGTCAACGAATAGCAAATCAGGTATTCGAATATTCGTTTTTCATTTCGAACGAATATTCGAATATTCGTTCGACACAACTTAGACAAAATTATTAAAAAAATAATATTTCATATACCAAAGTTCCTTACGTGCTGTGTGTATTCTACTTTCGTTTTCACCGGAAGTTAAGACTCTGACGAATTATGTTATTGCAGTTAACAGATCATCTTCTGAATGCCAATATTCGTGTTTATGAATATCTTTGGGAAATGTTTTGTTTTCGTTTTTTAATACAAGTATTCAACGTTATGCATTCATAAATATACGAAATCAAGAGCATGATAACTTGGCAACATACATAAAATAGAAGATCTACATTGATTCATTCAGTCTCAATGTCAAATTCACAACTCGGTTTCACTCGGTTTGGTAATCGTTCTTATGCAGAAACCTTATGTACGCTATTTTTGAATATTGAGTACTTAATTAAAAATCGAACCATACAAAATACATTTACTCGTTGTATTTTGAGTAAAATGTTTTTAAACAGTCATTTGGTTGGATGATATGACCTACGTGAAAAATTAGTATGCAAATTGTGTTGTTTCCCGTCACCCCATTTTTCGGCATGTTTCTTTTCTCAATTCCATCTTTGATCTTCTTTAATTAAAAAGCGAGTCATTAACTCAAGTCCATGTCAGTGGTTTTAACTGCCTACTTTTTACAACTTTCGTCAACAACAAAATTACCGACAATTAGACACCTATTTTCTTCTATTTAAGAATATGGACTAGCAAACTGTTACAAACGGTCAGTAATTAACGGATTATCGAAAGAGACAAAATGTCATCACCCGACGATATACAATTATATTAGCACCCCCCAATATACACACTGACACTTTTACAAGCGCGTATATTTCAACAAAAACAACATCCTTTATTACTCTCACACTATCTTACACAAATCGGGGTCGGCAAATAAATAAACAATTTTTATTTTTCATAAATTTTTTACTAAGTATATTTTTTCGAATATTCGAATATTGAAACAGGATTCGAATATTCGAAGATAAAACGAATATTCGAATATTCGAATATTCGTTGACATCCCTAGTTTTTAGTTATCTTGTCGTGGTAGGGTATTTTCCAATTAATTTTCCAAGCACAGAGTGAGATGTACATTGAAGAGATGACAACTATAATTTTTATAGTCATGCACAATGAGACCATAACTACTCTAAATAGCAATAAAGAACAACAGCAACAGCAATCACTTGTCATCGAGTTTTATATATCCTTTAAATGCAGTCTTAACCCAAGTATACTCTTCTATGTGCGTTCGGTTAGCAAATTTACCGTGTTTATAGCAATAACCTGGCCTTTTAAGTCTCGAGAAAGCTGCATATATCAGTACCTATCCGAAAACAAATCAAGAGGCAAATATGCACAAATCAATGGAGATTACTAAATGCACACTCTTTAAGCTTGCACACTGTGTATATATGCTAGCAACATCCATATTGATGCACAACATTGAAGTCCAGTGCAATGTTTGGTCAAATACACAGTAACAACTAGATAAAATGATGCACACCATACGTAAAAGTCCAGCACATTCAGACGTAACTCCGCCTCTCCCATCCATTCTTACATGGTGTGCATGCTTAAACTGTGTGCATGCTTAAACTGTGTGCATTTAGCGACCTACACAAATCAATGCGCAAAAACAACCAGCATTACCAAAATCGTCTTTAAACCCTTTGAACTTGATGGAAACAGCTTATTAGTTCACAAACCACTTCAGCACGTTGATTTTTCAAGATTTCGTTGTCTTCAATCATTTATGATACTCGTATTACTTCATTGGATGAATTTTGGGACTACTTTTTGTGAGAACTTCGGATGTAGACGTTTTAGCTGGTTCCCGGCTTTCAGTCTTTTTTGTGTTTTGAAAACAAGAACCAATTGATGTATGCCTCTCAAATTGTCAAACTACTATAGACGGTACCCGAGTGGTACCGTTCAAAAATAATGTGACACTGTCTATAAACTACTAGTGTGCATATAAAATACTCTTTTATCAGTTTTTTCGGCACCTAAGACACCATTTAACACTGGATGGAGATTTATGTATGTCAAGAAAGTATTATTCTTTCATAAAATTAATTCTTGATTACAAATTAAACTACCATTTCGTTTCATCACTAATACTTGCTTGACATACATTTTTGATATCACTGATTCCAAAGCATGAAAAGCAAAGGGTGGGATCATACTAAAATAGTTTAACCTTTAGAAATCTGTTGCAGATCCTTGGTATCTGAACCAAGCTCTCATGGAGATATCTAACTACATGTACTGTATAAGTTTTGTCAACATTGGATAATAAATGAAGGCTTGCTCAATTTTATGAATTTTTACTAATTTTAAGGTTTTCGAAAGAAATTGAGCTCTAATGGATGGCTAACAACTGTATCAGTTTGGTAAACATCGGATAATTGTTTATTAATGTCTCACATGTACACATCATAACATGGCATAACATTACATACATAATTACAGAAAGACAGAAACTTGTAAGATGGTTCAGACGACAAGTGTAAAGGTTAAAGTCAGTCTCACTCTAGTTTTTGAGTGGCACAAACGTTTCCGTGAGAGAAGAGAGCCCAGAAGATGACGAGGGAAGAGGGAGAAAGAAAAAACACGGAGCGACGTTGGGGACGTCAATCACTGATGCATTGAGAACAGACCGGCAGCTGACAATATGAGTTTGTTGATTGTTAATGTAATGTATACGTAGATATTAAGGATAATTTGACTAAATGCATACGCAATGTCCGGCACCACAGCCCATTTTCAAGGTAAGTTAAAAACTGATAACATTTCAACATTGATTTTTTTGATGAATTGTTTTTTATGATAAGTTAAAAAAAAAGCCAATTGTTTGACTTTGAGGTATGACATGAGGTATGACATGAGGTATGACATGAGGTATGACATGAGGTGATCTTGAAAGATGTCATAAAAATAAGTAAATATATTTGAAATCAAATATACATGTAAATATTATAAACACTACCTAGACAAAATTTTACAAACAAAAACTTACTTGAAAAATCAAAAGAATATAATGTTAATTATCTTGCATGGCTGAAAATATTTAATCTATATATTGCATAATCAAAGGGCCATAACTCCATGAAAAATAGTCTGACTGAAACTGTGTGATAGAATGCCCATCTCCTCTAGGTAGTGAAGCTTCCCATAAACTATTGTTGAATTCCTGTCATCAGTTTTTGACTCTGAGTAGTAGTCCAGACAAGAATGGTACCATATATAGTATATATACTTTATGTTGCATAATCAAAGGGCCACAACAATTGTCACACTGAAACCGAGTGAGGACGAAGCGGCAACTATATGCTCCACCCTTTAATCTATATGTTGTATAATCAAAGGGCCACAACAATTGTCACACTGAAACCGAGTGAGGATGAAGCGGCAACTATATGCTCCACCCTTTAATCTATATGTTGTATAATCAAAGGGCCACAACAATTGTCACACTGAAACCGAGTGAGGATGAAGCGGCAACTATATGCTCCACCCTTTAATCTATATGTTGTATAATCAAAGGGCCACAACAATTGTCACACTGAAACCGAGTGAGGATGAAGCGGCAACTATATGCTCCACCCTTTAATCTATATGTTGTATAATCAAAGGGCCACAACAATTGTCACACTGAAACCGAGTGAGGATGAAGCGGCAACTATATGCTCCACCCTTTAATCTATATGTTGTATAATCAAAGGGCCACAACAATTGTCACACTGAAACCGAGTGAGGACGAAGCGGCAACTATATGCTCCACCCTTTAATCTATATGTTGTATAATCAAAGGGCCACAACAATTGTCACACTGAAACCGAGTGAGGACGAAGCGGCAACTATATGCTCCACCCTTTAATCTATATGTTGTATAATCAAAGGGCCACAACAATTGTCACACTGAAACCGAGTGAGGATGAAGCGGCAACTATATGCTCCACCCTTTAATCTATATGTTGTATAATCAAAGGGCCACAACAATTGTCACACTGAAACCGAGTGAGGATGAAGCGGCAACTATATGCTCCACCCTTTAATCTATATGTTGTATAATCAAAGGGCCACAACAATTGTCACACTGAAACCGAGTGAGGACGAAGCGGCAACTATATGCTCCACCCTTTAATCTATATGTTGTATAATCAAAGGGCCACAACAATTGTCACACTGAAACCGAGTGAGGATGAAGCGGCAACTATATGCTCCACCCTTTAATCTATATGTTGTATAATCAAAGGGCCACAACAATTGTCACACTGAAACCGAGTGAGGACGAAGCGGCAACTATATGCTCCACCCTTTAATCTATATGTTGTATAATCAAAGGGCCACAACAATTGTCACACTGAAACCGAGTGAGGAAGAAGCGGCAACTATATTCTCCACCCTTTAATCTATATGTTGTATAATCAAAGGGCCACAACAATTGTCACACTGAAACCGAGTGAGGATGAAGCGGCAACTATATGCTCCACCCTTTAATCTATATGTTGTATAATCAAAGGGCCACAACAATTGTCACACTGAAACCGAGTGAGGATAAAGCGGCAACTATATTCTCCACCCTTTAATCTATATGTTGTATAATCAAAGGGCCACAACAATTGTCACACTGAAACCGAGTGAGGATAAAGCGGCAACTATATGCTCCACCCTTCGGGAACAGGGAGCATAAAAACCAAAGTTAAAATGAGGGTGATTTTGTGGAAAACTGAAAGTTTCAAAAATGTATGTCAAGCAAGTATTAGTAATGAAATGAAATTGTAAAATCATGTCATAAATAAATATTTTAACTGATCAATATACAAAGCAAAGTTTACCAAAGGATTTGGGTGGACAACATTTGAGGTCTGTTTGACTTGACTGACGCCAGCAGATGACGGTGTTGTGTTCACTGAAGGAGTAGCTGCCTGATAACGTCCAGTCAATTGATCCAATGTCTGACGTAGATCACCAAGCTTTGAAAGAATTCTTTGCTGTCTTGCCTCTAAGGCAGATGCAGGATCCATGTTGATAGTGTTGGAATTTGAAGTCTGGAAAAGGTAACATTATGACATATTAAGGTAAGATTTACAAACAGTCTTATATATACATGTATAGAAAACAAATGGGTGGGAAAGAATATCAATTTTTATTACTTAGCTCAAAATTCTCTGATATAAAATCAAATACATTAAATAGTGCTATTGTAAATGGCCTACGAAACAGAAATTCTCTATTCTTTATATGACTGACATCAAGATAAAAAAAATATTGCCAAGGATTGGACCAAGTACATCTTTCATGCCAGTCTTATTCAAAAGTAATTATTTTGTAAGTTCATATTTTGATCTATGTATGTACAGTTTAGTAGTTTAATAGTTTATAAATGTCTCACACGTACACATCATAACATGGCATAACATTACATACATAATTTCTGTCAGAGCTAGACACTGTGAATTTAAAGATATTATAAAATAAAGAGACGCTAACAACTGTTAGATCATGGTAGCTAAAATGTGGGAACAACATAAATGGTTTGAAACAAGATTGAAGAAATATCTTTAACAATAGTGTAGATAGAATGATGTCTTCCAGTATGTTAAATGGAATACTGTTTTTGCAACATGTTGAAAAATAAATCCTTACAAAAAATTTATGTGGAATTATACATATAAAATGTAATTAACCATTACAAAGTCTGAAGCAACATATGTTTATGTTTTGCAATGAAACATGTGCTTAAAAACAGAAGGTCAGTGATCTGGATCATCTGGAAGCTTTCTCATTAGATTTGTGCCCCTGGGAAATCTGCCTCGTTCTGGTTTGTAAACAATTTGATGATGTAAAAAGAGGATGCAATATCATGACGAAATATATCTCGGTTAACTTGTCCAATGAATGTGACTTCACTTCGTGTTTTTTTTGGCGATTTTTTTATTTTCTAACAAAGCTACGTTTGACAATAAATGAAAAATTTGCAATACCAGACGATAAATATAAAATGTGAAACAATGCGTTTAACGACAATAGAACAACTGCATTACAACAATTGAGCGACCACTTTACGAAAAGGTCAAGGATAGTGACGAACAAGGAAATGATTTATAATTGATTGTTTTTTATCGATGTAAAACTTTTGATGTTTTTTATCGATGTAAAACTTTTGATGTGATTATCGGTGGGAATACCTGTTACAAACTAATCACAGAATACAAGTACAATGATTGTCCCTTTTGTGTTCGGATTTAATTTACGAATTAAGATTGATTGAGAAAGTTTGTTATTGCACACATGCAATTTTGGGCTGTTTAATACATGTAAGAAACTGTATATTTCCTGTTGTTGTGGAATTGAAAATACATGTAAATAATTAATGAGGTTGTTGATAGATAAATGACAAACTTAGTTTATTTTGCTATTTAAAAAGTTTTATTTATTTGAGAAAACACAAGGCCGTCAACATACAATAATAAACAGTAAGTATCTTTTGCAAAGACCATAACTTGTGTGTGCGCCAAAGATCCTGTCATTAAAAGTTAATACATGTATGACCTATGTACAAACAGACCAAACTCAGTAATGAGACCACCCTTTTGTTAAGTCCCATAAGTGGTCTTATTATAGGGGTTTAACTGTGTATAAAAATAAGCATACACATACATAATTTTTATGTACATAAAGTATTTTTGTATTCATTTTTTTTTACATTTATTATAACTGCAATTGAATTAATATTACTATAAATTTATAGGTTAATCATGATAACTCACTTATTTTTTCGGCGTAGCCTTATAACATTGATTTTGACCTGTTTTTTCACCAAACAAATGTTGTCCTCGAAGCGGGCTTTTTTAAATCTGACCAATCATATTTTCCCCATTCAAATTTTAAGAGGCACCAAATGGGGTTTTCGTTCACCCAAGAGGCACCAAATGGGGTTTTCGTTCACCCAAGAGGCACCAAAAGGGGTTTTCGTAAGATTTGTATTTTGCTGGAAGTAGTTGAAGTAGTTAATATGTCTATGCATGTATCGCTTCTTTCTCATTGATTTATGCCTTCTTATCAAATTTGTGCCCCTCAAAATCACTAGTTTGAAAATAAGACATAAACGATTAAACATGTGAGAAAATGCATGCTGTCATATTAAGGGGTCATAAATTATGCATGATAAACGAAATAGGACTGGATTTTGTGGTGGTATTAATTACTAAATAACTGGGTGGTCTTATTTTCGGAGATTAAGACCAACTATTTACATAAAGAAAAAGTTCTGTCTTTAAAATATCGGTTTTATTAGCTTGGTGGTCACAAAATCAGGGTGGTAGCAAACAGGGTTTTTACTGTATATATTAGAAATGCATGCAAACTTATTTAATTCGACTTTTTCATTATATTTAATTACTTTTACCATAGTTTAGTCTCAGGTTGTAATATTTATATTGGGGGTGAAACGTCTTTATTTGTAGTGAATTACTTGGACTTTTCACCTCCATTTTGGGGAGTTGAAATGGCAAATGTGTTGGCAGTGAAACGACTGACATCCAGAAAGGAGTATACTGCTTGTTGAACTTGTACAGCACATATTCCATGTTTAATATAACATGATCCATTCACGTGTTTACAATGTGATTGAGTCATGAACTGTTACACATATCTCTTATGTTTATTTAGTCAACCCCTATTGTGTTGCAATATAAAAAAGGCGTCGAAATTGGTATACATACAATGTACATGTGTCAAAACAGGTTAAGGGGTAGTCCAAAATATTAGACGTTTACATGCCCATTTTACCATAAACATTCATTATGTTGTTATTTTTTACATTTTACTTTCACTTTGCATGTAACGCCTAAACGGGCCCTATGCAATGTGATGTAGCATTCGAATCTGCAAATTATATAATTAATTGATATAGAAACAGTTAAATGTACTGTAGAATTTCGTTTTGTACTAACAAATTAATGAAAATCACCTTTAAACGCTTAATTTTTTATAAAATGTTCTCTTTCCTACACATTGTCCACAACATGTTAGCAAAATAATATATTATACGAAATCGAAGTGGACGCCTGGCCGAAATAATTTTAGCATGTGTGTCATTTATCACGCTTCAAATGATGCAGGGTTCAGGAATCCGACTTTTTCACTATTCAATAATTTCGTCTTATTTTCGATTTGTATATTGAATTAACCGAGTACGTTGTGCAGCCATTACGCCGAATCTCTGTGAAAATGCACACCTTTATTCAATTAATTAGCACATGGTATTTGGAATTCTTGACCCCTTCCAGCGCAGAAAGCATCAATAGCGCTATTGGAAATGTATTTTCCCTGCTGGTCTTGTTTGATAGTTCAAAATTAGTGGAAAAAGAGCGACACAAAATCGTGTCGGAAAGTGCTACATGACAGTGATAGGAAGCCGATAGATTCAGGGTCAACTCGGCCCACTTACAATCTCGTCCCGGTCCTAATCGGCCCACTTACCAACTTGGCCCTATAATTGAGGCTTACTAAGTCTGTAAGTTGAAAACATTATTGAATATTCCCAGTGCATGGAGATTTGTTGTGCAGTAGAAATTTCCAGCACAATGGAGAGGAAATTTCCCTGTGAAATATATTTTGGTATCTGTTATAATTTGAACATGTTTGTCATGCAGTTTTACTAAAAAATGAGAGGTATTTCTATATCATTGTATCATTATTATATTAAAGTAGACCATATGAAAACCTTTAATATAAACCGGACCCATATAAATTTACTTCATAAGATTGGTATAAATAACAAACAATACACAAATCACCTTCTTCAGCATGCCTAGGTGTGAACAACTTTGCCCTTTCATTGCGCTTCAAAAGTGGGCCGAGTTGGACCGGGCCGAGAATGTAAGTGGGCCGAGTCAACCCTTTACCAGCCAATAAGACCCTACATAACCGGAAAATGTCAAATAAGTTGTAGGGACAGTCCCTTATTTCGACTAGTTAAGACTGTACTGAAAGACTAACAGAGCAATTCAATACAATTTGGGTATGCTTCGTAACAGTTTGAAGGCTAAAGTAAAACAGATCATGGAAACAAGTAGGGATAAACCACGGGCAGATACCAACATATATTTCAACTCTACCCCACCCTCCCTTTAGACGGAGGACTCTTCGCGTGTCCAGAAAGAGTAAGCCTACCTGGGAAGCAGACGGAACTTCTTGTACATTTTTTAACGAATACATAACATCAGGAAGCTGTACTTTAGTTGTGGAATCATAAAATGGTTCGATTTTGTACATTTCACACGACATTTTCGTTTAAATGATGAAATTTAACATGCGACAGCACCTTACAGATAGAAGAGTTCCAGTACATGGGAGGTAAGTCGTTAAATTAAGGCTAAAAACCGTTTTTGCAAAAATCCGTATCCATGACGGCATATACGATGAATTATCAAATAGCAGTTCTTTATCATATATTCGTTCAATAGGATCGTCCTAAAGGAAAATAAATGAATCTGTGTTGCACAGCTTTCTTAAAAGATACATGACATGCAACCTCGAAAATGTTGGGAATGAACAAACGTGTTATGTATTTTATTGCATTTTGTTAACTAACTCATAGTCCAGTCAATATAAATTTAACCCTCAAATAATTGCAACAGAAATGTTTTGAAGTACATTCGTTAGAATAATACTGTATAAAGAACATATCAAAAGTCTAACAAAATCTTTGATGCAGAAAGTGAAAAAAGAAAGAAAAAGAAATATATAAAATACCATGTGAACGAAATGGCGCGTAATGTACACCATACTTAGAATAGTTTTCGCAAACGCCTATTGATCAAGATGAATTCGTCTGTACAGAATTGTAAACAATGTTTAAATCATCATAAATACTGCTGACAATGAGGTAAGTATTTTAATTCCAATAATATAAGAAGTCAAAAGTACATAATATGTATGTGATAGTCATTCCTTTGCAAATTACATTGTTATCAATCCATATTAAAGCGATTTTCAATATTTTTTCAATGCCATATTTTTTCGTTTAAACTGTTAAAGTTTATGATAAAAAGCAAATGTTATCTTACCTAAGAATAAATTCAATACATAAATCGCAAATATGTGCCATTTTAACGTTTAAGAACAAAATTAATTTTGTGACCTTGAAATCTACTTTGTCAAATTATTTTCCTACAGAAGCGGGTATGTGCCAAAAATTTGGAACAATTGGAAGAAATTTGGAAAATGCAGTTTTCTGATGTATGTTTATCTGAACCATGATATAATTAATTATAATCATTGTTAAGCCACAAAATATACCAAGCTCGTATCATGTAATAAAATACTGATGTGTTGTATGTGCAAGATATATTGTATCTGCCAGTCGGCACTCGAGGACGACAAAAACTTCGTATAATTCCGAGCCAAGGGAAGTTCTGGTGTAAATGTAGCAAACTACAAAACCAGGGCAAATTTACATAAATAATGTAGACGCATTTATTGCAATCCGAATGAAATAAAGAAGACAATCGCCAAGACTCTATTAAAATATGTGAGTCTCCACTATATCTAGTTCGATTGTGTAATGCCATTTCAATTTAACACACACATTGTTTGTCTTGTGGTAAGAATGCTAGAAGTGTGTTTCCAGTGAGAAAATAGCGAAAGGGACAGACATAACTCATGGGCTGATCAGGCAGGTAGGCGCACGGTAACCATTATTCAACTAGCTGGCGGCTCACCAACAGGTCAAATCAGAACGGACCCCTACCGGGATATGAACCTTCGACCTCCCGCTCCCAAGGTGGATGCCTAAACCACTTGGCGACGGGAGACTATATGTCAGACACATATAACCCACGTTAGATAACATTTAGACGTGATTTATGTTCAACGCATTTTGCAATAAAACAATCTCACCCTTTAACGCGTTTTGCTATTCTGTATTCCTTACTCTAGAGAGCTTCTGAACTTATGGAGGGGAATGCAACTCTTTCCGACAACACATGTGTGTCTTTTTTATTATACCATACTAGCTTCTCTAGTCACCATCAACTCGTGGACACTATATTTCTTACAAGACAATTAGTGTAAATGTTTTATTGCAGTAAAGAGTGGTGTGTTTTTAATAGCTTTCAAGTCTGTATGCATGTTTAGGTATTCTTAATATGATTTATGTCGTACACTCTTGTGCTAGCCGCCGCGATCCTTTCTTTAACGCGCGGACCTGATAAAGAGCATAGCCAAGTGCGTGATTTACAAGTTAAAAAAACATTTTCGTCGAATGTTTTGGCACTGATATTGACACGATGTAATACTCTACGTGATGTTATCAATGAATATGTGAAAGAATGTTTGAGCTAAGCTTCGCGTTCAAATCCGTACCTGTAGGACAAGTTAGTAGCCTAAGTTTTTTTGTTGCTTAGGTTTGCCTGTATAAGTATTACTAGTACGTTTGGCATAACTATTAACGAAGCTTTTCATCGAAGTGAGTTAGCATATGTAAAGACTGTTGCAAGGTATGTGATGGATATGAGACGCAGTATCCGAACTGTCGTTACTGTACATCACTGCTGACGCAATGTATATAACAATGAATAAATAACTCGAGTATGAATAGACACATACTAAGTGCACAGCCGTTCAAAAAGCACATTGAAACATGAACGCATGCACCTAATTCAAAAGCAAAATACACTCTGACATAATAATTTTACACATAACTGCTATACTCGCTTATAAAAATATTTTACCAAGTAATATGGAGGGGATTTCTGGAACTCGTCCAGGTCAGATCGAATCTGTTTCCTGTTATTCTGATAAATCATGAGTATAACCACGTAAGCATTTATAATACTTAGCTGATTTCCGAAGTAATTAAATTTCAATTTACACCAGATACAGATTGCAATCAAGACCAAGTTGGTGCGAGTTATCTACAGGATACAAGCATGTGCATCAGAGTGTGTTTATCAAAGCATTCAAGTATTTACTATGTATATGTAATTTATATCCTACAAGAATCCGGGTTGACTGAGATGTTTGTCATATCACTTAATAGCTTTAATGACTATCTCTTGACAATACCTAGAAAGATTTGTTTCTAGATAGGCCAAAGTCAAAATTTAAAATCAATTGTAAATGTCAAATAGAGGTTAAGATTTAAACCTTATGCTCGACTTCATCATTCACTTTTTATCTATATATACTGCTTTACCACAAAAATATAAAGACGGCCCGTAAATTTTAACTCCTAGATCAGCCACCTTATGTTTATTAAAGATGCATTAGGTCCATCTGAACGTAAACTATTAGAACCGGCCGTATTTCCTGTATTGTTGCTACATTGGTTAAGGCATCTTTAACATTAACAATTGTAGTGTAATTCCAATTCCAGTAAGTATTTTATCATTAGTTATGCAATGTCATAATTCATGTCTTAATTATACATTGGAGAAATGAAAATATACGGCTTACTTAGGGAAAAAAAATTTTTTTTTATATTATTACTATTACTTACATGTTTATGCGATAGAACTATTTCAGTTCGATCAACATGTATATAAATGAAGAATGAGAAACTTACACATTTATGTAAATACAAATGTAGACATGTTTACACATAAATCACAATCATGTGTAATTGTCTAAAGAGAACTAACCGCGCAACATATAAAATGTGGTCATATTACAAGAGAGCGTAAGTGTCGACAGAGAACGCTACATACAAAAGACCGGGAAAACAACAGTTCATAAAACATCAGTCATTTTTGCGAAGAATACATTGGTTTGCGAGTGGAAGAACCCAGTCGCTAATATTTGCGATTTTATACAGGCTAACAGGTGCCCTCGCAACTTTGCGATGTTTAATGAAACGCGATTTGCGATTTTTGTCTGCGATTTTGCGATTATCAGCTGCGATTTGCGATGCGACCGTTGATGAAACGCCCCTCAGGTGTTGTATAGGTTTAGATGTGTTCATGATCACCATTCAGCAATGTAGTGTAAACCTTGGAGCAAATAAAGACATTCCAGTGGCATTTTATAATGAAGAAACGTAACAATTGTGGTCGTCCTATCAATTCTGATCAGGCTTCATTATTTTCTCTTAAAACACTGGATCTTTTAATTAATAATGCTTGATAGTGTGAAACATACAGTGTTATACAATGTGCATAACTTCTTGTCAGTTGATGTTTCACATATAAATCCATGATAATAAGTTAGTTAGCATGTTTCTAGTTAGAAACTAAAGAAAACTATCGTGTGCTTACTATAATCTTTGATTTAGTCATGTGATTATGTGTATTATTTGTTTTGATAGTCCATCAAAGTGACAAAAGTCTCGAAAGTAAAGTAGAAACCTTTACTTTTATGGCCCGTTTACCAACAGTAACCTTGTAAGAAACTGACCTGACATGTTATGTTACACTAAAAAATTGTCAAATTATGCAATAATGAAAAATATTTACCCACGAAATTCAATGCAAATAAAATCTATAAACGGCGTTTTAGAATTAACATCAATATCAAGTATGAGTATACATCATATGACGCGACAGACGTAAAAGAAAATATCAGCGAGTCAATATTGAAAACGAAAGTAGAAATATTCAATAAATTTCTAGACAGCGTTCACGGTGAAAAATCGCAAAGAAATCGCCCTAATTGCGCAATTAAAATTACTCATCCATTTCAATATGCAATGTAGCACCTTTCACTGGTCGTCCGTTTGATCAATTTTGACAGGCTTAACTTGTCATCTATGTCACCTCTCATCGAAATCCATTGCAAAGCTAAGCGCTCATTGGTCAGCAGTAGTCGCTTATCCAATCAGATATCGCTTTACAAAATATAGCGACAGGCGGAGCTTAACTTCTCACACATGTGTTTTTTTGTGGCTGTTTGTCGGTCAATAATGAAAAAATCAACGTAAATTTCTTGGGCATGTTATTAAACTCATTGGGCCTTCGTGTAATCAAGCGAGACGTCCGAAAGGCATTCATTGTATAAACATACCTATTATCGGGTTATCTCAAGCTGCCCGGTATTAGGTATGTTTATACCATGAATGCCTTTCGGACATCGACATGCCTAAGAAGTTTACGTAGATTTTTTCCGCTCAACTTTCGAAAATTGGCGAATTGAATGAACAGACGACGACTTCTTCGCCCAAGTCGTCTGGAAGCTGGCTCTTTGGTCCGTTATTCATACTGGTAACGCGTATTATAAATAATGTGGACGATTGAAATCACACAAAGCATTTTCAGTAGAACATCTGAGAGATTATGTCTATTAACCGTTCACATTTTATTTTTGTTAACTCAAATCTTGAGGTCGGCGGATATAAAATAATATAGGAACTCAGAACTATTTTATTTTGTTTTTGGTAAAAATTGGATCGGCGCTCCTGTAAAAAATGCTGGCCATAGATAAATGCTTCAACATGGGTACTTTCAGCACTTTGATTTTGCGTACAGTTGTTGCTATTTCAGTTTTTACGGATTGTTATTTTTATATCAGGTGTGTTTTTTTTTTCAAAAATATTCACTTATCGTTTTCACGTGTCCCATGTATCTGTGTAGACTGACAGATTCGAAATGGTTTGCTTGTATATGAGAGTAGGTGGGGTAATATTACTATGAACTATAATCTTCTGGGAACAAATTTAGTAACAATAGCAACACAATGTAGTTTATTGTCATTCCTGTGATTGTTATGGTTGGTTATACTTCATTGCTATTTCAAGATTTCATCAGTAGGCCTTATTTTGTTCGTAAAATTTAGATTTATGTACATTATGTTGATATCCTACTTTTGTAGTAATGTCAATACAATAAGATGTTTATCATATTTGAATACACAAATATCTAATATACATTTTTTTTTTACTTAAAATAAGGTTAATAATGTTTGGAGTTAAGTTAATTGAAAGAATATTTCTAGTGACTTCATTAATTGAAGCTTGTATATCTTAGTGGGTGGGGTAATTTCTATCACTTAAATTATACAAATATCACTTTTTTTTCGTTCTAATTAGGCATTGTTCTTCATAAATACACCATAAATGAAGTCTACGTATAAATCTTCTGCTGTGGAGAAGTTTTCAGGTGTATCTCATTCCACAAATGTTCATCTTGTCTTATTTTATATGACTCAAAAAAAGTTTTAGTAAAAATCCCGTGGTGTTAAAACGGACGAATTTGAAGTACTTCCGCAACTTAGATTTTGTTAGACTTTTGATATGTTGTTCTACATAGATTTAACTTTTATAAACAGTGAAAATCATTTCTGTTGCAATTATTTGAAGGTTTGACCTTTTTTGACGTAGAATGACTGGACTATCAATCATTTAATTATGCGAACGTTACACTAAATCGCATAAGTAAAATCCTTCACTGTATTATTTACGTCATCCGCATCCATAGGCACATCTTCGGTACACATTCAATTATACAACAGTGCGAATCCTGGTTATTTGTATAACATAGTACAAAACATAACATATTGTCAGAAGTATACGTTTGGATTTAAATAATTCATTGTACCAAATTCAACTGATTATTTATTAAATCAATTTAACAATTTGCCACTATCGTGGAACATAAACCTTGATATTTATGTAATGGTCCTTAAAATGAAAAGGATTAACCAAATAAGTGTAATTACTTGTAACTATGGGTTGGACAGAAATGGACGTGACATACATGAACATGTACACTGAACAATTTTTTCTAAACGTCCATGTAATAAAATACAAATTTAAGAAAACGGTTTTATATGCCGAAGTAAAATTTGGCATTCTAATATTATACATAGAACTCTATCGACCTTCACAAAGAAATTACCTATTTATGATCATGGTTGACAGTGAGTACGGTATTCAACTTTTGGCACGAGGATCACGTGCACTATGTAGTAAGCAATGAATTTCATTTCAATGCAATCCACGTTGTATGTCCAACACGAAAAACAAAAAAAGATGCCGACAAAGACCACTGAAGAAAGCGCCAGGGTCGTCGGTATGATTGATGCTGGTCGACGAGTGGACTAGTAATTACTGTAACAAATGCAACCATTTTGCAGTGGTATGTCGAGCTAAAAGGGACAAAGGTGTGTGTGAAATTGGAGAGGACTCGAACAGCGATAATTTCTGCATTGGTGCGATATAATCTGCCAAAATATCCGTGTATTTGTTGATTTACAGGTGGGTCCCCATTCTCGTGTAGTCAAGTTTAAGCGAGACAAAGGTGCTTGCTGAGACTGATTATCGCAATCTCAAGATCAAAGGCCCTCTGAAGACGCCTAAGGTAAAGCTTACACAGGTTCTGAAATTCATGTTCTTTGCATGACCACCATATCATGTCGTTACAAGTTCCATGTTCAAAGTTACACAAGCTAATTGACCTTCAATCCTAGGACTGCAAACTTGCATTGATTTCATTGATTATGATTGTTATGTATGTCGATTCCATAACTCGCACGACCAAATATCGAGTCTGTCTAATCTGATTACCAAGAGGGTTTCAATGGTATTGGTCGCTTACCTAGTATCTGTTCAATTGAGATAGATCGCAGACACACCCCTGTGGTACATCCGACCCACATAGACGAGTCCCTATAGCCCTCCAGGACAAAGTAAAACTAGAAATCAATAATATGGAAAAGGCTGGTTTTATTGCTAAGGTCAATGCGCCTTCAGAATGGGTAAATAGTATGGTAGGGGCTTAAAAGCCACATTCAGACAAAGTACGCATTGTCATTTAGCCCAACGACTTGGATAAAGCCATACAGATACCTCATTATCCAACCCAAAACTCTGGATGATTTATTACTCCAGTTAAAGTCAGCTAAATATTCACAAAGCTTGATTGCAGATATTGGGTGCGTTTCATCAAAAATCCTAGGAGCGACTTTCGCCCCTAAGATCGCTTTTCGCACCTATGTGCGTTTCAACATTTTTTCGCTCCTTGCACTTAGAAACGATATCGCACCTAACTCTAGGAGCGGTCATGAGCACTTCGGGAAGATGGCAGCTTTTGTTTACGCGCTACAAGAACGCCGGCAAATTCGAAGAATAAGAGTGGGTATGGATGACATGATTCAAACGTAAGAGGGTCGTTAAGTCTGTACAATTGTTCATTCTTAAACATTGATAATGTGCATTAGAATGTATAAACATGTATAATTGAATGGATAAAACATCGCATGGACAATGAACGAAGCATGTGTGTTACTGCTAAAACACTCGTGTTAGTTACAATTTGCCTACAGTATACAGTGTTATGCTAACACATGACTAACATGATTGGGGACGGGGTTACTAAGTAATCAACACTGCGGTCGATTGATTCACCCTATAACAGGTCCAACCTCTTGGCATGTCTTTGACGTGCAAACATTTCAATAATATAGAACAATGCATATGTGTCTGTTTTACACTCGTGCAAGTTCATTATTATTTCATCTATAATGATCTATGGCGGATAAAAAGAAAAAACATGAAGAAAAGGCAGAAGAAAAGCATTATATAAATGTGTAATGTACATTTAATGTTTGAATTTTGTCTTTTATTGATCATAAGTTTTCAAGAAAAAAGAATGTATAAAGTTTATGTAAACGTGTGGTCTTGGAATCAACCATATTAACATCTGAAAATAAGTATAGGATCATTGCAAACAAATTGAGGTGCAATTGCACTGTTAACATTAATATAATTATAAGATATCCCATGGAACAACAAAGACAAGTGAAGCATGAATTCCATGAGATAGCTGGTATGCCGAATTGTGTGGGGCCGTAGATGGAACACTAATCCCCACCCAGTCACCAGCCGGCCCAGATGCTCAGGTATATGTTTGTCGTAAAGTCTTTCATGTCATCAATGTACAAGCTTTGTGCAACGCAAATATGAGGTACTTTTTATTTTATGTTTACCAATTTTTTTAACAGTTTAACCCATAAATGTTGAGCTATAATCTGCAAATAAAATAACTCTAATATTTGACAGTCTGTGAAGACAGTCTGGATAAATCGGTGTGAAATAATTATCTCAACAGCTGCAATACTAGTTGGATTGACTGACCAGTGGTCAGTGACCACATTGCACACAATGTATTTTATAGCCAAGGGCATTATATTGACCACTAAGGTGTAAAGAATCATTTTCAAGCAATCTTTTGCCATGTCTGCACCTATACACTTAACAAAACTTATAAGTGTGCATGTATAAATATGACAATATCTTGGTCAATATAAGTCTGATTTTGCTAAAATTATCAACAAATATAGTGTATATACCTGGACTAATATTGCATTATTTCATGTCATAAATCAACAGATATGAAGAGTAGCCCTTAGGAGCGAAAAGGGAGCGAAAACGATCATAGGAACGTTTAATGACACGCACATAGGTACGCGCCTAAGTGCGCTAGTTTTCGTGCCTAACTTTTCGTTCCAAGGATTTTTGATGAAACGCACCCCTTTACTGACCACTGGTTTTAGATGAAAAAGCGTCACACTTGACTACATTTAACACACCCAATGTCGTTATAGATACCTGAGATGCTCAATGGGTCTGAAATGCAGTCACGATATCTTCTAGCAAAAGATGGATGAATGTTTAGAAGTCCTTCAAATTGTGCCGTAATAGTTGCTGATCTGCTCGTGTTTCATGTACCGTAGAGAAGCTCGACAGAAATCTAAAAATAGTTTTGAAAGATGCCGAGAAAAGGGCATCAGGGTAAACGAGGACATACTTATGGTAGGAGTACATGAGGTTAAATACACAATGTACTATGGTCACATTCTTTCACCCGATGGTTGAAAACCTGATCCAGGACAGGTTACAGCAATACAAGAAATGCAATCCCCTACTGGTAGATGATGGTGTAAGTTATAACACATCTCAACAGTTCCAATACTTTGTGACTAAGTAGGACATTTAACACTCTCATCATCAGCAAATTACCCCCAATCAAACGGTCTAAGTGAGTCATGCGTTAAGGCGATTAACTATATGCACTGTATAGTAAATTATTTGTACATGTAGAATGACTTTGTATGATGTTTTACATTCCGGTAAATGCACACAAAATTAAGTATTTTTTAATGTCAAAAGTATTTTTGGAAAGGAGAGAAAAATTACTAGCTTATGCTACGTAATCGAGTTTTTTTCAAAATTATATCAATAACATTATAAAACAAGAAATGGACAATGCCCACAAACCAGGTTTTCAACCTAGCCCGCCCAACGACATCACCATTCTTATAACCTGTTTTTTTACAAAACCAAGGCTCTATTTGTATAATGAATACATGATGAATATCAATGCTGCAAAGGTGTCGTAGGTGATACATGCATACACACACTCACACGAAGATATATTATATATATGCAACAACTATACACCAAGTTTGATGTCAATACACCAACGCATAGCGAAGATATTAAGTGGAAACTGATTTTAAATGTTTTAGTAACAGTGACCTTGGACGGAACGAGCCCAAAAACAATCCCAAATGAGCTCTCCACATGTTCTCACTATACACCAAGTTTGAAGTCACTATGATCAACAAAACTGAAGTTATTCGTCGGAAACAAAATTTCTATTTTTAGTAACGGTGACCTGATCCTTTGCCGGAACGAACCCAAAAGCAATCCCAAGCGAGCTCTCCACATGTTCTTATTGTACACCGAGTTTGTATTCAATACGATCAACAAAACTCAAATGTTTCGCCGGAAACCCCCCCGTTTGACGCCACCCCACCCGACCGGTCGCCCGCCCGCCCAACGACACACAACATTCTAATAACCCGGTTTTCGATGAAAACCTGGTTAAAACTAGATTTCCTGTACTCACCCGTTGTTTCTGTTGTTCTTATTTTGGAATAAAAACTTAGTTTTTTTTAAATCTCCGTAGCATCTTTGTATACATATGTTTCTTTTGCAAAATTAACGCTCGTGCCTGATTCACCGGACCAACATGTACAATTTGACAGTACCAAAAGTTCAAACTTCATTATCTTTATCATTTTTACAATATTATAGCAATATTAGTTGAAGGACTGTATAACGATAAAACAGTATGCAATTCATCTTGCTTTATTACGTAGTTTCCAAAATATCGCTTAAAAGCAAATATTGCTATTACCCGACCGTATTTTGCCAGTTGTGGTTCCAATAAGCAAGTGCTTGCTTCAATGGACAGTGGTGGTTCTCATATATCGTTACTAAAACCAACAACCAGGAAAAAGTAGTTTAAATACACTGACCCAAAATGAAAACTTTACACTTCAATTTTTTGAATATTTGTTTTGTTAGTATACATGTATATGTTGTTGTAAGTGTTACACATGTTTATCACGATTTCATTAACCACCACTGTCCATTCGAGCTATACGTAAACATCTCACACAAAAGTCAACTGAATTATTAGTGCATGGATTGGTTCATTCCCACATTGACTTCTGGAACGGTTTATTTACTGCAATTCCAGTCTACCAAATCAATAAACTACAGCGAGTCCAAAATCATGCCGCTAGAGAGGTCATGAATGCTTCCTATGAACAACCATGTGCTGAACTTCTAAAAGAATTACACTGGCTTCCAGTTAAAGCAATAGTCGTGTTCAAAATCTAATAATGGTTTCCGTGTCATCAATAGTACAGCTCCAGTATATCAGTGGGAAACAAAAGTGATCACAAAGTGACACTAACTTTAACATACCTAGACGGCGAACAAAATTAGCAGACAGATCTATGGCCGTTGTAGGTCCCAAATGGTGGAATAATCTACCGAGTTATCTGAAAGACATTCAATCTGAAGCCAGTTTTAGATCAAAACTGAAAACACATTTGTACAGTCAATTTCATGAACAATGAGTATGCTCTGGTTAATACAAAATACCTGTAGTGATATAAATCAGTATTGATATATATATATACATGTCTAAATCTAAGTTCTAGAATCCTGTTAATAAATTGAATGTATATGTTTAAATGTGTGTTATGTAATTGTGAAGCGCAATAGAATATTTTATAATGTTTGCGCTATATAAATGCCATGTATTTGTATTGCGGATAACGATTATGAAATTGTTTTCAAAAATCGCCGGTATATTCATGCGTCTAAACAGGAAAAACTTTCCATGCTTTGCACGTGCACAGCAACATTGGTTTCACCTGTAAGTTTTACACTGACAAGTAATCATTTGCTGCTTAGCACAGATAAAAATATTGAATTTGTTTTAAAAATCAATTGCATTTAGTGATGCCACGTCTTTCTGTAGATCAGAGAAACCAGGCTATTGCTCCGTGCGGGGTCAATGGTAAATAACGTAGCGCGTGTCATTTTGGCAGCTCCAGACAGACTATTCATAATCTTGCGAACCGGTACAACACTACTGGATCTGTCGGAGATCGTGCAAGACCCGGTCGCGTACATGCTACAACGTTACGTACTGATCGCGTTATCACGTTGACTCACCTACGTAATCGTTTTTTACCACCAACCATTACTGCTCGGCGTTACGGGGTGCATGCACAGACGATCATAAACCGTTTGAGACAGAACCGTGTTCCTATTCGTGCTCGTCGTCCATATACTGGACAGATTTTGACAGCTCGTTACCGAGCTGCCAGACTGTTATGGGCACGACGTCATTTGCATTTCACGCGCAACCAGTGGAAATCGATACTTTTTAGCGATGAGTCACGGTTTACTGTCAGCCATGCAGATGGCAGAATACGCATCTATCGCCGTAGAAATGAAAGACTTGCAGATTGTTGTATTCAGGAGAGAGGCATATCTGGTGGTGGCAGTATTTTGGTCTGGGGTGGGATAATGGGGAATCTGAAAACTGATCTGGTCATTATCCAAGGAAATCTCAATGCCTTGACCTTTTTTGTTTTCAGTTATTTATTGTTATGGTTTTGAATTTTTGTTCTTGTTATTTTTTTAGTACAGCTTGATGGCGACTTCAGTGATACACCACCACAGAAAAAGAATACATAGGTACTGTAAAGTTATTTGCATTTTTTTTTCAGCATAAAAGTCTGTGTCAAAAACTTCTTAGATTATATTAAAGTAATTTCCCTTTTATGCATCACTTACTACTGGGTAAGTCCTGTTGGTTTTTGTAAATCCAGTGTGACTGTGTCCAAAAAACTGTGTTCAGCATAAAAGTCTGTGTCACAAATTTCTTAATTTGAGTAATGCATAGTCAAGTAAATTTCTGTTTATTTCTTTGTAATATTGATATCTGTTGCTACAAACATATTCAGGGCAGTCATTAGGCATTAGGCATGAAATTCTGAGTGTGACTGTCAAAATGACTAAAAAATACATCATTTTAGATAGTTCAAGGGTCAAACAAAGTCCTGCATATTGGCATTGATTTTGAACCATTATTATTTTTAGGGATTTTGAACCATTATTATTTTTAGCCTCTAACTATAAACATTATAACATAGGGATTTGTCAAGCTTGGCCTTTCTCCTGGGGAACACACCACATCCCACTCAGAGAGATACATGAAGAAAAGGCAGCAACGATTTGAGAAGTCACAACTTCCTTCCACTAAACAACGGCGTCTCGTATTGAAAAGGGAACGAGCGACATTCCAGGGAGCATCTGAAGCTATGGAAGGCGACACATATCAATCAGGTATATTTTTAGTAATTACATAAACATGAAGAATATTTAATTGTACTAACATGTGTAGGTTATTCTTGATTCAGGTCTGTCCATCAATCTGTAGACAGAATCTGTTTAGACTATTTTCTGTCCGTCAGGTTTTGTGCCTTGTGTGTGGCTGTACCTGGTTTGTACACCTTATTTTCCATTCTCAGAGTTTGATGATACCCTAAATAGTAAATCGTGTCTTGACTTTTTCTCAGCAATTACACATGGTCAGAATTCACAGAAGTGATGAGGAAAATGTCTTGACTGTTCACTATCCATGTTTTGATTCAATAGGTCAAAGTCTTGTGATAGAAAATGGTTTGTTCTGGTAAGCGTCACAGAATATGTAGAGTATATGAATTCTTTTTAGTATCTAACTTGGTATTGGACTCTTTCTCTTAGTTCATATGAATCATGCATTTCCTAACAGTCATGAGTCATCAACATTTTGAGATACAATTTTATCATCTTTGCAACAGGAATTGGTCATGTAATGACTGCAGACATACAGAAAGTTCCAGATGCCGTATGCAGAGCCAGTTTCAAGGCTGTAGCTGTCAGTGGTGAATCAACTATAATTGCACTGGATTTAGAAACAACAGGACTAAGTAAGTGATGCATATTTAACCTTTAGTCTACTGGCGGGGATTGTAACAGCCTTTGCAAACAGCTTGATACCAGACCAGCAGCCGATTTACTTGTTCTAAGCTGTTTGCCGTTCTGTCAATATTTTCTCCAAATTTGGAGCAAATTCACTGAATATAAAATAAGCAGATGACATTTTCAGCAGACGACAATTTTTCCTAGCATGCAGAGGGTTAATATTTTTTTTAAAAAGTACTGGATAAATATCATAAAAAACTGCATAACATAGAACTATTCTATTTATACATTCCATACATATATTTAAGGTTATAGGCCCAGCTTTTAGTCATGATCTGACTGTGAAATAATTACGTAATAATGTAACTGGTCTGCTGACAAGCCATGTAATAATATCAATGGAAAGTGTAATCCTTTCATGTTGCAACTTATATTTCTGTTTATTTCAGTTGAGAACAGAGTGATGCCACAGATCACCCAAATTGCAGCAACAGAAACAAAGTCTGGAAAGTCATTCAACTGCTACATAAAACCAAGTATACCCATCTCTCCTGAGGCCACCACAGTTACTGGAATATCATGTAGTAATAATCAAATGTGGGTCAAAGGTCAGTTGGTACCTTCAGTTCAGATCAAGGAATCAGTTAGTCAGTTGTTATCATGGCTACAGCAGTTTGAAAATATTGTTATATGTGCGCACAATGGACGGCGATTCGACTTTCCAATTTTGTTATCATTGCTGAAGAAGCTGGACAAATTTTCCAAGTTCTCTGACCAAGTCTGTGGTCTTGTGGATACTATGAGCATATTCAGAAAACTGTTCCCAAAATCATCATTGAAACAGGTTGATCTTGCTACAATGTTACTGCAAAAAACATATGATGCTCATAATGCTATCGCTGATGTTGTTACTTTAGGCGAACTAATATCGCTTGTGAATTTGAGTGAGCAAGAGTTTAACAAGCACACATTTTCTCCATCAGCTGTGTTAGAAAACCTTGCCTACAACAATGCAAAGGCAGCAAATCTTCGATCACTTGACGTTCTTGTATACTCTGGTGTATGTAAAAGACCCACAGCGGAAAATGTTGCCGGCTCTGGATTGAACTTACACCATCTCCGCCTCATATACCAAAGGCGTGGCGTGGACGGCTTACATGATATTTTCACATGCAAAACCAGTAATGGTTTACCTAGAGTAACAAACTCAAAAAAAGTGCTTGAGGAATTTATTCCCAAGTTAGCAGAATATTTTTCAAAGTAATGGGCAATGTGGTAGTAACTTGTAATACACCGTACTTTGAACTCAAGGCAAAACTGCAATCTTTCGATCTGTGTTATGTAGTACAGTACTTATTAATTGACAAATACAATTGCAGACATCATTGCAGTGTTATATTATATTCATCTATTAAGGTTAACATCTTTCAGATGTAATAAAATTTAGAAAAATGACATAATTTCATTTATACTATGTCTTTTTACTCTCAGTGGTCATATCTTAATATAGTGGGTAGTCATTTTCAAATCTTAATTTCTGAAGTTAACTACGGTAAAAATATTTCAAATTGTTTTATTTTACTCAGTTATGATTATAGATGATATTTATGTATTGTTTAGTGATGGACCTGCTTTAAATTTTTGAAAAAATAGGGTGATGTGACTTCGGCAATTCTGTTTTTTTGAGATTTTAAAGGAATTTCCGTATACTGAAATTTCAGTTTTTCACCCAAATGATAGCTATTTTTTTTAAATAACTCATGATATGAACTTTTTTACTAAGAACAACTATTTCTGCAGTGAATTAATGCTTAATTGCATAGAAATTTGTCCAAAAACTTAAAAAAAAACTTTTTTGAAATCTTGTACTAATGTATTTTTTTCCGATACACAAAAAGACAAGTCTGGGAATAAAAATAGTGAAAATGCAAAAAGTTTATGGTAAAAAGTTGTTTAAATGTATATTTTAATTAGATAGTGCAAATAGATCACAAATAATGCAAGTTTTATTAAGTATGAATGAAATTTTTCCCATTAGGGAAGACTTCCTTAAACAATACAATGATACCATTCATGCAAAATAACGGGCCTGGCACTTTCCAGCATGACAATGCAACGTCTCACAAGGCGCGTATAACTTCACAATTCCTTGCTCAAAATAATTTTAACGTCTTGTCTTGGCCTTCTGTATCTCCAGACTTGAACCCAATAGAACACATATTGGATGAATTGTGTCGGAGAGCCAGGTCCGAGCATCAACTTGATACCATAAATGACCTTCGAAATACACTCGTGTTAGAATGGCAACGTATTCCAAACGCGGTCATACAACGTTACGAAAATTCAAAGACGTATTCTCCAATGCATTCGTAAAAGTGGCGGTCAAATTGGTTACTGATGCTTCTTATAAAATCACTCAGTCAGTACTTTCTTTTCTCCAAATGTTGTGTGATAATTTACGTTTTTCAGGAATTTTCATTTCGATCCCTCTCCATTATAATAAGTGTTCATAAAAAAATATGCATTGTCTGACTTTTTCCCAGTAAATTATATAAACACGTTGATATTGCATTGAAGTTTCAATGAAAAAAAAATTAACCCCGAATATACATTTATCAACAAAATATATACTTTTGAAATCGATGTAAAGTTTTCATTTTGGGTCAGTGTATATAAAATGAAATATTAACCTGTGAAACGTCATTGTTCTTCCACAACATACCTACGACATAGTGTTTCGACGAGTAATGTGTTTCTCTATTTAAACACAACCAATACATGTATAATTGTAGCTTAATTGAAATATAATTGCTTTTTAAAACTTGAGAACATATTGCATAACTCGATTAACTGTTCTGAGGAAATGACGCGTTTCGCGCATTCAAACATATTTTTCACAAGCACACTCTGTTGGATCACTCATGTTATAATGTTATGTAACCATTTAATATGAGATGCTGATATCACGTGGTCAGACTTTCTTTCATCAATCATTGTAAACAACTTAATTTATAGCAACATGAATTGGAAGTGCGGGATTCCATGAGAGTCCTTTCAGCTCACAAAAATCTTTAAAAGCTTCACCAGTGTCGAATATTTTGTTACCGTTCATTCCCTTTTAGAAGCCAATAGTCGTCATGCGTTCAGTGGTGTGTTCTTTGTTATCAACAGCAACCCCTGCTTCGTCGAATTTTTTCTTTAGATTACGTCTTAGGTTAAAGGCTGTAGAAAACAAGATTCATACGATAACATGTTTATACGAACATACATGTATATACTGCATGTGACGTCGCGTCAGATGTTGGCGTCAGTTTGCGTAACGTTACGCCAAGTTTTTCTTAAAGTAATTAGACAATAGACAGATGATTCGTTATCGATGTGCGCTTACGTGTACAATGTACAATACATGCAATCCAAATGCATGTAAGCTTATTCAGTATATGGTATATTATAGCTACTGTACATGGCGTACTAGTAAATTACTTTAATTTTACTTTTTTTAAAAGTACATGTAGTCATATTTTAGGCGCTCAACATTGTGTTCACATGTTCGTCTTCATTGATGACTAGTGCTCCATCCTTAATCTTATCTTCTATGATGTAGCATATGACTGAACTGTACACAATGGCCTTTCTTGATTTTATAAGTTTGAAATGATTGTTCCTGGTCTGTCTTTTGAAAATATAATCCCGACACGACGCTAAAGTTTGCCGGAAACGTGTTTCCCCAATCGTCGTTAACATCATGTGCCAAGTTGTATGGAGGCTTGCTGAACTGAAAATGTATATTGATATGCACTTGTTAATATTTCATATCGCATTTCAAAGCTAACATTCTGAATGTAAACGGTTTATTATTAAGTACTCCGTTATTGCCTTTGCCAGATTGTCCCATACATGGGTAAATACATTTTGTCTTTTACAAAATATCTGAATACTCCTTTTCCGTTGACTAGCATCGGCCATAATGGTGCCGATGTCCAATTCGGTACAATAATTGTCCCTGTGCATTTATCCGTTTGCAACTTTTCGATACATTGCGTGATTAGTCTGGGTGGGGGACCAGCCAATTACTCTTGCCGGACCAGCACTGATCAAAACAATTAGCAGCTTCCGTTCCTGGAACCCTCCATCTAGAATTAAACCTTAGACAGTTATTGTTATAATGAGTCGCAAACCTGTCTATATTATGCGGTCCCCACATAATATTTATTTACTGGGACGTGTTTTCGCTGACATTCCAGTCATCTGAATCTAAACATCTACTTAAATGGTCTTTTCTCTTGTTACCTTTCCTGGGAATCCAATCTACAAACAATTCTACATTGTTCTTTTCGCAAAAGGTGTGAATATTTAAGCTTAATTCGTGTGCATTTTGTTTGTTATAACTACCTGATCTAATAATGTACGAAATATTTCGATTATCTGTGTAAACTTTCACTTTCTTTGTGATGAAAACATTTGTAAAACTTAGCAATACTCTATACACAGTTTCTAATTCCCGCCAAGTCGAGTTTTCACTTATTTCTCTTGATTCCCATGAACCCGATACCTCTTTGATTTGTGTATCATCAGTGGCAATATGCGTTATTCGAATATGCGATACCTTCTGTATCTTGATTTGATTCGATCTGATTTGCTTACCTTCAACATCATGAATGCGTGTTTCGTATAATCGTTATCAGAACGACAACCGATCACTTCCGGGAGCGGTTTTACACTTAACTGACTTCTTACCCGAGCTTCTAAACCAGTGGTTTACTTCCGGAAATCACTTATCACATAATGCTGTGGTATGTTCTGCCTTATCCGTGACCCTTAATGTCTTTGATTCACCATTGCCCGCTTCCGAGGCTCACGACTAGATTCTACGTGTTTGTGGGTACAGTCTACTTCCAGAGACTGTAAAGCATTACTCATTGGAACTAACGTACTGCCTTCTGATATTGGATCATATCCGTTGAAATGTTGTGGAGAAAACTGATGCAAATTGTCACGTCTACTGGTGCGTTATTTCTTTACTTCTTACCTTTCTGATTCTGTGGGCGTACCTTGTTGCGCCATTATCGTAATTCATCAATTGCTTCGTCTGAAACAGACGTTCGAATATCGAGTTATGCGAAAATCTATACATATGTGTAAGTATCTGTTTTTTTAGCAGACAACTCTACCCAACACGCTTAAAGCGTTGACACAATTTGACTGACTATTATACAAAACGTACACTTAGCTAGAATAACCCGAGTACCATCAAATCTTAATTGATGCACTAATGCATCTATCAAGACCTCTATATATACGTTCTATACTTTCGTTTGTGATGCACAACTACTCGTTTAATTAAAAATATAAAGTTTGACCTAACCAATCCGCTTTTCGTGTCCGTAACCAACGACTTTTTCATTCTGACCAAGAAACCTAATTCTAAGAAGCTTGTTTGGACAAATTTGCTTGTTTTTACTGCTTTTGATGATCAGAATTCCGCCGATACGATCTTCCAGAAAAGCTATAACTTTGTGTCCTAGTGATCTCCAGTACAGTATTCAATTGCGCTTTTAACATTTTTTTGTGTAAATATGCCTGGCTATGGCGATTCCGAAAGGTAGAGAATTCATAATATCTAACTACATTAGTTGTTGGCCATGAGAAACCTAAATATTGTCTATTGTAACTTGATGGTAGATTTTGTTTTCCTTTATAATTGGCACAACTCTGTTCTCGAGATACGGCATGGCGTTGGCTGCTTATTCTAGGACGTAACAAATAACACAAAACTTGAATTAAAAAGTGTTGCGCTGAGAGGGCGTGTTCCCCAAGTAACCGCGTAACCTAAGTTACTATTTTCTGCTTGCTGCTTTCCTGCAGGCCTACTGTTTGACATATAGTCATTTTGTTTCAGATGACGTGTACATACTTATTGTGTTGCGTCACTAAATATCCGCCGTAGCCTAAATATCCGCCGTAGCCTATATATCCGCCGTAGCCTATTTATCCGCCGTAGCCTTTATATCCGCCGTAGCCTAAATATCCGCCGTAGACTTTTTCTTTAAGCACTTTCGTAGTCTGATCCAAATACCATTCTTTCTATTTCATGATCGCTGAATTTACTCGAAATCTGGTTATAAAACTTGACTTAAAAGTCTCAGTCTGATTTCATGCGTGAGCTAGCGGGGCCTAGGAAAATCGGATGCTCGCCAGAGTCGTTTCTGACGGAGAACACATTCATGAATACTGTCGTTGTTAGGTATAACTGTCTTGTCTACTCCTAACACGGCACTGTTTGCAAACGAATCTTTTCACGTCATGTATTTGATCATCGGTGTACGAATCACTGATGCTCCGACACAAATGTAGACCTTGTTTTCTGTGTAAACTAGATGATCCGCTAAGTTGTTAAAATATATGTCACGACACTCCCTTCTTACTTTTAAATTTCAAACTTTGTATTTGTCTAAGATTATGTGGTAATCTGTAAATATTTTGACCTTGGTTTCTTTTGGTCATGCAAGTTTTGATCACTTTCGCGGTTTTGTATGAATACAAATGTATGCAGTTGTGCACTTTATGATTTCTATATATCTGTACGGCGATACTGTGGATTGGCCTTCAATTTACTATAGCATCTATATAGAGCTACCAGTTCACGTACTTCGGGTTGTGGTTTGAAAATTCATCATGTCCTTGTCGTTTAATAGCATTTATCAACCTGCCTTAGAAATATTGAATTGGTGAGGAACATTTGCTCCATGCACCACAGTCATCCAAGAACTCTGTTTTTAAACCCTGTTGCTCACTTTCAATGTTTCTCCTGTTGTCAACGATAACGTAGCGTAAGGTGGGGCAAAACGCCCATATTAAGCACTATTTTACCATACAATAATAACGATGAGTTCGATTAAGGCATAACTGGCTATGCGTGCAAGTTTGCACGAGACCTATACATTTATAGCATATTTAACGCGAGACACAAAACGAGATAAAGCTCAATAAATTGAACATAACTTATGTATGGGACAAAACGCATTTTGATAAGGGGCAATAACCTCTAAACATTATATATCTATAAAAAACTTCTGGTAAAATGTAGTACAATTTCGCGATCATGTAAGCACTGCATAAATACCATCAAACAAACGCACGAATGGCAAAAATCTAGAATACAAGGTGTAAAATATTAACTAATCAGCGTTAACACAAAATAGTGTAAAATGACACAAACATGAGAATTAAAAACTTATATTTGAAGATACATGTTTAAATTGTTCGCGGTATTCACATCTGCGTAAGACGTCACAAAAAGAATATCACGCGGCACGGTAAATCTAACGATGTCAGATTTTGTACGCGTAGGCCTTTTACCTCGTATGGGCATTTTGCCCGACCTTACACTACATGTTTCACAAGCTGGCAAACATTCCTGGTCATCATCTCAATTTGATAACTGGCAAACGAATCTAATTTAGTTACTACTTATCATGTATTAAGTAAAATTCGCAAATCAGAACTAGCTAACCCGTTAGTGTAATGCATCATAAAAAGGTAAGAGGTGGCAGTTCTGGGCACTTTCAAGTCTGTTTCTAGTCTTATGATATTTATCTTACCGAAAATGTATCACGAATATTAACTAGATAGCTAGATAATTATCGCAATAATTAAGTGGTTAACACGAAACAATTCGCGAACGCTATCATGCTAACTGGTGGCAGTAATATGCCACCATCATTTCACGGACATATGGTGTGAAAAGCGGTCAGTAAGTTTGTATATGTAAAAAATAAATAACGAAACAGTCACCTGAAAATAATAAGCCAAACATTTTGGTGCGTTTTCATTGAACACGAGTATATAGTTGGAGCATTGTCCGGGCCGGTAACGGTTGTGGACGGGATGAAGATATAACCTTTATGATCAGACGCTTGACTAATAAAGCGTCTGTTCGATGACATCAATGATCATCCCAACAAGAATTCTCAGATTTGTCCCGTCAGTGATTTGTCAAAGAAAACTTCAACCTGTATATTTCTTTAAACGGTACTACTTATTAATTGTTTTTCGAAATACTTAAGGGCGCCTACTTATGATTGAATAATCGGTTTATAGCGTTTGTTCTCGTTTCATAACATGCCCTTATGTTCCAAATTTAATGATTAATCATGTGGTTCACTAGTCATGTAGTCCGACTCCTATAAATAAGACCCTACATAATTAATTTCACATTTTCTGGTTATGTAGGGTCTTATCGACTTCCTATCAATACCATGTAGCACTTTTAAATCACGCTCTCCTGATTATGTAACCATGGTAAATTTTTATTATGGCGAGACCTTTCCTCACATATTTTCATGCTTCCTCACGGTCTAACGCCGTTAGATTAAAACCTCACTTAAAATTGAACCTCTAACAAAAAAAAGAAAAAATCACTGATCGTGCGAAATTTTGTATCTCGGACATACTATGATGCTTCGATACTACCCAAAAACGCCGATTAACGGTGAACGTAATATTAGCAAAGTTGACACTTCGTTAATTGGCTTTGATCAGCTGTTGATTGGTGTGTTTTTAATCACCTCAGGCAGAACGTTGTTTGTTAAAGCGGTGATTTTGCTTTAATCATCTTATTGACAGGAAAGGTGTTAATCTTCTTGTTTTAATGCAGGGTTTTGACGCACATTTTGGCGAAATAAAAAAACCTAAAAAATTCTTACTTTGATCCGTCATTTAGCCTACATATATATCCATCACGCGTATATCCCATGAAATCAAAGAATAAAAATGACATTTTAAAAAGTAATGTTCACACAATAAAAGCATTAACTGTTACTATAGAATGTTAAACTTCTATCACTTGAACTCTAAAACAGTATTTAACTTCAAAACTCGGTGAACTATGGGTCACGTAGGCACATGTAAGACGGGCAATACTGCAAGCTGTGACGTAATACTGTGCTCTCTGTGACGTAAAACCGTCTGGCAGATCATAGGGGTTAGTTTGGAAGAAATTTTAGGCTAGCGAGTATGAGTTTCGACACATCAGCTTTGATCAAAGGTTAGAAAACTGCTATTGGGTACCGTACTTATTCTAATAGATGCATATAAGACATAACAAATATGTGATTTGTTTTACCTTGATTAAACGCCCACTCCTCTCAATATATTCGGTACATGTTATAATGTATACAATATTTGCATACCAGTAGGACGTGCCTTTGAGTATCATATTTGGTCACTTGTTTAAATGACCCCCAAATTTTACAAATGACCCCCAAATGAAGCCCACTGTGGTCCCCTAAAAGAAAATTAAAGGGAAATCCTGTATAATTCTAATTGATGAAGGAATTTTTGACAAAATAACACCGTAATTAAGCGTGAAAACAGTTGGGTGGGGTAATATAATTTAGTGTTGGTGTGTCTATTAGTCACAAATATATCTCACTTATTGCATACATGTGAAGTCTCACGATTTCCGCGGGAGACTCCCGGTTTTGACAGCCAACTCCCGCCCTCCCGGCCGGGAGCCGCGATCTCCCGATTTTCAAAGTAAACATCGTGAATTTTTATTATGGGGTATTTTTTAGTTCATTGACTTCATTTCCGACTGGTTCGCTGAAATTACTTGTTAAACTGATAAGTGTAAAATCGGGATACCAGTCAGAAATACTCTCTAAACCGTCTAAATAGTCTCGAAACCATGGAATCAAGCGATTGGTGACAATGTCAAAATACGATGCGACCCTCGCTTGTCAGTTTGTTTATTCAAGTTTCACACGTTTCTATTGTATTCAGATATGACAATTGGCAATAAAATTGTTAATTGGCAACTTGATTGAAGGGATGAACCCCAGATTATGAGTTAATTCGCAGCATATTGCTATAACAGCTTATGACACGGATGAAGTCATAATATTGACAAAATTTCAGCCACACAAAAAAAAATCCTGTTTTAAGGCTCAATCTCCCGCTTTTTGAGGTGCAATCTCCCGATTTGCCTTAAGAAAAGGTTCGCATGTATGTTATTGACTGTTTGAAAATATGGCATGTATGTTATGGGGTATTTTTTAGTTCATTCCCGACTGAAATAACTTGTCAAACTGATAACCTGGAGTGCTTAAATCTGGAAACCAGTCTGAAAATCGTATATACCACGTTCTTGGGGTTATATAGACACTTCCAATCATGGAATCAAGTGCTTGGTGACACGGATCAAAATATGACGCGACCTTCGCTTGTCATGTTGTTTATTCAAGTTTCACACGTTTCTATTGTATTCAGACATGGCAATTGGCAATAAAATTGTTAATTGGCAACTATTTACAGGGATGACTCCCAGATTACGAGTTAATTCGCAGAACATTGCTATTAACAGCTATAATATGATACGGTTATAATAGACATCAAATGACAAAATTTCCCGCTTGCAGTCTCAGTTTCGGGGTGCAATCTCTCGATTTGCATTCTAAAAAGGTTCACATGAATGGACTTCTAACATTATCCCTCAACAACCAGATTTCAACCACTACCTAATTTCCACCGTTGCAGGATAAAAACTAGGGCCCAGACCAAAATACATGCTATGCTCACGACATTTGTTTACCATGGATGCAGAATTGTCGAATGATGTAAGCTGATGGAAAATGGAGATTAGAATTGTTTTATGTAAAACACAAACATTTCCATTAAAAATGTAAAAAATATTGTGTATTTAACTATATCCAAGTATTGCCTATAATAAAATTATTTTTACAATCCTGTGTTTTTAAAATGTGTATGCCAGTATGCCTATTCCAGGGCCTAACACCCCATTTCACTCCCAACTAGAAGTATAGTATACTCCAAAAATATTGTAACACAAATTGTTCATGTCTTAATCCATAAATCCTCAATAAGCACTTATTTGGATTTAATTAGTTATGTATCAAGGGACTGTGTTTCATATCTGTATGGGCCAGTGTGTCATCTAGGGGTGCCTCTTATGATTTTATCAGAGCTTATGATGTTGTAAAATATAGTGAGTTATCAATCAGAAAAGTATCATTGATTTATAGTATCTCCAAAACAAGTTGCATTGATATGAAATAATGAAAATTGAACTGCATCCTGTAAATATGGTACTTTTGGCAATTAACATAGTCCAAAAAAAGCTCAATTGACTGTTACTTAGTTACATTAATGAGTTCATACAGTTAAACATTTTGAAAGTAGTGCGTAAACTTTTTCTGTGTGCTGCAGTCAAGGGGAGCTACTTTATAGTGGATGAAAACTGGTTGTGAAAATTCGGGTCATCATTAGAGGAGGTCAGCAAATTCTGGCGAGTATAAATAACAAACTAAGACAACGACAGTTAGGTGCTTATTTTTGTTGAATCCATGTGGGATAAGGTTACTTTACATCACCAATAGCAATAAAGATTTCTGTACAATGAGTAATGGAATATGCGATGGAAAAATCATATTAGGTGGTCGAAATCTGCTAGTGCCGGGATAATTACTGAACTGATTTTCAGATTACATTATGAATTAGTAAATCATAATTATTGATGACGATAACAAAAACATTTAATTCATCAATACAAAATTTTTGCGAAGCGACCATATTCACTTATATAAGTAAATTATGTACACATACTAATTACCAGGTAAATGTTGGGTTAAATGTGGCAGTCTCTGAGAATTTTGGCCCAAATTCTTTTCTGAGAAAAACTCAATAAAGATGACGTCATGTTTCCACATTGTGACGTCATGTTCTCACGTTGAAACATTTCAGTAAAAGATTTATGCTTCAGTTGGGAGCAGAAGCAAAACAATTATAGGTAAACGTTAATAATGCAATAATGATTGTTTTTAGTGACCTACAAATATCCCTGCATGCAGAAATGTTAATAAGTCAATTTCACGATAGAGATACATGGTTTCAAGGCACATGACAAGTTGGTTAAGTTTTCTACTTTCTTGGAAGTTTTAATGGCTATAGAACTTTCTAAGACGCCTTCAAACTTTCAATGATGGTTTGAGTTATGTGGAAAATATATGATAATCTCAGCAAATATGCCAAATTTCTGACTAATTGTTTTGGCAAGTTGGGTATGTTTAAATCAATTTGTCTGCTCTATGAGATCTAATTAACTTTGACATGAGCAATGATAATGACCAATTGCATAACAGCAGTTAATTCATCTGCAAATTTAAGTTTTGTAGATTCTACTCTCCTTAAGCATTGGGCGCTTATTTCAGTACCTTCGTAAACGCCCTCTTCTTTATAACTGTACTGATATTTTCTATTTACTCAGTTCTGTCAAAATACATGACTGCCAGGGGGCAGGCCTTGTTCGCTATTATGAATATAGTGGAAACTATAAATGACATTTCCTCCTAAACCACTACATGCATTTTGACAAAATTTCATAGAAATGATCCTTGGGGTCCTCTTTCAAAGTTATATAAATAGTTCCAGTATTTGCATAAGAAGCGTAGGTCACAGGAGCTAAAAAAAGATTTAAAAGTGAAAACTTTGAAAATCTTCTTGTCCGAAGGCTTAGAGGTTTTGTATTTTGTGTGTATCACTGTCTAGTGGTCCTTTTACAAGATTGCATAAATTATTAAGTTCCATCAAAAACATGCTCGCTAGCGGCTGGGGCCTTTTTAAAGCTAAAACTTAGAAAATCTTCTTGTCCAAAACCGTAAGGTGTAAAGTTTAGATATTTGGTTTGTGGTCCTCTTCCTTGATTGTATAAATGATCAGTTCTGTCAAAAAACATGACCACCACAGGGCGTTGCCTATTATGTATATAGTTGAAACTGTTAACGACATCTCCTAAACTGCTGAATGTATTTTCAATGAACCTATACCAATTTACTGGCAAATTAGTCTAATTCAGCCAGAATGGCAGTGTACTCAAGTGAGCAATATAGTGCCATCATGGCCCTCTTGTTTTGTTTATTCTGTAATCATTCGTTAGTACTGTGATACGAGGGAACTCCATCCTAAATATGCAAACAAAGACTACACCAATGTGTGCTGAGTAAAATGTGTTCTCTCTTCAATAAAATATCATGATGATACATTTAATAGAATATAAACGGAACATAAGTGACTAACGTTTTGTCAATATGGGCAAATTATGTTCGATGTCTGTAAATGTGCTATAAGTTTAAAACAATGTTTACGGCTGTTGGTGCTGCGATGTGTTGGTGCTGCGATGTGTTGGTGCTGCGATGTGTTGGTGCTGCGATGTGTTGGTGCTGCGATGTGTTGTTGCTGCAATGTCCATGTACTTTATATGCTTCATACCATTTCTTACCTTCCGGATGTTCCTGAAAAGGTCCCTCGAATATTTTTACGGCACAGCCGTACTAACATGGTTTTGCTTATTGCATATTCAGTGTTTTGTAAACCAATCAAATCTTATGTTAACCACCAAGGCAGTTTCGCGCCATTTCTCCTCAGTTTAAAAATACGTGTAACCTTGAAGAATATTGGTTAACATTTTCTATGTGTATTTCAAGATTTATCCTGTAAGTAGTTATTCCTTGTGGTCTGCTGGGCCATTCCTTGTACCTCAGTTCCTTAATATGTGTACCGTTTGACCTCCTTTAGTGCCTAATGTTTTGTGGATTGTTGTTTTTCCGGAGATCTGCGTGGGGAGGCATTGTCTTATGTATGTGGCTTTCCCTTTAGTTACGTATTCTCTCTCTTTTGTTATTCATCATCACGGGGAATTGTCCGTTGTCGGAATTAAGAAGACTTTCTTTGGTTTATGTACCAGTCGCGAACTTTAATATTCTTTTAATCAGATAAATCGCTATGTAACAAGTTCATCTACATGGATGTGTGAGTTCACGACTTATGCAATAAGTAATGTTGAACTAGATCTTTATTGAAACACACTATACTGTGTCTTTGACTAATCACACTACGTAGTTATTTATTATGCCGTCTCATTCGGAACACCTCGGCATTGTTGGCTCTGTCGAATACCGCCGAGAAGTTGCGATTGATGCAGTCTCAAATGCAGTGATCTCCCCTTACAGGGCTTGGAAATATTGTATTATATAGGGTAATTGAATGACATTTAGGCATCTTTTATGTTGTACACATGTACAACAAATTTTAACCTATAGATTGAAACAAATTTGCAAACTTCAAGTTGCGCCGACCATCTTTTTTAAAGATATTTCTTGTTTAAATGTGTATGCCAGATACATGCAATTGTGGTTAATTATAACACAGGTAAATACCTGTTTATTTCAAACTCAGTAGTTATAAATGTAATCATACAGGCCAATAAAAACTGTGATTCAGTGACTGTATCATTGGCTAAATCAGACAGGATAAAATGGCCAAGTATCAAACCATGCTGGGATATAATTCAGCGTGTAGGTTGACACAGGTCTTGAAAAGTCCTTGAATATAATGCCTCTCCTTGAAAATACTTGAATTTGTAACAGCCAAAAACTCTTTGAAAAGTGCTTGAATTTTGAAAAAAAACAAATACATTTTTAATAAATTGCCGTTCAACTCTTCTGCTGCGAATAGAAAAAGGACAAAAAATAACAAACATACCAACAAAGATGAAAAAAATGCAAAAAAATGACAAGAGCTATTTTCGACAGCGCCTGTAACCACCAAGTAGGCAATATTATGGTAAATACAGTACGGTGCGGTAGTTGACAGTTTTATCCCCTCTTAGATTAATTCTCATGTTTTCTTATTTTATTTGTGCTGCAGTGATGGTCATCTCTGGGCGATGAACTTGAAAAATGCACTGGATCCCTTTTTCTCTTTACCAAAAAATCTACATTTTTAATCCATGAAAATGGGGAAAAAGTAATTGAATTTTTTCTGGGAAGTTTTGTATGAACCATGTGTGAATGTTATGGCAGTTGAATCAAAGCACCTTGTGTGAGGGTATGTGGCACCTTGTGTGAGGGTATGTGGCACCTTGTGTGAGGGTATGTGGCACCTTGTGTGAGGGTATGTAGATTGATGCTGACACAGTGTCAGTTTTCAAAGCTGAAGTTGTCTCTTTTGTTACTGTGATTCTGATTTTAATATAACCCCTTTTAGTTATGCAGGAGATTTGGTTTTGCTTGGTAAATGTTGTATTTCTGCTTTTGTTGCAGTTATCACTCTGGTGTGCTATGACAGACTAGACTTATCCATATTTTTAATTGTTTTAAAAAGATAATGATTTTCTAATAGAGAATATGAGCTACATTGACTACATGTTGGCTTGCCAGAAAATACCAATGCATCTAACTCAATATTGTATTTATTTTTTTCAGATTTGTTTCACCAATGGCATCTGCACACATCAAATGCTGCCTCAGCGATAATGAGATTGTTAAATCTGCTGGTGATGACAGGCAGTATCGTGCCCTTGAGTTGCAAAATGGCATGAGAATCATGCTCATCAGTGACTCCAATACTGACAAATCTTCTGCTGCTATGGATGTATATATTGGTACAAGTTTTCACCTACATTTGTGTATTCATCATGATGCTATGTATGATTTGCAAGCAAGTTATATCTTTCAACCTGTAAAGCCTAAGTCCCACCATCACAACTTTGGGTGGCGAATGGGTACGAATGTAGAAATCGTGGACAATCCTCATAATTCTTACAGGGTTCTTGTTGGAGTCCTGGTGATTCGGGGCAGTTCTCCTCTATTCGCAGGAGGGCCACAACATTTTTGAAATGTTCAAAACATTTGTGGTCAAGTCACGATTTAAGTGTGTTCGTACTGCATTCTTAGTCTGTGTGGGTTTGTACTGTTTCTTCTTAATTCTTGTTGGAAGCGTACCGCGTTCTTACTGCTGTCTCACTGCATTCTAGTGGCATTCGTAGTTTCGTACCGATGCGTACAATATGCGTACGGCACGTGTAGGGAACTCTCTCTTGGGTTAGTGCATGGCGAACCACTACGGGTTTTTCATTCTTCCCTATTCAACGGCATTCGTGCACAAAGTAGTGTTTGTGAGTTGGTGATTTGTTGAGCAATTTGTGCAAAAGTTTTAGAAATTTATATATTTCATCTCAATAAAATCAGCTGTTCAATATAGGCTTTTGTCTTGTAACTTTCAATGCTCTGAATAAATTCATTACGTAAGTTATTCATGCAACAACATAAGATGTATATTAGTCTTATTTTTAGAGAATGGGACTAGTAATTTATGTTTAAATAAAAATTTTAAAAGAAAATGTCATTAAAGATTGTTAAAACAAGACAATGTTTATTAACTTCACATTTCAGGTCATATGAAGGACCCGAAAGATCTCCCTGGTTTGGCTCACTTTTGTGAGCATATGCTGTTTCTTGGTACCAAAAAGGTTGGTTAGAAATATGTACACGTCTAAATTCATTGTTTTTCAAGACATTTGTAAGTTATGGATACATGTAAACATCTTAGTTCTCAAAGATATTAGAAATACTAATTATAATGAATTTTTTATGGAGAAGTAGACTAAATTTTATTTTAAGGTTTGATTGGAATTTGATAAATAGCTATGTGTGCTTGATAGTTTTCCTAAATTATTTTCATATTTACTCAATATGTTTTATTTCTGTATTGTTTCAGTATCCAGAAGAAAACGAGTATAATAAGGTATGTAATATATCTTAAGTAATTTAACGAGATCATGCCATGATTTCATGAAAGTACTTAAGAGCTTTTAGGATCGTTGGCTGTCTGTCGTCGTCCGTCTACATTTACTTTAAACAATGTCTCCTATAACACTGAATAGATTTTGTTCAAACAGGAATGAACATTGGATTGGCTGCCTAAATCGTTCCAGTATGCTGCATATGTATTACACACTTGATCAGGGCTAGCGCTGGCTTTTTTTTTTCTTGAGCCAATTGGGAACCGGTAGGTTTCAGTAATTCGCGGGCAATCGACAAATAGGTAGTGGAGTTTGTGGTCTCAACCCCCCCCATTCTTTGTTATTTCACTGTAATCCTTTTTAGTGTTTCTTTGTAATTGCTTTAGTCTACAAATCATTTCTAATAGAGCTTGTAGGATGATTCACTGTAGCACTGTTATTTTATTTCTTGTTTATTTTATTCTTGTTGTTAAAGTTTAAACAATACATCTCATTATCAAGTATTCATTAATCAAATTGAAAAAAGAAGACAATGTATACTCCCAAACACAAGTCACAGTCACGTGCAAGAAGCAATATATTTTTAAAACACTCAACTGTACATAAAAACTAGGCCACAAATGAAACATAAACTAAACTTACAGTGATGTAAATTATATATGAATAGTCATAGCACAGAGTATGAGACATAAATCATTAGTTTATACAGGCAAAAATAATAGTTATCTGAATTTATCATAATAATTTTCATTCCTCGTAAAATTCGGAGCGGACGGCATTACGGACCGTACGGTACGGATTTTATCGTATACTAGACACGAAAATGAAAGTGATTGCATGGTTATCACAGACATTGAGAACCGGTCTCAGCCGTTTTTAACCGCATTTATCATCAAAATTTAGTGGAATAAAACATTCGCCAACGGTAAATTTAGAAAGTCATACTTTTCGACGATTTGAGCCAATTTGATTTTTCTTGAGCCAATTTTTGTTTTCTTGAGCCAATGGCTCAATTGGCTAATGCCAGTGCGAGCCCTGCTTGATGAGACTGTGCCAGCGCGAGCCCTGCTTGATGAGACTGGGCCAGCGCGAGCCCTGCTTGATGAGACTGGGCCAGCGCGAGCCCTGCTTGATGAGACTGGGCCAGCGCGAGCCCTGCTTGATGAGACTGATAATCCTATCAGAATATTGGCTAATGCCAGTGCGAGCCCTGCTTGATGAGACTGGGCCAGCGTGAGCCCTGCTTGATGAGACTGATAATCCTATCAGAATATTGGCTAATGCCAGCGCGAGCCCTGCTTGATGAGACTGATAATCCTATCAGAATATTGGCTAATGCCAGCGCGAGCCCTGCTTGATGAGACTGATAATTCTATCAGAATATTGGCTAATGCCAGCGCGAGCCCTGCTTGATGAGACTGATAATCCTATCAGAATATTGTCTTCTTACAATCATCATTGAATTTCAAGTGAAGGCAATTAATTCTTATAATCACCAATCTTCAACTTTTGACCAGATATAATTTCTAATAAGCACTTGGCATTACATGGAATTCTTACTATACTTCTTTGTTCACCTAGTCACTCTAAGAATGTTGTTTTTGTATTTACAGTTTTTGAATCAACATGGTGGAAGCTCCAATGCATTTACATCCAATGAACACACAAACTATTTCTTTGATGTTGCACCTGAACATCTAAGTGGTGCTTTAGATAGGTCTGTACTATTTCATTTTCTTGTATGAATGAATGATTTGGTGCACAACTATCGTAACTCAATGAAACATTCACTTGATTTCAATATTTCGGTTGTAAGTTCTTTTCAGGAATTCTTAACTGAAACATCAATCAACTGCAACCTAGTACGTAGTTGAATGAACAATGTTCCTCTTTCTTTGAAAAGACATGTAGCTGAAATATTGAAATATTTTAATTGAATTATTTTATACATACTAATGATCCCCTAATTTGATTATATTGTAACTCTGTTTGAATACAGGAATGGTCAGTAATTTTGCACTGATCCTTAAATACATAACTGGACAATACTTCCTATACTGTATCATTATTTTTGAATGGTCTCACTTTATGCCCCATATCACAACAGTGCGGTACAATGTCAATCAGATGGAAAATAAATAAGTTTAAGGTTTGATTATGATAACTACTACCTTGGGACATGAACTCATACCTAATTGAGCATTATACTGTATAAGTGGATAATATCACATGTCAACAAGTTCGTGGATTGCTGTTTCCAGAGTTTTCGCGTGTGGAGACATATTGTTTTTGTCTTCACCGTCTATCTGTCCGTCTGTCTACTTTTAGCTCGTTAGCGCTTCATCTCCCATACTGCTGGTTGGATACCAGGCAAACATCCTTGGATTGATCAGCATCAAGTGTAGTTGTGCATCCTCGTCGTTTAGTTCCGCTTGGATAATTTGTCACTGAGTTATGGCCCTTTGATGTATATACAGTGCATGGTGAATTATCAACTTAACACTTTAAATGAAAACATAATCATGCACATATTGAAATTTGTAAACAATGGAAATTGTCTCATAAACTGGTACTACTGGTAACTACAAAAGCATTTTTTATTCTTTAAATCCTGGCAAGTAACTGGGGAGACATGTTTTTGTGTCAAAACAACCTTCTAGTTTCATGTAAATCGAGTAGTGCGTTTATCAACGTAATCTACTGCTGTATGTATATAATGCTTTGGTATTTATGAAAACATTGATACAATGCACAAGTTTACCGAACCTTGCCATGGTGGTCCATCTGTGTAACTAAAATATGTGTGAAAACTATTGACTGCTTTTTTTCTTCTATGATGTTAATATTACCCCATCATTGGAGATGGCCTATCAAAGCCATGACGCTCTTTCAACAATCATGAGCTGTTTTACATTTGCTTTTCAAAACTGAGGGATATAAGATGTGTAATGCATGTTTTAAGAATGTGCTTGAAAGGAGCCGTATTTACTGTTAGTATCAAGTAGATGCTGTGTACATATGTACTTAGAGTTTTATACTTGATCAGTGATGGGTTACAAAGTTACTTGCAAATAGTGTTGGACAATAAAACCTTATTGTCTTAAAATTATCAATTTCTTAACGTTTAATTAATTATCCAAAAGGTAAGGTAGGAATCCAGGTCATGCAGTGCTTTAACTTTGACTCCATGGAGTACTGGACTCCCAAGTATCGCTACACAGTGTGGAGGTAAATATTTCCTTCAGTGGAAGTGGAAATTTACGATGTGAAAAAGATGCGAATATTGCGCATTCGCATATTCACAACCTTGCACCTTGCAAACTTTACCACTTATACAGTGTACACAGTGTGTATGTCTCTCTTCAGGTTAGCTCAGTCCTTGCAAACTTTACCACTTAAACAGTGTACACCTTGTGTATGTCTCTCTTCAGGTTTGCTCAGTCCTTGCAAATTTTACCACTTAAACAGTGTACACCTTGTGTATGTCTCTCTTCAGGTTTGCTCAGTTCTTCCATGAACCATTGTTTACTGCGTCAGCCACTGGACGTGAAATCAATGCCGTCGACTCGGAGAATGATAAGAATCTGCAGAATGATTCGTGGAGGTTCCATCAGCTTGAGAAATCTTTAGCTAACCCAGAACATGATTATAATAAGTTTGGAACAGGTCTGTATTCATTAAAATTGGATTGAAATGAATTGTGGTTATTAATATCTGTTTCTGAGACTTTTAATATTTGTGATAAGGTCATCCTTAAAAAACCCACTCTTGAAATTGCTCCCTACTAGAACAATTATTGGAGGTGTTCAAGTGGGGAAATATTTTTTGACTGCATATTAATATTTGAAACTTGAATGATTATAAAAAGTGACTGAAAAAAACGCTACCTATGTACACGTAAATTTTGCTGGGTATGGTAACTGTTACATAAAAAGAAAACTATTTAAGGGTGGCCTAATTATATAATAGTTGCTTTGAAATGTATAAGCCACGGGTATGGTTTACTTAAGTATGCATCACTTCATACTGTATTACTATTGTAGCTACATGTTATTGGCTCTTCTAGTGAAATACCTTTATCTCCATTGCCCGACTTTTATGTAACTGATAATAATAATAGAAATAGTGATAAATTCTTAATTTTCAGAAGGTAACATATAAATGTGTATACCTTATTTACAATATGGCCTTCTATTAACAAGATATTCATTGAGTAACAACCAAAGAACATACACAATCACATACAAACAAGCATACACATACACAATCACATACAAACAAGCATACACATACACAATCACATACAAACAAGCATACACATACACAATCACATACAAACAAGCATACACATACACACACACACAAACAAGCATACACATACACACACGCACAAAAAGTAAATTGTACAACAATCATTAATATCGGGATGTCTTACAATACTTAAATTTTCATTCACTCATGGACAGACACACAAATTTAAATTAATAATAAAATATTATAAATTTTATATTCTATAACTTTAAAAGCAATGATTAAGTTGTATACAATAGCATTACATCTGTGTAGAGGTGTAGATCTGTGTATACAATAGCATTACATCTGTGTAGAGGTGTAGATCTGTGTATACAATAACATTACATCTGTGTAGAGGTGTAGATCTGTGTATACAATAGCATTACATCTGTGTAGAGGTGTAGATCTGTGTATACAATAGCATTACATCTGTGTAGAGGTGTAGATCTGTGTATACAATAGCATTACATCTGTGTAGAGGTGTAGATCTGTGTATACAATAGCATTACATCTGTGTAGAGGTGTAGATCTGTGTATACAATAGCATTACATCTGTGTAGAGGTGTAGATCTGTGTATACAATAGCATTACATCTGTGTAGAGGTGTAGATCTGTGTATACAATAGCATTACATCTGTGTAGAGGTGTAGATCTGTGTATACAATAGCATTACATCTGTGTAGAGGTGTAGATCTGTGTGACAGTGGTTTATTTCAGTCAAATTAAAACCGTAGTTTAAATTAAGATTGGCAAAATAACAGAATGAATAATTCAATTTCTGATATAACATCCCTTTTATTGAATAACATTATGGCAACACCACTAGAAGTGATATTGTCACTTCTTCACTTGGAAGTGAGAGTTCTTATACCTGGCTTTATACCTGACCACTTTGGGGTCGATCACCTCTGTGCCTAGGCAGGCGTATGATTGAATCATCCAGGCCTCCTAGTGAAACCTTTAAAACATATAACCTTTTTTGAAAATCCTTTAAAACCTTGTTTCTTTCTAAAAAAATCTATTAAAACCTGAACTTCACTCTCCAAAACCTATAGAAGTTTTCAACCAGATTGCTGGATCTTTTGAGAGAAATGAATATTACATTTACAGTCGACTCTCGTTAAGACAAATTTTTCGGACCGTAGAAAATAGTTTGTCTTAACGAAAATTCGACTTAAATGTCGGTAGGCCTTACTGTCAGTGTTTCGTAAAAAAGTTCGTAAAAATTGCTTAAATTGCACTTTATGTACTTCTCATTAAGAACGATGTGTTTAATAATCTATATGCGTGTGTATATGTTGCCTCTTTTAATTATAACATGATATGATGCAATCATATCAAATTATCTAGGCAATTCATTAAATATCAGTTTTATGGATGGGTTTGACAATAATCGTAAATCAGAGCTTAGATGCCGAAAGATGTCATTTTGACAAACGGTCGTCGACGATAATGAGAAGCTTCGTTCACGTTGTATAGTTATGATCAACACAATTATTATTCACAACTTTCTCTTTGAACTCCCAAATTGCGTTATCGAAGACAAAAAGATGTACATGATAACTTACTCAGCTTCTATGTAGTCTATAATCATGAAGGAATAATCATTGGTTCGCCGATATCTTTATATTTTCGGGTGTAAATGTAATTAAAAGTCGAGTCATGCCGACAAAGTCTGGATAGTAATGCTTGTTTACCAAATAATGACATAAAACATCGACGCGTGTTGATACTGCTAACACACCATCTGTGTAGAATAAGCGTGATTTGATTGGCAAAGTTGACAGGCGATAGACTCGCCTACCGATAGTACCAGTTGTACACACAGGTTCATGTATCGAAATTTACGATGCTGCTTAAGGGGCGATCAACGTAATATGAAGGGATAAATCGATCAAATTTTATCATCATCTTTCAGATAATATGCATTTTTAAGCAGGTAATTGCCGAATTCGCCATTTTTTATCGCCACTTCGATCGCAAATTCGCCAATGGCTCCGATCTGAGACATGAAAACAATTGTTGAAGAAGACATGTTTTAATTAATTGGTTTGGTCATAGTTTTGAACAATTAGACATGTTTGCATTAATACTCTAACACTTTGCAAACATGATCACATCCTTTCATTGTGTAAATAATCGATAATTAAGTGTGCGAAAATACAGGTAAATCATCTCAGTGACGTGTGAAAACATTCGTCGCCAGTAGGATATGATCCGACTTCGTGTTAAACAATAGATTTAAGGTGCAAACTTGTTAAGCGGGACTTCGAAAAAACTTCGACGTAACGAAAAACTTCGAGACAAAAATTCGTCTTAACCGACAAAAATTCATATAGACAAAGAAGGATAAAATCGGGACATTTGAAAAACTTCGAGGTAACGGAAAATTCGTATTAAGCGAGTTTGTCCTAACGAGAGTCAACTGTATATTGTACTGTTCGCTGGTGCACAACCGGCTCGTCTCGGTGGCATATATCCATTAAACTAGCCTTTATTTCCTCTTTATTTTTACAGGAATCACCCTAAAAACCCTTATTTTTGCTAAATTTTACCTTTTAAAAAACTTGTTTTCATTAAGCTCTGCTAGAAGGCCTGCTTATCCTTCCAAGATTATACATACAATGTTTCTTACTTAACTTTTCTTATCAGTATATATTATAACTTATAATTTTATATTTCAAGGAAACAAGTATACTTTGGAAAAAAGATCGAAAGAACTTGGATATGAAGTTCGAGATGAGTTACTGAAGTTCCATGACCAGTATTATTCTTCAAACATAATGGGACTTACACTTCTTGGCAAAGGTAAAGTATTTTCTTGTTAAAGAATCCTTATTGCAGTCTATGAAGTAAATGTTCATTCGTACTGCTTTTATGGATTGACTTCTAGTTCTAGGGAGGCATTATGACTGAGACGTACAGACAGGTAGTTTGACAGGTGATCGGACGTTTAAACTTGTAAGTTTATTAGTATGAACCACAAACTTCAAAATCCCTGCATTTGGTGCTGGTACTGGTTAGCAATTCAGAAACAGTCATAGAGAGTGACTGATGTAAACTGTAAACTGGTTTCACAATCAGTTCAAAATAGTTAGTTTAAACTAGTTTCTTACTGGTTCATAAGACAGCTTCCTTTTGCAAACGTTTCAGTACGTCTCTATGAACTTTGTTGTTAGACTTAATGATAATGTTGATATGTTTTGAGTTTGAGATCAGTCTTGACTCATCAGTTTTCTTACCAGGTTTTTTCTGTTTACAGAATCATTAGATGAGCTGGCAGAAATGGCTGTACCATTATTTGCTGGAGTAGAAAATAAAAATTTGACAATAATGGAATGGAGGGATCATCCTTATGGTCTACAAGAACTGCAGAAATTTTGTTATATCAATCCTGTGAAGGACATAAGGAATCTGTCGATTAGCTGGTCTATACCTGATTTACATAATTACTATAAGACAAATGTCAGTATAATAACAATAAATAAATCATTGCAATATACAGTGAGACCTCCTTCATTCAGATTCATCGGGTCCGAATTTTTATTTTGAATAATGGATGATTTCGAATAGCCTATTTCAATTCAACCTGCATAAGAAAATACATCGGGACTTGGATATTTATTTTGGATGATACCGAGTATTCGGATAGAAGGTTGTCGAATAAATGAGGTCTGACTGTACTTTTAGGACAGATCATCAGAGGCTATGTTTAAGTTTGAATCAAAGTTTCTGTGATTTTCGTAATGTTGTAAAGAAATAGATTTTTCAGTTATTCTTATAAATAAGAAAGAATCCTATTTAAAACTTATAAGCATAAATCTTCTTGTTGGAATATATATTTTTTATGAAATAGTTTAACAAACTTTTCTGGAAGGTAAACAATTAAAAAATGTATGTGCTAGAATTCAGAACAGGTGTGTACTGGTGTTGTTGAGCATTGTGTATAAAGCTTTCAAGTTTATGGGGGAGGTAGTATGTATGGGTGTTGTCACAATTTAGCTTTAGAGGAAGGCTCGTGACTGCAAATGTAGAAGAAAAGTTAAAACTGTCTCTGAAATATATTTTCATATCTCTTTTTTAAAGATGCAATATTTGATAATGAATCGTTTGTGTTTCATGTATTGCAGCCTGGACATTATCTTGGGCATTTAATTGGGCATGAAGGAAAGGGGAGCTTACTCTCAGAATTAAAATCGAAAGGTAAGGACTAGAACTATTGCAATCAAAGGTTGCAGATAGTTGCTTAGTCAAAATGTCTTATTCTGTAGTGAAATGGTTATATGATGAAACAACTAAAGCCCATGGTGATTTTGTAATAGTTGAAGGAGACAAATAGCAACATAGAACATGAACTTGTAGGGCCAGCTCAATGTATGTTCTAGGATATGACCTGTGTCAATGAATAAGTCATTGTGTTAATGTTTGTAAGATGTAAACTGAAATAGGAGGAACATTTTTCTTGGAAGAGATACCTGAATTGATACTTATCAAATAGGCTTTACTGATACAGTGAATTACATCAGTTGATTCAAGTAAGAAAAAATTAATGAAACTGTATTTGTATATATAAAATTGGATGTAAATCATGACATTTATGTTATTCTTATCTTTTGTGACTGTTCACTATGGCTTGCAATATGCTTTAGCATCTTGATGTATATTTTCTTATAAATTTATTTACATTTATGTATGTATATAAAGGATGGGTGAACACATTGTGTGGAGGACAACAGCTTGGTGCAAGAGGTTTTATGTTCTTCATAGTAAATGTGGATCTCACAGAGGAAGGTTTAGGTATGTGTACTAATTCCATGTTGGCTGTAGTTTACACTGACTATACCTCCATGAACTGGGTGACATATAGATGTCTGTCTTAAATTTTGTTGATTTTCCAGCAGCCCTAAAATTCTTAAAAATCCTTATTGTTTTTATTTTGCTAAAATTCCTAAAAAAGTGTAAAAAATCCTAAAAAGCTCTAATTTTTCATTGAAATTCCTAATTTTCATGTTTCTTTTCAAGTTAAATGTCGATCAAGTTAGCATTACTTTACTTGTTTATATATATAAACTAATATTAACAATAATCAGGCTTTCAAAACGCGCTAAAATTCCTAAAAAATCCAGATTTTTTAAATTTTGCTAAAATTCCTATGAAGGTGTCAAAACTCCTAAAAAAACCATAACGTTTTTCATATCTCCTTTCAAGGTGAAAATTAATTAAATTATGCTTACTTGTTTCTAAACATAATTTAACAAAAGATTTCTAGTTCATGTGAAACAGTGGCTTTTCATTTAGTTTACCAGTGGATTGTTAGCTTCAGCTTGGTACTGACTGTGACTGGTGTACAAAGATTTGATTTTGAGTACACAGCCAAGGTTAGCTGAAGACTATTGAGCTCTGGTAAACATACTCCCACTTCCTATATGTGTGATTTGGTATTGACTTGATTTTCAGAGGTAACTGGTTCCTGAAACAGCCCTTATATTTTCAAATGGAGTCCTAAAATTCCTTATTTTAGCCCTAAAGTTAGCCCTTTTTTGTCAGAAGCTGCTTGAAAGCCTGAATCTTTTTCTAGTTCTTTTGAAACGGTGTTTTTTCATTTGATTTACCAGTGGATCATTAGCATCAGCTTGGTACTGACTGTGATGGTTGTACACAGACTTGATTGTTGAGTACACAGCCAAGGCCAGCTGAAAACTATTGAGCACTTGTATAATCATACTATGGATTCCTGTATGTGTCAGTTGATATTGTCTAGATTTTCAGAGGTAACTGGTTTCTGAAACAGCCCTAATATTTTAGAATTGAGTCCTAAAATTCCCAATTTTAGCCCTAACATTTGTTTTTTGTCAGAAGCTGCTGGAAAGTCTTTTCTGTGTATCCAGCACCTCATACATTATGGGTAGTGCTATCTTCAAACCTTTGGAGATGGTCACAAGTTCTTTCCCTTTATCATTTCTAGAATGATCTCCCTTTATCCCTTATAATTATAGTGTAATGTATATATAGTACAAGAAGGGTCAAAGGGAGATAACTTGTGATGATCTCCCGTGCTTCAGACTTATACCTTGGTGAAGATGGTTGTAAGTTGTGACCATTTTGAGATCACCTGAGCACAAGGTACTCCCTGTGAGCTATTGTAGTGCAACTACGTTGAAATCCTTGTCTTACTAAAGTCTCCGACAAATTCAGTACTGTGTATTCTTTTGTCAAAAATATGGTCACTAGTTGAAGGTATTGAACAACCTTGTTGAGACTCTAGAGGCTATGTATTCTACCTGATAGTGATTTACATGAAACTGTTACAGAATGTAAGGCTATATGAAATTTTAGTCAAAAATTTAGCACCTCCAGTTATAGCTACCCAACAATTGACATTTTTAAGTTATGGTATGATTTTCCTTTTTTCAGAACATGTTGATGACATTATCACGTTGACATATCAGTACTTACATATGTTGAATAAGGAAGGAACGCAGGATTGGATCTTCAAAGAATGTGCTGTATGTGTCGTTTCTGTAATTTTCTTACTTTAAGAAAAAAATTGTCATTTGTGTTCTCTAAGTGCTGAAGTTTTATATTAACCATAACTTATAGTTATTTCACCTATCATTATGCCCTCCTTTGAAGAAGAAAGGGCATATTACTTTGCACATGTCAGTCCTTTGGTTAGTTGGTAACCTTTTTCTAAAACTTGGTCCACACCTTCATCGCGGGTAGTATAGGAATTCTATTGATTTTGGGGTCTCTGGGTCAAATGTCAAGGTCACAGGGGTCAATTGTACATAAAACATTTTCTGGAAACGTTTCCTTGCCTTGACCTACCCTCCAACGACTTGGTCCATACATTGGTCGCGGGTAGTAAAGGAACTGTATTGATACCTGGGTCAAGGTCAAAAGGGTCAATTGTAAATAAAGCATTTCCAGTTAATAACTCGAGAACACCTCTACCTACCCTCCTCAAACTTGGTACACACATTGATTGCAGGTAGTAGAGGATCCCTATTTTTGGGTCACTGGGTCAAGGTCACAGCGGTCAATTGTACATAAAACATTTCCAGCCAATAACACCTTGATCTACCCTCCTCAAACTGTGTGTTGTAGATGTACCTTATTGATTTTGGGGTAACTGAGTCAAAGGTCGAGGTTAAACTGTCACCTGTTTACCCTTTGGTTTCTCGGGTCCTAACTTGGTAAGATGATTGTCTGCGGGTTGTAGATGAACTCTATTAAATTGGAGTCACTAGGCCAAAATCTAACTGACCATTATGTAAAATTCCTTTCCTCTCAGGCTTTAACTTGGAATGATGATTGCCTACACATTGTTGATGAACACTATAGATTTTGGGGGTCACTGGAACAAAGGTCAAGGTTTAACTGACTATTAGATGTATATAATGTCATAATGTTTTTCAAACATCTCTTGTTCAAGAAGTTGAAACAGGTATTTTCAGATCAAAATATTGTTTCTATTATTGGAACAATTAAGAATATGTGGCATTAGCATGACATTTATGTGCATTCTTTTTAACTAAAATATTTATCTTTCAGGATTTAGGTGCAATGCAATACAGATTCAAAGATAAAGAGAGGCCAAGAAACTATACCTCATCATTGTCCAGTGTACTACATGTATGTGAAACCATCTCTGTATTAGTATGATCTACTTTGGCCATTATTTATTATTGCAGGATTAGGGTGCATGTTTTACTAAGAGGACATGTACAGGAATTTTAAATATGAAGAGGGTCATCTTGGGTAAAAATTTAGGACACATAGTCAATTCATAGAAAAACCCTGATAACAGTTTAGATGTCACATTTTGGACCTGCTCGTCATTGAACTTCATGGAGATATTTGTCTCAATGAAATGTTTGTGAAGAATGAAAATAGGTTGTAGTGAAAAGTTTATTACAGTATTGCTCTTGAGTCCAATCAGATAATGTACAACCTTTTAATAGCTCTCACATTCTGTGAGTAACCTTGTGTCTATGTTATAACAAAATGACAGACTGGTTTGTAGCTCTTTATTATGGAAGCCTACAAGATATAGCATTGTTCTTAGATATTCAAACCACTATTTGGAGATGCGAGTTTTCAATTTTTGTTTAGCTGACAACTGGTATTAATGCACTATTTCTTATTTGCTGTGTATCATGGTTGTGAATGTGTTTTGATTTTAGGATGTTCCACTGAAGGAAGCATTGAGCTCTCAATATCTGATGACGGAATACAAACCAGAATTAGTTGATATGGTTCTTGAAAAACTGGTACCTGAGAATATGAGGTACCAAGACATTATGATATATATGCTTATACTGTAGCTATATGTAAACTAGACATTATGATATATATGCTTATACTGTAGCTACATGTAAACAAGACATTATGACATAGATGCATATACTGTAGCTACATGTAAACAAGACATTATGACATAGATGCATATACTGTAGCTACATGTAAACAAGACATTATGACATAGATGCATATACTGTAGCTATATGTAAACTAGACATTATGATATATATGCTAATACTGTAGCTACATGTAAACAAGACATTATGACATAGATGCATATACTGTAGCTATATGTAAACAAGACATTATGACATAGATGCTTATACTGTAGCTATATGTAAACTAGACATTATGACATAGATGCTTATACTGTAGCTATATGTAAACAAGACATTATGACATAGATGCATATACTGTAGCTATATGTAAACAAGACATTATGACATAGATGCTTATACTGTAGCTATATGTAAACAAGACATTATGACATAGATGCTTATACTGTAGCTATATGTAAACAAGACATTATGACATAGATGCTTATACTGTAGCTATATGTAAACAAGACATTATGACATAGATGCATATACTGTAGCTATATGTAAACAAGACATTAAGACATAGATGCTTATACTGTAGCTATATGTAAACAAGACATTATGACATAGATGCTTATACTGTAGCTATATGTAAACAAGACATTATGACATAGATGCTTATACTGTAGCTATATGTAAACAAGACATTATGACATAGATGCTCATACTGTAGCTATATGTAAACGAGACATTATGACATAGATGCTTATACTGTAGCTATATGTAAACGAGACATTATGACATAGATGCTTATACTGTAGCTATATGTAAACGAGACATTATGACATAGATGCTTATACTGTAGCTATATGTAAACAAGACATTATGACATAGATGCTTATACTGTAGCTACAAGTAATTAGACATTATGACATAGATGCTCATACTGTAGCTATATGTAAACGAGACATTATGACATAGATGCTTATACTGTAGCTACAAGTAATTAGACATTATGACATAGATGCTTATACTGTAGCTATATGTAATTAGACATTATGGTAGAGGCGTGATACAGGGTTTGCATGGAGATTCTATAGAGGTGTGATACAGGGTTTGCATGGAGATATGATAGAGGTGTGATACAGGGTTTGCACTGAGATACGATAGAGGCGTGATACAGGGTTTGCACTGAGATACGATAGAGGTGTGATACAGGGTTTGCACGGAGATATGATAGAGGTGTGATACAGGGTTTGCACGGAGATATGATAGAGGTGTGATACAGGGTTTGCACGGAGATATGATAGAGGTGTAATACAGGGTTTGCATGGAGATATGATAGAGGTGTAATACAGGGTTTGCATGGAGATATGATAGAGGTGTAATACAGGGTTTGCATGGAGATATGATAGAGGCATGATACAGGGTTTGCATGGAGATATGATAGAGGTGTGATACAGGGTTTGCATGGAGATATGATAGAGGCGTGATACGGGGTTTGCATGGAGATATGATAGAGGCGTGATACAGGGTTTGCACGGAGATATGATAGAGGCGTGATACAGGGTTTGCATGGAGATATGATAGAGGCGTGATATAGGGTTTGCACCGAGGACGTAGAGGCAAAACTTTTGAAAATCCAAGACTGATATTTACAACCGGAGAGGAAATATTTTTGTTCATGCAAAGGGCAATAAGATTTATACCTATAACTGGGCTATATTTCTCCACCACATTAGGGTTTTGCCTTCTAGTCTCACTTGTACCCTTGTTTACTGGATCACATACTGCTAAGCCTTCATCAGGGATGAAAATAGCATACAAAATCTTCTTTGCTCTTAAGATTAGTTTGGCAATGTTGAACCCTATGTTGTTTCCCACCTTTCTTACTTGTTTGAAATAGTTTTTAAGATTTAGATGTAAACAACCATGAAGATGATTAAGATACTATTGTTTTCAGGGTTTCTGTTGTTGCAAAGAAATTCAATGGACAAACTGATAAAACAGAAGAATGGTATGGTACTGAATACAAGTTGGAACAAATTCCTGAAGAAAAGTTAAAGGTCAGTTACAGAATGTTATTTCCCTTACTGTAGTTATATCTAATACTAGAAAACAATTTGTTATTTGGGTATGTTTTTAGATTTGTGAGCTTTTCTGATCGGTCTTCATCTGTCGTCTGTCAACAATCGTTTAAAAACATCTCCTCTGAAACCACTTCGCAGAATTTCATGAAATTTAAGCGAAAGGTTACTAAGGACAGGGATGTGAATATGGTCAACGTGAATTTTAACATAAGCAAGTACGGATGACGGGTTATAAACACAACCATGTGGTTGTTGTTGTTCTTTTCTTGAAATGACAAACCGTCCATTTATCGCACCAGACGTAGGTCACAAAACAAAAGCGATGCATATATATGATGCTTGTTGTTCTGTTACTGATCTGAGGAAGTGATGAAATATCAGTTTGTGGTAACAGCATAAACAAAACAACGGTCCGAACGTTTTTTTATTTTTGTCTTGGATGAATCGATATGGCATTTAAAACCATAACATAACTTTCTTATGATGTTTCAATTACAAGAAATCGTCGAAATTTTAGAAAATGTTGACAAAATATAGATAATCGTCCGGGTTGCAAAAACTGGTTACAAAACTGGCTCTACAAGTTGCTTTCACTCCCTCTGTCCTTTACAGCAGTAAATTAACAAAAACTCGTCGAGCTTCTACACCTAATATGTATCCCCACTTCGGATATTATAGCTTTAGGGATTGAAGGATTGACTTTTGATTCAGGACTGTTACGTTATTTGTTATTTTCTTTGACCTCTGATTTTTAAGAAAGAAGTAGATCTATAACATAAGGGAAGCAAAATGAGAGATTAATAATCCAACATTGTAACATGATTGTACAATAAGAATGATAAGGGCATGGAATAACTTATCAAAAATCTTCTTGTAAAAAACTACTGGCCCAATTTTGAAATGATTTCACCTCAATGTCTTTTAGGTAACCCTCTACCAAGATTGTTCAATTTTTTGCTATCTTTGTGAGAATCTTTACTTCAACGAAATTTTGTACCCTGTGACACAGGACAATAGGAAAGTGCATTGGAGTTGTTAAATGTTTTTGTTTAGACGTTTTTGATTATTGTACTTGTATGTTCTCTGTTTGACTGTGGATGTCTGTGGTTGTGTTGTAAAATTCACTGGTTTTGAATCTTTTATCCTCACAAGTGCGGGTTCTAGCTCCACTTGGCCCAGAATTCTTTATAGTAACCCACATCAAACTGGTCTATAGAATTTTCATGGTTCTACACTGGGGCAATATTCACACTGAAAAGTATGGGTACTTAGACTTGGTGTGCAAATCTTACATTTTAAGGCATCTGACTTCTGTATTTTTATGCCCCTCCCCCCCTTAAAAGAAGAGAGGGCATATTGCTTTGCACATGTCCGTCAGTCCGTAATCTTTTTGTTTCTGGTCACTAACTCAAAATCCCTTGATCTTTCATCCTCAGACTTGATCCACACATTCATCTAAGGTAGCATAGGATTGATTTTAGGGTCACTGGGTCAAATGTCAAGGTCACAGGGGTCAATTGTTCACAAACAGTTTCCGATCAATAACTCATGAACCCCTTGACCTTAAATCCTCAAACTTTGTCCGCACATTCATCTTGGGTAGCAGAGAAACCCTATTGGTTTTGGGGTCAAAGGTCAGGGTCACACAGGGGTATATTGTCCAAAAACTGTTTCCGATCAATAACTGGAGAACCCCTTGACCTATCCTAAAACCTAGTCCACACATTCATCTTTGGTAGCAGAGGAACCCTAATGATTTTGGGGTCATGGAGTCAAGGTCATAGGTCAATTGTATTTACACCTCCCATGAATTGGAATGTTCAGTATGACAAAATTGTGGACTTCTATTATACATGACTTTGATGAGCACTTTCATTACCTACAATTAACAAACAACCTGTTGTTACTGTTACTGTTTCCAATATGGCACTAATCAAACTATGCATCCACCAAATCCTATCTTACCATTTTAAAAATGTTTAATTAATTTGCTTTAGATTTTTAGATTTTATCAAATATTGAGTCAAAAGTCTCAGCTATTACTTAGTTTGATACCAGAAGGAATAAAGCAATTTGTGTTATTCATTTTTCAATCATACCGAAAACCCAGGTACATAAGAATTTTCTTTTGACATTCAAATTCAAACCATCCATTTACAAATTCATGTTATGTTTTTAAGTATCCCTTTTTTCTAAATTAACACGGAAAAGTAGCTTTTGATGAGTCTATTAAATACCATTTAGTTAAGTGAGAGTTTTCAAAACAAAACATGTTCAGCATATACTTTGCACTTGCTTATGCAATTGTACAAAATATAACTCTTATGACAAAAAAACAACATGAGGGGGCATAAAGTTTTACAAATATCTCTTGTTAATATTTGCATAGATATGATTATATACTTGTGATTTCTCTTGTTAATATTTGCATAGATATGATTATATACTTGTGATTTCTCTTGTTAATATTTGCATAGATATGATTATATACTTGTGATTTCTCTTGTTAATATTTGCATAGATATGATTATATACTTGCGATTATTGTCATTTGTTGAGTATGTATGTTTGAATATGTTGTTCAATAGCTGTACATTGCTAATGTTTGTATTAATTTGTGGAAATAAATAAAATCTGACTTGACTGTAGAAAACACATCTATTATTTCATTGCAGATGTGGGCCTCATGTGGATTCAGTGATAAACTTTGTCTTCCTGAGAACAATGTGTTTATACCTACTGACTTTGAACTGGTTCCCAGGGAAGCTGAGGTGATTTTCTATATTCCATATTTACTATTGACAGTTAATTTGTTTTTGGTTTCTTGCTCGAAGAATTGGATTGTCTATCTGGAAGCCCCTTTTTAAAATCTTTCAGCTGTAAGGGCACATGAAAAAGGGTCTTGAGTCATGCATTTTGTCAAGAAAATTAATGATTGAAAATAAATATACCCAAATTTACTATTAAAGTAAATCCATTTCTTGCATTGTAGGGTTAAGTTTCATAATGCTAAGTGTTCATTACTTCTTTGGAAAATGATTGAAAATTAAATACATATATGACTCAGTTTGTATATAAGTATTAAACTAACAAAACTGCTGCATGTTTTAGTCATTTTGCCAAGATTCAATTAAAATAAAACCATGTCTTTATATTTTGAATGGATTAATGGATTAAGACTGCATTTCGTATGGTATGCATTGATATGCATTCTACCAATGGTAGAAATGACACTGTTGTCCAGTTTTGTTATAATTCTTACCTTCTCTGTTTGTTTTTTACAGCAAACTCCCTTACCTAATGTTGTGAAGGTAAGATACAAGTTCTAGCCTTTTATTTTATATTTTGCAGTGATTCAGATTTTAATTTGAAATTGTTTATATTTTGAAACAATACAGTTCATAAAGTTCATTAACCTTTGAAATGAAATTTTTTGACTGTTTATATTTTCTTAAAGTACGTTATGCTGTATAGTCTGCCCTGTTAAGTGAAAGAGGAGAAGCCCTCCAGGTTAGCACAGCGGGAAGAGCACACTACTGCTTAACCGAAGGTGCCGAGTTTAATTGTCTGTCAAGCTGAATGTTATTTGTTATGAAGTGATAAAAGTTTAAATATCTAGTCTTTCTTCCCTTGTCTCAAATTCATGTTGGAAAAATTACAGTGGTGGTAGAAACCCAGGAATGCTAGATTGCTGATTGCATATTATTGAAATACTACTGAAAATGTACAGAAATACACTAGACAATAAATTTTCTCAATACACTTTATATTTAATTTGACTTTTCTAGGATTCAGGTATGACACGTTTGTGGTTTAGACAGGATCCCAAATTCCTTCTACCGAAAGCATTTGCTTATTATGAATTGACCAGGTACAGTAACATGTTGTTATTTTCAGCATCATTATAGCAATATCTGAGCCGCGCCATCACAATACCTGTATAAGTGTTGTTAGTTATCACATTGAGTATTTCAAAATCAAAATTTTGATGTCACAAACTAAGCACTTTGTCCGAAGATGTGTGGAGGTTAAATTGGGGTTTATAGAATTAAACAAACAAGGAAATATTTATAAGTATTGCATAATTTGTTTTAACCATTTAAAGAGCAGAAGATTTTAAGCTCACCTGAGCACAAAGTGCTCATGGTGAGCTTTTAGGATCGTTGGATGTCCGTCATCTGTCAATATTTGTTTATACAACATCTTCTCCTATACCACAATGGATTTGGTCAAAACTTCACAGGAATGATCCTTAGGTGGGCCTCTTTCAAAGTTGCATAATTCGTTCCAGTCTGCTGCATAAATAGGTCACAGGTCCTCTTTCTTCATAGAAATGGTCTTAGGGTGGTCCTCTTTCAAAGTTACAGAAATGGTTCGGTCTGTTGGATAATTAGGTCACAGGAGCTAAAATAGATTTTAAAAGTAAAAACTTTGAAGATCTTCTTGTCCAAAACAATTAGGTCTAGAGTTTTGATGTTTGGTGTGTAGCATTGTCTAGTAGTCCCCTTACAAGATTGCATGAATAAGTTCCGTTAAAAAACATGGCCACCAAGGGCATACATGTGAACCTTTTCAGAGTGCAAATCGGGAGTTTGCAAGTGAGAGATTGAGACTCAAAGCAGGAGATTTTTCCATGACTGAAATTTTGTTGTTTGATTTCTAAAACTTTATCATAATAAAGCTGTTAATAGCAATGTTCTGGGAATTAACTCGTAATCTGGGGGACATCTCTGTAAAAAAGTTGCCAATTAACAACTTTATTGCCAATTGTCATTTTTGAATACAATAGAAACATGTGAAATTTGAATATACAACATGACAATCGAGTGTCGTATCTTATTTTGATCAGTTTCACCAAGCGCTTGATTCCATGATTGGAAGCGTCTATATAACCCCAAAAAAGTGGTATATATGATTATCAGACTGGTATTCGTTAAGCCCTGTGATCAAGGGGCTTTTGTCTGCATGTGCAAAATCATGAAGGGGCTATTGTCCACTTGTGCTATATCATAAAGGGGTTTTTGTCCGCCTATGCAAATTTTAGCTTTGGGGATAATGTCCTAGGGGCTAATGTCCTACATTTCAATAGATTTTGACCAAACTTCATAGAAATGATCTTTGGGGGTCCTCTTTCAAAGTTACAGAAATGGTTCCGGTCTGTTTCATAAGTAGTTGCAAGAGCTAAAAAGAGGTTTTTAAAAAGAAAACATTGAAAATCTTCTTGTCCAAAACAATAAGGCTTAGAGGTATTTGGTGTGTAGCATCATCTAGGGGTCCTCTTACAAGATTGCATGAATTATTGCAAGAAACATGATCTCCTGGAGGCGGGGTTTGTTTAAGCTAAAACTTAGAAAATCTTCTTGTCCAAAACCATGAGGTGTAGAGTTTTGATATTTGGTTTGTGGTCCCCTTCCAAGATTGTATAAATGATTAAGTTCTGTCTGGGATTTGCACAGGAAATGGTTGTAGCTCATAATATATGTAGTACTCTTAACATATCCGTTTGTGATAGCGGCATCACGTAAATATGGATTTTGAAAGAATTAAAATGTTTCATACATGATATATGCATGATAATTATGCTTTTCTTATCAAGTCTTTGATTTTATTGGTAGACGGACATTAGCCCTAAGGACATTAGCCCCTAAGGTTAAATTTGCACATGCGGACATTAGCCCCTTCATGATATTGCACATTCAGACATTAGCCCCTTCATTCTTTTGCACATGCGGACATTAGCCCCTTCATTCTTTTGCACATGTGGACATTAGCCCCTTCAACATAGGACATTGGCCCCTTTATGGTTTTGCACATGCAGACATTAGCCCCTTCATTCTTTTGCACATGCGGACATTAGCCCCTTCAACATAGGACATTAGCCCCTTTATGGTTTTGCACATGCGGACATTAGCCCCTTCATTCTTTTGCACATGCGGACATTAGCCCCTTCAACATAGGACATTGGCCCCTTTATGGTTTTGCACATGCGAACATTAGCCCCTTCATTCTTTTGCACATGCGGACATTAGCCCCTCAACATAGGACATTGGCCCCTTTATGGTTTTGCACATGCAGACATTAGCCCCTTCATTCTTTTGCACATGCGGACATTAGCCCCTTCAACATAGGACATTAGCCCCTTCATTCTTTTGCACATGCGGACATTAGCCCCTTTATTCTTTTGCACATGCGGACATTAGCCCCTTCAACATAGGACATTGGCCCCTTTATGGTTTTGCACATGCGGACATTAGCCTCTTCATTCTTTTGCACATGCGGACATTAGCCCCTTCAACATAGGACATTAGCCCCTTCATTCTTTTGCACATGCGGACATTAGCCCCTTCAACATAGGACTTTGGCCCCTTCAACATAGGACTTTGGCCCCTTCAACATAGGACATTAGCCCCTTCAACATAGGACTTTGGCCCCTTCAACATAGGACTTTGGCCCCTTCAACATAGGACTTTGGCCCCTTCAACATAGGACTTTGGCCCCTTCAACATAGGACTTTGGCCCCTTCAACATAGGACTTTGGCCCCTTCAACATAGGACATTAGCCCCTTCAACATAGGACATTAGCCCCTTCATTCTTTTGCACATGCGGACATTAGCCCCTTCAACATAGGACTTTGGCCCCTTCAACATAGGACTTTGGCCCCTTCAACATAGGACATTAGCCCCTTCAACATAGGACATTAGCCCCTTCATTCTTTTGCACATGCGGACATTAGCCCCTTCAACATAGGACATTAGCCCCTTCATTCTTTTGCACATGCGGACATTAGCCCCTTCAACATAGGACATTAGCCCCTTCAACGTAGGACATTAGCCCCTTCAACATAGGACATTAGCCCCTTCATTGTTTTGCACATGCGGACATTAGCCCCTTCAACATAGGACATTAGCCCCTTCATTCTTTTGCACATGCGGACATTAGCCCCTTCAACATAGGACATTAGCCCCTTCAACATAGGAAATTAGCCCCTTCAACATAGGACTTTGGCCCCTTCAACATAGGACATTAGCCCCTTCATGGTTTTGTTCAGTTGGACATTATCCCCTTCCCCCACAAATGGGGAAGTTTGGAAGATTGTTGAAGAGCTCCAATATTTATTCCTTTATATTTATTATTGTCTTTTCAGTTAAATCAAATATTTGTTAGTATTTTATCTGAACAGGTAAAAACTAATGGGGAAAGTTTACTGCAATATATGCCTTAAAACAAGTATTTCATTACAAGGGAACATCAAAGAAGTTTTGATCTAGTGATAATTTGTTTGTGATAGTAAGTTTTAATTGTTAATGACTTAATTGGACAGAACTTTCATATAATGTGTTCTTTAACGCCTGTGCAAACTTATATCATGTATACTTTAATTATGAGCACTGTTTACTTATTTTCCAAACTACTATGTTTTGTATTTTAAAGTGTTCTGAAGTTTCGTCAATTCATCTTTTTATGTATTCTTATTTTAAAAGGTATTTGTTACAAAAAATTGAGCAAAACACCCTAAACAGAGTGTTTAAATTAATTATTGTTAGGGGTCTAATGTCCTGTGATCAAGGGGCTTTTGTCCGCATGTACAAACTTATAAAAGGGCTTTTGTCCACCTGTGCAAAATCATGAAGGGGCTAATGTCCGCATGTGCAATATCATGAAGGGGCTAATGTCCTACATTTGATTTTATTTGTTACATTTTAGATCCAATTCTATTGCAAAGTGTATCATGCTACCCTGAATATAGTGTATTTTAAGAAACTATCCCCGGCGACACGCAATTGGTGCATTTTACTTAATTTGGGTGTGCTAAGCGATATAGGGCCATCATGGCCCTCTTGTTATTGAACCTTTACCAATTTATTGGCACTTTAGTCTAATTCAGTCAGAACGGCAGTGTACTCGGTTGAGTGATATAGGGCCATCATTGCCCTCTTGTTTTAAGAAATATGTACAGTTTGATGTGACATCATTATTTTATAGCTTTACTTTTGCATCTTCTTCTTACTAGTGGAATTGTTTTTATTAAAAAGTAAATGTCTGGTTTTAATACTTTTGGTACTAAATAAAATAAATGAAAGTTGAAACATGTATCTGTTAGAAAGTGTAAATTACTGAAAATGGATTTTTTGGTCACTAATACAGGGACAGCTCATCTACCTTATCTCTGATATATTCAAAGTCACAGCCATTTCTGTGTATTTTTTTCATGATATACCGTAGTTATTATTGAATGGCTATATAGATGAATGGTTGTTAATGATGAGCCTATATTCATGTACAGATATGAGCAACTTTGTATGGAAAGATAAACCACCCTATAGAAACAAAAAAGAAGAAAATTTACCAGCCCCTATAAAATGGGAAAGGGTTATTGCAATTTAGACAGTACGGATTCTTAATGAGAATGAAAAACAATCTTATTTCAGTCCTCTCGTTTACATTGATCCTCTACATGCCAATCTGTCTGTGTTATTTGTACACTTGTTTAAAGATGCTCTCAACGAATATGCGTATGATGCAGAGATAGCTGGACTGAAATACAGCCTTAGTAGTAGTAACTATGGGATAAATGTAAGTATGTTTCTATTCTCCTTGAAGGGAGGCAAACTGCACTGTTTGTTCATATTTTGTTTGTCCATCTGAGAATCACTTGAATATCAGTTAATACTTTTGAACAAATGAAGGGATTCCAATGTTAGGGGGTTTGTTGGATACAGGATAGAGTATCTTGGAGTTTGACATTTTAATATGAATGGTCGATGTTTAAATACTCCCAGTAGATAATTGTTTGGAAATAAAAATAAATTAATTGTGGTGTTGGACTATACTGGATTTTACGCATGGTAAATATTTGTAATATGTATACATGTATTTTAGCTATCTGTCAAAGGTTACAGTGACAAGCTCGATGTACTGCTAAAAAAGATTGTGGAAAAGATGGTCACATTCAATATTGATGCAAAACGCTTTGAAATTCTCAAGGAAATGGTATGTACATTGTATTATATATATCGGCTTCCTCATTTAGATAGGTTAGTTTCAATTCCACCCTTCGATTGATTGAACTGACATCTCTATTTGCTTCCCTGTCTATTTATTCATGTGTCTACTTAAAATGGTGTTTTGTGATTCATAACTGTATTACATTTGTTCTTTAAACAACAAGTTTTGTTGACTGTAATGTTTTCAAAGACTTTTTGCTTTAAGGCAATATCAGAAGTTACTTCATATGTTACAGGTCATAAGTGGAGATTGCCTAAAGAAATGCTTTACAGTTTAGCATCATGACTTACAATTATTGGTGTTATATGCCTCCACCTGGAACCATAACTCTGTGAACCATGAACATATTTCTCTTACAATGGTTGTAACCCTTTGTTTCCAGTATTGTCGTACATTGAAGAACTTCCACGCAGAACAACCACACCATCATGCTGTGTATTTTACATCTGTTGTGATGTCTGAATTATTGTGGACACAAGTGGAACTGCTGGATAGTTTAGAAGGTATTTATGTCCTTGTGGACTGTCTTACAGATGGACAGACAGTGTGATCGCTATATGCCTTCCTTTGAGGCCCTTACAGAATGTATATAAACTGAACATTACTAGTTTACATGAAATTTGCCAGTCCATGTGACATGAGCACTGACAATTTAGTACTATAAATGAACCTGTGAAAGTTGTACATGTCAGAGCCTAAGCATTGATGTCTTTCTGAATGACTGCTTACAAACCTAAACCTGTTTGATGATGAGATACTGCTTCAAGAATAACCTAAACCTGTTTGATGATGAGATACTGCTTCAAGAATAACCTAAACCTGTTTGATGATGAGATACTGCTTCAAGAATAACCTAAACCTGTTTGATGATGAGATACTGCTTCAAGAATAAGTCAGATCAGATCAGTAGTTTCTCCTTCTGTCCTACGCATTTTTTTCTGCTGCATTTTTTAACAATTATAAGTGATTCTAATGATTCTTTGCTCAACTGTTAAGCATGATGTAAAGGTGTGTGACATGCCTGTGTCATGTATGTATTGTCAAGGTGAAGTGCTGTTTTATATACCGCAAACACATGACTATAATATCTGGACCATTACATTTTAAAATAGGTGTATTGAAATGGTCAGGTTATCTGAAAACTTGACAGAGAAAAAGCCACGGTTGTGTTTAGAAAAATAAACATAACAGCGTTTATAGTTTATGCATAGGACTTTTCCTTACCTAGATTGACATGGATTGGTCCTGAAAGTTAATTCACCTGTTCACAGTCAGTCTAACAGCACTTCACCAGTAGTTAACTTATGAACTTTATCTAACAGATAACCAGTACCTGTAATATAAACTTTTCACATTTTTAAGCAACGAATGTCTCTATAAACTTCAAATCCTTGTTGATTTCAGAGGTGACATTAGACAAACTGAATGCCTTCCTACCTCAGCTGTTTTCCAGAATGTACATTGAGGGTCTTGTGTACGGTAATGTAACAAAACAGGTCAGTATGAACATCCAGAATTGATACACTTAGTTATTATCACAATGATCTGTATAAGTGATGTATCCCTACACATCCCCTAATATTTTCTTGTAGTATGTCCCAAATTTTACAGACATGAGATTTTAGTATGTAGGTAAATGAAAAGATCTCATTTGTATTGAACTTGGCCATTTAGAATATGAGTGGATCTATGACGTGGCCAAAAATATTGGGGTCAGTTGGTCAGAAATATTTTATCCTCTATATTGTTATTTGACAGAGAAAGTGAAAACTTGTGTGAGGGTTTGATGAGATAAGTTTGATTTTGATTGTTTAACAAAGTTTTAAATAGCCAACATGTGTAGAAAATGGTCTGTTTCCAGTGATTTAAAATCAGTTTAGAAATTGCAAGTTACAGTAACAAGTTTTGTTCTGTAGAATAAAAAAGACAACATTGAAGGTCATTTAAGAGTTACCTGGACTACACATGTTTTGTCTGGCCTTAATTCATATGTAGACTAAATTTTAGAAAGCTTTAGACATGACATGTTTGGTGGAGGATGTCTTAAAGAAAGAGGTTTCTACCAAAGAACTGTTACCTAGTCAACGTAAACGTCTACGAGAAATTCAGCTTCCTGATGGTAAGTGTATGATGATACTGATTGTTTTAGCAAGTTAATACATCTATATTGTGGAAATGTATGCTTTCATTTAAGGATTTTCAACTCACTTTCCAGCAACATGGTCAATATCAAAATTTTAGAGACATTAAAATCATATATTTATTAATTTGCAGTTAATTTCCTCAAAATGTTGAAACTATTTTTATCACATAACTTGCACTCCAGGAGTGGCATAAAGACTAGTTTCATAAAAACAATATCAAATAAGCACTCATGTAAGATCCTCTTTTTAACATATTTTCCAATTTGATAAAATAATTTTCTTAATATTGTATAATAATGTATTGTCTCCATGATGATTTGATTGAAAATTACATGTTAATGGATGTATCCTCCAATGTTTAATATATGTAGATAAGTTAACAGTTACTTATAGACAGACAGGTTAGTGCTGGTTGAAAATCCAGGAACACCAATTACTTCATATTAGATGCATATTTATCTGAAACAAGAAATATCTTTAAACAATTTTTTTTAGATAGAATGATGTCTTCCGGTATGCTAAATGAAATAATGGTTTTATGCAACATGTTGAAAAATAATCCTTACAAAAGATTAACTCAGATCTACATTTACTATAATCATGGACCTGTCTTATCAGGATCATTTTATATATGCTGTTTTCTCGTAGATTCGTGCCCCTAGGCAGCTACTGCAAGTTCATTCAGTACACAGTTAACTTACATATTTTTCATTTTAAACTAAAAAAACATTAATGTAAACAATTATGTTCAAAGTTTGAAGCAATATTTGTTTATGTTTTGCAATGAAACATGTGCTTAAACACAGAAGATCAGTGATCTGAATCATCTGGAAGATTTCTCATTAGATTCGTGCCCCTGGGAAATCTGCCTCGTTCTGGTTTGTAAACAATTTGATGACATAAAAAGATGATGCAATATCATGACGAAATATATCTCGGTTAACTTGTCCAATGAATGTGACTTCACTTTGTGTTTTTTTTTGTGTTTTGTTATTTTCTGACAAAACTATGTTTGACAATAAATGAAAAATTTGCAATATCAGATGATAAATATAAAATGTGAAACAAAGCGTTTACTGTAGTATCATTTGAATTCGCGCAGGTCTAATTTTCGCGTATTTCGTGCTAGAGACGAAGCGCGAATTTAAGTCCGCGCGATTATTAAACTTCCGAAATTAACATGGCTATCCGAATTTTTGTCTGTCCGAAAATGTGTGTATATGCACTTACGTTTTTTTCTTTTCATAATATGTCGCTGTTTTTTCTGATAATCTGTGTGGAATAATTAGGAACATGGAATATTTTGACACAGTTTGATTACTAGTACGTAAGAGTGGTTTAAACGGAACATTAATCCATAAATTGATTTTTCTTTGTTTACGATGTTTATATAAAGAATACACAACTGCATAAAATCGTTGTCATCCGGAGTGCACGCACTGCAACTTTTTTCTTCATACTTTAGTTCTTGAACAATTCGTACAGTCGTGTCAATTAATGCCAATTAATCGTTGGACGTGTCATATTGTTTGTGGTATTGTTATGGGGTATGTTTTAATTCGTTCCCGACTGGTTCGCTGAAATAACTTGTCAAACTCATAACCAAAAATGTAAAATCGGGATACCAGGGAATCAAGCGTTTGGTGACACTGATCAAAATACGACGCGAACCTCGCTAGTCATGTTGTTTATTCAAGTTTCACACGTTTCTATTGTATTCAGATATGACAATTGGCAAAAAAATTGTTAATTGGCGACTTATTACAGAGAGTAAATACGCAGAATATTGCTATTTACAGCTTATGATACGGATGTACGAAATAACACGCGCTGAGATACCATCATTTTTTCTTCAAAAATTTAAAATGCGCGAATTTAGGCCCGCGCGAAACTGCCTTTTTTGCTGTTTGCGCGAAATTTCACCCCCGCGAATTTAAGTGATACTACAGTAACTTGTAAATATTTGGATTAAGTGCTAACTTAGCTATTTATTATGACTTGACTGTAATTAGGTCAAATGTAGCAAGCAGGCAGTTGGAAAATATTGATTTTTGAGGAGCACTAATTTGGTGAGAAGGCACAAATGGATGAGAAAGTGGCAAACATGGTTAAACATATAAACTACTTCCGGCAAAATTCAAACTGCTAACAAACGCACATCTTACGTAAACCCGGTTTGGTGCCTCTTAGGTGAAAGAAAACCCCGTTTGGTGCCTCTTAGGTGAAAGAAAACCCCGTTTGGTGCCTCTTGGGTGAAAGAAAACCCCGTTTGGTGCCTCTTGGGTGAAAGAAAACCCCGTTTGGTGCCTCTTGGGTGAAAGAAAACCCCGTTTGGTGCCTCTTGGGTGAAAATCTGATTGGTCAGATTTTAAAAAGCCTGCTTCGAGGACAACATTTGGTTGGTGAAAAATGTAGGTCAAAATCAAAGCCAAAAAAACTCAAGTGGGAACCCGCATATAAGATAATAAAACACAATTTTATATTCTAAATGTAGTCTTAATATTATATTTGGTGTTTTTCTCATTTTATTAAAGTTATTAATTTCTCATGTTTTCATTTATACCAGTAATGGCTTGCTTTTTCAAATTTCTTCCTGTGTTTTGTATTCTATTTCTGGGTTTTAATTAACAGCTTAATCTTTGTTGGGTAGAAGCTTGTTTTCTTACTTCAGGCTTGAGATATTAATTCAACCAATAGTAGTATCATGAAAGCTTTTACTTCATACAGCTTCTTTGTAACACATTTTCACTTCATGGTTTTAACTTTCTGTTATAGTTTTATCAAAGTCTATTTTAAGGTTGTTTTTGTGCAAAATTTTAGATGTTTGTACTATGTATTGAAGTAAGTGTGCACTTTTTTGTAATTTCTGTGTGTTTACAGGTTGTTACTACTTATACAACGAGACAAACAAAGTTCACAAAAGTTCAAGCATTGAGATATATTATCAATGTGGACAACAGGCAACAAGTACAAACATGCTGTTAGAGTTGTTTGTTCAGATAATCAGTGAACCTTGTTTTGACATTCTTCGTACCAAGGAACAGTTAGGTATGTTGCTACAAATCCCTTCTAGGAGATTTTAGTTTTTTTGTGTGAATTAGGGTCGTGTTGACTCTTTCAGCCTCATGACAATGTTTTAGCTCACCTGAGCACTAGCTCATGCTGAGCTTTTAGGATCGTTGGATGTCCATCATGGTGCTTGTGTGTTGCAGGTCATTCATCAAGATTTTCTTTAAACAACATCTCCTATACCACTGAATGGAATGGATTTTGTCCAAACTTCACAGGAATAATCCTTGGGTGGGCCTCTTTCAAAGCTATATAAATCATTCCGGTCTGTTGCATTAGTAGGTCGCAGGAGCTAAAAATAGATTTTAAAAGTGTAAACTTTGAAAATCTTCTTGTCCACAACCATAAGGTTAAGAGCTTTGATATTTGGTGTGAAGCATTGTCTAGTGGTCCTCTTACAAGATTGTTTAAATTATTGATTGCCGTCAAAAAACATGGCCGCCACTCTGTTCCCTATTTGTATATATTTAAAACTATAAAAGACATCTGATCCTAAACCACTGAATAGATTTTGACCAAATTTTGTAGAAATGAGCCTTAGGTGAGTCTTTTTCGAAGTTATAAATGATTCTGGTCTATTGCATGAGTAGGTCACATGAGCTAAAAATAGATTTTAAAAATGAACTTCTTGTACGAAACCATAAGGTTTAAGAGGTTTGGTATTTTGTGTGTAGCATTGTCAAGACATCCTCTTACAAGATGCATAAATTATTAAGTTCAGTCAAAAACATGATCGTCAGGAGGCGGTCCTTGTTAAAGTGACAACTTAAAAAATCTTCTTGTCCAAAACCATAAGGTGTAGAGTTTTGATATTTAATGTGTGAACCTCTTCCAAGATTGTATAAATAATTAAGTTCCGTCAAAAAACATGGCTGTCAGGGGCATTGCTTTGGTGCCTTTATGCATATAGTGGAAACTATTAACAACATCTCCCACTAAAATGCTTAATGGATTTTTATTGAACCTATACCAATTAGGTATATTAGTCTTATTCAGTCAGAATGGCAGTGTACTCAGATGAGTGATATAGGGCCATGATGGCCCTCTTGTTTTGAAGAGACTCAGGGTGACATTAATTCCTTGCAATTGTTTGCATATTCAACCTTAATGTTCATATTGAGTCTCTTAACAATTGTATACAGTATGTAGGCCAGACTTGAAAAAATAGTGGTGGGGTATACTTTCTTGCTTCTCACAAAATATAATATTTGTATTGACCTTCATCCTGATTCATGACCAAATTCTTAGTTGCTTATGTTAAGGAACCAGTCTGTGCTGGTTAAAACCCATGAATACAAATGAAGACGGTGTCTGATTATGCGTACATAAAATATAAAGATCAGATACCAATATCTGTTCTTTAAGGACCAATGTCTCATCTTTCTTTAGCCTACACCTGTCAACAAACACCATTCCATTATCTGTTTAATGAGGATTGTTCTTTTGCAATGTCTACTTTTTTCAAAAGAAGTTTTATTTTATAATGTAATAAATACCAAAATGAAATATTAAATAATGAGATTTATGGATTATAGCAATCGGTCAATATCATTTTTTCTTATCAGGAAATACAATTTACTTCAAAGATGTAATAATTACTCCAAGTATGAAATAATTTACCACAGATAATTATCAATTACTCCTCAAATTCAATAATTATCCTGAAGATTCAATGACAGTGTTGAAACCAAAATTGACCATTGGATGAAAGTAGACTTCTGAAATATGTACATGTACAAGAATTCTTAGGTTTACCAATACTTTGTGAAAGTCATTTGTCCATACACATGGGGAAGTTTTTCTAGGCATTTCAGAAATATATGTAACAACTTTTCTAACACACCCTGGTTTATGGTTGATATTTCTGTCAAGTGCAAACTTGTCCGTAAAATGTGAACTATGGTGTGCTAAAGAAAGTTGACAACCTTTAAATGACAAGGCTTAGAAGGTATCTTGTTAGGGGTACTGGTGGTTCATAGTCTCACATTAATAGACTTGAAATTGAATTGAGTTTCTGTCACTGCCACATAAGTTGGCAAACTTAATCATCAAAGGTAAACAAATTGCATGTTAGGGAAACAGACCTTACATTATACATATACCTAAATCTAAAGACTTACAAGGCTAACTGAGCACACATGAGATGTTAAAGTCCTTATAGCAAGTGAAAGTCACTATGCCTTGCCAGTAGCTTTGTTTTTCTGTCAAAGGAATATAAATATTCTGCTCAAAGAAGTTGAGATATGTCCAAACCCTAGACCCATCTATGTTTATATGAAATACCTTGACCTTCGTTTATACATTTCTAGTGACCTTGATTTTCAGGTTACATTGTATTTAGTGGAATTAGAAGGCAAAGTGGGGTACAAGGACTTCGAGTTATTGTGCAGTCAGACAGAACGCCTGAGTATTTGGAAAGCAGGATTGAAGCTTTTCTTCATAGTACAAAGGTAATACATTCCATAATTTGACAAAAAGGATCAACCTTTCAATTTTCCATACTGGTTTGAATTATAGATGTGTAGGACTGTCCTTGAACCATGGCATGGAAAGTATTGGTCCATATTTCATAGAAAGCTAAAAGGAATTGTATGTTCACCAAAAGTACAGACAGTTGTTATATTATCTACAGCATGTAAATAAGAAGGTAAGAATGGAGATATTTCAATAATTTCACTGATTTTTCTGTTTTTCTGACCAGGACTTGCTTGTAAAAATGAGTGATGAAGAGTTTCAGAAGCATATATCTGCACTGGCTACGAAACGACTTGAAAAACCTAAGAAAATGGCGGCACAGTCGTCAAGATACTGGGCTGAAATTGTGTCCGAACACTACAACTTTGATAGAGGTATTTATTGGTTATTTTCTATAGTTACTATGCCCATCTGAGCAAAAGATGTTCGTGAAGTTTTGTATTCAATCTGTGTTCATTGTCTATAATTAATTGTTAGTCATCTGTTATCACTTTAGAGGTCACACTTTTCTCCTAATTTCAATCAAACATGGTCAGAATATTTGCCTCAATGAAATCAGAAACCCAGTCAGTACGTCAAATCATTGGAATACCTTATTATCAAGTTAGATGCTACATCTTTCTACCTGATGTACATGAAACTTGGTTCTACTTTATTAATCCAATCTATTACAAGTTACACAGTTTCTATGGTATGAGTACTGTGTGTATGAGTGAAGCAGGGCCAGTGTGTATGAGTACTGTGTGTATGAGTGAAGCAGGGCCAGTGTGTATGAGTACTGTGTGTATGAGTGAAGCAGGGCCAGTGTGTATGAGTACTGTGTGTATGAGTGAAGCAGGGCCAGTGTGTATGAGTACTGTGTGTATGAGTGAAGCAGGGCCAGTGTGTATGAGTACTGTGTGTATGAGTGAAGCAGGGCCAGTGTGTATGAGTGAAGCAGGGCCAGTGTGTATGAGTGAAGCAGGGCCAGTGTGTATGAGTGAAGCAGGGCCATTATCGTGCTGTTGTTGGCTCATTATACCCCCACAAACGAAGTTTGAGGGGGTATATAGGAGTGAGCTTGTCGGTCGGTCGGTCGGTCGGTCTGTCGGTCGGTCTGTCTGTCGGTCGGTCTGTCGGTTTTCATGGTTTCCGGACGATAACTCATGAAAGGCTAGACAGATTTGAAAAATATTTGGTACACAGGTGTAACATCAGAAGATACAGGTCAAGTTCGATATTGGGGCTGGTGGGGCCAAGGTCAAGGTCACTGTTACTAAAAATAGTTTCTCTTGGTTTTCATGGTTTCCGGACGATAACTCATGAAAGGCTAGACAGATTTGAAAATTTTTTGGTACACAGGTGTAACATCAGAAGATACAGGTCAAGTTCGATATTGGGGCTGGTGGGGCCAAGGTCAAGGTCACTGTTACTAAAAATAGTTTCTCTTGGTTTTCATGGTTTCCGGACGATAACTCATGAAAGGCTAGACAGATTTGAAAAATTTTTGGTACACAGGTGTAACATCAGAAGATACAGGTCAAGTTCGATATTGGGGCTGGTGGGGCCAAGGTCAAGGTCACTGTTACTAAAAATAGTTTCTCTTACTTTCACTTACTAGCAAATGGTTTGTTTTTAGTTGTAAACGACTTATCTTTCTGTGAAAATAACTGTTATTTCTAGCATATTGTTTGATATATTTTGCATTGATTTAGTTCCATTTTGCCCAGCTTTTTGTGAGCAATTCTATACAAGTTCAGTTTTTTATTTCACAGGAACTGTTGATTAGTTCTTACTGTTCTGTTGGCAGCATTTTTGGTTTATTACATTCAGATACTAGCAAATGGTTTGTTTTTGTTGTTGAAGACTCGCCTTTCAGTGAAAATAACGGGATTTCTTTTAAAATCCATTGAAATAAGGCATAATATAATGTTATATCCAGGTAGTTTGATTATTTGATTAAATCTGTGAAACTGCAGTCAAGGACAATGGAACAAAATGTCTTGATTGCGAATATAAATTGTATCAATTTAATACGCTTTGTTGCTATATTTGTTCGAATTTGAATGCAAAATGTTCAGATCTTGGGAGTTAAAATCAAATATATTGGTGTTACTAGTTCATACTCTAGTCGAATGTATCATTATATTTCTTTGTGACAAAGTGCTATATATTACTGTTCATTTTTTCTATTTTATTGATTTTGACCTGACTCCCATACTGTGGTATTCATATCACCTCCGAAATATTAAAATGTACACAATTCTTATTATAACCCCACTTCAAAATATGCAATGGGGGCTATATGGGAATCACCACTTGTTCCGTCATGTCACATAACATGGTTTTCCATGAATTATTTCTACCAAGCCTAGTTGTGTATATTGTCGGCACATTCTGATTGTGGTCCTGTAGTGATAGATAGTGATAGATAATTTCATTGTCTTGACTGGCGGCCATCTTTGAATTTATCAAAAATATGTCTGACAAAGCGGTATTGTGGGGGTATTAATCACCTTCAGTGATAGCTCTAGTTTATATTGGGAGTTGTTGAGGTCTATTATCATTGGTAGCTTGCTGTCCATCAACATTGCCATGAAAGCCAAAGAGAAGAAAATTATTAACATTATTAAAATAGTGGGCAGATTTAACTTAATTAGGTAGAAATGATCATATATAGATGTTATAAAAGTCCTTAAATCCAGAAAGATTGCCTTTCAAAAGACCTTAAATTTGATCTGGAATAAAAAATACCATAAACACTCCTGAAATTTATTCAATCGGCCTTAAAAATTATCGCATTGACCTTAATAATGTCCTTAGTCAGAAAAAGCTGTAAAAGTCGATAAACTACTCTCAATAACGGCAATTATGGTACATATGAATGCAGCCATATGTCATTAATATGCGGCTCCAAAATTTCCCTTAAACTACACTCAACTTATGGACGTGTTCTAAGCAAAACCTGATCATACTTAACATTTTTACGAAGGTTCGTAACGATTGATTTCAAGTTCTAACGGCATGTAGTGATATAGCCTTTGATTTAATTTTCCAACACAACTAACTGCTTAATTGTATAGAAATTGTACATGTCTTCTTCAATTCTACACGTGTGAAAAACAGCAACAGCTATAGAGTATTTAATCAGTACGATAAACTGTGTTAGTAACAACAATCATGTGCAAGAGCTATAAACAGACGGTGATGATGAAAGTATTTGAAATTAGGGCCCCATGCTGAAGGAGAGTAGTAAAGGTCTCTGCATGTGATATTTATTGGCATTTAACATTTTGATGTTTCTTTTTGTATCTTTATAGATAATGTTGAGGTTGCTTTCCTAAGGACAGTTACGAAAGATGACCTTCTGAAGTTTTATAAGGTGCGTATAGCCGGGTAAAGTGCACCTCACCTTTTTGAAACATGAACTATGAGGGTTGGTTAGTGTTAAATGATGATCACAGATATTCTATTAATGTCTACTGTACTTTTGTTGAGAATATATAATAAAGGGGAAATGTACAACTGTAACCAAAGATGTCTGAGGGTTCAGTTGGTGCATAGTATCATATATTAATCTAAAAGTACCTTAGACAAGAAAAAGTTATAAGGTTTAGGAATTTATATTTCTTATGACTCAGTACATAAATGTTGTGTTCTAATTCTGCAGTCTCTTGTGATTTCTTTTCTAATCTAGTCATTCATTAGTTGAGATAAGTTAAAAATCTGTCCACACATTGATAAAAAGTGTTCTGAAATGAGTTATTTATTGTTAAACAGTATTTTAAAATCTAGTCATTCATTCGTAAAGTATTTTAACATCTATTATTTAAATATTGTCGTATTTTGGTTAAACTTATTTGAATATCATGGTATTCCAACGATACATACTCAATTTTTAAAGTATGTCTGCATGGAAATTATAACACTTCAACAATCTCTTCTTTATCTTCCTATATGGAACATACACCATTTTATCTTCCTATCTGGAACATACACCATTTTATCTTCCTATATGGAACATACACCATTTTATCTTAGATTGCATGAATTGCAAGAGAAACAAGAGAAATCAAACGTTTGCATACAGATAAATCAACAGATTATGTTTGATGGTTTGGTAGATTAAAATTTTAATTCTATGGATTATATCAATAATTATGGTTTGTACAGAGTGCTGTTGTTCCTGTACTGTACCAAACAGTCTTTGTAATTACAATCCTTTCAAACATATTGCTTTAATTTTCAATTTTGGCTTAGAAAACTGAATTTGAATGTGCAAATTTTGGCAACTTGGCAAGTTTTTCATGATATCTTACCCAGTTAATTCATTTGGTTTCCAGAATAACTTCTGATGGCCAAGTCTTTCGTAGCATAAATCACATTTATTTATTGTATTATATGATGGTCGGTGACTTTGAGATGTTATTTTTAAGCTCTACTGGCAAGAAGAGCTTATGCGATGTCGCGTTCACCATGCGTCCGTAAATAATTGCTTGTGAACCAATTCAGTCTTCAGTTTTGATTGTACCTCAATCAAACTTATACAGTAGTTAGAGATATCCATGAGAGCTAGGTCCCTTTAGAAAACGATGAAAATTGGAAAAATTCCAAAAATTGTGCCTTCATTTATTATCCAATGTTGACCAAACTTATAGAGATGTGTGATTGCTCAATTCCTTTCAAAAACCAGTTAGATCGGCCCATGCATGATGGGGTTATGGCTCCTTGAAAATGACAAAATTGCTATTTATGAGCTTGTGATTAGAGCTTTCATTTTTTATTGATCTTCATTAAACTCAGACAGTGGTTGGATATCCATGAGACCTTTGTTCATTTGGAACAGAATGACGTGCACATTTCTCTGAGAAAAAGTAACGCTTCTAAGTGGTTTTGTTTGATTTTTCACGAAAATATAAGTTTCTTCTGGAAAATTAAACTAAGTGTTCACTGTTGTTGTAAAACATAGTAATATTGACCGTGCATCAAAGTCATGGTAATTATGTCTCCGAGGGAGACATATTGTTTTTGCCTTCGGTTGGATTTCAGCCAAACTTCATGGGATTGTTCAACATCAGGCGTAGTTGTGCCTCTCGTTGTTTTGTTCCGCTCGGATAGTTTTTCACTGAATTATGGCCCTTTGATGTTTTTATACCTATGAAGTTTATCCGCGCTTCATCTCTGATACTGCTGGTTGGATTTCAGCCAAACTTCATAGGATTGTTCAATATCAGGTGTAGTTGTGCCTCTCGTTGTTTTGTTCCATTCGGATAATTTTTCACTGAGTTATGACCCTTTGATGTTTTTATACATATGGAGTTTGTCTGCGCTTCATCTCTGATACTGCTGGTTGGATTTCAGCCAAACTTCATAGGATTGTTCAATATCAGGTGTAGTTGTGCCTCTCGTTGTTTTGTTCTGCTCGGATAAGTTTTCACTAAGTTATGGCCCTTTGATGTTTTATACATATGGAATTTGTCCGCACTTCATCTCCAATATTGCTGGTTGGATTTCAGCTAAACTTCATAGGATTGATCAACATCAGGTGCAGTTGTGCATCTTCATTGTTTTGTTCCGCTCGGATACTTTTTCACTCAGTTATGGCCCTTTGAAGTATTTATACCTCTGAAGTTTGTCCATGCTTCGTCTCCAATATTGCTGGTTGGATTTCAGCAAAACTTCATAGGATTGATCAACATCAAGTGCAGTTGTGCATCTTCATTGTTTTGTTCCGCTCGGATACCTTTTCACTCAGTTATGGCCTTTTGAAGTATTTATACCTCTGAAGTTTGTCCATGCTTCGTCTCCAATATTGCTTGATGGATTTCAGCCAAACTTCATAGGATTGATCAACATCAAGTGCAGTTGTGCATCTTCATTGTTTTGTTCCGCTCGAATACTTTTTCACTCAGTTATGGCACTTTGAAGTATTTATACCTCTGAAGTTTGTCCATGCTTCATCTCCAATATTGCTTGATGGATTTCAGCCAAACTTCATAGGATTGATCAACATCAAGTGTAGATGTGCATCTTCATTGTTTTGTTCTGCTTGGTTAATTTTTCACTGAGTTATGGCCCTTTGAAGTTTTTATACCTCTGAAGTTTGTCCATGCTTCATCTCCAATATTGCTTGATGGATTTCAGCCAAACTTCATAGGATTGATCAACATTAAGTGTAGATGTGCATCTTCATTGTTTTGTTCCGCTTGGTTAATTTTTTACTGAGTTATGGCCCTTTGAAGTTTTTATACCTATGAAGTTTGACAGTGCTTCATCTCCTATACTGCTGGTTGGATTTCAACTAAACTTCACAGAATTAATGACCATTAAGTGTAGTTGTGCATCCTTTTTGTTTGTTCTGCTCAGATAATTTTTCACTGAGTTATGGTCCTTTGATGTTTTTATACATATACAATGCATGATGAACTGATCAGATACTATATTTCTTGTTTGCTTGATATTTTATTCTTACATCCTGTATCAATATTACAATTACTGACAAATTGCCATCTGGGGGACATATGTTTTTATAAAAAAACAACCATCTAGTTTTTGGTCTCTTAAACTTAATTTATTATTTTCAATATATTGTCACTAAATTGAGGTAATTTTTGAAAAATTCAAGTTTTTTAAATTATTGCAATTTGTTTTGTTTTAGAAAAATGTGAAGCAATTTCTTTCATGTTACTCTTATAGCAGAATTTGTGGGGAAAACTGGTTACCCATAAACCATTTGTATATGTACAAATATATAAACATGTATGAGGTGCAATCAAAAAGTTCCCTTTTTACTGTTGTCAGTCTTTGGAGTAGAAAAATAAAAATAATATCAAAATAAAGCAAAAACAATATTCTACATGACTGTATAAATTTTAGATAACAATCACACATAAAACAGTCAATTTTTACATAGCAAATAAACATAACTCGCGCCGAGCAGATCAGTTCTTATGAAAATTATGTACTCATAACGTTCACTCAAGAAATGACGTCCGGGTAGACGCTTGTATGTTAGTCAATGGTTTCAAAGTATTGCCCTTTAAATTCAATACATTTTCTGTGTCGATGTCTCTGCATGACCTGAAATGGCATAAAAAGAAAAAAAAAAACTTTCTAACTCTATATGAAGTTAAGTAATATTAAAGTAGCTCTAATTGCTTGGAATTAATTAAATAAATTAATTAATTAAGTAAAATATCCAGCAATTCGCTTATGTGAACCGTAATTGTAAAACGCAAATAAAGGAAAACCTTTCCTCTCGAAATGTCATTGATAAATATGTGAAATGACGTCATCACATAAACAAGTGTCGGGTGTCATTCAGTATACACGCGTTCAGTGAGTCCGTTCCATCTCCATGACTTGAATCGCTATACAGTGTGTGGAGTCTTGTTAACTTTTATTCATATACGTCAGCACCTCTTATATATAAACCAAAGCAATGAATCTGTCTATACTAGATTGTAGGCTTTTGTTCTTCTTCTAATTAAACTATGACAATTCTTTTTGATCCATTTTGAACAGCCATTTTACATTTCACAATGGTTTGTGAATGTGTTATAAAGTATCCTGATGGAACTTTCCACATGAGTAATGTTAACATAGTGAATAGCACATGAGTAATATTAACATAGTGAAAAGCACATGAGTAATGTTAACATAGTGGAAAGCACATGAGTAATGTTAACATAGTGAATAGCACATGAGTAATGTTAAAATAGTGAAAAGCACATGAGTAATGTTAACATAGTGAATAGCACATGAGTAATGTTAACATAGTGAAAAGCACATGAGTTATGTTAACATAGTGAAAAGCACATGAGTAATGTTAACATAGTGAAAAGCACATGAGTAATGTTAACATAGTGAAAAGCACATGAGTAATGTTAACATAGTGAAAAGCACATGAGTAATGTTAACATAGTGAATAGCACATGAGTAATGTTAACATAGTGAAAAGCACATGAGTAATGTTAACATAGTGAATAGCACATGTGTGGTTATAAATCAATAAAAGTCAGCCTTTCGCAAGTTTTTACCATTTCATGAATGTCAACTAAATTTAGTAAGTTGTAAAGATATATTTAATCAGTAAAAATTACTAGTAATTGTACTGCCTATCATAGCAGCAGTCATGTGTAAGGTAATTGTACTGCCTATCATAGTAGCAGTCATGTGTAAGGTAATTGTTCTGCCTATCATAGTAGCAGTCATGTGTAAGGTAATTGTTCTGCCTATCATAGCAGCAGTCATGTGTAAGGTAATTGTTCTGCCTATCATAGTGGCAGTCATGTGTAAGGTAATTGTTCTGCCTATCATAGTAGCAGTCATGTGTAAGGTAATTGTTCTGCCTATCATAGTAGCAGTCATGTGTAAGGTAATTGTTCTGCCTATCATAGTAGCAGTCATGTGTAAGGTAATTGTTCTGCCTATCATAGTAGCAGTCATGTGTAAGGTAATTGTACTGCCTATCATAGTAGCAGTCATGTGTAAGGTAATTGTACTGCCTATCATAGCAGCAGTCATGTGTAAGGTAATTGTTCTGCCTATCATAGCAGCAGTCATGTGTAAGGTAATTGTTCTGCCTATCATAGCAGCAGTCATGTGTAAGGTAATTGTTCTGCCTATCATAGCAGCAGTCATGTGTAAGGTAATTGTTCTGCCTATCATAGTAGCAGTCATGTGTAAGGTAATTGTTCTGCCTATCATAGCAGCAGTCATGTGTAAGGTAATTGTTCTGCCTATCATAGTAGCAGTCATGTGTAAGGTAATTGTTCTGCCTATCATAGCAGCAGTCATGTGTAAGGTAATTGTTCTGCCTATCATAGCAGCAGTCATGTGTAAGGTAATTGTTCTGCCTATCATAGCAGCAGTCATGTGTAAGGTAATTGTTCTGCCTATCATAGCAGCAGTCATGTGTAAGGTAATTGTTCTGCCTATCATAGCAGCAGTCATGTGTAAGGTAATTGTTCTGCCTATCATAGCAGCAGTCATGTGTAAGGTAATTGTCATGTCTGATCATTTTTAACCAGGTTTTTGAAAAAAACCAGGTTATTAGAATGGTGTATGTCGTTGGGCGGGCGGGCGGGCGGGCGTCAAACTGGGTGGTTTCCGGCGAATAACTTGAGTTCTGTTGATCATATTGTAACCAAACTTGGTGTACAGTAAGAACATATGGAAAGCTCGCTTGGGATTGCTTTTGGGTTTGGTCTGACAAAGGTCAAGGTCACCGTTACTAAAAATAGAAATTTGGTTTCCGGCGAATAACTTGAGTTACATTGATCATATTGACATCAAACTTGGTGTATAGTAAGAACATGTGGAGAGCTCGCTTGGGATTGCTTTTGGGTTCTGTCCGACAAAGGTCAAGGTCACCGTTACTAAAAATAGAAATTTGGTTTCCGGCGAATAACTTGAGTTACATTGATCATATTGACATCAAACTTGGTGTATAGTAAGAACATGTGGAGAGCTCACTTGGGATTGCTTTTGGGTTCTGTCCGACAAAGGTCAAGGTCACCGTTACTAAAAATAGAAATTTGGTTTCCGGCGAATAACTTTAGTTACATTGATCATATTGACATCAAACTTGGTGTATAGTAGGAACATGTGGAGAGCTCGCTTGGGATTGCTTTTGGGTTCGGTCCGACAAAGGTCAAGGTCACCGTTACGAAAAATAGAAATTTGGTTTCTGGGGAATAACTTGAGTTACATTGATCATATTCACTTCAAACTTGGTGTATAGTAAGAACATGTGGAGACCTCAATTGGGATTGCTTTTGGGATAGGTCCAACAAAGGTCAAGGTCACCATTACTAAAACTAGCAATTTGGTTTCCGGCGAATAACTTGAGTTTCCTTGAACATATTGCCATCAAACTTGGTGTACAGTAAGAACATGTGGAGAGCTCGCTTGGGATTACTTTTGGGTTCGGTCCATTAAAGGTCAAGGTCACCATTACTAAAAATAGAAATTTGGTTTCCGGCCAATAACTTTTGTTTTGTTGATCATATTGACATCAAACTTGGTGTATAGTAAGAAAATGTGGAGAGCTTGCTTGGGGTTGCTTTTTGACTTGTTCCGCCAAAGGTCAAGGTCACCGTTACTTAAAGTAGCAATTTGGTTTCCAGCGAATAACTTTAGATTTGTTCGTCATATTGACATCAAACTTGGTGTATAGTAAGAACATGTAGAGAGCTCACTTGGGATTGCTTTTGGAATCGTTTCGTCAAAGGTCAAGGTCACCTTTACTAAAAATTGCAATTTGCTCTCCGGCTAATAACTTTAGATTTGTTGGTCATATTGACATCAGACTTGGTGTATAGTAAGAACATGTGAAGATCTCGCTTGGGATTGCTTTTGGGTTCGTTCCGTCCAAGGTCAAGGTCACTTAAAATTTAAAAATCAGTTTCCACTTAATATCTTCGCTATTTGTGGGTGTATTGACATCAAAGTGTGAGTGTTTGTATGCATGTATCACCTCTGGCACCTTTGCAGCATTGATGATCATCATGTATTCATTATACAAATAGAGCCTTGGTTACAAATAATTAGGTTTAAAACCTGGTTTGTGGGCATTGCCCATTTCTTGTTTATTTCTCTAGTGCAGGATTGCATATAATACATTGGTTTGTTACATGTCTGCAAGATAATTTATGACAAACAAAACCTTTATGGCATCTGAGGTGCTAATTACCTAAGGGGCAATTATATATCAGTGACATAAGTAGTTGTATCTGTCTTGGTTTGCATAAGTGTATGGTTAACGTGAACATTTTGATTTAATTTCTGTAAGCTTGAGCCATAACATCTTAAACAATTTTTATATATAATATGCAGGATACCATGGCTTTTGATGCTCCTCGACGACACAAATTGTCCGTTCATATTTTGTCAACGGCTCCAAAACCTGAGGTTAACAGTGCCGATAAAGTTGACGCTGCGGAGGATGGTGATAAAGTTGAAATTCAGGGACTTGATTTTGAACTTCCAAAGGTACCTAACTGTCCATTTGTTTACTTGTTATAATGATTTGTTTGTTGTATGTGATTGACAAATTCAATGTTTTATCTAAAAGTTTTAGGCATTTTATGGTTTTATTGTGTAAATAACATGTGGTGACTGATCAATGTCAATATTTCAGATGTCCTAATGAGTTTAAGGTGTTGTTAGATTTTGATGAAATATGATTTAAATTCACAGAAAAAATAAAATATAACTCAATTTTTGTTCTTAACTAATGTAGTTGTTAGTACTGTAAATTTGTGGTGGTAATGTGATAAATAGAAGCGTAAATCAAGAAGTTAAATGAAGGTAAAATGAAGGTATGTGAGTAAGATTGTAAGTATGTTAAGTTTTGTACTTGTAAGAAATGGTTACTTCTGTTTACAGTTTTCTATTGATGTAATGTTTTATATAAACTTTCTTTATTAATTGAAATCGTTGGATGTCCGTCCTGCGTGTCAGGCAACATCTCCTGTAACGATGAATTGATTTTGTCCAAACATCACAGGAATGATCCTTGGGTGGACCTCTTTTAAAGTTGCATCAATATCGTTCCAGTCTGTTGCATAAGTAGGTCACATGATCTAAATATAGATTTTAAAAGTGTGAACTTTGAAAATCTTCTTGTCCAAAACAATATGGCCTACAGCATTGATATTTGGTGTGTTGCATGCATCATCAAAACTATAAATGACTTCTCCTCCCAAAGTACATGGATTTTGACCAAACTTCACTGGAAAAATCCTAAGGTGGTATGTAAATGGTTTTGGTCTGAGTAGGTTAATGGAGTTAAAAATAGATTTTAAAAGTGGAAACTTTTTTCCTTGTTTCTTATATGTATATAGTGGAAACTATTAACATCATCTCCTTTAAAACCACTGAATGGATTTTGACCAAACTTCATAGGAATGATCATTAGGTGGTCCTCTTTCAAAGTTATATAAATAATTATAGTCTGTTGCATAAGTTGGTCACAGGAGCTAAAAATAGATTTTAAAACTAAAAAATAACTTTATGTTGAACCTATACCTTTTTATTGACACATAAATCTAATTCAGTCAGAATGGTAGTGTACTCGGGTGAGCAATATTGGGCCATCATGGCCCTCTTGTTTTTACTAACACTTCTCTAGAAACTATGGAAACTAGAAAATTTTGTCCGATTATACAAACATCACTCCAAATAAAGCAATGGAATCCTCCTTTTGAGAGCTCATCTACATTTCACATTGTACCCGCATCAGAAACATTAAAAAAATCCTACCTGACGTAGGCAAAACAAAAAAGTGCCTGAAAAGAACTATTTTCCAACAATGATCAGCCTGCTACCAGAATCACCTGCATATAATTGTTATTATACTACAAGACAAACTGGTACTCTCATACAGAAAATAAGGTGTTATTTAAACAGTTTGTATCATTTTAAGTAAACTACAGTGGAAGAAGAACATCTGTAACCAGTAAACAAAATAACTGTATGTGCTATTTTTAGAACATTTCTTTTAGACAAAACATGACATGACAAACAACTCCATTTTATGCCCCCGCTCTGAAAAGGGGGGGCATATAGATGTGCCCTTGGCCGTCTGTCTGTCCGTCCGCCCTTCTGTCCGTCACAAAATCTTGTGTCACTCATATCTCCAACAGTATATGAGCCAAAGTCATTAAACTTTACAGGAATGTTCACCAGCCTATGTAGTTCTGCATTTGGGGTTTCATGTTTGGCTGTGCCCAGTAAGCAGAGTTATGGCCCTTGACTTAATTAAAATATAGCCTACAGAGTATGCAATTTTGTGTCACTCATATCTCCAAAAGTATATGAGCTACACTCACCAAACTGTACAGGAATGTTCACCAGCATGTGTAGTTGCGCACCTGGGGTTTCATGTTTGGCTGTGGCCAGTAAGTGCAAAGTTATGGCCCTTGACTTAGTTAAAATATAGCCTACAGAGTTTGCAATCTTGTGTCGCGCATATCTCCAAAAGAATTTGAGTCAGAGTCATAAGACTTTACAGGAATGTTCACCAACCTGTATAGTTATGCACCTGGGGTTTCATGTATGGTTACGCCCAGTAAGTGCAAAGTTATGGTCCTTGACTTATCACCATAATAAGTACAGTTGTTCACTTGGTAATTTTGATATCCATTCACAAACTATTAGCAGAATAATAGCATTTGCTTTTGTGACAAAGGCTGCATGTGGGGGCATCTGTGTCTTATGGACATATTTCTAGTTAATATACTTGTTTAGAAAATTGAACATCATTAATTGTTAACTCTTGAAAAAGATCAATAAAGAAACATAACTACACAAGTTAAAGAACTACATAAATACATCTTGTGGTGGTTGAGTGTTTGTCCTGTCTTGGTACCTTTATTAAAGAACTTCATGTGACAAAGTACTTTATGGTGATTGTTGGAGCACATACAGTGTTATGTATAGTAGGTTTTGTTTTCAAGTTTCATGGAGTAACATTTGCTTTGGATTTACTCTAGACATAATTTACATGTATATGTTGTTTGGTTACTTGACAACTGATAAAAAAAGAAGTATAAGCATCTTTACTGAGAGGTCATAGGTAAAGGTGAGGAATTTAGGTCAAGGACTGCCACTTTCTTAAATCAGATCTAGGATTTACAGACACTTCTAGGAAGAATTAAAGGGAGGAGGCACACACAATAAGGGTCAAAGTTGCTTGTATAGAGTTTCAGCCATTTACATCTGTCTTTAATAATGTTTTCAACTAAACAAAATTGTTCTTTTATTTTTCTCAGCCAGTCACAATTATTCTGTTTCATTACCACCAATCACATTTATTCTTTTATTTTGTTTCAGCCAATCACATATATTCTGTCAACTCACTACCACCAATCACTTATTCTGTCAACTGCATTACCACCCATCACATATATTCTTTTATTTTGTTTCAGCCAATCACATTTATTCTGTCATTTCATTACCACCAATTACATATATTCTATCAACTCATTACCACCAATCACATTTATTCAATTATTTTGTTTCAGCCAATCATCGTAGAGGATGTGAATGCATTCAAGAGGGATATGGCCTTGTATCCTCTGGCCAAACCCTTCATAGACTTACAGAAAGCTATGTCTAAATTGTGATGAGAAGAATCAGATAGCTGATGCACATATTTGTTTCCTCCTTATGCAGTTTCTGTCCTTCAAGGAAATAGACAAAGATCTTCTCTTTACATTTTCATTGAATTACAGGTTCAAAAGATTTGTCAAAATTGAGGGGAAAGTGTTGATTAGATCATGTAGAATATCTTATAAAAATACTGAAAATCATAAAAGATGCCAACACTTACTTATATGAGGAGACATCTGAATGAATTTCTTATAATGATGACTGTATGATATTATGTAAGATTTGTTGTCCAAATATATTGGAATAAAGAATCGTTTTCAATAGAAGTTTTTATAACATGAAGTGTGTGTCACTGTGCTAAGGGTATGACTAAAATGTGAACACGACTCATGGTGATTTAACTTAAGGTTCAAATTATAATTAATAATAGTCGATATTTCAAGTGAACAATTTTATATTACAAAACATGATCAAAAATGCTCAACCAGCCTTTTTCTATGAGAATCATCTACTTGTTGCCAAGTTACATTAAAATTCTTTCAAGGTTGGGGTCTTCCTCTTTTCAGAGGATTACCTCTCTTTGAGACTAGACATAGTGTTATAAAAGGCATCTTAGTTGTGCAAGTATTTTAACTGTGTTAACAGATTTAGAGGCTATCCCCTGCTTTATCTATCCTCTTTTTATGATTATGTTTACACCCCTGAATATGATTTTTGTACTCCCTTCAATCTTTGTAGAATTGCATATTATGTTTAGATTTGAAATTATTGTAAATTTATTGCTGTCAGTGTCGTAAACCATGTTCAATGAAAGTATGGATGATTTTTTTATCACTAAGCAAAAAAGTGATGCTATCATCAAGTTATTACTTGATTATCTCCCCTCTCTGTCTTCTATATTTTATTGCCTCAACATTTTTTATTTTCTCTATAAAAGGATATTCTTGCAGGCCTAATATCGGACTCATAAATCTCAATCTTTTGGAGAAGTATCTTTTACAGCCCTTTTTTTTAATGATAATAATGGATGATGTTATTGTAATTTATGAACAATGGCCTTACTCAGTTTCTTAATGATTTCAGATCATTTTGGTGATACATGAAATTGTTATCTGTTATGTCTAGGTACACAGCTGTCCATTTCTTATCTGTCATTTTTTATACGCCCGTTCAAAGAACAGGACATATTATAGTTTCACCTGCGGCAGGCGGGCAGCGTCCAGCATGTTGTCCGATTAATAACTTAAGTATTCGTTGTCCAGTTATCACCAGACTTGGTCATAATGTGTATCAGCATAATATCTTGGACAAGTTAGATAATCAGCTATATCACACATGTCACTCCTGAGTAATTGCCCTTTAATTTGAGATATTACCTAAAAACTCTGCTTTATTTTAAACTCTATTGACAAAAAGTTTATAACGGGTGTATTTTGCGATGGTATGCGCTCTCGTTTCTTTAAAGAAATCAAGCTAACAGTGGAGTGAAACCTACGGCTTCTGGTTTGATCACGTGTCTGATGTATATACATGAGAAGCAATTGAATTAAGCTTTTGAAACCAAAAAGAAACATGTAAGTGATGTAACAAGCTTTAGCCAACTGACATTCTGGCTCGTGTTCAGTAATCTTACTGTCAGTACTTTGTGGGAGGAAAATGATGTCAAGAGTTGTTTTGTTGTAATGTAAATTGACTATCTCCCCTTTCTAAGGTTTGTATCACTCTAGTCTGCACACAATATGAATCATACATTACTGGTTAACTGTTTTATAATACAGACTATGGTTTCATTATTTTGATGAGGTCTAGGCCCGCAATTATAAACTTACTTACTCTTCCAGTGTCAACATTTCCTCTGCTTATTCTGAGTTTGGGGGATTTAAGTCTCTGATGTGAATAACGATGCTTACCATGACTTGGTATTCTTTATGTCCATTATCTGTGTGATTTGAGTGTGAATCTGAGGTTTGAGGGTAAGACACTATACTCGCCACTCAGGATTTGTCATATAATAAATAATTACACAAGCCAATTTCTATTTACGGAAAGTATTGTACACAAAGTTCCAACCGTCAACCAAACTATTGAGATTTGAAGCTTATTATGTATATAAAGCATGGTTTCTGCACAATGCAGAAACACAGGAATGCAAGCTCAACTCCTGTACATCCATACCCTAGAGTAAACACTGTAGAATCATGAATGAATTTACTTCCTACACATATGAAAGCTACGTTATTTTGTTCGTTATCTTCTTCCTATTTTCTCGAGTCCAGAAAATTGGTATTACAAAATCGGTCTTCTACCGAGATTGTTCAAATTATTTGGATTCGTCAAACAACATGGCTGCCAGGGGAGGAGCCACTCATCCTATATGTATCTAGTGGAACTACAAATATATTCTTGTCAATAATTACAGGTCCAATTTTGAAATAATTTCACCTTAGGTAACCCTCTACCAGGATTGTTCGATTGTGTGACTCAGTATAAAACATGGCTGCTGGGGGCACTTTCCCAATATGTATACATTGTAATTATAGTGATATTCTTAACATGCTGGAAATCAAAATTTTGTTTGCTATCTTTGTAAGAATCTTTACTTCAAAGTAATTTGTACCCTGTGACACAGGACCACAGTACCAAACATTTGAGGTGCTCAGGTGAGCGATTCAGGGCCATCATGGCCCTCTTGTTTTAGAAACTGAAGAGAACTGCATAGACTAATTTGTTGGTAATGATAATGTTGTGTGATTTATTGAGTGATGTTTTATCAATATTTATTATTAGGTTTATTAGATTGTTTATGAACTTGTGGTGTATTTTGACCTTAATATCATGATTTTGAACTCTTGACAAATTGTTAATGAATTGACTTTAGTATCATGGTTCTGAAGTCATGATGTATTGTTTATGAACTGACTTTATTTACATGAACGTGAACGTAAATTCTGCTGTTTATGAACTGCTTGCCTTCAGTTTATGAATATATTGTTAGTTGTCTATAATACAATAGTAAAATAAACGTTTAGTATTAGTTTTTGTATACCTGTACTTGGGGATGAGGGTTATGAACTGTTAACAATGTTTATGATCTTGTGGTTTATTTTATATTTATAAACTCTCTTATATATAGTTGTTTTATCTATGAATTCATGCTATACACTGTTTTTGAGTTTATGTCTTTGTTATGTTTATTAGAGTGGCATAACAACATAATGTATGTAATTATTGCATGTTAAAAACTTGTTTGCATATTTTGTAAGGAATGACATTCTAGCCGGAAAAAAATTGGTTATTTCCTGAATTTGACATATGCGATAGATAAGCCATTTTTGAGTTCTGACTTTCATCAAAGAAACTTCAGTGTCACTGAAGAATTCTAGGCATAAAGTGGTGAATGTGACAATTTCTGACAAGAAAACATCATGATAAACATTTGTGAAGTAATTACATCTTTTCCAAAAAAAATATTAGAAAATCCTTGACGATTTGTCAAAATCCCTTCATTCGCTTTAAAGTTTAGAAACACATAACATAAATTATTTTTGTACAGTGAAAGGTAATTTTGGTCATTTGAAACTACCATATAAACAGCCATCTGAGAAGACAAAAAGGTATAATTCCGCTTTAACAGACTTTACTTGCACAATGTTCTTGACAAGCATATTATATTACATTATAATTCGAGGGTTCAGTGCAAGACTATCCTAACTCCTATGTATTTATAAAGGAGTTAGTATAGTCTTGCACTGAACCCTCGATATTATGCACGTTTTACAGGAATATTTTTATTGTCGTACAATACAGGATGCTGTTGTACCTTCAAAGCAATTTATTATTATTTTGATTTTCTAAGAGTTGTGTTTGAAGAAATTCCGTGTTGTTGAAGACTTTCCGTCTTCCTTTTGCTGATTAAAAATTCATGTTTCTTCTTCAATATTTCTTTTTTGTGTGATGCATACTTTAAATTTTGCAGTTATTTGTGTATAATGTCATTGAATAAAATTATGTAACAATGATGATTGGACTACGGTATTTTGGGTCTTCTCAGTCAGCATCTTCAATGGCTGCCACTTAGGTCGTCAATACAATGCGTTGACAAACCATACGTTGTCAACGATTACTTAAGTTGATATATTTTGCATGTGTCGCCTCTGATTCATACGACATCGTCTCCTAACTAGTTAGCACTCTCTGATTTGTTGATAAAAACACGGGTTCATTGAGGCTATTTTGTAGTTTGAATGTAAGCTGTACTGTACATACATGATTGGTGTACTACAGATGACCTTTGTCAAGTACCTCAAACAATAATAAGACGCCGTTTATTGTTGGTATTACAAACCACAAGTCATATTTCTGTTATGATAATTATCTAGTTTTGTCCTAGCGTTGTTGTACTTTGCTGTTTGTCTACATGTGTATAATATATGAATAAAGATGAACTCTTATATCAGATCTGTTTACCGTCTGTATTCCCAATGTTTAATATTACATAGAGGATCTTGGTATGTTGAAGTGTAATATTTTCATGTTATTAAACCACAAGTGAAAATTTAAGTCAGGTGCTCGCGAGGTGAAATAACTTTCGATTTGTCACCGAACTTACAAATACTCTATTCATGTTCTGCTTCATTTTGGTATTGAATTTACACATTACTTGTTTATTACATTTAATTTCTCCCTTAAATGCCTCAATATTTGTTGTGACTTCATTTGTCATCGCACGCTTGCCTGCCGTGAAAAAGTTCTTCAATAAAAAAATTCAACTTCTTACATTTCCGACGTGAATGTGCACATAATGTGTTGTATTTAATTATGGAGTAATAAATACTTTACTTCTGATGTTTGAAAACAGTCATTCGACTTCATGTATTCATAGACATATATGTCCGTGGTTTATATGTCCGTGATGTATTCATCTCCCATTGTTGACAAGAAAAATGCCCTTGAAAATAGGGGCCTGACCAGTAAACAATGCGTGACACTATTAGTAGTAAGTTAGTAGCTAAGTTTAAGTTATATGTCATTGACGAAAATAGTTCCGGCACTTCCTGTCAAAAACAGTGAAATTATCCAATTGATGAAACAGTGAACTATTAATTGACGTTTTACTGATAAATCTCAGTATTTCATTGGATGGATAGCATAAAATAAATTGTACTAACGTCTTTTGTTTATTCTCAATGTTGTAAACTCATTTTAATCCTTAGCTGTTATCACATGGCAAAGCATCCTTAGCTGTTATCACATGGCAAAGCATCCTTAGCTGTTATCACATGGCAAAGCATCCTTAGCTGTTATCACATGGCAATGCATCCTTAGCTGTTATCACATGGCAATGCATAGTTTCCATATTATAATCCTGGTATTCAAATATTTTATGATAGCTCAGATGAACACCTGATGTAACATTTCAATTGTACTATAGGCATTCGTTTTAAATATTGCATTTCAAACTGATTTAAGATGTGATATTTAGTTTGGTGTATTGTCTAGTGGTCCCTAAGCTGGCTCCACTCTAATGGGTCACATGTTTTCCTTTGACTTAGATGGGAAAATCTTTGAAACCGGCCCTCAGCCTTGAAACCACAAGGCCTAGAGCTTAGTTATTTGGTAACATTGTTGGGTGATTCTTTACCTGCAGTCAATATTGTCCCTGTCTAGGGGTCACATGCTTTACATAAAGTTATATAAGGAATACCTTTGAAATTCATCTTGTCCATAACCATAAAGCCAAGAGCTTTTATATTTTGTATGAAACATTGTGTAGTGGTCGTCTACGAATGTTGTTTAAATTATGCCACTGGAGTTAATATTGGCCTAGCCCAAAATGTCCCATATCTCTATAGAGTTACATAAAGTCTTTGACGAAACTGCTCGGCACAGTGCTTTGATATCTGGTATTTAGTATTGTTTAGTAGTCTACTTCCAATATCGTTCAAATCATAATCCGGGGGTCCAAATTGGCCCCACCCAGGGGTCAAATGTTTTCTATAAAGCTATCTTGGGTATTTAAGCGAAAAGCGTCTTGTCAAGAACCAAGTTTATGAAGGTCCATGTGCACAATGTAGCCAGTAGAGCGTCAGTCCCTCGTGGGCGTCTTGTTTTGTCATCTAGGGTTGATTGATTGACAAATCAGATGAGTCAAACACCTATGATTTTACGCAACATCTTAGTTAAATACACCTCATATAATAAACTACCGATGCCTTACACGATATTGATTTCTCCCTGGAAAGTAATCCAAACATCAGCTGTAAAACAATACACATGAACACCGTTGTCGATCCTCCATGGATGCGTTACCAGGTTACCAAGATTGGTTCATGGTGTGTATTTAAAATAACAAATTGTTTTGAAACTTACTATTTTAAATATTATTGTGGCTTATTGTTCTACTCAAATTTATGTACGTGAATTCACGCATGACTATTATAATTATATGCATATCAAATCACGTTTATGTGTACGTGAAAAAGAATGTAGTACCACTGATAAATACAAAAGCACGTTAGATCGCCTCAAGAATAACTCTCCTGTGAAAGTTTCATTGCAATATCTAGCACCGATCTCGGGTAATCGAGCGAAAAGTGTTTTGTACTTTTAGATACAAGCACAGGTATAAGACATGAACTGTCATCACACACACGATTTGACTATTATATAATATAGAAAAAACAACGGAGTCATATCTGTCGAGCTAATAACTGTATTGTTTTCAATAGTCGAGAGCAATTATTTATCTGATTTTTATCTAAGCAGTTACACTTTATTTGATTGAAATCCCTCATAGGATTCCACAACGCCGAATAAAATCACAAAAACACCTGAAATTTGCCCATGTCATTTTCGACATCCACACGATGCATGTTACAGTGATAAGCAGAAGTGATTGTTTGGTCATTCTTAATAAATATCGCGACTGGTGGTTCAAAACTGAACATGCCTTCTCTAAAGAAACTATTTTCCCGTCTGGTAGTTGTCTATGTTGTTTTTCCTTTCTCCCATATTGCGCAGCAATAGTCGAATGTTGACATTAAATATGCGTTATAAAAAGCAGCTTCATCTCATTTGTAAAATGAGTTATTCGCCGAGTAAGTGCGATATTTGTCGTAAGTTTTGATACTACGTTTTGAAGTTGAATATTCCAAGAGAGTGATTTGTCTGCGTATATACCCAGGATATTATCAATATATGTAATTGACTTGCACATGTGTATTTGAAATTCACAAACAAAAACAACATGCATATTATAGAGCGGTTTTATTAACCGCGAACGTATAAATATATTACCTGGACCGCTACTTTGCAAAATAGGTGTATTAAAGTGTTCGCGTTTGTCCGTAAGCTTGTCGAAGAAAAAGCCGCGGTTCAGTTTTGAAAGAAAGTAATCCAAACAAAAACAACATGCATATTATAGAGCGGTTTTATTAACCGCGAACGTATAAATATATTACCTGGACCGCTACTTTGCAAAATAGGTGTATTAAAGTGTTCGCGTTTGTCCGTAAGCTTGTCGAAGAAAAAGCCGCGGTTCAGTTTTGATAGAAAGTAATCCAAACAGCGGTTATAGCATAATGTACGAGAGCATTCCCTTACCTAAACTGTCATGGATTGGTCCTGAAAGTTCATACACCTGTTCGCGGTCAATCTAACAACACTATACTGAGGTAAAAATACAGAATTAAACACTCCAAACAAATATGTATTTCAACTGCAAACTCAGCTATAGAAAATGTATATACATGTACATAAAAAGAATTGAGCTTGACCATTGATAATTGTTCGCAGTTGAATGAACATGTATATCAATGATACAATTTATGCATAAAGTTACTAAAATAAATTTACTGAAAAGTTTTTCAAACTACTCAACACATGAATTGAAAAATGTATACTACAATGCATATATCTTACCAATATTTGATTATTGAGTTTGAGGAAAATGTAGCCAACCAAATAAATACAATGTTACACAATTGTGTTCAGCAAGGACAATACTTCAACTACAACTAAAACACCATCCCACAACATGTTGAAGGACGTATCATTATGCTTCCTATAGATAACTCCATCCCACAACATGTTGAAGGACGTATCATCATGCTTCCTAATGATAACTCCACCCCACAACGTGTTGAAGGACGTATCATCATGCTTCCTATAGATAACTCCACTCCACAACGTGTTGAATGACTTATCATCATGCTTCCTATAGATAACTCCATCCCACATCATGTTGAAGGATGTATCATAATGCTTCCTATAGATAACTCCAACCCACAACGTGTTGAAGGACGTATCATAATGCTTCCAATAGATAACTCCATCCCACAACGTGTTGAAGGACGTATCATAATGCTTCCAATAGATAACTCCATCCCACAACGTGTTGAAGGACGTATCATAATGCTTCCAATAGATAACTCCATCCCACAACGTGTTGAAGGACGTATCATAATGCTTCCAATAGATAACTCCATCCCACAACGTGTTGAAGGACGTATCATCATGCTTCCTATAGATAACTCCATCCCACAACGTGTTGAAGGACGTATCATCATGCTTCCTATAGATAACTCCACCCCACAACATGTTGAAGGACGTATCATCATGCTTCCTATAGATAACTCCATCCCACATCATGTTGAAGGACGTATCGTCATGCTTCCAATAGATAACTCCATCCCACAACATGTTGAAGGACGTATCATCATGCTTCCTATAGATAACTCCATCCCACATCATGTGGAAGGACGTATCATCATGCTTCCTATAGATAACTCCATCCAACAACGTGTTGAAGGACGTATCGTCATGCTTCCTATAGATAACTCCACCCCACAACATGTTGAAGGACTTATCATCATGCTTCCTATAGATAACTCCATCCCACATCATGTTGAAGGACGTATCATCATGCTTCCTATAGATAACTCCATCCAACAACATGTTGAAGGACGTATCATCATGCTTCCTATAGATAACTCCATCGCACAACGTGTTGAAGGACGTATCATAATGCTTCTTATAGATAACTCCATCCCACAACATGTTGAAGGACGTTATCATCATGCTTCCTACAGATAACTCCACCCCACAACGTGTTGAAGGACGTATCATAATGCCTACTATAGATAACTCCACCCCACAACGTGTTGAAGGACGTTATCATCATGCTTCCTATAGATAACTCCATCCCACAACATGTTGAAGGACGTATCATAATGCTTCCTATAGATAACTCCACCCCACAACGTGTTGAAGGACGTATCATAATGCTTCCTATAGATAACTCCATCCCACAACATGTTGAAGGACGTATCATCATGCTTCCTATAGATAACTCCACCCCACAACGTGTTGAAGGACGTATCGTCATGCTTCCTATAGATATTAGACATAAGCAATCTTTGAACTCATTTAAAACGTCTTTCTTCAAATTATTGTATAAAACTACATATGACGAATCGACATTACCAAAATCACGATAACTTATGATCTTGACTGAACATATTAACCACTTAAATATCGCGATAATTATCTAGTTAATATTCGTGATACTTTTTTGGTAAGATAAATATCATAAGACTAAAAACGGGCTTGCAAGTGCCTAGAACTGCCACCCTTTTTATGATGTATATACACTAACGGGTTATCTAGTTATGGTCCGCGAATTTCACTTAATAAGTAACATAAAAAGTAGTTAACTAGATAAGAGTCGCTTATCGTGTTAACGGGTGGTAGTTATATGCCACCATAGGTTCATGTATGGAAATTCTACTCATATGCCGATTTAATAAAACACGTGTCACAAGTTATGATTTATTGTTAGTAAATAATAAATTAAATGCATATTCTTAGTAATTCTTCTTATAATTTATCTATTTCAATGTGCATATCTGAATAAGTTAGCTTCATAATAGAAAGTTTATTAATTTACTATTAGTATAACTATTATTATTGACAGACGGGAGCAATTTACGAAGAAAACATCTTTAAGTTTATATTAAAGTTAAATGATAAGGACCGTTAATATCTAAAATGGCTGATTCTAGTTTCCCGGAAAAATAATCTAAACAGATCGCAGGAAGATAGATGATTGACAACTGAGTGTGAGCAGATGGCCTGATCAAAGTATGCCAAATGAGGAAGATGTACACGAGTATAGAATAATTATCGCATAGAGTCATTAAATGCGTAGGATCATAAACTTCCAGTATTATTCCATACGGAAATCACACCATTGTTAATATTGATAGAATATCTGACAGAACACCATGATAGGGCGCCGAGCCAACATCTCTGAAAATTGTCTGTTCTGGGCACACCGTATAACCTGTTCAGATATACGGCTTTGAATGAAACAACTTTGTGATCATTAGTTTGACAAATAATTGACAGAGCACGATTAGCCGTAAAATCACAATAGTTTAGTATTGACAGTTATTCAGACTGCGTCTCGATAGATCGTCAATTATAACGCTTCCCGTTCACAATTGTTTTACACCGTTTCGTGTCGTGTTATGTTGACCTATAATGTATTATTTTTGTCTATAGTTGTTTCTGATATTATTATATATATACTTCGTGAAGTAAGATATTGTTTTATGTGTGTGTCACTTGTATTATATGTGTGGTGTTTGTACTATATGTGTGGTGCTTGTATTATATGTGCCGTGCTTGTACTATATGTGTGGTGCTTGTAGTATATGTGTGGTGCTTGTATTATATGTGCCGTGTTTGTACTATATGTGTGGTGCTTGTACTATATGTGTGTTGTTTGTACTATATGTGTGGTGTTTGTACTATATGTGTGGTGCTTGTACTATATGTGCCGTGCTTGTACTATATGTGCCGTGTTTGTACTATATGTGTGGTGCTTGTACTATATGTGCCGTGCTTGTACTATATGTGCCGTGTTTGTACTATATGTGTGGTGCTTGTACTATATGTGTGTTGTTTGTACTATATGTGTGGTGCTTGTACTATATGTGAGTTGTTTGTACTATATGTGTGGTGCTTGTACTATATGTGAGTTGTTTGTACTATATGTGTGATGCTTGTACTATATGTGAGTTGTTTGTACTATATGTGTGATGCTTGTACTATATGTGCGTTTTTTGTACTATATGTGTGGTGCTTGTACTATATGTGCCGTGCTTGTACTATATGTGCCGTGTTTGTACTATATGTGTGGTGCTTGTACTATATGTGTGTTGTTTGTACTATATGTGTGGTGCTTGTACTACATGTGAGTTGTTTGTACTATATGTGTGATGATTGTACTATATGTGCGTTGTTTGTACTATATGTGTGGTGTTAGTACTATATGTGAGTTGCTTGTACTATATGTGTGGTGCTTGTACTATTTGTGTGATGCATGTACTATATGAGTGGTGCATGTACTATATGTGCCGTGCTTGTACTATATGTGTGGTGCTTGTACTATATGTGCCGTGCTTGTACTATATGTGCCGTGTTTGTACTATATGTGTGGTGCTTGTACTATATGTGTGGTACTTTTACTATATGTGTGGTGCTTGTACTATATGTGTGGTGCTTGTACTATGTGTGTGGTGCTTGTAGTATATGTATGGTGCTTGTACTGTAAGTGTGGTGCTTGTACTATATGTGCCGTGCTTGTACTATATGTGCCGTGCTTGTACTATATGTGTGGTGCTTGTACTATATGTGTGGTACTTGTACTATATGTGTAGTGCTTGTAGTATATGTATGGTGCTTGTACTGTAAGTGTGGTGCTTGTACTATATGTGTGGTGCTTGTACTATATGTGTGGTGTTTGTACTATATGTGTGGTGCTTGTAGTATATGTGTGGTGCTTGTACTATATGTGCCGTGCTTGTACTATATGTGTGGTGCTTGTACTATATGTGTGGTGTTTGTACTATATGTGTGGTGCTTGTAGTATATGTGTGGTGCTTGTACTATATGTGCCGTGCTTGTACTATATGTGTGGTGCTTGTACTATATGTGTGGTGTTTGTACTATATGTGTGGTGCTTGTAGTATATGTGTGGTGCTTGTACTATATGTGCCGTGCTTGTACTATATGTGTGGTGCTTGTACTATATGTGTGGTACTTGTACTATATGTGTAGTGCTTGTAGTATATGTATGGTGCTTGTACTGTAAGTGTGGTGCTTGTACTATATGTGTGGTGCTTGTACTATATGTGTGGTGTTTGTACTATATGTGTGGTGCTTGTACTATATGTGTGTTGCTTTTATTATATGTGTGGTGCTTGATCTATATGCATGGTGCTTTTACTATATGTGTGGTGCTTGTACTATATGTTTGGTGTTTGTATTGTATGTGTGGTGCTTGTACTATATGTGTGGTGCTTGTATTATATGTGTGGTGTTTGTATTATATGTGTGGTGCTTGTACTATATGTTTTGTGTATGTACTATATGTGTGGTGCTTGTACTATTTGTGTGGAACTTGTACCAGTAGCGTTAGCTCCAAGTTATCCCAATTATCCCACTAAAAACTAAAATAATTACAGTAAATAATATGTATTTTGCATATGCAGCTAATGTCTTCCACCATTTCTTTCGACATTTTTGCCATTTAAGGTATTCCACCCATAATGGACATTTCTCCAAAATAAAATGAAACTTGTATCTATTCAATCTGTACTATAATGCGGATAAAAATTTAAAATTTCATAAATTTTTACCGTTCAAAAAAAACGTTATGACCTTTTTTCTTTGGAAACTTCCTTCCTGAAAACGTTCGCCGTACAAAAATGAGCAGTAAATGGAAAATTAACATTACACTTCTCATTTGTAATATTTCTTGTTAAGGAAAGCATCTTTGTACTAATCAGATATGTATATTAAAGTAATGTAAGAAACAGCTACAAGAAATTCAAAGAAAATGTTGTTTTTTTTTACATTTATGCATATAGCATTTAAGAAATGGGCAAATTTCCTTTCAAAATTAAAATATTGTTAATAGCAGATGACCTAAACTAAATTGATGTATCAATGGGCATCAAATTGTCTGTAATAAAAATTATTAACATTATCTAACACAGAATATATCAAACTTTCGGAGACTTTTACCGTCCGGTTATAGCACAATTTCATTTTGAACAGAATGACGTGCACATTTCTCTAAGAAAATGTAACACTTTTAAGTGGTTTTGTTTGCTTTTTCACAAAATAATTAGATTGTTTCTGTAAAATTTAAGTTAGTGTTGTTGTAAAACAGAATAATATTGACTGCGCAACAAAATCATGGTATTTTTGGTCTTTTAATAACCTTTAAACATTTTCACTATATTTTCAATATAATATCACTTTATTACCTCCCTTTATGAAAAAATGTCAGGTTTTAAAAAAAAAATCAATTCTTTGTTTTTAGAAAAACGTATTGAAGCAAATTTGAATAGAATGTTATAATTCAAAAACATTTTAAATGATAATATTTTGATATTAATTTTTCTAACAAGTTTTATATTTTGATTACTGAGGAAATGGACTATTTCAGTTATGGGTGGAATACCCAAGGAAAATACAATCAGCATTAGACATCTTAATAGTTTTTTTTTATTTTCCATGTTCTTAAGTTCAGTGCATACACTTTTAGCAGAGAATCAAATGATCAGGTAGACATGACCGAATTTCCAATTTGGCGGATGTGATCGTGTGTGTGATTATTAAGTCACATGACGTCAATTGTAGAATATGCGTGATTTTCGGCTAGAATTTCCTGCAATGTCAATGTGTTCTCTTAACACTTCGTTCAAAACAAAATGGCGGCTTCGTTCTTAAACAGGGAGAGACTTTTATAGATATTGATACCTTTTTCATAAAATCATGATATCTGATGATAGAAAGGTAAAGAAATCTAAGAACAGAATCTAACAGTTCTCAGTCATTTATTTGTTTTCACTGATACGTGTTAACTACTCTACAACATTCAACACGCCCAGTTTGCAATTGATGAATCCATCGCGAAATAGGAAACGTTATCATACATTTGTGGTGAAAATATCTCCAAAGGCCGTGACTATGTTTTGTGGTTTATCTTTGAATGTGAAGTTTCACAAATTTCACGGACTGTAATCAATTTGACTGGTTAATTAGTTGTAGAATATACGTCAATGTTAGCAGTGCTAATAGACCAGACGATATTATTGACTTGACGTAGGAAGTATAGCACTGGACTAATACAACAATACATATTTAGAACTTGCTGTTTCCTCACAACTTTACATACAGCATAGGAAATTGACAAGGTTGTTATAACTGATACACAGCAACAACATTGTCTGGACAGAACAATCGTGTATCGTGTGCGCAATCGCTGACTTCTGGAATGTAGTCTTTATGTCTACATATATACAAAGCTGATATCACATAAAGTTACAGAGTACTAATTTACAGCTATAGTCACCACATATACAGTACTTATCACCACTTTGACACGTGTAAGAATGACATTTCATTGTATTGAAAGGCAATTCTTTTTCTGTTTAAAGTTTTGTAAATGCATATCTATAACTGTAGACAGCAATGACGTTACATAGTTACCCTGGCATTGTCTACGCAAAAATGGCTTAACATGGCCTTTGGTACTTTAGCCTGTCATAATGTTATTTCTGTGTTTGTCAAGAATTGTTGTAATGCACAGCGCTCTGTTCTGTGTTTGTCAAGTGTTGTGGTAATACACAGCGCTCTGCTCTGTGTTTGTCAAGTGTTGTGGTAATACACAGCGCTCTGCTCTGTGTTTGTCAAGTGTTGTGGTAATACACAGCGCTCTGTTCTGTGTTTGTCAAGTGTTGTGGTAATACACAGCGCTCTGCTCTGTGTTTGTCAAGTGTTGTGGTAATACACAGCGCTCTGTTCTTTGTTTGTCAAGTGTTGTGGTAATACACAGCGCTCTGCTCTGTGTTTGTCAAGTGTTGTGGTAATACACAGCGTTCTGCTCTGTGTTTGTCAAGTGTTGTGGTAATACACAGCGCTCTGCTCTGTGTTTGTCAAGTGTTGTGGTAATACACAGCGCTCTGTTCTTTGTTTGTCAAGTGTTGTGGTAATACACAGCGCTCTGCTCTGTGTTTGTCAAATGTTGTGGTAATACACAGCGCTCTGCTCTGTGTTTGTCAAGTGTTGTGGTAATACACAGCGCTCTGTTCTTTGTTTGTCAAGCGTTGTGGTAATACACAGCGCTCTGTTCTGTGTTTGTCAAGTGTTGTGGTAATACACAGCGCTCTGCTCTGTGTTTGTCAAGTGTTGTGGTAATACACAGCGCTCTGCTCTGTGTTTGTCAAGTGTTGTGGTAATACACAGCGCTCTGCTCTGTGTTTGTCAAGTGTTGTGGTAATACACAGCGCTCTGCTCTGTGTTTGTCAAGTGTTGTGGTAATACACAGCGCTCTGTTCTGTGTTTGTCAAGTGTTGTGGTAATATACAGCGCTCTGCTATGTGTTTGTCAAGTGTTGTGGTAATACACAGCGATCTGTTCTGTGTTTGTCAAGTGTTGTGGTAATACACAGCGCTCTGCTCTTTGTTTATCAAGAATTGTGGTAATATACAGCGCTCTGCTCTGTGATTGTCAAGTGTTGTGGTAATATACAGCGCTCTGCTCTGTGTTTGTCAAGTGTTGTGGTAATACACAGCGCTCTGTTCTGTGTTTGTCAAGTACTGTGGTAATACACAGCGCTCTGCTCTGTGTTGATCAAGAATTGTTGTAATACACAGCTCTCAGTTGCAGTGTTTGTCAAGAGTTGCGGTAATACACAGCGCTCTGTTGCTGTGTTTAAGGGCGATACAATTGAATAGATTGTCATTTCTCTTTCTTTTTCAATCGATGAATTGCATTTTAGTTTCATTGAAGTATTAGACAGCTTACATCAGATTTTGTACTGTGATATGCTTACACACATTCACACTGTTATAATCATCCACATATACCTACCTACACATTATAATCGTGTCCATGGTTTTCCATCATTCCTCTTTACGTACCATATAACGACAGCATCATGAAATCATTACAAAACTACTTTCATATTCACTGGCTTTAGGGAGAGACGTATACGGAATACATTTGCATCCGTCCATCAATATGAAATCAATGATGGCAGATAATTTACAATCGAGAATTGTGAATGCATATTTAGTATAAGATGCGGAATTAAACGTAATTTCATGCACAGCAATACGGTAGTCTCGCATAATCTCGTAGAATCAATGAACGTTCGATATAACCGAGTTTTCTTTCTTGTGGCAAGTATCATTGACGTATTTTCAGACCTGTGAATAACACAGATATCTCTTGTAACATCCATTTCATGATGACGGTAACTCCCTTTTGGATCACCAGATACTATTACAGCTTGTTGGTCTCAAAATGGCTGATAGAATGCGGAAATAAGTGAACAGTTGATGTATTCAAGGCATTTGTAGATTTATACATCAATTTGTTGACAAGTTTCTGATCGTTAACGATCAATAATTTGTTAATAGAAAAATTCAAATCAATACGGCTTCATATCAAGTGACTACAACTGCGATGCAAACTAAGAAACACAAAACGTAGTCAACGTTTATTTACATGCGACCGGTTCAACAACATTAAACAGAAACTCGCCACATATACGTATCTCTGCCTACTGCTATCGTCCGCTGAGTTATCTGCCTACTGTACACTATCTTGTACTATCGTAATAGTCCTGCATTTCATAAGCACTTCACTCTTGATACGTAACTGATCAAGTCATGTGATAAATTCATGCGACTGCGGTGTATTGATATCACGGACAAATAAACATTATCATAGTCCGTGTTGATATATACATTTTCGTATTCTGTAATTGCAATATTTAAATAACAAATGGGCTCTTTCTAATGCGTCGGTGATGTCAGTTCAATCCGTTTCTAGCTAATATCGCAAATGCTTACCGCTATTTCTTTGTTAGATATGGATTACTTTCTTCAGGAGTATGTAGCCTTTGGCGGTTCAGAATGAAAGAATTGGGATGACTCATCCGATGAGTGTCCGCGGATTTCACCTACTATAGCAATTGGCTCTGACGAGCCCCTTGCTTGTAAACAACATACTAGTTTGGCTCCAAAATGTGGTACAGTCAAGGCCAGAATAATTAGTTATAATTCACCAGTATGCAGACACCAGCGTACACTGTTGAGATTTTATTTTAAATAGCCACATGTCATTAGGGATACTGTACCGATATATGCAGTCGCAAACATGTATCAGTACAGCACTTTATAAGCCCAGCAGATCGATATGAGATGGTCGAATGTTGCAACAAAATAATTCAGATATTCAGCACAAACTTTATATAGAACCGTTTATCATTCTTATTAAGCGATTTGTTTCGAGTAACTAATATTGTACTAGAGCAGCGTTCGATTTGATAACAAAAAAATGGCGGATGATAAAAACTTTGTTTCAAATGCCGTTTATCGTTGTCGAGAGTTGTCGTTTCGTGGAGGATGTTTTTATTTTAAATTGCTTGGGAGGAATTTTAAAAGTCGCTCAAAGGAAGGAGTGCCTTATTAAAGGTGTCGTGTTGTATGAAAGGAGTGCCTTATGAAAGGTGTCGTGTTGTATGAAAGGAGTGCCTCATGAAAGATGTCGTGTTGTATGAAAGGAGTGCCTCATGAGAGGTGTCGTGTTGTATGAAAGGAGTGCCTTATGAAAGGTGTCGTGTTGTATGAAAGGAGTGCCTTATTAAAGGTGTCGTGTTGTATGAAAGGAGTGCCTTATGAAAGGTGTCGTGTTGTATGAAAGGAGTGCCTCGTGAAATGTGTCGTGTTGTATGAAAGGAGTGCCTTATGAAAGGTGTCGTGTTGTATGAAAGGAGTGCCTTATGAAAGGTGTCGTGTTGTATGAAAGGAGTGCCTCGTGAAATGTGTCGTGTTGTATGAAAGGAGTGCCTTATGAAAGGTGTCGTGTTGTATGAAAGGAGTGCCTTATGAAAGGTGTCGTGTTGTATGAAAGGAGTGCCTTATGAAAGGTGTCGTGTTGTATGAAAGGAGTGCCTTATGAAAGGTGTCGTGTTGTATGAAAGGAGTGCCTTATGAAAGGTGTCGTGTTGTATGAAAGGAGTGCCTTATGAAAGGTGTCGTGTTGTATGAAAGGAGTGCCTCGTGAAAGGTGTCGTGTTGTATGAAAGGAGTGCCTTATTAAAGGTGTCGTGTTGTATGAAAGGAGTGCCTTATGAAAGGTGTCGTGTTGTATGAAAGGAGTGCCTCGTGAAATGTGTCGTGTTGTATGAAAGGAGTGCCTTATGAAAGGTGTCGTGTTGTATGAAAGGAGTGCCTTATGAAAGGTGTCGTGTTGTATGAAAGGAGTGCCTCGTGAAATGTGTCGTGTTGTATGAAAGGAGTGCCTTATGAAAGGTGTCGTGTTGTATGAAAGGAGTGCCTCGTGAAAGGTGTCGTGTTGTATGAAAGGAGTGCCTTATGAAAGGTGTCGTGTTGTATGAAAGGAGTGCCTTATGAAAGGTGTCGTGTTGTATGAAAGGAGTGCCTCGTGAAAGGTGTCGTGTTGTATGAAAGGAGTGCCTTATGAAAGGTGTCGTGTTGTATGAAAGGAGTGCCTTATGAAAGGTGTCGTGTTGTATGAAAGGAGTGCCTCGTGAAAGGTGTCGTGTTGTATGAAAGGAGTGCCTCGTGAAAGGTGTCGTGTTGTATGAAAGGAGTGCCTCGTGAAATGTGTCGTGTTGTATGAAAGGAGTGCCTCGTGAAAGGTGTCGTGTTGTATGAAAGGAGTGCCTTATGAAAGGTGTCGTGTTGTATGAAAGGAGTGCATCATGAAAGGTGTCGTGTTGTATGAAAGGAGTGCCTCATGAAAGGTGTCGTGTTGTATGAAAGGAGTGCCTCATGAAAGGTGTCGTGTTGTATGAAAGGAGTGCCTCATGAAAGGTGTCGTGTTGTATGAAAGGAGTGCCTCATGAAAGGTGTCGTGTTGTATGAAAGGAGTGCCTCGTGAAATGTGTCGTGGTGTATGAAAGGAGTGCCTCATGAAAGGTGTCGTGTTGTATGAAAGGAGTGCCTTATGAAAGGTGTCGTGTTGTATGAAAGGAGTGCCTTATGAAAGGTGTCGTGTTGTATTAAAGGAGTGCCTTATGAAAGATGTCGTGTTGTATGAAAGGAGTGCCTTTTGAAAGGTGTCGTGTTGTATTAAAGGAGTGCCTTATGAAAGATGTCGTGTTGTATGGATTAGAAATCACTTCAATAATTATTAATACATTTTGGAAACAAAATGGCTATAAAAATTCTTATTACATTTTTGTTTATGGTAATTGAATTTAAGTATATGTATCGCATCGGAAAATATCGTTTCAGCATATAATTTTATCGATTCATCCTGTGATGACCGTGTCATCTCATACCAGTTGAGTTGAGAGTGACAACAATGTTTTCGTTTCACAATCTGACTATGTCTGTTAGTCATCCAGTTTAAAACCCGGACTCGTTTACAATACGCTGAATATGGTAGTGTCAGCATACTAGTAGTGTCCGCATACTGTCCAGAACTGTCTAACGATACCCAGGCATTTGCCTGATCATGAGTTTAGCCGAAAAATATATTCCATAAAACCTATCTTTGTTTTGTTTCATAAGGTTTTCGCCGGTTTTCAACATTTTATTCAGTCATATACAGTTTTCCTGGAAGTAATTATCTACCAGTACTGCCAACTTCTCTACATGTGCAAGCTATTATCGTAGCCAGTGTCACTGAAGAACATAACCTGCCCAAACTGGGAATCGAACCTGGATCTATTGGGTGATAGTCTATCGCTCTACCAACTGAGCTAGCTACAGACGCACATGACAGACGATCTTATTCGCCCATCCGATATCAAAGCGTCGGTACATTAACTTTGTTGATAGCCTGACTTATACCGTGACAGGTCAACGATAAAAAATACGTAATAAAGCTAGCATTTAATTTAGTATAAAGACTCTGCTCATAGTCATAGACATCGCGATCATTTCCTTCCGTAGCACAGAACGTCATATGTTTCGGGACGACGAGAGCGAACAATATCCTCTTAGAAAAAAGTTTTTCAAGTTTATGCGAAATCCGGTATGGTTATCTCCATTCATGGCGGTTTAATATTGAGAGTTGCATCTCATGCGTTCTCAGCACAAATGTTAACTTCGAGCGCGACCTTGAACTCAACCTCTCGGCAATTTCCGTCAGCTCGGAAATCAGACTGTTTCCTATGTGATTCGATTGCTCTTCCTTATTCCTAACAATAGGGAAACACGGACATGGTTTATTAGTCCGCGACGGAATGAATTGTTTTTAGCAAGGTACTCGTCAGAGCCAATCGCTATAGTAGGCGAAATCCGCGGACAATCGTCGGATGAGTCCGATCCAAAGTCTGTAATTCTGAACCGCCAAAGTCTACATACTTCTGAAGAAAGTAGTCCTTGTCTAAAAGAAATAGCGGTAAGCATTTGCGATATCAGCTAGAAAACATATTTGAGCTGACATCACTTACGCAAAAGAAAGAATCCCAACGCCCTTGCTGATTAAGTATTGCAAATTACAGAAAATGTCTGCATACGCCGCAGCCGTATCACGCGTGAAGTAGGCAGAGATCCGTTTACAAGAAAACGGGGCAACATTTAATATATCCAACGAAAAATTATACGTACTTTTATATTGAAATCATGGGAAATGCAATTTTCCGTCATCGTTCGATATCGACGATTTACGGAAACATACTTTTTTGTTTTATTGTCATCCTTGTCTGTAAATGTAGTTTGTGTGGCTAACTACTTCTTCAGTTTTCAAGGGGTTAAAATGCAGTTTGATAATACAAATACCATGATACATGATTTGTAGATGTGGAAGACATAAATTTGCTGTGCACATCAATCAAATGTTTTAGAATTATGTTCCTTTGAACTGAAGTCTCCTTTTAGAACACATGTAATAACATTATAGTTTATGTAGCAAAATACGTTAGCATCAAATACATGTTTTATTTTTATTCAAAGTAATAAGATATTTTATACTTCTAGAAACTATTTTCTTTATTTATCCTTCAATAGGTAAACATATTAAGTTATATTTTATTTCCATTCATATTCTGCTCTTTGTTATCATCATATATATGTATTCGTTTTATTTTGAACAATTAAAACAATAATATAAGCATAGCAATATTGAACAAACACGTATAAAATATTGCTTTTGCATGTATATATAGTTTAGCATGGCTCATCAGCAGTGATTTGTTAAAACGGTTGATGAATCTTGATTTAAATCATATCATTTACTGTCTTGCGAACCACAGGGAGATCAAAGCAATCCACGAACATTTTGTACGATACAGCAATTATTGACCGAGTCCGAAATGATCACCCCTTTTTATGCAAAGTGAAACCGTCGGTTAATTAGCATAAGTAAATATTATTGCGCCATCAGATCTTGGCCCTACTATAGAATAGTTTCATTCTCAGTGAAAAGACTGCATGAATAACATAAGACATCAAGAACGGTATAGAAAATCATTTTAATAGGAAGTCCATAAAACACCGTATAAAATAAATTGGTTTACATTTAGGTAACAGTAATTCTATCCAAATAGCTTCTAAATCGTCATTTAGCAGATCACTACGTTCGTTAAAAGGTAAGTCCTGACTAATATTAAATGCGAACACCTCCGCATTGACGATTTCTGTCCTTACGTTTAATGAAATAGTTAGTTATGTTGACTTCTGATTCCGGAACAGTGTCATCCAGCCACGTTTCAGTTACACAAATTCAGGGCAGTCTTCGATTTCTGAGCAATAGAACGAACACCATCAACTTGAGATGAAAGATGGACGAAATACAATCCACACTTGTAAAACACAATAATTTGTTGAATTATCGGCAGCAGGGTCCGGACCAAACAATAATAAACATATTGGTAGAAATCCGTTTATTTTAACAGTATACCATGCTGGTTGCTTCTTCTTAGATGATGTAAACCTAGTGTTGATAAAATTATTATAAAAGTCAGCTGACCAATGCAAATTGGTGGATGATTTGAGTAATCAAGAACAATATTCTGTTGACCTTGAATAAGAAAGTAGAAAGTTGAATAAGTAAATAACGAAAGTTGAATGCCAAAAGTTAAATAAGTTGCTAGTTGTACACACATCAAGATCTTAAACTAGTAAAACATTCTCAAGATATAACATAATTTATTATTTATGCAATAGCGTCGACCTCTAGGATCTGACACTGTGAAAGCCTTATAAATCAGATTAATGCCTGCTATGTTTTAGACTAAAAGTAAAATCTCTTCGTGTGAATCACAATGAAGCAGATGCTTTCAAAATACTCAAATATATTTACCAACTGTTTGGCAAGATATCGTACTATCCTAACTGTCTGCCCAGCGCATAATCACAACACGATACGTCTGTAAAAGGGCAAACAATAAGTCAGTTACGAAAGAAGTTTATTGGCCCTGTCTGTCTTAAATCTGTAAATCGAAGTGCGTAAGAAAACACAATTCAGATTACAGTAAAACATCAACAGAAGATATCACTCCTTAAAGATGTATTATAGTGTTTAAAATCACTTGAATTAATAAAATCCGACAGTGTACGCATTACATGGAATAAGAAATAAAAGCAACACTATCAAGAAATCTTTTAAGAAACCCAATCGCATCCATCGCGAGATATATGTGGCAGAAATGGCTGTTTTAGATGTCTGTCGCTGTCCGCTTTAAATGTCAAGGTTTATTTGGCAACGAGAAATCTAAATTTACTTGACTAAGCAGTTTCGCAGATTTGCGGCAATAACATTTAAATCCGTAATATAATAACGCAGTGGTAGAGCCTATGACTCCAGACCCGAAGGTCGTGAGTTGGATAACGTGTTGCGCGAGGTTTGATAACGAGCTTGATAATATCTTACCTTGGTGCGAGCACTGGTAAGTACCTCAGAATGCAGTCATTGAGAGTGATGACAATGAACTGATGACTGTAAGCGGTTGACTATAAGTCGACGACTATAAGCTGATGACTATAAGTTGATGACTATAAGTTGATGACTATAAGTTGATGACTATACGTTGATGACTCTAAGTCGACGACTATAAGCTGATGACTATAAGTTGATGACTATAAGTTGATGACTATACGTTGATGACTATAAGTTGATGACTATAAGTTGATGACTATACGTTGATGACTATAAGTTGATGACTATAAGTTGATGACTATACGTTGATGACTATAAGTTGATGACTATACGTTGATGACTATACGTTGATGACTATAAGTTGATGACTATACGTTGATGACTATAAGTTGATGACTATACATTGATGACTATAAGTTGATGACTATTAGCTGAAGACCATAAGCGGATGACTATAAGTTGATGACTATAAGTTGATGACAAATAAACTGATGACTATAAGTTGATGACTATAAGTTGATGACTATAATTTGATGACTCTAAGTTGATGACTATGAGTGGATGACTATAAGTTGATGGCTATAAATTGATGACTATAAGTTGATGACTATGAGTGGATGACTATAAGTTGATGAGTATAAGTTGATGACAATAAGTTGATGACTATAAGGTGATGGCTATAAGTTGATGACTATAAGCTGACGACTATAAGTTGATGACTATAAGGTGATGGCTATAAGTTGATGACTATAAGCTGATGACTATAAAGTGATGACTATAAACTGATGACTATAAGCTGATGACTATAAGCTGATGACTATAAGCTGATGACTATAAGCTAATGACTAAAAGTTGATGACTATAAGTTAAAGACTATAAACTGATGACTTTAAGTTGATGACTATAAGATAAAGACCATATACTGATGACTTAAGTTGATGACTATAAACTGATGACTATAAGTTGATGACAAATAAACTGATGACTATAAACTGATGACTATAAACTGATGACTTTAAGTTGATGACTTTAAGTTGATGACTTTAAGTTGATGACTATAAGTCGATGACTATAAGTTGATGACTATAAGCTGATGACTATAAGTTGATGAATATAAGTTTATGACTACAAGTTGATGACTACACGTTGATGACTATAAGGTGATGACTATAAGCTGAAGACTATAAGTTAATGACTATAAGTTGAAGACTATAAGTTGATGACTATAAGTTGATGACTATAAGCTGAAGACTAAAAGTTGATGACTACTAGTTGATGACTACACGTTGATGACTATAAGTTGATGACTATTAGTTGATGGCAAATAAACTGATGACTATAAGTTGATGACAAAAAAAATGATGACTATAAGTTGATGACTATAAGCTGATGACAATAAACTGATGACTTTAAGCTGATGACTATACACTGATGACTTGAAGTTGATGACTAAAAGTTGATGTCTACAAGCTGATGACTATTAACCTATGACTAAAGCGGATGATCATAAGCGGATGACTATAAGCGGATTGCTTTAAACTGATGACTATAAGCTGATGACTTCAAGTTGATGACTATAAACTGATGACTGAAGCTGATGCTATAAGCTGATCACTACAAGTTGATGACTATAAACTGATTACTATAAGGTGATGGCCATGAACGGATGACTATCAGGTGATGACTATAAGCGGTGGCTATAAGCTGATGACTATGAGTTGATGACTATAAGTTGATGACTATAAGTTGATGACTATAAGCTGAAGACTATAAGTTGATGACTATAAGTTGATGACTATAAGTTGATGACTATAAGTTGATGACTATAAGTTGATGACTATAAGTTGATGACTATAAGTTGATGACTATAAGCTGAAGACTATAAGTTGATGACTATAAGTTGATGACTATAAACTGATGACTATAGGCTGATGACTATAAGTTGATGTTGATGACAAACAAACTGATGACTATGAGCGATTAACTATAAGCGGATGGCTATGGGCGGATGACTATCAGCGGATTGCTATAAGCGGATGACTATAAACGGATGACTTAAAGTTGATGACTATAAACTGATGACTATAAACTGATGACTATGAGTGGATGACTATAAGATGATGGCTATAAGCTGATGACTATGAGTGGATGACTACAAGATGATGGCTATAAACTGATGACTATGAGTGGATGACTATAAGCTGGTGGCTATAAGCTGATGACTATAAACTGATGACTATGAGTGGATGACTATAAGCTGGTGGCTATAAGTTGATGACTATAAACTGATGACTATGAGTGGATGACTATAAGATGATGACTATAAGTTGATGACTATAAGTTGATGACAACGAGTGGATGACTATAAGCTGGTGGCTATAAGCTGATGACTATGAGTGGATGACTATAAGATGATGGCTATAAGCTGATGACTATAAACTGATGACTATGAGTGGATGACTATAAGTTGATGACTATAAACTGATGACTATGAGTGGATGACTATAAGTTGATGACTATAAACTGATGACTATAAGATGATGACTATAAGATGATGGCTATAAGCTGATGACTATAAACTGATGACTATGAGTGGATGACTATAAGTTGATGACTATAAACTGATGACTATGAGTGGATGACTATAAGTTGATGACTATAAACTGATGACTATAAGTTGAGGACTATAAACTGATGACTATGAGTGGATGACTATAAGTTGATGACTATAAACTGATGACAACAAGTGGATGACTATAAGCTGGTGGCTATAAACTGATGACTATGAGTGGATGACTATAAGATGATGGCTATAAGCTGATGACTATAAAGTGATGACTATGAATGGATGACTATAAGGTGATGACTATAAGATGATGACTATAAGTTGATGACAACGAGTGGATGACTATAAGCTGGTGGCTATAAGCTGATGACTATAAACTGATGACTTAAAGTTGAAGACTATGAACTGATGACTATGAGTGGATGACTATAAGGTGATGACTATAAGTTGATGACTATAAGTTGATGATTATAAGTTGATGACTATAAGTTGATGACTATGAACTGATGACTATGAGTGGATTACTATAAGTTGATGACTATAAGTTGATGACTATAAACTGATGACTATGAGTGGATTACTATAAGTTGATGACTATAATGTGATGACTATAAGTTGATGACTATAAACTGATGACTATGAGTGGATTACTATAAGTTGATGACTATAAGTTGATGACTATAAACTGATGACTATGAGTGGATGACTATAAGTTGATGACTATAAGTTGATGACTATGAGTGGATGACTATAAGTTGATGACTATAAACTGATGACTATGAGTGGATGACTATAAGTTGATGACTATAAACTGATGAATATGAGTGGATGACTATAAGTTGATGACTATAAACTGATGACTATGAGTGGATGACTATAAGTTGATGACTATAAACTGATGAATATGAGTGGATGACTATAAGTTGATGACTATAAACTGATGTCTATGAGTGGATGACTATAAGTTGATGACTATAAACTGATGACTATGAGTGGATGACTATAAGTTGATGACTATAAACTGATGACTATAAGTTGATGACTATAAACTGATGACTATGAGTGGATGACTATAAGTTGATGACTATAAACTGATGACTATGAGTGGATGACTATAAGTTGATGACTATAAACTGATGACTATGAGTGGATGACTATGAGTTGATGACTATAAACTGATGACTATGAGTGGATGACTATAAGTTGATGACTATAAACGGATGAATATGAGTGGATGACTATAAACTGATGACTATGAGTGGATGACTATGAGTTGATGACTATAAACTGATGACTATGAGTGGATGACTATAAGTTGATGACTATAAACGGATGAATATGAGTGGATGACTATAAACTGATGATTATGAGTGGATGACTATAAGTTGATGACTATAAGTTGAGGACTAAAAGCTGATGACTTTAAGTTGCTGACTTTAAGTTGCTGACTATAAGCTGATGACTATAAGCAGATGACTATAAGTTGTAAGAAAATCTTTCACAATCAATGTCAAAAAAATCAGTTGAAAAGAACTAATAATACTTTTAAGTTTTACTTTGAATGTTTTCAAATGTCGACAGAAGTGTGAAGAAAAATACATCCTAACTTTTACTTCTGGTAAACAACCATCCTCTTAAAGACCGACTATTGCCATACAGCGGTAACACGTTCTTAAGTTGAATTTGTATCCTATAGTTGGCTTATAATTACTATGAGCGTCATTCATAAATTATTTTAACACACTGAAAATAAAATAAGCACGTATATCTTGAGATTAATTGGCGGCTATTCGTGGTTGGTGCATTAGGACAAGAGATCCAAATCATTATAAAACTCTTTTTAGAGTTTATTTAGAAGATTCATAAAACGCCAAATGCATAAACGTTGTCGAAGCGGATATTACTCATTTACATACATATGTTGCTGACAATTAGGACTAACTTAGTGCATTATGAGGCATTGGACAGCCAGAATTACATTCCCTTATAGTGATCGAGTTCTTCTGGAACAGACTTAGTTTCACAACATGGCTGGGGAAATTACGTTTGAGTGTCTTGGGTTACGATGACACTATTTAAGACAAATGACGATATTGTGTTTTTTGTAACAAAATGAACAGTGAGAGCGCTTGTTGGTTAAATTCTTATACTTAACGAATTACCACGGAACAGTCTTATGACTAGAGTGGTACTGGAAATATGATGTTTTTCATTTTGTGATGTAAGGGGAAACATCTACGTCGTAGTCATGACCTCACATTTTCCCTCACGTATCATCTCTAATAGTATGCCACCATTGTATAAAGTCTACGCACAGTTATATGGTGATCTCCTTGTTTTTAACATGGGAGAAATTATTCCGTCAGGAGCCCGTACCTAAGTAAAAACGACACAACTTACACAACCAATTTATCTGAAGAGCTTCCGCACATGTAAAAATATACACCGAACGAGGATTGATTTCACAGTGGAGTGGAGATAAGTGATTTACTGGCTTAACTTGAGCATTCGGAACATACCGACAGCTTAAGTCACGCCGAAATTAACTGTCGTTTCAGCTAAGCGGATACTGCCGAGCGGTTCCGAATGACCCACGGTCTTTTAATTGTCGCCGCACTGAAGTGCGGCGTACTGTATGGAATGGGATATTTTTTTGTACATGGAGGGGCACGTGACTTTTTTTGTACGTGGAGGGACACGTGACTTATTTTTTTCCAAGATTATTCGATTCAAGATAATTTTACCCACTGACAATAAAGTTTTATAGAAAAAGTATTTGTAATATCTTTTTATTGTTTTATTTTATTTCATTTTAAAATATTTTAATTTATTCCCTCATGTGGTGCACGATTTCAAATGGTCAAGGTCTATTTTGACTGATAAAATATATGAAACCAGTCTACGGAAAGTTTATTTTTAGATTCCCTCATGTGGTGCACGATTTCAGAAAATGCTCAGTTAGCACCGTTCATTTTCGGAAATTGCTCAAGAAAAATCAAATAATCGAAAAGCGGTCCCGTCGAAAAGTATGACTTTCTAATTTGGGCGAAATATTTACCGTTTGCGAATGTTTTATTCCACTCAATTTCTATGATAAACGCGGTTATAAGCAATGTACACTCAACAAAATTCCTAATCGGTCAGTTTATATTGTATTATTATTTTTCTAATAATGCATGTATTCACACAAAATTTCACATACCGATATTTGAACAGGTAATGCAGCGAATTATTGATTTTATTTAGCTGGCTCGCTATGAAATTAATCGTATTAGGCGTATTGACGTTTATAGCACGTTTTGCACGTGCGGGGCATGGACACATATTTGCACGTGTTCGTGTACACTTTTGTCATTGCTGATGAAAATCCCTTTTGAAAAACACAAAACATGGTGAGAAGGACTGTAGAATTTTGAAATTTCATAAGAATATTGACATTATTTGTTTGTAGCCATTATATTGGTGGTTATTTCCGTTTTCAACTTATTTCAGGTGGCAAGAACCTTCAATCTGCGGCTACAAACAAATAATGTCAATATTCTTATGAAATTTCAAAAAATAAAACCCACCTGTTGTAAATGAGTTCCGGACTGTATCATTCCGACGGCTCGGGCGCGTTCTTCTACAGTCCTTCTCACCATGTTTTGTGTTTTTCAAAAGGGATTTTCATCAGCAATGACAAAAGTGTACACGAACACGTGCAAATATGTGTCCATGCCCCGCACGTGCAAAACGTGCTATAAACGTCAATACGCCTAATACGATTAATTTCATAGCGAGCCGGCTAAATAAAATCAATAATTCGCTGCATTACCTGTTCAAATATCGGTATGTGAAATTTTGTGTGAATACATGCATTATTAGAAAAATAATAATACAATATAAACTGATCGATTAGGAATTTTGTTGAGTGTATGTGATAACCATGCAATCACTTTCGTTTTCGGGTCTATTATACGATAAAATCCGTACCGTACGGTCTGTAATGCCGCCCGCTCCGTATTTTACGAGGAATGAAAATTATTATAGTAAATTCAGAATACTATTATTTTCGCAAGTATATACTGATGGTTTATGTCTCATAGTCTGTGCTATGACTATTCACATACAATTTACCTCACTGTATGTTTAGTTTATGTTTCATTTGTGACCTAGTTTTTATGTACAGCCGACTATTTGAAACATGTATTGCTTTTTGCACTTGATTGACTTGTGTTTGGGAGTATACATTGTCTTCATCTTTCAATTTGAATAATTAATAATTGATAGTGAGATGTTTGTTTAAACTTGAATAACAAGAATAAAATAGACAAGAAATAAGATAACAGTGCTACATTGAATCATCCCACAAGCTCAATTAGGAATGATTTGTAGACTATTAAAAGCAATTTCAAAGAAACACTAAAAAGGATTACATTGAAATAACAAAGTCCTATGCTATAGAATATTGGGGATTGAGGGGACAAACTGCACTAAATATTTGTTGATCGCGTGCTGTGATGTAGCCCCCAAATGACTGAAACCAACTGGTTCCAAAATTGGCTCAAGAAAAAAAGCCAGCGCAAGCCAAGATTGCCAAATTCATCTAGTGAGCAAAAGACGAGACTTCCAGTTGATCGGAAGTTGATTAGTTCGTTGAAGAAGGTAGGCCATGGCTAGTATTTAATGATGATGAGATAGTCATGACCTTTACTTGAACAATAAAACTGAGAAATCTTGCTTAATCATAATGGTTATACATAAAACAACATTTAAAATAAGGATTTTAAGTTGTTAATCCTGTTCAAAACATTGCGACAGGTAAGAAATTGTTGTGACAGGTAAAACATTGTTGCAACAGGTAAAACATTGTTGCAACAGGTAAAACATTGTTGCAACAGGTAAAACATTGTTGCAACAGGTAAAACATTGTTGCGACGGGTAAAAAATGTGTCGTTATGTCCTATGAAGGAGAAAAAGTATTCGCGTTGACTGTTTTACCTGTATTGCACATATGCTATTGAAATTTTCTTAAAGTGGACAGTTCATAATTATAATATTATATGATATAGTCATCGCTGATAATTTCTCCTTGCATGTACTAACGGAGAAGAAACTGCAGTAAGAAGGAATTTGTTACGGTGATACGCTGTTTATTCATAGTTTAGGGTGGTGCCAGCAACTACAGTTTTCAGCTTCATACTGATACCATAATATACTCTTTTTTTCGCTCGCTCGCTTTAATAAATGAGTTTGAAAACATCCGAAGAACAAACAAATAATTTGTTGTGGCCTAATAATAATTAAAATTGCATTCTTTGAATCTTTTACATAACAAATTATAACAAATAGAAGTGATGCGTTAACTGTATGAAATAAATATTTAGATAAAAGTAGTGCTTATTCTAAGCTTATTGTTTACGTACGTATGGATCAGAAAAGAAAATGTGTTCCGGTGATAAATTTTGAGTGTCATGATAGTCTGAGATAATTATTTAGAAACTTAATGAGAATTTTTGTAAAAGATTCAAAGAATGTAATTTTAAATATTATTATTTTTGTGAACAAAGACCTTGCTATATACAGAGAAGTTGGAACTGGGTCTGTAAACAGATTAATATTTTTTGTTTACGTGTTTGATACTACTAAAATGAAGTGTTATGCTTTAGTTACATGTTTTTTGTACAAAAGAATGTAAATAACAAAATATCATTCAATTCTTTAGCGGCGACCTTTGGTGCTTTGCATCAATGATTTTCTTGTAGAAATGTGTAATGTACTTTCTAACAGTCAGTAAATGACCAGTTTCAGTTTAATGACATATAGGTACGTAAACAAACTGTTACATTATTGTGTTGTATTGTCGTGTAGTTAATGTATATTGGTTTAGTATATCAGGTTAATTAAGGTTTTGGTAATAGAGATAAGATAAGGGTGCCATATATAGGGCCATAGTGATGGAGGTAAGTGTTCGTTATGGACATATGTAACTATCATGCGAACTTTATTTCCGAATACTTTAAGGATTATCATTTAAAAAAGATGCACACACGAAGTGAGTTAAATGTTTGATATATTCGTCTCATGGGTCTGAGGGAGACGTTATCATTCCAGACGTGAACAGACAGGAACTTGCGAGGCATCACGATACCAGACATTATAATACTTGACTTGAGCTCATCCAAACTGAATAATAAGCAAATAGATAACACGAGACATCTCGAAACAGTCGACAAGTGTGCACGTTACAACGATATAAGGCAAGGATGCGAGTGTTTTAAGCTCAAAATATTTAGTTGAGTGAAGTTGGCGCGGCAATCGTACATCGTACATCAACATTAAATACCGACCCAGATTGAATACAGAGCCAGCACTGACATCGTTATTCGGCTTATATTTTTGAATACATATATTATATCGAACCCAGAGCTAGCACTGACATCAACATTCGAAACGGGTCCGCGGCGAATACATATCTGGAGTCCAATAACGAGCCAGCTCGTACATCGTTATTCGAGTTTTCTAAATATTTGAATACAGACCTATTAGCGAACCCAGAGCTAGCACTGACAACATTCGAACTTGTAAGTGGCGAATACATATCTGGTGCCCAATGACGAGCCAGCTCGTACATCGTTATTCGAGTGTTTTTTAAATATTTGAATACAGACCTAATATCGAACCCAGAGTTAGCACTGACATCAACATTCGAACTTGTAAGCGGCGAATACATATCTGGAGTCCAATAAAGAGCCAGCTCGTACATCGTTAATCGAGTGTTTTTTAAATATTTGAATACAGACCTATAACCGAACCCAGAGTTAGCGCTGACATCAACATTCGACTTGACCGCGGCGAATGTATATCTGGAGTCCAATAACGAGCCCGCTCGTACATCGTTATTCGAGTTTTCTAAATATTTGAATACAGACCTATATGCGAACCCAGAGTTAGCACTGACATCAACATTCGAACTTGTAAGCGGTGAATACATATCTGGAGTCCATTAACGAGCCAGCTCGTACATCGTTATTCGAGTTTTCTAAATATTTGAATACAGACCTAATATCGAACCCAGAGCTAGCACTGACATCAACATTCGAAACGGGTCCGCGGCGAATACATATCTGGAGCCCAATAACGAGCCAGCTCGTACATCGTTATTCGAGTGTTTTTTAAATATTTGAATACATACCTAATATCGAACCCAGACCTAGCACTGACATCAACATTCGAACTTGTAAGCGGCGAATACATATCTGGAGCCCAATAACGAGCCAGCTCGTACATCGTTATTCGATTTTTTTAAATATTTGAATACAGACTTAGTACACGCCCTCTAAACATCTTTTCAATCTTTTTCAAAAATGGGGGCTACCTCCCCTCCCTCCCCGTATTTCTTTTTAAAACTTTTTCAATTCATTTATTTCTAAACCCACAACAACAACAAAAATCTTAGGGAGCACCCTCCCCTCGCCACAAACATCCCCCTCTACCTCCCCTCCCCCTCTATTTATTTTACTGTTTCAATTCGTTTGTTTCAAAAGTATTCAAATAAAATCCCCCTCTAAATTTTTTTATTTTTTTATTTTTTCAATTTGTTTATTTCAATAGTCTTCAGGAGAATTTTGGAGGCGGTCACCCTCCCCTCCCACTTTTCCCCCTATTTATTTTTTAACTGTTTTCAATTTTTTTATTTCTTAACTCTGAACAATAACAACAACAACAAAAGTCTTTGGAGGCATCCTCCCCCATCGCCCCAAACCATCTCTCTCCCCCTCTCCTGTCCTTTTTTTTTTACTTATTAAATTTGTTTATGTCAAATGTCTTCAAATAAAATTGGAGGGGGCACTTTTGAAATAAGCATTGAATAAGTAAAAACAAATTGAGGGAGGGGGAGGGGAGGTTGCCGCACTCTAATTTTTGTTGAAGACATGAAATAAACATATTCAAAAAATTTAAAAAAAGAGTGGGGAGGGGTTCGATATTAGGTCTGTATTCAAATATTTAAAAAACACTCGAATAACGATGTACGAGCTGGCTCGTTATTGGGCTCCAGATATACATTCGCCGCGGTCAAGTCGAATGTTGATGTCAGTGCTAGCTCTGGGTTCGATATTAGGTCTGTATTCAAATATTTAAAAAACACTCGAATACCGATGTACGAGCTGGCTCGTTATTGGGCTCCAGATATACATTCGCCGCGGTCAAGTCGAATGTTGATGTCAGTGCTAGCTCTGGGTTCGCTAATAGGTCTGTATTCAAATATTTAGAAAACTCGAATAACGATGTACGAGCTGGCTCGTTATTGGACTCCAGATATGTATTCGCCGCGGACCCGTTTCGAATGTTAATGTCAGTGCTAGCTCTGGGTTCGATATAATATATGTATTCAAAAATATCAGTCGAATAACGATGTCAGTGCTGGCTCTGTATTCAATCTGGGTCGGTATTCAATGTTGATGTACGATGTACGATTGCCGCGCCAACTTCACTCAAAAATAGTTACTTATAAATAATATTTTGGAAAAGTTTGTTGTCGGAGTTATACGTAAACACTAAATAAGCATATAAAGTCCCTCAATTTAACTGTAAGTGTTAAACTAAAGTGCTCTGGGCTTGGCTTCACTATGTGCAGCTGTATTTTACAACAGCGTGCTGTGCTATACTGGTCTATGTTTTGATGTACTGTTCTGTGCTTTGCTTCACTATGTACTGCTGCATTGTACAACAGCGTGCTGTGCTATACTGGTCTATGTTTTGCTGTACTGTTCTGTGCTTGGCTTCACTATATACTGCTGTATTGTACAACAGCGTGCTGTGCTATACTGGTCTATGTTTTGCTGTACTGTTCTGTGCTTGGCTTCACTATGTACTGCTGTATTGTACTACAGCGTGCTGTGCTATACTGGTCTATGTTTTGATGTACTGTTCTGCGCTTGGCTTCACTATATACTGCTGTATTGTACAACAGCGTGCTGTGCTATACTGGTCTATGTTTTGCTGTACTGTTCTGTGCTTGGCTTCACTATGTACTGCTGTATTGTACTACAGCGTGCTGTGCTATACTGCTCTATGTTTTGCTGTACTGTTCTGTGCTTGGCTTCACTATGTACTGCTGTATTGTACTACAGCGTGCTGTGCTATACTGGTCTATGTTTTGATGTACTGCTCTGTGTTTGGCTTCACTATGTACTGTTGTATTGAACTACAGCGTGCTGTGCTATACTGGTCTATGTTTTGATGTACTGTTCTGTGCTTTGCTTCACTATGTACTGCTGCATTGTACAACAGCGTGCTGTGCTATATTGGTCTTTGTTAGGTGTACTGTTCTGTGCCTGGTTCTCATTGTACTGCTGTATTGTACTACAACGTGCTGTGCTATAGTGGTCTTTGTTTTGCTGTACTATTCTGTGCTTGGCTTCACTATGTACTGCTGTATTGTACTACAGCGTGCTGTGCTATACTGGTATATGTTAGGTGTACTGTTCTGTGCCTGGCTTCACTATGTACTGCTGTATTGTTCTACAGCGTGCTGTGTTATACTGGTCTATGCTTTGATGTACTGTCCTGTGCTTGGCTTCACTATGTACTGCTGTTTTGTATAACAGCGTGCTGTGCTATACTGGTCTATGTTTTGATGTACTGTTCTGTGCTTGGCTTCACTATGTACTGATGTATTGTATAACAGCGTGCTGTGTTATACTAGTCTTTGTTTTGCTGTTCTGTGCTTTGCTTCACTATGTACTGCTGTATTGTACTACAGCGTGCTGTGCTATACTGGTATATGTTTTGCTGTACTGTTATGTGCTTGGCTTCACTATGTACTGCTGTATTGTACTACAGCGTGCTTTGCTATACGGGTCTATGTTTTGATGTACTGTTCTGTGCTTGGCTTCACTATGTACTGCTGTATTGTACTACAGCGTGCTGTGTTATACTGGTCTATGTTTTGATGTACTGTTCTGTGCTTGGCTTCACTATGTACTGCTGTATTGTACTACAGCGTGCTGTGTTATACTGGTCTATGCTTTGATGTACTGTTCTATGCTTGGCTTCACTATGTACTGCTGTATTGTACTACAGCGTGCTTTGCTATACTGGTCTTTGTTTTGCTGTTCTGTGCTGGGCTTCACTATGTACTGCTGTATTGTACTACTGCGTCTGTGCTATACTGGTCAGTGTTTTGATGTACTGTTCTGTGAATGGCTTCACTATGTACTGCTGTATTGTATTACAGCGTGCTGTGCTATACTGGTCTATGTTTTGCATGTACTGTTCTGTGCTTTGCTTCACTATGTACTGCTGCATTTTACTACGTCGTGCTGTGCTATACTGGTCTATGTTTTGCTGTACTGTTCTGTGCTTGGCTTCACTATGTACTGCTGCATTGCACTACTTTGTGCTGTGCTATACTGGTCTATGTTTTGCTGTACTGTTCTGTGCTTGGCTTCACTGTGTTCTGCAGTATTGTACTACAGCGTGATTTGCTATAGTGGTCTTTGTTTTGATGTTCTGTGCTAGGCTTCACTATGTACTGCTGTATTGTACAACAGCGTGCTGTGCTATACTGGTCTTTGTTTTGCTGTTCTGTGCTTGGCTTCAATACGTACTGCTGTATTGTACTACTGCGTCTGTGCTATGCTGGTCTATGTTTTGCATGTACTGTTCTGTGCTTTGCTTCACTATGTACTGCTGCATTTTACTACGTCGTGCTGTGCTATACTGGTCTATGTTTTGCTGTACTGTTCTGTGCTTGGCTTCACTATGTACTGCTGCATTGTACTACTTTGTGCTGTGCTATACTGGTCTATGTTTTGCTGTACTGTTCTGTGCTTGGCTTCACTGTGTTCTGCAGTATTGTACTACAGCGTGCTTTGCTATAGTGGTCTTTGTTTTGATGTTCTGTGCTTGGCTTCACTATGTACTGCTGTATTGTACAACAGCGTGCTGTGCTATACTGGTCTTTGTTTTGCTGTTCTGTGCTTGGCTTCACTACGTACTGCTGTATTGTACTACAGCGTTCTGTGCTATACTGGTCTATGTTTTGATGTACTGTCCTGTGCTTGGCTTCACTTTGTACTGCTGTAGTGTACTACAGCTTTCTGTGCTATACTGGTCTATGTTTTGATGTACTGTTCTGTGCTTGGCTTCACTTTGTACTGCTGTATTGTACAACAGCGTTCTGTGCTATACTGGTCTATGTTTTGATGTACTGTTCTGTGCTTGGCTTCACTATGTACTGCTGTATTGTACTACGTCGTGCTGTGCTATACTGGTCTATGTTTTGATGTACTGTTCTGTGCTTGGCTTCACTATGTACTGCTGTATTGTACTACAGCGTGCTTTGCTATACTGGTCTATGTTTTGCTGTACTGTTCTGTGCTTGACTTCACTCTGTACTGCTGTATTGTACTATAGCGTTCTGTGCTATACTGGTCTATGTTTTGATGTACTGTTCTGTGCTGGGCTTCACTATGTACTGCTGTATTGTACTGCAGCGTGCTGTGCTATACTGGTCTATGTTTTGCATGTACTGTTCTGAGCTTGGCTTCAATATGTACTGCTGTATTGTACTACAGCGTTCTGTGCTATACTGGTCTATGTTTTACATGTACTGTTCTGTGCTTGGCTTCACTATGTACTGCAGTATTGTTCTCAGCGTTCTGTGCTATACTGGTCTATGTTTTGATGTACTGTTCTGTGCTTGGCTTCACTTTGTACTGCTGTATTGTACTACAGCGTTCTGTGCTATACTGGTCTATGTTTTGATGTACTGTTCTGTGCTTGGCTTCACTATGTACTGCTGTATTGTACTACAGCGTTCTGTGCTATACTGGTCTATGTTTTGATGTACTGTTCTGTGCCTGGCTTCACTATGTACTGCTGTATTGTACTACAGCGTGCTGTGCTATACTGGTCTATGTTTTGATGTACTGTTCTGTGCTTGGCTTCACTACGTACTGCTGTATTGTACTACAGCGTTCTGTGCTATACTGGTCTATGTTTTGATGTACTGTTCTGTGCTTGGCTTCACTATGTACCGTTGTGTTGTACTACAGCGTGCTGTGCTATTCTGGTCTATGTTTTGCTGTTCTGTGCTGTGCTAGTTTTTAATTGAGTATAACAATTTGCTCAAAAACAAATCGCATGTTGAAGTCAAAATCTTAATCCTTTGGTGAGCACATACACTAAGCAAATTACAGCTTTTAGTACTCCGATTAATAGCGTCAAGCCTTTCTCTGAAGTCAGTCTGTGTTGTTTCTGAGATTTATGTATCGTTCTGAATACTTTTGAATCTTACTGAGTGAGTTTATTAAATACATCATGCATTGTCCTGAACATAATTCAGATATTTTCTAATCAGTAAATGTACATACATAGAGGATCTAACACATGTTAGAGTGTTCATGTTTTATTGAATTTATTATAACGAGTTGGTCAAAATGATATAATTGCGAGGCTTTGTCGACGAGTTTTATAAATTCAATATAATATAAACACGAATGTTAGATTATATTTATCACATAACATGTAAACTGACTTTGAACAAAACAGTCACAAACTGATGAAGCTGTTATCCACACAAACTACATTATGTTATATATTGCAAGGGCGGATTCAGGGGGGGGCGGAAGGGGCGTACGCCCCCCCTAAAATCGTCCGTGCATACGTAATTTTATTTTGTTCTGAATGAGAAAAGGACTAAATGTGTATTTTTTTCGCTCGCTCCGCTCGCAATAATACTAGTACTTTTTCTTAGAAGGTAAGCAATTATCACGTTTCCGCTATTTTGTTTCAATTTCGTTGATTGACACCATTCCGATATTTAACAAAGCATTGACCTAGCAGCCGACGCATCGGCAATGTCGAAGAGATTTAAACTCCAAACAGATGTTAGACGGTTTTTTTCGACAAGTGACACTTGTCGAAAAAAACCGTCTAACATCTGTAAAAGTGTGCTATTTGGATTGATTTTGCCTTGAAAGCTATCCTTTTTCAATACAAAATAAAGTATTTCTGAATCCTCAGAATGCACCAGATGGATCCATTATTTTCAAAATTTTCCGGGGGAGCATGCCCCCGGACCCCCCTAGACCACTTTACGCCCCCCCTAACCCAAAATCCTGGATCCGCGCCTGTATTGGTCAGACAAACCAATGACAGGGTGATTCTAGTCTTCACATTGATAAACATTGTTTGAGGGAGTATATAATACAAGGCATCAAGTACTACTAACACCATTATTTTGTAAACATTATTTAATTCAACTTCTATATATTTAGTAATGCTGTCTATGATGCAGTGATCAAGAATTAAAAGCGTAACTCTACAATTCATGTGTTGTATAAACATGCTCACCAACTTAAAGTGAGCAACATCGATCCACTTTTCTTTCAAAACTGCAGTTATGCATAGACCAATAAAAAAAGCTCACAGCTAATAACAAATAATAATGACCAGATCAGTTAAATATAACTTTATTTTAATTTAACACGTTTTCTAACACATTCCGTTATACACGGACACACGCACACACAATAGACAATTCGCCATGACATAAGCTCTCTGGCCAAGTTAAAAGTTAGGAAGTTTTACCACACAAAACCTGCAAAAAATTATGTTTCGTATTATCATCATCAATTTCCTAATATGAAATTTTAAGTGACAATTGTACTAAATTTCAATATATGTGGACTAGAGGTATTATTCTTTGAAAACTTTGGATAAATATTGGGAACTGACAAAGTAATTCATATTCTGGATAAAACCAGAGCTACATTTCATTGCATTTGTAATTAAATACTTCACATTTTTTATGTTTCATTTTGAAGAAAAAATAGCACTTCTAGAACAGTCACCTTCATCTATACTACTGTATTTTTATCCATGTTAATAAATAGATGTTAACTTGACAATGCTTATTGCACAAATAATACAATTATGACATAAATTACAAAAGTTCCATACTTTTAACAGATCATTACATCTGCTTTCATGACAAAATTGTATAAGAAAATGTACTATGTCTGGTCAACAAGACTGAACAGCAATTTGCAGAAAACTGCATAGATATACATTGTAATATCAGTACATGACCAAAAATATGATGTCAAGGAAGTTTGGTTACATCTTGAAAATCTTGATGTTCTAGGTTTTTTGGTTAAATGTTGAAAATCATGTTGTTCAATGTTTTTAATATCTTTAAATTTCTCCTTACAACAATGGTAGTTACATAATTATTATCATAGAATGTATTCATTTCGATGAAGGCAAGATAAAAACAAGAGGACCATAGTGGCCCTATATCTCTCATCTGAGTTCATTGCCATGTTGGTTTCAAGAGAGTCCAAGAGGATTTTCAATGATTCAATGAATTTGACATTGCGATCTACTTTTTGACCCAACAGGACCCAGTACCACACTGGACTTACATTTTTAAGACAAATATTCTGATCAAGTGTCATGTGGCAAATGCAGCCTCCAAGAATCCACAAGGATTTTCAATCATTTGATCCTGTGATCTAGTTTTTGACCTCAGATGACACAGTTTCAATATTGAGCTAGATCTTATTAAGGCAAATATTTTGACCAATCTCATGTAGATAAAATATGCGACCCCACATAACCCAGTTTCCAACTTGATCTAGATTTTATTGAGGCAAACATTCTGACAATGTCTCGTATAAATCAAGTAAAAAATGTGACATATGGAGTGTTAACAAGGTTTTACTATAATTTGAACTAGTGACCTAGTTTTTGATCAAACTGCCCTTGCCTTCTTGACACCACATTATACAAAGATGGTCAACACTCCAATGGAACTCTTCTCAGCATTGAATAATCTTTCGCCGTCGGTGTCACTAAATAAAAAGGAAACAGAAAATGTTTAAAGTAATTTTCACAAATACATGCATATTTACACTCAGTACATATAAAACACACATTATGTACATGTGATATGTCTTTAAAAGGTCATTTTAGCCCGTTTAAAAAATTACTTTTGATATGAAAATACCTGTTGATTGAAAACCAAGTTAGCATTCACCATTGTGTAAGATTAAAGTTATAATATGCTCAATATTTGTTCATTTATTTAATTAACCAAACATAAAACTAGAAATGCGTCCATTAGGACACAGATGCCCCCACTTGCAGACTTTGTCACAAAAGCAAATGCTATTATTCTGCTCATAGTTTGTGAATGGGTATCCAAATTACTAAGTGAACAACTGTACTGATTATGGTGATAAGTCAAGGGACATAACTTTGCACTTACTGGACACAGGCAAACACGAAACCCCAGGTGCACAACTATACAGATTGGTGAGCATTCCTGTACAGTCTGGCGAGTATAGCTGATATACTGTTGGAGATACGCGACACAAAATTGCAAGCTCTGTATGCTATATTTTCAATAAATCAAGGGCCATAACTTTGCACTTAATGGGCTCACTGAATTATGAATCCCCAGGTACAATATAACACATGCTTGTGAACATTTCTATAAAGTCTTATAACTCTGGCTCATATACTTTTGGAGACATGTGCCACACAATATTGCATACTCTGTAGGCTATATTTTAACTAAGTCAAGGGCCTTAACTTTGCACTTACTGGGCACAGCCAAACATGAAACCCCAGGTGCACAACTACACATGCTGGTGAACATTCCTGCAAAGTGTAATGACTGGCTCATATACTTTTGGAGATATGAGTGACACAAGATTGCATACTCAGTAGGCTATATTTTTACTAAGTCAAGGGCCATAACTTTGCACTTACTGGGTACAGTCAAACATGAAACCCCAGGTGCACAACTTCATATGCTGGTGAACATTCCTGTAAAGTTTAATGACTCTGGCTCATATTATACTTTTGGAGATATGAGTGACACAAGATTGCATACTCTGTAGGCTATATTTTAACTAAGTCAAGGGCCTTAACTTTGCACTTACTGGGCACAGCCAAACATGAAACCCCAGGTGCACAACTACACATGCTGGTGAACATTCCTGCAAAGTGTAATGACTGGCTCATATACTTTTGGAGATATGAGTGACACAAGATTGCATACTCAGTAGGCTATATTTTTACTAAGTCAAGGGCCATAACTTTGCACTTACTGGGTACAGTCAAACATGAAACCCCAGGTGCACAACTTCATATGCTGGTGAACATTCCTGTAAAGTTTAATGACTCTGGCTCATATTATACTTTTGGAGATATGAGTGACACAAGATTGCATACTCTGTAGGCTATATTTTAACTAAGTCAAGGGCCATAACTTTGCACTTACTGGGTACAGCCAAACATGAAATCCCAGGTGCACAACTTCATATGCTGGTGAACATTCCTGTAAAGTTTAATGACTCTGGCTCATATACTTTTGGAGATATGAGTGACACAAGATTTTGTGACAGACGGAAGAAAGGACGGACAGACGGACAAATCTATATGAACTTACGAAACTCCACAAAGAATTGAATCAGTTAAGGTGGATTTGGATCAGAAGCGGCAAACCTAGAAAACACACGGATGTGTCTTTCTCCAAGTATAAGTCGGCAAAACGGTTGTTCCGTAAAAGTCACAGGAAACATGTCGCTTTATATATGGAAAAACAAGATAATGAAATTGACTCGATGGCCGAACTGAACAATCAGCAATTCTGGGACTTAATAAACAAACGTAAAAACACTTCTGCGAATAAACCAGGATGTGAAATGATCTTCGACAATATTGTATACAGGGGTGCTGAATCTATAGGTAAACAATGGAAACAATACTTCGAGAACCTGTATTCTCCGAAACCAAGTATATCATTCGATGAGGAATGGAAATCAACCATCGATGACAAAATCACCAATTATTATGCAGATATACAACATACAGACAATCTATCAAGGTCATACATAACCACAGAAGATGTCGCCCATGCAGTTAAGAAGTGTAAACGGGGAAAATCTACTATGAACACTTCACTTACGGGAACGATATACTTTATCGCGCACTAAGTATACTGTTCACAGCGATGCTTTCACATGGATGTGTTCCTCTAGAAATGAATAAGCCACTATAATAACACTTCATAAGGGAGGTAGGAAGCGTAAAGATGACCCAAACAGTTATCGAGCGATCTCATTAACATCGTGCATTCTAAAATTGTTTGAAATTACTATCCTGAAATTGTTCGGACCCCAAGTGTTGAATGAGATTAGCCCACAACAAGGAGGATTCCAAAAAGAGCTTGGATGTGTTATGTCCTCATTTCAGCTCAAAGAGTGTATACTATATGGAAAAGAAAACAAAAGTAAAGTATTTGTTGCTTTCCTCGATGCACGTCAAGCGTTCGACCGAGTGTGGCATAATGGTCTTCTATACAAACTTTTAAAAACGGATATTGACCATAATATATACAACGTGATACGTAGCATGTACACGTCAATGCAAAGTCGGGTCCGTAATCAATCATATGAATCTGACTGGTTTCCAATATTACAGGGGGTTAGACAAGCTGGATGCAGCTCCCCTGTTCTGTACCTTTTATATATAAATGGTCTTATGAACGAACTAGAGGCTAGCAATCTTGGTGTTTGTGTATATAACTTTAATATGTCCAGCCCAACAGTAGCAGACGACATGTTACTGATATCATACTCAAGACAGGACTTCAAAAAATGCTTAATATATGTAATGATTATGCAAACAAATGGAGGTATCTCTACAATTCTAGAAAATGTGCTATCATTGTGTTTAACGAATCGACGTCTAACTATAACAATCATACTAGAATATGGCACCTTGGTGATAGCGAAATTATTGAAAATGATCAATATGTCCATCTCGGAATTAGACTCGACAAATACATGTGCTGCTCCGATAACATGAGCGAATCCTGTAGAAAACTACGCGGTAAACTCCTAAGCATCATGAACAATTCCTTCCAAACTACGAGTCTCAGTCCTGCAACTTAAAGAACAATCTACAAACATGTTGTACTGCCGAAGGCTTTATATGGATGTGCCTTATGGAACAACATAACACCTGCAAGCATTCTCACGCTCGAGCGATCGCATCGATTGTGTGTAAAACTCATTAAAAATCTACCCCCTTATAGTGACACGGACGTCTCCCTGACCTTACTCGGCCTAGCCCCGATAGAATTAGAAATCAATTACCATAAACTGCAATTCCTTGGTCAATTATGTCGCCTCCCCTGCAAATATCTATCAAAGCAAGTTTTTGTAAACGGAGTGTTGCATTACATGAACGACGAACGGCAAGTGATAGGCTTTATACCGGATATAATGCGAATCTTACGAATTTACGATCTGAGAGACTACATAATGTTGTTCCTGAAGGATGGTACGTTCCCAGCGAAAAATCAATGGAAATCAAATCTATGTACGACACTGAATTCCACCACAGGATTGAGCGTATAAACCGATAACATACCGATATCACAACCGAAGGTATTTTCTTTGCTAAACGGCCATGCATTTATTGGCAACTTGGTCGTCATTACCCACAAAGGAGAAATCAGTACGAATGCGCTGTCAAAACACTTGTTAAAATGATTTCCTACTCACACCTAAAACATGCCTAAAATGTGATGCCTTGACCGAACATTTGACTATACATGAAGTTTTCAGTTGCCCACGTCAATAGTCGTGCTTTGGTCCAATTTAGTCACTGGTATGCAACCATGTCAATGCGTGATGCAGTTCTAAACGACGACACGTCATCGATTCGCAACGAAAAATGTCATTGCTTCTCTCCTCTTATGAGGACACATCTCGGTAAGTATGTATCTTATGTTGTTTTTAAAACAGAGCAAATGTTTTTTCTTCGTTTTTCAGCCAGGGTATGAACCACGGTGTATGTCTATGTCCTTCAGTATTTATTTCGGCTACACTAGTACGAGTGAAATTGTATTTTGTCATATTATCGTTTAGAATCGTTTACTTTGGAGTGTATTTTATCATTGCAGTTCAATGGCTTAAAACATACATTTTAGTCACAACTTTGATTTTCTCAGTATAACATTGTCCATATAATGCCAAAACAACTAATTCCACACAAGAATAACGCCTGGTAACTGTATATTTTACGATTAAGTTTTCTTCGAATGTCATGGTTTCTCGCAGAGTGTGTCATGATGTCTCAACGAAATCGGATTTTATGTAATGATCTCTAAACGAAAGCATTAATGCAAATGGAATAGTTTCTAAGCGTTTTTAATTTTGTTTCAGGTTAACAAGCGATCAATAACGAATCTCTGTTAGTAAAATGGTAAGAGCGTACACATATTCTTGGATTTAATGTGTTTCTTTTTATATAAATTTTAAGAACGAATTGCTTATTTTATCATATTTGCTGCAAATCTTCTGTCTACAATCTACTATCAGAATTCCATTCCCTAAACTAGAGTAAGAAGTCAGAGTTACCTTGCACTGACACGAATACTCCTTTTACAAAAGTTATCCAAATTGCTCAGCCCAGTCCAGTGTGCACAATGACCACCATGGATGCATTTTTATACGTTGCACTTGCATGCATCATTTCGGCATCAAACGCCATGAAATTGTTAACCGCCAGACTACTAACGTTTGCTTGCACCCTTACTGAACAAATCGTGCGAGATGGGTTTGATAATTTAAATGTCATATACAGACGTTGTCAGTCTATATAGGATATACCTATTGTATTTCTCACAACTATAGTGCATTTCTCGGTTCCGCTGCAAGCGACTGACAGTTTTCCCACTTTAAAAGTGATTGGAGGCGAATTACTTCTCAGTGACCGTAGCCAGCTGACCCCGATTTCAATTCTGGTAGTCAAACGTTTAAAAAACTTCGCTGACTGGCCCGGTCAGGATTTCTATATGAATAGTGATTCAAACACGTAACATAATCTAAGTGAAAATTGATTGACCGGAGAACGTATCGATTGTTATACATTTATAAGTAATAGCTTATTTCGCATAAGTGGTCTACACAAAAAACAATGTGATTTCTGTACGCATATAAAATATATGAGTTTTTATAGAAAGGTACTTCTATTAATTTTTAATTGGGGATTCTTAAGCCACTTTGTTTTATACACTTGCATCGACCTGTTTCGTTATTATTTTACTTCTGTTTCAGGATGACCGGTTTTAATGCAGCTTTTGCGACTTATGGAATGACAGTGCTGAGACGGCAGTAAGGCATTGTATACGATATCATAAACATGAAAAAGTGTCATTTCTCCAGTTTTTAATATGTGATGGCAAAGTGAAGTTTAAATCACGTTCTTTTACTGTTAGTGATATATAATGTGATCCTAACAATTTGTTTCTCAATAAACAGACTGGTAAGCTAATTATTCCAATAGGTAAGGTGTGTTGCTCAGGGCTGGCTTGCATCTCTGTCGATTCCACGACCACAATATTACTTAGTTCCAGCGTATTAACGAAAACAGATTCTCCATCATCATAGGAAACTTCCATGGTCGTCGTTTAGTATGTGTACCACCTTTGTTTAGAAACGATGACATAATATTTGATTTCGTTTAGTAATGGTGACATTTGTTGAGGCATCGATAACATCATTTAACACCAAATCAAAGCTTTATTTCAAATCGAAAACAGATCAAGTGCACATGATTTTATATAACATGAGTATAAAATTCATTAAAACTCTTGTTGTGCATTATTCCATTGCCGTTTACAGTATATTTACTAAAATAAATAATATTTAATAATATTTCTTAAACCTCAGTTGTATAATTGTGCCAATAATTTTGTTTATCCGTATAATTTCCGAAAACATAACATTGAATACATAAGCTGGGATTGCATACTGTCAAACATTAAATTACGCAGCCAAGAAAAATCACGATCGTCTCTGGAATTTAATTATTTTAGACTTACCATACAGCGAAACGGTCTGAATGTCCTCATTAGCGGAGAGTAGCGATTACATTTTTCGTTGCGAATCGATGACGTGTCGTCGTTTAGAACTGCATCACACATTGACATGGTTGCATACCAGTGTTAATAGACATAATTGGTATGGCGAATTTTACTTCACTAATAAACAAGTCGTGCATCAGTCAGTGTTATGACCTGTTATCAGGAGCGTGCTCATACTTTGAAGACGCTCGGTTATAATTAGCAACATTTTTGCTCGGCGTTTCCTCGGATCGGAAAATACGCAATATGCCTGTTGTAAATAGTAAATACACCTTGAATTAATCATAGTTGTTAATTTAATTCAACATATTGGTAAACTGTTGCGTCACGACTTGATTCTGGAAATTGTATCGAATTTTATTTGCTGATTGTTTTGCCAATGATGCATGTATGTTGTCTATATATGTGTCTATACTCATGTCTGAAATGTCTAATTAATGTAATGTATTTATTTGCTGATTGTTTACCAATGATGCATGTATGTTGTTTATATATGTGTGTATACCCATGTCTGAAATGTCTAATTAATGTAATGTATTTATTTGCTGATTGTTTGCCAATGATGCATGTATGTTGTTTATATGTTTGTCTATACTCATGTCTGGAATGTCTAATTAATGTAATGTATTTATTTGCTGATTGTTTGCCAATGATGCATGTATGTTGTTTATATATGTGTCTATACTCATGTCTGAAATGTCTAATTAATGTAGTGTATTTATTTGCTGATTGTTTGCCAATGATGCATGTATGTTGTTTATATATGTGTGTATACCCATGTCTGAAATGTCTAATTAATGTAATGTATTTATTTGCTGATTGTTTGCCAATGATGCATGTATGTTGTTTATATGATTGTCTATACTCATGTCTGAAATGTCTAATTAATGTAATGTATTTATTTGCTGATTGTTTACCAATGATGCATGTATGTTGTTTATATATGTGTCTATACTCATGTCTGAAATGTCTAATTAATGTAATGTGTTTATTTGCTGATTGTTTGCCAATGATGCATGTATGTTGTTTATATATGTGTGTATACTCATGTCTGAAATGTCTAATTAATGTAATGTATTTATTTGCTGATTGTTTACCAATGATGCATGTATGTTGTTTATATGTGTGTATACTCATGTCTGAAATGTCTAATTAATGTAATGTGTTTATTTGCTGATTGTTTGCCAATGATGCATGTATGTTGTTTATATGTTTGTCTATACTCATGTCTGAAATGTCTAATTAATGTAATGTGTTTATTTGCTGATTGTTTGCCAATGATGCATGTATGTTGTTTATATGTTTGCCTATACTCATGTCTGAAATGTCTAATTAATGTAATGTGTTTATTTGCTGATTGTTTGCCAATGATGCATGTAAGTTGTCTATAAATGTTCTATTCAAAACACTGATAAAAACTTTAAAACAAACAGTAACTGCTGTTAAAATACAAATGTAATCAAACAAAACGTTTTTAGAATACTTCATATTATTTCAATGCAAATAATTAAAGATTTAACGTCATGTTGACTGACTGACATGACTCTCACTGACTCACTCATTGGCTGACGTGATTCACCTAACTAACCTGATTTACTGACTCAGTGGCCATGTCTCACTCACTCACTGACTCATTGGCTGACGTGACTCACCTAACTGACCTGATTTACTGACTCAGTGACCTGTCTCACTCACTCACTGACTCATTGGCTGACGTGACTCACCTAACTGACCTGACTTACTGACTCAGTGGCCTGTCTCACTGACTGACTGGCCTGACTCCCTGACTGACTGACCTCTATCTATCGTGCTATACACACTGTCTACTTCCATTCGGGTAGTTTTGTGTAATTGTTACGTTATGTTCAACAGATATGGACAACATAGCATTCGCAAATGTAGCATTTCTGTTTTGGTAGCAGCAACCATCACTGAATATAACAATTTCTATATATATAGGGATTTACCAGTTATTACAGAAGTATTATATAAATAGCAGATCCTATGGAGAGTGATAGCATATAATGTTAACCTGAGAAAGTTAATGTTAACCGAGGCGTAAGGAGGTTGACATTAACATTTCGAGGGTTAACATTATAACCAGAGAAAGTTAATGTTAAACGAGGCCTGATATCTATTTTATTATACCTAACACATATTTTTATAATGAAATATAAAACAATAAAGTCAATGTGAAACAGAAACAATAAAGTGTTTGCAGGTTTATTAGGACTGAAGAAATGAGGTTTACCTTGTAACTGTCTTGTTTTTGTTTTGCCCACTGCAGTTGTCTATATGTAATATTACTCGCTTCTCACCATACCCATGGTGTTCAAATTGGTGATGCACCATATATATAACACTATTCGCTCCTTTTCCTACACGTGCATACTGCACATCCACCAGGTAGAAAATGTGAATCCCTAAAAATATATTTACTTGTTTACAGTAAAATAAGAAAGTAAAAGTAATTATAACCAATTACAAAAATCAGGCTTTCAACTGCCATCATAGTAAGAGATAGAACCAAACTCTGAAACAGAGCACCGTTTCAAAATCATTTAATTAAAACTTTTTAGGGGAATAATAGTATACACTGTATAAGTTATAACATTTGAAGTTATTTATTGCACTGTCACATTTGTGACAAATGTCCCAAGCAAGATGTTCAGATTACTTTTTGTTCAAAGTCAGACTGGACATTAGCCTACTCTATCATCATGTACATTAAATACTATACCATACATGCACTTACTTAATGATACATAAATATACTGTATTTTAATTTAGCAATGTACCTGATGCCTCATAGCAAACTGCATAGCACTGGCACTTCCTTGGCCTCTTGAAAAAGAGCGCATAGTCAAAACAGTAATGTATGTGGACATCTGTGCTGCATATAATGTTTGACCTAACAAAAGAACAAACAAATAGTTAAAGATATCACTACTACACAAGACGTAGATCTACATGTGTTGTCCAATAAAAATATGAAAGTGCAGTACATTGCAATACACAATAAAGGTCAGTTTACCCTTTACAATCACAGAATTGCTGACCATGGAAATGGCATGGTGCAAGTGTTAGCATGAAATATGTACTGTGCTAACTGATCTATGTCAGGGGATTTGGTTTAAAACTAGAGATCTTCTACAAGATCATGTTCATAATAAATCATCAATTGTCAAAATTATCATAATCAATACTATCATCATCACAACCAACAATACCTTCCGCATTTTTGTTATATAACACAGTATTGTCACTATCGACATCAAAATCAACGTTGCCAAAGCCTACAAGTATAACCTCTAGTGCATCTGACAACAAAATCTGGAACCAACTTAAATGGCTAATTACCTATTAGGGATAGTATACTGGCTGTGTTAGCAGATGAAACCTGACTAGAGATTGTTTTCAGACTGATCTGGTTTAAAATGCCATTCAACAGTTCATGTGACAGATGTAAACACGCTTAGAGGTCTCGAATGTCTTTCCTCCATTTTGTTAATTTGGACGTACGGACTAGATCTTATCGTCTAAATTACTAACAAATTACACAATAAATTGTTACAACAGCACATTTTACATTTTCATTAGTATGATAAACATAAAAAACACTTGCCTCTATAAATATTTCATCCGGCAGAGACAATAATAACATATAAACGACGTCGAATCCAGTACACGTCTGCAATCATTTTCAACAAACATTTCGCGGGTCACCTAGGTTCATTTGCATACTAATTTGGTCTATATTTAGACTTGGGAAACCACAAAATAGGACACAAATAATGAAAGGATAGGCCCACATATTTGCAAGCAAGTTAAATTTATAATGCCAAAATATGAATGCACACACTTGTAAAAGCACCATATAAAAGGGTAATACAAAATAGAATGTTATTGTGTATTAGCGCGTCACGATATGTTATTTACTTTTCGGTAAAATTTACGTTTCGGTAAATATGCTCCCTGACCGTGTAAGCGGTGTACTTACTGTATAAAAAAATTAAAAGTTAAAAATAAAATATTTCAACTGCTTAATTAATTGTATTTAATAGATTTTCATTCCAAACACATCACGCAACCTACAAAACAGCTGCAAATTCCATCAAACATGTGCTATTTGACTCGATTTGCCATGTACAAAAATAAAGTTGGACGCCATTTTGTTACCAGTAAGCGGTGCATTGAGCGATATCTCCATAAGAAAAATGTCCTTTTGTAAACATTGTCTTTAAATTCGATGGGATGATTATTACTCTAACACCGCTTTGTTACTGCAGCGTAGCAGAAGATAAGATTTTTTTAGAGATTTTTGAGCTGAAAGGAGGAATATTCCAATGAAAATGATTGTTTACAGAAAATTTAAATGATAACTATAGACTAGAGTATTGAAAAGGCCATAATTTCCGTAAAAAGCTCATTGTTGTCACTTTGATGGATTCATCGGATTGCGGGAAATTTGGACATCGCACTATAAAAACTTCCGGTATGTAAATGACATGACGTAATAGATATTTGGATTTCTCGGATTACACCGGTCACTAGTATACACCGTTAACAGGATCATAGACCCTACATGTACTTACTTTCAGCAATTTCGATAATTAGTTGAATACTCGAGGAGGAGTTATTATTTATATCGTATGTTTTTATGATATTTTAATTACAGCTACCAAATTGCAACGTTATGCATGAATTCATTGATTCTTTTACCAACATTACTAACATTTTTGCATAACACGATCACTAAACCTGTGCTTTGGTCACAGAGCTCTTCTTTACATAAAACAAATAGCGATCTACTTTAATACCTGATCCCCAAGTTAGGCTATATCTTTGACAGTATCGAATATAGTCGGCGCCCCGGAGGGGCGCCGACTAATAACGTGACAAATTTCATCCATCATGAATTATGTTAAAATGCAACGAAAGTTGAAACGGTTTTAGTTGATTATATTTATCTGCATCTTGGTTGAAAATTATCTAATAACACTCGTGTTTCATTTATAAGCAAACCATTATCATTCATTTAATTGTATGTACTTTTCAAAAGTTGCACTGGTGAGTTTTAAGTGTTTTTTTAAATACATTTTGTTCTTAATATTAACTTCTTTGGGACGATTTTCCGTTGAGGCATTGTTAATCCTGCTTTGCATTGCTGAAGTATCTCAGTCGGTCTGAGTGAGGAATCTGCATGATTTATTTTAAGTCAAAACCTTATCGAACAAAACATGTATCTGTCGTGTAAAATAGTTTGGCACAGACATGTGGTATTCTAAAACATAATAAATGCGTTGTGTTTATAGGTGTTAATAATGTTACGTTTTCTTCAAACACGTTAACCAGTACCTATATATTAATGGGACTAGAAATTGTTATTGCATTTGCAAATGTTTTGTTTTGATATTATAAGTGTGACTAAAATATTTTATTATGATACAGTGCGCATATAATTTATTATTGGAGCCGTTTTTATATCATTTCCACGCTCAGAATGTATAAGTTATCGTGTCCCTGGTTAACACCACAGAACCAAATTTGGTCTTACACCGACCCGCTATTTCATTGATGAATCGCTATTATGAATTGTCAACATTTTGTAATATTTTGAACACAATTTCCAAAACCATTTCTCTGTAAACATACATAATTATGCAGTCATCATTACAAAATGCAAATGTGTCATTTTTCTATCCCATGACCGTTCAAAGAAACGATCACCTTACTATAAATTAACGAAAAATATATACAAGAAAAGTATGACAATTTGTACTTATCGATTGTTTTACAGTAACAGTTACAAAGCATAACAATGTTTCATATTTCTAATCCCATTACTATTGTTAACAAAATATAACAACTTTATCGTCCGCGAAAGAGATGAACTCCTTAAATATGTTGTATTCCGTTCTTATAATTTCCTTTTCTATTTATTCAAACTACGTACTAATTATGAATGTTTTGTTGTTTATGTTCTCGTTGGAACATATTTGTTTAAATTAAACTTAACCATAATTTCTGCGTAGTCATATATATATATATTTCATCTTATTTTGTTCTATATTTGCCAGTCCAAATAATATACGAGCTTTTAGAAGAATAAAATGATTGACCAATAATAATACGACAAAATATCACATGCTTTATCTGAAGTAACTGATTGGCTATCAAAACGAAAGACTTCGCAAAAGATGTATCAGCGTTACTTTCTTCTAAACGGACGATAAAACATTTCGCGCCAAATATGCCATACGACATTTTAGAATTACGTCGACGTGGCAGCATAAGTTGTGTCATCTGTTCAGACAGTAAGGAGTATCCGACAGCGATTCGCACAGACCGGAAGTACCAACGACGCGGAGCGGTAGACCACGTGTAACTACGCCAGATCAAGACCGATATATCTTGAACCAGCATCTACGAAATCGCTTTCTCACTGCCAATCACCTACGCAGTGATCTCCCCTTATAGTTATCGGAGAGCTCTGCCATCACAAACTTTTCGTCAAGATTTTTGACAAAATATTTATTTAGTTTTAGTTTGACAATTGTATAGTCATATAAGATGTTTGGTGGTAGGAAAAGTAAAAAAATAGCAATATTCAAAAAATAATTAAAAATAAATGCTAACATTTTAAACGTCATGTCTTCGGTGTATCCACCATTTTGTCCAACCACCCATCATCACGTGACTTTTGTGAAGGCAGTGGTTATTGCTGAACTGCAAAGGAAGATAACCGCTGCTTGGAGTTTGGCTCACTGCAACGGCTACAGCTTCCGTCATCCCCGGTACTCACAACGCCCGGATTTCCGTTCAAACGTAATCGTTTGGCGGAAAGCGGTTTGTACGGATGTCGTCCCTATGTTTGATCTGTTTTGGTTATATATATCGGACGCCGCTTATGATCATTGGGGCTATTTAAATGCTCGTCTCTACAGGGAGAATATCCTAGCGCCTCACGTTGTCCCTCTCCTACAAACCCATGGTATCATTTCAAAAGTTCAGCAGCAAGCGGTGGTCATACACTTTACTGATGTCAGAATTTCAAATCAGACCCCTATCTAGGCTGAAACCAAATAAATCAATGAAATTGATAATTTTCCCCGATTTAATATTTTTAATGAATTGATAATTACAAACATATTTCAAAACGATCAGTTTCTTTTTTGGGTTCAGTATATATGTATATAACATACCATCACATGTAAATCATTACCGAACAAGTTAAGGAAATTAAGCAAGCATATTTTGTGAATTATTGAAGCTTGATTGTCTAGGATGCCTGAAGCTTATTCGCGTTACACCATTCAAGTCGAATTCTTGTTAGTTTAGACACATACGTTGGTACCAGCAGCTGGATCGGGCAACAAGGTTTTACAACATTATTCTAAGTCGGACTCTTGTAAAGTCATTGTTGGTGTTACCCATACAACAATACCTCAACATTTGATTAAGGCACCATAAGAATTATCTATAATGGGAAGATCACACCAGTCAATCGCAATGCATTATGGCGAAAAGCTGTATCATCGACATTATCTCTATATGTCATACTGTTGAACAGAATCGTTAGAGGCAACCTCTTGTACGTGCGATAACGGTTCCTCCATGAATTTGATTCAGTGGAAAGTCTCAGCAAAGTAAACAGTTCTAACACACATGGATATTGAGAACATTCATGATGTAAGAAAAAATGATAATTTGAACCAGAAGGAAGAAAAAGTGTATTATTTTTCTTAATACATTAATAGCTCTAACACATCAGTGAATAATACATATGAGTGTGAATCACTTAAGAAACACACACACACAGATGGTTACAAAATATTTGCTATGACATCAAATGGGACTTGTGTGCTGTTTTACTTGACAATTTGCCGTAACCCAAAGTTCACACCCAACCAACATACAACCTCAAAATGGAAGCAAAACGTTGTCTTTAATCATAATCCAAACTGTTAGTTCCCGACGCTTGGCATGGGAAAGCATCGAGGTATGGAGGGAGAGACGTCGGACTTCATACTCTGAGGTTGCTTAGTCGAATTGACGATATCCTCAACAATCAACGCAATAAACCCGAGTACTACTTAGAAACACCGGAAATAGTCACATAGACTGATTAACGTCTTTTGTTAAAAATTCTTATGTAATCAATCTATGCTATAAGAAATATTAAAGTTTAAAAAACGTTGTTGGATGAATCCATGCGTGTGGTGTGTGTATCTTTATTCGAATAGACATAACATGCACCGAGGCTAGATTCGAATCACCAGGAAAACCTATATACCAATATGTATGTAAATTCTTACTTTTTTTGACGACAGGAACTGAAATCCAGATATACATTTACCAAGGTTATAGTGTCTTACTGTATAAGCAATACATAATTAATCCGCTGATCTTCAGTAATTTAGTAATAAAGAAGTGACCTGTCTCAGACATGTCGTTATTCTATTTATGACAACGCTCCAAACGTTCTTGCACATTTGCAGGACACTTCTCAGGAAAAACAACAACAATTGTCTATTGAGGAATTTTTATGTGATGTTTAAGACATGTTAAACAGTGGGATTTTATGAGGTAGAAGGTTACATAAGTAGTACTGTATTAACAGCAATAAACACTAAATAAAAGTATACAATGAAGTACAGTTTGCAAGTCACGTAGACTAGTGTGTAACTTATATTACGACGAGATACTGAATATCCTAGCTGATATAGACGTGTCGTCTGTGTAGACAATTATCTGATCTCCACCAGCTGAATCTAATCCACTGACACCAGTAATCTGTCCACGAGCGGTCAACTTATCAGGAAGTGGGATTGCCCACGTTACCATTGCGTTCGGCATTTCTGCCGCCGTATCTAGGGCGACCACGTAGGATTGCGTTTCCACTTCAGAATAATGTGTCAGTACATTATCACACCTGATACCGAACACCAGTGCGTCCCTTTCGTCATCTGAGTTTCTTATTACTGTCAGTTTAGTTGTCATCGTAACTGAACAGTTAAATATGTTAGACATGTTGATCGTTCGTATAATCTTTCCTTGTAACGACACCTGTTGAATCAGGTCATGTCCGGGGCTAGTCCACAGAACTGGTTCAATTTCGCTGACGCACAATTCATTCTCACAGTGATCCGAGACGAACATGGCCATATTCAATGCGTCAATATGTGACTGAAACATGAACTGAAATTTTCCACCTTCGTCTTGTATTCCAGTCAACAGTCTGCTGTCCGGTTCGTGACCAGTTAATACGTACACAGTCTTGTTATATCGATTCCAAAGGAGTGCCTGGGTCCCGTTACTGTCGATGGAGTTCATATTACGCATAGGCATATCATTGCCTTTCTCATGAGGTGTCAAACGTTTCGTGTACAAGGCATCGACAGGTCGAGCCCGTGGTATGTCCGTATGCCACACAACGACAATCCGATTTGTGATGCTGGCGTGCACGTCAATCGCATACAATCGGATATACTCTCGTGAAATCTTGTTCGTACAAGATTGTTTCAATGGAACAAATTTAGTGAGGACGTAAAATCGTTGCACATTAACTACAGGCTGTGCTATTGGTATAAAAGAACCATTGGTGCTCTGGATTGTTGCATTTAATGTTAAACTACCTACTGGAACACCGTTTGTTTCTCGTACTACAATAAATCCGGACCCAGATACAAATAGTAAGTACGAATTGCCTACCAGCGCCATGCTGAACATAGGTCGAAGGTCATCACAAGGAATCACGGGATATGTTGTGCCGTCTGCGTCATAATGCACCAACTTGACCCCATCGGAACCTGTGACGTCACCATAGTTGTCAAGGAGAGGTAGTGTCGGAAAGTGAAGTTCACTGTCGCGCCATCTAGTGGTTCCGTTTGAAGGGAACAAGCTTCTGTATCCTGTGTCTTCAGAGAAAGGTCCATTATTGGGACACACCAGACTATAACTGTTAGCAACACATCCGAGTTTCGTCGGTACAGGATCGAAAATATTACTTGCCCATTTTATGGACGCGTTCATTCGCGGCACTTGTAAATAAAACGAAAATGACCCACTTGGTCTGCAGCCGAACATGGGGCATCCGTCTATAAACAGAGCAAGTCCATGATATGTTGACAAATAAAACACCAATAGTGTCACATAGTTCACTGCTTGTGTCTTCATATCTGCGAGGTAAACTATGTCCAGTACTTAAATAATTGTGTTTACATCTACATTCAAGTATTAAAGACGTGTGCATAAGATTACCAGTGTATACACAGATAACTGATAGTAAAGTAGTCAATATATACTTGAACTTTAACACTACACAAAGTCCACGAGTAATTGCATACTTACATACGTACACAAATTAATGTCCACACATTAATCTGCACTACACTACTGATCCTCGGTGTATATCACGTGATGTGTAAATTATTACACCGTGTACTCGATTTCCAAATTGTGACATAAACAAACGAACTGTGACCTAATATCGTCTCGCATATAAAATGTGTAGACTTAAATGTGCTATAGCGTATAACTTCCGCAAAATTGCGAATGCGCTGGATGACTTTCGAAATGTTCATATGTTCCGGATATGTTTCATATGTTACTCTTTAGTAAAGAATTATATTCGTATTAATAAAGATTTATAGCTCATATCAGTTTTAACAGCAATTTTAACAAGCAATTTTGTTATAACAAATCTTGGAACGATTGCATCGGTGTGAATACCTTTAAATATAAGCCACCAACTCGAAAACAAATTTACATTTTTTCACATTACGAAGCAAATGACAGCCGTGGCCCTTAATAACAAAACTTCAAAAACATTTCTTTCGTACAGGGTCTGATTTGTTATTTGTAATGAGTTGATAAGGATGATGTTGTTACTTATTTATTACTTCCAAGTACTATTTATTGGGATTAGCGCCGATTTTTCAACAATCTTTACACGGCGGTCAGTTGACCTAACAGCCAATAACTTGCCCTCCCGTGAGTTGCTGACAACATCCCAAAGTGAATCAGAGATGGAGGACAAATGGCCGAAGCGCTCCGGGCGGCAAACCGCTCTAACCACTCTCCTGAGGGTGGGGGGGGGGGGGTCACATAACTGCTTCGGTCAGTTTCCTATAATTCAAATTAATTTGAATATTTATTAATATAGTTAAACACATCCTGTAAAAAGACCAGTTCATACTGGTCAGATATGATAACTTTATATCTGCAAACGATAGGGAAATCTAAATACCTATAAATAAACATAATGACTTTCCTAATGTTTCACCTTAATCCCCAGTCCCACTGTCACGACTTTGGTCACGAATGCCGGCGAGTAGAGAAGAATGAAAAAGTCGTAGAGGTTCGCCATGTACTGTCCCTAGAGAGAGTTCCATTTCAAATATGTTGTGGCGAATAGAGGAGAACTGCCCCGAATCACCAGGACTCTCAACAAGAACCCTGTAATAATTATGAGGAATGTCCATGATTTCTACATTCGTAACCATTCGATGGGATTTAGGCTTTAGCTAAACATTAATCAACACATCCAGATAGGTGTCATCAAAAATCTTCAACGTAAACACTTTTACTTCACTCAATATGTCCTGCATTGTATTCAGAAATCAATAAAGTGATTCAGGAGTGTTGTAAAAAGCATCTAAAATGCACGATTGCAGCATGCTTACTGTAGCGTATACAATGCCTATAAATAACACATCTTCTTATATCGGCTATGTTATATATCTTATACTGGCACATGTATTTAATGATACATTGTAGTGTTTTTAATGATAGGGGACATTGTAGCAACGAAAACTGGCACATGTTTTTAATGATAGGGGACATTGTAGCAACAAAAACTGGCACATGTATGTAATGATAGGGGACATTGTAGCAACGAAAGCTGGCACATGTATTTAATGATAGGGGACATTGTAGCAACCAAAATTGGCACATGTAATCAATGATAGAGGACATTGTAGCAACGAAAACTGGCACATGTATTTAATGATAGGGGGCATTGTAGTAACAAAACTGGCACATGTAATCAATGATAGGAGGGCATTGTAGCAACACAACTGGCACATGTAATCAATGATAGAGGACATTGTAGTAACAAAACTGGCACATGTAATCAATGATAGGAGGGCATTGTAGTAACAAAACTGGCACATGTAATCAATGATAGAGGACATTGTAGTAACAAAACTTGCACATGTATTAAATGATGAAGGACAATGTAGTAACACAACTGGCACATGTATTTAACGATAGAGGACATTGTAGTAACACAACTGGCACATGTATTAAATGACGAAGGACAATGTAGTAACACAACTGGCACATGTATTAAATGATAAAGGACAATGTAGTAACATAACTGGCACATGTATTTAATGATAGGGGACACTGCAGTAAAGTGCAGGCAAATACTGATCACCGTTTCAAGTCGTCAATATTTCTTAAGGAACATAAACATGGGGGTGAGGTTGGCGGTGACGATACACAGTGAGGTTGGGGTGACGATACACAATCAGTTTATATAAACTTAACAAAATAAGAAACTTCCGCTAAGTTTGCTTGAACATAGCTGGATGAAAACAAATCGGGGGAATCATTGTATATATGCGTTTAAAGAGTGTTCCATGATGCATCGTTTGGTGCAAAAATGATCGCCAAAGGTTAACAGAAAATTGGGGAAATTTTGACCAAGTGAGGTAGGGGTTAAAAAACAAAAATAACACATCGCCGGAGCATAGAATTGACTAAGGTGTAGATTTCTGCCTGTGGAATATTGTTCCATTCCCGAATGAGCGCTTGACGAAGTTCGTTGACGTTAGCAGGTGGGATGGGACGACGCCTCACTCGTCAGTCCAGAATATCCCAGACGTGCTCGATTGGGTTGAGATTAGGACTTTTAGCGGGCTAGTCATCAATGAAATCAATGTTATTTGTTATAAGAAAATGTGCAGTGTCTCTAGCTGTATCATGCTGCAAAATCGAGATGTCGGCGTTGTTGGAACGGAGGAATGACTTGATGAGCGAGAATATCATCGCGGTAACGTTGCGCATTTAAATTGCCATTAATGACGCCTAGTGGTGAACGATAACCATGGGCGATGGCTGCCCAAACCATGACAGACCCCCCACCTACGAAATGATCTCGTTCAAGAACACGACAGTCAGCACAGCGTTCATTTTTCCTACGGTAAACGCGCACCCTGTCATCCCCACAATGTAAACACAAATCTGGATTCATACGAAAAAAGAACGATATCCCAGCGTCGTCGTGTCCAACGAGTGTGTACACGTGCCCAATTAAGACGATTTACACGATGACGTTGCGTTAAAACGCATCCGACGTAAGGACGTCATCCGTGTAAACCGTTCTCCCGCAGACGATTACGAACAGTTTGCCCACTGTCAGTGCATTCATGTTATCTATCAGTACGTTCACGTACTCTACCAGTACATTCATTTACTCTGTCAGTGCATTCACGTACTCTAGCATCATGAACATCCAATCAACAGTTCATTCATAAACAAATGCATAAAGTCACACTGTCAGTAAATGAAATTCACATCACTAGTATCGTGTGTAGCCTCCTCGAGCAGCAATCAAATCATGACATCTTTGACGCATAGATAAAACTTTTGATGCGATGCACCACTGTGGGATATTGTTCCACTCTTCAAACAATGCCTCGCGGAGTTCAGCGACATTTTCCGGGGGATTTTCACGGCAATAAACACGTCGTTTGAGCATGTCCCAAACATACTCTATTGGTGACATGTCCGGTGATAACGCTGGCCAATCCAGTACAGGAATGTCGTTTTGTTGCAGAAAGTTACGTGTCGCAACGGCTGTGTTTGGTCTGGCACCATCATGTTGCAAAATGCCACCTCCCCTTGGAAAGTTCTGTTGAAAACATGGCACGACCACTTGTGCCAACACATTGTTGATATAGAGATTTACATTCACATTTCTATCAAAAATTACCAATGGAGTTTTGTGAAACTGTGTAACGCCTGCCCAGAAATGGACAGAACCCACACCCACCTGTTAAAGTCTATAGTACACGCATCTGTATATCGCTCGTGCCGGCGTCGTCACACCCGCTTCCGGCCGTCTGCGTGGCTCAGCTGAATCCTAGATTCGTCTGCAAACAGGACAGCTCCCGTATGCCGCCTGTTAAACCGAAAATGTGTCCTTGTCCATCGAAGTCTATCCCGTCGATGTCGAGCTGTCAGTCGCTTAGCCATGTTGGGCTGTCTTGCCTTCAAACATGCAGCTCGTAGACGGCTTCGCACTGTGTTTGGATGTATACTGCGCCTAAAATCGAAACGAACTTAATACAAATCTAAAAATATGCCTGTTTTTTATTATGCAGAAAAACGAAGTTTATGAATTGGTTTAACAATTTCGATATCAGACTTACCCATGGACGCCTATAGTTGGACCAGCTGAAGTTGTGGCGGGCAGGAAACGGTTACACAGGTGCGACACCCTCAGATGCATATCCTGTCGTAGAGTCGTAACACGTGGTCTACTAGGTCATGGTCGGTCGCGCACCCCTCCAGTATGCTGATAACGAGCCACGAGTCGGGAAATTGTCGTATGGTGACATCCAAATCGTCGCGCTATGGCGTTTTTTGAACTTCCAGAAAGGAACATTCCAATGGCCTGGTTTCGGTCATCATTACTAAGTCTTGGCATAATGACACACGAATGAGAACTTAACTACATTGTGTTTTACCGTGTATTTGTACAAAATCACCGAGTATTTCGTGCAAATTGTCACCAAGTGCTAAATGTGTTTTTGATGGTCAAGTGTAGAGAATATTTAACGACCTTGAATCGTTCCAGTGTTCAACCGTAGATTTAAAGTAAGGCGTCTATAAACTCGAAGCACATAACGTAAATTATACTCACATTTTAATTACATACAAAAATCGTCGTTTCGAAAGTGTGCGTTTTTAAATGAACTCGGTGTATATGAAAGTGGGTCTGAGGCAGATTTAACAACATGTACTTTTCTAGTTCTATAAAAAGCGACATCTCAAAATTAAAAGCCTGCGACTTGGCAGATTTTCGTGAACTTTATATATTTACTCAAACATATATTCATCAAAATAAAATTATAACATAAACTTTAAATTTGAAAATATTTACTGGCCGAGGAATACGATCCATTGAAAACTTGTTCTTGCGATGTAGTCACATGAAACATGAATTCACAAAAGTTTGCCTGGCTGACAATCAATTTGTCATTTATTGGATTTTCTTGCTTAGAAAAAAAGATCAACTGAGTGTCGCTAATCGCCAGAACGTGATTTGTGTTTGGAAGTTTTAGTTTTGTTTGACACGATAATCACATGTCAGCGATTATACTCTGAGGAGATGATTTGTCTACAATTACCAATTAACCCTAATCTGTCTCCAGTCGTCTGGTATCATAGTCCGTTCAGAATATAGACAGGACAATTAGTATACATAATGCAAGTCACAAGAAGTTATATTCCCAAAGTTGCGCTGCGCTTGATATTTACAATTATGTCAGATGCTTGGGCGAAGTTGTGACCCACGAACGTCAGATGCTTGGGCGAAGTTGTGACCCACGAACGTCAGATGCTTGGGCGAAGTTGTGTCCCACGAACGTCAGATGCTTTGGCGAAATTGTGACCCACGAACGTCAGATGCTTGGGCGAAGTTGTGACCCACGAACGTTAGATGCTTGGGCAAAGTTGTGACCCACGATCGTCAGATGCTTGGGCGAAGTTGTGACCCACGAACGTCAGATGCTTGGGCGAAGTTGTGACCCACGATCGTCAGATGACGAAGAATTACACCTCGACCACTAAGCCGATAAGTACTCTTTTAGTTTCAAATTTGCAGCAAACCTATGTGAGCTCACGGGACATCGGTCTCTATGGTTGACTAAGTGAGATCACGGGACATCGGTCCCTATGATTGGAAACACTGGAAGCTGTCATCGAACGTAAATAAATTAGGGCTAACAATACATTTGTTTTCAAAAATATCATCACCGTTAATGTGTTGAATCACACCAGCCAATCAAAATTAAGGCAGAAGGTATTTGTTCATCTATAATGTCTCATAACAAATAACAATGTTAGCACAATGTTACATAATATAGCACAAATTTACATAATATAGCACAATTTTACATAATATAGCACAATTTTACATAATACAGACAAGTTGATTAAAGTGAAAGTTTAATAAAATTTATTTGTAGGATATAGAATACAATTTAGCCAAGATGACATTCAATATTGCAATACCTTGAACTATTTCCTATTTTGTGAACTACATGCCTGTGCAACATAACTTTACGTTACATTATATTGTGTGTATTTGCAGCTCAAATATTACCTATTGTGATACATTCTAAAACTAAATATTCTATTAAGATTCAAGGTTGGATACCATGGAGTTCTAAATGGCCTCTATAGTGTCTTTTACGATCAATTACGTCATTACCATCCAATTGCAGGGATTTACAATATCGCTTACCCTTCCCAGGAGAACTTTGAAATGATAAGAGGTTTGGCAAACTATAATGTGAAAATGCCAGTTATTTATTTTCCTTCCAAACCGAACATTTCCGTTTCATAAACTCAATAAAGATGACATATTATAGGCAAGCTAGCGTTTTATCGATAGTTCATCAAGATCGAATAAACAGGCGTCTTTATAATATCATTACAATTCTGCTCGCTTTCGCATTGCTCTTGGATAATTGTTTTATTGACTTCGTGATGCATCGGACATATATCAAATTAGATAACAGGGAAATAGGATAGGAATGTGCAGAAACATGAACCGTTATTTATAAGACATTATCGGCGATCTCTTTCATGCACTTTGGTCTGTCAATTATATCCGCTCCATTCTGCGTACTTTATAATTTGTTTTGACATAAGCCATGCGAGATAGTGGTGTTTCTTTGCGATAAGCGGTGACTATAATATTTTCGTGGGTTAAAGTGATACCATGACAATAATGGCACCGGTTCTTGTTTGAAGATTCAATATCTCTCAGTGCATTGTTCCAGTCACGGGTAGGCACCCGGGACATACCACTGACCTTCCCGCACCTAACTGGATTGATTCATTATACGAATAAATCATAAGCCTGGTCAGACTCAAACCAACAATGTTGAGGGTCACATGATCTAGGTCAATCACAGGAGGCACGATAAGCAACAATTTGTCTAATTTACGAAATATTTTAAAAAGTCGTATCAATGACACATACATGTCCGTATATATAAACAAGGGGAAATATTGAAGGAAGACAGTGATAAAAAACCCGTTGGATGAGTAACGTCTAAAATGAGCTTTCATTTTTATCTCAGATCTAGCCAGATTCTAATAAAGGCAATTAAAAAAAGCAACACTTGTTTAATTATCTCAAAGTTGAGATATTAGTGTGAGCAGGCACCATCTATTCATTTTTCGTTTGAATGTTAGATAACACATACTTGGTATTTTTTAAATCGCTGACTGCAAACATTGAACGATTTGTCTGTGAATGTTAAGGTCTTCCTGCCTTCCTAAATGTTTTCTTCATGAACCACATTTATATTGTACTGTATTATAACTGTATGTGAACCGAGATAGCATCTGTTCCCTTAATATATTATTTTACCTTACAATCTTCAAATATTTAATTCCGACCACAGATGGCAGCGTATATCGATACATATGGTTGCTTGGGATATGACAGATTCTTTGTTATCTTCAGACATTTGTTTTCCTCACAATGGTCGAACATTTCGTTTCGTTTAGAATACCAGTAAAACTATCATTATTCACATGCTAAGGTATACATTCCTTAAAATAATTATATATTAAATCATTTACCCCACCTTCTCCGTTGAATCTAACCCCATCCCATCGTCCTCACCCAAGTCTTAGACTATTTACCTCTTCACATATTTACAAACTAAATATACAAAATAAAACGAAGCTTTCGATCATATTCTATTACTTTAATTTGAGAGGTCTGTGAAGTTGGCTGTTAGTTGTTAGTTGTTAATTCAGATGTTCATTCGAAAAAACATAGGCAGAAGTTAGATGTAAGTTCAGATATGATGGAATGAATACACAGCTATTAGTTGTTAGTTCAAATGTTTATTCGCATATGATGCGGCGAATACACACTCAGCTAGTAGTTGTTAGTTCAGATGTGTATTCGAAACCACATAGCCAGAAACTAGATGTGAGTTCGGATATGATGGAACGAATACACAGCTATTAGTTGTGAGTTCAGTTGTTCATTCGCATATGCTGCGGCGAATACACAGCTCGTAGTTGTTAGTTCAGATGTTTATTCGAAAAAACATTGCCAGAAGTTAGATGTGAGTTCGGATATGATAGAACGAATACACAGCTAATAGTTGTTAGTTCAGATGTTTATTCGAAAAAACATTGCCAGAAGTTAGATGTGAGTTCGGATATGATAAAACGAATACACAGCTATTAGTTGTTAGTTCAAATGTTTATTCGCATATGCTGCGGCGAATACACAGCTCGTAGTTGTTAGTTCAAATGTTTATTCGCATATGCTACGGCGAATACACAGCTCGTAGTTGTTAGTTCAGATGTTTATTCGAAAAAACATAGCCAGAATTTAGTTTTGAGTTCGGATATGATGGAATTAATACACAGCTAGTAGTTGTTACTTCAGATGTTTATTCGAAAAAACATTGCCAGATGTTAGATGTGAGTTCGGATATGATGGATCGAATACACAGCTATTAGTTGTTAGTTCAAATGTTTATTCGCATAATATTGTGATGTAGCAAATACACAGCTAGTAGTTGTGTGTTGAGATGTTTATTCGCATATGATGCGGCGAATACACAGCTAGTAGTAGTTCAGATGTTCATCCCGAATTCACAGCTGTTAGTTGTTGGGGTTCAGATGTTCATCCCGAATTCATGCTACTAGTTGTTGGGGTTCTGATGTTCATCCCGAATTGACAGCTGTTAGTTGTTTGTTCGGAAGTTAATTCGAAAATGCATAGCCAGAAGTTAGATGTGAGTGCGGATATGATGTAGCGTATGCACAGATATTATTAGTCAGTTTAAAAATTCATTTGATACTACATAGCCAGCTATTATGTAAGAAGGTAATAAACTGCATTTCGTTTTGTCGGTTTCTTTATGTGTTTGCTTATCATACAGCTGTGGGAAATACAATTTTAGTCAAAGAACACCTTATTTGTCTAAAGTTCTTAATTTATTACATTTTGCCCCTTGCACTTTTTATTTATTTATTTATCTGTTAGTACAAACGTTAGTCATCAAATACGTAATCATATTCGATCATTTTTATGCCGTTAGGATTCGTTTTGTGTTTGCTTATGTAATTATATACCCAGTCTTGCGACTATGCTAAAAAATCTTACTGGTTTCCAGTATTCTTTCATCTTGATACTTTATACTCTCTAATTTGTTAAGTGAGTTTACAATGACATTTAGATAAAGTCTAGGCAGTAAATTACACTATCTACTGCCCGAGTGTGTGATAAGCCACACTCACATTGCTGGGCATGGTTTTTGTACATGAAGAGCACATACCATGATACAGAGGATTACACAATTTTATGGAAGATGAGACTTTTTCAAGCAAATCAAGTATTTTATTCATGATTATTTTGGTTAATACAGTGCAACCTTTCCACACCGGCCATCTCTTTAGTTTTACCTGTAGTAAGAATTTACTATCAATTCAACCCCTGTATTCCAACAACCTCAAGACAACAGCCAACATCTGCATCTCCAAAAGGGTGTTCGGGAGACGATGTGAGGCCAAAACTGAAGCAACCACATAAACATTAAAACTGGCGAGATACCATTTGTCCACATAATAATGAACGTAAAGTCAGAATGAGACAGTATTGGACACAAACAGTGCGTCTAACTACTAGCTGTGTATTGGCTTCATCATATTTGAATTAACATTTGAACTAACAACTAATAGCTGTGAATTCGTTCCATCATATCAGAACTCACATCTAACTTCTGGCTGTGTGTTTTCGAATAAACATCTGAACTAACAACTACTAGCTGTGTATTGGCTGCATCATATCTGAATTAACATTTGAACTAACAACTAATAGCTGTGCATTCGTTCCATCATATCAGAACTCACATCTAACTTCTGGCTGTGTGTTTTCGAATAAACATCTGAACTAACAACTACTAGCTGTGTATTAGCGTCATCATATGCGAATAAACATTTGAACTAACAACTAATAGCTGTGTATTCGTTCCATCATATCCAAACTTACATGTAACGTCTGGCAATGTGTTTGCGAATAAACATTTGAACTAACAACTAATAGCTGTGTATTCGCTTCGTCATATCCAAACTTACATGTAACGTCTGGCAATGTTTTTGCGAATAAACATCTGAACTAACAACTACTAGCTGTGTATTGGCTGCATCATATCTGAATAAACATCTGAACTAACAACTACTAGCTGTGTATTGGCTGCATCATATCTGAATAAACATCTGAACTAACAACTACTAGCTGTGTATTGGCTGCATCATATCTGAATAAACATCTGAACTAACAACTACTAGCTGTGTATTGGCTGCATCATATCTGAATAAACATTTGAACTAACAACTAATAGCTGTGTATTCGTTCCATCATATTCGAACTCACATATAACTTCTGACAATGTTTTTGCGAATAAACATCTGAACTAACAACTACTAGCTGTGTATTGGCTGGATCATATCTGAATAAAAATCTGAACTAACAACTACTATCTGTGTATTCGCGAATAAACATTTGAACTAACAACTAATAGCTGTGTATTCGTTCCATCATATCCGAACTCACAAATAACTTCTGGCTATGTGTTTTCCAATAAAGATCTGAACTAACAACTACTAGCTGTGTATTCGCGAATAAACATTTGAACTAACAACTAATAGCTGTGTATTCGTTCCATCATATCCGAACTCACATATAACTTCTGGCAATGTTTTTGCGAATAAACATCTGAACTAACAACTACTAGCTGTGTATTGGCTTCATCTTATGCGAATAAACATTTGAACTAACAACTAATAGCTGTGTATTCGTTTCGTCATATCCAAACTTACATGTAACGTCTGGCAATGTGTTTGCGAATAAACATCTGAACTAACAACTACAAGCTGTGTATTGGCTGCATGATATGCGAATAAGCTTCTGAACTAACAACTAATAGCTGTGTATTCGTTCCATCATATCCGAACTCACATCTAGCTTCTGGCTATGTGGTTTCGAATAAACATCTGAACTAACAACTACTAGCTGTATATTGGCTTCATCATATGCGAATAAACATTTGAACTAACAACTAATAGCTGTGTATTGACTTGATCATATCTGAATAAACATCTGAATTATCAACTACTATCTGTGTATTCGCGAATAAACATTTGAACTAACAACTAGTAGCTGTGTATTCGTTCCATCATATTCGAACTCACATATAACTCCTCGCAATGTTTTTGCGAATAAACATCTGAACTAACAACTGCTAGCTGTGTATTAGCGTCATCATATGCGAATAAACATTTGAACTAACAACTAATAGCTGTGTATTCGCTTCGTCATATCCAAACTTACATGTAACGTCTGGCAATGTTTTTGCGAATAAACATCTGAACTAACAACTAATAGCTGTGTATTGGCTGTATCATATGCGAATAAACATTCGAACTAACAACTAATAGCTGTGTATTGGCTGTATCATATGCGAATAAACATCTGAACTAACAACTAATAGCTGTGTATTGGCTGTATCATATGCGAATAAACATCTGAACTAACAACTAATAGCTGTGTATTGGCTGTATCATATGCGAATAAACATCTGAACTAACAACTAATAGCTGTGTATTGGCTGTATCATATGCGAATAAACATCTGAACTAACAACTAATAGCTGTGTATTGGCTGTATCATATGCGAATAAACATCTGAACTAACAACTAATAGCTGTGTATTGGCTGTATCATATGCGAATAAACATTCGAACTAACAACTAATAGCTGTGTATTGGCTGTATCATATGCGAATAAACATCTGAACTAACAACTAATAGCTGTGTATTGGCTGTATCATATGCGAATAAACATTCGAACTAACAACTAATAGCTGTGTATTCGTTCCATCATATCAGAACTCACATCTAGCTTCTGGCTATGTGGTTTCGAATAAACATCTGAACTAACAACTACTAACTGTGTATTGGTTTCATCATATGCGAATAAACATTTGAACTAACAACGAATAGCTGCGTATTCGGGAACGAACATCTGAATTAACAACTAACAACTAACAGCCAACTTCACCTTGTCCGCTGTATAACATTGTATTCATATACTTTGCTGTTGTCACATTTTGCTACTATGTTGTGTTTTGATATGTTTCTATCTCACGGTCATCCGATCTATAGATATATTGAAAATAAAACTTCCTTACTTACTTTAAATATTCTTTGTAAAGAATGGACAGTCGTTTTACGTGATATTTTGTTTTGTATGAATAGTTAATTCATTGCGTATAATGCAACTGGGATATGAAAGAATGGACTGTACTAAAATAAAATGCTATTTAATGAGATTAATACGAAGCATTGTAATTGGCATAATCAATCTGTTTTTGTATAGCGAATAATACATCCACCTATAATCGTATCGTGTTTTTGTATAGCGAATTAATACATCCACCTATAATCGTATCGTGTTTTTTCTGTTAAAATAATTTCGTTACAAATTAAACTTTTGTATGAACGAATAAAGATTTCGTTTTAACAAATCAATAAAGACCTCGTTATATCGAAAAAATAGTTTGTTACAACGAAATAATTATGTCATTTATTAAGGGGTTCTGTTGACAATACATGATATATCCAGCTGAACGTGTTATCGCCAAAAATAGACTCACTTGATATTGAAAATTTCAGATGATCATCACGACGACGACTCAATGTCTACACCATGTTAAGTCGGTGATGGGTTATCATTCACACTATCGAGTCACCCTAATGACATTGAGAGTCAATAATCTGAAGCTGGACCAAGGTGCAATGAGATCTAGATAACGAATCTAATCATGTTCAATGTCATCTGGTTATTAAATTGATTAAAGCGTTAAAGTAAAATTGTGAAACATAGTTACACCGGGACTAAAACTGCATTCTGTGAACATGCCGGCCGTGAATATACTTTTGCTGATATTTAGTGCTATTGGGCTAGCAACACCATTGTATATAGATGGGTGTCCATTGTTTGGCTGCAGACCGAGTGGATCGTTTTCGTTTTACCTTCAAGTACCAAGAAACAATGTGTCCATAAAGTGGAACTCAGACTTTGTGTTCGATGCTGTTCCAAAGCCATTTGGTTGCGTTTCTGATAGTGTAAACATCGTCTGTCCGTCAAATGGGCCGTTTTCGTCGGAGACCGGATATGTTAGTTTACACAATACCGACGGAACAATCCGATGGCGGGATAAAATACTACGGTTTCCAACTTTGCCATTACTTGACAACAATGGTGACGTCACAGGCTCCGATGGACTAAATCTCGTACACTACGACCGAGACGGTAAACTTTATCCAATTATTAAATGTTATGGTCTAAAACCGATGTTTAATATGCAGCTGGTTGGAACTATGTACCTTCTGCTGGTCTCTGAGCAAGGTGGACTAGTCGTCAGGGACACCAATGCCATACCAGTTGCTGAGATCTTTCTAAATGATACAGTCCAACAAACAAACGGAACTTTCATACCGATTTCTCAACCTGTTGTGAATGGCCAGAGATTTTATTTGCTGACGGAATTTGTACCGGAAACTGACGTGTTTGATCCTAGTCTTTTGAACCTTCAGCGTCTGTACGCGCTCGACGTCAACAACAGACCTGCCAACATTATAACCGTAGCTTGGTTTTTTAATTTTGAAATGGAAAATTCAGGCTTTGAGTCTACCACGGCAAAGCGAGAGGAAAAGCAGCAACATTTTATGAATAGTATGCAAAGTGAACAGAATGTTTTGTGGAATAGTAACACAAACAATGTTTATGTCGCATTACCACCGCCATATTTATACAGGGCCGGAAGGATGCACACATTCTGGAGTTTCCAAGACAACGGGAATTCATCAGCATTGTCTATTCGATCAGAACTTGATGTTATCCACATGGCAACCTTCGAAGCAGACACGTCAGACGATATGGACGAAGTGCAGACGGCGGGAAACAATATGTGGATTGCTACAAGTGACGTAAAATTGTCCTCATTGACCGCAGACGGTAAAATTACTAAAACAATTGACGTAGCATCTTTACTAGAAGGTGAAGTCACTATGACGTCAAAACTCGTGTTAGTTCGCGAAAATGACACTGCTAGCGATGTTCTTATTTTTGGCGCGAATGTTATGAAGTCTTCTTCAAAGTTATTGAAAAACGTTAATACTAACATGGACGCTACAAGCTATGTTATTGCGGTTGACACGTCATCTAGTAAACTTTTGTGGAAATTTAGTGTACCAGACGGATTTGTGATCAAAGGTCAAATATCTGGGTTCAGTGGGGCCGCGTACAAGGACCTTGATCAGTTGATTTTATACGCCGAAAATGCAAAGAAATCAGCCAAAATAATAAGCATTCATTAATAGAAGTATCTGTTGTTGGAGACAAGTGTCGCAGTGTGTGTCGCAGTGTGTGTCGCAGTGTGTGTCGCAGTGTGTGTCGCAGTGTGTGTCGCAGTGTGTGTCGCAGTGTGTGTCGCAGTGTGTGTCGCAGTGTGTGTCGCAGTGTGTGTCGCAGTTAGTGTCGCAGTGTGTGTCGCAGTGTGTGTCGCAGTGTGTGTCGCAGTGTGTGTCGCAGTGTGTGTCGCAGTGTGTGTCGCAGTGTGTGTCGCAGTGTGTGTCGCAGTGTGTGTCGCAGTGTGTGTCGCAATCATGATGATAGTAATAGTCTATATGTATGAGTATAAATATTTAGTCCTACAATCATGATGATAGTAATAGTCTATATGTATGAGTATAAACATTTAGTCCTACAATCATGATGATAGTAACAGTCTATATGTATGAGTATAAACATTTAGTCCTACAATCATGATGATAGTAACAGTCTATATGTATGAGTATAAACATTTAGTCCTACAATCATGATGATAGTAACAGTCTATATGTATGAGTATAAACATTTAGTCCTACAATCATGATGATAGTAACAGTCTATATGTATGAGTATAAACATTTAGTTCTACAATCATGATGATAGTAATAGTCTATATGTATGAGTATAAACATTTAGTCCTACAATCATGATGATAGTAATAGTCTATATGTATGAGTATAAACATTTAGTCCTACAATCATGATGATAGTAATAGTCTATATGTATGAGTATAAACATTGTCGCAGTGTGTGTCTCAGTGCCCTACAGTCATGATGATAGTAATAGTCTATATGTATGAGTATAAACGGTGTCGCAATGTGTGTCGCAGTGTCTTACAATCATGATCGGATAGTCTATATGTATTAGTATAAACATTGTCGCAATGTGTGTCGCAGTGTCCTACAATCATGATGATAGTAATAGTCTATATGTATGAGTATAAACATTTAGTCCTACAATCATGATGATAGTAATAGTCTATATGTATGAGTATAAACATTTAGTCCTACAATCATGATGATAGTAACAGTCTATATGTATGAGTATAAACATTTAGTCCTACAATCATGATGATAGTAATAGTCTATATGTATGAGTCGCAGTGTCCTACAATCATGATGATAGTAATAGTCTATATGTATGAGTATAAACATTTAGTCGTACAATCATGATGATAGTAATAGTCTATATGTATGAGTATAAACATTTAGTCCTACAATCATGATGATAGTAACAGTCTATATGTATGAGTCGCAGTGTCCTACAATCATGATGATAGTAATAGTCTATATGTATGAGTATAAACATTTAGTCCTACAATCATGATGATAGTAATAGTCTATATGTATGAGTCGCAGTGTCCTACAATCATGATGATAGTAGCAGTCTATATGTATGAGTCGCAGTGTCCTACAATCATGATGATAGTAATAGTCTATATGTATGAGTATAAACATTTAGTAAAATGATAAAAGGACGTGAAGATTGTTTAATTCGTGCAACAAAACATTAATTTGTATGTATTATGATTTATCTTAATCAACTCAAATATTTAATGCTGCATAATCAAATATAGTTTAGGAGATTCATGAGATTTTGTCATCAATTCGCATGTGAGTGTGAGAAAGGTGAGGAATGACACATTTACAAAAGACGGTCTACCCAAGCATATCCCTGGGTTTTTAAATAAAACGGAAATTGTTATGGCAACATAACTTCATTACATTATTTAATACCATAACAGGACAGGACATAACTGTTACAGTGATAACATACCTCAAATTTGCGCAAACGATGACTTTAACTAATATAAATGGTTAAAGTTACGCCGAATAAACAGGAATCCTAATTAATGTCATTTTTAGAAAATTGTTATAAACGCATTTGGCTAGAATTAGATGTTGACTGTTCTCTTTTGTTTGGTGACGTCAAACTAACTCCGGACCATCATGTATACACACACACCTTGGGGTTATATTATCATCTGATGCAAACTGGACTTGTCATATAGAAAATACATCTACTTCTTAACTGAAAACACGGGTGGATGGAGCTGGAATATAATTATTTTAAACAAAAAGTCTCTTCTTAGATAATATAATTTTGTATTCTTCCTGTTTTGGAATAGAATCAGAAGTGTGGGATGGTTGCTCTGTTGAAAACAGAAATTTACTAGAATCGGCTTAATTAGAAATGGCGAGCAATCTTGCGGATTACCATTGTATTGCAATGAAGAGACACTTTATTTTGATTTTGGTTGTCAATCACTATATCTTAGACGAGACAATCGTAAACTCTGCATGTTTTACATGATTCATTACAACTTTAATCTCATGAGAAGTGTATCAATGTATGAATGTCATTTGACTTGTTACTATTCGGAAGTGGAACTCTTTCTCTTAACGAAAGTTGTATATATTGTCCAAAAAGTTTATCGTCATTTGGAGAGTTCAAAATGTTTTAGTAAACTTTATAGTATGCATGAATGATGTTTATTGTATTATACACATCCATTGCAAATAATCACATCATTTAATTTTCTTAACCTGTTAAAACAAATTTACAACATTGTGTTTGTAATAGGCCTAACATTATTATCCTGCAGTTGATATGATTGTATCAATGTTCAGGGAGAGGGCTTCAGTACTGGTTCAATAATTCCTGCACTATCGCTTTGTACATAATCATTTCAATAAAGTATTAAACTTAACAAGAGGGCCATGATGGCACTGAATCGCTCACCTGAGCGCCTCAAATGTGTGTCACAGGGTGCAAAATTTCGTTGAAGTAAAGATTCTCACAAATATAGCAAAAAATGTGATTTCCAGCATGTTAAGAATATCACTATAATTATAATGTATACACGTCGGGAAAGTGACCCGCCCCCTGGCGGCCATGTTTTATAGTGAATCATACAATTGAATAATCTTGATAGAGTGTGACCTAAGGAACATTTAGGTAAAATTATTTCAACTAGAAATGTGTACATAGGACACAAATGCCCACACTTCCAGACTTTGTCACAAAAGCAAATGTTAATGATTTGCTCATAGTTTGTGAATGAGTATCAAAATTACCAAGTGAACAACTGTACTGATTATGGTGATACGCCAAGGACCATAACTTTGTACTTACTGGGCACAGCCAGACATGAAACCCCAGATGCACAACTACACATGCTGGTAAACATTCTTGTACAGGTTTGTGAGTGTAGCAGATACACTGTCGGAGATATGCGCGACACAAAATTGCAAACTATGTAGACTGTATTTTAATGAACTCAAGGGCCATAACGTTGCACTTACTGGGCTCATCATCCGAACATGAATCCCAAGGTAGGTGAAAAATAGCTCATGCTTGTGAACATTCCTGTAAACTTTAATGACTCTGGCTTATATACCATTTGAGATATACGCGACAAAAGATTGCATATTCTGTATGCTATATTTTCACTAAGTCAAGGGCCATAACTTTTCACTTACTGGGCACAGCAAAACATAAAACCCCAGGTGCACAATTTCACATGCTGGTTCACATTCCTGTGAAGTTTTATGAATCTGGCTCATATTGTATTAAGGCTGCATTTCACCAAGGATCAATTTTTTGATCGGCCCGATTGTCGTCCTGAATCACCTCCAATCGTCCCCTTTTTTTACCCGATTGAGTCCCGACCAATGGACCATGGCGGGGGGACGAATCACTGACGTTCCTCGCGCGATCGACACGTTTCCGGGGCGCAAGTATGCGAAAGTACGCGCAAGTACACGGCAAAGCTCCAGAGGGCGGGCGAGACAAGGGGACCTTCAGGGGACCCTCGGACGACCAAGACGACCACGGGCCGACGGCTTTTGATCGGCTACTGTTTTTCAACATGTTTAAAAACAGTAGCCGATCACTTTTTCGGTACCCGACCCTCGGAGGACTGAGGCGATCGCGCCAGATCTTCCCCCGAAGGTATAGGGTAGTGCTCGACAGTGCTCGCAGGTTCCCGACTATTTTCGCCGATCGACTAAAAAAAGGATCGGTTACTATCGGGACCAAAACAATCCTTGGTGAAATGGTGGCTTTACAGATAAGTATGCGTGACACACGATTGCATACTCTGTAGGATATATTTTAACTAAGACAATGGCGATAACTCTGCATTTACTGGGCATAGCAAAACTTTAAACCCCTGCAGGTGTACAACTTTCAGAGTGGGGGCATACAAATTTGCCTGTAGTTTTCGACAAGAAGATGTGTGTAGATTCCATTAAATACATATATGTAAAGAGGCTCAATCTTGAAGAGAACAATCTTGGTAGAAGATCACGTAACAAACATTCAGGTGAATTTATATCGAAATTGGGCCGGTTAATTTTTAAAGTTTCAACTAAAATACATATATGAAAAGTGGCTCGGCCCAAGGCGGCAATTTTTTCGGCGAATCTAATTATAGTTATATCAAAATTGGACCCGGAGCTAATAAAAGAAGATTTTTGAAGTTTTCAGTTTATACATATAGCAAAAATGGCTCCCCCTGGCAGCCATAATTTTGACGAATGCATTTGAACATTGTTGCTACAGAGGGTCATATAAGGAACATTTATGTGAAGTTATTTCAAAATGGATTAGAACGTTTGACAAGAAAACTTTTGATTATATATATAGAAAAAATAGCACCGCCCCTGGCAGCCTGTTTTTTACGAATCCAGATCAATCTTGGTACAGGGCAATCTCAGTGTAATCATCCCCTAACTTTAGCTCCATTACTTTCCGCTGTTAAGCTAGCGTATAGTATAGGAGCGTGCGACTGGAGCTGATTTTAATGAGATTGGGTAAAGGGTCTGTATAAAAATATCAAAATGTTTGACACGAAGGTTTTGAAGATTCCACTATATACATATAGGAAAAGGGGCTCTACCCCCCCTAGCGACCATTATTTTTCCTGACGAAACCAAACTCAAACCCCTTGTTGTAATTTGCATTGTTACCCTAGTAACCTTCGCTAAAGGTTTGTGAAATACCGCATAGAAGTTTCAGAGAAGATGTTTTTGAATCAAAACAGGAATTCGGTCATTTTGTTGTTGTTGATCAATTGTTGTATTTTTGTAGAATGTCACCGCATGAAGCTTTCTGCAAAGTTTCATAACTTTATGCCGTGTGGTTTCAGGGGAGATGTTTGTAAACAGTTGTCGACAGACGGACAGGCGACGGTCGAAGACCGATCAGAAAGCTAAAAATGTGCAAATGTGTGATGCAGTGCTTTCTGAGCGTAATGTTTCAAATACACACACGTAAAAGCCTTGATATATATTGAAGATATCTCCAAAATTTTAAGAACGGGGTAAAATTTCATGGAAGTAGAAATAATTTCACTGATGTTATAGACCACACGTGACGTCAGAACGTTCATTGTTTGTACAATGCTTTTCAATTTTGAGAGCGCCTGTTGGACTGCGAGGCGTCGCAGACTGCATCACGAAATACACCGCAATTGTACAGAGCCTTGCTTTTTATCCTCTACCGTATTTAATGATGTTGCTTTCTGTAGAATCGGCATTACTAATGTAGATGAGTTCGTTTCTGGCTGTAGCCACGTCATCATTGAAATTCTCACGGGAAATGACTCTCCAATATAAACATATAAATTGGGCAGTCATATATATTTGTCAAGAAGATAATTACTAGAAGCACGCTAGAATATGCATACATAATACGGGACTCCTCGGGACTTATCGTGTTGTTTATCATTCGTGAAGGCACTATGGGGTCCGTTAACATTGTACAAGTTGCCAATACAATATGAAATCTTATGAAAATGAGGATACATGGTTCATATCATTCAATACATAGACTCGGGGAATAGTCTGGTATATCTGTCAACAATATATAGACTCGGCGAATAGTCTGGTATATCTGTCAACAATATACAGACTCGGGGAATAGTCTGGTATATCTGTCAACAATACATAGACTCGGGGAATAGTCTGGTATATCTGTCAACAATACATAGACTCGGTGAATAGTCTGGTATATCTGTCAACAATACATAGACTCGGGGAATAGTCTGGTATATCTGTCAACAATACATAGACTCGGTGAATAGTCTGGTATATCTGAAAACAATACATAGACTCGGGGAATAGTCTGGTATATATGTCAACAATACATAGACTCGGTGAATAGTCTGGTATATCTGTCAACAATACATAGACTCGGTGAATAGTCTGGTATATCTGTCAACAATACATAGACTCGGTGAATAGTCTGGTATATCTGTCAACAATACATAGACTCGGGGAATAGTCTGGTATATCTGTCAACAATATATAGACTCGGGGAATAGTCTGGTATATCTGTCAACAATACATAGACTCGGTGAATAGTCTGGTATATCTGTCAACAATACATAGACTCGGGGAATAGTCTGGTATATCTGTCAACAATACATAGACTCGGTGAATAGTCTGGTATATCTGTCAACAATACATAGACTCGGGGAATAGTCTGGTATATCTGTCAACAATACATAGACTCGGTGAATAGTCTGGTATATCTGTCAACAATACATACACTCGGGGAATAGTCTGGTATATCTGTCAACAATACATAGACTCGGAGAATAGCCTGGTATATCTGTCAACAATACATATACCCAGGGAATAGTCTGGTATATATGTCAACAATACATAGACTCGGGGAATAGTCTGGTATATCTGTCAACAATACATAGACTCGGGGAATAGTCTGGTATATCTGTCAACAATACATAGACTCGGGGAATAGTCTGGTATATCTGTCAACGATACATAGACTCGGGGAATAGTCTGGTATATCTGTCAACAATATATAGACTCGGTGAATAGTCTGGTATATCTGTCAACAAAACATAGACTCGGTGAATAGTCTGGTATATCTGTCAACAATACATAGACTCGGGGAATAGTCTGGTATATCTGTCAACGATACATATACCCAGGGAATAGTCTGGTATATCTGTCAACGATACATAGACTCGGGGAATAGTCTGGTATATCTGTCAACAATACATAGACTCAGGGAATAGTCTGGTACATCTGTCAACAATACATATACTCTGGGAATAGTCTGGTATATCTGTCAACAATACATATACTCTGGGAATAGTCTGGTATATATGTCAACAATACATATACTCAGGGAATAATCTGGTATATCTGTCAACAATACATAGACTCAGGGAATTGTCTGGTACATCTGTCACAATACATATACTCTGGGAATAGTCTGGTATATCTGTCAACAATACATAGACTCGGGGAATAGTCTGGTATATCTGTCAACAATACATATACTCAGGGAATAGTCTGGTACATCTGTCAACAATACATATACTCTGGGAATAGTCTGGTATATCTGTCAACAATACATATACTCGGGGAATAGTCTGGTATATATGTCAACAATACATAGACTCAGGAAATAGTCTGGTATATCTGTCAACAATACATATACCCAGGGAATAGTCTGGTGTATCTGTCAACTATACATAGACTCGGGGAATAGTCTGGTATATCTGTCAACAATACATAGACTCAGGGAATAGTCTGGTACATCTGTCAACAATACATATACTCTGGGAATAGTCTGGTATATCTGTCAACAATACATACACTCGGGGAATAGTCTGGTATATATGTCAACAATACATAGACTCAGGAAATAGTCTGGTATATCTGTCAACAATACATATACCCAGGGAATAGTCTGGTATATCTGTCAACAATACATAGACTCGGGGAATAGTCTGGTATATATGTCAACAATACATATACCCAGGGAATAGTCTGGTATATCTGTCAACAATACATGGACTCTGGGAATAGTCTGGTATGTCTGTCAACAATACATAGACTCAGGGAATAGTCTGGTACATCTGTCAACAATACATATACTCTGGGAATAGTCTGGTATATCTGTCAACAATACATATACTCTGGGAATAGTCTGGTATATCTGTCAACAATACATATACTCAGGGAATAGTCTGGTATATCTGTCAACAATACATAGACTCAGGGAATTGTCTGGTACATCTGTCAACAATACATAGACTCGGGGAATAGTCTGGTATATATGTCAACAATACATATACCCAGGGAATAGTCTGGTATATCTGTCAACAATACATGGACTCTGGGAATAGTCTGGTATGTCTGTCAACAATACATAGACTCAGGGAATAGTCTGGTACATCTGTCAACAATACATATACTCTGGGAATAGTCTGGTATATCTGTCAACAATACATATACTCTGGGAATAGTCTGGTATATCTGTCAACAATACATATACTCAGGGAATAGTCTGGTATATCTGTCAACAATACATAGACTCAGGGAATTGTCTGGTACATCTGTCACAATACATATACTCTGGGAATAGTCTGGTATATCTGTCAACAATACATAGACTCGGGGAATAGTCTGGTATATCTGTCAACAATACATATACTCAGGGAATAGTCTGGTACATCTGTCAACAATACATATACTCTGGGAATAGTCTGGTATATCTGTCAACAATACATATACTCGGGGAATAGTCTGGTATATATGTCAACAATACATAGACTCAGGAAATAGTCTGGTATATCTGTCAACAATACATATACCCAGGGAATAGTCTGGTATATCTGTCAACGATACATAGACTCGGGGAATAGTCTGGTATATCTGTCAACAATACATAGACTCAGGGAATAGTCTGGTACATCTGTCAACAATACCTATATACTCTGGGAATAGTCTGGTATATCTGTCAACAATACATAGACTCGGGGAATAGTCTGGTATATATGTCAACAATACATAGACTCAGGAAATAGTCTGGTATATCTGTCAACAATACATATACCCAGGGAATAGTCTGGTATATCTGTCAACAATACATAGACTCGGGGAATAGTCTGGTATATATGTCAACAATACATATACCCAGGGAATAGTCTGGTATGTCTGTCAACAATACATGGACTCTGGGAATAGTCTGGTATGTCTGTCAACAATACATAGACTCTGGGAATAGTCTGGTATATCTGTCAACAATATATAGACTCGGGGAATAGTCTGGTATATCTGTCAACAATAAACAGACTCGGGGAATAGTCTGGTATATCTGTCAACAATATATAGACTCAGGGAATAGTCTGGTATATCTGTCAACAATATATAGACTCGGGGAATAGTCTGGTATATCTGTCAACAATATATAGACTCGGGGAATAGTCTGGTATATCTGTCAACAATATATAGACTCGGGGAATAGTCTGGTATATCTGCCAACAATACATAGACTCGGGGAATAGTCTGGTATATATCTCAACAATACATAGACTCAGGAAATAGTCTGGTATATATGTCAACAATACATATACCAAGGGAATAGTCTGGTATATCTGTCAACGATACATATACCCAGGGAATAGTCTGGTATATCTGTCAACAATACATATACCCAGGGAATAGTCTGGTATATCTGTCAACAATACATAGACTCTGGGAATAGTCTGGTATATCTGTCAACAATACATAGACTCGGGGAATAGTCTGGTATACCTGTCAACAATACACATACCCAGGGAATAGTCTGGTATATCTGTCAACAATATACAGACTCGGGGAATAGTCTGGTATATCTGTCAACAATACATAGACTCGGGGAATATCCTGGTATATCTGTCAACAATACATATACCCAGGGAATAGTCTGGTATGTCTGTCAACAATACATAGACTCGGGGAATAGTCTGGTATATCTGTCAACAATACATAGACTCGGGGAATAGTCTGGTATATCTGTCAACGATACATAGACTCGGGGAATAGTCTGGTATATCTGTCAACAATACATAGACTCGGGGAATAGTCTGGTATATCTGTCAACAATACATAGACTCGGTGAATAGTCTGGTATATCTGTCAACAATACATAGACTCGGGGAATAGTCTGGTATATCTGTCAACGATACATAGACTCGGGGAATAGTCTGGTATATCTGTCAACAATATATAGACTCGGTGAATAGTCTGGTATATCTGTCAACAATACATAGACTCGGGGAATAGTCTGGTATATCTGTCAACAATACATAGACTCGGGGAATAGTATGGTATATCTGTCAACGATACATAGACTCGGTGAATAGTCTGGTATATCTGTCAACAATATATAGACTCGGGGAATAGTCTGGTATATCTGTCAACGATACATAGTCTCGGTGAATAGTCTGGTATATCTGTCAACAATATATAGACTCGGTGAATAGTCTGGTATATCTGTCAACAATACATCGACTCAGGGAATAGTCTGGTACATCTGTCAACAATACATATACTCTGGGAATAGTCTGGTATATCTGTCAACGATACATATACCCAGGGAATAGTCTGGTATATCTGTCAACGATACATAGACTCGGGGAATAGTCTGGTATATCTGTCAACAATACATAGACTCAGGGAATAGTCTGGTACATCTGTCAACAATACATATACTCTGGGAATAGTCTGGTATATCTGTCAACAATACATATACTCTGGGAATAGTCTGGTATATCTGTCAACAATACATATACTCAGGGAATAGTCTGGTATATCTGTCAACAATACATAGACTCAGGGAATAATCTGGTACATCTGTCAACAATACATATACTCTGGGAATAGTCTGGTATATATGTCAACAATACATAGACTCGGGGAATAGTCTGGTATATCTGTCAACAATACATATACTCAGGGAATAGTCTGGTACATCTGTCAACAATACATATACTCTGGGAATAGTCTGGTATATCTGTCAACAATACATATACTCGGGGAATAGTCTGGTATATATGTCAACAATACATAGACTCAGGAAATAGTCTGGTATATCTGTCAACAATACATATACCCAGGGAATAGTCTGGTATATCTGTCAACGATACATAGACTCGGGGAATAGTCTGGTATATCTGTCAACAATACATAGACTCAGGGAATAGTCTGGTACATCTGTCAACAATACATATACTCTGGGAATAGTCTGGTATATCTGTCAACAATACATAGACTCGGGGAATAGTCTGGTATATATGTCAACAATACATAGACTCAGGAAATAGTCTGGTATATCTGTCAACAATACATATACCCAGGGAATAGTCTGGTATATCTGTCAACAATACATAGACGCGGGGAATAGTCTGGTATATATGTCAACAATACATATACCCAGGGAATAGTCTGGTATATCTGTCAACAATACATAGACTCTGGGAATAGTCTGGTATGTCTGTCAACAATACATAGACTCTGGGAATAGTCTGGTATATCTGTCAACAATACATAGACTCGGGGAATAGTCTGGTATATCTGTCAACAAAACATATACCCAGGGAATAGTCTGGTATATCTGTCAACAATACATAGACTCTGGGAATAGTCTGGTATATCTGTCAACAATACATAGACTCTGGGAATAGTCTGGTATATCTGTCAACAATACATATACCAAGGGAATAGTCTGGTATATCTGTCAACAATACATAGACTCAGGGAATAGTCTGGTATATCTGTCAACAATACATAGACTCTGGGAATAGTCTGGTATATCTGTCAACAATACATATACCCAGGGAATAGTCTGGTATATCTGTCAACAATACATAGACTCAGGAAATAGTCTGGTATATCTGTCAACAATCTGACATACAAAATACAAACAACGTACCGGTAGTTGATATAGTTATCTTACAACGATAATGGGACATGTTACTTCAACTGATAATGATCACTTATTTCAGCCACGGACGTCACGCCTCTATACTGTCGCTGTACAACGTTCTGCTAAACCATTCACAAACGTTAATATAAGTTGGAAACCGCCGGTCTTTCCACTGCATTTTCTCTTATTTTCGTGAACATATTTTTGCTTTGCATGCAATAAAAAACTGTACGACAGAAAATTGTAGCTTTTCGTTGATTTATTTGTCTTTTCAACACAAGATTTTCATGGATACGACTTGTTTTGTAAAAAAAAGTGAATTGAGAACCTGTTAAATAAGAAGATGGGAGAGTTGCTATGGAGGCGGTGCGCACTTAGTTATTACCCTACCCAGATCACCGTCGATGTTGCTATTATTTGCTCCTTCCTGCGCCAATACTGAAAGTGATATCTATCACGAATTCGATCAAAAGTTGTTTCAACGTTAAAATCCATCTTGAATTGCTACTTATACGGGCGAAATTGGCGAGAGCGCGAATGTCAACATCCAGTTTGTAAGGTAGATAGTTTACTTACGCACCGTGGGCGGGGTTACGTTTGATTGACAGATATCTTAGCGACAATTTTTGCAGTCGTAAACATTTGTCGAAGTGATTGTGATGCACTCTGATGCGCTAGAAATTCGATTTTTGTGTGCTTCTACTCGTGAAAGATTGCTACAGTTTTACTCTCAAAAGTCTGTTCGGTCTATAATAAAGGCGCAATAATAGTGCCGTTAAAATCATGCGGCAAAATCCCAGGTTTTTGGACGGTATCGCTAAGGTACCGTCTATAGTAGTGGAAATTTGAGAAGCATACAACAATTGGTTCCCGTTTTCAAAACACGAAAAATATTGAAAGCCGGTAACATGTCAAAAACGTCCACATCGGCCTAATTACTACGCAAACAAAATAGTTCCAAAGTTCACCGAACGAAATAATATCATGAACGTTTCAATAAAATGAAATGTTGAAAAGGTGACCTGCTAAAGTGGTTTGTGAACTAATTAGCTGTTTCTGTGGAGTTCAGATGGGGTTTAAAGCAATGTATTAATACACACGAGTTTGTTTGGTGTCGGCCCAGTGCTTTTTCGCCCTCTTTATTCTATAGTAAAACTACAAGATTTGCACTGGAATTGTGAACTCCACAATATGGCCCCAGCTATTTGCAATATCTAGTCTTCAAATAAAACACTAGCACAGTAAATCCACACCAAAAAAACACCACCACGACCTGGTAACTTTTCTGCTATCGTTCAATGTATACAGCATCTGTCAAAATTTTCAATACACAACAGCCGACACCGTTTTCGATCTATCGTAGATATGGTCTCGTTGCGCACGACTACGAAAATTATCGGTGTCATCTTTCTACGTACACCTCACTCTGTGCTTGGAAAATTAATTGGAAAATACCCCACTACAACAAGATAACTCATAACCTATGGCAAGCTAGTGATATCGTAACTTTATGCCTGGGCATACTGATTTTACTCTAAGTCCGTGCTGATATAATTTGATATGTCATTTTATAATTAAATATCCACAAACGTTACATAAAGGGTCTGATATCTTTGTATTTGATTTATTTACAATCGTGACAAACATTTCACTTGTTTTACAATTTTAAGGTTCTACCATTATAACGGTTTGATAATCTAGCATTTCTAGAACAAGTCGGATTGAAGATCTTTTGGAAAAAATGTTTACTATTTTTCAAGATTTTTTTATTCTTTTTCGCATTTCTGTCTTATGTTTTAGTTTTGTTGCATATTCCATGCAAACCATCTTACCTATTTACACATACTTTGATATTATAAAACTGTCTAGTTACAAAACGGAAACTTGTATGCAACGAGTTGCCAGCTTGGCTACAGAGACGAGTGGTACCGTCCCACAGCACTTTGTGCTTTGATTACTATAGGCTTGTACGTATAGGCTCTGTTACGAAGACGCGTGTAAAAGTCGGAGTACAGAGACACGTATGCGGGGCTAATGATCACTCAACCCAGAACTGGCGCCTACGTATTGGATTGTGAAGGGCAAGTCTACCGTAGTGCGAGAATTTAGAATGTTCAGTTAAATTATATCGTCTGTCGACAAAAAACCACTGTACATTTGACAGGGGAACTTCAATAATAAGACAACTACTGATACTGAAAAGTCGTTCTTAGTTATGAGGTGGTCTGATGATCGGCTTAAATATAAAATATAAACGTTTCCTTTTAAAAGCTCTCATATCCATGAAGTAGTCTTAATATACTTTGAGGTCTTTAAGTTGGGTCTTACCCTAATCCCGTTTTGTAATCACGTGTTTATTATTTTTCATGCTGCTTGACAAACTTCTGAATACAAACGCTGCTTCATTAAGTCGGTTAACATTACGTCAGAATTACCGTATCACGCTTTCGACAACAAACAGTCATATCATTGTGAGCGTAAACGTGTAGAAATTCATCACGATGTTCCTTTTCGAATATTGATTGACCAGATTATTCTACAAATCGGTCAACGACAGTACTCATAACATGACATTGACAGAATTCAACAACAGTACAAACTCAAACATGCTAGGATTTCGACTATAATATTTGAGTAGGATTGCTGAATATACTGACAATCAGTATGGCGCTGTACGTGCGATTTTTGTTTAATTCTGAGTAATTTAAGTTGGAATGTCAATCTATACAATAACATTAAATTCTTTAGAGAATTTTCCAACGTGGGTGGATAACAAACACAGAACAGATATTTACACACACAATTGTCTTAGTTACCCGTTCTTTGCCTGTAACAATTGTCGGTTTCAGAAACCAAGTTCAGTTTATTTCCACCTAACTGTCACTTATGCTTCGCGATTATGTTAACAAATAAATAAGCTGGTTTCAATTCATCAAACAACGATACCCCTTTTCAGTAAGTTGAGTACGTTTTTACGGTAGCAGTTTGACGCATGCTCTACTTTTGATTCATGTGAGGCATGGTTATCATTTACTGACTGGTAACCTAGCAACACCAGTTATAGATTTACGTAGATAGAAAATAATGCTTAATGTTTGCCACTCTTAGTCTTACATATAAGAAACCAGTGCATCTTTTATAAGTTTAGTTTACCATTGCACTAAAGTAACAGCACTTTACTGTGTAAATATACTCTACAGCATTATAACATTGCAGCAAAATTATCGTAAAGTAGTCAATGGTCTATATTAGTCGTTGGCCTTTAAATTATTACTTTTAACATTGTCTAATATTTCTTATCTTTTATTGAATAAGTCTTAAGTTGAAAATCATAGAATGAAAGAAACAAATGTATACTGTAAAAATAACTATCTTTCTATCAATCAAGACTTATATCTCAATCAAGACTTATATCTCAATCAAGACTAATATCTCAATCAAGACTAATATCTCAACCAGGACTAATATCTCAATCAGGACTTATATCTCAATCAAGACTAATATCTCAATCAAGACTAATATCTCAACCAGGACTAATATCTCAATCAGGACTAATATCTCAATCAAGACTAATATCTTAATAAAGTGAGTGAAATCAGTGAATAATGTTCAGAGTTGAAATTTGTTAAAACAAATTGCTGTGCCTAATCTTATTCAGTAAAATATAAAGTGTAAACTAATAGCATGATTAGTTGCCAATTTTCATAAGATAAATAGCTTTGGGTTATTATCAAGATAATCCCCTATTTCCCCCAATTGTCACACCTTTGACAGGTGCTAGACGGAGGGATAATAGGTCAGTAATGAAGAGATTTGAACATTTACAGTCCAACGGATTGGGAGGGAAGTCGATGAAGCGGGCTGATGCGTTTCTTAACGATCGACAGCAACACATTCTGTTAGACGGTGAAAAGTCTACCCATGTCGGTTTTGATGTGCCACATGCAACTGTGTTAGGCCCCTCATTTTCTTGCCTACGTCAAAGACTTGTCATAGTGCCATTCGGTCGTTTGCTGATCACAGTATCCTCTTCCGCTCCTCAATTGGAAATGAGCAAGATGCTGACCTCCTAAAAAGTACAATCAAGCCTGAGAGTATGGGGAAGGTGACTGTTACAGCCGGTCAAATGTACAGTACTACGCATTTGTAACAACCGAAAATACAGAATAAACACCCAGTACACTCGTCATGTTGAAACCCTCCAGTCTGTAAACAGTAGTAAATGCATTGACGTGACAATCATTGATAACCTGTTGTGGAAGAAGCATATTCACAACACTGCTTGAAGGGGAATCGAACACAAGGTTTTGTTAGGAGGAACCTTCTTGATTGTACCCCGAGGTTAAAGCAGCCGCATTACTACCATTATCAGACCCTTTAATGAGAATGCTAGTATACCATGGGACCCAGTAACAGGCACAGACGCTCTCATCCCGAAACAGATTCAGGGGAATAACACTATAATGCTCGTCAGCTTTAACATCTACTTCACTCCTGGTTGTGTAACAAAGACTACCGCTACATGACTAGAATTAGCGTGTTATTCAAAATCAGCTACATAATTATTGAAGTACCAGAGAACCCCTTAGTCAGATTTTTCCAAATTGCTGCCTCTGTCAACATCTACCATTCTTCCCACGAAACATCAAGGCCCGGAACTAGTAACCGATCACAGTTACCACGTCATCACACTAGACAGATCATCAGGGCAGAGGACAGAGCATTTCTGTTGTACATAATTTTATTGGAAATAATCTACTGTTTACCGGGCAGCACAGTTTAATCGCAGGGTAAAGTGTATTTCCACAGGATTTCTATCTTCAAATTGGAAGAAAAAGAAAAATGCCACCTGTAGCTTATATTTCACGATAAAAAGGGTGTAAAGAAAGTATACCACTAAATTTCGGAAATATTGAGTGAATTTCACGTCGTTCTGTTCGCACGCGCACCGTTGTCACGGAAATAAAAAACGCGGAGGTAAACAAACGCTAGTACGATGCCGCCTGTCAATTCAAAATTACGACGACAAAATGAGCTCACTGCAGAGCAAGAACGTGTCCAAATGTTGGCTTACAAGGATGCTGGGCTAACAGATAAGGAAGTTGCCTTAAAGTTGTCAAAGTCTGAGCGTTGGATAGGCTACGTAAATGGAAGCGCAGATTCGAGGAAGTTGGCAGTGTGAGTGATTTGATGAGGTCCGGACGTCCCACGAAAATTGAGGGTAGGGTTAAAAAAGTGATAGACGGTGTGAAATATAAGCGTGGAAAATCAACAAGAAAGCTTGAACAACATCTCAAAAGCATTGGAGGGGAGGTATCTCATATGCCAATTTATAATTATTTAAGAAACACTAAGAAATGGAAACCATTTACGAGACAGAAATCTCAATTATTGACAGAAAAACAGATGAACAAAAGATTGGCATTTGCTAGAAAATACAAACATTTAGAACCTGCAGATTGGGAGAATTTTGTGTTCTCAGATGAAAGTACAAAATAGTTATTCCATGTCCCAAATAAACAAAATGACATAGTGTGGGGTCACAAGGGGAGAATGTACCGGACGTCACTTGTGTCAAGTACAAGCTTATGATATGGGGAGCTATGGGTGCTTATGGATTGTCCGGTTACATAATGTGCCAAGTGGAAAGTCAATTACAGCTGACTACTATATAAAGTATGTACTTGAAAAGGAACTTAAGCCTGCATTAAATCGTTCAGGTATTACCGGTAAAATAGACAAGAAACGATTGGTACCAGACAACAGAAAAGTCGTTTTTCAACAGGATGGGGCTACCCCTCATACAGCTGCTAAAACACAGCAATGGTTGAACAATAACATTAATGATTTCATAACTAAAGAGGACTGACCTGGCAATTCTCCAGATCTAAATGTCATTGAGAATTTATGGAGCATTCTGGACACAGAAGTGTATAAAGATCCCGCTCCCTGTACTATGACTCAGTTACGACGTCGTTTACGTCATACTTGGGGTAACATTTCTCCAGACCATCTTGTTTCATTAATTCATTCAATGCCATATCGGTTAAAAAATGTTATACACCATAAAGGTGGTCTATCAGGATACTGAATACAAAATGTGTCGAGTTGTTATTTATTTATTAGCCTTTAGATAGGAACGAACTTTCTTTACACCCTTTATATAGATGCAGGGGCTTGTAAGCGAAGTATCAGAAGATATTGACGTCGAATAAATTTGCAAATTTTATGTCAAATTTTTCGGCTCATCGCAAGATACGCAAATCTTCTTTGATATTGGTTTGCTCAATGCTACAAGCGATTATTTAAAAGTACATTCGTATTCGACCCCGCTCCTTTTTCTTCAAGAAGTGTGTGTATAGATTCAACTCAAGTTATCTTGGTATCTATTGTAGCGGATATTTATCCCTAACTAGAACTTCTTGCTATCGGCTTAAAATTTGTATAAGTAATACATTTCCGAATGATACCCTTGTTGTATTAAGACCAGAGACGAAGTGTCTTCGGAACACGTGGTATGGAAAAAAGCTGCGTCTTATTGTCTCATGTGCTCAGTAACCAAGGCTTATTACTGTTTTGATAACTCTGAATTCTGAACTATAATCTAAGTTCAAAGTGATCGAGCCCTCGCGGTAAGCTCAGTCGGTAGAGCACTATATATAATGTATCCGTAGCCGTTTCCCTTCCATCTCTGGAGAAGTTGCCTGCGAAGAACAAGTAAGTACTGGTTGGTAACCCAATAGCATTAGTAAGGTCAACTAACAAAAGACGGTAGTAAAACGACATAATATCAACCTTGACTCCAAAGTATAGATCGATACAAAAAGGAGAAAAGGGAGATAATCCAAACCGGAATCAATAACACAACCAACGGGAATTAATCCAAGCAATTCAAACTTGACTAACAGTTTGTATCAATTAATCGGAAAACCTCGGAACATTCCGTAAAATTCAACATTGTATATTTAATAGGACCGATAGTTTATGTTTACTATTCAGTCTACAATACAAAATATAAGATTTTTAAATTTTGAAATAGGTTTTCTTGTGAAATTGGGCACTGGTACTAAACATATGTATATACACAGTTTGAATAATATGCACTGTGAATTTGCATTAAGATCTCGTTCAAAATGTTCAACACTTTATTTCCGTTCATCACGGAATGAAAAATTCCTCGTGATTTCGTGTGTATATACACTGAACAAAATTTCTAAACGTCCACTTGGTGCTTCGTCGAAATATAAGAACAGAAACAAATGTACACATTTGCCCCTATTGAACAGACGGACATTTAAACCTAAAATATTAATAAAGAGTGGTCAATAATGCAAAACTTATATTATATTGTTATAATTATTTTCAAAATTCTGTTTGAACTGATTAATTAATTTATAACGTTAGTCATACCTACCTATAGAATCGGAGTTACATTAAAAATCATACTGAGGGTCCCGGCGCGTTCTTCAGTGGTCTTTCTCGGTTTTTCATGTTGGACATATAACGTGGATTGCATTGAAATGACATTTACCATGTGCCAAATTTTGCAAATCGTACTCACCGTCACGCATGGTGAACCATGGCGATAAATAGGTATTTTCTTTGTGAAAGTCGACAGAGTACTATGTATAATACAAGAATGCCAAATTTTAAGTCGGCACATTTAATTTTTTTCTTAAATATTTATTTTAATCAATGGACGTTTATAAAATTTGTTGAGTGTATTGAGGTATTAATCTGTCTCTCAGGCGATAGGATTTAGACGTTTAAGTTCAAGAAACACACGTTTCTGGCCTGTTATAGCGCTACCGTCAAAGAAAATATGTTTTGTGGCAACAAATTTGTAAGAAATTAAAATTGGGACTTAACAATAATCCAAGGGATATAGGGATATAGGGCAGTCAGTTTATGATTGTTTTTGTGTAGTTGAAACAATTGAATAGCCGATGTTGACTGCATCGATATTTCCCTGGCTATTTAGACGTTTCAAAAGATGGGTAATTTATAACTACAAATATTTACAAATTAGATACTATGATTGACCGGGGCTGCATGTTAGCCAATGAGAAATGCATCCTTGGATACGCAAGACATTGATATTCCCTGATGATATACGAGTATGTCAGCGTGATATTCAAATAAAGCGTACAGAAGGAGTTCCGGAAAACGGTTTTTATCGTTTTTGTCAATAAACAAAGCTGGTTCCTGTTTACGATGAAAGAAAACAGATCTCATTAGCCTTCATTAGCATTTCAAATGGGAATCAAGACCGAGTTGCTAGAAGAGAATTTCTGCATACAGACGGTTCCTTATATCGCGTATTTGAATATTGAGGCTTATATTACATCAACGCCGTACTTTTAATGACATTTTGAACAGAGGATAATAGATTGAATGCAACTATATACACATATAACACATGTTGTACAAATCATGTGTGTATAGATCACACCAGTGCAGCAAAACGGACATCAAGCGCATTTTTTCATATTCACTAACAATGCATCTTGTGTATGGACACACTGAATGGTCTCGAACAGTCTGCCAGCCCGGCTTACTTATGATGAGTACATACTTATGTTAGAAAAGTATAACTCATGTTTTACGTCTTGTTGCACAAGGCAGGGGTTACTGCCTCAAAATCAAAGATTACTAAGACGAACACATGCGCCCAGGGCTTTTTTTCAAATACACTTGTCCCGGACTAATGGAAATGTAAAATTAGACTTGTCCGACATAGGAAAATAGTTGTCCAAGAATATAGGTCAAGTTATACACAATGATAGCTCTACAATCTAAAATTTGTCCCGCCATGAAACTTTCAAATGATGCGCACCGTCCAATCATAATACAGAGCGGATTTGAACAACCAGTGAACTTGTTCCGCTAAACTTAGAACTACAAGTGTGCTTGCGCCTCTCAGAATGTAGATCCGCCAAACGATCCGCTTAAACGGATTGTTCAGGACCTGTTGAAGTAATTGTAAAAGGGATCACAATTCATAATCATTATATCACGTGATACTTTAAAACACTTTGGGTTATTATACTGACTTTGGTTAGATTTGCATCATCTGTCAAGCACTGGAATTTATTTCCGCAAAAGTGTCCCAGCTACTAGTAAATGAAGAAGGCTGGCATACTTACGTTTAGTGTGGAATGAAGAAATCGTTAATAGCAGAAATATTATGATCTATGGTAAATACAAATTAATATTTTTTGTTTATTTGCCATACCATCAGCGAATATTATAAATGTCACATATTTTCGCATGAAAAAACAACAATGTTGTGATTCATATAACACTATTATTATAGCAAATCACGAAGCAGCAAAACAGACATTTGAAGTTGATATAGACGTGCATGACCGGTCTGGGCTCCATTCGCGAGTGACGCCATTCTTTAACTTCCGTAATATGAAAAGCGTGCAGCGCAGAGCATGTTTGCATGTGCTTCATTTTTCGAGGTAAAAGGATCAATGATGTATGGTTCTACCATTTTATCATTTTACGCTATATAAGTAATAATAGATACGACATTACCTTTATTGACGATGGCCATCCATTGTCTTCGGAAAATATAAATAAACTCGTCAGAGCCAATTGCTATAGTAGGCGAAATCCGCGGACACTCGTCGAATAAGTCATCCCAAGTCTGTAATTCTGAGCCGTCAAAGTCTGCATACTCGTGTAGAAAGTAGGTTAGTCCTTGTCTAACAAAAATTGCGGTACATTTGCGATATCAGCTAGAAAACGGAGTTGAGCTGACATCACTTACGCAAAAGAAAGAACCCCAAAGAAACTTGCTGATGAAATATTGCAAATAATAGAAAAAATGTCTTCCTACGCCGCAGCCGTACCACGCGTGACATGAATGGGAAATTAAATTTTCCGACATCGTTCCGTTGAATATCAACGATTTACGGAAACTGTTCTAAATTGAATAAATTCACATACTTTTTGTTTTATTGTCGACTGTTAAATATTAACGATTAAAATATTAATAACGACAGGTAAAAAAAGTAGGCCTACAGTTCAACAAAAACAAAATGAGGTGTGACGTAATCGTGGATTTCCCATGTAGTGAACAGAATGGCGGCGTCCACGAAAACGCAGATAAGATGTGTTTGAACAGTCGCAAAGAAACAGAACACTGTTGTTTCGGTACTTCATTTTACAATGAAAAATAATGCATGATAAATTAATAGAACCCATTCTAAGCTATGTTAGTGAAATTTGGGGCTGCTATAATACAATTGAAATTGAAAGAGTATTTTTAACATATTACAAACAAACTATTGTGTGTTAAAAAGCAGACGCAACATACGTTTGTGTGTGGTGGTATAGGAAAAATGCCTGCAAGGAACAAAATGTTGCTTAATTCAAATAATTTAGAATTATATATTGTATAAGAATTTTAACAACTGAAGATACAAAATATGTTAGACTTGTTTATGATATGATGTCATGTGATCTAGAATTGTACCCAAATAAGATATCTTGGGCCAGAAATGTTAAATGCATACTAAACAAACTTGGGTTCAGTGATGCATGGTATTTTCAAACAGTTGGAAATAACAAATTATTTTTATCTATGGTTGGACAGAAATTAACTGATAAATATTTACAGGATTGGAATAGTGATATTGAATCATCAAGCAGAGCAAATACATACAAATAATTTGAAACTTCAAATTTCAACCTTATTAAGACATAGTGCAGGTAAATAAATATAGAAAAGCATTAACAAGATTTAGGGTATCATCCCATAGATTACATTTATGTGACGTAAACGTTACGATAATGAATAATCTTGCCTACATAGGACCGCCTGATCCTTATTGTGTTGCGTTCGGGCGCAATGGTTAAGAAAGGTTTCTCTAGATATGCCATATTGTGGTACTTGTAGCGGTTTTAAACCTGTATTGTAGATACACTAACATCACGTACCGGTCGTGCAGTCGGTACCTTTGTCCTTCCCGAACGCACGCCATCCCAGACTCCAGATTGGTGAAAGCCATCCCAGACTCCAGATTGGTGAAAGCCATCCCAGACTCCAGATTGGTGAAAGCCATCCCAGAATCCAGATTGGTGAAAGCCATCCCAGACTCCAGATTGGTGAAAGCCATCCCAGACTCCAGATTGGTGAAAGCCATCCCAGAATCCAGATTGGTGAAAGCCATCCCAGACTCCAGATAGGTGAAAGCCATCCCAGACTCCAGATTGGCGAAAGCCATCCCAGACTCCAGATTGCTGAAAGCCATCCCAGACTCCAGATTGCTGAAAGCCATCCCAGACTCCAGATTGCTGAAAGCCATCCCAGACTCCAGATTGCTGAAAGCCATCCCAGACTCCAGATTGGTGAAAGCCATCCCAGACTCCAGATTGGTGAAAGCCATCCCAGACTCCAGATTGCTGAAAGCCATCCCAGACTCCAGATTGTTGAAAGCCATCCCAGACTCCAGACTGGTGAAAGCCATCCCAGACTCCAGATTGGTGAAAGCCATCCCAGACTCCAGATTGCTGAAAGCCATCCCAGACTTCAGATTGGTGAAAGCCATCCCAGACTCCAGATTGGTGAAAGCCATCCCAGACTCCAGATAGGTGAAAGCCATCCCAGACTCCAGATTGGTGAAAGCCATCCCAGACTCCAGATTGGTGAAAGCCATCCCAGACTTCAGATTGGTGAAAGCCATCCCAGACTCCAGATTGGTGAAAGCCATCCCAGACTCCAGATTGGTGAAAGCCATCCCAGACTCCAGATTGGTGAAAGCCATCCCAGACTCCAGATTGGTGAAAGCCATCCCAGACTCCAGATTGCTGAAAGCCATCCCAGACTCCAGATTGGTGAAAGCCATCCCAGACTCCAGATTGGTGAAAGCCATCCCAGACTCCAGATTGGTGAAAGCCATCCCAGACTCCAGATTGTTGAAAGCCATCCCAGACTCCAGACTGGTGAAAGCCATCCCAGACTCCAGATTGGTGAAAGCCATCCCAGACTCCAGATTGCTGAAAGCCATCCCAGACTTCAGATTGGTGAAAGCCATCCCAGACTCCAGATTGGTGAAAGCCATCCCAGACTCCAGATAGGTGAAAGCCATCCCAGACTCCAGATTGGTGAAAGCCATCCCAGACTCCAGATTGGTGAAAGCCATCCCAGACTTCAGATTGGTGAAAGCCATCCCAGACTCCAGATTGGTGAAAGCCATCCCAGACTCCAGATTGCTGAAAGCCATCCCAGACTCCAGATTGGTGAAAGCCATCCCAGACTCCAGATTGGTGAAAGCCATCCCAGACTCCAGATTGCTGAAAGCCATCCCAGACTCCAGATTGGTGAAAGCCATCCCAGACTCCAGATTGGTGAAAGCCATCCCAGACTCCAGATTGGTGAAAGCCATCCCAGACTCCAGATTGCTGAAAGCCATCCCAGACTTCAGATTGGTGAAAGCCATCCCAGACTTCAGATTGGTGAAAGCCATCCCAGACTCCAGATTGGTGAAAACGCCGTCGTAGATTGATGATTGTTAAACTGTTGTAACGTCTTTGACACTTACGCCCGACACAAGAAGCTCAAGAGCTTGAACTCGACTTCGTGAGGCCATGCCATCTTGTAAAAAAGTAGAATTCAATTTGAAATATGATTGTTTGATTGGATAAAGGTTCAGTAAATATGTCAGTGACAAACAAAATACGTAAAACATGTCGCTCGATGTGCACGTGCAAAAAGTTGCGTAACAAAATTATGTCAGATTGAAGGACAAACACCCAAACAATGTAAGGCAAAATGGTAAAATATGTTCATCGCATAAAACCAAGAAATTTTTTTGTAAAATTTTACAAATACATTTAGTAAGAACTCATTAAAATCTAGTATACATTTTATAAAAAGCACAAAGAGTAATTTAATCTCTAAATCACGATTCCTTTGCAACTGAAAAAGTAAACAACACGAACAAATATAGAAGGAACTCAATGGCGAATTAAACGGCATGTCCTTAGTAACGAAACATGTATCTGTTATCGAAACGGTATCAATTGCAAGAATATGCGGCGTACGAATTCTTAATGAATGGTTAACAAGAGATGATATCAAAACAATCCTGTCTTTGGTCGAGAATGAATGACGTCTATCCGAAACATTGATCCGGGATCGATTCGGTATTAATCACAATACACGTATAATGTTAATGCCATTATTCAAGAAATATATTCAAGCGTATACGTATGTATATATTGAAGGAGTAACCAAACGTAACAAACACGAAGATGGCGGAAGTAAGCTAATCAATTCGTAGAATCGGTATTTAGTATATGAAGTCTGTCAAAATGTCGAGCTACAATTTTGAATTGTTCTTCGTTGGAAGTACATGCGCCACTGAATAAAACGACTGTAGTCTTATAATTATTTAAATCTTATAATTCATTTATGGCTTAACTGATGCACATATTCTCCTTAATGTTTATCCACATGTGTACATAATACTCATGTTGTGCTCAATGATAATAGAGTTAATATGTAATATTATTTTTGGTTACAAATACACTTTAAATAAATAATCACAAAGATAAATAATGCAAACTTGTGCAACATTATGTTGTCCTTGTATTTTTGCTTCGACAAGGTCAAATGTATTATGGCTTAACAGTAGCTTCTGTAGTATTACTAATTAATTATTATGCTTTACTGTAAAAAATATCAAATGTGGACACTTTGTGTGGAAAGAAATCCTGTGTACTTTATTAAAAGTATACATGGCCAGTATGAGTATCAATGAAGTTTCTTATAGTCACGCGATTTTGGCAAATAATTCAAGAAACCCGACGCATTGATCAGATAAAACAATAAAAAGTACACTTTTTCTCGAATGTTTGGAGAAAGTGTAGTATTACAGAGCTACAAATGAACAAGTTTTGTGAACACGCTAGGGCACAAATTCCGGACGGAAGATGTGAAACTAAAATACAATCTTGCTATTTGGCAGACAACTATTTCTCACCAAGATGCACTTATAACATTTTTGAGCATGTAGAAAAGCGGAAATGTGATATTGTTTTAATTGTATGGCCTACTTGTGGTAACCATATGTATTTGTTAGATGATACTGACAGTTTACTAGGTTATGAAAGACAAACATTAATTGCACTGTTTCTTCAATATAACGTTTCTTGGTGGTTTGTGAATTATAGACATTTGTTAAAGTTAAACTTTGAGTAGCGTTTGAACACTGATTATGTTACAAGTAAAAAGAGTAAATAATTTATTTCTTAAATGAAAGAACAGATTGACTTCTATAAGTGTCTACGTCCTTCTCAAACAGAAGTTTTTCTACAATAGTACTTGAATAGTTTAAGGAAAGAAAACGGGAAAAATAAACAACTTTACCCATTTATATTTATTAGTTTACAATGTTACGTATAAATGTGTTACTTCATTTATAAACGCCCCCCCCCCCCCCCCCCGAGTTACGTGGACTATTCAAGATAACTGTTGTTTAAAGTATTTATTGCAATGATATTCTTTTGTTCAAATTTAGAAATATAGAAATTTCTCTATTTTGGGATTGTAAAAAACTATATGAGTCCCATAGTCCAATCTCAAACTAGATGATATATTCTTCCAACACGCATACAACATATATTCGAATACCAAAACTGCCATTCGTCGATTGATGTACAACAAATATCACATGTTATATACAAGGAACTGAGTAAACATTTATGAAGTCATTTCCTCAGTGTCATAGATCTTCCAATACGTTATGTTCAAAAATATAAGCTAATACTATAATAGTGTATCTAAACATGAATCACGACATACGTGTGTCACGTAAAGTGCCGAGGACTTCCGGCAGAATTTCGATGTAAAACAATCAACCATATAAGGTAATAGTCATAAATGTGCGTAAACAAATATACTGTTCAACTGAGCAATCATCTGTACTCAAAACTTCCCATTTACTCCACATTTCAATCGAGTAATCGTTGTTGATCTGCGCATGTGCTGTGCATGACAACCTGCCGTATGAATACATTCATTCATAAGATATCAAATTTAGATACTGCGGTTGTTAAGCGATCAATCTCCCGTTGGCAAAAAGATCTAACGATTATGAATTGTCACAAATTATACAGTTAGTTACGTCAAAGGTCATTACCATCATGCGGCTACAAATAAACGTGTTAAACATACGACAAATGTTGACAGGGATCTGACACACATTGCAAGATAACACAATTATATCATACACTCTTATTCTATAATATAATATATTATATTGTTTTAGAGAAATAAATTAGTCAGCCGATCTGTATAAAAATTAACACGAATGGTTGTCAGTGCATCTTTCTATTGTTAGATTCTTAGAACGAAACAATACAACTATACTAATTAATCATTGGTTTTGTCACGTGGCTAAACCATGAATATTATAATCAGTTCATTTTATTACTGAGAAACGTGTATCATAACAAGTTTCATAAATCTTCGTTTTAAAAAAGAAAACAATGTAAAGCAGATTTTTAGCATTTGGGAGTAGACGTGTTTTCAGAATTCTGATTGAAATGTATTTTAAAACACTTCGTGCAGCGAACATGATACATTACATCCCTTTAAAATAACAATAGCAACACCAATCACATCAATTCAATAATACAACTGAAACAACACAAACAACAACAGTAACATTGTACTAAACACACATACATAAACATTGTACTAAACACACATACACTAACATTGTACTAAACACACAGACACTAACATTGTACTAAACACGCAGACACTAACATTGTACTAAACACACATACACTAACATTGTACTAAACACACATACACTAACATTGTACTAAACACACATACACTAACATTGTACTAAACACACATACACTAACATTGTACTAAACACACAGACACTAACATTGTACTAAACACGCAGACACTAACATTGTACTCAACACACAGACACTAACATTGTACTAAACACGCAGACACTAACATTGTACTAAACACACATACACTAACATTGTACTAAACACACATACATAAACATTGTACTAAACACACATACACTAACATTGTACTAAACACACATACACTAACATTGTACTAAACACACAGACACTAACATTGTACTAAACACGCAGACACTAACATTGTACTAAACACACAGACACTAACATTGTACTAAACACGCAGACACTAACATTGTACTAAACACACATACACTAACATTGTACTAAACACACATACACAAATATTGTACTAAACACACATACACTAACATTGTACTTAACACACATACACTAACATTGTACTAAACACACATACACTAACACTGTACTAAACACACATACACTAACATTGTACTAAACACACATACACAAATATTGTACTAAACACACATACATAAATATTGTACTAAACACACATACACTAACATTGTACTTAACACACATACACTAACATTGTACTAAACACACATACACTAACACTGTACTAAACACACATACACTAACATTGTACTAAACACACATACACTAACATTGTACTAAACACACATACACTAACATTGTACTAAACACACATACACTAACATTGTACTAAACACACATACACTAACATTGTACTAAACACACATACACTAACATTGTACTAAACACACATACACTAACATTGTACTAAACACACATACACTAACATTGTACTAAACACACAGACACTAACATTGTACTAAACACACATACACTAACATTGTACTAAACACACATACACTAACATTGTACTAAACACACATACACTAACATTGTACTAAACACACATACACTAACACTGTACTAAACACACATACACTAACATTGTACTAAACACACATACACTAACATATATAACACGAGCAGAGAAATAAACAACAGCATTATCTTCAGTAATATTAGCGGTTGAATGACAACATAATCATAATCCAAGGACTGAAAGTCCTTACATCTCGCAATGTTATTACGGGAGGAAGAGAAATGTTGAGGAACGACGGAAGAGTTGAAGTCTTATGTTATAGTGTTTAACAAAGTGAACAGCAATGAAAATTCTAATATAATCGGACCAAGTACGTGTTAGAAAATATACTTTACCAAACAGTTCCATATGGTTTAAATGCCCACAAATGGACTTCAAACAATTTCAGACAACAATGGCAATTGAATATACCTTCAAATGTTATGGCTTTATTTGGCTTATTCAACCAAACTAGAAACAAACTAAAACTGTTGCCAATGATGCGTCGGAACATTTTTTCGGACAATTCACATTTCGGACATGTTGAAATGTTACCTTCATTTTTGAATGCATCAACATGGCAGATCAGTTTATCAATTTTTCACAGTACCGGTACATAGTCATCTAATGCCCTGGTACAGGTTGATACTTGTCAGAAGGAATCGTACCTGGTGAGGCGAGTTTGTTTGTCTGCTTGTCATGCAGTTAAAAACGCGGAATCTTTTACAATACCATGAATAGGGAATCGAACCTGGATCAGCTGGGTGACAGTCAATGACTCTACCAACTGAGCTAGTCCTACTGGCGTTATATCTTTGTAAAATGTAGCTTATAATTATAATTTTGTCAGAATTTGGTGGGAAAAACGAACAGACCTACAAGACAGACAAACAGTTTGATCTGAATTCGTCCCTCCGCTACCAAAGCTATTGCTAGCGTCAGCACATTAAGTTTGTGATTGGCCTGACTTATACCACAAGTCAACAAGTAAACATTACGTAATTCAGCTGGCATTTAATCTAATCTTAGTTTGAAGAATCTGACATCGCGACCATTTCCTTCCTATGTTCCGTGTCACAGGACGCCATTGACAATGTATCGAGACGACGATAGCGAACAATATCCTCTTAGATGCACGTGTTCCGTCTTTATACGAAATTTGGTATGGTTTTCAGTTTATGTATGAGATGAACCTCATTTATTTACCATTTCATTGTATCTTCTTGTCACGTATTGCTGTGTATTATTTTCTATGTTATATTGATGTTTTGTCAATAACCTTTTATGGGTTTAAGTACAAATAAAAGTTCTTCTTCTGTATTCCTGTTTCAATTTGATCTTTCCATTCATCTCGGTTTAATAGTGCGAATTGCACCCAATAGAGACATGTTTACTTCTAGCGCGACGTTGTAAGCGGTTATAAAAACAACAACGACAATTGAGAACAACAACAACAAAAATTGAAGTATTAAAACCATAGCAATATAGCAGCGTTAGCAGCATCAAACACTGAAATAATATCACAACAACTCAAATTTGTAAAACAGGTCAGGCATTTTTTTACAATATTATTTACATCTGATCAAAATGACTCGGCGTGTTCCTGCATGAAAAAAATGTACACAATGTGCTAAATAGAAAACATGATATGAAATTAGTAAAAAGCAACACTTACACTAATTTCTACTTAGTTTCATGAACTAATCAGGAATTAAGCACCGGAGGCTTTTCATAGAATTGATGAGTTACGGATATGCCACTTCCGTCGCTGTTGCCCGTTACAATCCAAATTGCGGACGGAAATTGCTGTGTGTTTTTTAAACAATCCGTGTCAATTTCTAGGCGCATCACAGACGTGTTAAACAATCCGTGTCAATTTGTAGGCGCATCACAGACGTGCACTTTTACAATAAAGGAATAAACAATCCTGCTAAAATAACAATAACAACGACAATATGCATTAGGTTAAATGGTTCGATTAAAACAGATATTATCCGTATTCTAGAATAAAATAAGAATTAAATAAAAACAAAAACATCACAGACAAAACTATGCAAAAATACATTTTATTAAAAGAAGTATTTTGATAAGGTGTGACTCAGGCCTGTGACTGCAGAGATGGGAAAATCCCCACTTTTCCTTTACAAATGACAACATACACACATTCCCGGAAATTAAGATTTCATAATTTCAAACAAAAACACGTCTCTCAGTTGTGCGTGACACTATCTAGAACGTTATATGATTGGTTGTTGAACACACTAATGCAATCATTGGTTGTTTTTTGTTGTTGTAAGTAAATCATTTACTATGACCTTTTCGACTAGAACTTTGTGATACGCGCAAAAGGGCACGTGTATTTTAAATCAGAATTGAAAAGGAATGCATTTCAGCGGTTTTATTTTGTAATTATACACGTATTTCAAAATAATCAGAGCATCCGGCTGATTTACAACAAACGTGTAACGTGTAAATATTCACCGCTTCAGGTACATGAGAGGAACAACTGTCAGTGGCTTGCGGTAGAAGAGGCGTGTACTGGTTGGTAACCAATGAAAAGTGGTTATGTCAACTGACGACGTCACGCTTACTGCGTGATATTAAATACAGTAACTACTTCACAACTCGGACAAACCTGATTTATTTCAATGATTCGGCTGATCAAAACCATCCTAACGTAATGCACGCACTTCAAGAAATGGCAGAAAGTAATGAACAGCAGAAGGTGGGCTGACCAATTAGAATCAGAAGTGTGAGGCATGATACAAGGAAAAAATATACTTCAACCTTTTCTTGAATAACAAGCGCCAATTGTTAGCCAGCATTTTGATTGACATCATCGGACACTTGTTATTGAAATTAGGCTCGCTCTAACCGCAATATCGTCAGGTCGAGAAGGCACATACATTATCATGACGAAGCTCTTGACGTTAATCGCGCCGCTCCGAAATGGCCACTTCAAATCCGTGGCAATCATGTCCGAGGGTATGGCCACGGAATCAAGATTACAATACGATTTAAGGATCGGAATTATATAATCCTTAACCACATCAAATTGACCTCTGCGTGAGTTCATCGCATTGATAAGGTTATCAGAGGTCGCGCCGTCAGAATCGATACGTCATCACTCTTGTGTCGTAATGCGGTTTTCTCCTGATATGAACTTTCACTGATAATGAATTTTGGGAAGAGTATAATATAGGGTCAAAAGGGACATATTTAATTGCGTCTGGCAATTGAAAATATAAAAAAGAAATAAAATACGGTATTGAATGGTGACTTTTACGCCAGGTCAGGTGCAATTGTTCAAGGTAATTGCGGGTAAAACTGTGCTTGGTATGGGGTCAACTAAGGTGAATGCCGCTTTACCCCATTGTTGGACACAATAATTATTGTTAGGAATAGCAAATCCTCACGTGTTTCAAGGAGGACATACCTTGTTGCAATCAAATCGGCCATCAATTTGCAAATAATTTCCCTATTGGAGAATCTAAAAATAGCGATGATTCAATTTTCGAATGACAAAACTTGATATACTACACATGCGCAAAACTGGATAGTCAAAAAATATGAACTAGTAATAAAATTAACATCAACATATAAACCATGTCATATTTGACTCTGACGTGTGCAAATATGCCACAATGTAGGCTAGTTTAGCTAACAGTATGGAAGACATATTCCTTAATAAAATGCTAGAACATAATACAGATGTTAAACCTGAACAGTAGTAGTAACTAAGTTACAAGTTACTATTAATCGGTGTCATGACTTTCACTTTTTTCCGAAATAAACGGTATATTTAATAGCCGGTTGCGGGTTTCGCAACAGTGGAACGTTCGATGCTTTGTATACAACTAAATTGTGTAAAAATGCTATTTTCGATCAAAATGACAATGGCAAACATCGCAAGGACATTGGCAAGAATGTTATCGTATTCGAACGAAATCGAGTTATTAAATACTCAAAACCGTGAAATCAAACGGATCAATCCGGTATATGCATGGTCACCTTTAAAACACAACAATCCGGTATTATAGAAACACCCATCCGGTATATGCATGGTCACCTTTAAAACACAACAATCCGGTATTATAGAAACACCCATCCGGTTTCTGCATGGTAACCTTAAAAAACCAACCACCAAGTATACCCAGTCTTCTGGTAATACTAAAACTTAGCAGTCACTCTTGAAGAACATAAAAATCACTGAAGATTGTTCTAGAATTAAAATGTGTCGTTAAACTATCTCTGAATGAGCTTTGGAAAAAGGACGCGCCAGTACAGCTTTCTTGTATAACCTTACTATACAATATAAACAGCAATCATTTTGAACCGGTAAAGTTTTCATATCATGTAAAAATTTAATATATGTGACAGTTAAGGTTTGAAAAAACAAGTATTCATTGTTCTTCTGTGAGTTTGAGAGTCATCTATACGCCACGCTTTTTCGACGAACGAATAATGACATTATGAATGTGGGACAACCCAGCTCTCGTGCGCAATGCATTATGTCGGTAAATCGGTCAGTAAACTGTATTCATACAAGTGCATAATGATTAAACCGAAGGTTCAATTTATAATGAAGTCTTTACTTAGTGAACTTTTTACACTCCAGAAAGTATAGGCTCTGCCATGAATAATTGATTGTTTGCGATATCTTAAGTTTTGTTTTAACTTAGTTCCGTTGCTCCTTTGGGTTAGATCTTTTACCTGTGTAAAGTCTTACAAAGTCTAACTTAAGACCTTATCATATCTATAGGAAAATACATTATCATATCTATAGGAAAATACATTATCATATCTATAGGAAAATACATTATCATACCAATGTCATGGCATTCATATACTTTATAAATGCACCACAATGAACTTAACCAAGTACGTTATCTAACAAGTGTTACACATCCATGTTTTATGATCAATCACAATCTATTATTCAATTTCGTCTAGACCGAAAAAAACTTAATGGTTGTTTAACAATATATCATGATAAGAATTGTGCACTTATGATAGATATGCTCATTGATGTTGCTGTAAATATTCATATTTTTGCAATGGCGGTCGTTTTCTGCACAAATTCGATCAGTATAAGTAAAGTGAATAGTTGTGTCTCATTATGCCAATTAATAGATAGATAGATATATTTATTTGCGTATTGAACACTGAAAAGTATTTTTTACAAAGCAGCAATAATCATTTTTACAGTAATAAGCAGCGTGACAAATGGCGAGAAAGCATGTAATTTAGGTTTGTGAATTTTAGAAATTTCATTGTTTCGAGATATAAATCATGTTTTTGTTTATTTGTTTTCTAAATAGACATAAAAGATTACAGAAATTTTACATGTGTTCTTTTACATGCGTTCTCGGGAGAGACAGTGTATGCAATATACCGCAACATTAAGGCATATATTACATATAACAATTATAGAACAACATATTTAAGCCAAAATAGTTTGACATAGAATTATTATAATGCAATACAACATATTGTTGAGCCATACAATTCATGAGCATATATATTTACTCATACATACACATACATACTCACTCATACATATATAGATATACAAGTATATACATAATATGCATATACCCCTACACGCACGCACGCACGCACACACACACACACACACACACGCGCGCGCACACACACACACACACACACACACGCACGCACGCACGCACGCACGCACGCACGCACGCACGCACGCACGCACGCACGCACGCACGCACGCACGCACGCACGCACGCACGCACGCACGCACGCACGCACGCACGCACGCACGCACGCACGCACGCACGCACGCACGCACGCACGCACGCACGCACGCACGCACGCACGCACGCACGCACGCACACACACACACACACACACACACACACACACACACACACACACACACACACACACACACACACACACACACACACACACACACACACACACACACACACACACACACACATACATATAATACATACATGTACAAACAAAAGTAGCACAATCATTTAGGGTATATAGAACAACATTGCCTTACAACATCAAGAATATGTTTAGACAAAACATGTCTAAGTCACCATTGCATGCAGGTTTTGTCTTTCAGTGAAAGCGTGGTGTACGAAAATGGCTAGGTTTCTAATTTCGGTAACATTTTCACTAGTAATTAATTGTAAAAATTTGTACATATTTGGATTTTGCCAATAAAAGCGTTTGATTAATTTTAATTAATATCTCCCTGTATGGTCTAACACTCAAATGTATCTTCTTATGCTGGCATAAATGTTTCTAAACGACGAATTGAATTTCTTGCGGTTAACATGAGTGCAACTCGACGGTTAAAACAAGTGTTTACTCCACACAGAAAGAATTGCACTACCTAATTTTCCAACGGTTATATTTTGTAGTTCGTTACCCAAATAACATAACAGCAAATGCAAGAAGTTATAGCACAGAGATCTGTCAACAAAATGAATGTCGAGATTTATTTAAAGGATATTTGTTTTGGGGTAAAACATGTATTTATCATCCTATCATCCGCTAATTTGGATGTTTAAAGTATACATCAAAATAACGCGGGATTTTGTTGAGTATATAAGTATCTATATGACTACGTGGCTGTCATTTATGAAGCGGAAAATGTATCGCTCAAAACAAACCAAAACCGACTATGTTCGCTGAAGATTGGGTGTGATATAGGTTAAAATTACAGGTTTTTGTTTCTGACATGCCAGTAACCTCAAGTAGTATGGAATTTTGGTCAATGAATTGAAATTGTATGACAAGATAAAATATATCGTTGTCTCATTAGCATACATAATTTCATTAGGTAAAAGGTATCTGTTATAGTAAACGATTGGTTTTCGTCAACTGGAATAAAATGTCAAGAAATTGACAAAAGCCCAACCCACCAGTGGCTTCACGTCTTTCGTTTATTGGTAAATCAATCATAAGAACGTCTTCTTAATTATGAATTAAACTTTGTGAATGTGATTGTGAAGGTCCTGACGAATGACGAATGTGATTCTTGTGTTCACGGAATATCTTGTGATGATTTATTGTTAGCGTTATAATAATGCGTATTCTTTGTATTTTGTTGCAATAATTTATGCATGTATGTGAGATAAATTTATGTATGTTTATTATAAACATACATAAATTTATATATGTACATATCTTAATGAGTTATCTTCAAAAATAAAGTTTATCATTATTAGTATTACTTTGAATAAATAACAATTAAGTATTATCATCGACCAATTGAAGAAACATATCGAATTCTCTAGAAGATAAATGCGCAGTATGTATGGTAAACTGAAGCTTCATGCAATAATGCCAACTTTCCTTTTTTCACTTAACAAACTTGCATTTAATAGTACAACCGGACCTCGTTCATTCGAATTCATCGGGTCCGAAATTTATTTCGAATAATATATGATGTACTTTCTGTCTAGCTGGGATTCTTTAAACAGGCCGTTTCAGAAATAAAATACATCAGAAACCTCGGTATGAAAATGACAGGAGTATCAGGAGCAATAGTACTTCCTCACTGCTATCATTACACAGTGGCAGAAATACGGCTTGAAGTACTCAATCAACAGATGGTGTAGTGTTCAGTGAGATATAGTTAGCGTTTTCCACTTCTATTAGTTTTTGAGAAATAATTAGAAACAAGAATGAAGTCATTTACTTTCGTCCTTATTTATTGTAATATTGGTTCAATTTTTGTTATTTAAGATTTGAGTTATTTACACAATTAGTATATGTTTACTGCTGACATAATGAGCAGTAATACCGTTCACAATTTACACAACCAGTATATGTTTACTGCTGACATAATGAGCAGTAATACCGTTCACAATTTACACAACTAGTATATGTTTACTGCTGACATAATGAGCAGTAATACCGTTCACAATTTACACAACCAGTATATGTTTACTGCTGACATAATGAGCAGTAATACCGTTCACAATTTACACAACTAGTATATGTTTACTGCTGACATAATGAGCAGTAATACCGTTCACAATTTACACAACCAGTATATGTTTACTGCTGACATAATGAGCAGTAATACCGTTCACAATTTACACAACCAGTATATGTTTACTGCTGACATAATGAGCAGTAATACCGTTCACAATTTACACAGTATGTTTACTGCTGACATAATGAGCAGTAATACCGTTCACAATTTACACAACTAGTATATGTTTACTGCTGACATAATGAGCAGTAATACCGTTCACAATTTACACAACCAGTATATGTTTACTGCTGACATAATGAGCAGTAATACCGTTCACAATTTACACAACCAGTATATGTTTACTGCTGACATAATGTGCAGTAATACCGTTCACAATTTACACAACTAGTATATGTTTACTGCTGACATAATGAGCAGTAATACCGTTCACAATTTACACAGTATATGTTTACTGCTGACATAATGAGCAGTAATACCGTTCACAATTTACACAGTATATGTTTACTGCTGACATAATGAGCAGTAATACCGTTCACAATTTACACAATTAGTATATGTTTACTGCTGACATAATGAGCAGTAATACCGTTCACAATTTACACAATTAGTATATGTTTACTGCTGACATAATGAGCAGTAATACCGTTCACAATTTACACAGTATATGTTTACTGCTGACATAATGAGCAGTAATACCTTTCACAATTTACACAACTAGTATATGTTTACTGCTGACATAATGAGCAGTAATACCGTTCACAATTTACACAGTATATGTTTACTGCTGACATAATGAGCAGTAACACCGTTCACAATTTACACAGTATGTTTACTGCTGACATAATGAGCAGTAATACCGTTCACAATTTACACAGTATGTTTACTGCTGACAAAATGAGCAGTAATACCGTTCACAATTTACACAACTAGTATATGTTTATTGCTGACATAATGAGCAGTAATACCGTTCACAATTTACACAACTAGTATATGTTTACTGCTTGCATAATGAGCAGTAATGCCGTTCACTGATGTCAGTAGTATACTGCTATTATCACTGATATTGCAGCAAGTAGTATTAGGTTGTAGCACTACTGTTCTCTAACTTCAACTTTATATTACACAAACTTGGTATATTGTTTGTTATGTAAGTAACGTTTCCTTGTAGTATTTGAACATTCACTTTACGGATGTTATGGGACGCAGTTTTGGCAGTAACAGAAGACAGTGGCTGGAGGAATATACGTGTTACCTTATACAATCTACGTTAGAACATTTTAGCTGTTCAATTTTGTCGTAAGCTTACAATAAAAACTCTTGAAGTACATTATGTATATATGTGACCTGACCCTGGGCCGTCACACTTTTTGACCTATTAAAGTACATAGATAGTACACATTGGTCGTGAAAATAAACTATTATAGGAGTAAAACGAGTTACGGTCATCACACATGATAGTCGTAATAAATGAGGGCTGCTTAAGGTGCTCTCACTCATGATTTACTGAATTATATTTTCTTTATACATGTAGCTCGATTGACTGTAGATCATACTGGTGATTGTTTTATATTAACAGAACATACTTGTTTTTTTCACGAGCGTTAGTCAAAACTTCCAAATCCTTCGATTGCACATGCTGCAACAATTGATAAATATATTTAAGACTGTTACTCTATATTTAAGTATTTTCGTGAAATCGGGGCATGGTACATTTGTATTTTATATTACACCTTAGGTATTGCATAATAGAAGCAAATTACAGTTTGGTATCGCATAGCTATATAGTCAAACACAAGCACAACCTTTGCCTAACATGGCACGCTTATAGATCAATGAGTTAAGGTATTATATTCCAGATGTGTCACATGTGATGCATTAAGATCATCAAGACTGGATTATTCATTATTTCATATCCTATATGAGAACGTGTTATTTCGAATCATGAAATAATGAACTTCCAGATTTTACATTCCATAATTTCTCTCGTAGTGATTTCTCAATACTTATTGCAAACCTTATAGCGAAATCAAGAACTGTGAATTTGTGGAAGATCATGATGTCGCATTATTTATGATTTCACGTTTTAGGACATGAAATGATAAGTAAAATGTCAGCACTGGTCTATGTTATTCTTCAGTGAGATGATAAATCGTAGACGAGAATTGTTCAGAGTTTAACTATACTGTGAAACCTCTCCTGGCTGACCTGTGTTCTACAACATTCATCTGTCGTATTGTAAAACACAAAGTTTACATATCCAGAGCAAACATTTCTCAACAACTGACAAAGTTTGTATCTCGCAATGGGCATTGTTCAGGAGAGGCAGTGCTATATTTCATTGTTCAGGAGAGGCAGTGCTATATTTCATTGTTCAGGAGAGGCAGTGCTATATTTCACTGTTCAGGAGAGGCAGTGCTATATTTCACTGTTCAGGAGAGGCAGTGCTATATTTCATTGTTCAGGAGAGGCAACGCTATATTTCATTGTTCAGGAGAGGCAGTGCTATATTTCATTGTTCAGGAGAGGCAACGCTATATTTCATTGTTCAGGAGAGGCAGTGCTATATTCATTGTTCAGGAGAGGCAACGCTATATTTCATTGTTCAGGAGAGGCAGTGCTATATTTCATTGTTCAGGAGAGGCAGTGCTATATTTCACTGTTCAGGAGAGGCAGTGCTATATTTCATTTTTTGACTTTAATATCACAAGACGACAGCATTTCACAACAAATATTTAATGCGATTATTGAATTAATTTATGTAAAATCATTCAGAAGTTTTTTAGCAGCCTCTGTAATCACTGTATAGCAATTGTCTGCAACGAGTACGTTGGTACTTGGTGTTATTTTCACGCGTTTGTTCCGTTTCACAATCAGTTATAACTATATTAAAACCAATACATTTTGCTTATTCACAAAACGCGAATGAATGAATTGGAAGAATTTGTTATTTATAACTCTCACACTCATATAGAAAAGTGCAGACGCATTGACTAAACTTTCTTGCGTGATAAAATTAACTTTAGAGGTATGAATTTCATCGATTGTCAAGAATGCAATCCGAAAAAGTGTTTGAAATGTATTAATAGACAGAATCATGAAAGTCGTTTACAGAAACCGACTAGAGCTTTTGCGACATACTTAAGTGCACACCACGACAATAATGTTGTCGTAAATCATATACCCAGAAGGAAATTGACTTAGCTACATCACGCGATGTTTTCATCAAATCATCTAACAGAACGCCAATATATAGGAATTCATACAAATAATGCATTATTAATGATAAGTACTTTTCATTAATGAAATGATTCTACTTTCCCAACGGAATACGTATTGTTCCCAAAGAAAACATGACCCTTTTGATAATAGCGTTATTAAAGTCAACAATGGTTATGACAATTTTCCAGAATTAGTTAATGACATCTATCATGGCATGTTTCGTTCAGTAATATTGAAGTTCCCCGGGCTCAGTAGCTGTATCCCACTCCATAATAATGTAAACATGAAATTAGGTGCTTCCTATGCAATGTAGGACATGGAAAACCAGTACAACACTTAATAAAATACTGATTATTTGAATGAAGACGGTATACCAACATACCGTATAGAAGGCTTGAGGACGGTAAGTCAACATACCGTATAGAAGGCTTGAGGACGGTAAGCCAACATACCGCATAGAAGGTTTGAGGACGGTATACCAACATACTGTACAGAAGGTTTGAGGACGGTAAGCCAACATACCGTATAGAAGGTTTGATGACGGTAAGTCAACATACCGTATAGAAGGTTTGATGACGGTAAGCCAACATACCATACAGTAGGTTTGATGACGGTAAGCAAACATACCATACAGTAGGTTTGATGACGGTAAGCCAACATACCGTACAGTAGGTTTGATGACGGTAAGCAAACATACCATACAGTAGGTTTGATGACGGTAAGTCAACATACCGTACAGTAGGTTTGATGGCGGTAAGTCAACATACCGTACAGTAGGTTTGATGGCGGTAAGTCAACATACCGTATAGAAGGTTTGATGACGGTAAACCAACATACCATACAGTAGGTTTGATGACGGTAAACCAACATACCATACAGTAGGTTTGATGACGGTAAACCAACATACCATACAGTAGGTTTGATGACGGTAAGTCAACATACCGTACAGTAGGTTTGATGACGGTAAACCAACATACCATACAGTAGGTTTGATGACGGTAAACCAACATACCATACAGTAGGTTTGATGACGGTAAACCAACATACCATACAGTAGGTTTGATGACGGTAAACCAACATACCATACAGTAGGTTTGATGACGGTAAGTCAACATACCGTACAGTAGGTTTGATGACGGTAAACCAACATACCATACAGTAGGTTTGATGACGGTAAACCAACATACCATACAGTAGGTTTGATGACGGTAAACCAACATACCATACAGTAGGTTTGATGACGGTAAGCCAACATACCGTATAGTAGGTTTGATGACGGTAAGCCAACATACCATACAGTAGGTTTGATGACGGTAAACCAACATACCATACAGTAGGTTTGATGACGGTAAACCAACATACCATACAGTAGGTTTGATGACGGTAAACCAACATACCATACAGTAGGTTTGATGACGGTAAGTCAACATACCGTATAGAAGGTTTGATGACGGTAAACCAACATACCATACAGTAGGTTTGATGACGGTAAGTCAACATACCGTATAGTAGGTTTGATGGCGGTAAACCAACATACCATACAGTAGGTTTGATGGCGGTAAGTCAACATACCATACAGTAGGTTTGATGACGGTAAGTCAACATACCGTACAGTAGGTTTGATGGCGGTAAGTCAACATACCATACAGTAGGTTTGATGACGGTAAGTCAACATACCGTACAGTAGGTTTGATGGCGGTAAGTCAACATACCATACAGTAGGTTTGATGGCGGTAAGTCAACATACCGTACAGTAGGTTTGATGACGGTAAGTCAACATACCGTATAGAAGGTTTGATGACGGTAAACCAACATACCATACAGTAGGTTTGATGACGGTAAACCAACATACCATACAGTAGGTTTGATGACGGTAAACCAACATACCATACAGTAGGTTTGATGACGGTAAACCAACATACCATACAGTAGGTTTGATGACGGTAAACCAACATACCGTACAGTAGGTTTGATGGCGGTAAGTCAACATACCATACAGTAGGTTTGATGACGGTAAACCAACATACCATACAGTAGGTTTGATGACGGTAAGTCAACATACCGTATAGAAGGTTTGATGACGGTAAACCAACATACCATACAGTAGGTTTGATGACGGTAAGTCAACATACAATACAGAAGGTTTGATGACGGTAAGCCAACATACCATACAGTAGGTTTGATGACGGTAAACCAACATACCATACAGTAGGTTTGATGACGGTAAACCAACATACCATACAGTAGGTTTGATGACGGTAAACCAACATACCATACAGTAGGTTTGATGGCGGTAAACCAACATACCATACAGTAGGTTTGATGACGGTAAACCAACATACCGTATAGAAGGTTTGATGGCGGTAAACCAACATACCATACAGTAGGTTTGATGGCGGTAAACCAACATACCATACAGTAGGTTTGATGACGGTAAGCCAACATACCGTATAGAAGGTTTGATGGCGGTAAACCAACATACCATACAGTAGGTTTGATGACGGTAAGTCAACATACCATACAGTAGGTTTGATGACGGTAAGTCAACATACCGTACAGTAGGTTTGATGACGGCAAGGCAACATACCGTACAGTAGGTTTGATGACGGTAAGTCAACATACCGTACAGTAGGTTTGATGACGGTAAACCAACATACCGTACAGTAGGTTTGAGGACGGTAAGCCAACATACCATACAGTAGGTTTGATGACGGTAAGTCAACATACCATACAGTAGGTTTGATGACGGCAAGTCAACATACCATACAGTAGGTTTGATGACGGTAAGTCAACATACCATACAGTAGGTTTGATGACGGTAAGTCAACATACCATACAGTAGGTTTGATGACGGTAAGTCAACATACCATACAGTAGGTTTGATGACGGTAAACCAACATACCGTATAGAAGGTTTGATGACGGTAAACCAACATACCATACAGTAGGTTTGATGACGGTAAGTCAACATACCATACAGTAGGTTTGATGACGGTAAACCAACATACCATACAGTAGGTTTGATGGCGGTAAACCAACATACCATACAGTAGGTTTGATGACGGTAAGTCAACATACCATACAGTAGGTTTGATGACGGTAAACCAACATACCATACAGTAGGTTTGATGGCGGTAAACCAACATACCATACAGTAGGTTTGATGACGGTAAGTCAACATACCATACAGTAGGTTTGATGACGGTAAGTCAACATACCGTACAGTAGGTTTGATGACGGCAAGGCAACATACCATACAGTAGGTTTGATGACGGTAAGTCAACATACCGTACAGTAGGTTTGATGACGGTAAACCAACATACCATACAGTAGGTTTGATGACGGTAAACCAACATACCGTATAGAAGGTTTGATGACGGCAAGTCAACATACCATACAGTAGGTTTGATGACGGTAAACCAACATACCATACAGTAGGTTTGATGACGGTAAGCCAACATACCGTACAGTAGGTTTGATGACGGTAAACCAACATACCGTATAGAAGGTTTGATGACGGTAAGTCAACATACCATACAGTAGGTTTGATGACGGTAAGCCAACATACCATACAGTAGGTTTGATGACGGTAAACCAACATACCGTATAGAAGGTTTGATGACGGTAAGTCAACATACCATACAGTAGGTTTGATGACGGTAAGCCAACATACCATACAGTAGGTTTGATGACGGTAAGCCAACATACCATACAGTAGGTTTGATGACGGTAAACCAACATACCGTATAGAAGGTTTGATGACGGTAAGTCAACATACCATACAGTAGGTTTGATGACGGTAAGCCAACATACCGTATAGAAGGTTTGATGACGGTAAGCCAACATACCGTATAGAAGGTTTGATGACGGTAAGTCAACATACCATACAGTAGGTTTGATGACGGTAAGCCAACATACCGTATAGAAGGTTTGATGACGGTAAGCCAACATACCGTATAGAAGGTTTGATGACGGTAAGCCAACATACCGTATAGAATGTTTGATGACGGTAAGCCAACATACCATACAGTAGGTTTGATGACGGTAAACCAACATACCATACAGTAGGTTTGATGACGGTAAGCCAACATACCGTACAGTAGGTTTGATGACGGTAAGCCAACATACCGTATAGAAGGTTTGATGACGGTAAGCCAACATGCCGTATAGAAGGTTTGATGACGGTAAGCCAACATACCATACAGTAGGTTTGATGACGGTAAGCCAACATACCGTACAGTAGGTTTGATGACGGTAAGCCAACATACCGTACAGTAGGTTTGATGACGGTAAACCAACATACCGTATAGAAGGTTTGATGACGGTAAGTCAACATACCATACAGTAGGTTTGATGACGGTAAGCCAACATACCATACAGTAGGTTTGATGACGGTAAACCAACATACCGTATAGAAGGTTTGATGACGGTAAGTCAACATACCATACAGTAGGTTTGATGACGGTAAGCCAACATACCATACAGTAGGTTTGATGACGGTAAGCCAACATACCATACAGTAGGTTTGATGACGGTAAACCAACATACCGTATAGAAGGTTTGATGACGGTAAGTCAACATACCATACAGTAGGTTTGATGACGGTAAGCCAACATACCGTATAGAAGGTTTGATGACGGTAAGCCAACATACCGTATAGAAGGTTTGATGACGGTAAGTCAACATACCATACAGTAGGTTTGATGACGGTAAGCCAACATACCGTATAGAAGGTTTGATGACGGTAAGCCAACATACCGTATAGAAGGTTTGATGACGGTAAGCCAACATACCGTATAGAATGTTTGATGACGGTAAGCCAACATACCATACAGTAGGTTTGATGACGGTAAACCAACATACCATACAGTAGGTTTGATGACGGTAAGCCAACATACCGTACAGTAGGTTTGATGACGGTAAGCCAACATACCGTATAGAAGGTTTGATGACGGTAAGCCAACATGCCGTATAGAAGGTTTGATGACGGTAAGCCAACATACCATACAGTAGGTTTGATGACGGTAAGCCAACATACCGTACAGTAGGTTTGATGACGGTAAGCCAACATACCATACAGTAGGTTTGATGACGGTAAGCCAACATACCATACAGTAGGTTTGATGACGGTAAGCCAACATACCATACAGTAGGTTTGATGACGGTAAGCCAACAAACCATACAGTAGGTTTGATGACGGTAAGCCAACATACCGTATAGAAGGTTTGATGACGGTAAGCCAACATACCATACAGTAGGTTTGATGACGGTAAGCCAACATACCGTATAGAATGTTTGATGACGGTAAGCCAACATGCCGTATAGAAGGTTTGAGGACGGTAAGCCAACATACCGTATAGAAGGTTTGAGGACGGTAAGCCAACATACCGTATAGAAGGTTTGAGGACGGTAAGCCAACATACCGTATAGAAGGTTTGATGACGGTAAGCCAACATACCGTACAGTAGGTTTGATGACGGCAAGCCAACATACCATACAGTAGGTTTGATGACGGCAAGGCAACATACCATGCAGTAGGTTTGATGACGGTAAGCCAACATACCATACAGTAGGTTTGATGACGGTAAGCCAACATACCGTATAGAAGGTTTGATGGCGGTAAGCCAACATACCGTATAGAAGGTTTGATGATGGTAAGCCAACATACCGTATAGAAGGTTCGAGGAAGGTAAGCCAACATACCATACAGTAGGTTTGATGACGGTAAGCCAACATACCGTATAGAATGTTTGATGACGGTAAGCCAACATGCCGTATAGAAGGTTTGAGGACGGTAAGCCAACATACCGTATAGAAGGTTTGAGGACGGTAAGCCAACATACCGTATAGAAGGTTTGAGGACGGTAAGGCAACATACCGTATAGAAGGTTTAAGGACGGTAAGCCAACATGCCGTATAGAAGGTTTGAGGACGGTAAGCCAACATACCGTACAGTAGGTTTGAGGAAGGTAAGCCAACATACCGTATAAAAGGTTTGAGGACGGTAAGCCAACATACCGTACAGAAGGTTTGATGACGGTAAGCCAACATACCGTATAGAAGGTTTGAGGACGGTATGGCAACATACCATACAGTAGGTTTGATGACGGTAAGCCAACATACCGTATAGAAGGTTTGATGACGGTAAGCCAACATACCGTATAGAAGGTTTGAGGACGGTAAGCCAACATACCGTACAGAAGGTTTGATGACGGTAAGCCAACATACCGTATAAAAGGTTTGAGGACGATAAGCCAACATACCGTACAGAAGGTTTGATGACGGTAAGCCAACATACCGTATAGAAGGTTTGAGGACGGTATGGCAACATACCGTACAAAAGGTTTGAGGACGGTTTGCCCACGTACTGTACAGAAGACAGCGGTTTGAGGACGGCATACCAACGTACCGTGCAGAAGGTTTGAGAACGGTATGCCAATACATCGTACAGATTGGTTTGAGGACGGTTTACCAACATACCGTACAGGTTTCAGGACGGTATGCCAACATACCGTGCAGGAGGTTCGGGCTACAGTTTGCACAGTACGTAAATATTTTGTTGGTTCGCGAGGTGCATTTTGTTATGACAAATTTCCGCTTTCAGGAGATTGTCATATTAATTGGTTTGTCTTAATTATGATGTAAATAATTTGTTAAATTTTGTCATTGTCACCGTAAGATGGTATTTTTGACGTCGTCAAGTATTCAAATATTTTGACACAACCGGAAGTCTGACACTGACATTGGAAACATCAATGAATTAATGAAAACCATTTAAATAGATTCAAATTATATGTATTTATGCAAATATTGATATTAAGGAAGTGTTAAACCAGGCGCATGAGAGCTTAAATATCAACAGTTTTGGTTTTAAACAGAATTAAACTTTTTACACCGGGAATTGATAACTTCGGTCAAAGACTTGGACCACAAGCAACAAGCTTTTTCAGTCTTGAACATTCATTGCAATGGTTAGACATGTCTACAACACAAGAGGAAACGTGTTTCGTGTCTGTCATGTGTGGCAAGAAAACTGATTTGTTTCGTACCTATGAAAGCCACTGACCGTTTAATGCATCCCTTAAATGACATTCCGTGAAACACGTCTTTCAAAGTATTTCTGATGTGCCAATTGCTGGCATTTAACGAACAGTGACACAACATTATTGCGTATATCCTTATTGCAAAATTTCGCGCCATTGTTTAATTCTTTACTAAGTAGTAAAACCGACAGTACGATATTAAAATGTTCTTGTTTCCGGCAGGATGTAATATAACAACTGGTATCACCCCCCAATAGTGTCAATATGCCACATATCTTAAACCATGGACGAACATAACTTGTTTGTAAGTGGAAGTGTGTAGGAGACACGGTCTAGCATGTTACAGTCTTATTCGTTCGTCTAATCATGATGGTTTATTTTATGTTCATCTTAATAAAAACAGCGACCACTAAAAGGCTATGACGCTGTTTTAAACATCCTGTATTGTGTTTTTTTAGGCGATACAATCGTATAAGAAACACTAATGACTTGTATTTTCACTTGTTTAACATTGCATGAGTGTTGGTATTCAATAGCCATCATTACTAAGTTTGTATTTATGATTGTTGGCGATTTAATAAGAAATTCTACTAGAACCATCATAGGTTGGTGGTATCGTCATCGATAGGCGATGGTACGACACAGTACTGCATAGCGCTGCTTAAGGAACTTCCTTAATGTTCGCTTTTATGTAACACATTTTATAATACAAATCAGCAAGTGAACACTTGTAGATGTACACAAAATAGTGAAGTAGCATGAAACATACATACAAGCTCATACACAACCACACGCACGCACGCACGCACCTACACGCACGCACACGCACGCACGCAACACACTCGTGCCCGCACACACATATGCACAAAATTCATACGAACAAATATCAATAAATGCAGAAATGAAATTTGAAATTGACAAATGACTCAAAACCTTGATATACAACAACAAAGGAATAGAATAGATGACGTATCAGATTTCTGGATGGAGTATTTTAATTGAAGGACGAAAATAAACCATAAAGTTCCTTAGAATAAGAAGCGCTGACACTCAGAAATTCCGGATAGTGCTCTGCATTCAAGTTGTACTGTATGTTGTCGTCTCTCAGCAACTATAGTGCATAAATTCTCACATAATAAAATGCCCACTTACTTTCATGATATAATTTCTTTCACCTACAATTCTACATACTCATTAAGATCCACCACCAACAATGACATAGCACCCTTTACTTTAAATCAAATTATGGTAAACAAACATTCTCTTTTTATGCTCGTGAGGTATGGAATTCAATTCCTGTAAATATACGTTGTCTGTCTGATACAGAAACATTTAAAAATAATTATAGGAACTACTTAATGCTTAAACAATGATATCAATAATATTTCATTATTTTATGTATGTGTCTTATGTGAGGTGTCTGTTGTTGTTGTTGTTATATTTCAATTTTATTTTCAGATCATCTTAACTTTTGTAGTTTTTTTTAATTGTCTCATTTACATCCTGATGTTAAAACATGATGTTCATGTACAATGTAGTGTGTGTGCGTGTGTGAATGCGTGTTTGATTTTGTGGATGTGCGTGCGTGTGCGTGTGTGAATTATTGTTTGTTTGTGCGTGTTTATATTGTTAATAGAAGGCCATATTGAAAAAAAGATGTGCAATTTATTGTTAACCTTAACTATGTAACCTTCTGAAAATAAAGAATTTCTTCTTATTATTATTATTATAACGCAACCGTTATAATAATTCAGGAGTGTATTATGTCACTTATGTCACACGTCAAACAGTTTGCTAGGTTAACAGCGCAGATAAATAGAAGATACCAATATAACTGTATAATTAAATAGAAGATGACATTATAATCGTATAATTAACTATGATAGAAGATAACAATATAAATGTAGAATTAAAAAAAAGATGCCAATGTAACTGTATAATTAAATAGAAGATGACATCATAACTGTAGAATTAAATAGAAGATAACAATATACCTGTAGAATTAAATAGAAGACAACAATATAAATGTAGAATTAAATAGAAGATAACAATATACCTGTAGAATTAAATAGAAGACAACAATATAAATGTAGAATTAAATAGAAGACAACAATATAAATGTAGAATTAAATAGAAGATAACAATATACCTGTAGAATTAAATAGAAGACAACAATATAAATGTAGAATTAAATAGTAGATACCAATCTAACTGTAGAATTAAATAGAAGATGACATTATAACTGTAGAATTAAATATAAGATAACAATATAACTGTATAATTAAATAGAAGATGACATTATAACTGTAGAATTAAAGAGAAGATAACAATATACCTGAATAATTAAATAGAAGATAACAATATAAATGTAGAATTAAATAGTAGATACCAATCTAACTGTAGAATTAAATAGAAGATGACATTATAACTGTATAATTTAATAGAAGATACCAATATAACTGTAAAATTAAATAGAAGATGACATTATAACTGTATAATTAAATAGAAGATAACATTATAACGGTAGAATTGAATAGAAGACAAAAACATAACTGTAGAATTAAATAGAAAATAAATAAGAATACTAAATGTAAATATTTAAACAATGTCTATATAACATATCAATGTTTTATTTCTGGGTATCTGTAACACTATACGTTTCCGTATATTCATCATGTATAAATGGAGCATTTCGTATCTTAGTCGACATGAAGTACAGCATAATTTCACGCACAGACAAACTGTGTAGAAGTTTAGGAAAACATCGCAAAACAGTAAGTTAAGTTGTTAACTTTTTGAGTATTGTTCAAGGCGTGATTTCATGCGATCAATTGTTGATACATTAAAGAAAAATTCGACATTGAATTTGAATTATTAGTCTACACTTAAATTACCGAAGATATATCGTTTATATTGCGTCATGTATTTGAATATACAGGCCACTAGAAAAATATCCCGGTATGAGTGTATAGTTTTATTTCGAGAATAACATATTTTGCTGTAATCACTGATGATTGTAGATAATCCTGTATAAAGTGCCTCAACGATAATGTGACTCTTGTAAAACATTCAATTCATTTGTTCTGTTAAAAACAGTACTTCTCTCGTGTTTTATTTCATCGGTATACATGATGGAAAGTTTTAGCTTTTTATTGGGGGAGAGACAGATGAGCTAACCTCGTGTGTTTCTAACCAGTACTAGCCTGTTACACCGCGAGCAACTGACAACTTGTCCACAATAATCGTGGTTCAGGGGGAGGACCAATGTTACACCGCGAGCAACTGACAACTTTTCCACAATAATCGTGGTTCAGGGGGGAGGACAAATGTTACACCGCGAGCAACTGACAACTTGTCCACAATAATCGAGGTTCAGGGGGGAGGACCAATGTTACACCGCGAGCAACTGACAACTTTTCCACAATAATCGTGGTTCAGGGGGAGGACAAATGTTACACCGCGAGCAACTGACAACTTTTCCACAATAATCGTGGTTCAGGGGGGAGGACCAATGTTACACCGCGAGCAACTGACAACTTTTCCACAATAATCGTGGTTCAGGGGGGAGGACAAATGTTACACCGCGAGCAACTGACAACTTTTCCACAATAATCGTGGTTCAGGGGGAGGACAAATGTTACACCGCGAGCAACTGACAACTTTTCCACAATAATCGTGGTTCAGGGGGGAGGACAAATGTTACACCGCGAGCATTTGACAACTTGTCCACAATAATCGTGGTTCAGGGGGGAGGACAAATGTTACACCGCGAGCAACTGACAACTTTTCCACAATAATCGTGGTTCAGGGGGGAGGACCAATGTTACACCGCGAGCAACTGACAACTTGTCCACAATAATCGTGGTTCAGGGGGGAGGACAAATGACCTTGGATGTATTATCTTCAGTCAAATTTTCACGGAAGAACATACGCCTTGTCTGGGTTTCGAACCCCCGAGCATTCGAGCACTCTACCAACCGAGCTGACCTAGTGGGCTGAACAGTGAAATCTCATAAAGTAACATAGCTCAGCAATACACAATGCTTACTGAAAATGACATAAAACACATGTAACACATTTAACGATACATATTTATTTGAAAGAAACCTCGCACGTACTTAGTTTTATTTTGACTCCCCCAAAGCCTATGTATAGTCACATTTGGGGTATACGTAGCGGACTTATAATACACAACCGTTTCACTTATTTTAGTTTGCTCATAAATTATTAAGTTCACATCTGTGTATACTGACAAGTAGCCTCCAATGTCGCGCATGTCAGATTTGACAGGTCCACTAGTAAAATAAATTTCTAGAGCCCCGTTGCAAAAGGTTTAAGAAATCATTTACCTATCTGAAGGTTAATTGCTTAAATACTTTGTGATCCAACACCAGCATGTGACACGATTTCATCGCACATAGACACACTCATTTATTTATGAAGCCCTGGCGTAAACTTATCGTGACATTCATAGTCATTATGATAATTTTACTACATATCTGAACGTATTCAAGTCATTCATGCTTTGTGGATCTCCAGGCCATTGAACTTACATCTGCAACGTAGTAAACTAATTTGACAATAACGTATAATGAATTCAGTGATAGTTCGATTTACAAAGGCAAATATTTAAATCCACGCAAAACCATGATTCCAATGCCATTAGACTGGTATAACTAATCGTGCTTGTGTTTTTTATAAATATTTCTTAAGATATGCCGTTTAATACCGTTTAATACCGAGTTCAAATAGTTTTGGATATTTAGTTCAAATGAAGTAGGACTACAGTTTTGAGTTGCCAAAAGAAATGGGGCGAAATGTTTTAGGTACGAAAGGAAAGATAAAGACGAACCCGAAGCAAGCTCAAATTCTTTCAAACGTAAGCCATAGGAACCGTTCGTAGAAATGCAACACATTTTCAGCAATCAACAAAAGCAGAAATCACCAAATAAAAGTCCATGTCAAACAGCTGTCATTCAGAGAACCGGACAAAGTCGATGTTTATTGACTGGACAATAGAACACAATTAGATATAGAGAAAACTTATGTAACAATACAAACACAGCAATTAAATGATTATCTATCATTATTATATGTGTGCCAGAGTTATTTAGTAATTTTCGTAACGGTCAACACAATATCGACTTCCGTCCTTTGATGCATACTCTCCTGTGAAAAGGCAAAACTTTAGCCGAAAGGGCATTAATTAACAATAATAACTTCGTAATACAGTTTGTCTCCTTTCATGGATTTACATTTGTCATCGTCACATATTTAAATATCTTCCATACCCTCTTAAAACGTTTATATTGAGCTTTTTAACATGTGTACCACTTTTCATTAAAAAAGACATGGTAGCGTTTAATCTCACTTTTTAAATTTCTACTAGAAAAAATGACGACTGAAGTTGTCATAAATATCCCTTTAGAAGAACAAACCACATCCCTATGTGATTCACGTATTTGAAAATTGCATCATATTTAGTGACTTGTTCGTAAGAATATACGTAACACGGCACACAGATTGTTCTTAGGTGTTGGTAAATATACACCAAATGTTGAACTGACTGGTGAATTGGGCTGAAATCCTCCGATTGTCAATCAATGGAAATTTATTGCTCTGTACTGGTAAAAATTAACACGTATGGAAGAATCCAGGTTTACCAAACGTACTGCACTCTGGGCATACAGTAAGACAAGCCATTCATGTACAAACTGGTATCATTATGTAAAGTCGTTTTTAAATGTAAACAATCTAAAAAAGATACCTATGCTTACAAATCGACCTGCTAATACGTTTGTGCAAGATGTTGAGATTGAGTCATTGAATAACTTTGTTAATGAATTGCATACTAGTATACAGAATATCAGAATATAACAGGTCCGTCTGGGCACGGTAGTTCTACATTAAGACTGTACAGTTTTTTTTAAATCTGACTTTAAAACTGAACAATACTGCAAAATGATTTTGCCACCTACTCATCGGTCAGCTATCAGTAAGTTAAGATTAGGGGTTGCCCCTATTCGTATTGAGACTGGACGTTATGAGGGCTTGAGTGGCGAAAATAGAGTTTGTCCTTTTTGTAATGACACTCCTATAGAAAGTGAATTACATGTTATGTTGAATTGTAATGTTTATAATGATTTAAGAGAAGAGTTATACTCTAAAGCAAAACAATTCATTTAGGGAAATGCAGGATTCTGAAAAAATATTTGTTTACTGTTTTGCAATCAAAATTCAAGATTGATCAGATATTATGCCAAAACCTGTCATAATATTTTAGATAGACGTCGTTTTTGAGGCGCTTTAGCGTCTCTTTGCTATCATCGTATCAACCGGAAGTTGATTCAAAGTACCGCCAACCATATGCATTCGTCTCAAGAAAATAGTACATGTACATTCCTCTGATTTATTATAGATTCAATGAGCATAGTGACTGATTTGTCAGAGATATATCAATTGTAGAAGGGGAATCTTGATATAAACGGGTTATCTGGATTATTTGAGTCAGTTTTGCTTTACCCGAATAATCGCGTATTAATTTCTAATTATGATCAATTAAAGTACTGAAAGTACTTTATGGTCTAGGTGATTTTTGACAAATTTCAACCTCAACTCAAAGTAACCGCAATTGAAACAAATTAATTCAACATAGATTGATGCATTAATGATGAAACAATCAGTAATAACCACAACATGTAGAACCTGCTATAAAACATATGAATAAAAAGTCCTTTTTCTCTTTTGCGAAAATCCTATTTGTCCGTTTATGAGCCGTATCCCTGTGGTTTTCTGCATGCGTTAATATTGCGGAATCGTGAGATTCACTTTTGGCAAGATGACCATTTTAAGTGTATACAAGATAATTATGGTACGTGTTTTTCTATATTCCAACATTCATTAATCATTTGCAAGAAGTATCTTATTGTAACAATGAGGTTAAGATGCAGCGAAAATGTGTCAAAATTCTATGTTATTTTACTGAATCTCGCATCACCAATTTTGTTTGCAAATTTCTTTATCCGTCTATCGAGTGACGCTAGGTATTCTCATATCGAAGTTCTCGAATATTACTTCAGCAACTTTACTTTGATAATTTAAGTGAATGTTATTATTAATTATTATTATCAAAGTGCCATTTTAAACGAGTAACACTGATTGATCATGACCCAGATTTTGTTCGATTGTACCAACTTCGGATAGTCACAATTTTCGGATAATTTATGACAATGTTTCAAATTTGTCTATTTTAGATGACAGCGGTTTAAATCCAGTGAAGAAGATAAAGGGATAATTGATGAATTTCATCCACAATCAAGTCAACCACTTACTGCCCCAAATTGAATTATACTAGACTCCTATGATTTTTGGACTCATATTTCTTCCCAGGGACGCAAATCCAAATCCAAGTGAGAACCCTGACTCCTATGTTGATGTCGCATACCAAGATGACTGGTATACCCTGTCCACTATTTTTGCACCAGATATGTATGACAGTTGTAAAAGTCGCCTTTTCGAGAGACTAGAACATACAACATGTGACCACGCGGAAAAAGACGTTAAATGAATACAGAAAGCATAGATCTGTGATAAAATGTGACTTGATTCGAGATGTTGTATACATTCAGAGAGACAATGATTATACTGGATTGTCGGAAGATAAAAACTTTTGAATTTGTAGATGAGAATTTTTGAGAAGAAATATTACTGTATTTGTACTTGTTGTTCATTGCTTTTCTATAAATGTGTACCAAAATAACTACAATGGAATGAAGGAAATAAAATTACAATATTAGATCTTTATATTGGTTTTTGATATCAAGAAAGTTGGAAGTAAAATGTTATGTCAGTCTGAGTTAATGAGGGAAAGTATTAATTAATATTTTACTACCTGTGTTGCTAGACACTCATTGAAAACAAAAAGTATGCAAGACACTGTACGTCAATTAAACAATGTATTATATACTGTCTATACGGCTTGAACAAGTTTATACACTGCATGAATGGAAGTCTTGATTCTGAAACAATTAACAGCGTAAACTTTGCGTTGTATACATAAAATTGTCATTCTTAGTATTATTTGTTAATCCCATTTAGCCCTCACAAAAACAAGTTGATGGTTATGTATGCATAATTACTGAAAGTCATATAGTGATATACTACAGCTATATACAAACGTATTGTTATTTTACAATTGTAAAGTAACAATATGTTTTTAAAGTTGAAGACTGAATCATTTCATTGAGATTTATTAATGCACTATATTCCATCTGGAATGGGTCAGGTTACTTGAGTTCATCATGTTAATACCTATGGAGTTACATAACAACCAGACTGTTACACTACTTTGTTTCACTCCATACCCTTTATAATATCGACAGTGTACATTGTCAAAACTTTTAAAGGTGTCATTATGGGACAACTTTTTGGTCTATGAATTTCCTAGCGCATTAATATCTCTTATTTTTTTCTTGAAAGTACAGAATATTTCTTAATTATATACCAAAAACCCAGATGTCCATATTAAACTGATTATCGAAAACAGTTTAGAAGGTTTTCGAGTCTAATTCCTTTATAGAATTTTCTGGAACTATATATCGATCAAGCATGAGTGTGTGATGGGGTTAATTCCAAGAAGAGAGCGGATGGATGGCATAGGAAGATGATTATTGAAAATAATCACCTTCAAATATTATAGAAAACGTGCCCTGGAAGCGCCTCTCAGGACCTTCAGTCCTTTGATTTACTTTGTATATAAAATGTTTTAGTAGTTTTTTAACAAGTATGTACAGAATATTTGTTATTCTTTAACCTAACGTTTCTATATCAAGGTATGTTTGCAAGATATTTTGTCTGCTACTTAGACCTCGTGGTTTAATTGCATACATGTGTGTTGAGTTTGCTTTCTTTCCTTTGTAAACCACTTACTTTTCGTAACATTCTTACCTTTTAACTGGTACAGTAAGTATAGTGTTTATTTCCAGAATACTGGAGCATTGTGTTCAGATTATGTAAAGTGTTATTCTTTAATAGGTAATAGTGTATGTGCAATGATGAGATGAAAATAAAGATACTACTCTATATAACATATACGTGTTCTAAACATGAATGCTCTGTATAGCATTGCTAAGATTGCGGGAAATATCACGTAGATCGTCGTACATTCGTTTTCCGTACATTAAGTTCATGATCTAATTTAATCTACGATTTACAAAATTATACCTTCAAATAATACACTGATTTAGATAAACTAAGCCCTAGTGGATAGGTACCACAATTCACTGTATTACCGTGTACCTAATCTGTGTACTGTTGTACATTGAATGTCACAATATGAAGTAACTATATGTTCTGAGAAAAACTCTCGGTATAATTTTAATTAAAAAGTTCAAATTGTGAAAGTCCATGTTGTGTATTTTTTAGTGAAATGTGAATATGACAAGAGTTCAGCATTGGACAGAAAATATCAAACAACTTTTATGGGGGCAGAAATCAACATATACATGATTGCCACATTTTCAGTAACGGCTTTCTTGAACTAAAGATATGTGCAAACCGTTAATTTTCAGTATACGTCATTGTTTGATACTATTTGCATCAAAATTGACTGGTCCAAAAGTCTTCAAATCAGACACAATCCGACGCTCATAAAATGTGTGTACATGTACAAGCCTCGTCACATCTGCGGATACATGTGTGTACATGTACAAGCCTCGTCACATCTGCGATAAATGTGTGTACTTGTACAAGCCTCGTCACATTGTGTACATGTACAAGCCTCGTCACATCTGCGATAAATGTGTGTACTTGTACAAGCCTCGTCACATTGTGTACATGTACAAGCCTCGTCACATTGTGTACATGTACAAGCCTCGTCACATTGTGTACATGTACAAGCATCGTCACATTGTGTACATGTACAAGCCTCGTCACATTGTGTACATGTACAAGCCTCGTCACATTGTGTACATGTACAAGCCTCGTCACATTGTGTACATGTACAAGCCTCGTCACATTGTGTACATGTACAAGCCTCGTCACATTGTGTACATGTACAAGCCTCGTCACATTGTGTACATGTACAAGCCTCGTCACATTGTGTACATGTACAAGCCTCGTCACATTGTGTACATGTACAAGCCTCGTCACATTGTGTACATGTACAAGCCTCGTCACATTGTGTACATGTACAAGCCTCGTCACATTGTGTACATGTACAAGCCTCGTCACATTGTGTACTTGTACAAGCCTCGTCACATTGTGTACATGTACAAGCCTCGTCAAATTGTGTACATGTACAAGCCTCGTCACATTGTGTACATGTACAAGCCTCGTCACATTGTGTACATGTACAAGCCTCGTCACATTGTGTACATGTACAAGCCTCGTCACATTGTGTACATGTACAAGCCTCGTCACATTGTGTACATGTACAAGCCTCGTCACATTGTGTACATGTACAAGCCGCGTCACATTGTGTACATGTACAAGCCTCGTCACACGGATACACTCGTTGATTATGATGTTACACTTCAAACATCCCAAGTAGAATGGAGACCTGAGAATCTGAGGATTGTCCCGTGAATTATTAATATGATTTGCTTTGTCGCAACAACAGTTTTTGTGAGAAATTAATCATCACTTTCTTGTCATCATTCGATCACGAACGAATATCATGAAACAAACTCAACCCCATCGGCATGTATACCATGAAAATACCATCTTCCCACACAAGCAATTAACGCATGCCATTAAAGTTAGCCGTCCATAGATGAAATGTACTTATTATTTTTGTATTTTTATTAAAAGCGGGAAAAGGACATAGCTGTAGAATATATATGTACACGACCAGGACGTATCTTGTAGAAAATATCTCTACATTATAATGTACAATTGGAAAACAATAAAATGCAAAGGGCTAGGTGCACTTACCCCCAAAATTGGCCCTGTGTCAAATTCTTTCGAAAACGTCACTGTGATAACACCATGCGCTGAATTTTACAAAACTGCATTTTTTAAAGATTTATTATTGAAACTGTTACCATGGCACGAAAATCCTTTTTCTGAAAAAAAAAATACAGAAAACTATGGGGTTTTTTCTGATGCATATAATAAATATTAAAAGAGTTATTTTTTATATATTTTTTGTTTTGTTACCATGGTAACAGTTTTGAAAATTGATAAAAAAGTGTTTTTTTCAAAACGTTGTAGCAAACGTATTTGGTGTTCTTGCACATAGATGTATACAAAATGTATAACACCATCCGTTGAATTTTACAAAACTGCATTTTTTAAATCCTTATTATTGAAACTGTTACCATGGCAACGAAAAGATTTTTTTACAAAAATATGAAAAAATGCATTCTTAAAGAAAAATATTGGCCACAACTATATTTTTTTGTATATGATGTATACAAGAAATAAAAAGGATTATTTTTTAATGTTTTTTTTGTTGTTGCCGTGCTAACAGTTTTGAAATAATTGAAAAAACGCATTTCTGCAACCAACTTTAAAAGCATTTCATAATGAAACGGTTACAACGTTATGTTTTCAAAAATAAATTGCAAGTCTTTCTTCGGTTACTATCTTTATTTTTAAAATCAATGTGTATATTTATTGACTCCGATTGTTATGGCAACCATAATTAATAAACATCAGTAATTAGATTTTAAATGCCGTATTAAAAAAGACAGATCTGTAATATATGAAACCACAGCAATTGTCATTAATTTCTTACATTAGATTACGGTATGAAGAAATACAATTTGTTTTTTGTCTAATGTTTACTGTTTTGGTTGCCATGGCAACTACGTTGGTTGTAATACAAAATTAACCATATAGTTGAATGCTACATAGACACTTATTCATCGCATTCTGACACAGGGCCGATTTTAGGCCTAAGTGCACCTACTCCTTTGTAACAATTTTATGAACGAAGGTAGTTGTTGAGATGGGCTGAACGAAGGTAGTTGTTGAGATGGGCTGAACGAAGGTAGTTGTTGAGATGGGCTGAACGAAGGTAGTTGTTGAGATGGGCAGAACGAAGGTAGTTGTTGAGATGGGATGAACGAAGGTAGTTGTTGAGATGGGCTGAACGAAGGTAGTTGTTGAGATGGGCAGAACGAAGGTAGTTGTTGAGATGGGATGAACGAAGGTAGTTGTTGAGATGGGCTGAACGAAGGTAGTTGTTGAGATGGGATGAACGAAGGTAGTTGTTGAGATGGGATGAACGAAGGTAGTTGTTGAGATGGGATGAACGAAGGTAGTTGTTGAGATGTGATGAACGAAGGTAGTTGTTGTCATGGGCTGAACGAAGGTAGTTGTTGTCATGGGCTGAACGAAGGTAGTTGTTGAGATGGGATGAACGAAGGTATTTGTTGAGATGGGCTGAACACAGACTTGTCGTCAGTACATGTTTATTTATGGTGTTCAGTTGAACAATAAAGGCGTGTATGACTGTCTAAAACTTTACGTTAAAATTTGAAAATGTATCGTTATTTTGGTGAGAGATTTTATACCGTTTTTTGAACAGTACTACAGCTGCATGCGGCTGTCAGCTAAAGCTATATATTGCGTTCAACATCACAGATAAACTATTTATATTCTTCAATAACCAGAGTATTAAATTGAATGAACAATGAAAGAATCACTTTTGACCAAATGACAATAATTAAATTGTATCCACTATTAGAATGATGCACAGAAAAAAAAGCGTTTATTTGTTATACACGTAGTGTCACCCCTATTTAAAGTGTGGGCCAGTCATTTCTGACTTATAAGACTACTTTCTTAGCACATGTACTTCCTGATTCCTATCCTTTACTGCCAGGCAGTTAGGCACACGGTAATCATAATTAAACTAGCTGGTGGCTCACAAACCTGCCATATCAGAAAGAACTCCTACCGGGATTCGAATCTTCGACCTCCCGCTCTCAAGGCGCATGCCTTAATTAACCACTCGGTGACGGTAGATGGTTATATGTGGAACATATTTTCCTTTTTTACTAGTTAACATATTTTAAGATACCTGACAGTGATGACGCTTATTTAGAACAATGCGTTTATAACATTAGTTTTCAATATTGAACGTTATGGTATTACATGTACATAACTTACATGCTTGTACAAAGAACCTCAAGTTTTATCTCAACACTCTAATTTCATTTTTGTATTTATACATCATTATAATAACTTGATTGTGGAAAAACTATGAAAATGATCGAACAGTTATCTTTACCCGATATAATTAAACTGAATATTCACATACATGTACATGTGTGTCGGTAACAAAGATCTATTAAAGCGGTCCTCGTTCATTCGAATTCATCAGGTCCGAAATTTTATTTCGAATAATACATGGTTTCGATTAGCCCATTTTCAACTCGACTTTCCTTAGAAGAAACATCGGAACCTGGTATTTATTAAGAATGAAACCAAATATTCGGAAAGCAGGTGGTCGAAGAAACAAAGTCAGAATGTGAATGAATGTGTATCTAATCGAATTAAGATGAACAGGAAATCCAGAGCTCGGAGACTATTGTCAAAGTCTGAAACCTGGGACACAGCCCCGATACAGTGAAACCTGGGACACAGCCCCGATACAGTGAAACCTGGGACACAGCCGCGATACAGTGAAACCTGGGATACAGCCCCGATACAGTGAAACCTGGGACACAGCCCCGATACAGTGAAACCTGGGATACAGCCCCGATACAGTGAAACCTGGAACACAGCCGCGATACAGTGAAACCTGGGATACAGCCCCGATACAGTGAAACCTGGGATACAGCCCCGATACAGTGAAACCTGGGACACAGCCCCGATACAGTGAAACCTGGGATACAGCCCCGATACAGTGAAACCTGGGATACAGCCCCGATACAGTGAAACCTGGGACACAGCCCCGATACAGTGAAACCTGGGACACAGCCCCGATACAGTGAAACCTGGGACACAGCCCCGATACAGTGAAACCTGGGACACAGCCCCGATACAGTGAAACCTGGGATACAGCCCCGATACAGTGAAACCCGGGATACAGCCCCGATACAGTGAAACCTGGGATACAGCCCCGATACAGTGAAACCTGGGACACAGCCCCGATACAGTGAAACCTGGGATACAGCCCCGATACAGTGAAACCTGGGATACAGCCCCGATACAGTGAAACCTGGGACACAGCCCCGATACAGTGAAACCTGGGATACAGCCCCGATACAGTGAAACCTGGGACACAGCCCCGATACAGTGAAACCTGGGACACAGCCCCGATACAGTGAAACCTGGGACACAGCCCCGATACAGTGAAACCTGGGACACAGCCCCGATACAGTGAAACCTGGGATACAGCCCCGATACAGTGAAACCCGGGATACAGCCCCGATACAGTGAAACCTGGGATACAGCCCCGATACAGTGAAACCTGGGACACAGCCCCGATACAGTGAAACCTGGGATACAGCCCCGATACAGTGAAACCTGGGATACAGCCCCGATACAGTGAAACCTGGGACACAGCCCCGATACAGTGAAACCTGGGATACAGCCCCTATACAGTGAAACAAATAGAACGCTACAATCGTTAATGTACCGTAAAGCTTGGGAATTAATTGTGTTCACAGGTTACACACAACATGATCAATGCAATGTAGACGAAAAGCAAGATTTCTTACTTATTCCACGTGATGTCCACATTCCCGCATATAAGACGTAGGAAGGAAATTGCAGTAAAGAAATAAACCAAGTATACCGAATCAATGCACTTAGGCACGATTCACCAAATCTGATTCAGCTAGACAAAGTCGCATCCGATTTTAATTTAAAAACCATTAAAATCTGCTGACTTGCGCATTTGCGGTTTACACAACAAAGCAGTTATTTTGTGTTACATCAAATCTGCGTCCACCGCCCTTTTTAAAAATCCTGCCACAGTATCATAGACCTATGCATTGTAGCAAACTGGTTAACCGCATAAAAGAGAAATTTGGTTTAATGAGAATTTGTGGTTTTAAAAGAATGACCCCCTACCTTTAGTCGTTGAATAAGACGAATGAATGCACTCGGTCACACATATAATCGTGTTTATTTCGTGATATGATTGTACCGTACTCCCATGTATCAGTTAACATAAACCTTAAATCGACACGTCTTAAATTAAGGTCAACATTTCAAGAAAACGAGTTCGAATTATGTTTTTTTTCCTTAGCATAAGAAACAGATCCGAACCAGAAAAAAATCTCGATTAAAAAAATTCCTCGTGACAAACAAATGAAAATACATTTGTATTTTCCAATTATTGAAAACTCACACTGAACTACATACTTAAACATTTTCAGACATTTATGTAGGTGTGATTTTCTAAAAATATAAATATGTGGGTACAATATGCATGTTATAAACAGGCGCGTAGGTAGTGAGCATTGGGGCCGCGGATGGGGTGGGTGGGGTAGGCGTATCCCCTCCCGATGAAAACAATTTTAGGAAATCACATTTGACAAGCGCAAAATCCATTACTTTTAAAATGATATTTTCCGAAAATTTGTTTATATTATTACATTTACTCAAACACATGTGCACAGACATGGTTTATATGTCCGTGATATGTGTAATTTTATAAAAAGACACGGGACTGTTGGGAATATATCTTGGAACATCCATTTCAAAGTCTACTTTCATAATGGTGATTCAGAATAGGTATTTAATTTGTATCTGTGTGCACTGTTAAAATACTTTTTGTGAGTAAATGAGATTAACGCCATTTAATTGATTGTCAAGTAGATGTAAATATCCCCATTTTAAGATTCAAAACAATGCCAATATAAATATACTTGGTCACTAGGTTAGTATGCTTCCTTTCATGCCTTCATTAATCCGCCGACTGTTTTCACACCCTAGATAGCAGTCAGGATACACCCTAGATAGCAGTCAGGGTACACCCTTGATAGCAGTCATGGTACACCCTAGATAGCAGTCAGGGTACACCCTAGATAGCAGTCAGGGTACACCCTAGATAGCAGTCAGTGTACACCCTAGATAGCCGTCATGGTACACCCTAGATAGCAGTCAGGTTACACCCTAGATAGCAGACAATAAGCGGATAAGTCAAGTTTGAGAAACAGGAAAATCGGTCACTGGCGCTTCCGGGAATCGAACCCAGGTCTACGGATTGTAGGTCCGTTATGCTAACCACTACACCACAGCGACCTGACGTCATTTTCGTGTTAATTTATCATATATAAATTTATGATTAAGGTAAACTACACTTTGGACGAAGTACGGGGCGAATTTTTACATCCGCCACACAGCACTTAACACCAGCTGTAGTAAATAGTGAAATAAAGTCAAGTTTGAGAAACACGAAAAATCGGTCACTTGCGCTACCGGGAATCGAAGTCATAACTAAGAATTTAGTACAGGTCTTGTAGCATTTGATATTATCATATATTTAGTTTAATTAGGATGAATGGACATGTTGTTCCGGGAACACCAAGCAGAAACTATGTCCAAATCGCCGTTTTGGGACTGCTGTATGTTTACAATGTTATATCCAGAGTCATCTGCGATCTGAGAGATCCATGGTCGAATTTTGAAGGTAAAATGGAATGACATTGATATATATTAGGAAAAGGAGGGACCAAGAATAGATCCCTGTGGAACATCGGATTTTACCTCTTCAAAGGTTGACTTGTTAGATCCGACTTTTACACATTGCCTTCTTTTTATCAAATATGACCGCATCAAAACTTACGCGTTTCCAGAGAAGTGGTACAATCGGAACTTTTCAAGTAGAAAGTCATGATCCACTAAATCTTTCCTAAGATCAAGGAAAGGGTCTAGTCAGAACATTCTCTAAGTGTATTTTAACATATTTCGGACTGTTCATTTATCATTGTTACTTGACTTTTTATTTTAAAGTGATGTTTTTAATTGTTTAGCGTTATGGGTTTATTGTTGATCAAATGAAAAAATAATTCACGGAAATACGCATTATCAAGTATTGAGTTATTCACAGTCCAAATTTCGAAGACACCCATTCGTAAATGTTCTAATTATAACATTTATTCATTTACTAGGCGTCTAGTTAGAACATCCCGTAGATGGACATACGTAATTGTATGTATACTAGGCGTCTAGTTAGAACATCCAGTAGATGGACATACGTAATTGTATGTATACTAGGCGTCTAGTTAGAACATCCCGTAGATGGACATACGTAATTGTGTGTATACTAGGCGTCTAGTTAGAACATCCCGTAGATGGACATACGTAATTGTGTGTATACTAGGTGTCTAGTTAGAACATCCAGTAGATGGACATACGTAAGTGTATGTATACTAGGTGTCTAGTTAGAACATCCCGTAGATGGACATACGTAATTGTATGTATACTAGGCGTCAAGTTAGAACATCCAGTAGATGGACATACGTAATTGTGTGTATACTAGGCGTCTAGTTAGAACATCCAGTAGATGGACATACGTAAGTGTATGTATACTAGGCGTCTAGTTAGAACATCCCGTAGATGGACATACGTAATTGTATGTATACTAGGCGTCTAGTTAGAACATCCCGTAGATGGACATACGTAATTGTGTGTATACTAGGTGTCTAGTTAGAACATCCAGTAGATGGACATACGTAAGTGGATGTATACTAGGTGTCTAGTTAGAACATCCCGTAGATGGACATACGTAATTGTATGTATACTAGGCGTCTAGTTAGAACATCCCGTAGATGGACAAACGTATTTGTGTGTATACTAGGCGTCTAGTTAGAACATCCAGTAGATGGACATACGTAAGTGTATGTATACTAGGCGTCTAGTTAGAACATCCCGTAGATGGACATACGTAATTGTGTGTATACTAGGCGTCTAGTTAGAACATCCCGTAGATGGACATACGTAATTGTGTGTATACTAGGCGTCTAGTTAGAACATCCCGTAGATGGACATACGTAATTGTGTGTATACTAGGCGTCTAGTTAGAACATCCCGTAGATGGACATACGTAATTGTGTGTATACTAGGTGTCTAGTTAGAACATCCCGTAGATGGACATACGTAATTGTGAGTATACTAGGTGTCTAGTTAGAACATCCCGTAGATGGACATACGTAATTGTGTGTATACTAGGCGTCTAGTTAGAACATCCAGTAGATGGACATACGTAATTGTGTGTATACTAGGCGTCTAGTTAGAACATCCAGTAGATGGACATACGTAATTGTATGTATACTAGGCGTCTAGTTAGAACATCCCGTAGATGGACATACGTAATTGTGTGTATACTAGGCGTCTAGTTAGAACATCCCGTAGATGGACATACGTAATTGTGTGTATACTAGGCGTCTAGTTAGAACTTCCCGTAGATGGACATACGTAAGTGTATGTATACTAGGTGTCTAGTTAGAACATCCCGTAGATGGACATACGTAATTGTATGTATACTAGGTGTCTAGTTAGAACATCCCGTAGATGGACATACGTAATTGTATGTATACTAGGTGTCTAGTTAGAACATCCCGTAGATGGACATACGTAATTGTGTGTATACTAGGCGTCTAGTTAGAACATCCAGTAGATGGACATACGTAATTGTGTGTATACTAGGTGTCTAGTTAGAACATCCCGTAGATGGACCTACGTAATTGTGTGTATACTAGGCGTCTAGTTAGAACATCCAGTAGATGGACATACGTAATTGTGTGTATACTAGGCGTCTAGTTAGAACATCACGTAGATGGACGTACGTAAGTGTATGTATACTAGGCGTCTAGTTAGAACATCCAGTAGATGGACATACGTAATTGTGTGTATACTAGGCGTCTAGTTAGAACATCCAGTAGATGGACATACGTAAGTGTATGTATACTAGGCGTCTAGTTAGAACATCCAGTAGATGGACATACGTAAGTGTATGTATACTAGGCGTCTAGTTAGAACATCCCGTAGATGGACATACGTAATTGTGTGTATACTAGGCGTCTAGTTAGAACATCCCGTAGATGGACGTACGTAAGTGTATGTATACTAGGCGTCTAGTTAGAACATCCCGTAGATGGACATACGTAAGTGTATGTATACTAGGCGTCTAGTTAGAACATCCCGTAGATGGACATACGTAATTGTGTGTATACTAGGCGTCTAGTTAGAACATCCAGTAGATGGACATACGTAATTGTGTGTATACTAGGCGTCTAGTTAGAACATCCCGTAGATGGACGTACGTAAGTGTATGTATACTAGGCGTCTAGTTAGAACATCCCGTAGATGGACGTACGTAAGTGTATGTATACTAGGTGTCTAGTTAGAACATCCCGTAGATGGACATACGTAAGTGTATGTATACTAGGCGTCTAGTTAGAACATCCCGTAGATGGTCATACGTAATTGTATGTTAACTAGGCGTCTAGTTAGAACATCCCGTAGATGGACATACGTAAGTGTATGTATACTAGGCGTCTAGTTAGAACATCCCGTAGATGGACATACGTAAGTCTATGTATACTAGGCGTCTAGTTAGAACATCTCGTAGATGGACATACGTAATTGTGTGTATACTAGGCGTCTAGTTAGAACATCCCGTAGATGGACATACGTAATTGTGTGTATACTAGGCGTCTAGTTAGAACATCCAGTAGATGGACATACGTAAGTGTATGTATACTAGGTGTCTAGTTAGAACATCCCGTAGATGGACATACGTAAGTGTATGTATACTAGGTGTCTAGTTAGAACATCCAGTAGATGGACATACGTAATTGTGTGTATACTAGGTGTCTAGTTAGAACATCCCGTAGATGGACATACGTAATTGTGTGTATACTAGGTGTCTAGTTAGAACATCCAGTAGATGGACATACGTAATTGTGTGTATACTAGGCGTCTAGTTAGAACATCCAGTAGATGGACATACGTAATTGTGTGTATACTAGGCGTCTAGTTAGAACATCCCGTAGATGGACATACGTAATTGTGTGTATACTAGGTGTCTAGTTAGAACATCCCGTAGATGGACATACGTAATTGTATGTATACTAGGTGTCTAGTTAGAACATCCAGTAGATGGACATACGTAATTGTGTGTATACAATACTGTTGAACGATAACATTAAAACAAAAATGATAAAACATAGCAAAATGCCGTTTATCTTGGTAGGAATAAGATGAATGTGGTATGCCATCAGTTATATTAAAGGTGGACCAACAAAGAGATCAAAGAGGTAAATTGCACCCCCGGGCATGCGTGTTCAAATATCGTATACCACACACAAGATTTTGAATCTTTTTTTACGAATTGAACTAGAAAGAGAACCAGCAGATATATATCAGTCACAATGCAATGAGGCTGAACAGAGACAGTGATGCTGTGCATACTATACGATGAAGCTATAGACAATGCAATGAGGCTGAACAGAGACAGTGATGATGTGCATACTATACGATGAAGCTATAGACAATGCAATGAGGCTGAACAGAGAAAGTGATTCTGTGCATACTATACGATGAAGCTATAGACAATGCAATGAGGCTGAACAGAGAAAGTGATTCTGTGCATACTATACGATGAAGCTATAGACAATGCAATGAGGCTGAACAGAGAAAGTGATTCTGTGCATACTATACGATTAAGCTATAGACAATGCAATGAGGCTGAACAGAGAAAGTGATGCTGTGCATACTATACGATTAAGCTATAGACAATGCAATGATGCTCAACAGAGAAAGTGATTCTGTGCATACTATACGATTAAGCTATAGAAGTGTAAACCACTGACAATCAAAGTAAGTGACGGTAAGCTGTTGGTCGTGCTGTTTTAACATTGAACCGAAAGTTGTGTATGTGTAGACATTAAAACAAAAGTAGAAATTTTCTGTGATCATGATTTGAAATTGAGAGGATTTTCTATGATCAGGCATTAAGTGTGTGTACTTAAATGTTATCATACGTGTTTCATTTCAGAGATTGTCACATTCTCTTTCCCTAGGAATTAAATGTCTTATTCCTAACAAAATATATCAAATTCAGTGACATAAAACTGTACATGTACATTAATTACATAATACATATGCACGTGTACTGTCGCTTTGAAGTCGCAGCTAACGGTGTCTTTTTGCAGCTCCCAAGTACCATGGTTGAAAAGAATTCGATAGCCCCTAACCCCTGCTGGCTTTCAGACATGAAATATTTCTGCCTAAGATTCGAGCCGAACCGGTAAGGCTTTAAGACAAATTCGTCCAAGCCAGGGATCTCAAACACCACGCAGATGTCAAATGCCTGTCTATTCATTGTACAACAATAGCAAGCTCTAACGTCAATAACATTGATTCACGTCACCGAGGACTATCGCTTCAATACACAATTTCAATAATTGAATATCGTATTGTTAATTAATGACTTGCGATTGTCAGTAAACAATGATGGAAATGATGCAATAGTGAAGCGATATCTCTGTACGAAACGACGATATTCGCCGCAAGTATTCACTAACGAGCTCTCTCAAGTGGCCTTATAGGAAATGGAAAGCCTCTCTTACGACGATTTTATTGCGTGAAATTGGAACATGGATTAATTATATAATTATATATATCAACAAACGTGACCACTTGACGTCATTAATAGCAAAGGCATTAACACAAACTCCAATCCTTTCTGTATAGTGTTGCTTTAAAAAGACTGTGACGTACTTAACACCAGTCAACCGTAAACATCTATACTTATCCGGTTATATTTAGAATTTGACAGCAAAATTCTGCTAAATCTTGCGGGCAAATTCCAACCAAATCATTTTTGTTAATAATTGAATGAACAGTATTGAATTCCATTTGAGCGCTGAACATTTTAAAATAAATAATCGTGACTTAACAAAAATAAGTCAGTTGATGTCCTACAATATGTCCGGCTAAATCACCTTTTGACATAACATACTTATGTATGTTAGCGACAAGCTTATAACGTAAGTGGAATTATTAAATGATTTGAATTTGGAATGAAAAGGGGGCGATTTGGGAAATCTCGGAAAGTATCGGTTATAATCCCGGTCCCTTGTTGGAAATCTCGGAAAGCATCCGTTATAATCCCGGTCCCTTGTTGGAAATCTCGGAAAGTATCCGTTATAATCCCGGTCCCTTGTTGGAAATCTCGGAAAGTATCCGTTATAATCCCGGTCCCTTGTTGGAAATCTCGGAAAGCATCCGTTATAATCCCGGTCCCTTGTTGGAAATCTCGGAAAGTATCCGTTATAATCCCGGTCCCTTGTTGGAAATCTCGGAAAATTGGTGAGTTCAACTGACCACTGAATATAACTGGAACATTTACCCTGACACCATCGAACAAACTTTATAAAAAGCCACAAGTGTATATAGCACATGATCGACATGTCAAGCGTTTAATGATAACCTGAACTGTGTATCCTTTTATCCTAAACATGTTATTAATGTATGTATAACACGCTGTCGTGGAAAAAACTGTTGTTAATGTATGTATAACACGCTGTCGTGGATAAAACTGTTGTTAATATGTATAACACGCTGTCGTGGATAAAACTGTTGTTAATGTATGTATACACGCTGTCGTGGATAAAACTGTTGTTAATGTATGTATAACACGCTGTCGTGGATAAAACTGTTATTAATGTATGTATAACACGCTGTCGTGGATAAAACTGTTGTTAATGTATGTATAACACGCAGTCGTGGATAAAACTGTTGTTAATGTATGTATAACACGCAGTCGCGGATAAAACTGTTGTTTATGTATGTATAACACGCAGTCGCGGATAAAACTGTTGTTAATGTATGTATAACACGCAGTCGCGGATAAAACTGTCGTTATTGTATGTATAACACGCTGACGTGGATAAAACTGTCGTTAATGTATGTATAACACGCTGTCGTGGATAAAACTGTTGTTAATATGTATAACACGCTGTCGTGGATAAAACTGTTGTTAATGTATGTATACACGCTGTCGTGGATAAAACTGTTATTAATGTATGTATAACACGCTGTCGTGGATAAAACTGTTATTAATGTATGTATAACACGCTGTCGTGGATAAAACTGTTGTTAATGTATGTATAACACGCAGTCGCGGATAAAACTGTTGTTAATGTATGTATAACACGCAGTCGCGGATAAAACTGTTGTTAATGTATGTATAACACGCTGTCGTAAATAAAACTGTTGTTTATGTATGTATAACACGCTGTCGTAAATAAATATGTTGTTCATGTATGTATAACACGCAGTCGCGGATAAAACTGTTGTTATTGTATGTATAACACGCTGACGTGGATAAAACTGTTGTTAATGTATGTATAACACGCTGTTGTGGATAAAACTGTTGTTAATATATGTATAACACGCTGTCGTAGATAAAACTGTTGTTAATGTATGTATAACACGTTGTCGTGGATAAAACTGTTGTTAATGTATGTATAACACGCTGTCGTGGATAAAACTGTTGTTAATGTATGTATAACACGCAGTCGCGGATAAAACTGTTGTTAATGTATGTATAACACGCAGTCGCGGATAAAAGATGACAAAACGGCCTTCTTGATCCATTCCTGTTTAATACGTTTCTTTCGCCACCTCAATTTCTCGGAATCCTCTTGATTAAATATAAAGTAACATTTTATAAAAATTAACCATGTAGAAGATACCATGATTGTTCGCAGACAACAAAATATAGATGACACCAATGGCATGTTGTAGAGTACACGTCGGGTGTAATTTGAGCCTCGAGAATCCAAAAATATAACCATTTTCACACATATTAGTGAAGGCACATAATCCATACTCTTCTAGACGGTGTCAATAGGGTTAACAAGAATCTCGCTGCATAGACCAAATAGGTATACCAGTCACGTACTTATTCTGGTTCGCGTATTTGTGATGTTGTTACATATTGACTTATACTCACGCTGACATATTGTTGTTGTTGTTTTTCAAACTATACATGTCTCATACATATTACACGGATACAAAAACCTTATTTTTTTAATAAAACGCATGAGATCAGAATACATTTAAACACAAAGTGTCAAAAGAGGTAATAGTTTTTACACCATCATATGGTATTCTTCTTCCCTCTTTTCACACGATTGAAATGTGAAATTATAATAATTTACATAATTATGCAAATTTTGCAGGTTTTGAATTAAATGATAATTACGTGCTAATTTCATTTACGTATTTTATCAAGTTCCATTCAAATGATGTAATAAGTTTCGCCGAAATAGGCGGTGAGTAATGTTTAATGTTAAAATGTGTACGTAAACGAATAAGCTCATGTCAATGTTAATGAAAGACGTCGGAACGGATTGACGGACATGTGTTTGGTTTGGTAAGCATGATTCAAACATTTATAAATTATACTATGTATGCCTGGTTTGGTATAGGTCCACCTATATAATTAATAACCATATATAGAGACATAGTGGTCAATAGGTAGAGCGTCTGACTCCTGATCTGAAGTGTGGGAGTTCGCGCCTTGTGCGAAGTGGATCTGCAAACTTCGCTATCCCAGAATTAGGCGAAAGAACTGGTTAGTAACCAAGAAAGTAGTCATAGGGAGTGATTAGGTGAAACAACTGGTTGGTAACCAATAAAGTAGTACATTTGTACTAGGGAGTGATTAGGTGAAACAACTGGTTGATAAAAAAGAAAGTAGTCTTATGGAGTGATTAGATGAAACAACAGGTTGGTAACCAGGAAAGTAGTCCTAGGGAGTGAATAGGTTAGACAACTGGTTGGTAACCAAGAAAGAAGTCATAGGGAGTGATTAGGTGAAAGAACTGGTTAGTAACCAAGAAAGTAGTCCTAGGGAGTGATTAGGTGAAACAACTGGTTAATAACCAAGAAAGTAGTCCTAGGGAGAGATTAGGTGAAACAACTGGTTGGTAACCAAGACAGTAGTACTTGGGAGTGATTAGGTGAAAGAACTGGCTGGTAACCAAGAAAGTAGTCATAGGGAGTGATGAATGTCAGTTACAGACATTCTTTTACCATCGAAGTAAAATTTAGCTAAGTTAGGAACTTAGAATTACATAGAGCAAGAAAAATATATTTTAATTATGCGCGATTCTTCCACAGGATGTGCCAGGACAAAAGTAGTGCTTAGTTTCATACGTGTAGTATTTCCGGTATTGAGGGGTAGTTCGGCTTATTCAGTGTTTGCAATTTGTAGTTGAAAGATATAATATAATTATGTACTGTTCTGTTCTACGATATATCAACCTATGAATAATTCCTTAACATCGTGCCATGTTCTATAAGTCCATACTTTTATGTAACAGATTGAACCAATAAGTCACCAGTGAAGTGTGAATAACGTGAGTATTGTCTTAATTTAAACTAAGTCACATGTGAGGCCATTGTACGCAATGCTGTTCTATAATTGGCCGGATCGTACCAGTAGGAACCGAATAATAACCTTTTATTTATCAAAAAAGCCACAGTCAACTTCGTTAAAAGCAGAATAGAAGTATTAACCTCTCATGTGGGAAGTATTTGGTTCCGTGATTTTTTGTACAACCGCGCACAACTTCTGACCTTCAGTATCCTTTTTATTTGAACGAGAGAATAAGACCGTTTTACGTCTGAGTTTTTTATAATAACATTCAGCATACGGTGACTAAGCTAACAGCCATTACTAACACGTAACCTCATTAAACAACTTATCCTCATGAACCAGAGGCGATGTTTATTGCTGGCACTGTTATTATCCAATTCAACTTACCGGAAATGAGCTAGAAATAGAACATGCCTCCAAAAGTCGCTACATTACGGTCTCAAATGTCTTTTATGAGGATCTTTGCGATCAATCGACGAAAGTCGAAATTAGTTAAACTTATTTATTTTACATCGATTTGAAACAAGTTCTTCAAACATATACAACTCACTCAGGGAGTGTGAAGTTCCTGATCAAATCACTGTCAACTCACTCAGGGAGTGTGAAGTTCCTGATCAAATCACTGTCAACTCACTCAGGGAGTGTGAAGTTCCTGATCAAATCACTGTCAACTCACTCAGGGAGTGTGAAGTTCCTGATCAAATCACTGTCAACTCACTCAGGGAGTGTGACGTTCCTGATCAAATCACTGTCAACTCACTCAGGGAGTGTGAAGTTCCTGATCAAATCACTGTCAACTCACTCAGGGAGTGTGAAGTTCCTGATCAAATCACTGTCAACTCACTCAGGGAGTGTGAAGTTCCTGATCAAATCACTGTCAACTCACTCAGGGAGTGTGAAGTTCCTGATCAAATCACTGTCAACTCACTCAGGGAGTGTGAAGTTCCTGATCAAATCACTGTCAACTCACTCAGGGAGTGTGAAGTTCCTGATCAAATCACTGTCAACTCACTCAGGGAGTGTGACGTTCCTGATCAAATCACTGTCAACTCACTCAGGGAGTGTGACGTTCCTGATCAAATCACTGTCAACTCACTCAGGGAGTGTGAAGTTCCTGATCAAATCACTGTCAACTCACTCAGGGAGTGTGACGTTCCTGATCAAATCACTGTCAACTCACTCAGGGAGTGTGAAGTTCCTGATCAAATCACTGTCAACTCGGAGCTCGAACTGGGAACCTTCAGATCAATCATCAGACGCTCGACCCCGAAGTCGCCCGGCTGAAATCCGAAAAAAAGAAGACAGTGATAATAAAAACTGAAATGACGCGTGATTATTGTCGGAAACCCGTCAACTAGGCTACAAGAGGGCGGTATGACTTACCCGCCAAGTCACGTTGTTATCGGGAAAGCAGAATACATTCACGGAAACTATTTTTGCAATAATACAAATGCATAATAAGTTTTAATTAATAAATAGAATTAATAATTCATTACATGTTTAAATGTTAAAATAATCAGTTACTCTAGAGCATTTGCACAGTTAGACTCACTGGAGCCGATCAGGCTGCATCCGATAAGCAATATGTTAGAATGGCATTGTAAGCTAAAAGCATACACGCATCGCTCGCAACCAATAATTCAATATTACTTATACCTACAGGGTGAATACTTACACAAGTTAGACAATTTTCGCTTGTTACAATTACACAATGTAATACAGTGCAACTTCTCCAGAACAACACTCTTTGGGAGATGCCAATTTCGGCTGTTGTTGTTGTTATATAGATGTTAAATTGATACCAATGTTTTCTACGAGAACATGATTATTCTGCTAAGGGGGGTTGGTGCGCAAGACATGGCCGTTCGGAAGAGGTAGTAATGTATACGCCGACAATTAGGTTACAATAAAGCACTAACATTATCGCCCCATCCCACCACACCCCAACACAATATGTTTCTGGATCAACAACTGGTGTACTTATTTCATTATCTTCACCTACGAACTATTTACAATTTTACACTATGACGGATTAACTTTTATGGCAAAGTTGCTGTAACTTTCAACACACCTTCCGAATACAGCCAGTTTTAAATTCAAATTGTATGGCACAACTAGTCCACCATATGTTTCATTAATGCTATTGAAGTGAGCGATCAAATTACTGCCATAAAACGTCTATAAATCATACGCCGGGACTACCTGTTTAATTACAAACGATCGATTTCACTCGCTTGTGAGTAAACTTCCGAATCAACAAATCAACCCATATTCTCAACATAAACAAAAAGTACCATTCTGGTGTACAATGTCCTTGCAAGTTTGAGGATACATGAAAACATTTATAAAAGTAAATCTCGGTGTTTTTATTCCTACTGTGAAATTTCATTTCTGTGCTAGAACGTCTTCTTGCATTTTGGTATTAATTTACGTATGGTCTTGATAGAAAATTAGGTGGTGTACTTGTTTCTGTTAAGTATATCGTAGGACAACAAAATCAGCCCGTTCGCTTTTTTTATTCCGGTATTCCAAAGCTACAAAGGACTGTTGTGAAACTTGAAATTCTCGTTTCGAAGGCAATATTTATTTCAAAATATTATTGAGAAAAAAAACAGTCAAGTACACGTATAGATAATGTAAAGTGTTTGATATTTGATCAGTATAGAGGCACATAGTAATCATGTGCACAATGAAATACCTTCTTGAAATAAAATATTGAATAAAGATTAAGTAAATGCAGACATAGTTTTAACATTTTCACAAATGTCACGATATGAAACATAGCAGATTTACAAACGCTCTCGAGACAGTCGTACGAGAAAATAAGCGCGAAAAACAAGCGACGACTGTTCACGCGTAAAGCTTCAACATACCGTCACGCTGGAGATTTTATGTCATTTAAAGATATCATCGTATGAATCAACGAGTAAATTTAAGACGGACTGAGTGATACATACAAGATACACTAAAACCTGTATCAGTGTCGTCAAAACACAAACGTTTTGAAAACGTATCACATTATAACATGTTTATTATCAAATCATAATCAACGTCTGGTTTATCAGTTATCAGTTGCTTGTGGATGATCTAATATCACTGAGCACGGTCATATAACAGTTACTCTGTACTTAATATTTACACTCAAACATAAGATCCACGCTCAAACATAAAATTCGCTCTCAAATCTCAAAAATATCACAACAAAGAATTCCGGGTTCTCCTTTTAGCAGTGCACACATTAAAATTTCTCCAATAAGACTCAGCACAGGAACTGTTGAGTTCCGAGTGAAGAATAAAGGTTCCGTGTTGTGAACCCTGAAATAATATAACGTCAACATCGCAACGTGTATCACTAAATGTCTGTCTGAATGCGGCGTTCAACCACTTGCACACGTGAAAAAACAACGCCGGAAATACAGTGCAGCATCTCCATAACACCATATGACGGAACAGTGCAGCATCTCCATAACACCATATGACGGAACAGTGCAGCATCTCTATAACACCATATGACGGAACAGTGCAGCATCTCCATAACACCATATGACGGAACAGTGCAGCATCTCTATAACACCATATGACGGAACAGTGCAGCATCTCTATAACACCATATGACGGAACAGTGCAGCATCTCTATAACACCATATGACGGAACAGTGCAGCATCTCTATAACACCATATGACGGAACAGTGCAGCATCTCTATAACACCATATGACGGAACAGTGCAGCATCTCTATAACACCATATGACGGAACAGTGCAGCATCTCTATAACACCATATGACGGAACAGTGCAGCATCTCCATAACACCATATGACGGAACAGTGCAGCATCTCTATAACACCATATGACGGAACAGTGCAGCATCTCCATAACACCATATGACGGAACAGTGCAGCATCTCTATAACACCATATGACGGAACAGTGCAGCATCTCTATAACACCATATGACGGAACAGTGCAGCATCTCTATAACACCATATGACGGAACAGTGCAGCATCTCCATAACACCATATGACGGAACAGTGCAGCATCTCTATAACACCATATGACGGAACAGTGCAGCATCTCCATAACACCATATGACGGAACAGTGCAGCATCTCCATAACACCATATGACGGAACAGTGCAGCATCTCTATAACACCATATGACGGAACAGTGCAGCATCTCTATAACACCATATGACGGAACAGTGCAGCATCTCTATAACACCATATGACGGAACAGTGCAGCATCTCTATAACACCATATGACGGAACAGTGCAGCATCTCTATAACACCATATGACGGAACAGTGCAGCATCTCTATAACACCATATGACGGAACAGTGCAGCATCTCTATAACACCATATGACGGAACAGTGCAGCATCTCTATAACACCATATGACGGAACAGTGCAGCATCTCCATAACACCATATGACGGAACATGCTCATTTCGGCTATTGTACATAGATCGTTACTATAGAGAGGTTAACTCAGTAGTGCATTTTACTATTGGAAATGTTCACAATGTTGTTGAAGAAAGGTGGTCCCTCAACATAAGGCCGCTAGGGAGAGGGTGCACTATACAAGAAACGAAACTAGAGAAGGCTTCATTTGTAAGGCATTGCTAGAGACGCCCGGTTAGCTCAGTAGGTAGAGCGATCGACTGCTATTCTAGAGGTCTTGGGCTCGAAATTAGAGTTGAACATGGGACTGTTCTCAAGTTTATAACCTAGGGACAAAGGCCTTAACGTTTGTATAATTATTTTCTCAGAAACAAGTGCTTAGTTGTAGATATGTAACGTTCACGCTCAAACTGTTAATTATGAATTTAGAACAAAACATTTTTTCTCCGAATCGCAAAGTC